>JAWZYU010000002.1:115562939-116956626 GCA_038380435.1 Ryuthela nishihirai | reverse complement strand
TAGTAAAATTTAACTGAAGTTTAGTACTTTTTACTATTTATAATCATGAAATTTGATAACTGATATCAGTTGAATACTGCTTTCAGTATGGATCAGGCCCATCCAACCCAAACTCAAGGTAAAGCCACTGGGAAAAAGAATAAAAGAAGTGCAGTAAAAAATACTTAAAAAGTTAATACATTTTTAATGAGTACTATTAATGGGTGCCATCCCAGAGGCTGAGTGGTTAGTGCACTTGTCTACTGATCAAAGGGTCAATGACTGACAGTCTCCTGTCAGACCTCTGTGGCAAGCAGCATCTGGAAGTTTTTTTTTTATGAACTGGAAAATCGTTCAGTTATAGATCTAAAAATGTTTGGTTAAGAAAATGGAAGAAATATGCCAGATTTAGTATATTGATTATTATTATTATTAGTTTTATGAGCCATGGGTTGGACAGGTGTAGTATAGGTGATAGATCAGATATATTGGTGTAGATTACATGAATATAATTGGGCCAAATGTGTAATTTTTGTGATAGAATGCTGAAAAGTTTAACCCATTCAAATTGAAATAAGAATAGTTCTATAAGCTTGTTGAGTTGTAATATGGTTGCAAAATTGGTTGCAGCATGCAAAACAATATTAAATAATATGCTAGATGGGAATCTAGCATATTATTTAACATGTACAGTGTATGGCTCTCACATGTATCCATGGCTTAAAATCCTATCTGATGGATGGTAGTCTTTCAAAACCTTCTGGTGTCCCTTATCTCACCGAGGGCAGGGTGGGGGTTTAGCAGAGATAAATCTCAATACTGGCACAGTTGGACTCAAACCTGGGAACAACAGATTATGAGCCTGGTATGATACTAATCCAACCACTACACTCTGGCATGTAACATTTTAAACTGCAGATTCTAATGGAAGCTCTGATAATGAGAGCATTGAAGGCACATAAGGTGAAATATTTCCTCTTTTTGAATGTTACTTTAAGTGTATAGAATGCAAATCTGTCAAAAGGCAGTTGCACCCATTAGATATATGGATATAATAAAGGTTTTGTTCAGATTTAAAATTTACATTTGCTTTATCAAAGGACACTTCCTTTTTTGTGCAGTGGTTTCCAACTTCGTGAACATGACTCTGTTTGGAACTGGGGAAGGAGTTTGATGCCATGATGAATTTACTTTAAGCACTAATACTTAACCCTTCCAGTGTCCAGCCTGAAAAAATTATTTTCATCCTGTTTTCTTCCCATGTTCAGCCAAAAAAAAAATCTTTTTTGCCAAATAACTAATGAAAGGATTATGGCAAATATATAAAATTAATCGGCATTTAATTCTGGATTTTCTGAAAGTAAAGTATTTAACAAAAAAGACTGTTTTATTTTAATAGGACTTTTTAAGGTCATGTAGCAAAAAAAAATGCATTTGGCAACACAAATAATTTATTAAAAAAAAACTAATAGACAGAAATGATTTATAAGCACTTGAATAGAAAGGCTATATACTTCTGAATAGTAAAAAAAAAATTGTTTAAAATAAACATTTCACTCATTTTGTAATTTTTTTTCCCTGTACCATATTTTGAGAAAGTCCATGCTTGTTTTGCAGAGTTCAATAAACAAGTCAATTTTAGAATATTTTCAATAAATAACTAATCAACAGAAATAGATCGTGTTATATACCAAATTAAAGAGAATTTAATTCTGAATTTTATTGAAGTGAAAAATTTGAACATTGTAGTACTGTATTAATTTTAATAACTTTTTACAGTGATATACTGAAAAAATAGGTACTTATGAAATAATTAATTCCAAAATCTTCCATTTCTAAAAATAGCAGTGTTTTGTTAATTATCAGATTTTTGAAACTTTAAGGAAAATTTTGTTTATAATAGTTCAAATCACTTTTGAGCTTAAATTAGGCGATTGCTTCAGCATAGAGTAATGTTAACAAATTGGCAATACCTTACTTTTTGTGTTAATCCCGAAAAATCCTTTAACTAAGAGAATCATTCACACCAACTTGAAACTATGGTCACTTTCTCTGTCTCTGTGTTTAAAAAAGAAAAGGAAATGTGCTACTATATTTACTATCATCATTCCTCCTTGGCAGTATAGTGGTAAAACTTTTGCTCATGGTGACACTACAGCTGTCAGGATTTGGTTTCAAACACTAGGTTGAAGAGGGGGCGGCTCAGTCGATAGCGCACCAGGCTCGTAATCTGTAGTTCCCAGGTTCGAGTCCCAGCTGGGTCAGCGTTGAGATTTACCTCCGCAAAATTCTCCACCCTGCCCACGGTCAGTAGGGGATACCGATGGGCTTGGAAAGGCTGCCGTCAGTTGGATGGGACTTCAAGCAGTGGCCCCGTGTATGGGAGAGCCATACCCTGTGCACGTTAAAGAACACGCTGGATGGCCTTGACGGGAGGCTACCGTCTGTCTCCCAACAGCTGTTCCAGTGGGTCCCCTCCCCAACCTTCTCTGAGCCTTCGGGGTCCACGTGACCTTGCCATTTAGCCCATGGTGTGCAAAAAAGTGCCGTTCAGAGGTAAAACAACCCAACTAGGTTGAAGGCATGGTCAATTGTTCTTTCATAATCTTCAAATAAACTGCTAGTTTTGTAAATTTAATTGCAGATTAAAAAAATTAAGCTAAGATTATTGTATTGATTAAGCTGAAATCATTGTCAAATAAATATATATGAATAAAGCTCTTTTTTTAAAAAAAAAGTTTAAATATTTGATTATTAATATATAGTGTATCAGAATAAAATTTTTTTGAACTCTGAAAATTAGATGAGAGTGGAGTTACTTCCTTGTTGATTCTCTTCCAAACTATGCAAATAGTACATGTCATTTCCAAATATCCTTATTTATTCATGTGATTTAAGTAGAAAATTGAATAATTCACAAATTTAGCAGAGCGTGTAGAAGAGGTGCTATATACATTTTATCAGTATGTATTGCTTAAACCTGTTGTTTCATTTTTCTTATAGAATTCTAGAAATGTGATTCTTATCTTTTCTGTTAAAGAGAGTGGCAAGTTTCAAGGTAGGTATTTTTTAGCACTTTTAATTTATCAGATATCTTGGTATTTATAATATACTACAATATGTATTGTCTACCTATTGATTGTGCTTGAAAGAATGGTGATCAAATTTAAAATAATCCATTTGTGCATTTAGTGGCTGCACTCACATGCTTGAGTCAGCATTAAGTAGTGCCACCAACTGAAGCATTGGTTTATGCTATACTTCTCTTTGTATGTAAGTTATCAATCAATTTTGGTTTCAAGGTTTAAGGTCATTTTACATCTAAACTTCCAATGCTTTCTAAACTTTAAACATAGAATATTGATTTTTATTACTAGTGAATTTGTCATCCAGCAACTATGTATGTTGCTTTATCATGAATATTTTACCCCTTACCATGTTGCAGCCTGATGAATTGCTTTCATCATTCCCATTCTAGTGGTTGGAGAGAGATGCTTTGCTCCCATAGTACAAAATTGTAAGAAGAAAAATTTTCAAATAGAAATCTGAATATTTTTCAACTATTTCTAATTAAATATCAAAAATAACATTTAAATCAGCGATATAAATTTTTTACCTGTTGATTCTGCTTGAAAAAGTTATAAAGTGTAAAAATAAATCTACAAGTCAGATGCACATGTTCAGTCACCGTAAATAGCATCAAGTAGCGCCGATTCAGTTCATTCCTTTGTTCTGTACCATGCTTAGATTATCGATCTGTTGCGTTTCCTACTCTTTTCTGCTATTTATAGCTCTACCAGAGTTGTAATGCTTTCTAAACTTTTAATATAAGGATGTTGAATTTTTTACTTCCGGAAATTGTGTCATCCAGGAACTACTACACACATAAATTTTTGATTTTATTTACTTAATGATTCTAAAATTATTTTTATTGCTTCTCAAGTGGATACTGCAGTTATAAACAATAATTAAATAGAAACAATCGAAAGTGAAACTGCTAGCAATCTATAATGGTGGCAATCAAAACAAGCATTAGGATTACTCAGAGTGCAGTTTTTAAATGGTAGGACTTTATTTATCACTATTTTTAATTACATTTAAAACATATAAACAAATTAAGGTCAGGAAATTGTGATTTTTTTTTTTACCAAAGTTTCTGCTGGAATTTTAGAATTAAACTTTTCTGTAGCACTTATGCAGCTTTATAATAAAGACTCAATTTCAAATTCGGTGCATCGATTAAATTTGAAATTCTTTGAAACATTTAAAAAAAATTTTTTTTTCATTGTTTTCTATCAGTTTTTCTGATGTATTTATCATTTCTTATTTAAATTATCTAATTTTTAAAGCAAAATTATTTTTTGACACTGCTTTACTTAGGTTTAGAGTTGCCGATCATCAAAAGTCTAAGAATATGCAATTATGCACAGGCTTGCTATAATTCTCTGGACCTAATTCAGGACACTTGGTGGTGGTAGTGGTGGGGGGAGATCTGCATTTTTTTTTAATTTCACACACAAAAAAAAATGTACATCAAGGACAATCAAGGGTTATGAAAAAAAAAACATTTACTTAGGTATTTAATTCAAGTAAAATTCAAGTAACACCATTACAAATGGTACAACACACATGACGTTTGTTGTCACTTTACCTTTTTAAATATTTTTACTCTTTTTTAAATTTGTCTGTAAACTTGCACTTTCTTTTACTACTCATTTTAGGGTTTAACTTAGTTTTAAATTTTACAGGGTTACTGGGTGACGCCAATGGTTGGTAGCACGCCAGGCTCGTAATCTGTAGTTCCAGGTTCAAGTCCAAGCTGGGTCAGCATTGAGATTTATCTCCACAAAAATTCCCCGCCCTGCCCATAGTCAGTAGGGGAACACCAGGGCTTGGAAAGGCTGCCATCCATCGGATGGGACGTCAAGCCATGACCCTGTGTGCAGGAGAGCCATACCCTGTGCACATTAAAGAGCACACTGGATGGCCTTGACGGGAGGCTACCATCTGTCTCCCAACAGCTGTTCCAGTGGGTTCCCTCCCTCAACCATCTCTGACCCTTTGGGGTACATGTGACCTTGCCATTTAGCCCATGGTGTGCAAAAAAGTGCCGCTCAGAGGTAAAACAACCCAACACCCTTAAGGGGCGTTAATTCAGTTTACCCCTGCATGTCTTTCCTAAAGAAATAATATCCATTTCCTTATTTAAATAACTATCTCCATTTTACCCAGTGTGGTGGGGGTTGGCTCAGTTGGTAGTGTACCAGGCTTGTAATATTTAACTCCAAGGTTCAAGTCCCACATAGGCTGTCAGAAAGTAACACCAATGGTCTTGGAAAGGCCACTGTACATTAGATGGAATATAAAGCAGTGGCCCCATGTGCAGGAGAGTCGTACTCTGTTCACTTTAAAGAACTTGCTGGATAGCTTTGACAAGAGGCTTACATTTGTCTACTAACAGATGTCCATTTGGGTTGAAAAATGTATATGTGTGTGGGAGGGAGGACAAAGTAACATAGTCAAGCCAAACAAAATTTAAAAAAAATAAATTTAAAGGTAAAAAATTTATTTAACTTTTTAACAGTACAGCATTATGAAGGGGGGGGGGGGTGATGTTCCCTTTTAAAACTATAATGTGCACACATAATAAAAATGACATTGTTATAAGCTTATATAAAAAAAAATTCTTTATTGTTGGTTTTCTCATGCATTTATATTTTTGAGCTGCAAAAAATGGTACTGAAAAAATTCCGATCCCCAGCAATATTAAAGTTTACAAAACCTTGCCCTAAAAATGTGAATATGGATTGCTCATTTCTTAGAGAAAATATCTTTTCATTTTTCAATTCAGTGTTTATTAAGGGTGAAAATTGAAAAGATGGAAGATTCAAAATCTTCATGCAGCCATGGGATATAAGGTCCTACCTGACTGTAATTTTGCTCTCCAAAACTTGTCTGTCCTGAGCTACAGTGGTTGAATTTGGCAATTGTAGACCAATTCTAGCAAGGTCCTGTTTGACATTGTCTGCCCATGGAATCCTAGGTCTCTCCCTTTTCCTGAAGCCTTTAGACACACTGTTTTTAAAAATGTTCAAGTCTGCAGGTGGATGAGTAATAGTTTTTTGTTTAAAAAAAAAACATTAAAAATACTATGTATATCAGTCAAAATCATTGTTGTATTGATACCCTACTTTGCTGCATGGAAATTTTTAACTAAAACAATTTCTTGATATCCATATCTCAATAAGTAATTTCAAAAATGCTGCTAAGAAACCATACCTCCATGATAACAATGCACATGTGAAGACATTAAACCATCTATTATACTTATTAATGCATTTTTTCATAATAATCTAATTTACAAACATCCATTTTTATCAAATAGCCTGAAGATGGATTACAGTGTTAATTCAAAATTTCAACTCTAGTAGAATCTGTATCATGTGTAAATTGGCAATTCCATTCTTTATATTAGTAAGTATCATGTACTAATCATCCTCCTCCTCCTCAAACAGCCATGGGCTACAGAGGTCCAACCAGACTGTGCAGTTTAGTTCTCCAAGCATATCTGTCCTGAGCTACATCTGCTGCATCTGGCCACTGCACACCAATTCTAAGAAGGTCCTGTTTGACATTGTCTGTCCTTCACACTCTAGGTTTCCCCCTCTTTCTGGGGCCTTTGTGCACACTGTTCAAAACCCTATTTGCTAATCTATAATTATCCATAAGGGCAACATGGATGACCAAACCAATAGATTCTCTCTCTGCACAATATGCTGCTTAAAGGAGGTTGCCGACTCCTTTGCTTATCCTCATCATTACTTACAAATTTTAACCACATAATGCCAAAGATACTGTGTAATCATCTAGAATCAAAAGCATCTAGTTTTCTGTTATCTTGTTTACAAGCCATCCAAGTTTCACTACTATTACTAACCCTAGAGAGAACCAAACTATTATAGTGTAATTTTAGTCTTTAGGTGTATATGCCTATTTCTCCACACTCTCCATAGATTCTTAAAAGTCCTGGCAGCAATCCCTATTCGTCTGTTAATCTCATGCCGCACATCACCAGCATCTGTTACATAGCTTCCAAGATAATTAAACTGACACCTGCTCAACCTGCAACCATTCAGATTAACTGAATCACAGCCTGCCTGACCAATTTTCATCACTTTAGTTTTCTCTCTGTTTATAACTAAACCTACTCTACTACCAGTCTCATCAACAGCTCAAATGAAAGAGTTCATCTCATCAACATCATTTGCCAAAAGGGCTAAATCATCAGCATGATCTAAATCAGAAATTTTTGTATCTCCAGACTATTTAAGGCCAAAATCTTTCCCTTGCAGTGAATTTCACATAACATAATCAATAGCCAAGCTAAAGAGAAAAGGAGACAAAATGCACCCTTATCAAATACCAAAAGCAATGCTAAACCAATTGCTACCAGTATTACCATCTCTCACACATGATTCAGTGTTATTATAGAGAGCTTTCATTATCAAGTTATGGCATACCAGTCAAGTTAGTTAAATATGATTTTATGATCAACCATAAATTATGATGATCAACAGAGTTGAAAGCCTTTTTGAAGTCAACAAAGCCTAGTAACCAAAGGTTTCTGAAACTTTAAACATTTCTGAAGTATCTGCCTAAGTGAAAAAGTCTGATCTTACACATCCCCTACCACTTCTGAATCTACAGTCAACCAGATCCTTAATTCTGTTAAGCACAATCGTGCAAAGAACTTTACCTGGAACAGAAAGTAGGCTGATATCCCTATAGTTATCAGAATGATGCAGTGACAAATTTGCATTCTTTTATGTATCTATATTTCTACCTACATCCTACAGCATAGTAAAGAAAGATGTTGTAAATAAGACACCTTGAAGCTTGAAATTATAAAATTATTTATTAAAATCAACCATAGTAACATTTGCATTACACCCAGAAAATTAAGATAATGAAGGATAATTTATGTGTTTATTTGGAAAATAAAGTAATCAGTACGACTTTTAACTCTATGTTACACAACAGATGAAACATGTGCGAACGACTTTTCAAAATTTTTTAATCTTTCCTTCTTTCTTTATGCTCCCTCCCCCCACAATTGACCCGAGGCTACTACAGACCCTCTGGATTGTTCCAACGCCCCCCAAGGGGTGGTATCCACCCACTTTGGGAAACATTGGTTTAGAATATCACTGAAATGCTCAGCCCACCTAGCCTTGACAGAATCCTCACCTTCTATAACCTTGTTTATCCTTCAATCCCTGTATACCTGTCTGTTTTTCTCCCACCCAAAACATTAACTATCTGGTACAGCTCTCTGCTGTTGTGCTGCCTAACTGCTTTCTCTGCTTTGTCAGCCAATCCATCAAGCGAAAGATTCTTATGAGCAGCTAACTGATCCTTTGCAGGTTTATTAAGCTCTCTGTAATGCTTTCTATTAGGACTAGTCCCTATTAGTAAGGACATTCCTGGAGTTCTTTCTTTCTGAAATAAGCTCAGGTGCCTTATCACTCAAATAATTCTGCCACCTCTACTTCTTTTTTCCTAAAAGATTACTGTTTTCAAAAAAGCCTGTTTAAAATGGTCCTTTTCTTCCTCAAGTTCAGTAGTAAGCAAACCATGACTGTCATAATGACTAAGTAACCTATCATGGTAAGCTTTAGCTATAACTGGGTCTTTCAGAGCTTCAGAATTAAAGGTAATTTTTTAACTTTAGTACAACAGTTCTTAAGTTTAATTTGCAAGACACTTTTAACAAGGTAATGGTCAGATCCAATTTCAGCTCCCCTATATGGCCTGGTATTCCTAACAAAACCAGCCCATTTGCTGTTAATTAATATATAATCAATCATATTCTTATGCAGCCCATCTGGCATAATAATATCATAAGAATATTTTTAAGAATCTGACCTTTATCTGTTCATCTGGTCTTTTGCAAGTAGAGAATATCTGAATTATAATGGTGGAATTCTTGTGTGAGGACATCAAGAGAATAAGCTCTGTGCAGAGTCTTCATATTGCAGCTATCTATGGAGAGAAAATGGTTAGTGGGATGTTTAAAGCAACTATGTTTATTGAGAGAGGGAATGCTGACAATGTCAAACAGCCCCCTAATCCTAGACATGGTGGGGCAAAGACCAGTTCTCCCACCACTAAAGGCTGAAGCCACCTACACTGGGAGACTTCCTCCATTGTAGAATTTGACGATGCCACTAGAAGCAAAGAGTTCAGGTGCTTGCGATGACCTCTGCTCAGGATTATTCACCAGCTGATAAAACATATCCTGTGAATCTATTATTCATTTGGGGCTGTCAATCCACAAACAAACAAAGTGGAAGACTTTCCCTCCACAGAAGCCCACCAGTGCAGCAAATTCAGGATCCATAATCAAGCTTGGAGCCTTATTTCAATCCATTTCAGTCATGTACTACATAATTCTTCAATAAAGACAAGTCTAATTTCAGTTGTAAGATTTTTCTCCTGAAGTTTTATTTTTCAATTTGGGATCAAATATACAAAGTTACTGGTTAACTGTAGATTATGACAGAACATGACTGTGCTATTCTGGGGCTCAAACTTGGACCTTGGCTTTACAATGTAACCTCAAACAACACACTGAGGTGGCACTGATGCTTCAGAAAGAATGATGCATCATTAAAGGTTCTCTTTAAAAGGAAGTATTATAAAACATATAAAACCTTATGTTGCCTTCCCTGCTTTAACAATGTAATTAGGAATTCATAGAACGTTTACTACAGTAAAATTCCAACATTCTGGCTTAATTTTGGCATCCTACAGGACCAGAGGACATGATGAAAGAATCTGTTAGGTGTCTACCATTTTCTGTGCTTCAAATGTGACAACTATCTTTATTGTGCTTTATATTTATACTAACTACAGACCTCAATGGACACTTTCAACCACTCTACTGAGGATTAGTCAACCACACAGGGTCTTATTTCTGACCAGTCACCCAAGGGATTAGATGCCCAGGGTACTTTATATCAGCTGGTGTATAATTGCCCATGCCTGTGATTAGGGGGCTGTTGATTATGGTTGGCATTACCTCTTTTAATAAACATAGTTTCTTCACAGATCCCACTAACCACTTTTCACAGTTATATGTAACACGAGGATTCTCCAAAGAGATTTTCTTGATGCAGTATCATAATTCTAGTGTTATAACCTAGATATCTTAGACTAGCAACACACCAGAGGGGCAGGGAGAGTAAGATATTTGAAAATAATCACAAATTTCTCTTTCCAGGAAGAGAGAATGGGAAAGCATATGCAAGGCATAGGTTTACTTCTCAGCACATATGCGAGTGATGCTCTTCTAGGAGATGATTGCTTTAATGAAAAGTTTATTACAGCTAAATTTAAAACTAGATTAAAGACTTTAATTGGTGTTATGCCCCAACTGAGGACTCTGATGAGAAAGATAGGTTTTAAAGACAACTTCAAAATATTTTGAATTTTGTGAAGAAAGGAGATATCATCCTTGTGTTAGGTGACTTCAGTGCTAAAGTTCGTACTGACTCTGGCCCTTAGGAAAGGGTGATAGTTTTTTTTTTTTGGCAATGGGGAATGTCTTCTACAGGTAAAAAACACCATGGTGTTTTGCAAGTGAAGAATATCTGGGTTGAAATGCTGGAATTCCTATATGATGACATCAGTAATCTCTATGCAACATCCACACATTCTATTATGCACGTGTGGAAAGAAAATGATTAATGTGAAATTTGAAGAAACCGGATTTATTGAGAGAAGTAGGACCAACAAGATTAAATAGCTGCCTAATCACAGGCCTGGGGCAAAGACCTGTTCTCTCATTGCTAATGGCTTAAGCCATCTCTGTTGATAAAAACTTCCTCCATTGTAGATTTATTGATGTCCATAAAAGCAAGGGCTCAGGTACCTGTGATTGCCTCTGAAGAGAATTATCCATCTTTGATGTAAGGTATCCTGATTTATTCACTTGGGACAGTCAACCCACAAAGAAATGGAAAACACAGCAGTGGATTTTTCCCTCAACAGAAACACACCAGTGAACAAGTTTATGATCTGTAATCATTCTCAAAACCATTACATTTCACAGTCCAGTGATTGTAAGTGGTCAGCACT
The DNA here is from genome assembly GCA_038380435.1 of Ryuthela nishihirai. Classification (NCBI taxonomy): domain Eukaryota; kingdom Metazoa; phylum Arthropoda; class Arachnida; order Araneae; family Heptathelidae; genus Ryuthela; species Ryuthela nishihirai. Next base: position 116,945,508 of record JAWZYU010000002.1, on the reverse strand, counting down.
AAGACCCTGTAAATTTGACCACTTTCAATAGGGTAGAAGGAAAAAAAATAGAAAAAGTGGCCATAGAAATCCAGATGAAGTTCAATCCCACACTGATATGGGACCACTACCCTTCTGATACCTTACAAAAGATATTCTCTTATTGAAGCTATTTTTAATGGCCTGCAATACAAGATGGTGTAGTCAGACTTCAGGTGCTACGCTTGACTGGTTCTGTCATCATAGAGGATTGTTACACAGCTCTCCTTCCAGTATATACCTATCATTTACAAGCCAATCATCGGTAATCTAAAATATTGAATAATTCAACACCACTGAAGTCCCATTGGTGTCAGACTATCAGAATTTTACTATAATTACCATTGAGTTATAATCTACCACTAAGAGATTAAATACAGATCTAAAAAAAAATACACATCTGGCTGGTAGCCACTAGAAAGTGGCCACTTTAAGTGGCTCGTCATCCATGGCTACCATTTGTCTCCCAACAGCTGTTCCAGTGGATCTCCTCCCCCAACCTTCTCTGAGCCTTCAGGATCCTTGTGATCTGGCCATTTAGCCCATGGTATGCAAAAAAGTGCTGCTGAGAGGTAAAACAACCCAACCCATGGAATCTGTAATCAAAGATTTCAAGGAGTGTTGCCTTTGTAAAGAAGGGACTGGAAACGATATGTTGTGGGAGGGTCAAAATAATAGCAGTGATGATTACAATATTGAAAATATGAAGACTATTGTGTGTGTAATTAAATGTGTAACAATATGATTATTTAATTGTAAGTAATTTCTTGCATGATACACTATACATCATTATCAAATAAGTATTACATTTTTCTTCAAAACATTTTTCTCTGGGATGTATCAAATTTTGGAATGCAGTTTATAATTTGGCCTGTATGGTATTTTTTCTGTGTCCTAGATTATTCCTTCCTATGTGAAATCTGTTGAATGAGTTTAGAAATTATACTCGGTCATGTCAACAAAATCATTACAGTGAATGCATAAACTGAAATTAGCTTTCAAAGTAAATGGGCTATACTTTAATTCTAAGTTTGTATTTAGTCATTGAATTATGTTGAATATTTTCTAATGTAATTTATTTTTCTAGGATTTGCTCGTATGGCAAGTGAATCAAGACATGATGTTCCTCCTATTCAATGGGTTTTGCCACCAGGGCTTAGTGCACGTGCTTTAGGTGGAGTTTTTCGTTTAGATTACATTTGCAGGTGAATAGTCTTGTAACTTTTTCTTAGATTTTTGTAAATTTAGATGACATACGTTCATGTGCATTTTTAATTTTGTTTAAAAAATATAATAAATTCAAATCACTTATTTCACAAAGGTGTATTATGCTGAATAGCATCAAAGAATGCCCAAATAATAATGTTTTATTTTACAAAGACAACTAAGAAATTTCTAAAAAATAACTTACCTTGAAATATAGTATAATTCAAGACCAGCAACTTTAAGTAATAAGCTAAAAAGTTCAAGACACCACTATCATCCCAATTTTTCTGAATGGTCAAAAATAAATTTTAAAGAATTATCTATTTGTGGGATGACACTGCCTGATGTAAGTGATTAGACAACCTGATTACCAAATAAGTAATATGTTCTTGTGTATGTAGGATAGTAGTTGGTTCAATCAGTAGCAAACCAGGCTCATAATCTATAGTTCCCAGGTTCGAGTCACAGCTTTGCTGGCATTGGCTATCAGGGTAGTTTTTGTATTGTGATGACACATCAACTTACAATGATAGTGTGAAAATATTGGCATTTGAACGCAGGCAATAAAGTCAAAGCACACAGTACTTCAGAGTAAACCATATGTTTCATTGCATGATAATGTGTGCTTCCATTCTCTCCAAGAGCAGTAAGTGTTGAACAGATATGGATGGGAATATCCAGAATATAATAACAGAATATCCCTATAGTCGTGGTATCCTTATTTAGATTTTCACATCTATGGACGTCTGAAAAATGCCATAAAAAAAAAAGGAAGTCGAATGAAGAGGTGCAGTGTGTAGTCAGACTTTCTCATGCAAAAGCCAAAATTGTTCTAGGAAAGAGGGTATCATATTGTTAATTTCATGTTGGGACACATCTTAATAGGCATGGCATATTTGAATGGATCAATAAATGATTCATGATTAATTTCCAGTTTCTCCACTTTTGATCTGAATGACCCCTACACTGTCCTTTGTAATGGATATAATTGGAACTTCCATATATTCTGCATCTATTTTGTATATTAAGAACTTGCACCTTTACTACACTACATATACTATCCTACAGCAGACTGATAATTTTGGTCAGTGGACTTGGAAAGACTGCCATCTATCAGATAGAATGTTAAGCCATGATCCTGTGTACAGGAAAGCCATACCCTGTGCACATTAAAGAGCCCATAAACTGCCTTGACAAGGAGGCTATGATGGCAGCTGCCCAGTGGGTCCCTTTCCCCAACCTTCTCTGAGCCCTTGAGGTCCTTGTGACCTGACCATTTAGCAGATTGTGTGCAAAAAAAGTATTCAGAGGTAAAGCAACCCAATTGATATTTAGGACAGGAATAGATTTACATCATTTTACCAACATGATTAGAGAATATGGCAATGAAAATGACAGTCATCTATCAGCATGGATCAAACAGTTGGCATTTCACTATCATACACTATGGTATATTTTTGAAACAATGTTAATGTTTTTAGTGTTTGTGGCACAGTTTTTGAAAAAAAACATTCAAGTTTTTAATCTTAGTTTTAATTTTAACTCTAAGGAAGCCTTCATTAATCCAATCATATCATAAAAGAGCATACTGACCTGTCTGCTGTAAAAGAAACCTACATCTTGCAGATGCTTTCCATCCTCTTATCCAGAAAAGATAAATATTATTTTTAGGTATTGGACTTTTAGTTGATCATCTGGTCTCTTACAAGCCCAAAATATTTAGATTTTAATGGCAGAATTCCTGTGTGAGGGCATGGAGATAATAATCTCTATGCAGAGTCCTTGGATTCCATGTGCTCATAGAACGAAAATGGTTAATGGGATTTTTAAAAGAAACTGTTCTTAAGAGAGGTATGACCAACAATATCAAACAGACCTCTAATTGCAAGCAAAGAGCAAAGACCCATTCCTCCACTGTTCAAATATTAAGCCACAAGTGCTGGTCTCCAGGTTCGTAATCTGCAGTTCCCAGATTCCACCCACCTGTGACAGCATTGAGATTTATCTTCGTTATACCCAGAAGAACCCCTGTGCACATTAAAGATACACTGGATGACTTTAATGGAAGGCTCTGAATGCCAACTTTCTCCTAACAGCTGTCCAGTGGGCCCCCTTCCCCAACCTCTTAACCTTCAGGGTCCTTATGACCTAGCCATTTTAGCTCATTTTGCACAAAAAGTTCGATTTGGAGGTAAAACAGCCCAAATCTACGCTAAACCCTCACCTACCCTTCGTCAGAAAGGGGACACCAATGGGCTTGAAAAAGCTACTGTCTATTGGATGGGATGTTAAGCCTTCCCCCTGTGTTCAGTAGAGCCATACTCTGTGGGTGTTAAAGAAACATGCTGGATGGCCCTTGATGGAAGATTACCATCTGTCTTCTAACTGCTGTCCAATGGGTCCCCTTTCCCCAACCTTCTCTAAACCCTTAGTGTCCTTGTGATCTGGCCATTAAGTCCATTGTTTCCAAAAACAAAAAGTGATGCTCAGAAGGAAAACAAACCCAAATGGAAGATGTCGCATCCTGAAACATGTGCAATGATTTGATAACGAGCATCTGAAGTGTAGCAGCACTGGTAGTAATGCATTGTGTGTGAAATGCTATGTGAGAATTGACCATATCACATCCAGCAGGCTAAAGCATTGTCACCTGCAAACAGACTTCCATGATGTGCTTTCTATGAGTGGCTCATGCTTAGGTGCACCATGTACCCTATGTATATTATCCCACCATATACACAGTCGTATCAGAATAATATGACCACCCACAGAAGCACAGTGTACCCACTCAGGCAAATCACAGAATGCACCATAACAAGGTCGCCACACAGAGATATAAGCGGCCGGCTAGGACAGATGAGCCATAGTGCGTAGCATGAGCACAATGGGCAGAAGTATTGATTTGATGGATGTTCAAAAAGGAATGATCATTGGCTACAGTGCCAAGGGTAGAAGCATCTCTGAAACAGCAGACTTCGTGGGCTGTTCACGAGATGCTGTAGTAAGGGTGTACCAAGAATGGACTGCTGGCACACAGAGTACCTCCAGACATAACAGAAGCTCCAAAGGCCATCAACCCAGAGGAGAATGTCGCCTCTGTCGACTGGTAAAGGGCAATCAATGTGCAGCAATTGACCACTACGTGTCCCTGATAACAGTAAAGTGAACCCTGTTACACATGGGTCTCTGGAGTCGATGCTGCGTAAAGGCACCCATGTTAACCAAGGTTCATCGGCAACGACGCCTGCAGTTCACTTGGGACTACCATCATTGGACAGTGGAAGAGTGAAAAAAGGTTGCCTTCTCCAACAAATCGAGGTTTCTACTCCACAGAAGTGATGGGCGGTGGCGGATACGGCATCAGACACATGAGAACCAACACTTGGACATGCTTGTCAGTCGAGTACAGGCTGACTGGGGGATGATGACCAGTGTGCATGTCTGGGGGATGTATACCTGGGACTGCTGGTACCACTGGATGGCTCCCTGAATGCCAATGGCTACCTGTCAATCCTTGCTGACCACATGCATCCCTTCATGTTGGACATTTACTCTGGTGGTGGTGATGTCTCCCAACAGGACAATGCACCCTGCCATGTCGCTAAGGTGGTTCATGACTGGTTCCAGGAACATGACAGAAATGTTTCCATTCTCCCTTGGCTGGTGATATCACCAGACCTCAATCCCATAGAGCACTTGTAGGACCATTTGGATTGACAGATTTGGCGTGCAGACCCACAACCACGTTATCTCCAGAACCTCAGTGCTCTGCTGGAGTTAGAATGGGCACATGTGCCGTTGGCAACTTTCCAGGGCCTCATTGTGTGCATGCCACACCATCTTGCTGCTGTCATCCGGGCCAAGAGTGGTTATTCCCATTATTAGGTAGGTATTATTATTATTCTGATACGATTTTGTGTGTGTGTGTGTATATATACTAAGTACTCAACCCATATTTTCAGAAAACATTCTGACGACAGATGAAGTAAGTTTTGGTCAGAATGGAAACATCAATTACTACAACCAGTATATATAGACTGAGGGCAATCCCCATCAACATGCTCTATGGAACACCAATGCTGTTTTTCCCATTGACATGTTGGCCAGCATTTTGGGAAATATGCTCATTGACTCAGGAGCAGCACAGGCAACCAGCATAAGTCCTAACTACCTGCATTTAGTCATTCCTGTTTTATATATGTTATTGGAAGATTTCCCTTGATTAAACATCTGTACAAGAGGGTCATAATACAATGCTACACTGCTATATATCAGTTGGGATGTGCAACAATGGCTCCAGGATAACTAACCTTGGCATTGGATTGGATGGGGTGGAGATGCCTTCAAATTGGCATGCTGGATCCATTGTAACTGAACCCAGTTTGCTTTTTATTTTTGGGGTTTTGTCAAAGCAATCATTAATGGTTCCCCTTTGGACAGTGAAGATGATATGTGACATTGTGTGCTGCAGAGCATTTCCACAATACTCCAGGGGTGCTAAAACATTTGACAGTCATTTGTAAATGTGCAGATGCCTGTATATATGCCAACGAAGTGTACTTTGAGCATCTGTTGTAATGCACAGCCTGGTCTAGCAATGGATGTCAAATCGCATTTTGTCTTGCAAATGAGTCTTTGTCTCTTTTCACTGTTGTGTCTTGTTTCATTGTTCATTGTACAGTATAAGTCTGCAGTTTTTTGTGTGTAATATCACTTTGGACTTCGTATATAAAGAATTAGCATTGAGCTCTGTGTTGCTACACAAGACTGTGTGGGAAGCCCTTTATTTGGGACAGATAGTGTACACTCCCAAATATTGATAGAACTGTAAGTCCATAATGATGCATTTAGGCACCATGTTTACTTGATGTTTTAACTATGTTTCCTGCCTTGATAACGCTCATGGATTTGTGATATACCATTCAAAGATACCCATATAATCCAAACATATCCAATACACATGCTTTTGTCATCTTGCTAAAATCACTCCATCACAATTCAAACTTTTCAATATTTATTACATGTTCAGCAATGCAATGATCATGCTAATTCCACCATTTTAAATGTGTTATGTTCTATATAGTTTTTGTAAGGAATTTGGAATGGTCATTGTGGGGAAATTTATTTTTTTCCAAAAGTTTATCTGTTGCAGATAGCTTTGATCTATTATGCTTAGTAATCCTTGTTTGTTTACAGACGAGAACTGCCATTCCTTAAGACACAACATTTGTATAACCCTTGGAATGAAGGAAAGCAAGTTAAAATAGGCAGAGATGGACAAGTACGTATTTTTTTTATTCCTATAATTATTATAGAAGTCTTAGGCAATGTTCTCATTTATTATGATTGGAAAATGAAACTGATTGTAGCATATGAAAACACTTTTTTTTTCACTGTGAAATGCTTCATTGGGGAAAGACATCGTTAAACAAGAGTTGCAGCAATTGTGATAAGCCCTTTAACACCATATTTGTCATCAGTTTTGACATATACAGTATAGCATGACATTGAATTACCTAATTTAGTAAAAGTCAATGAATTGAATATTCATTTAATAACTTGATGCTAATTGTGATGCACTTCCCTACACAAAGGATGGAGATAATCTAGAAGCTATATTAAGCTAGTCCTGGTTTTTCATACAACATATAAACACACAAGGACATGCCCCACTGGTCAGGTACATTAACCACTAGACCAGGTAGGATATACACCTAAAGACTAAAATTGGGTTATATGACAATTTAGTCCTGTTTAAAGTTAGTTGTAGTAGTGAAACTTGGACCTTTGTTAGCAAGATAACACAAAGCTTGATGCCTTTTATTCTAGATGCTTAGGCAGTACCTTGAATATTAAGTGGTTTGACTTATTAAGTAATGATGAGGTTAGGCAAAGGAGTCAGCAACCACCTTTGAGCAGCTTATTGTGAAGAGAGACTGCATTGGTTTGGCCATGTTACCCTTATGCATAACTATAGATTAGGGAATAAGTTTATGAACAGTGAACTAAAGCCTCAGAAAAAGGGGGAGACCTAGGATATAGTGGGCAGACAATGTCAAAAGGACTTTGTTCTGGGCCACTGTAGGCCAATTCTAACAAACATGTTTGGAGAACTGAACAGTCTGGTTGTACCTCCATAGTCATTGGCTACTTGAGGATTAAGTAAACAGTGAGTGTGATGCTGCACAGATAGAATATTCCTAAACTTTATCATTAATTTTTTCAAGTGGAATCAATAAGTAAATATGCATATAATAGATTTAAATCCCAATCTTTTCTTGGAATTAAGTAAAATTGGAATTGAGGACTTTAACATTCAAAATTTATTAGATTACCCTAAATTTGAAAAAAAAATTGTAATTTATAAACTTATTCTACAGTTCATTTTATCTACTCCATTATGGAATAGAATTTAACATACAAACTTAAAACATTGGAGAACAAAATAAAAAATTAAAAAATTATGAAAAAAATGGATTCAGAAAAAATACTATTGAGAATCAAAATAAAAAAAAAATTACAAAAAAAAGGAAATATATATAGAAAAAAGAAAATATAATAAAAAAAAGAATTCTTGAAATATTTAAAAAAAAAAAAAAAAATTTTGGTTTAACTTTTAATCAAGTTTGTTTTTGCATCTTTCACAAAACCTTATTGGGAAAGCCTGAATAAGGACATCCCATGTTTATTGTAACGTTGATTGATTGATTTTAATATTTGATTAGAAACAGTTTTAAAAAAAGCTGATTCTCTTTGAAAAAGTGAAAATTGCAACCTTGTGCTGTGGGATGTATCATTTTTAGGTCACTAGAATTAAAAAAATGATACATTAGCCTATAACATGTAAAGGATTAGTTATCCTCTCCCCATAAACTTCAGTGAAAATGTGCCAGAGAAATTTCATCAGCAGGAAGCTGCCTTAATTTTGTATTTGTTGGTGAAAATTTCAAATCTCTTTTATAAGATATTAATGATATTAATTTTAAAGATACTTTCTGAAATAGGTAATCTATGCAAAGTTAAGAGAATCTAATATTTATAAAACATCATCAGATGAAGTTAAATATACTTGTTTCGATCAGTATATTATCTTTGCAATGTACGTGAGTTAAGTATTTTTAGATGTTTGCTGAGTAAAATCAGAAAAAACTACAAATGTTTGTCTATTCTTTTGTGTATTAAATATTAAATTTTTCTCTCATATTTTTACATTTAACCAAAGTTTAATTGTCATGATTTATAGCTTTTTTTTTACACTTTTAAAAATCTAAAATATTCCTAGGGTGGTTGCCAATGTCAACCATTGTTTCCTTATCAGAGGTATATATCTCCAATTTACACCTCTTTTCTACTCTAAATCTGCCTTTACTAACAAAGGTGATGAAGTACACAAAAGAGCAAAAAAATGTTATTACTAGTTCTGTTTGTAGTAAAATATGCATATAGTTTCCCATACACTACAGGAATAACTAAAACATTAAGCAACATCTTAAAAAAAAAAGTATCAAATAACTTTACCACACACTTTACTCAAACTATAAAAAGATACTAATAAATGATAAGGATAAATTAGCCATCACGGGGGGAGTATACAACATAAATATATATCGGACCCTATAAATAAACTTGAGGGAAAAAATAATTGTATAGAAAAAACCTACAGAACATATTAGCAACGCATGACAGAGCATTGAAATGACATTAAAAATAAAAAACTGAATACAGCAATAATGCAAACAATATTTGATAACAATATAAAAGTAAAATTCAATATAAACCCCTAGTAGCTCTAACTAAATTTCAATTGCAATACACAGAGACACTAATGATAATACTTAAAGAAACAGTCTGCAATACAGAAATACGTACCCTTCCCGTAGCATGGAATCTCCTGCTGCATGAGCAATCAAAAACCCAAGTTGTGCAGAATACCCTGAAACAGTTCCAAAATGTACTGCACTCTGCACCTGAGGAAGCCCCAAGATAGGAAGGGAGGTGGGGGAAATGCATTGTGATATTAAAGTGGAATTACTTTTTTTAAAACGCTTTAATATTCAACATTTTAATGTTGAATTGATTATGTGTTATTAAACATTTCAGAGTAACTTAACTTTTAAGCTTTAAATGTTCCTGGATGGAAACAAAAAGTCTCAAAAGTTATACCATTCTGAACTGGACTGAGACTTTAGCATGTACACAATCCCAACCATCAATGAACATCAGGGTTCAACAAACCATTAGCTGACGACCAAATATAAAGTACAAGAGCTGGGAAACCTAATGCTGGGATGTCAAACAGAACATCCACTTCAGTAGGTGAAAAGTATCATCACATCAAGAGGATTAAACATCAGAAGGCATTAAATTACTGTGCCAGCCATCTACCATATTCAGAACTGGTGTGAACCGATGGGCTTGGAAAGATTGTTGTCGGTCAGAAAGAATATTAGCCATGGCTCTGTGTGCAGGAGAGCCATACCTTGTACACATTAAAGAACATGCTGGATGGCCTTGATGGGTAGGCTACCATATGTCTCCCAACGGCTGTCTAGTGGGACCCCCTCACCTTCTCTGAGCCATCTGGGTCTTTGTGACCTGGCCATTTAGCCCATTGTGTGAAAAAAAGTGCACAGAGGTAAAACAACCCAATCCATCCAGCTGACCTTAAATATTCTCATTGCAATAAAATTATTGTGCCATTTAGGCAACACATTTCAAAGCCATGGTGGTATTTTTGATTATATTGTGATCATTGATGGTTGTTTTTTTATACACCTTGGCTTATATTTTTCATTGTAACCTGTTTTTTTTCATATGAACCAAGCAAACTAGTCTGCCACTGAGATCCAATAACAACGTTAAATTTTATGCCTATTTTGCAAAATTTTTTATAAAGTGTTAATTTCCTTTTTTTATATTTTAGACAACATGTGAAGATGTAATATTTGTATACTAACTATAGCCCATGAAAACGTTTATGGTGTATAATTAAGTCACCCACTGAAAGTTTCTGTGTGAACTCTCTGTTCATAGAAGTAGAAATAAACTCTTCACAGAAACGAAATTTTTTTTTGCAGAAAGTTGTCACCAATGCAGACTGATGCCAGATTCCTCACAGTTGCCAAGATATTCAAAGTTGTAAAGTGCATTCTCTTATATGTAGGGGACTTGGAATTTGAACACAATGCTGCAGAATATATGGAGAATGTTTGGGGCTGAAAATTTTTAAATCTGGGATAAAACTCAACAATGAGCATGCATTATCTGAGGAGAGCACAGGTCAAGATGCCACAAAAGAAACATGCATATTTGACTGATGTCTGTATGTATGTATGTATGTATGTGTGTGTGTGTGTTTGCGTGTTTGTGGGCCCACCCATCCACATACCCATTCACCTGTCTGTGCTAAACATATTAAAAATTATGCAAAATGAAAGAAATTATAAAATTTTCATCTAGGAAAACATGTTTTAAAAAACTTTATTTGGAAATGTAAAAGACAACATGATGAGTAGTGTGGCCAAAATAGGCATTCCTACTCCTGGTTTAATTGGATTTTTTCTATTCAGTTTCTTGAAGTAATTGTTTAGTAGTCCTTGATTCTTATTCTCATTTTGTTTATATGTTTTGTTACAGGAAATAGAACCAAAAGTAGGAGAAGAATTATGTCGCTTGTTTCCTGTTGATGAAAATATTGACCTTTTAGCTATCCTGCACAACATGAAACGGAGTAGAACAAGAAGTTCAAGACCACAACGAGACCGTGACCGACATCGTGATCGTCGTCGTGACCACCCTATTCCTCGTCGTAGTCCACCTGAGTCAATGAGGTTAGCGTCACATTCTCTGCCACAGCAACAGCAGCAGAAATTCAATGTTCCATATACGGCAGGGAAACATGAATTATGCTGGCCTCACTTGAAGAATGCAGGTGGATAATAAGTGTGTGCAAAGTGATTATAGCACCTACACAGAAAAATCTGCATGGAATGCGTCAAGATGAGGCCTTTCACTGGTTGTGTGATGTGTGAAGGATGTTGTCCTCCCTGGGGAAGTCACAGCTAGTCTGTGATTTTCCTTTTTATTAATGTTGCACCATCACTGTTTTACAGATTTTTTTCTTCATTTCCCTGCAGGTTACCCCATCACTTTTTTCCCCCTCGAAAAGAGTGATCTACGGGGAGTGCTGTTTGCTTTTCAAGAGTTTCTTCTAGTTTAAAAGGACTTAGTTCTATGCTAGCAATTCTCTCCTTCTGTCTCTGTGAACTGTTATGTTATTGATGGGTGGACTGCAGTGAATGGTAAATAAAAATGGGTCCAAAGGGACTGTTGCTTCCCAATTGGGTATTTTACCTTCTAAAATAGACTTTAAGGACAATATAAGTGGTGGGTGGGTGGGCCAAATTTCATATTTTACAACACTTTTGGGAATAATTCAAAACCTTTCCAAGGTTTATATCATGGACTGGTAAGTTAATAAATGCATTTGAATCTTGAACTGGTAAGTTAGTGAATTTCTTTTATGGACTAGTAAGTTAACCGAAGAATCGCAAAGATTTGTGTGTTTATAACAAGGAACTTATCAGCTTTTATCAACACCACTACTAGTAAAGTGCATTTTCATGATAAAATCAACCACCTTTGTGGACTAAATTATTCACATCTATTACCATAAGAAGTGTTCACCTTCATCTACTACACCTTCACCAAGCTCTGGACTAGATGAATAAATCTAAGTGCGGTTTGTCCGCACGGGTATGTTGCCTCTCTTTCTCCTGTATGTTACTTCTAGGTTGGAGCATGTTGTGACAGCCTTTGCCAGCAGAAATAAAAGGTGACCAAAAAATTTTTAAAATACCTTTCACTGTTGCTTATAAGATAGAGTATGATCTCTAATTTAAGTAAAATATCACTATTGATGGAAAACTTAGACTTGTGAATACATTGTAAACTACCAGTAAAGAAAATAACATTACATTTAACCATTACTGAAGAAAGTTTTTAAATGTAATTTTTTTCCCATTAATGCTTTTTTTGCTATTAATGCTGATTTCATGCAAAAATCTTAAAATAAGTATTGTAAATAACGATCTGCTCTGAAAAATGAACTAACTTTAACACCTATTGTTTTATATGTAATATAAATTTCATTTTGTACTATGTATATATATTTCTTTCCCAAATATGTGTTTTTAGCTCGGTTACATTATAGATAGCAAAGTTTTATATCTAAAAACCAAATGGATTAAATCAATGGCTAATAATATATATGGGGGAGGGGGAGCTAAAAAATAAATTCTATGGTACACTGAGAAATATCACATGACTTTTGTTCTAGAAATGTTATTGCTTTTCTGACTACTGAAATCTGTTTAGCAAGTGATGTAAGAGTAGTATTAATTCAGATAAGCTTTCTCTTATTATTGTTATACTTTTCCTGAAAGAAAAATATTTGGGTAAATGGCATGCAACAATAGCTCTAAGATTTTTTAAAACTGATTTATTTAATAATAAAAAAGAGTTGTAGTAATTGCCTTGTGGTTTTCTGTAAATTGTTTAGTTTCAATGTGCACGAATAATCTATATAAGCATTTTCTAACGACAACTTATCCACGTATTTTAGTGTTTTTATAATAACTTTGAAATATAGAAAGATTTAAATATTCTAAAATAGAACATATCTAATAAACAAAATGGTTCTAAAGGAGTTGCTACAAAATAGTCATGCTAGTGTTTGTTTTATAATGAATATAAAACAGCATGAATTGTAAAGTTTACAAAAGTTTAAATAATATTTTGTATTTTTTTGGCTATTATGGGTAATGTCTAGACCAGTTATATTTTGATTGTAATATTGCAAATCGCAGCTCAAATGTGCCTGGATATTGACAATCCTGCTGTTACATTCATATTTGATTAAATCTTTTTGAATCCAGATCTTTAAATTTCAATTTAAAAATGGTGTGAATGTCTTTGGGAGTTTTTTTTTTTGTATACTGGAATAATATAGAATCAATATGTTGTCATTATTAGCTCAATAATAATCTTAACATGTTGTATTTAAACAGTGTAGATGCCTGCCTAATAGTGGTGTTTGCAACAATAATCAAAATTTGTTCAAGGTACTATTACCATATTTTTATCCAAATCAATAAACAATTTTTAGTATAAATTGCAATATTTAATCAGCCAAACACTGTATAAGCTAGTTATGTAAACAATTTATCTATATATGTAGAGGTTGTATGTCTGTTTGACACCTCCTTCTAGACAGTCAGAGTCTGGGCCACCAAACTTAATTTACATCATCTCACTGTAACTTAGTGCATTCTAAGGTTTTTTACTCCAGAAAATCGGGCCTTACCTGAAAAGTTGGGCACAAAATGTGTGTCTGTTGATAACATACTACTCCATAATTTGCGATTCTCCATTCATAAGGTAGGTGGCAGCAGTGCCCCCAGAGATTTTGCAATGCATTCAGTCTTGAACCCACTGCAGCTAGTAGCCTGATCTCTAAACCCTACATAGCAAGAGCTAAGTGCAACCACCTCACCAAATTTGGAACTGATCGGTCAAACATCTGTGGAATTACGGCAATTGAAAACTTCTTACTTCTGCACTATTGACATCATTATGGACATGAATGTCTGTGCACCTGTTCCCCTGAGTCATTATATCAAGGCTTGAGCAAAATTGGGCAATTCTGCTAGACTTCCTATAAATGACTTGCTATAATGGCATATCAAGTAATATAATATATATATCAAGTATATATAATTTAAGCCTTAACTGGCATAATGGTTAGGCAGCTAGCGACTGTTCCAGCAAGGCAAACTTTGTGTGTTGTGTTAGCTCTAACTGAGGCAGTGGTCAGCAATGACTTCGGTCTTAGTAGGGCATGTCCTTGTATGAGAAGGTCTGTAAAAGCTAGGAGTAGCTTCTAGGATTCTTCTCTGTCCTATAGGTCGCAAATAAAAAAAAATAGTGCAGTCAGTTGCCATAAGCTGTTATTAAACACAATGGAGACATTTTCACACAGCCTCTGGGACGGGGGTGGCTCAGTCGGTAGCGCGCCAGACTCGTAATCTGTAGTTCCCAGGTTCGAGTCCCAGCTGGGTCAGCGTTGAGATTTATCTCCGCAACATTCCCCGCCCTGCCCACAGTTAGTAGGGGACACCGACGGGCTTGGAAAGGCCGCCGTCCGTCGGATGGGACGTTAAGCCGTGGCCCCGTGTCTGGGAGAGCTATACCCTGTGCACGTTAAAGAACACGCTTGGATGGCCTTGACGGGAGGCTACCATCTGTCTCCCAACAGCTGTTCCAGTGGGTCCCCTCCCCCAACCTTCTCTGAGCCTTCGGGGTCCATGTGACCTGGCCATTTAGCCCATGGTGTGCAAAAAAGTGCCGCTCAGAGGTAAAACAACCCAACACACAGCCTCTGTGGGATCAATTGCTCGAAGAATCTTAATAAAATAAAATTTCACCAGCACGTAGTTGAAAATTTGGCAAAAAAGTTGTTGATGGGAAAGCATGAACTTGTTGGAATAGTCCACGCAAGTTGAATAATGCTGTTGCCACCAATGAATGAGAGTTAGCCTTTAGCAGATTTAAGACAAATGGTTTGGTGGCTAATACACAGAGGAGATGATGGCTTCACACTATTAGAACTGGTTGTCACTCATAAGTTTATTGTGCAAAAGTTAAATTCAAAACCACAACCCTTATTAAAATATACATGCACGATTATGCTGTTTAAGTGTTAAAATATTCTTGAGGAGGCCATATACTACATTTAGTTGATTGTTGTGCATTGTTTTTTTTTTTTATAGTTTTGTAAATAAAATTCAAAAATCTGCAAAGTATAAAGTGCAACAGAACTCCAACCTATTCCAGCCCAACAGACAGATAAGCAACAATATGCTTAGATATACACTAGCTAAATATGAAGTTAAAATACCTATACAATAACTAATAGTATTAAAAAACCTATTATAAATGATGGATAATTAAATGAACTGAAATCTCCAAACCAGAAAATAAATTGGAAGGAAAAAATACATAACTAGATATAAAAACAAAGCCTTTATACCAATGATCATTCGGACCCTACCAAACAAAAATAGTGTGGAGGTTTGTTCAGCAGCGTTGATCAACAACAGTGTCTACAACAGCCCCCTCACATTGGAACTGACCTGAAATGTCAATGAAAGGACTGGTATATGACATCAAACAACTACTACTAAAACAAAACATCACTACACTGTCATAGTGAAAAAAAAAGACCCCCCCCCCCCCCAACTGACAACAAAGTCAGCACCAGAAAAAAAAGGGGATGTAACCCAGCAAAAGAAAGACAACCAGCCTTAGGAAGTATTCTCAAGAAGCATAAAATACTCCTTTTAACATCCATTCTTTATATCGGAACCTTTTTTCAAACTAAAAAATATCTTTTAAGCATATTCTATGTAGATATGGCAGATGACATTGCAACAGAAGCAGTGTACAACAATCGGCTAAATAGAGAATGTCTCTTCAAGAATATTTTAATGCTTATGCAGTATAATCGTGTAAATATCAAATAAATTTTTTGTGCGTGTAACTATGTTAAATTTGCTGTGGTACCAGTCCTAGCAGCTTATTTTCAATTGACATTTATGATGCATCTTAAGATCTCTTTTAAAGTCATTTATGTCCTGCATATCACCTAGCAGATTGTGCAGAACCATCAGTGTCCCCTACTGACCGTGGGCAGGGAAGGGAGTTTGCAGAGATAAATCTCAACCTGTTTTAATGGTGCAAAGCCAACAGTGCCTCTGTGTGTTAGCCAGCAAACCATTTGTCTTCCAATATGTTATAGCCAGCTGTCATCTACTGGCATCAGCAGCATTGTTTTCAACCAGGAACTGTATTTTCAACTATATGCAGGTGGAACTTTATTCTCTAAATATTCTTCAAGCAATTTATTACTGTGCCTCCATTGTGTTTAATAATGGCCTATGAAATTGGGCTACACCATTACTTGGTATATATGCACCCTACATTGCCAATTACAGTAGAAAAATTGTTTCTGTAACTAGCTTATATACAGTGATATTGCTGATTAAATGTTGTAATTTATATTCTATCTCAGTAATTTCTAACCTAACAATTTTTTATAATGTACAAATTAATTTTTAACTACTCTTGGTATCAACAATTTTCAGTCTTGGATTGCTGTGAAATTGAATGGTAATAGCAATTTCTTTTAATTATTTCTTGCTTAATAATTTTGCCATCCACTAGATAAAGAATGCTAATACTCAATTAAAATCTTAAGGTAAGTCATATTAAAAAGTGAAATTATTTGTTGTTGAGTCACTATGTTAAAGCTGAAAATGTAAGTCAAATATATTTTTGTAATTCATTAATTGCTTGTGCAATTAATATTGGCAAGAAACTTGAAGATTTAATGTTTATATTTCCTAATAGTAATGAACTGAACTTGGTAATAGCAATCAATATATGCAATTGTGCTTAGTAACATCTTGATATTCATAGTTTTTGAAAGTGAGTCTACTATTCAGAATTGAAAAATTATAAGTACATGATAGTGTTTCAGAATTTTGTGCATTGCTATAGTTTTAATACTGTAATATGGTAAATTTCTATTTTATAAGGAACTCGTGTTTAAGCATAATAAGGTGATAGACTCGATAAGAATTAGTGTTGTCTTTGTTAATAAAGTGCATTTAGTTTTAAAATAAAATCAAAATGAGATTAATTTACGCTGATTTACAATAATAATGGTAGGCACATGAGCGAGCACTCAAAGCAAGAAGTTTTCTACGAAGTGTTTGTGTAATATTGAACTGTGTGCTTAATTTGTCTAGCTTTTCTTAAAAATCATATAAGCTAAAAATATGAACCTAATATACCAGAAGCAATAAGTTAATGCTTAAACAAAAAAAAAAATAAATACCCCCTCAAGCATCTGCTTGCCACAGAGGTCTGACAGGAGCTTGTCAGTTTATATGCCATAGTAGAAGGTCTGAGAGGATGGCAGGACCTCAAGCAGAAAAACGACACAAACAGCCATGCCTTATCCGGGGCTCAAACCCAGGTCCCTTAGATTTATGCTTCTGAATATATCATGTCAGGCCCCAAAAAAAAAAAATACCCCCTCAAGCAGCTGCTTGCCACAGAGGTCTGACAGGAGCCTGTCAGTTTATATGCCATAGTAGAAGGTCTGAGAGGATGGCAGGACCTCAGCAGAAAAACAACATGAACATCCATGCCTTATCCGGGACTCGAACCCAGGTCCCTTAGATCAGTAGCCAAGCGTGCTAACCACTCGGCCATGGGACGGGGCTGTCAGGCCCAGAGCTAGGAAAAAAAAGGGGGGGGGGGAGGGGTGCTAGATTGAGCCTGAAAGCCATTATAATATAAAAGCTCTGCCTCAGTGTGTTTTCAAAACATTTCTAGAAAGTATGCCAAATATATATATACAGTATATATTTTTCATCTCTGTTCTCGTTGCTAACATTCTCAAGAGAAAGAAGGCAGGGAGCATGCCCTTATCTCCACTAATCTGGCCCTCTATCATATGATTAGGTATTCAAATTTTAATGTTTAATTCTGTAAATGCTATCTTGTATTAGGAATTAAAATTTCATTACTGTAAAAAAGAATATCAGTAAATAACCTACATTATATAACCCTTTTATTGTTAATGTATTGACATGAGTGCTGATAAGTTAATTTGACAGTTAACAAGGCTAATGTTCACTTACCATGAGTTAATCCTGATTCCCTTTGCCTAAAATCAGGTAATAAATCTAGTTCATAGTGTGAAGGGTTTAATATACAAACAGTTACACTGTGTAGAATACATTCTTTAAAATCCAAAATGGAGGGGGGAATGGTTAAAAGAATGGCATAAAATATTTTACACTAGAAACATTTTTCATCAAAAATAACACAAACTTGTCCAAAAATGAGGTGTCGGAATGCAATGGGCAAAGTTCTTTAATAAGGAGTCGAGTCATCCCTTACAGCAATGCAGGCATTACAGTAATGTTCCATGCTGTTTATGATGGTGTGAATTAGCTCAGTAGGGAGTAGCAACCATTTTCCTTTAAAGCAGTAATATGATCCCCCTTTGTTTCAGGTAGCGGGTTGAGGCAACAACACATCACCCCTAGAGCATCCCACACATGCTCAATCAGATTTAGGTTGGGTGATCAAGCTAGTCACCATGTGCATAATGGTCTCCTCTTGAAAGTATTGTTCCACTAGTTGAACTCTGTGTGGATGAGTGTTATCATGTAAGATGAATGCTTCACCTATTGCACCCAGTGTAAGGACGTACATAAGGGTTCAGGATGTCATCTCTATACCTTTGAGCATTGAGGTTCCCACTCGTCAACACAGAGGTCTGTGTGTCCACCTAAGGAAATGCTATCCCAAACACATATGCTACCTCCACCGTAACTGTCTCTTTGACCAATGTTACTGGGAAGATAGCGAGTACCTCGTTCTCTCCATATCAAACAAGTCCGGAATCACTCTGCAAGCAATATCTGGACTCGTCTGTGAAGAGTATGGACCTCCATTACTCTTCTGTCCAGTTAACATGTGTGCAATTTTATTTAATTAACATGCGTGCATGCCTAATTTAACTACTCTCCTGTGACGTGAGGGGTATACAAATTACTGGTCTTCTAGCATACAGACCTCTCTCATGAAGCCTATGCACAGTAGAAGCTGATACAACCCTCCAAGTGGCTGCTGCAAGAGGATCATAGCTGAGATGTTTTGCTCCTTCATGCTGTTAATCGCAGATATCGGTCTTGTACAGCGGTCATAACTCTAGCCCTTCCTCAGCTAAACCTCCAAGATGTGGAATCTGTGCAAAGAAATTGATTCCACAGTCTATGAACCACAGGACTCTCATTCAGCCATCGTGCAACGTCTGACTGACTTTGGCCTGCTTCTAGCTGGCCAATAGCTCTCCACTGCAGTTCATTTGGCAAATGATGTCTTGAGGTCATTCCTACAAAATGGCTGTTTCGAATTTCTTTATTCACATTTACAACACAAAATAATGATCCACTCCAAAACACCCGTTTTTATGCTGCTATCCGATTATGCAAATTGATGCAACCTAGACTAATTTGCATACGATATGCTGACTTGGCATTACTGGTTACATGAAGAAGTTTGGTGAGGATCGCAACAATTCTTATGGCAAATTATCGTAATTTTTTTCTTTTTCTCATTTTTCCTTAATTTATGGAAACCAGTGTGTCATGTGGCATGGTCACATGTCAGATGCTCTTTCCATCTGAATGATTATTAGGTAGCTCAGGTAGCAAGATCATCTGAAATGTAACCAGAAGATTGTATAATTGTACCTTACTTCATAAAAGCTCAGTTTTTTTTGGATAACTGTTCATTTAAGATATTAGTATCCAAATTTGGTAAATTGTGTTCATATCTGTCTTTTGTTTAGTAATATCAGTTTCTTAAATTTACCAAAGAGAAAAATTTCTTGAATTATCCAAAGAAAAAATGGCCATACTTTTTGATTAGAGCAATCCTTTCTTTTTCACGAGACAAATTTGAATTATTTTAAGTCTTTTTGGCAGTCACTGTTACCATCACCAGGGAGCTGCATTTGCTGGAGAAACACTATTTTAAAAAAACAACAACTAGTGCTTAGATCAAGAGAGCACATACTTTTTGTGAAAAATAATTTTATTCTATTTTAAGATTGTTTTTTTTTTCAACATATGTTTTTGTTAAGGATATGTTTTTTGAGAAATTTCTTCAATTTATAGTTTTGTTCAGCTCTCAGGGAAGGTGTCACTCTTAGTCAACATCATTATACTCGATCTCCTGACGATCTATTATTTACCATCTCCTGATATGTTATCAGGAAGTTGTGGGTTCATATCCCACCCTGCTCAAGACAGTTTTTCCCCTAAAACTGATATTAAACTAAGAGTGATACATTCCTCGATATGTTTTTTATTGCTGCTTTTTTTTTCCCTTTTGCAACTTACTTGTTTCACCCATATATGAAAGTGCATTCACAGGTAGCATTATAGATTATACCATTTTCTCTTTGTATATTCATTTCTTTCGTGTTTCATACTTAGTGAATTAATTTTATTACTGAAGTCAGATGCAAATCTAATGTAGCTTATAATTTTACATTTCCAATCTTTTATGATAATGGATTTTCTCCAGTGAAATATGATTTATTGTATTATTGCTGTTGATTTTTCTTTTGTTTCTTTCATTAGATGGTTTGGGTAATGGTTTTCTGAAGTATCTTTCATTTTTTCAATTTTAATTTTTGTCTGTTTCATATTTTTGTAAGGAATTGCTTTGCTAATATTTTTTTCCCCAATTCTATTTTCAAAGGAAGTTTTTTATTTTTTGTAGCTTGATGTTATAACATTTCTGTGAATAATTTTTAAATTGATATCTAAAAATTTCGGATTACATCCAATTTTTGATGTGAATTTCAAAATCCCCCCCCCCCCCCCCACCCTACAAAAATGAAAAAAAAAGGGTAAAATAAAAAAATTGAAGGTGTTGAGAATATCTTCTGGTGTGAAAAATGCTAATACTGCTCATGCAGCTTTTCATCATCATCATCATCCTCAAGCAGCCATGGGCTACGGAGGTCCAACCAGACCATGCAATTTAGTTCTCCAAGCAAGTCTATCCTGAGCTACATCTACTGCATCTGGCCACTGCACACCAATTCTAACAAGGTCCTGTTTGACATTGTCTGCCCACTGCATCCTAGGTCCCCACTTTCTGAGGCTTTTAGGCACACTGTTCATAACCCTATTCGCCAATCTATAATTATTCATACGGGCAACATGGCCAAACCAACGGAGTCTCTCTCTGCACAATATGCTGCTTAAAGGAGGTTGCAAACTCCTTTGCCTAACCTCATCATTAGTTACAAAGTTGAACCACCTAATGCCCAAGATACTGCGTAAGCATCTGGAATCAAAAGCATCTAGTTTCCTGTTATCTTGTTTACAAAGTGTCCAAGTTTCACTACCATAACTAACCCTAGAAAGAACCAAACTATTATACAGTCTAATTTTGGTCTTTAGGTGTATACGCCTATTTCTCCACACTCTCCCTAGATTCTTAAAAGTCCCGGCAGCAATCCCTATTCGTCTGTTAATCTCATGCCGCACATCACCATTATCTGTTACGTAGCTCCCAAGATAATTAAACTGTGACACCTGCTCAAGACTGCAACCATTCAGATTAACTGAATCACAGCCTGCCTGACCAATTGTCATCATTTTAGTTTTCTCTCTGTTTATAACCAAACCTACTCTACTACCAGTCTCATCAACAGCTCGAATGAAAGAGTTCATCTCATCAACATCATTTGCCAAAAAGGGATAAATCATCAGCATAATCTAAATCAGAAATATTCATATCTGCAGTCCATTTAAGGCCAAAATCTTTCCCTTGAAGTGAATTTCGCATAACATAATCAATAACCAAGCTAAAGAGAAAAGGAGACAAAATGCACCCTTGTCGAACACCAGAAGTAATGCTAAACCAATTGCTACAAGCCTTACAAACTCTCACACACGACTCGGTGTTATTATGGAGAGCTTTCATTATGTTAACTAACTTGTGTGGTATACCATATGATTTCACAATCAACCACAAATTATGACGATCAACAGAGTCGAAAGCCTTTTTGAAATCAACAAAGCTAGCAACTAAAGGTTTCTGAAACTCTAAACATTTCTCAAGAATCTGCCTTAGTGAAAATATCTGATCCACACATTCCCTACCACTTCTGAATCCACATTGCTCATCACGCAATTGACTGTCAACCAGATTCTTAATTCTATTAAGCACAATCATGGAAAGAACTTTACCTGGAACAGAGAGTAAGCTGATACCCCTATAGTTATCACAAGAACTGCGATCACCTTTTTTGAAAATAGGGATAACAATAGCTCTGGTAAAATCCTTAGGAACCATGCCTTTATCATAAAAGATATTCAGAATTTCAGTCATCCAAGTGGTAACCGAAACATTCCCAGCTCTAAGCATTTCTGTAGTAATTTCATCTACCCCTGGGGATTTATGAAGTTTAAGTTTAGAAATGGCCAAAATAACTTCAGATTGTGTTACAGTGCCAACATTAAAGCCACCAATGCATCTATCATTGCAAACAATGGGAATAGAACTAACCGCATTGTTTAGAATATCACTGAAATGCTCAGCCCACCTAGCCATGACAGAATCCTCACCTTCTATAACCTTACCTTGTTTATCCTTCAATCCCTGTACACCTGTCCGTTTTCTACCACACAAAACATTAACTATCTGGTACAGCTCTCTGCTGTTGTGCTGTCTAACTGCTTCCTCGGCTTTGTCAGCCAAACCATCAAGCCAAAAGATTCTTATCAGCAGCTAACTGATCTTTTACACGTTTATTAAGTAGTCTGTAATGCTTTCTATTAGGACTAGTAGGGTATTGATTAAGGACATTCCTGCAGTTCTTTCTTTCCGAAATAAGCTCAAGTGCCTTATCACTCAGATAATTCTGTCTCTTCTGCCCCTTTTTTCCTAAAAGAGTATTGTTAGTGTCCAAAAAAGCCTGTTTAAAATGGTCCCATTCTTCCTGAACTTCAGTAGTAAGCAAACCATGACTGTCATAATGACTAAGTAACCTATCATGGTAAGCTTTGGCTATAACTGGATCTTTCAGAGCTTCAGTATTAAAAGCAAATTTTTTAACCCTAGCACAACACTTTTTAAGTTTAAGTTGCAAGACACTTTTAACAAGATAATGGTCAGATCCAATTTCAGCACCCCTATATGACCTGGTATTCCTAACAGAACTAACCCATTTGCTGTTAATTAATATATAATCAATCATATTCTTATGCAGCCCATCAAGTGAAACCCATGTGTACTTATGTATGTCGCGGTGTTTGTAATATGTGTTAGTTATTCTGAAACCATTGAGTTTACTTACCTGTAGGAGACGTTGCCCATTGCCATTGCAGCTACCAATACCAAAAGCGCCTATTACTCCTCCCCAAAGGTCAGAGTCAGTACCAACTTTGGCATTGAAGTCACCAAGAACAAGGGTAATATCTCCTTTCTTGACAGAATTCAAAATATCCTGCAGTTGTTCATAAAACCTATCCTTCTCATCCTCATTGGCATCCTCAGTGGGGGCATAACAGCAGATAACATTCAAGTCTTTAATGCTTGTCTGAAATTTTGCTGTAAGAAACCTTTCATTAATGCACTCATATCCTAGAAGAGCATCATTAGCGTGTCTGCTGAGAAGCAGACCCACGCCTTGGTGATGCTTATTGTCATCCCTCCCTGAAAAGAGAAATTTAAGATTATTTTTAAGAATCTGACCTTTATCTGTCCATCTGGTTGGTCTCTTGCAAGCCGAGAATATCTAAATTATAACGGTGGAATTCTTGTGTGAGGACATCAAGAGAAAAAGTTCTGGGCAGAGTCCTCACATTCCAACTACCTATGGAGAGAAAATGGTTAGTGAGATGTTCAAAGTACATAACTTTATTTCTTGGTTATGTTAAATGATACTTCCAATGGCAATGTAATATCTAGCCAAAAATGGGACTATTGGTAAACCCATTGCAAGTTCTTTATTTTGTTTAAAGTACTTATTTTGAAACTGAAAAATATTCTGTGATAATGTAAAAGTAGCAATTCTGTGATAATGTATAACTTAGCAATTCTGTAACTGTTTCAGTTTTCAAATTGTAACTTTTGCTTCTTCAATATTTTTCTTCAAGTGAGGGATAAATCATCAATAAAAGGAATAAATCATTTTAGCAAAAAATATCCATTAATAAAGATCTGTTTGAAAAACAAATAAATGGGTAAGCTGCAGATATAGCATTAGATATGCACCACATTGAGCAAAAAAAATTTCAATTTTATTTTTAAATGTAAAAAAATATACACAGAAAATTGGAGTAATTTAGAAGGTTACTTGTGATGCAACCCTATATATATAGAAAATATATAAGCCATATATATAGAGAAAACAAGAAGACCCTTATAAAACAGAATGAACACAAAACAGCAATATAAACATTAAAAAACTTCATTCGATACATATAACATTAACAAAACATGAAATAGAGTGGAAAAAACTTTAAAAATATTGAAAAGAAAAACAATATATTGTACAAAAAAACTACAAAGTTTCCTGATCCAAGCAACAGATGACATCACCATTAACAAACCCACAGTTGCATTATATGTAAGCAATAAGTGGAAACCAATCTTCAAATAGTGCTTTTCCAATAAATGCAGCTCCCTGATGATTACAATTGCCAAAAAGACAGGATGATTCAAATTTATCTCTTGAAAGAGAAATGATTACTGTCATAAGAAGTAGGAATGTTGTTTCCTTGGATGATTCAAATAAGAACAATTTAAATCTTAACTTTAAGAGTTTTGATAATATATTGCAGATTTGTTACTTCAATTTTGAAGGAAACATCTGTAAAATAAGACTGCTTCTTCTAAAATTAAATTGCATAATTAATAAAACAATACAGATTATTTTTAAGCATATTATCCAATCACAAATATTTAAAATACCCAGTGAAAAAACTATTCAACACTAATTGAAAAGCTTTTATTTAAATATAACTTTTATTATGGACTTTAAAGCAGTAAGTGTATAGCACAATGGTGGAATTCAATCCTGTTATCAGTTTTATCGCTGAATCATTATGCATGCATAGAAAGATGAAATATAATCCTCAAACAGCCATGGGCTATGAAAATCCAGTCACTGTGCAATTTAGCTCTCCATAAATGTCTATTCTGAGCTGCAGCTGTTGTACTTGTCCATGGAAGGCCAATTTTAATGAGGCCCTGCTTAACACTGTCAGCATAATTTAAGTGAGATATTTTCATATCCCTAGACCATCTAAGGCTTCAGTCTTTCCTTTTCAAGGAATTCCTCATAACATAATAATAATAATGATAAATAAAACTAAATACCCTCTCAAGCAGCTGCTTGCCACAGAGGTCTGGCAGGAGCCTGTCAATTTATATGCCATAGTAGAAGGTCTGTGAGGATGGCAGGACCTCAGCAGAAAAACATCACAAACATCTTTGCCTTACCTGTGGCTTGAACCCAGGTCCCTTAAATCAGTAACCACTTGGCAACTGAACTAAATAGGGAAAGTGACAAAATGTAACCTTGTTTAACTCCAGTAATGCTAAACCAATCTCTAGAACTCTTACCAACTCTCAGACAAAACTTGACATTATTTTAGAGAGAGCCATCATTATGTTAACTAATAATGAATACCATAAGATCTTGCACTCAGCCACAAATTTTGATGGTCAACCGAATCAAAAGTTCCTTTTGAAATCTACTAATCAAGTAACCATAGGTGCTTTGAAATGCTAAACATTTCTCAAGAATTTGTCTAAGCATAACAATTTCATCTCTGTAACCCATACAGAGAATGGACTGATGACATGATAATTATCACAAGAACTGCAATCATCTCTTTACCTATCTTCCTGTTGCTTTTGGCTCATCATTTGTTGGTTTGTGAATTTGTCAGAACAGTTGTTCCATCATATCTATCAAACATGAGGACAAACTTGAGCTTTCATTTGACACCTAAATCTGTAAGACACGAGAGTGCTTCCCCCCACAAAAAATGGAAATATGAAAACTATTCCTCTATATCTACAGAACCCAAGTACCAAAAATAACAAACTATATATTAAATGAAAGCTTGTGACATTGGGAGTGTCATAGAGATACAAAATTACCCCTCCCCCTGTTTTCTTACCCCTAAAAAAGAGGGTAAGAAAACGAGAGGGGGAAGGGAAAACGAATGTTTTGCTATAAAGTAACTGCCAAAAGTAACAAGCTGTACATGAAATAAAAGTTTGTAGCATGGGGAATGTTATGGGTTAAAAAAATTCCATCCTCTTATTTCCCCCTAGGGGGAAATATGAAAGCAATTGTTCTGCTGCATCTCCAGAATGCAAGGGTCTACAATTACAAGTTGGGGTGTCAAATAAAAGCTAGTATGAGGATTTAAATTTTATTTCCCCCACCACTATTCTCCCTTCCCAAAAAAAGGGCTTAATGAGTTATATTTCAAAGCTTGTGATGTCTCCAATGTCATGGGCTACCTTAAACACTACTCCAAAAACAGGAAAAATGTGGTCTATGTTTAGATGTCATATATCAAATGAGTTTTTGAGGGTAGGTGTTTTTAGTGACAAAGAAAAAATAGGTATTAAAATTTTTTTATCTTCCCATATGTGCCTTAAAAAGTAGAAAATAAAAATAAACCATATCAGTAGTGCAATCAGTCACTGAATTAGTTTCTATCAATGGAAGATAAGGATGCTGATTTATCTACTTAATAAGATTGTCTGCATCTTTTTCTCAATCAAATTAGGAGATAATGGAAAATAAAAGAACAGATTGTCAATATGTGCAATAATCTTCATAAAATATAGGATTGCAATGGAGTTTACATATAAAGTCTCCCCATCTTAAACATTAAAAAATGATTAGTAAATATAGAAAGATGTGAGAAAAATATTAGCCTAAATTAAGTATCACAGCTGGAGGATTATTTGTATGGGATGTTAATTTTGCTGTTGCATTTAAGTTCATCATGTGTTTATATTATTGGCTGTGGGCTTTTTTGGCAATTTTTATTGAGTAAAATGTTTATGAAGATTCTGTTGTTGGGGAAACTGATTTAGTAAAATTATCAGGGTTACATTTTTGGGATATTGGTATTCAACAAGTGATTATGAAACACTGTATTGTTTTTCAATATAATTTTTATTAGCTTAAGGGAGGGAAAAGGTGAACAGATAACATTTTTCGACTAATACAGCTGCTTTCTTTGAATTTGGTAGCCAAGACAATTGCTGGGTTTATTACACAGAATGTTAGCTTTATGTTCTTGAATCATTCTTGTAGTCATTCTAATATATAGCCAAATTCAAAATTTGTAATCTAGTTTGGTTTTATGGTTTGAATGATGTTTTATTTATTGAATTGTAATTATCTCTTTTCTTTAAGATCTTCTATTGAAGATTTTTAGTCAGTCACTGAAGTCATACAGTCAGGTGTGCTAACTATTAACCCTACCTGGGCTAGTGGTTAGTGTACCTGACTGTATGGAACCTGACTACTATTCCAGTGGGCATGTCCTTAAGTGTTTCTATGTTGTGTTCCTAGTATAAGTGTTTGTATTGTGTATGAGAAACAAACACAAACCAAAAGCCAGTTTATCTCAGTCCCTTAAAAATAAAATAAGGTATGGATGTTATTGCTTTTCTGTATTGGTTTTGCTGAGGCCTCACCTTCCTCACAAATTTCTGTGCCATTATTATACTGACAGGCTCCTGTTATATCACTTTGGCAAGCAGCTGTTTGAGGGGTAATTAACTATTAATACCAGTGAAAGGTAAACTATTATAGATTTTATTTATTATTGAATGCAGAACTTTTTCTGTGAATTTGATGGAATATCCAGCTTATTTTTTCAAAGAATAGATACAATTGATTTCAGTTTGGAAATAATTCTTATTACAATAACTGTGTGTGAAAGGACACATCACTCAAACTTTATTTTGTGTTTGCTTTAATAAAATGAATTGGAAAGTATAAGACTGCTAGTAAGACTTATAGATGGTAGTTATTTCACTACTAACACTGTCTATAGGAAACATCAGCCTTGTTCTCTTTTTTTTTTGACATTTTTGCAGTTGGAAAATTCTAAGATTATATGGTAAGTGTCACAAAAAATTTTCTTTATAAGCAATAGATAATTTAATAAAAACTGAAAAGAATTGTAAAAAAAAAAATCAAAGAAAGTTTAACCACTGAAATTGAGATTGAACAATTCCAGGCCAATTGGCATTGCTACTCTTATATTAAATATGTCAATTTAATAAAACAAGACTAAAATGAGTCGTGATTTTTTAAAAATTATATTTTTTGTTATGTCATAATTGGATGCCTTCTAAGGTAGCTGGGGTGACAATGGCTCAGTCAGTAGTATGCCTGGCTCATAATAATAGTTCCCAGGTTAGAGTGCTACCTGGGCCAGTGTTGAGATTTATCTCCACAAAACTACCCACCCTCAGTCAGTAGGGAACTGATGGGCTTGGATGGGACTTAAGCTGTGGCTACATGTGCATGAGAGCCATACCCTGTGCATATTAACATGATGCATTGATGATCTTGATAGGAGGCTACCTTCTGTTTCTCAACAGCTGTCCAGTGGGTCCCTTCCCCCAATCTTCTCTGAGCCTTCAGGGTCCTTGTGACCTGGCTATTTAGTCCATTGTGTGCAAAAAAAGTTCTCAGAGGTAAAACAAGCTAATCCTAAGGTAGCTGCCATTTGAGGTCTTGTATATCTAATAATTTCATTTTTACTTTATAATTGTAGTATATATTTGAGGAGAAAAATAATTTTAGAAGTAGCAAAGTGAAAAAATTTACATCACTAATATTCACTTGTGATCCATATTCTGCTTTTGAATCAGGGAAGCCTAAAAAATTGTCTTATTTAACTATCAGAATCAACAGAATACTTGGGGGGGGGGGGGATCATGATTTTTCTGGGTCTACTTCTTTACCCAAGGCATCCTTCAGAAGACTTAGCAAACACATACAGTCATCCCTCGACTTACGTCTGCTCGAAGATACGTTTGTGATCCCATTAGGGAATAAATAACATTTTTGACTCTAATTTCAAACCAGACACAAGCGAGCGTAAGATACAAAGGTTTTATTTTGCAACAATGCATCATACGCAGTGGTAACAGCGCATTCAGCAGCAACCTCCCTCGGCAATCTGCACGTGTCTTCAACAGTTCCTCTGTCGATTTTGTGTTTCAGAAATAGGTTATTTGTGCATTTATCGTTAAATATTTTGTGCAACATGGCCCCTAAACTCCCAATGAAAAAAACCTAGTGAAGAATCACAGAAAAAGAGGCAAGCAATTGATTTTGAAACGAAGTTGCAAGTTATAAAGCAACATGAAACTGGTAAGACTGTCAATGTGATCGCACACGACTTCGGATGGTCTCATTCTACAGTGACAACCATTTTGAAAAATAAGGATAAAATCGTAGAGGCTGTGAGAGGATCTGCTTCCATTAAATCGACGATAGTGACGAAGCAACGACAAGGTCCTATCAGTGATATGGAAAAGCTACTTGCATCATGGATAGAGGACCTGAACCAAAAGTGCATACCCCTTAGCACTGACCATAATCGCCTCATTACGACTACGAATTCAATGCTTCTTCCGGTTGGTTCATGAGATTCAAGCAGCGTTTTGCACTGCATAATTTGAAAGTGTACAGTGAATCTGCAAGTGCAGATGAGAAGGCTGCCAAGGAGTTTGTGGAGAAATTGGATAAAATTATCATGGAGGAAAATTATCTGCTACAGCAAATATTTAATATGGATGTTTTAGGAAAAAAATGCCTGAGCGGACATTCATCCACAAAAAGCTAAAATCTATGCCTGGTTTCAAAGCTCTTAAAGACTGTATTATGATTCTGTTTGGGGGTAATGTGGTTGGATATAAACTGAAACCATTTGTGTTATGGCACAGCGAGAATCCATGAGCCTTCAAAAACATTAGGAAGCATACTCTTCCAGTTCATTATTGGAGAAATAAAAAGTTGTGGATGACTCAAAAATTGTTTGAGGATGCCTTAATCAACTGTTATGCGAGTGAAATGGAAAGCTATTATGTAAAAGAAAATGTAGAATTTAAAATTTTATTAATTCTAGATAATGCTCCAGGTCATCCACCTTACATCAGTGATCTTCACTCCAAGATCAAGGTCATGTTTCTCCCTCCAAACACTACTTCATTGATCCAACCGATGGATCAGGGAGTTATTGCAGTGTTTAAGGCTTATTATCTATGGAGAACTTTTTCACAAGCCATTTCTGCCACTGAAGGAAATGATCAGACTCTCATGCAGTTCTGAAAAGCATTCAATATTTATCATGCTATTAAAAATATTGCTGTGGCTTGGGACGAAGTGGCCTCTCAATGTATGAGTGGCATATGGAAAAAGACATTAAAAAGGTTTGTGCACGATTTTGGAAGTTTTGAAAAAAACGAAGACCTTTTTAAATTGAGTGAAGAAATAGTGGGCCAAGCAAACAATTTGAATCTCAAAGTGAATGATGACGACATAGTTCAACTCATAGAAAGTGCCCCTGAAGAGTTGACTAACGAAGAATTGGTCGAATTGGAGGAACAACGTGTTGCAGAAGAGGAAGAACAAGAAGAGGAAAAAGAGAAACAAGAAGAGGTAGTTAAACAATTTACAGTGAAGCATCTTGCAGAAATGTTCTCTGCAGTTAGCGATGTTCTCAAAATGGCTGAAGACACGGACCTCAATGTTGAATGCTACTTATTAGTAGAAAAGAAAGTACATGATGCGTTTGCTTGCTATAAACAAATTTATGATGAAAAGAAGAAGAGGAATAAACAAAGCACATCGGACATTTTCATCAAAAAAAAAACAAAGGTTACACCAGAAGAACTGCAGCCTGGTCCTTCCCATATGAAAGATAATGAAGATGTGATTGTGGAGGAAGATTTGGGTGATTATTCTCCTGTTTTATAGTGGCAGTAACGGATAGTACAGTGTTATAAGGTTTAAAAATTAAAATAATATGCCATATCAAACACTTTCTAATCTACAGCTGTACAGTTCATCAACAGTCTTGGTGATTATAACAGTCTCTTCTTCCCTTTTTCATCACTACTATTGTTGTTATTTATCAATAATAATTGTTAACAATCCAATATCAGTGAAATATACAGTGTTTGGGACAGTATACTTATTGCAGTTAAGTCCCTAACCCCTATAACTCTATGGATTTAATGTATTGACTTAGGTCTGACCAACTTATGTCCTGCTGGATGGAACGGAACCCCGACGTAAGTCGAGGGATGACAGTATTAGTTTTTGAAAGATAAATAAGAAATTGTAAATAAAACAAATAATATCATCAATTCAGTATCCCACTCATGGCAAAACCAATTCTTTTCAGCTTATTTCATGAATAACCCAAGTACTTGTAGAACGACACAATGTGAAGTGAAGACATATCATTTGGATTAAACACATGCACTAAAAGTTTCAAACCAAAATCAAGA
Source organism: Ryuthela nishihirai (assembly GCA_038380435.1). Lineage (NCBI taxonomy): Eukaryota > Metazoa > Arthropoda > Arachnida > Araneae > Heptathelidae > Ryuthela > Ryuthela nishihirai. The sequence goes on along the minus strand of JAWZYU010000002.1, from coordinate 116,914,050 downwards.
GTTCGCTGCTATGTACTGATCATGTTGCTGATCACATGCTCAAAAAATTTTTTTTTCTCATTTCATAAGATATATTTGATAAATGATAAAACTTTCAGTGTTTCTCAATTATTTTTAAGCTGCAAAAGATATTAAAATAAAAAAAAACTTTAAAAATAATGACAATCTCCAATAAAAAGAATGCAACTTCAGAAAATCTCCCTCTATTCTAATTGAAAACATCATGGGTGAATCTAAAGTCAACTCAGTGGAGCTCTGTCAGCTAGTATGGGAGGAGTGTATTGAAAATAAATATCAGCAAAAAAGCTGTAATCTGGACTGTTCTAATTGCAGTTTGAAGGATTGCAAAGGTTTGTTTTTTTTCTGACACATTAAGTTGAGGAATAAATTGAAAGATAGCATAATTTAGGAGCTCTGAAGTGTTTCTTTTTAATATACAGGGTGGTTATAATCGAACTGACAATACTCGGAGCGATGTAGAAAAGGATATACTTGTCGATCACAGCGAAAAGTGGTAAATACTTTAATAATAACATGGGGTAGAGAATTTACAAATAAAAAATTAGCGTTAGTGCTTGGAGAATTATTGTATTTCTTCGATTCTAAGACTCACTTTTCCCCCCATATAAACGTCTCTAAAAATGGGGTGCATCTTAGAATCGATGGCATTTTAGAATTGCAGTTTTTTTTTTTTTTTTTTTTTTTTCAAAATTTTCCTGTGCTTTGCACACAGCACCACACGTTTTTGTTTTTACGCAAAAACCCCGCCTTCAAGTTTGATTGTTATCGCATTCTCCAATTTCATTGGAGAATAAAGTGGCATGGGTATTTTCCTGCGCTTTCCAAATGAGAAGCCACCGTTATTTCATTATAGTGGAGCTCTGTGAGTGAATTATAGTGAGCTTGGAACCTGGCTGTTGACTGACAGCCTTCCGCTGATACCTTCCGGAAAAATTAAGAAAGTGATGGTATCAAAATTGACTGAATGGGTATTAACAGCTTGGAAGCTAATCCCAGAAAGAATAGTGCAGTGCTCATTTAAAAAATGTTGCATCACCAATGCTCTCGATGGTTCAGAAGACTATATGTTATGGGATAATGAAGATAAAAATGGCTCGGAAGAATCACTCTGATATTGATTCAGAAGGAAGTGATGAATAACATACCTACTGATAAATAGGTACTATTGTTAGTAAATTGAATTCTATTATAATAAAAATATTTGTTAGATATATTTCAGCATTTTTTTTTCTATTTGGTGGTACTGAAATTAAGGTGCATCTTACAATCGATGGCGTCTTAGAATCAAAGAGATACGGTAAATTGCATGTTCTGGTTGGACCTCCATAGCCCATGGCTGCTTGAGGATGATGATGGTTAGTGCCACCAGGTGGGTGTGCTAAAAACATGGTAGAACATTTTAATTTCTCATGACATCGCAGCCAATCATGTGAGAATTGCATGAAGCACACTAAAATGTGATGTCTTCCCTGTAATTGCTCAACTAATACAGATTTTTTGAAGAAAATTATAAAATCACAATGAATATCCAGGCAAATGACAAACCAGAAAGGAAATGCCATCATCATGACGAAAAAACAATTACCAAATATGACATCACTATGAAACGAAATAACATTGGAAAAATAATTTTAAAACGGAAATAATAGATGAAAACAGCAAAAATAAGATGCACTCTACATAAACAAAAGAACAAGCAAAATCAATTGTATAAAAGAAGTAAAACTCGGAAGAATATTCACAAAGATTCATATACTCTCGAAATGAGCTTTCTTTTCCCTCTTGTCTATCTGGCAAAAACGAAAATCTAGAAATATCAAGTGAAAGAAGACAAACATGCTATCCAGCTAAAAGATGGAAATAAAGCTAAAAGATAAATAAAGACATCAAAATAAGCAAAAATGTGAAACAAAAATAGAAAGCCATACAAAGGCCTATAATGTTTGTTTCACCTATGATGATTAAAAAAAACAATTGCTAGAAGGAACCATGGGTATCTGCAGGAAGGACTGAGCTTTGCTAGTGAAACTCTACCAAAATGGCAGTAATGCTGCTGCTGCTGCTGCATTATGTGAATGTTGTTGTCTGAAAGATATAAGGAAAGGACCTTTGTCGCTAAATGGACTCAAGAATGATAAAGAAATTCAAAGAAAAAAGAGTTTGGTGTGGCTCCAGGTAGATGCCAGTGGCCTGTTGCAGAAAACAATGTGGAAGACATTGCACTTACTGTTGCAGAAATCCAGTCTCAATTGGAGCTATCCGTGGTTAGTGCGAGACAGGTATCCCGGCAACTGTAACTGACCGTAGAATTATACCATCCATCCTGAAATGGTATCCTTATAAAATTCATAGGGTGCAGCAGCTGCAACCACGTGACCCTGAGCAGCACACAGACTTTGCTTTGCAATTTCTGGTGAGGATGCAGCTCGACGACATGTCCTACACAGAATGCACAACTGCCGAATATGGGGACCTACACATCTGCGTGATGTGCCTCTACACTATGACTATGTAACTGTATGGTGCTGGTTTACCGTAAACTTTATAATTGGACCATTTTTCGTTGATCATGCCTCAAGACCCTGTGCGTCGATTGGTGAATGGGCCACATTACATAGACCTTCTCTGCTGCAAGATTATTTCTGTTTGCAAGAAAGAAATTGCTTAGACTCCATAACCTTCATGAAGGATGGGGTGCCACCCCATATTGCACATACAGCAACGCAATTGTTGCATATCACATTTGGTGAGGACTGAATAATTTCTCTAACGTTTTCCAGTGCTAGGCCACCACATTCCCCCAACCTAAATCCATGCGATTTTTGGTTATAGGGTTATTTAAAAAGCCAAGGCAATGTTGAATTGCTTGCTGAACTGAAGGCAAGAATAACACAGCATGTTGCAACCATTCCCTGTGACATGCTTCAAGCAACTGTGGACCATGCCATATTACGTTTCCAGTACATTTTGCATACGAATGGTTCACATATTGAGAATCTTGCTTTGTAAAATAAAGGTTATGTTTGTTCAAGTTGATATTTTCTTTATTTTAGCATACCCACACCACTGGTGGTACTAACACTAATTTTTTTTATTCGCAGATTCTCTACCCCATGTTCTTATTAAGGTATCCACCACTTTTCACGGTGATCCATCAAGTAGATCCTTCTGTACATTGCTCTGAGTACTGTCAGTTTAATTATAATCACCCTGTATATATATATAATTGCAAAAGTTAGCTCAAAATTATATATTTAAAAATTATTCTTTTAGAGAACTAATTGTCTTGTTTAGCATTTTTGGCCATGTATATAGACTTGGGAACAGCATTTTCATTGTTTTGACAGCATAAGTTTTAAGGCCCTATTTGACACTGTCCACCCAGGGGTGATGGCTAGCTCAGTCAATATCACACCAGGCTTGCAATATGTAGTTGCCAAGTTAACATCCCAACTGTGCCTGTATTGAGATTTATTTCTGCTAAATCCCCTCCCTGCCCTTGGTCAGAAAGAAAAGACTGATGGGCTTGTAAAGGTCACTGTCCATCAGATGGAATTTGAAGCAGTGGCTCTGTGTACAGGACAGACTTACCCTGTGCACTTTAAAGAACAAGCTAGATGGTCTTGACATAGACTTACATTTGTCCAGTGGATTCTCTGAACCCATGGAGTCCTTGTGACCTGGCCATTTTGCCCATTGTGTGCAAAAAAGTGCTGCTCAGAGGTAAAATAATCCAACCTTAAACAATTGCCTACCCATCTTACTCTGCCTCATCAAGCAGTCATCATCAGAGTTAAGCCATGGTGGGTTGATGCAGTGGTGAGTTGATGCCCCCAACTCGTCTCATTGTTCACATAATGCTCATGATTCTGTGTAAACACCTGGTATCTAAACTATTTGCTTTAATATTCTTTACAGTAACTTTAGACAGGGCCAAACTATTCTATTATCTATTTTACACTTTCAGTGAATGTGCTTAGTTCATTACGCCCTCTGCAGATTCTTAAAAGTCTGCAGCAATGATTATTTTCTTATTTACCTCAGGTTGCATTTTGTTATGTCTCTCACAACTATCAAGTTAATAAAACAAACTTTCACTAGAGCAGCCTTCAAAAGAAGTAAGGCAGTATCTGTTACAAGATGCTTATCAGAAAATGGAGTTATCTCTGCAAAACTTCCCCTCCCTGCCCACAGTCAGTAGGAGACACCAGTGGGCTCTGAAAGGCCACTGGCCATCAGATGGGATGCTAAGCTGTGGTCCTGTGTGGGAGAGTCTTACCCTGTATACATTAAAGAACACACTGGATAGCCTTGATGGGAGACTACCATCTGTTTTCCAACAGCTGTTCTAGTGGGTCCCCTCCCCCAACCTTCTCTGGGCCTTCAGAGTCCTTGTGACCTGGCCATTTAGCCCATTGTGTGTAAAAAAGTGAGGTATAACAGTAAAAAAAGGGTAAAGTGAAGAAACAATTGGTATAATAACCCAACCCAAAAATTTGAGTCTGTGAAGCCCACTATCCTCAAAAGTGCTGAATAATTTTGTGGTCAACTTCTGTATGTCATCAGTAAAAATGTTGCAGTGCTTTAAAGGTAATCAGTCATTGCAAATGATCAGTGGAGTGGACAATTACAAAAGAAAAGGAGGAGAAATAGTGAGGTACTGATTTTAGTGCTGGAATAACTGAATTTTTTTCCTCCTCTACGTAAGCAGATTTTCCATGTAGAAGGGTTGGAAATGGGAGAATATAGAAATGTGGAAGAAGGAGAAAAGGAGTCTTGATGGATGTTGTTTGATAGGAAGAGTTCATTTGAGGTAGGGGTTCATTCCTCTGTAAAATTGAGAAGGAAATTGAAGTGGAAAAGAGCAAGTAAAAAATGGAGATTTAGTTTCCCTTTTGAAGCAAGACTTCAGGTGTTTCCATCCTGGTTGGAGAAGATGAAAAGTGTTTCCACTGAGATGAGAATTTGATTGTCTATATGTCCAGTTGACAAAATTCAGAAACAAGTTGAAGGACTTTTAGTGCTTAAATTTTATTGTTTTGTGAATGGGTCTTCTTTTTGGAAGGTGCTGTGCAATTGTCCAATGTTTCTGTTTGTTACATTAAGCTGAATTTATTTTTGGCTTGCCATGGGGCAGTGAAAAGGGAATGCCTGTCACATCATTCAAGATCGGATTTGATTTTTGGTATTTCCTGTTATGTGGTTGTTGCTTAGGGAATGGAAAGTCCACCTGACCAGTTTTTGATCACTTCATTTTCACTATATCAGCAGGTCTACTTTAATTATTAGCCTCATGAACATCTCTCTAAATGTGATGAATATAATTTCTTATGAGGTCCAAATCATCAGCATAATCTGGATAAGATATTTTCATATCACTAAATCATCTAAGGCCCCAGTCTCTCTAACTTTTCTCATAACTTAATCAGTCTTCAAACTGAATAGGAAAAATTCTAAATTGCAGCCTCATTTATATCAAGTTTTAATGCTGAACCAATTGCTGCTGGCTTTACTTAATTTTGTGCATGATTAAGTGTTATTATATATCCATTATTATGTGAACCAACTCTTCAGTTATTCTGAATGTCTTCACAGTCAACCATATATTATGTTGATCAATAAAGTTGAAATCTGATCTATGCCATTCTTACCACTCTTGAACCCATTCTGTTCCTCTTGAATTTGCCCTTCAGATGTTTGATTCTATTAAATACAGTGTGCATAGCACTTTGCAAGAAACTGAAAGTCAGCTAATGCTTCTGTAATTATAACAGGAACTGTGACCAACTTTCTTGGAAATAGGAATGATTATTCCTCATGCAAGATCCTTAACAACAACAGAAACAATACCTCTATGATAAAAAGAAATATTCAGTTCTTCAATCAGTCATATCTCAGAATCATTCTAGTTGTCTTCATTTCATCTACTCGTTATGATTGTGCATCCTTCAATTTTGAGATTGGCAAAGTAACTTGGGCCATAATATAAGATCAAAATTAAATCCAGAACATATATCTTCATGTTAAATAATAAAAACAGAATTAGAAGCATTCACATCCCCAGTTTCATTAACCTTTAATGCACTATGACCTAGTTGTTCTTGTACCATAAAACCCAAACAAGCAAAAGCCATGCCATTTTTATTCTTAAACCATTTAGGGCTGAAATCATCCCATTTCAGTGAATTCCACATAGCATAATCAATAATCAAAAGGAAAAGAAGACACCCTCTTGGCAAACTCTAGCAATGCTAAAACACCTTTACCAACTCTCACACAACTCTGTATTATTATGGAGAACTTTCATTAGGCTAACTAATTTGTCAGATATGCCATACAATCAAATGATTCAACAGGGTCAATAGCTTTTTTGAAATGTAATAAGCTAGTAACAGGTTTTGAAACTCTAAACATCATCATCCTCAAGCAGCCATGGGCTACAGAGGTCCAACCAGACTGTGCAATTTAGTTCCCCAAGCATAGGTCCTGAGCTGCATCTGGCCACTGTATATCAATTCTAACAAGGTCCTGTTTGACATTGTTTTCCCTCTGCCTCCTAGGTCTCCCCCTTTTTCTGAGGCATTTAGGCACATTGTTCATAACCCTATTCGCTAATCTATAATTATCCATATGGGTAACATGGCCAAACTAACACTCTCTCTCTCTGCACTGCTGCTTAGAGGAGGTTGCAGACTCCTTTTCCTAACCTCATCATTACTTACAAAGTTGAACCATCTAATGCCCAAGATACTGTGTAAGCATCTAGAACAAAAGCATAAAGTTTCCTGTTATCTTGTTTACACAGCGTCCAAGTTTCACTACCATAACTAACCCTAGAAAGAACCAAACTATTATACAGTCTAATTTTAGTATTTAGGTGTATATGCCTATTTCCCCACCTTCTCCATAGATTCTTAAGTCTCAGCAGCCCTTTCGTCGGTTCATCTCATGCCACACATCACCAATATCTGTTAAATAGCTCCAAAGATAATTAAAGTGAGACACTTGCTCAAGACTGCAGCCATTCAAAGTAAATGAAACCATCTGCCTGACCAATTTTCATCACTTTAGTTTCCTCTCTGGTAGTAGAGTATGTTGATAAACAATCTCAACATCTTTTCAACATTATTTGACAAAAGGGCTCGTAAATTTTCAGATCTCCAGACCATTTAAGGCCAAAATCTTTTCCATGCAGTGAATTTTGCATAACATATTCAGTAACCAAAGAGAAATGGGCACAAAATGCACCCTTATCAAACACCAGAAGCAATGCTAAACCAATTGCTACCAGCATTAACATCTATCACACATGACTCAGTGTTATTATAGAGAGCTTTCATTATCATGTTATTTAACTAACTTGTCAGGTATGTCATATGATTTCATGATCAACCACAAATTACGATGATCAACAGAGTCAAAATCCTTTTTGAAGTCAACAAAGCCTAGTAACCAAAGTTTTCTGAGACTTTAAATATTTCTCAAGTATCTGCTTAAGTGAAAAAAATCTGATCTACACATCCCCTACCACTTCTGAATCCACAGTCAACCAGATTCTTAATTCTGTTAAGCGAATCATGAAAATAACTTTACCTGGAACAGAAAGTAGGCTGATATCCCTATAGTTTATCACAAGAACTGCGATCACCTTTTTTAAAAATAGGGATAACAGCTCTGGTAAAATCATTAGCAACAATGCCTTTATCATATAATCATAAAAGATATTCAAAATTTCAGTCATCCATGAGGTAACTAAAACATTCCCAACTCTGAGAATTTCAGTAGTAATTTCACTACCCTTGGGGATTTATGTAGTTTAGAAGTAGCCAAAATAACTTCAGATTGTGTTATAGGGCCAACATTAAAGCCACCAATGCATCTATCATCATTGCAAACAATGGGAGTAGAACTACCCACATTGTTTAGAACATCACTGAAATGCTCAGCCCACCTAGCCATGACAGAATCCTCACCTTCTATAACCTTACCTTGTTTATCCTTCAATCTCTGTATAACTGTCCGTTTTCTACCACACAAAACGTTAACTATCTGGTACACCTGTCTGCTGTTGTGCTGTCTAACTGCTTCCTCGGCTTTTGTCAGCCAAGCCATCAAACCAAAGATTCTTATCAGCAGCTAACTGATCTTTTACACATTTATTAAGCTCTCTGTAATGCTTTCTATTAGGACTAGTAGGGTATTGATTAAGGACATTCCTGCAGTTCTTTCCTTCTGAAATAAGCTCAAGTGCCTTATCACCCAAATAATTCTGCCTCATCTGCTCCTTTTTTTTCCTAAAAGAGTACTGTTAGTTTCCAAAAAATGCCTGTTTGAAATGGTTCCATTCTTCCTCAACTTCAGTCGTAAGCAAACCATGACTGTCATAATGACCAAGTACACTAAGACTATACAATATAATCCAGGTAGGAGTTGTTATACATGTCATGACCAAACTTAAGGTAATTTTTAACCGTATTAAAAGTTTCCAAGTAATTTAACATATTACTTTTTATGGAGTAGTCCTACTGGTTTCAGCTGGTTGTGCGGGTTGATTAACCTTCTGTGATTTCTTCTTCAAGATGTCATTCAGAAGCATTGGCATTTCACAGTTGGATTATCCACAGATGTCTTTATGCTGCACACCAGATGCCAGTCCGGGAACTCTGCTGGATTCACAATTTCCATGTTGTTAATGGTAATGTTGTGCATAGTATCTCGTAATAACTCATTGATGTGAAGAGGGATGTGCTCACAAAGCGATTCCATGCTTAATGTCCAATGTAGATCACATTCTACTCATTTAAATTTGTTTCAACAAACTCCTTTAAACTATCATACTCGGTGCAAGTTCTTTAAAACAAAAACCATTTGGTTTTTGTTTTACCCAGTTATACTAGTTATAACTAACACAGTTATAGCTAAAAAGCTTACCATGATAGGTTACTTAATCATTATTACAGTCATGGTTTGCTTACTACTGAAGTTGAGGAAGAATGGGACTATTTTAAACAGGCTTTTTTGGAAACTAACAGTACTCTTTTAGGAAAAAAGGAGCAGAGGAGGTAGAATTATTTGAGGTGATAAGGCACTTGAGCTTATTTCAGAAAGAAAGAACTGCAGGAATATCCTTAATCAATACCCTATTAATCCTAATAGAAAGAATTACAGAGAGCTTAATAAACGTGTAAAGGATCAGTTCACTGCTGATAAGAATCTTGGGCTTGATGATGTCTTGGCTGACAAAGCTGAGGAAGCAGTTAGATAGCACAACAGCATAGAGCTGTACTAGATAGTTAATGTTTTGTGTGATAGAAAACGAACAGGTATACAGGGATTGAAGAATAAACAAGGTAAGGTTATACAAGGTGAGGATTCTGTCATCACTAGGTTGGCTGAGCATTTCAATGATGTTCTAAACAGTGTGGTTAGTTCTACTCCCATAGTTTGTAATGATGATAGATGCATTGGTGGCTTTAATGTTGGCCCTATAACACAGTCTGAAGTTATTTTGGCTGTTTCTAAACTTAAACTGCATAAATCCCCAGGGATATGAAATTACTACATAAATGCTTAGAGCTGGAAATGTTTCAGTTACCACTTGGATGACTGAAATTTTTAATATCTTTTATGATAAGGGCATGGTTCCTAAGGATTTTACCAGAGTTATTATTATTCCTATTTCCCAAAAAGTGATCACATTTCTGGTGATAATTATAGGGGCAACAACCTACTCTGTTACAGATAAAGTTCTTTGCACGATTGTACTTAATATAATTAATAAGAATCTGGTTGACAGGCAATTGCATGATGAGCAATGTGGATTCAAAAGTGGTAGGGGATGTGTAGATCAGATATTTTCACTCAGGCAGATTCTTGAGAAATGTTTAATTTCAGAAACCTTTGGTTGCTAGCTTTGTTGATTTCAAAAATGCTTTTGACTCTGTTGATCATCATAATTTGTGGTTGATGGTGAGATCATATGATATACCAGACAAGTTAGTGTTATAGAGAGCTTTCATTTTACTAACTGAGTCATGTGTGCGAGTTGGTAAGGCTTGTAGGAATTGGTTTAGCATTGCTTCTGGTGTTCGACAAGGGACTATGTTATGATTATGTTCTGCAAAATTCACTTCAAGGGAAAGATTTTGGCCTTAAATGGTCTAGAGATTTTAAAAATTCTGATTTAAATTATGCAGATGATTTGGCTTTGTTGGTTAATGATGTTAATGAGATGAATTCTTTCATTCGAACTGTTGATGAGACTGGTAGTAGAGTAGGTTTGGTTGTAAACAGAGAGAAAACTAAAGTGATGAAAATTGGTCAGGTAGGTTGTGATTGAGTTAATCTGAATGGCTGCTCTCTTGAGAAGCTGTCTCAGTTTAATTATCTTGGGAGTTATGTAAAAGATACTGGTGATGTGCGGCATGAGATTAACAGATGAATAAGGATTGCTGCCAGGACTTAAGAATCTATGGAAAGTGGAAAAATAGGCATATACACCTAAAGACTAAAAATTAGACTGTATAATACACTGCTCACAAAAATTAGGGGATATTTCAAAATGAATATGAAGCGATAAAAAAAGAAGCATTTGATTTTTTTTTATTAAACTAGAACATCAGAAAAGCAAACGACAAGCCAAAGAAAGTTGTTTGATTATGCAAATGAGATGCAAAACCAACTTTTATTTCATTATTGAAAATGCACTATACAAAAAGCTGAAAGTACTGGAGTATCTGCACATTCCCTGATTTTGAAAGTGCACATCCTGCAATTTCCCAATCCTTGCAATGCCCCTGCAACACAATTTGCCCGAATGCGAAGCCTGGAGAGCCATAGGACATCATGAAGCTGGTCAAACACAGACGATGGTGGCAACAGCACTTGGAACATCCCAAAGCGTGAGTGGCAGACTGTGGAATCGCTTTCAAGAAACTGGCACAGTACGAAGAAGACTAGGGCAGGGTCGCCCATCTGCCACAACAGCAAGAGATGACCACTACTTGACCTTATTGGCAAGAAGGAACAGGTGCAGCAATGCAACAGAGCTGCGTGGACAGTTTCTTGCTGCCACTAGATGACGGATATGCACCCAGACCATACGAAATCGGCTCCATCATGTTGGACTGCATGCCTGGCGACCAATGGTATGCATTCCGTTATCTGCTGAACACTGTAGAACCTGTAGAAGGTGGGCTGATGAGCATCGTCATTGGACCCGTGATGAGTGGTCAACTGTCCTCTTCTCTGATGATTTACGGTTCAGTCTGCAGCCTGACAATCATCGTGTCCTGATCTGGTGTGAACGAGAAACACTGGAGAATCCATGTTTCATGCAAGAAAGGGACTCCTTCGGTGGTGGTGGAATCATGGTGTGGACTGGCATCAGCATTGGTGGTCGTACTGACCTCCACATCATCAGAAACAGATGGCTGATTGCTGTCAGATATCGAGATGAGGTCCTGCACCCTATAGTGGTACCCTATGCTGGAGCAGTTGGAAACTCCATTGGTTTGATCATGTTGCCCTATGGATAATTATAGATTAGCGAATAGGGTTTTGAACAGTGTGCATAAAGGCCCCAGAAAGAGGAGGAGACCTAGGATGCAGTGGGCAGACAATATCAAACAGGACCTTGTTAGAATTGATGTGCAGTGGCCGAATGCAGCAGATATAGCTCAATACAGATATGCTTGGGGATCTAAATTGCACAGTCTGGTTGGACCTTAATAGCCCATGGCTGCTTGAGGATGGTGATGATGTTGCCTTTCTGCTCAGGTCTCTTTCCTTACTGATCTTTTATGTGACATGTCATATTGATTTGACTCCTGTCAAACTCCTGTTCCAAGCAGCTACTTGAGGGCATTTAGTAGCTAAAATATGAAATCATAAATATAACTTTTATTTTAAAACCTGGTACCAGTTACCCACCCTTTCTCCACATACACATACACACACATTCTATTGAATTTGATAGTTGGAATTTAAGTTTTTGACAAACTGCATATGTCTTTGAAAAATGTTACTATGGTATATATGGGATAATCATTTATAATGTGTTTCAATCAATGGAGATAACTTTATACTAGGAATTTTATGTCGCAATAATAATATGCAAATAGAAACTGCTTAATTATGTTAGGCCTATATATAATTATATATTTATATAATTTAGACATGTTTCCAGACTAATAAGTTAGGAATGAATAGCAAGGGGTAATAATTGTGGCTGATCACAGCAACCCAATTGGTCAATTTTATTATCAAATTTTCAGTATCCCTGGCTTATTTTTGTTTTGATTAGATTTTAATTGCTCTCTCAAAAATTGTGAAAGATTATACATAAAATCTATAATGGAGATGTAGGCAGTGATCACAGTTGCTCTTTGGTTTTCAGAAATCTTAAAAATATAACTTACGAAACTAACAAAACCCAGCCAGTTACTGTGTAAATACTGCTATCACATGGGTTACAAGTTGAATGAAAATTTGAATTTTGTGTTGTGGAGTAAATAGGTATTTGAATTTTTGATTCTTGAAAAAAGGTTTGGGAGAACACTGCTTTAAAATGCTTTGGATGCTTTAAGGAGTTAATAAATGAAGTCTATATATATATAATAAAATTATGAGCAAATGGATGCATAAAATTATGAGCAAATGGATGCATAAAATATGTAGAGAAAACAGTTAACAAGTGTAACCTGATCAATAATTTTTATAACAAAGTTGTCTTTTGTGAATGATAATGTTTAATGTGACAGGTATCTTCATCAAAGGGTGTTTTTAAAAGGCTATAATTAGTTTCATGTGTTGGGCATAAATTGAATGTGGAGTTATTGTTCAAAGAATTTTGATGTCTTACTTTTCAAGTAAGAGTGAAGCCAAGAGATGGTTATAAGGGATGTGGGAATTAGGGCAATTACCCTAGCTTTCACACTTTTGATAGCACAGCACTTCTACTATTATTTCTTATATAAAAAATCTCAACACAAATATTTTTGAAACAAATAGGGGAATTGATTAACTAAGTTTAATTAGCCCTAATTGGTGTAGTAGTTAGAGAACTTTACACAAGGACATACTCTCTTATTTATAGTGTTTGTATGTTGTATGAAGACCAACACAAACCAAAAGCTTACAGGTTATCTGTCCTTTGTGTATTTAAAAAAATTTAAAAACATGACATTATTTAGAAATGCTGACAGTCCACTATCGCTTAATAGAAATAAATATTTAGCCTAACTAGTTATAGGCTTTTACACTTGGTTATCCTTTAATTCAGTGGTGTGCAAAGGGTGTGGGCAGATGCTCACTCTGAAAATTTGGAGAGTGGGCATCTGAGAAAGAAAGAGTATATTTTGCCCACCCCATAATTTTGCATTAATTTAAATTTGCAAATGATACCTACATAAAAGCAATTTTACATGATCCACCTAGGGTTGACAACCCATTAGGAGCTATGATATCACAGACATAATGTATATATACGTTTTACCCACCCATGATTTTTTGGACTTCACATGCTACTACTTTGATCAGTATCTTTAAGTTTGTAAACTTTTGCTTTGGGGAGCATTATTTACATATTTTGGGGCCTTTGAAGAGTGTTACTTGCACATATTTTTCACAGCCATGACTTTGATTATTATTTGCACATATTTATTGCAATTATAATTTTGATGAGCAACATTCACCATGTTATGTAAATACACTATCTCTGCTTTGAGTAGTTTCAGATGCTACCAAAAGTTGCCACATGAGTACAGGATAAGTTTTCTGTTGAATAACTACTCTCATTGACCTTTTGGGAATATTTCATTGTTCAATTGTTTGAAGTTTTGTTGACTGACTGACAGTCACTGGTGTTCATTGTTTGTTTGTTTTTTGTCTATGGGTTTCATGGAGTCAAAAAATGATTAATTTTGTTAATATTTCATGTTTATTCTTGATATATGGTTGCCATACACACTTGAATGGTTTATTAAATAATAAAAATTATACTTTTTGGTAAAAAATGGTGTTAATAAAAAAATTTATTATAAAATTTGGTATTAATAGGTTTTTTTTTTATAAGGGTTGTGTAAAATTGTTAGAGAACAAAGATTGGAATGTTCTATGTCCAAGTATGAAAACTGGAAATTAATGTTTTGTTATAATCAAATTAAAATTGAGTACAGTAGAATAAAGAATGGAACATTAATTTGGTATATAAAATAACACGGCTTTAAATACACAATTAAAAGGACCTTCTTGCTCAGAAATTAATTAAAAATAATTTAAAATTCTTTATCATTGAGCAATAAAACTTAAAGTTTATCCTTCAAACTATTTGCATGCTAAAAGTTTTTAGGAAACGAGTTACAAGACTTTGCTGTTCTCAATTCTTGTTCGTATGATTGGCATGCTTTCCTATTTAATTACAATAGCATATGATAGATGTTGATAATTTCAAAGCAATGGCTTGTTTCAGCAATCTTTCCATATGTATAATTCATATTTTCACATGAAAGAAACATATTGATTTCTTGAAACAATGTAAAATTTATCTGATAGGTTATAGCTTATTATTTCCATCACCCATTTCTGCCATTGTTTTTCAGTTGCTTTTAATCAAAATGTGTTGTAAACTTTTTATGTGATAGAATTTCCATTCTAATATATATAAATTGGGTTTTTAGGAATTTTTTAAAAATGGTGAAAAGTTTTTTGAGGGTCATATAGAAATCAGATTACATAACCATTAATTTACCACCATCTTCTAATCATTGAACAAAATCCACTAAATTTTCTTGCCTTTGCAACTGACTTTTATAAAATTCCATGATGTTGATTGTACAGCCTTAACTCACAAAAACTTATTGCTTTGAACTGTTACATATTCATAAAAGAAAATCTTGTAATATTTGCATTCAGTGTTGCAACTAATGCAGGTCACCCATTAGTGATATTTAAAATTTATCAAGTAATATGGCTGTTGGCTGTCAGAACTGCTCCTCTGTCATTCATTTAGCTATTTTGCATTTTGAATATTCTTTTTAGTTTGCAGTAAAATGCATTTTGTTAAAATATGTTTTTTTTATTTTATACCTACAGAAGACGTCGCAGACGCCCAGATAATTTTGACTCTTCCAGAACGAAAAGAAGACAAGATTATCATGAAGGTTTTGCCTTTTGTTAAACATACTCAGTTCTAATTTCTTTTTCTATCCAGAGAAATATAGATATTTACCAAGAATATTAATATTAAAAGTTATATTAAGTAATAAAATATTAAAGAAGTAACAAATGCTTAATTACTTATTTTTAAGTTATTGTGATCTGCCATAGTCTCCACCCTGACATATACACATAGACATCATTCTCCAAAATGCTACATTATTTATCTTAGCTTCATTGAACATCTTGCATCACTTTTTCTGCATATTTATTTTTATTACACCAAGAATATTTTAATCTATATTAAATTACTAACTCTTTATTTATGTAATTGAAAGCTGTTTATTGCAACTAGGAGAAAAAGTGTAAGAATTGTCAAAAGTTATGAAGGTTTTTAATTTGAAATATTACAATTTTTGCATCACAAAATTTAAATGTTTTAAGTTTATGAGAAAGTGTATTGTTGAATATCCACCAACAGCTCTGTGTTTCTTAAAACAGTTCTTGGTACTTCAGAAAATGTCTCAAGTAATGCTTCACTTGCTTTGTATTTTTCATCATGTGCAATATGGACAATTTGTTGATATAAATTCTTTTAAACAATATTTTAAAGAAACTTCTCGCAACAGAAGTCAAAAGCAGAAAAATTTGAGTATTTCACAAATCAGTTTACTTCCACAACAGTTGATATTTGGTTGTGGAGACAATGTACACACAATTGCATTGTTGTTCTGGTCTTATATTGCAGCTCACTTGTTGGAACCACATATTCTGCTAGTCTCTTTCTCATAAAGCAGGTCTTAACATCTCATCATTTCTTGGTGTCTTTTCTTTTTTCATTAGCAATTGCAGTATTATTGTTACTCTTCTGAAGAACAAATGATCAGATTGTTCTATTTGTTGAAATCTCACCAAACCGTAATCTCTGCATGGTACATTATTTGTTGGCATATACATTTTGTTGCATAAGAATTGTCCCACTCAAAAGGAGCAAATGAAATCATCTGAAGAGTGGTATGCATATACATCATGATGTATACAAATGATTATGCTTTCAATAAAATACTCTACAATTGTCAGATCCCATAAGATTAATATAAGAATATATGTAAAAAAAGACATTTTGCAGCTGAACTTCCTAAAAAACAACAGATTAAAGGTAATTAAAAAAATATGGATCATCTTCACAGAGAAGAAATGTTTTTTTACAATTGGTATGTGCTTAGATAAATAGTAAACTATATGAGAATTGTTCAAAAATAGGAATATGATACATCTAATTTTCAGGCAGAGCATATTCGTTGAAATTGTATGTACTTAGAGGATGCATTTGGACTTGTACAATGCACTGCTTATGTTTTTGTCTCAATTGTTAAATTTCCTGCTTTGCCTTCAGTCAGTAGGGGACACCGATGGGCTTGGAAGGGCCACCATCTGTTAGATGGGATGTTAAGCCATGGCCCCATGTTTTGGAAAGCCATACCCTGTGTATGTTAAAGAATATACTGGATGGCCTTGATGGGAGGTTACCATCTGTCTCCTAACAGCTGTCCAGTGGTCCTCTCCCCCTACCTTCTCTGAGCCTTTGGGGTCCTGGTGTGCAAAAAAAAAAGTGCCACTCAGAGGTAAAGCAATCCAAGCTCCTGAAAAATATTTTTTTCTTGTTAACTGGACAATAGGAATTCTAATTTCCAGTTAAGAAATGTGAATCTTTCATCATCTGAGTTAAACAAGGTTTTGGGAAAGTGAACATGAGAATTTCTCAATTTGAGTAGGAAAGTGGTGGAAGGAAGATTTATTCAGAGAGTTGGAAACAATTGATAAACTCTTATAGCAATATCCAGGTAACAAGGCCATTGTTTGAAACAGACTTGATTTTTAGAGAAAATAAAAACTCTTCTTTATAACAAGGGTTTTTATCAAACATTTTGGTACATTGCAGATTTGAAGCATACCTTGTTACTTTAAGTTTATTATTGTTACTGATATGTTTGCTTAATATTCCATATTAATTTAAGGGATATGGAATATACATTAAAGTCTTTTCTACTGCAAAATTGAAAAAAAAATTCCAAGGTTTTGAAATTTTGAGGTTGAGAGGTATGCTTTTATGTAATTTTTTTTTTTTTGTATAATAGAAGCTAAAGAGTGCATTTGAAAATCCATGTAATCAGTATGGTTTTACCCCTAAATTCAGTTGAATTGCAATTTTGATTAACTTTACTATGTATAATGAAAGTTTTCATTATTTTGACATATTTTGAAACCTTTACAGGATATTTTAAGAACATGCCAGGACGAGAAAGGTGAGTATATATTCCATTTCTGTTCCAACTAATAGAAAATGTATGGAAAAAGTCTTAAATGACATATATAGATTACATACATACCCTCAAGCAGCCGTAGGTTGCAAAGGGTCAACCAGACTGGGTAGTCCTCTAGACATATCTATCTTGAGTAAGGTTACCAGATACTAATGTTCCAAAAGGAGGACAAAAAAGTTAGAAATGAAGTCAAAGGGGGATATGTTTTCAGTTTATGAAATTAAAAAGTTTTTGCTAACTTTATTTGAAGTACTGATAAACAGATCAGTCAGAAAAGGTATATTTATTCAGTACACTTTAAAATATATGATGTGCTGATTTTTACTCATATTTCATAAGCAATCAAGATTTATTTGTCATTAACTAGTGTAGTAGATAGGGAGCTAACTACTGCTTCAGCAGGTGACCTTTGTGTATTTCTGTTAGCTCTAACTGAGGTATTGGTCAGCAGTGACTTCAGTCCCTTTTATGAGAAGGTCTATACAAACTGGGAGTAGTTTCCAAGATCCTACACTATTCTTTATGTTGAAAATGGAAAAAACTTTCAGTCAAATTTCATAGTGCTGTTTATCTATGGGTGGTGGCAAAATTTTGTGTAATTTTTTAAGGTGTACCCCCCCCCCCACCCCCACCCCCTTTTTGTTTTTCAGTCCAGCATGTCAATTGTTGATATTGAGTGTTACAGAAAATGGGAACGTTTTGAAAATATTCCAGGTAGCATCACCTAAGTATAAATCAAATCAAAATCTAACAATTCAGAAAACAAAAATTTAAAATCTAAGACTAAATTAGTTACATATAATATTGAGTTCTACCTTGTAAAGCAATGGGTAATTATCCCATTGCTTAAATAAAGATAAAAATTTTGCAAAATATATCCCCAAAAACTGAATTGTACCAGGTGGCCAAACTTTTTTCAAATGTTCTAAGTAAAAAAAAAATGATTAAACTTTAGAATATTTTTGTCGAATTACATGCCTTATAACACATTATTAGTTATGAGTATACCAAATTAAATAGGGTGGGCTCAATTCGTAGTGTGCCAGGTTAGAATCTTGCCTGTGCCAGCATTGAGATTTATCTCTACAAAACACCTTGGCTTGCCCTCAGTCAGTAGGGTAACACTCCAAAGATTATTAATTTTTCAAGTTGGACCTTTTGTCTGATCCAAATTTATTCAAAATTCAGGATAGCTTTGTCGGGCACAAGGCAGTATTAACTTGCCAATTAAAGTTGAAATAGGGTTCGTTTGGTATTTCTCTAGCGTTACTTACCGAGTAAGAATTCGAAAAGGATTGACAAGTTAAATTGAAGTTTAAATGCAATCAAAAATCAATTAATGTTGCTCAAGAGAAAAATAGCAAATATTCAAAAGTTTCTAAAACAAAGTTTATTTCCAAAAAATTCAAAGACTCGCCAAATTCAATGGAAGAATATAAAAATTGGAGTACTAACAACTCACATCTATCTAAATCTCTACTACATTTTTCTCCACTAATTCTGTGACCTAACATCACTATTATACTAATTATGACCTAATTTCACTTAGTTATTAACATGCTGTGTACAAATCCAGCACGTATCTGTTGCACACCAGGAAAACATTTGCATAAAATATTCCAGGTAGCATCACCTAAGTATAAATCAAATCAAAATCTAGCAATTCAGAAAAAAAAATTTAAAATCTAAAACTAAATTAGTTACTGTCGTGCTAGCTATGATGAAAGAGGGGTAGTGTCCTACACGCACACATTAGTGGCTGACAATCAAAAGGTCAGAGTTGCTGAAGCACAACTCCTATGCTTGGAAACAAGAATTGCGATGCCCAAAAAAATGAAATAATCCCCAAAATGATGACCAGTTTTACTTGTTATATTTAAGTAAAAGTGAATGGGTGGACGTCACAAACAACAAGGGGCTTAGAAATGTTGCCATCTATCAGATGGTACATTAAGCCAATGTTCTGTGTGCTGGAGTCATACCCTGTGCACATTATAGAACGTACTGGATGGCCTTGAGAGGAGGCTGCCATCTATCTAGCAGCTGTCTAGTGGGTTTCCTCCCCCAACCTTCTCTGAGCCTTTGGGGTCTTTGTGACCTGGCCATTTAGCTAATTGTGTGCAAAAAAGTGCTGCTCAAAGGTAGAACAACTCAACCTGAAACAGCCTAAAAATTCTAAATCACTATCAGAACCAATAAAATATTCCTTAAAAAATTGTTATTTTCCACATCAACTTCATCCAAAGCATATAAGAAGATTTTGTGAGCATGTAGTTAAATTTTAAAACTTTTAGTAAGAATTTAGTAAATGCAAAAAAAAAAGTTGAGTATTTGTGAAAACAATGAAGTTAAGTATATCCTTCAGTTCCACTGCCTTATCACTTATAATTATCTTCCTGCCTGAACTATGCACCAAAAATTTCAAGCCAAATATTCACCTATGTGCTGATCATGTTGCCATTTGTGTGAAAACAAAAATTAATTTTTTGTTTCATATTCATTTCCTAAAATAACTTAAAAACATTGAAGAAGTTTTAAATCACAGAACATACTAAAATGAAGCAAAAACATCTACAGCTGTAACTTCAAACAAATAATTGAAATCTGCCAATAAAAAAAAATTCCTTAAGTGTCAACTTCATTTAACTGAAAACACAGATGGCCGTACCTAAACTAGTAGTTAGTTCAGGTTCGGCCATAGGTCATGTTTTGCACTGTAAATCAGGTGGCTGGGTTTCTTAACTAAACTTGGAACATGTTCAATGGTTTTTTTCATACAAATTGCTCCATTTAGTGTTTTGGCCATATACGCATTAATAGTGAACCATATTACATGAGTTTGGCAGCATAAGTTTTAATCATAATCATTTTACAATATCTATTTGGAGAATGAAACTTTTTGGAAACATTTCTACATGCATGAACATTGTTTTATTAGTGGAATTGATAGATGCATTACTTACAATCTATTCTTCATTACAATGTGAGTAGAACTAACCACACATAGTTTAGAATATCAGAAATGCTCAGCTCACCGAGCCATGGCAAAATTCTCACCTTCAATAATCTTACCATATTTATTCATCAAACTTTGTGTGCCAGTCATTTTTACCCTCATGCAAAATATGTAGTGTCTGGTAACATTTTCAGTTTTGTCTGGCTGGCAAAGCAGAAGAAGTAACTAATCTATCAAACAAAGAATTCATATCAGCTTTAACTGATCCTTTATATGTTTAAGTTTATGGCTGAGTGGTTAGCACGCTTGGCTACTGATCTAAGGGACTTGGGTTCGAGCCCCGGGTAAGGCATGGAATGTATGTGTCGTGTTTCTGCTGAGGTCCTACCATCCTCACAGACCTTCAATTGTGGCATATAAACTGACAGGCTCCTGTCAGACCTCTGTGGCAAGCAGCTGTTTGAGGGGGTATTTTTTTATTTAATGCAGTCTGTTAAGACTAATAAGGTGTTATTCAGTATTGTTGCAATTATTTCTTTCAGAAATAAGTTCCACTACCTTATCACTTATAATCTTTTTCTGCTCATTTTTGTCCAGAGGAGTATGGTTGGTTTCAAAAATAGCTTGCTTAAAATGGTCCCATTCTTTCTCAACTTAGAGTAACAAAACTGCATTGTTATAATGAGAAGCAATTTATCATGGTAAACTTTTTTTGTCTGTTTCTGGGTGTTTTAGAGCTTGTATTAATGGTAATTTGTTTAACATTAGTACTAAGTTCCGTTAGCTTCAGCTGCAAAACACTTTTAGCAAGGTAATGATTAGACCCATGTTTGGCTCCCCTAAACAACCTTTGTGTTCCTAATAGAACTAGCCCATTTGCTGTTAATTAATATGTGATCAGTTATATTTCTGTGAAGCCCATGTGTGTGTGTGTAAATTTATGCTGGTGTTTGTAGTAAGTGTTAGTTGTCTCAAACCATTAAGTTTATTTGCCTCTAGATGTTCCCATTTGCTAATGCAGCTACCATTTTCAAACTGATGTATCACTCGTACCCAAAAGTCAGAATCACTACCAACCTTGACATTTAAATGACCTGGAATAAGAGAATTTTCTCACTCAGATGATGAATCAGGAGTGGACCCCCAACTGTTGAAGAACCAATAGCACTGAAGAGAAACTTTCTCTGTTATGATGACACAGCCTTATAGTCATAGTGAGTTTCTCTTCTTTGCTGTACAAAGGCTTCTATGATCTGTAATGGTGATTAGGTTATGAATTGAATTATAATAAACTTGCCTTAATATTAGTAAGAAAATTCCACATCAGTCTAAGAGGGCCTGTGTGCATCCTGATGATTGAGTCAATGCAAGTGTCCCATTTTTCTTTCACAGACTTAGCTTAGAAAGTTCTCACCCCTACATTTAGCTTAACTGATGGAACAACTAGCATATAAGCCAAAAGGTCCATGTTTGAGTGTAGGAGTGGAATGAATTTTTTACACTTGGCAATGTCCATGAAAAGAACTGTCATCATCATCATAGTATCAGTTTCTATTCTGTACTTTACTAAATGTTATTTAAATAAGAGGAGAGGTGTTCTCTTTATCAAACTGACAAAGAATGATTGATAGTAGCTATTTCCATGGATTGAAATACTATAAGCATTTTTAATTTGGGAATCCATAATGGTCCCAAGTTTTTCAGAGATATTTTATGTTTCAACTAATTTTTTAAAGTAATTTTTAATGATATATGTTTTGAGCTATTCAATGTGATATTTTAATGTCAGTGGCCTAAAAAAGTTCCAGTTCTAAAAATTTGAATCAATTATGTCATTTTAAAAGTCTCAAAGAGTCCTTTTCAGGAAAAAATAAGATTGTAGTAATATGGCAATTTTTTTAGCTGCCATTTCTGTAATTTCATCAAGTGTAAATAACTGATATTTTGAGTAAGAGTTTTTTTTTCTGTGTGTGTGGGGGGGGGGGGGTAGAAGTAGAGCATACCAATAAATTTTTATTGAAATCAAAAATGGTATGTTGAAAGGCCCTTTATTTGTGCTGATCTGACATGGAATGGCACTAGTAAATGTTCCAGCATTCCTTGCAACATAATTGGATTATGTGATCTCAAACCAATACATATACCACTGTGATATATCGATAGTATCACATTAGCTTGTGGTGACACTACAGCTGCCATAGTCTGAGTTCAATACTGGGATGGAGTGATTTTTTTTTTTATATGTTTGTATATTGTATGAGAAACTTGGACTGTCTTGACAAAGCTTCTAAGTAATTTCTGTCCTTAAAAAAAAAGTTTATTTATTGAAAGATTTTTTTTTCAACTGTAGTAAATAATATAGTCAAAATAAGTTTTTATTGTTAAATGGTTATTATGGAATGTTTATTTGAATTTTGTCCTGCATTGTAGATCTCCTCTTGACCGTTTTAATATGCGTAGAAGCACAGTTATGAATGGAGTAAGTATTGTGAATTTTTCAATTAAAAATCAATATGGTAATGTCTTGTTGCTATTAAAAGTAGTACTTTAGTAGTTTATAATGTTAAAATTACATTTATCACATAAATTAAAAAAGTTTGATTGTAGAAATCTGATTACTAGTAATCTAATACATGTATTTTAAAATTTGTTTGATTTATAGCCATTCAAATATAACTGTTTTTTTTTCTAAAATGGAATTTTAAAATGGCTGTTAGTGATGTAGTTTACAACAGTTATATTTCACTGAAATACTTTATATAGGTCTCAGCTTGTATCTTTTTAAATATATAAAAATTATCTCAATATTAACTGATATTGTACAAAAAAAATGTTATGATGAAAGGGAAATCTCAACAATTTCACCAGCTATTAAAATATTTTTTGTTTTATTCTTCTCTAAAATGTTTAGATAATTATCATATGCTATATATATATTTTTTTTTTCTATGTACAGGCTTATAATGAATACATGAGAGATTTTCATCATCAAAGGCCACCAATGCCACCTATGCCATTTGGACCACCGGTAATAAAGTCAATTCCCTCAGCATTGTAAAATATTCATAAAATTTGTAATGTGTAAAAAATAAGCATGGCAGAAGTTCTTAAACTTTTTGTACAACAGACCATTGACTGATTAATATTCTGCATAGTAAATGATTAAGAAAATGCAGTGTGATCTCTAAATAACTAGATGTTACCTTTTAACTGCTAATTATTAAACAGTAGTTTCATGCAGAAAGCATTATGTTTAAATATAGATTAGTATGACAGCTGACAACCAAAATCAGCCTAATGCAGTTATGCTGTTTGCTGGAAAAGTTGTTCGTGAAAACTGTGTACCGATTATCCTAAAGTAAGGGACCAGCTTATTTTCTAATGGTGTATTTCTAAGTAATACTACACACACTTATGAAAGAATGAAATATTTGTCATTGTTGAAATTCATTTAACAATGATTCTTATGTTCAAATCCTGCAAAACTCGATAAAAAAAGATTTTCAATGGCAACAAGTTGTAAGACATCCTCAGTGGAAATAATTTGCAAAATGTAACTATAACTCTAAAACAAACTGATAATTAAAAATACACAAAATTTGAATGAAAATATAGTCATAATAATAACTGAGCAAATACCTGTATCCAAAATTTAACAAACACTGAAGTTACTGCAAACTGACTTTGCTTACCAAGGTATCATAGACAAACCTTTTTTCAGTTAAACCTTTCAAATTCAAAGTTACGACACAAACTACCATCAATGCTCAGTTTTCCACTGCTCCATTGCACACAGTGCATTTTGAAAACCAAAACACTTTCTGTTTTGTGGTGATTATGATTAAAAAGAGTATTGTTTTGTGAATTGGCCATACATGTCTGAAAAGGTAATAAAATATAAAGGCAAAATAAACCTGCTCTTTTGTTAAACAATGTGCATTTACTTGAATCATAAAAAGAATTCTGATCAGTTAACTCTTACATTACCTTGTATGAAATTAGGTTCACAAAGCCTGCATATATGAACATAAACAATAAACTGTCTTTCATATCATTAAAAAAAAAAATTTTTCCTTCTAAATATTAAAGTTTGAACTAACTTTTCATTTATATATGTAAAAGACATTTCAGAGCTTCTAAAAAATGGCTAATTTTTTCAATTTATTCCTCGACTTGTTTCAGAAAACTAAAAGCTCTTTCTCTTGTTCAAACTGCTTAGCACAGCTCAGATGTATTTGCCATAGCTGCTGTTCTTTTGAACAATCCCCTACTAAGTGGCTGAGCATGGCGAGTTAATTATTTTGTAATTTTTGTTTGTGGGTTGACAGCCCCAAGTGAACAGATTCACAGGATATATTTATCAGCTGGTGGATAATACTGAGCAGAGGTCATCTCAGGCACCTGAACTCTTTGCTTCTACTGGCATCGTCAAATTCTACATTGGGGGAAGTCTTCCAGTGTAGATGGCTTCAGCCTTTAGTAGTGGGGGAACGGGTCTTTGCCCCATGTCTGCGATTAGGGGGCTGTTTGATGTTGTCGCCATTTCCTCTCTCAATAAACATAGTTTCTTTAAACATCCCACTAACCATTTTCTCTCCATAGGTAGTTGGAATGTGAGGACTCTGCACAGAGCTTTTTCTCTTGATGTCCTCACACAAGAATTCCGCCATTATAATTTAGATATTCTCGGCTTGCATGAGACCAGATGGATAGATAAAGGTCAGATTCTTAAAAATAATCTTAAATTTCTCTTTTCAGGGAGGAATGATAATAAACATCACCATGGCATGGGTCTGCTTCTCAGCAGACACGCTAGTGATGCTCTTCTAGGATATGAGTGCATTAATTAAAGGTTTCTTACAGCAAAATTTCAGACAAGCATTAAAGACTTGAATATTATCTGCTGTTATGCCCCCACTGAGGATGCTGATGAGTATGAGAAGGATAGGTTTTATGGACAACTTCAGGATATTTTGAATTCTGTAAAGAAAGGAGAGCCGACCCATGGCCGAGTGGTTAGCGCGCTTGGCTACTGATCTAAGGGACCTGGGTTCGAGCCCCAGGTAAGGCATGGCTGTTTGTGTCATTTTTCTGCTGAGGGCCTGCCATCCTCTCAGACCTTCTACTATGGCATATAAACTGACAGGCTCCTGTCAGACCTCTGTGGCAAGCAGCTGCTTGAGGGGGTATTTATTTATTTTATTTTAAAGAAAGGAGATATTACCCTTGTTCTAGGTGACTTCAATGCCAAAGTTGGTACTGACTCTGACCTTTGGGGAGGAGTATAATAGGCCCTTTTGGTATTGGTAGCTGCAACGGCAATGTCTCCTACAGGTAAGTAAACTCAATGGTTTCAGAATAACTAACACTTATTATAAACACCCCAACATACATAAGTACACATGGGTGTCACCTGATGGGCTGCATAAGAATATTATTGATTATATATCAATTAACAGCAAATGGCTAGTTCTATTAGGAATACCAGGTCATATAGGGTAGCAGAAATTGGATCTGACCATTAATTGATTGCAAAAATTGGATCTGACCACCTTGTTAAAATCGTCTTGCAACTTAAACTTAAAAAGTGTTGTGCTAGGGTTAAAAATTTTACCTTTAATACTGAAGCTCTGGGGCGGGGGTGGCTCAGTCGGTAGCGCGCCAGGCTCATAATCTGTAGTTCCCAGGTTCGAGTCCCAGCTGGGTCAGCGTTGAGATTTATTTCCGCAAAATTCCCTGCCCTGCCCACGGTCAGTAGGGGACACCGATGGGCTTGGAAAGGCCGCCGCCTGTCGGATGGGATGTTAAGCCGTGGCCCCGTGTGTGGGAGAGCCAAACCCTGTGCACGTTAAAGAACACGCTGGATGGCCTTGACAGGAGGCTACCATCTGTCTCCCAACAGCTGTTCCAATGGGTCCCCTCCCCCCAACCTTCTCTGAGCCTTTGGGGTTCATGTGACCTGGCCATTTAGCCCATGGTGTGCAAAAAATGCTGCTCAGAGGTAAAAAAACCCAACCCAAACTGAAGCTCTGAAAGACCCAGTTATAGCTAAAGCTTACCATGATAGGTTACTTAGTCATTATGACAGTCATGGTTTGCTTACTACTGAAGTTGAGGAAGAATGGAACCATTTTAAACAGCTTTTTTGGAAACTAACAGTACTCTTTTAGGGAAAAAGGAGCAGAGGAGGCAGAATTATTTGAGTGATAAGGAACTTGAGCTTATTTTAGAAAGAAGAACTGCAGGAATATCCTTAATACCCTACTAGTCCTAATAGAAAGGATTACAGAGAGCTTAATAAATGTGTAAAGGATCAGTTAGCTGCTGATAAGAATCTTTGGCTTGATGGCTTGGCTGACAAAGCTGAGGAAGCAGTTAAACAGCACAACAGCAGAGAGCTGTACCAGACAGTTAACGTTTTGTGTGGTAGAAAACGAACAGGTATAAAGGGATTGAAAGATAAACAAGGTAAGGTGAGGATTCTGTCATGGCTAGGTGGGTTGAGCATTTCAGTGATGTTCTAAACAATGGGGTTAGTTCTACTCCCATTGTTTGTAATGATGATAGATGCATTGGTGGCTTTAATGTTGACCCTATAACAGAATCTGAAGTTAGGTTTAGCAATTTCTCAACTTGAACTTCATAAATCCCGAAGGGTAGATGAAATTACCATGGAAATGCTTAGAGCTGGGAATGTTTCGGTTACCACATGGATGACTGAAATTTTCAATATCTTTTATGATAAAGGCATGGTTCCTAAGGATTTTACTAGAGCTATTGTTATCCCTATTTTCAAAAAAGGTGATCACAGTTCTTCTGATAACTATAGGGGTATCAGCTTACTCTCTGTTCCAGGGAAAGTTCTTTGCATGATTGTGCTTAATAGAATTAAGAACCTGGTTGACAGGCAGTTGTGTGATGAGCAATGTGGATTCAGAAGTGGTAGGGGATATATAGATCAGATATTTTCACTTAGGCAGATTCTTGAGAAATGTTTAGTTTCAGAAACCTTTGGTTGCTAATCTCAAAAAGGTTTTAGACTCTGTTGATCGTCATAATTTGTGGTTGATTGTGAGATCATATGGTATACCAGACAAGTTAGTTAACATAATGAAAGCTCTCTATAATAACACTGAGTTATGTGTGAGAGTTGGTAAGGTTTGTAACAATTGGTTTAGCATTACTTCTGGTATTCAAAAAGGGTGCATTTTGTCTCCTTTTCTGTTTAGTTTGGTTATTGATTATGTTATGCGAAATTCACTGCAAGGGAAAAATTTTGGCCTTAAGTGGTCTGGAGATACTAAAATTTCTGTTTTAGACTATGCTGATGATTTAGCCCTTTTGGTAAATGATGTTGATGAGATGAACTCTTTCATTAGAGCTGTTGATGAAACTGGTAGTAGAGTAGGTTTGGTTATAAACAGAGAGAAAACTCTGTGATCTAAAGTGATGATAATTGGTCAGGTAGGCTGTGATTCAGTTAATCTGAATGGTTGCAGTCTTGAGCAGGTTTCACAGTTTAATTATCTTGGGAGCTATGTAACAGATACTGGTGATGTGCGGATGAGATTAACAGACGAATAGGGATTGCTGCCGGGACTTTTAAGAATCTAGGGAGAGTGTGGAGAAATAGGCATATACACCTAAAGACTAAAATTAGACTGTATAATAGTTTGGTTCTTTCTAGGATTAGTTATGATAGTGAAACTTGGACACTTTGTAAACAAAATAACAGGATACTAGATGCTTTTGATTCTAGATGCTTACACAGCATCTTGGGCATTAGATGGTTCAACTTTGTGACTAATCATGAGGTTAGGCAAAGGAGTTTGCAACCTCCTTTAAGCAGCATATTGTGCAGAGAGAGACTCCGTTGGTTTGGCCATGTTGCCCATATGAATAATTATAGATTGGTGAATAGGGTTATGAACAGTGTGCCTAAAAGCCTCAGAAAGAGGGGGAGACCTAGGATGCGGTGGGCAGACCAATTCAAACAAGACCTTGTTAGAATTGGTGTGTAGTGGAGAGATGCAGCTGACATAGCTCAGGAGAGATATACTTGGAGAACTAAATTGCACTGTCTGGTTGGACCTCCGTAGCCCATGGCTGCTTGAGGATGATGATGGAAAATCCCATCATCTGTTTCTCAATAAATGAAGTCAGGTACCAAAGGAACATTTTTTTTTATTGGAGGTTTTCAGTGATTTACACAAAAATACAGCCATATACATTTTTGCATCAGTTTAATATATTTTGCGGTTAAAAACTATTGTACTGTTTCTATATTATTTTTAGCTATTATCAGATATATTTTACAAATGGTATACAAAGAGAAAAATTTATATTTCTTTGGTTATATGATCAGCAACATCATAGTAGCATGATATCGATTGGCAAAACATCTGGTTTTGATTTCAAACTTAGTGTGCATCATGTTAGGCTGTACAGATCAGATATTTCATAAATGTTTTTGCATTTTTTTTTGCTGATGAAATATAGTTCAAAAAATAGCGATGGGCAAATACTTTATAACATATGGATATTAATTGTAATGGATATTAGTTGAACAGAGAAATCGTGAGTTTTTTTCTATACTGCAAAATTTCATTGACCTTGAGAGAGATTCAGATGAAAATATAAATGACAATCACAGTATTACCTGTTCACTTTTTTACATCTATAAATCAATAAATCTGACTTTCTCATATTTTGAATATGTGGATATCAATTTCAACTACTTCTAGAATTATTTATATTGCTTCCCAAATATATATATACTGCAATTAAAAAGAATAATTTGAAGCTTGACCAAAAATTAAATCATAAGGTATATGTGACTTAAAATGGTAGCTACTTTAGGAGACATCTGATTTAGGATACTATAACAAAAAAAATTTTTTTTAATAATAGGGCTTTTTAGTGTTATTTTTAATTAAAGTAATTTCATAACTAGCATTCAGAATTTGTAATTTCTAAGTCAAGTTTTTGCCTTTTTTGTAGAGTTGAACTTTTTCATAGTAGTCAGTGTATCAAATTTCAGAGGTTAAAATAAATTATATTTGTTTATTTAATTTCTTCACAACTCTTTATCCCTTTTTAGTTAATTTTTTTTGTTTTTTATTTGAATGATCTTGTTTGAAAGCAAAATTTTTGTAAAACTGCTACCTTAGTTATAGTTTGTTGATCAGAGAAAAAAATTGCATTGTCCATTTGCATACCACTACCAAATAATTTTGAAATAAATGAACGAAAGGTTTAAGAAATGAAAGAATTGTTATGAATTATATAATTATATTAAGGTAGTGAAGTACTTCAGAAAATATGGCAAAATTAATTTTTTTACTGAATTTAAAATGCAAAAAACAGTAAAACCTTACAATTTTCTTTAAAAAGAAAAAGCTTATAAAATTTCTCTTGCCTGCTTTTAATTTTTATCATTTTCTAAATGTTTCTTTGGGTATATAATGACCTATTTCTGTTCATTTGTTACTTTTAAAAACAATTCTAAAGTTGACTTGTTTATTTGACTGGTCACAGCTGATGAAAAGCCTGGACATTTCTCAAAGTATAGACCATGAAAAAATTAAAAACAGAGTAATTTTCTTCATTTAAGTAAAAATTTATTTTCCTTTTATACATAAATAGCCTTTTTATTGATATGCATTTTTGTCTATTTGTTTTTTTTTTTAAATAAATTTTTATTTGCATTGCCAGATACATCTTTTACTGCATACCCCTATAAAAGCTTGATTAAAACAAAACTAATCATTTTTCTGCTAAATATTTTATTTTCAGAAAATTCAGAATTAAATGTTGATTAAGTTAGCATACAACATGCCATAATTCCTTTCAGTAGTTATTTGGCAAAAAAAAGTTCTAAAGTTCATTTTTTTTGTCTGAACACAGTTGAAAAAAGGCCTGACCAGGGTGTACAATTCAGTTTTTCAGGCCTGGCATAGTACTAATGAAATATTACTACTGTGTGTGAAAAATGTGATGGCAAAAATTAATTTCTAACCATTGATTCCATTCTGAAACTTTTTCAATGCCTAGAAAATGGCCACATCAAGTTTACAGTGGTATTGTTTAATGTTTTATGAACTAAATTGTATCAATAAGTAATTTTAAATTTGATTTATTAACTTTTAGATGTAATTTAAAAATATAAAATTCATATCACAATTGTTTTTCATCTGGTACCATCAAAAATATATGCTTTCAGCATCATAAATGTTAAATTAACTTAAACCTCTGGGGAGTAAAGCTGAATTGTACAGTCAGTGGAAAAAGAATTCTGTGGTGACATAAAAATCATATTAAAATAATTAAAATTGATAAGTATGAAACACTGCTGAATAAAAATAGAATATTGCAGCAAAATGTAACAGAGCATCACTTGTCTCAACAGTAAAGCCTGGTTAATTCAAAAGCCATAAAAAAAAAATTAATAGTATAGACAGAGAATTACATTTAAACATAGAATTCAAGAAATATTTTTACCAAAAAAAAAATTGTTTCCCTGTTTGTCGGACATAAATCACAATCTCCTGATTACACATGTTCTAACTTTTAAATTTTCAGTAGCTAACTTTTTTCCCCACTCAAGACAGAGCAATTTTTTCAACAAAATTTGACCTTGCATATTAAATAAATTTCCAAAAGATTTGGTTTCAAAACTGAACAGAATATTTCACTGATGGACAATAGAAATATTAACATTATCACTGTTGCCAGCTACATTCTTAATACTAAATAGTATAAAATACTATTTGGGGATTTTTGTGACTATCAATAAAAGAAAACTCGTTTAAAATAGTCACTAATCATGCTATGGTTCATTTTTTGACAATTCCCTAGTGCTGATGTCACCAATTTTTTTTACACCCATTCATTGGAATATCTTTTGTTCCTGGCAGGTATCACTTCATTGCTGAAAATAAATATTCCTTATATGGCAGTGGCTTAGTTAATGCATCATTATCATCTCTTTTGTTATTGTGCTTGCATAATTTTACAAACATAATTTTTTCCTAATTTTTTTTTAATTATTCAAGCACAAATATGTTGATATTATCATAGGACTGTTTCCCCTCCATATTGTGAATTAGTAAGGGTTTCAAATTATCCAAGTACTTCTGTATGAAATTTGCTTAGTGAGTTAAAAGAAAATTCGAATTGCAGAGTTTCAAATTAACTAGATTTAATGTACACTGCTGGCCATTAAAAGTGCAATACCAGGAGAATTCATCATATTGTCCTGAAATATGCAAGATGGGTAGCCCAAGGGAGAACATGTAAATGATTCAAAGCACAGCACATATGCACATCATGTGTGATAGTAATGCCCCCTGGAAGTGGTATAAGAGATTACAAAGAGCCAGTATAAAGCACTGGAATTGTGTTTGCTTGCAGTTCTTGTGCACTAAAGGATCGAGTATGCCCCTTCAAAGAAACTGCATCCATATGACCAGCCCAAGAGAGAACATGTAAATGATTCAAAGCACAGCACATATGCACATCATGTGTGATAGTAATGTCCCCTGGAAGTGGTATAAGAGATTACAAAGAGCCGGTATAAAGCACTGGAATTGTGTTTGCTTGCAGTTCTTGCACACTAAAAGATCGAGTATGCCCCTTCAAAGAAACTGCATCCATATGCCAGGTTTCAGACTTTGATTGAGGGAGAATTGTGGGATTATGGGAAGGTCGATTATTGTACCGAGATATTGGTGCTTGTGTTGGACAGAATGCTGCTACAATGATGAGAATATGGCGTCAGTGGGTAGAGGAGGAACGAACTCATTGATGTGAGTGATCTCAATGGCTCTGTCACACAAACGAACAAGAGGACAGACATCTCGTGTGCATGGCTTTGAATGATTGTACAGCCATATCAAACACCTTAGCTTAACAGTTAGGGTGTGTTGCACATCAACCAGTGTCCGCATGTACGGCTTGACGTCTGCAGCATCGGGGCATCATTGCTAGGTGGCCATTGCTTCAGCTACCATTGACTCTACAGCACAGGCATATGTGACTGCAGTGGTGCCAAGAACATTATTCATGGATGTGCGAATGGCATCACATAGTCTTTTCAGATGAATCCCACTTCAGTATGCAGCACCATGATGGACAAATCTGTATCTGGTGGTACCGCAGTGACAGGCTCAGTGATACATGCATGATGCAGCACGATACAGGTCCAGCCCCTGGTGTTCTGGTATGGGGTGCCATGGACTTCATTCACGCACGCTCCTCATATGCATTACCAGTACTTTGAATAGCCAGCGTTACATCACTGAGGTGTTGAAGCCTGTGGTCGTACCTTATCTTCAGTGCCTCTCTGGTGCCATTTACAAACGGGACAATGCCCGACCACATGTGGCATGCATTGTCCAACAATTCCTGGATAGTCACCATGCGACACTTCTGCCTTGGCCTGTGTGTTCACTGGATCTGTCCCCAATTGAACATGTCTGGTCTGTGATCTCACAACGACTAGGACACCAGTAACTGCTACAACAGATGAACTTTGGTTATGTATTGAAACTGCATGGACTGACATTCCCCAAACACACATCCGACATCTCATCTTTTCAATGCTAGACCATGTAGCATCAGTTATTGCCGCTCATGGTGGCTACACAAGATACTGATTTCTTTGTATTCCAGAAGTCTAACCAAGTTGTATTTGTAATCATTTGATCCTTGTAACATAAGCTATGTATTCACTAATTATGACTTTGATATCTCTTGTCTTTCCTGGTGTTGCACTTTTAATGGTCAGCAGTATATTTAGTAGCTGAAACATTGAAAGTTAGATATAGATACTGATCTTTTAAACAATAACTGTATTGTTGAAAATCTTGGAATTGTGAAGATTAACAGAGTTGAATCCAGATCCTTAGTTTGGTGTATTATATAAATTTGTTAGCTCTCCTGATGGCTGAGTGGTTAGCATTCTTGGGTACTGATCAAAGGGACTGATTCGTGCCCCTGATAAGGTATTGATATTTGTGTTACTTTCCTGCTGATGTCTCACCTGCCTCAGATCTTCTCAATGGTGTATTAAACTGACAGACTGCTGTCAGACCTCTGTGGCAAGAAGCTGTTTGAGGGTAATTTAATTTTTTTTAAATGGTGTTAGATTTATTGCTTATTAAACTCTACAAGCAGTCCTCAAAGTTATGATATAGTTAGTACCTGGAAGTTGCATCATAACTTTAAGCACATTTTTCCCATAGGAATATTGCAATCGGACTAATATGTAAATATAATTTAAGATCACTTGCCATCACTTGAATTTC
The DNA here is from genome assembly GCA_038380435.1 of Ryuthela nishihirai. Taxonomy (NCBI): domain Eukaryota; kingdom Metazoa; phylum Arthropoda; class Arachnida; order Araneae; family Heptathelidae; genus Ryuthela; species Ryuthela nishihirai. The sequence continues at coordinate 116,880,286 of JAWZYU010000002.1, read as the reverse complement.
TAATAGATTCATTATATTTGTCACTAGTCTTATAATTTTAGTTACTAAAATAGGATTTTCTAGATCTTACAACAAAATTGCTTTATTTGCAAAGGGTGTTTGTGTGTTAAATGCTGCATTGATATTGCAAAGTTGAAGAAGGACTATGATGTAAATCCAGGAATATCTTTATGATTGTTAAAAATAATTGTACTATGTGCAGAATGATTATTGAAATTCATACTCTGGGCAGTAACTTGAAAATGAGTAGGGATAGCAACAATGGTAGGTTGTATTAATGACTTGTTATCATTTCTAGTAATAAGCATAATTCTAAAGTTACCAAGAATATATGTAATGATAGCAAAAAGTCCTAGAATATTTTTAATTTATAAGGAACAATACCAAGAACAGTGAAATAGCAAGATGCATGTTTATAGAAATAAAAAAAATGCTTCGCAGCACTATAGTTTAGCATATAAATTGAAATGAACATGTGATGTCTTAGTGAAGATGGATATAAGGCAACTCTTTTATATTTCAGCAGGGTTTATCAGGTTACCGGTAACAATCATGCTATCACATTTCAACTTTTTCATTCCTGCTACTTTTTGACATTTTTCAGAAGATAATATGAATAAATTTTATGCCACTGCACCTGCTGGCCACTGCACACCAATTCTAACAAGGTCCTGTTTGACATTGTCTGCCTACCGCATCCTAGGTCTCCCCTTCTTTCTGAGGCCTTTAGGTACACTGTTCATAACCCTATTCGCCAATCTATAATTATCCATACGGGCAACATGGCCAAACCAACGGAGACTCTCTCTGCACAATATGCTGCTTAAAGGAGGTTGCAGACTTCTTAAGTCCTGGCAGCAATCCCTATTCATCTGTTAATCTCATGCTGCACATCACCAGTATCTTTTACATAACTCCCAAGATAATTAAACTGAGACAGCTTCTCAAGAGAGCAGCCATTCAGGTTAACTCAACCACAACCTACCTGACCAATTTTCATCACTTTAGTTTTCTCTCTGTTTACAACCAAACCTACTCTACTACCAGTCTCATCAACAGTTCGAATGAAAGAATTCATCTCATTAACATCATTAACCAACAAAGCCAAATAATCTGCATAATTTAAATCGGAAATTTTTAAATCTCTAGACCATTCAAGGCCAAAATCATTCCCTTGCAAAGAATTTTGCATAATATAATCAATAACCAAACTAAAGAGAACAAAATGCTCCCTTGTCGAATGGCAGAAGCAATGCTAAACCAATTGCTACAAGCCTTACCAACTCTCACATATGACTCAGTGTTATTACAGGGAGCTTTATGTTAACTAACTTGTCTGGTATGTCATATGATCTCACCATCAACCACAAAGTATGATGATCAACAGAGTCGAAAGCATTGTCGAAATCAACAAAGCTACCAACCAAAGGTTTCTGAAACTAAACATTTCTCAAGAATTTGCCTGAGTGAAAATATCAGATCTGCACATCCCCTACCACTTCTGAATCCACATTGCTGATCACGCAATTGCATGTCAACCAGATTCTTAATTCTATTAAGCTCAATCGTGCAAATCTTTGTCTGTAACAGAGAGTAGGTTGATGCCCCTATAATTATCACCAGAACTGTGATCACTTTTTTGGAAATAGGAATAATAATAAGTCTGGTAAAATCCTTAGGAACCATGCCTTTATCATAAAAGATATTCCAAATTTCAGTCATCCATGTGGTAATTGAAACATTCCCAGCTCTAAGGATTTCCATAGTAATTTCATACATCCCTGGTGATTTAAAAAAAATAAAAAGTACCACCACAAGCTGCTGCTTGCCACAGAGGTCTGACAGGAGCCTGTCAGTTTATATGCCATAGTAGGTCTGTGAGGATGGCAGGACCTCACCAGAAAAGTGACACGTGTTATAGGGCTAACGTTAAAGTCAGTAATGTATCTATCATCGTTACAAACAATGGGAGTAGAACTAACTGCATTGTTTAGAACATAGATTCCCAACGGGGGCGATACCGCCCCCCAGTGGGGGCGCTGGAGCCTTCCATGGGGGCGGTAGCGGATCCAGAGGCAAATGGGGGGCGTTGAGGCAGTCAAGAGGGGCGGTCAAATAAATAAATTTAATGTAATTTTCTGTGACAACCTTTTTATCTCTTCTATTCTGTGGTGTCTTCCAAAAGGTTGGGAATCACTGGTTTAGAACATCACTGTAATGCTCAGCCCATCTAGTTATGATAGAATTCTCACCTTCTATAACCTTACCTTGTTTATCTTTCAATCCCTGTGTACCTGTCCATTTTCTACCACACAAAACATTAACTATCTGGTACAGCTCTCTGCTGTTGTGCTGTCTAACTGCTTCCTCGGCTTTGTCAGCCAGCCATCAAATCAAAAATTCTTATCGGCAGCTAACTGATCCTTTACACATTTTAAGCTCTGTGTAATGCTTTCTATTAGGACTAGTAGAGTATTGATTAAGGACATTCCTATAGTTCTTTATTTCTGAAATAAGCTTAAGTGCCTTATCACCCAAATAATTCTGTGTCCTCTGCTCCTTTTTTCCTAAAAGAGTACTGTTAGTTTCCAAAAAAAGCACATTTAAAATGGTCCCCTTTTTTCCTCAACTTCAGTTGTAAGGAAATCATGACTGTCATCATAATGACTAAGTAACCTATCACGATAAGCTTTAGCTATTACTGGGTCTTCCAGAGATTTAGAATTAAAGTTAATTTTTTAACCTTATTGCAACACTTCTTAAGTTTAAGTTGCAAGACACTTTTAACAAGGTAATGGTCAGGTCCAATTGCAGCTCCCCTATATGATCTGTATTCCTTACAGAACTAACCCATTTGTTGTTAATTAATATATAATCTATCATATTCTTATACAGCCCATCTGGTGAAACCTGTGTGTACTTATTATGTCAATGTGTTTGTAATAAGTGTTAGTTATTCTGAAACCATGAGTTTACTCTCCTGTAGGAGATGTTACCCATTGCAGCCACCAATTACCAAAAGGACCTATCGCCCCTTCCCCAAGGTCAGATACAGTAACAACTTTGGCTTTGAAGTCACCTAGAACAAGGGTAATATCTCATTTCTTGACAGAATTTAAAATATCCTGAAGTTGTCCATAAAATTTATCCTTCTCATCGGCATCCACAGTGGAAGCATAACAGCAGATTACATTCAAGTTTTTAATGCTTGTCTGAAATTTAGCTGTAAGAAACTTTTCATTAATGCACTCATATCCTAGAAGAGCATCACTGACATGTCTGCTGAGAAGCAGACGTACACCTTGGAGATGCTTATTATGTTCCCTACGTGAAAAGAGAAATTTAAGATTATTTTTAAGAATCTGACCTTTATCTGTCCATCTGGTCTCTTGCAAGCCAAGAATATCTAAATTATAACGGTGGAATTCTTGTGTGAGGACATCAAGACAATAAGCTCTGTGCAGAGTCCTCACATTCCAACTACCTATGGAGAGAAAATGGTTAGTGGGATGTTTAAAGAAACTGTTCATTGAGAGAGGGAATGCCGACAATATCAAACAGCCCCCTAATCGTAGGGATGGGGCAAAGACCAATTCCCCCACTACTAAAGGCTGAAGCACTACTAAAGGCTACACTGGAAGACTTCCTCCAATGTAGAATTTGACGATGCCAGTAGAAGCAGAGTTCAGGTGCCTGTGATGACCTCTGCTCAGGATTATCCACCAGCTGATAAAACATCCTGTAAATCTATTCACTTGGGGCTGTCAACCCACAAGCAAACACAAAACACAGCAGAAGATTCTCCCTCCACAGAAGCCCACCAGTGCTGCAAAATCAGGATTCATAATCTAGCTGGGAGCCTTAATCCAGTCCAGTAAGTTTATAAGGTCAGCACCAGAACTGTGTGGTTGACCACTCCTCAGCAGGGTAGAAAAAAAGAAACGTAGCCATAGTTGTCCAGATCAGTAGGCCACACTAATCTGGCAGCTCCCCTTCTTTGTCACTTCCACAAGAGAGTATCTCCTTTGAAAGGTTGTAATGGCTTGCACTATGAGAAGGCAGGGTCAGACATTTGATGCTGAGCCTGGTTGGTTCTATGCATATCATCACAGGGGATTTGGTGCATAGCTTTCCTTTCTGAAAATAATTACAACTCCCCCCCCCCCATTACAACTTAAATTGAAATGAATGCATTATGTACTTTAGGAAAAAATTTCCAGAAATATTGGTCTTGTTAGACTCTATAGATTCATGTTCCCTTTTCAAATTAAATTACAATTATTTATAATCCCATTATTTATCCTCATCTACATTATCGCATTTTAATATGGGGTAACACAAGTAATCAGATAATTAATAAATTATATCTGCAAAAGTTCTTTGTCAAAACTCTGTGTAATCTAAACTTTAATGAACATACTAAAGAATTTTAAAAAAAAGCCAAAATTCTACAACTTTCAGATATATACAAATTAAATATAGCATTATTTATGTTCTGTGCTATTAAAAAAAATGCAATGTTAATTTCCAAAAGAAGTGTTATTACCAAAGTCGACAGCAACTTTATCTAGAATTACCATTACACAGAACAAATTATGGACAGGCATTGCTAACTTTTGGGGTGCAAAAATTTGGAATAATTTAGGTAATAATTTAGAAAAATCTGAAAATTATTCTGTATTCAAATGTAGTTTAACTACTTTTGCCCATTAATATTTTTGAATGCTTAAAATGCTGATGTGTTACATAGTTAATATTTGCCACAAGTTTATGATTTAATATAATTTAGTTAAGGTGCTCAGTCTTGTCAAATTCTGTATTAAATTTTTTTAACTCAGTGTTCCCTTTTCTATTTTATGTGAATTGTATTATAATAACTAACATAACATCTTTGTACTGCAAAATAAAATGGGAAATAAAATTTTTTTTTGTGCAGAGGGATACGCATGAATATTGTGTATATACAGGGTGATTCAAAACTTATCGTTCAAATTTCGTGGGGAGGTAGGGAATACGTCAGGAAACTGATTTCACATAGGAAAGTATGTCCGCAAATGTCATCTACATGAACAAAATGGACAAGTAAAGTGAACACAAGGAAACAGTACAGTTAAGTGGTAACGAATGTGACTTTTATTCCAACAAGGTAAAGTACAGGTTCACAGTAGGTGCTCAAAATTGCGACCATTTACACGGACACAGGATTCACAGCGCCATTGCATTGACCGCTGAACATTTTCAAAAACGCCTGGCATACCACGGAAAATGCCTGCGGCCACTATTCGTGCAACAAGGTCCATTTCACTGTCGACTGGGGTCTCATACACATGGTATTTCGTGGCCCCCCACAAAAAGAAATCCATGGGCTGATGACAGCAGGAGTGGTCGGGCGAGCTGTACAATGGTTGGGTACACACAGTGCCCTCTACATACGCATGTGTACGTTTGCGGACATACTTTCCTATGTGAAATCAGTTTCCTGACGTATTCCCTACCTCCCCATGAAATTTGAATGATAAGTTTTGAATCACCCTGTATATGCAGAAGTATACACAATGAAGTGCCATTGAATTAGGGATAGGAGACGTTATCTAAATTCATCACCATCATCATCCTCAAGCAGCCATGGGCTACGGAGGTCCAACCAAACCATGCAGTTTAATTCTCCAAGCATATCTGTCCTGAGCTACATCTGCTGCATCCAGCCACTGCACACCAATTCTAACAAGATCCTGTTTGACATTGTCTGCCCACTGCATCCCCCTCTTTCTGAGACCTAGATGAAAGGCCCTTTTCTGAGGCCTTTCATCTAGGTCTCCCCCTCTTTCTGAGGCCTTTAGGCACACTATTCATAACCCTATTTGCCAATCTATAATTATCCATATGGGCAACATGTCCAAACCAGCGGAGTCTCTCTCTGCACAATATGCTTAAAGGAGGTTGCAGACTCCTTTGCCTAACCTCATCATTAGTTACAAAGTTAAACCACCTAATGCCCAAGATACTACGTAAGCATCTAGAACCAAAAGCATCTAGTTTTCTGTTATCTTGTTTACAAGCCATCCAAGTTTCACTACTATTACTAACCCTAGAGAGAACCAAACTATTATACAGTCTAATTTTAGTCTTTAGGTGTATACGCCTATTTCTCCACACTCTTCATGGATTTTTAAAAGTCCCTGCAGAAATCGCTATTCGTATGTTAATCTCATGCCGCACATCACCAGTATCTGTTACATAGCTCCCAAGGTAATTAAACTGTGACACCTGCTCAAGACTGCAACCATTCAGATTAACTGAATCACAGCCTGCCTGACCAATTTTCATCACTTTAGTTTTCTCTCTGTTTATAACTAAACCTACTCTACTACCAGTCTCATCAACAGCTCAAATGAAAGAGTTCATATCATCAACATCATTTACCAAAAGGGCTAAATCATCAGCATAATCTAAATCAGAAATTTTCGTATCTCCAGACCATTTAAGGCCAAAATTTTTCCTTTGCAGTGAATTTCGCATAACATAATCAATAACCAAGCTAAAGAGAAAAGGAGACAAAATACACCCTTGTCGAATACCAGAAGTAATGCTAAACCAATTGTTACAAACCTTACCGACTCTCACACATAACTCAGTATTATTATAGAGAGCTTTCATTATGTTAACTAACTTGTCTGGTATACCATATGATCTCACAATCAACCACCGATTATGATGATCAACAGAGTCGAAAGCCTTTTTGAAATCAATAAAGCTAGCAACCAAAGGTTTCTGAAACTCTAACCATTCCTTAAGAATCTGCCTAAGTGAAAATATCTGATCCACACATCCCCTACCACTTTTGAATCCACATTGCTCATCATGCAATTGCCTGTCAACCAGATTCTTAATTCTATTAAGCACAATCATGTGCTTAATAGAATTAAGAATCTGGTTGACAGTCAATAGTCAATTTGACTATTGACTGTTCAATCAGATTATATATAATGAATATAATCTGAAAAAATAACAGAAATATCTTGAAACATTGACATATCTTGAAAGTAAATAACAGAGAGTAGGCTGATACCTCTATAGTTATCAGAAGAACTGCGATCATCTTTTTTGAAAATAGGGATAATAATAGCTCTGGTAAAATCCTTAGAAACCATGCCTTTATCATAAAAGATATTCAAAATTTTAGTCAACCAAGTGGTAGCAGAAACATTCCCAGCTCTAAGCATTTCCATGGTAATTTCATCTACCCCTGGGGATTTATGAAGTTGAAGTTTAGAAACAGCCAAAATAACTTCAGATTGTGTTATAGGGCCAACATTAAAGCCATCAATGCATCTATCATCATTGCAAACAATGGGAATAGAACTAACCCCATTGTTTAGAATATCACTGAAATGCTCAGCCCACCTAGCCATGACAGAATCCCCACCTTATATATATATAACCTTACCTTGTTTATCCTTCAATCCGTTTATGCCTGTCCATTTTCTACCACACAAAATATTAACTATCTGGTACAGCTGTCTGCTGTTGTGCTGTCTAACTGCTTCCTCGGCTTTTGTAAGCCAAGCCATCAAGCCAAAGATTCTTATCAGCAGCTAACTGATCCTTTACACGTTTATTAAGCTCTCTGTAATGCTTTCTATTAGGACTAGTAGGGTACTGATTAAGGACATTCCTGCAGTTCCTTCTTTCTGAAATAAGCTCAAGTGCCTTATCACTCAAATAATCCTGTCTCCTCTGCCCCTTTTTCCCTAAAAGTTAGTTTCCAAAAAAGCCTGTTTAAAATGACCCCATTCCTCCTCAACTTCAGTAGTAAGCAAACCATGACTGTCATAATGACTAAGTAACCTATCATGGTAAGCTTTAGCTATGACTGGGTCTTTCAGAGCATCAGTATTAAAAGTAAATTTTTTAACCCTAGTACAACACTTTTTAAGTTTAAGTTGCAAGACACTTTTAACAAGGTAATGGTCAGATCCAATTTCAGCTCCCCTATATGCCCTGGTATTCCTAACAGAAGTAGACCATTTGCTGTTAATATATAATCGACCATATTCTTATGCAGCCCATCAGGTCAAACCCATGTGTACTTATGTATGTTGCGGTGTTTGTAATAAGTGTTAGTTATTCTGAAACCATTGAGTTTACTTACCTGTAGGAGATGTTACCCATTGCAGCCACCAATTACCAAAAGGACCTACCACCCCTTCCCCAAGGTCAGATACAGTAACAACTTTGGCTTTGAAGTCACCTAGAACAGGGGTAATATCTCGTTTCTTGACAGAATTTAAAATATCCTGAAGTTGTCCATAAAATTTATCCTTCTCATCGGCATCCACAGTGGAGGCATAACAGCAGATTACATTCAAGTTTTTAATGCTTGTCTGAAATTTAGCTGTAAGAAACCTTTCATTAATGCACTCATATCCTAGAAGAGCATCACTAGCATATCTGCCAAATTCAGTACTGCTGAATTTGGATAACGTCTCCTATCCCTTACCTAAATCCCAAGCTTTGCTTCCCCAAGCATTCATCATGAGAAGCGTAATGGGAAAGGCACGGGATTTAGATGCATTTGACAGAGGGCAAGTCATAGGTGCCCAGTGGATGGGACACTCGATCTCTGAAATTGTCAACGAACTTGAATTTTCTTGTATGATAGTTTCAAGAGTATTCCAGGAATATGAAAATTCTGGCAAAAAAAAAAAAAACGAGCACCCAGACAAATTGCAAAGGACAACCAGCCTTGAATGATCGTGGGCTTCACTGTTTGACCCGCATAGTACGGACCAACAAGGGCTAGACATTATCTGAAATCACCTCCCATCGAATGTGGGTTCCAGCCTGGAAGTCAGTGCATGGACCGTGCAACACTCACTTCATTATCTCGGCTTCGTGAGCCACCGACGTATGAGAGTCCCACTTCTAACGGCACAACACTGGGTTCAACACCTTGCCTGGGTTAAAGAACATCAAAACTGGACCATCAAAAGTTGGCAACGGATAGCCTGGAGTAATGAATCCTGATTTAAACTTCATGCCGATGGGAGACTGAGTGTATGGCGCCAACCCCATGAAGCCATGGATCCTGCATGCCAGGTTGGAACAGTACAAGTGGTGGTGGCTCAGTGATGGCCTGGGGTGTCTTCAGTTGGATATCTGTGGGACCTTTGGTACATGTATCAATGATTCTCATTGCATCCCAGTATGTAGAACTCGTGGCTGACCCTTTACACCTATTTATGGCCATCATGTGTCCCAATGGAGATGGTGTCTGCCAGCAAGACAGCTGTTCATCTCACAGGTCCAGGTTTGCTACTGCATGGTTGCAGGAGCATTCTGCTGACTTTGAAATAATGAATTGGCCACCTAGAAGCCCAGATTTAAATCCCATCGAAAATCTTTGGGATGTGATCAAACAGAGTGTTCGTGGCCCATGGCCCATCTGTGACAACCTTGAGAGAATTGTGGACAGCTCTGGAGGGTGCATGGGTCGCCATACCTGTGGATCATTTATGCAAGCTTGTGGAGTCCTTGCCTCGTCATGTGGCAACTATTATCAAGGCCAGAGGGGTCCAACATGTTACTAGATTGCTATCCCTAATTCAATTGCATTTCAGTGTATGAGACTTCTTATGTATGGTAAATGTGAAACTGGTCAAAGACAGTTTCTGGTTCCTTTATCTAACCACCATTATATGCAAGTATCTGGAATCAAAGGCATCAAATTTCATATTTTGCTTTCAGAGGATCAGAGTTTCTGTATCACAGTAAACTTTAGAGACCCAACTCTAAAGACTCTGAGAAAAGAGGATCAAACTATTATAAAGTTAATTTTAGTTTTCAGATATGTAGGCCTATTCTTCCACAATCACCATGGATTCTTAAAAGTCCCAGCAGCAATGCTGTTCTTTTATTTCACGTCGTGCATCACCAGAATCTGATATGTATGTATGTATGTATGTATGTATGTATGTAAATGATCCTGAGATAATTAAGCTGATAGATAAATTTGCTCCTGTGTGCTACCAATCAAAATAGCTGAAGCACAACCTGCCTGACAATTTTTATCCCTTCAGTTTTCCCTGCTTATCACCAAACTACTCTATTACCACTCTCATTAACAGCTCTAATGAAAGAGTTTATCTGATCAACATCATTTGCCAAAAGGGACAAATCATTAGCATAACCTAAATCAGAATTTTTCAAATTGTCAGACTATTTAATGTCAAAACCTTCCTCCTTCAGTGAATTCCACATAACATAATTAATTAATAACCAAACTAAAGAGAAAAGGAGACAAAATGCACTATTGTTCAACTCCAGTGGTAATGGTAAACCAGTTATGCTACAAATCTTGCCAACTTGCACACAACTCTAATAACACAATGATGCCTCTATATAATAGTACTAACTTATCTGGTATACGTGCAGTCTCATGATCAACCACAAATTATGATCATTAACAGAGTAAAAAAAAAACAACCTTTTTTGTAATCTGTAACACTAGTAAACACAGGTTTCTGAAATTCTAGACATTTCCCAAGAGCATTCCCGAGTGAAAAAGGGGCGGGTGGTGGTTCACTCAGTAGCATACCTGGTTTGTAATCTGTAATTCCCAGGTTCAATTCCCAGCTGGGTCAGCGTTTAGATTTATCTCTGCAAAATTCCCTGCCCTGCCCTCAGTCAGTAGGGGATACCGATGGGCTTGGAAAGGCCCCCGTCTGTTGGATGGGATGTTAAGCCGTGGTCCCATAAGGGGAGAGCCATACCCTGTGCACATTAAAGAACACACTGGATGTCCTTGACTGGAGGCTACTATCTGTCTACTAACAGCTGTTCCAGTGGGTCCCCTTCCCCAACCTTCTCTGAGCCTTCGGGGTCCATGTGACCTGGCCTTTAGCCCATGATGTGCAAAAAAAAGTGCACTCAGAGGTAAAACAACAACCCTGAGTGAAAATATTTGATCTATACATCCACTACCACTTCTGAATCTATACTGTTCATCACAAAGTTGTCCATCAACTAAACCCTTAATTCTATTAAGCAAAATAATGCAAAAAGACTTTATCTGGAACAAAAAGTAGACTCCTGTAATTATTACAAGGGCTATGATCACCTGTTTTGAAAGTAGGGATAATAAAAGTTCTAGTAAAATCCACAAACAATATTGTTATTAATATTAACTTGAAATTTTTTTTTTAACTCTTGGTGAAATTATCTTTTAATATGGGACTCCCTGCAGTCAAATATTAATAATCAAAGCAGAAGGGGAAATAAGTAGAAGCTATAGAAGATGCCTCTGTATTATTCCAATAGAGCCTGTAAGGGAAAATGTAAATCAATGCTGAAAAACCAAGGAGAGAAGAGCATTAGATTTTGCAGAAAAGTTATCTTCTCAAAGTACTCAATGAGCAGATGCATGCACATTCACTGAAGCTTCTTCTATTGAGTACTTAAGGTAGAAGTGATGGAATAGTTGGAGATTCCATTAGCATAAAGTTTTTGAAAGAAAGCAACTTGATAGCAGTGTAGCCAGAGCAGGTTAACTGGATATGGGATAGTTTCAGGCATGCTGCAGGTAGCACAGTTGGGGCTGTTGATTCTATCAAAAGAGTGAAGAGTGGAACTGCTGTATACAGTTCCAACTTGCAGATGATGAAGATCTCAAAAAAAAGTAAAAAAAAAAAGCCATGTGACAACAGACATTCCCAACTCTAAAGATTTCAATGGGAATTTCATGTACCATAAGTGATTTGTGTAGCTTTAATTTTGAGATAGGCAAAATAACTTCAGATTGCGATTTATGGCTAACATTAATGGCTGATATGAACTGTTGTAACAATGGGAGTAGAACTATATTGTTAGAACATCTCTGAAATGCTCAACTGTGACAGAATTCTCACCTTTAATAACCTTACTATATTTATCCCTCAATACTTGTGTACCAATACTTGTATTTTGCTTTCTCTAACTTCTCTGAGCACTTCAGTTTCTTATGACCACCATTTAACCCATTGTGTGCAAAAAAGTCTTTTCCCACATAAAACATTTACTATCTGATACAGCTCTCGGCTATGCTGTGTAGCATGTCGATTGTTTATCAATGCAATTCCTTCTTTCAGAAATGGGTTCCAATGCCTTATCACTCAGATGACCTTGTCTCCTCTGCTCCTTTTTACCCAAAATAGCACGATTGGTTTAAAAAATAACCTGATTAAAATGGTGTCATTCTTCCTGAACTTCAGTTGTAAGCAAACCCGATTGTCAGTATAGCTAAGAAATTTATCGTGGTAAGCTTTGGCTGTTTCTGAGTGTTTTAGTGCTATTTCAGTGCTAAAAATAATTATTTTAATCTTAGCACAACAGTTTTTAAGTTTCAGTTGCAAGACACTTTTTTTTAACAAGGTAATGATCAGAGCCAATTTCAGCTCCCCTATATGGCCTATGGTGTTCCTAACATAGCTCACCCATTTGTTGTTGATTAATAAATAGTTGATCATATTCCTATGCAATCCAACAAGTGAAACTGATATATATTTATAAATGTCCTTGTTTTTGTAGTAAGTGTTATTCTCAAACCATTAAGTTTACTTTCTTTTACGAGACATTTTGCATTGCTATTGTAACTACCAATGCTGAAAGAACTGACTCTGATCTTTGGGCAGGAGTGATAGACTCCTGCCCAAAGGTCAGATACAGTACCATCTTTGGCACTGAAGTCACCCAGCACAAGAATAATATCTCCTTTCTTGATAGTTTAAAATATCTTGTCCATAAAAATATTTTCCTCATCAAAGTCATCAGTGGTGGCACAGCAAAAGATAACATTCAAGTTTTTAATCCTTGTTTTAAATTTAACTGTAAGAAATCTTTCGTTGATACAATCATACCTAGAAGAGCATCAGTGACCATTTCTTCAAGAAGCAGACTCATGCCTTGTAAATAGTTTCTATCCTTCTGTCCCCCCCCCAAAAAAAAAAATTTGAAATTATTTTTGAATATAATTACCTCTCCATCTGGTCTTTTTCAGGGTGGGGTGGCTCAGTCAGTAGCATACCAAGCTCATAATCTGCAGTTCCCAGGTTCGAGTCCCACCTAGATCAGTATTAAGATTTATCTCTGCAAAACTTCTTGCCCTCAGTCAATAGGGGACACCAATGAGCTTGGAAAGGCTGCCGTCCATCGGATGGGACTTAAAGCTGTGGCCCTATCTGCTGGAGAGCCATACCCTGTACATGTTAAAGAATACGCCTGGATGCCCTTGATGGATGGCTATGATTTGTCTCCTAACAGCTGTCTTGTGGTCTCCTCTCCTAAGCTTTTCTGGGTCCTCGGGGTCCTCGTGACCTGTGAAATTTAACCTATTGTGTGCAAAAAAGTGTCACTGAGAGATAATAAAATAACCCATAACCCATCTGGTCTTTCAAGCTCAGAATGTCTAGGTTGTAATGCTGAAATTCCTGTAAGGAGGGGTGGCTCAGTCAGTAACATGCTAGGCTCGTAACCTGCAGTTTTCAGATTGAAGTCTCACCTGGACCAGATTGAGATTTATCTACAAAAAAAAAAAAAATTCCAGTCTTCCCTTGGTCAGTAGGGGACACTGATGGGATTTGAAAGTTGCTGTCAGTTGGATGGGATGTAATGCTGAGGTCCCATATGCAGGAGAGCCATACCCTATGCATGCTAAAGAACAGACTGGATGGCTTTGATAGAAGGCTTAAGGGAGCAGCTGTTAGAAAACAGTCTCCTAACAGCTATCCAGTGGGTCCCTAACCTTATGAGCCCTCAAGGTCTTGTGACCTGGCCATTTAGCCCATTGTGTGCAAAAAAGAACCACTCAAAGGTAAAACAATCTATGTGAAGACATCAAGAGAATTAGCGTTCTGTAGCATTCTCCATGTACCTGTGGAAAGAAAATTTAGAAATTTTCTAGAAATTAGGTTTATTGAGAGAGAGTACCAACCAAAACAAACAGACCCCTAATGGGGGGCACAAAGACATGCTCCCTCACCTCTAATGGCTTAAGCCACCCAGGCTGGTAGCAACTTCATTCAATGTAGTTTTACCAATGCCCTAGCAGCAGTAGTTCAGGTACATGTGATGGCTTCTGATCAGGATTATCCACTAGCTGATATAAGGTATCCTGTGCATTTATTCATTGGGGGTTGTCAACCCAGAAACAAAACAGATGAGTGTATTTTCCCCTCAACAGAAGACCACTTGTTCAGCAAGTTCAGGATCCATAATCATGCTCAAAGCCATTAGACAGTGCAGTGAGTATAAACAGTTAGCACCAAAACCCTGTAAAGTTAACCACTCCTCAATAGGGTAGAAAAAAGAAAAGTGGTCATAGAAGTTCAGATCAATAGGCCACCTAATCTGGCAACCCTTCTAGAAGAGTGGTTATCTTTTGAAAGATAATAATGACCTTCATCACGAGAAGGTGAGGTTGCACTTTAGGTGCTAGGTTGCTCAGTTCTCTGCATCATCACAGGGAACTGGTACACAGCTCACCTTCCAGTGTATTCCTAGCTACCATTTACAGACCTGTTATCGCTTAAGTGATAGTAAATCAAAGTGAAGGAGCCAGAAAAGTGTATTTACAACATTTTAAAACTACAGCTAATATAAAACAACTTCAGCAGGATTAAATGTTTATGGAATATGTTAATTCTAGTTTTAAATGTGTATTAGCAAAGATTCATTTATTATGTGTTATTGTTAATATTAAAATGGTGTTATTGCTAATATTAAAAATATTTGAAATTAAAACTTTATTTTCAGTGCAATTTTCCTCAGCCACCTTTCACTATGGAACCTCCTGCTTACTATGACAGACCCATGCATCATCAGGATTTCTCCTCTCCTAGACCTCGCCCCATGGACAAACGAGCTGTAAGTTTTTTGCAAATGCAATTTTAGTATTGTTAAAGGTTTATTAATATGTTATGAATGTTGAGCTACATGAATGGTCAAAGTATTTTTGCAATTTTCTTCACGCTAATGCTATGTACAAATGCAGGACATCTCATCTATAAAAGTATTTTTCCAAACAAGTACATAGACCTGATCATGCATAAGTTGCATATTCATGTTGGTATTATTATGAGGTTGAAAAATAAAAAGATATTGAATGACTGTTTTTCCAGCTACAATTATTGGCTTATTCAAAAGACTAGGTCTTGACTGGCATAGTGGTTAGGGAGTGTTTCAGTAGGCAAATGTGTTTTGTATTAGTCCTAACTAAGGCAGTGGTCAGCAGTGACTTTGGTCTCAGTGGGACATGTTCATGTATGAGAAGGCGTGTATAAACTAGGAGTAGTTTCTAGGATCATTCTCTATCCTAAATGTGAAAAAAAGTGAAAAGAAAGGTGTTTTTTAAATTAAACCTTAGCTGGAATACACTGTCTGGCCAAATTATTAGTATCACTGCATTGTAAACTATTCACGAGTTTCATGTTTTCAGGAAATTATCTATCTTAAAACTATATTGCTTAATTTCTTTTGTATAAGTCGTGAAGTATTATTTACTGAAAGCTGAAGGGTTGAAACCAGGACTCTGATATTTCCAAACCAAAGGGGCCCATCGGTGCCAAAGAAATACAGTACCCCTTCCTCAATAGGCAATCTCTGACTTTGATCCTGACTGTACAGCAGAAAAGGCAAGCTGCATGAACATGAATTTGGAATGAATTGGAATGGTAGGTCTGTAACTTTCAGTAAGATGAAAAAACATATTTGTTTCATTCCTATGAGCATTAAAAGATCTGGAAATGTGGGCTGGAGTATGAAATCAGTGACTGGCTATTAGGATATGAAACCAATTGCTGGGTATGATTTACATGTACACTTGCTCATGTAAAATTTTAGGGCACACCTGCTGAATTTTCAACTATCTGTAAGATTAACAAAATAATGCAAAAAATACTTTATTGTGCATTGAAAACAAGATAAAAGAAATTAAAAAATATGTGCAAAAAATAGCTGAACTATGAAAAAAAATAATCCACATCATGTAAATCTCAAACTGAAGCATTGAAATAGGAATCAGATGCTAAGTAAAACTTGAGTTTAAAAATATTAATGATTTTATTTCAAGTTGTGGTCGATAATGTCACATCTTAATGACCTCCAAAAAGGCATGGTCATTGGTGCACATCTTGCAGGAGCTTCAGTAACTGGAACAGAGGAAATGGTAAGCATAACACGAGGAACGGTATCAAAGATTATGACTACTTATCAGGCATCACCATTTCACTCCATAAATCACTGAATTCCTCCCAGAGTGTGTTCTCCAAGTGGGGCTTCCTCAAAGCTTATGAAGAGAAAATCCTCTCAGAGCTTTCTATCCAAGGAGTCTTAGCAGTCCCCTGGATTTTGCACCCTGTGATGGTAAGTTGGTGCCCACTCGGATACTAATACTTTTGACATGCTACACCCACTGACTGCCATCAAGGCAGGATACCTTCACTGTGAGTTATGACCATATATTCCAAATCCTCTGCATTATTTTGAATGTTAAACGTACAGCCATTCCTGTGCAGTTGTGGCAGTGAGGATCACCTTGATCAAGCTGCATGAACTATAGTGGTGACTATCTGGAATTCTCCCATGACTGTTCATAGTGATTTGTGGTAAAGGAAATAAAATGCCTCAAAACAGTGAAAAACATTTCCTTTCCTGAGATGATTTCCCCCCCCCCCCCATCTGGCAAGGTTTCCTATGCCAGTGTGTGGCAGGGGTGGCTCAGTCGGTAGCATGCCAGGTTTTATCCCAGCTGGGTTAATGTTGAGATTTATCTTCACAAAATTCTCCTCCCTGCCCACGGTCAGTAGGGGACACCAATGGGCTTGGAAAGGTTGCCATCCGTCGGATTGGATGTTAAGACATGGCCCCGTGTGTGGGAGAGCCAGACCCTGTGCACGTTAAAGAACACACTGGATGGCCTTGACTCCTGTCAATGTGCCGCTCCAAGGTAAAACAACCCAACTATACCAGTGCAGCTATTGGAAAGCCTATCGTTCCAATGACTTCAATGACAGTGCAGACATATATCAGCATTCCACCTGCTGAATCTTTATTGCCTGTGTAAAATACCTCCTCATGCAGGTGAAACAGAGGTTGATGTGAACATCAAATTCGGTTTCCATACCTGCTACACAACCTTCCACTTCCAACTCTGGAAGACCTACTCCTTCACAAACTTAGACAGCTAAACCAAAGGGGCCCCCACCGGGAAAACCGGGACTCTGACATTTCCAAACCAAAAGGGGCCCCCACCGGTGCCAAAGAAATACAGTACCCCTTCCTCAATAGGCAATCTCTGATCCTTGTCCCTCAGACAATTCCAAGGACATAGACTGCCATATTATTATAAATAGTCTGTGGCAGTTTAAATAAAAAATGTTATCCTCCCCATCACCTGAGATGACCATACTTTTATAATGGAATTGTTGTGGAGTTCAGAAAAATCTTGATGACATCAAAGTTATTCAGGCACAGCAGCTCATCTTTGTGTCTCCAGGAGAGACATACTTGCAAACCAGATCCCAAGATATGGCACTTTTCTCATTTGTCGGGACCAGGATGGAGATCCCAAGGATGCAAAATATTGGGATCCCAGGATGGAGATCCCAATATTTTATGAAGATAAATCTCAACATTATCCCAGCTGGGACTAAAACCTGGGAACTGCAGATTTTAGTCCGATTAGTCAGATTTAGTACCTGTGCATCAGCTCGCAGGGTGTTGTCATCCTTGTGATCAACCATTCTCCATTTCAAGTCATATCCTTCACCACCAATTTAGAGGGAGTTGCTATCTGCCTCTTTGGGGGATTTTCATTGACTGTTAGCTCTCTCTATCTTCCACCTGGAAGTATCTTGCAGCTGTCATCCTCCCTCCTCATCATGGAGGACTTCAATCGACAGTGTCCTCTTTGGGGAGTACTGACACCAGTGGGAGGTGTATTGTCCTTGAGCAGTGGCTACTGGATCCGTCACTCTCCCTGTTGAACACCAGTGTAAATACTGCTTTCATTCCCTGACCCACACATTCATTTCCATCGATCTTGCTCCTCCTCTATACTTCCACTCTTTACGTGGAAAGTCAAGGACAACTCTTATGGAAGCAATCACCTCTCCTGTGTACGATCTTACATGGGGGGGGGGTTATGTGGCCCTTCACGTGTATCACAGTGAAGGCTTCATCGGGCTGACTGGGAGTGGTTTCAAACTCCTCTGTGAGTTTAACCACCACTCTGTCAGCCATGAGCCAATCAGTGTAGCATTGACTAAGATGACAGACTATATGATTCATGCAGCTGCCTCAACTCTTCCTCAGACTTTGACACGGTTTGCTCATTTTCTGAAAATGGTAGGATTCTGATTGCACTGCAGCTTGAAAGGCTCAGAACAAGCCTTGGGAGATGTTTTTGGAGATATCAGACATTCCCCAACCTTGAAGCAGGGTTGCCAACTACTCCGATTTTTAAAATTTTCAGCTTTACATTTATGAAAATCTGCTCCCAAATTTTACAGTATTTTTTCCCTTTTCCCTAATGGAGAACGTTAATGAAAGGGATTAATTGTTTCCAATTTAGTTCTTTTACTGTACTAAAGGTGCAGCTGTATCTCCACTCCCTACTCTATGCTTGCTTGTGGTACTCACCTGCACATCAACCAGAGGAAATCTATAAGTCTTCAACCAACCATTTTCGAACAGAACATATGGCAAAGTCCACACCTAAATTATATTACAGAGTTGAAGGTCATGGATTGTTTATAAATGGTTGTTTATTGAACCTGTACCCAACTCTCCCAGCTTTGGCCAACCAAATGCTAATTAGATTACTTAGAATTAGAAACTTCAAAGTGAAGGAGATAATACAGAATACAGAATTTCCCTTATCTATAGGCCATGATTGATATTGCAACTTGAATGGGTCTTCTGCATGTTTATTGTTATCTGGGTTGATAAGGGATTAAAACTTTTCTTTCACTAGAGTTGAGGCAAGTTGACAGCTGGGCTACTGCTCTGACATTTGCAACTAATAATCAATATATAGGTACACCTGCAGTTTACAGCCATCAGCTCACTAGATAGCACCATGAGGTGGTAACTGAATGTTCTTAAGGTGCGTAAAGTAACGTGAATAATGTACAGTATAATAGCTTTTCATCATATCAAATGATTCATTGGATTGTCTGTTAGTATGCTTCAGGTTTTTGAGAAATGTAGAAATAGACTTCAGCAATAGTTAAAACATCTGAAAAAAATTAGTGCTGACGTGGCAGGAATCGAATCTGCAACTCTCCAGATTCTAAGATTCTAAGCATCTGATGTGTGGTGTAATGGTAGTGCACTCTGGCATGAATCTGGACAGTTGCAGGTTTGATTCCTGCCATGTCAGCAATAATTTTTTTCAAATGTTTTAACTATTGTTAAAGTCTATTTCTACAGGTAATCTGTGAATTTACTATGGATGGATTTTTTTATTCTTTACTCTGTGTATTATTGTTGTATATCTCTTCAATGCTAGTAATAAGATGGTTTAGGTTATTAATTGTCGAATTTTCCAAGAAGTTGAATATTCTTTCTAATGTGATATTGAAACACATTTTTAATTAGTTTAAATTGCATATATAGGTGAGTATTATTATGAAAGTAATTTTAAGAAACTTGGTATAATTCTAGAAAAAAAATTTTTTTTTTGTTGCCATCAGTCATTGCTGGACACATCCAGAAATTGTGTGTTTCCTCAAGACTCAATGTATTATTGTGTAGTGTTAAAATAAAATGGTGCCTGAGAGCAGTAAACTGCAGGTCTGCCATGCTCTGATTTCCTCAGAGTTTTCATTCTTCCAAATTGTAATTTTCATTGTGGAAGGTTGGCAGCTCTGTTGAAGCATTCAAACCAGCCAGGGAAAAAGCCCATTTCATCCAGCACCAGAGCCAGAACGAATCCTGGATCAAATACACTTCTTCTTCTATCACTTGCACAACCAGTTCTAAGGTGATGTGGGATAAAGCATAGAAGATGGGTGGGAACTGCATGTCCCACTCATTATCAATCCTGAAACACAATGGACAGGCAATTTCTGACACTCTGGGGGAATCTTTTTCATTCATCTCTTCCTAGTCCTCTTATTATTTCAAGTTTCTGGTCCATAAGAGCAAAGCTGACCCTCTCCACTGTTTTCCACTCGAATGGCCTGAAGACTTGCAATAGGCCATTCACAGTGGAGAAGCTTCAGTTTGCTCTGCACTCTTCTCATGCATTGGCTGTTGGGCCAGACAATGTCTATTACACTATGCTTCATTATCTCTCACCGTCAAGTAAGGATTGTCTTCTGTGATTTTTCAATTGCATTTTTGTCATGGAGCAGTTTTCGGATTCCTCAGGGAGGCTATCATCTTGGGCTTTTCCAAGCCAAGGCTTTCCCAGCCTTTGAATTATCAACTCATCGCATTGATGAGCTGCATTGCAAGGTGTGTTTGGGAAGAATGGTAAATGTCAACTTGTCTGATATTTAAAATGCGGCAATCTTCTTTCCAACACTCAATGTGGCTTTCACAGGCAACTGTTAACTCTTGACCATCTGTTATGCATCTAATTGGCTTCTTATTCCATTCAATTCATTCCTCGAAATTTTGTGTAAGTTTCTTCAGTATGGCTTCATACATTATTAGAATACATACAGTGGTGTGTAATCTTATTTATTCATAACAAAGTGGGGAGGGGGTATCTCAGTCAGTAACACACCAGGCTCGTAATCTATAGCTCCCAGGTTCAAGTCCCACTTGGCCAGTGTTGAGATATATCTCTGCAAAACTCCTTGTCCATGATCTGTATGGAATGGCTTGGAAATTGGAATCCCAGTGGGCTTGGAAACGCTGTCTGTCAGATCGGACATTAATCATGACCCCTTGTGCAGAACTGGGTCTCCTTGTTGCTATTTTTATTTCATATTTTTTGAAACATAATTTTTAAGAATCAGTAACAGAAAAAGCAACTGCAATAATTCTGTTTGCATCATTTCAGTGATGTTCTAAACCATGTGGTTAGTTCTACTCCCATTGTTTGTAATGATGATAGATGCATTACTGGCTTTAATGTTGGCCCTATAACACAATCTGAAGTTATTTTGGCTATTTCTAACCTAAACTACATAAATCCCCAAGGGTAGTGAAATTACTACTGAAATTCTCAGAGTTGGGAATGTTTTAGTTACCTCATGGATGACTGAAATTTTGAATATCTTTTATGATTATATGATAAAGGCATTGTTGCTAATGATTTTACCAGAGCTGCTGTTATCCATATTTCAAAAAAGGTGATCGCAGTTCTTCTGATAACTATAGGGGTATCAGTCTACTCTCTGTTCCAGGTAAAGTTCTTTCCATGATTGTACTTAATAGAATTAAGAATCTGGTTGACAGTCAATTGCGTGATGAGCAATGTGGATTCAGAAGTGGTAGGGGATGTGTGGATCATATATTTTCACTTAGGCAGATTCTTGAGAAATGTTTAGAGTTTCAGAAACCTTTGGTTGCTAGCTTTGTTGATTTCAAAAAGGCTTTCGACTGTCGATCGTTATAATTTGTGGTTGATTGTGAAATCGTATCGTATACCAGACAAGTTAGTTAACATAATGAAAGCTCTCTATAATAACACTGAATCATGTGTGAGAGTTGGTAAGGCTTGTAGCAATTGGTTTAGCATTACTTCTGGTGTTCGACAAGGGTGCATTTTGTCTCCTTTTCTCTTTAGTTTGGTTATTGATTATGTTATGTTAAATTCACTGCAAGGGAAAGATTTTGGCCTTAAATGGGCTGGAGATACTAAAATTTCTGATTTAGATTATGCTAATAATTTAGCCCTTTTGGCAAATGATGTTGATGAGATGAACTCTTTCATTAGAGCTGTTGATGAGACTGGTAGTAGAGTAGGTTTGATTATAAACAGAGAGAAAACTAAAGTGATGAAAATTGGTCGGGCAGGCTGTGATTCAGTTAATCTGAATGGTTGCAGTCTTGAGCAAGTGTCACAGTTTAATTATCTTGGGAGCTATGTAACAGATACTGGTGATATGCGGCATGAGATTAACAGACGAATAGGGATTGCTACCGGGACTTTTAAGAATCTATGGAGAGAGTGGAGAAATAGCCATATACACCTAAAGACTAAAATTAGACTTTATAATAGTTTGGTTCTTTCTAGGGTTAGTTATGGTAGTGAAACTTGGACACTGTGTAAACAAGATAACAGGAAACTAGATGATTTTGATTCTTGATGCTTACATAGTATCTTTGCTTTTAGGTGGTTTAACTTTGTAACTAATTATGAGGTTCGGCAAAGGAGTTGGCAACCTCCTTTAAGCAGCATATTGTGCGGGAGAGACTCTGTTGGTTTGGCCATGTTGCCTGTATGGATATTTATAGATTGGTGAATAAGGTTATGAACAGTGTGCCTAAAGGCCTCAGAAAGAAGGGGAGACCTAGGATGTGGTGGGCAGACAATGTCAAACAGGACCTTGTTAGAATTGGTGTGCAATGGCCGGATGCAGCAGATGTAGCTCAGGACAGATATGCTTGGAGAATCGAACTGCACGGTCTGGTTGGACCTCCGTAGCCCATGGCTGCTTGAGGATGAGGATGATGATACATATATAATTAAAAAAACATATATTTCATTATTTTGCATTTGTGTTAAAAAAAATTTCAATTTAATGTTATAACGTTATAGTGAAATTTAAATTTTACTCTAATGAAAAACAATATTAAATTTTTAGCTGTGATGAAAAACATAATGAAACGATTTTCTTTTTGTTTGCCAACATTGTTGCAAATCAGATCCCTGCAGAGTTGCATATCAGTCTTGCCTTGGACCATTTGGCAACTAAGGATTATTGTTGTTGTGTTCTCTGCACTGACTTGCTTAGCTTGTTACAGGCTTTGATCTCAGTGAGGTGTACACCAGTTTTGTCCAAGATTTTCCAGCACTCCATTATCTGGCAGCCACAACCACCATTCTCTTTTGTTGGGTGCCTACTCACGTCAGCATCAGGGGCAATTGCAGACACTACTGTCAAGTTGGCCACATTCCTGTCCAGCTCTCCATTTCCAGTTCTATACTAGGACTTATAGCAGCATTTTACCATCCAGCTCTGGGCATAGTGGCAGATATCTTGTTCTGAACAGATCACAAACTCTTTGAGATCAAGCCTATTATGAAATTGTGGCAGTCATATTTCCACACGAACTGCAATTAATACTATATTACTATATTAATCTTTTGTGCATATTTTAAATTTTTGGTTATAGGTTTCCATGTCTTCTATTGTTTACTTTATCTGTTATTTGGCACATTATGGCCTAAAATTATGGTGGAAACTCTTCTCTCTCATGGAAATGAAGTTGGAAATGCACACTTTCACCTCATCTTCATTTGGAACCTTCATATCAGAAAGGAAAATTTTAATGGATTGGAGCTGATGGAACTCTATGGGAGCCAGGTCGAGCAAATGTGGGATGGTGCTGCATTTATGTGGTCCAACTACTCACAGTAGCCATCAGAGTTGATGGGTTGGGACTGGTTTAAAAACTTATAGTTGTTGATATCCATGAAATCTCACAAACAACGGAGCATCATAACCTTACAAGAATGCAGTTCTGGTTTTGATGTAGACTGTGACATTTCTCCTACTAGACACCATGATCCTTTACAGGCAACATTGCCATAAATGATCCACTTTTCATCCCCTTAATCATTCTGTTAAGCAAACTCACCTTTTGCAGAGCAAGCAATGAAGCACATGCAGTATAGTGATCCCCCATGTTCTGCTGTGACAACTGATGTGGTATCCAGTTTTGACACATAACCCAGCTTTTGCAGATGTTGAATGACAGGACTGATTGATGTTCAGTAGTTGTGGCAATTCCCTGGATGCCCGAAGTGGATTTCCGTTCAGCAATGCATTTAAACGGTCATTATTGAACTCCGCTGACCACTTTGAGGTTCTTTTCCAAGCTGAAAGCCATCTGGCTGGAACATGTCATATCACCAGTAACAAATGCTTTTAAAAATGACTTTGTCTCCATAAGATATGTATAGTTTACGCAAACTATTGGACACTGATATTATTTCTCAATTCGTATAACATGATGGAATGAATACATGCATCTTGTGTTGCCATTGCTAAATGCTTGATGCCACTTGTATGGACTAAATGTAGGTACAGAATGTCATTAGATACTGAAGCTGCACTCTCTTTTATGTTGTTTACAAGATTGCTGCACATTTCCTGACAACAGTAATGATGTGGTTCAAGTCTTTTCCTATTATCTTTGCATCAACCCAAGCTATTAGTTGCTATTACAATAAGTTTTTGTAAGTTTGTATTTTTTACTTACGTATCAAAATCGTTAATATAACATTTTTTGTCCAATAATGTAAAAAAGGCATTTTTTATTATTGAAAAAATTATTATTCAGACCAGTGGTGTGATTCTTTGTTGAAATGAATGCTTCAAAGACCGAGTACTATAACATAATGTTATCAGGAGGTTGTGGGTTCAGATCTTTGTCATCATCTGACTTAAAAACAGCATAATAGTGGTTAAATGCTTAGTAAATATGATGAGCTGTGGGTTTAAGTAATAGCTACAAGGTAACTAGTGATGTGTAAAGCATTGAATAAATTGAGATTTGCTGAAAAAAAAGGGGGCCAGACATTTTGCTCCTCAAGTGTGTCTGGTCTTGAGGATTTGTCTTGATGTCTCTGAAGGATATTCTCCAATGAATCAAAGTCAGATTCTGAGACAACCTATGATGTAAGGCTTAACATTAAAAATGAGGATGTTGATCAGCAGTCAGAACACCTGAGATACTATCAAGAGATTGTGGGTTCAGATACCACCTGGCTCAAAACAGTTTTTCCTCTACCTTCGTACCTTGTGATTATGTGACTTAAAAACAGCCTAATAGTAGTTAAACACTTAGTACATTAAAATGTTTAAGGTATATATTATATAGTTATGTAATTACAAATTTAAACTTTTATTTAGTATGAACGCTCAGTTGATGACTTTCTAAGACGCACAGCTCGGATACCCAATCGAATTGATCGTCGTTACAGAGAAAGAAGATGAAGATAACTCACATTGAACATTTGTTATTGAAGCAGTGCAAATGAAAGTGTAGTCTACAACATCACAATTAATCACCTGAGTTCTGGGGCTTGTTACCACAATAACAAATATTTATGTCAGTTGATATATATTGTAGACTAGGATGTCATAGATGGGACTTGACAAAACCTTTTTGTGTACAATTCATCAGAAGTCAATGTTCCTAAAGTAATCATGATTTATAGTAGTCACCATTTTTACCATTGCTGTTATGATGCTGTAATGTCTGTGTAGCCCCTTAAAGATGGGATGGAACTAAAGAACAGTAATATCAGTCCCTGCCTTACACCAATAGCCCACTATTAAATATAATAATTATTATATATATTATTAAATATAAAAAGGGGGATATAACACGACGTTTTTTGCATGAAGGTTTTTACATTTGTTGATGAATGCTGTATATTTTGTTTTCATCTCCTGTACATTTATTTGTTCTACATAGTCCCTGGCATTAACATCGTTAAATAATTGTAGCGAATTTACAATATTAGAAAGGCTTGTCAATTCAAATGGCAAAAGAATAAATTTAAAACTTAAGTTGCTAAAACTTGCATTCTTGAATGCAGTTAGTATTTCAAATTTAAATAATGAGTGTAGTACATAATTTATTAAAATGTACACTGAAAATCCAAATAATATTACAAATGCCAGGAACTCAAATAAATGTTTTTTATTCAGCTTATGCAGTCAGTTTTGTACAAATTTCTTCTTTCATAGTTTGAAGCCTTGTTATAAAATGCACATGATTACTGAATAGACTTCATTCTCAATATTCTTTGTGTAACATCAGTGAAGAGAGTATTGAATTAAAAATATTTTTATATTGTGGAATTAGTTATTTTATGCAAACTCAGATCCATGCTTACAGTCCATTTTCAAATATATCAATCTCGCTATTAATTTTTAGCCTGTTGGTATGGTAGTTCTGAATGTTACACTTAATTTTATTAAATGACTCAAAATGGTTGCCCTTTAATTCAAAACTAATAATGATTCAGAATATAAAATCATTAACCCATGTCTTTATTAATATAGGGATGCAAAAGTAATGGGAGAATAATCATCCACGTGATTAATCAATGTGTTAATTTATCAGAATGTGATTGGTATTAGTAGATATGATTGTTCCAACCAGCTACAAGTTGTCTACAAAATTGTAGCTGAATGAACACAGTCATATTGTCTGTAATGACACAGAACCAATTATCTGTAACTGCGGCTTGGGCCTTGCATGTCCTGGTGGAACATCATACCTTTTCTGTTTATGGACGCTTAGCTTTCAGTGCTGCACTTAAGCAGTCCAACTGCTCACAGATATCCAAGTTGATGGGTTGGGACTGGTTTAAAAGTTCATAGTGGTTGTGGCGTAGACTGGGACGATTCTCCTTGACACCACGAACTTTTACGGACATTACAGGGGATGAAAAGTGGGTCAGGTATGGTAATCATTCTATCAAGAAAACCTCCACCTTTTGCGTGCAAGCAATGAAGCATATGCAGTAGAATGAGCTACGTTCTGCTGTTACAACTGATGAATCCAGTTTTGCGGGTGTTGACAACAGAGGATTGAGTGATGTTCAGTAGCTGTGAAAATTCCCATAATATTGTAACGCTCCAAAGTTTATTAGCTTTTTAAGTTGGACCTTTCGTCTGATTGAAATTTATTCAAAATTCCTGATAGCTTTGTCGGGTGCCAGGCAATAATAACTTGCCGAATAATGTTGAAATAGAGTTCGTTATGTATATAACGTTTACTTATCGAGTAAGAATTCAAAAAAGATTGTCAAGTTTAAATCTAATAAAAAAAAACAACGTTGCTCAAGAGAAAAATAACAAAAATTCAAAAGTTTATTTCCAAAAAATTCAAAACCTCTCCAAACTCATTGATGAATACAAAAGTTGGAGAACTAGCAACTCGCATCTATCTAAATCTCCACGTATTTCCACTACAAGACTACATCTCCACTAACTCAAAGAAAAAAACTCTATTCTAGCCACAACATCTGTACTATTTCTGACTACTGACATAACGTCATTTAGTTATAACATGCTGCGTACAAATCGGGCACTTGGCACTCGTCGACGATCGCACTGGCTATGAAGCAAGAGGGTGCGTGTCCTACACGCACGCATTAACGGCTGACAATCAAAAGGCTGAATTGCACATGAGCAACTCCTAGGGCTTGGAAACGAGAATTGTGATCAGTCCCCCCAAAAAAATAAAATCCCAAAATAATAACCAGTTTTACTTTATTTACGCTAAATTTAAGTAAAAGTGAATGGGTGGACCATCACAATATCCGACATGGAATTTTGTTCACCATTGCCTTTAACTCCAAAAATGGCCGAGATTTTGAAACGGACTCGTCGAAATAGTGCTATTCCTTTGTCTTTAATATCCTCTACCTTTTCTAAAATTTCCTGGGAGTTAAAGGGTTAAACAGTGTTAAGCTCTGCCAGTTGGCTGCTTTAAATTCCAAACTGAAAGTCACTTGACTGGAACTTGTCATACTACTGATAAAAGATGCTTTTAGGGAAGACTTGCCCCCCCCACCACCACCACCATAAGATCTGCAAAAATTATGCAAACACTTCCACATCAATACCATTTGTGAATTTTTAGAGCATGATGGAACGAATAACACATCTTGCGCCGCCATTGTGAAATGCTTGTTGCCACTTAAAATGATTAAATGTAGATACAGAATACCATTAAATACTGGAGCTATGCATGCGCTGTCTTATGTTATTTAAAAGAGTTAAGTTTTATTACATACTGAAAAATACATTTATATTGACCCAAATTCTGAGTCATTAATAGATTCAATATCCCACTGAAGTTAATACTCGTCTGTGGGATAATAACCCTACATTTTAATAGTTAAAGTTACTGCATTAAACGAAAATTTTACGCTATAAGTAGTCCTAAGTTTTAAACATTAATAATTATAATGTTTATCTTAGATAGGTGTTACTCTTTGAAATCGTAAATGGTTAAGTACGACATGTGGTATGTTAATATGGAGTATGATCACCCCTGACAGCCATGCAGCTCAAGCAATGACTTCTCATACTGTTTATAAGGGTATCAATGAGGGATTAATGACCACTCGACAAGTGCTGTTTTGAGTTCCTGTGTTCTGGGAGGGGGCTGCTGAGCTCCAATGAGTCTCCCTAGAGCATCCATACATGCTCAATGGGATTGAGGTCAAGAGATCTGGGTGACCACTCCATTTGGCAAATATCTTCCTATTCGAGAAAATCATTAACCACATGAACTCGATGAGGGTGGGCTTTATCCTTAAGAATAACATCTGGACCAATGGCTCCCCAGAATGGCCTGACATATAGGAACTCGTCTCTGTACCACAGGGCAGTAACAGAGCCACTCGGAAAAATGTTCAGATCTATATTTCTCTTCATCTTGACTCCTGCCCCAAACCCCACCATGACCAACAGTGTAGTCCCTTTCACTGATGTTCAAGGGACTGTTGTGAGTTCCTGGTTCTCTTCAGATGTGAATGCATTGCGAATCGGTACTGAAACTGAACTATGATTCTCCTGTGAACATAACATGCACCCACTGGCTTAGACTCCAAGTGCGATGTTGGCGACTCCATGTTAAACGAGCTTGCCAGGCGATGGTAATTGAAGGGATGCAAATAACATGTCTCCTGGCATAAAGGCATTGTTCACGAAGTCTGTAAACAGTATGCCTTGAAACCCTCGTTCCTGTAACTGCTGCAAGCACCAAAAACTGTTGTTTACCGGTCATCAATATTCCGTCTGGCAGTAAGACTCGTATAGCGATCGGTTGTAGCAGTTGTGGCTCTGGGACGGTCTTATCCTAATCGATGACAAAATCTGTTTTGAAACGGTCTCCAGAGTCTTGACAGGACATTTCGTGAAATATTCAATGTTCTGGAAACTTCCATCGCTGAAAATCATCCATACAATATATTCAGAACATAATTAGCTCAATGTGCCACTGAAGTGAAAGCAAGAATTGCCTAGAACAGCTCAAGTAGGTGCACGTCATTTTAACACATTCCTAATTTCCATATTCCGGCTTACGTGCAGCAACTGTAAATACAGAATAGTTTTCCACTTGCTTATTTCCCATGTTCGCCCATTTTCAGTGCATTCTTTTACCAATATCGGCAGCTGTATAATATATAAATGCACCCCCAAACTGTTACACCTCCAACTGCCTCTATGACCCCAACTTGACAAGCTGGGTCCATACCCTCCCATCGGCGTGAAAGAGATGAAACCGTGATTCGTCAGAGCAGATGATGTGTTTCCAGTTGTGACAGGTATGTGCAAACTGCAGCCTAATCTTTCCTTGCCTTACAGCCAACAAGGAGATACGATGTGGACATCAACTGCCGTAACCTATTTTTTTCATGACGTGATCTGCTCTACGGTAGCCATGCAATTCCTTGTAACAACGCAGGACAATCAGCGCTCACCTAGAGAGTCAATTACACTTTTACATCCGCATTTCTCCTATTGGTTGAAAATTTTGCCATATTTCACTTAATCTTTGTATGCACGTGTGAGGTCTGATGTGGAAATCCCAACAGTTCAGCAGTTGTGGTGATTGAACAGTGGGTCTTCCTTGCACCTACTATCTGGCCACGTCAAACATTCTGTGACTGGTTTCCAATGCGTAAGGGAATCTGCTACATCATAGGAAAATGCGACACAAATGGTGTTAGGTTAGCGGAAGTGACATAGTCCACCAAAGCGAGGCCAACGACTACTCCCAGCATGCACCGAGTTGATGGCCTCGATTTGGTGGTGGAACGTCACTTCCGCTAACCGAACACTTTTCGTATTTTCCTATACAGTAATACCCCGAAGTTACGCGATAGGTAGGTCTGACGAAAATACTTTGCATATAAATACATATAAATTTTGTTTACTTGGGACCAATTACTAACAAAAACACTAGAAGAAAAATATTTAATAAAATTGCAGTTCTTTATACATATTTAATACAAAATATTAAAAAAATAAATGAATGCGTAAAGAAGTTATGTCGATGGCTTCATGAAATCTAACAAATTCGTCTGACGACACAATGCCTTGTTTTCACGCAGAATTTCTTCGTAGCAAGCCAATAATTTTTTATTCCTTGCTTTGTAGCTATAACGCGTTCTTCGTTTGAGTCTGTTTTCTAAAAGTTTTTAAGCCCTTTTCAATTGAGCTGAGACCTGTCAATCTTGCAATTGTCATGTGCTTTTCTGATGGAACTGGGTCTGAAGTGTCGGATACTTCAGTGACGTTTTGCTCACGCATCTCTATGAGCTCATCGAGTGTCAGCTCCTGACTATGTGAATCCAACAGCTCGTTGACATCATCACCATTGACTTCCACATCTAATTGCCTGGCAAGATTAACAATTTCTTCTATCACATGAGCGACATGATCAGTTTCCGTCTCGTTTTTGAAAAAAAATAGACAAAGTTTCTTCCAGACACCATTCAATGTTTTTTTGGATATTTCATCCCAAGATTTTCCAATGATTCTTACGGCATCAAAACATTGAATTGTTTCCAAAAGTCTTTAACAGATATCTCACTGTTTTGCCTCATAGCTTCATTCAGATGTGCAAACGAACTCCTCGTGTAGTAAGCCTTGAATGTTTTGATGACTCCCTGGTCCATCGGTTGAAGCAAGCTGGTTGTGTTTGGAGGCAAAAACACAACTTTCACACGTGGTTCGAAATCAATTAGGGTGGCAGGAGGGTGACCGGGTGCATTGTCAATAAGAAGCATCACTTTAAATGGAATCTGTTTAGACTTGCAATAACGTTCGACTTCGGGTATGAAGTGGGTACCAAACCAGTCCTCAAAAACGGAAGCTGTCACCCAAGCTTTATGATTTGACTTCCAAATCACTGGTAAGCTAATTTTAGATATATGTTTTAAGGCTGTTGGGTTTTCGGAGCGATAAATTAAAAGAGGTTTTAACTTGCAGGCACCAGCTGCATTCCCGCCAACCATCATTGTCAATCAGTCTTTAGAAACCTTAAAGCCTATAAAGTTTTTCTTCACGTGCGATTAAAGTTCTTTTAGGCATCTTCTTCCAGAACAGGCCAGTCTCGTTCACGTTAAATACGGTTTCACTACTATAGTCACCTTCTATCATAGCCTTGAGTGTCTCAGGAAAAGAAGATGCAGCTTCTTCATCGGCACTTGCCGCCTCCACTCTCCGCGATGCTGTGCCAATTACAGTGAGTTTTAAATCGGTTGAACCAACCGTTACTAGCTACAAAGTTTTCATCTTCGCCCGCCTCCCCAACTTCTTGCAACCTCTCAAAAATCACCTTAGCTTGATAGCACACAGTGTTCTGATCGACTGGAGAATTCTTCACTTTTACTTGATTATCACCATAATTTCAGCATTGTTTCCATCTCAGCAATAATACCAAGACGTTTACGAATTATGTTTGAGTTCAAGGATTAAGCATTTTTCACCGCATCGAGAATTCTTTCTTTATCTTTTATGATTGTTCTTACTGTGGATTCCGATATCTCAAACTTCTTTGCCAATTCACAAATTTTCATTCTGCTATCAAAATCCTTGATAATGTTAAGTTTACATTCCAAAGATGTCGTTTTCCTTTTCTTACTAGGTGCAGGAGAATCAGATTTACTTCGTTTGGACAACATAGTTTTTTTAAGGGTTTAGAAAACGTATAACAAAACAATCTTAATTTTCGTCGATCGTAATCGTGCACGTAGAGTTCGCGCGAAACGCGTCCAATGCGTATCACAGCAAGAGAAACACTGAACATAGGCGGGCGGCAGTTGTTGCCAAACCAAAAAATCAACAACCGCGTAACTCCGAGTTCGCGTAAGTCGGGGAATTACTGTAATGCGTAGAGACGAGCTCTATTTATAGGTATTGCCAGTTTCAGCATCCCACATGACTGGACATGCGATACTTCTGCTTTGCATATTGTTATGCGGTTTATATAATAATTCGTTCAGTTTATAATGGGTACACTAAAATGATGGCCTGAAGAAAAAATAAATAGTAATAAATACCCCCTCAAGCAGCTGCTTGCCACAGAGGTCTGACAGGAGCCTGTCAGTTTATATGCCACAGTATGAGAGGATGGCAGGACCTCAGCAGAAAAACGACACATACATCCATGCCTTACCTGGGGCTCGAACCCAGGTCCCTTAGATCAATAGCCAAACGTGCTAACCACTCGGCCACGGGACGACTTTGAGAAAAATGAAAAATAAGAAATTTTTTTAACGGAATAAATAAAGCAAATTGATGGGTAAAACAATATTATATTTATGAAGTATTTTTCATTTCTTTATCTTCCAATCCATGAACGAAATACAAAAAAAACCAACTGAAAATGTGATTGAGTATCCCTGTACTAAATGAACCATCAGAAACTTATATTTTTAATCCAGTAATTTTTACTACTAGTTAAACCCGCTAGAAATGTATGCCCATTGATAACATAATTCACTGCATTATACCATAATGTACTACTCACAATG
This sequence comes from Ryuthela nishihirai, assembly GCA_038380435.1. Classification (NCBI taxonomy): domain Eukaryota; kingdom Metazoa; phylum Arthropoda; class Arachnida; order Araneae; family Heptathelidae; genus Ryuthela; species Ryuthela nishihirai. The sequence continues at coordinate 116,847,558 of JAWZYU010000002.1, read as the reverse complement.
GAGGACTCCACTAGGTGACAGCTGGGGAGGCCAACAGGAATTGAATCAACCGTTACTACATTTTCCGAGAGATATAGCGTTCCTAGCTGACGGGAGTACAGTTGGATGTTAACCCAACCCGCTTAAAACTAAGTGGGAGCCACCATGAAATTTGGGACTAATTCCTCAAGTACCTTGCAGAGCCACAGGGGAACGGTAATTTCTGCCATCGATGATGTCACGTGTGTACTCCCGCCTGACAAAGAATTGCAGCTGTTATGATTGTTGTGCATTATTTTATTTATTTTTTTCATTCCTCAAATTTACCGCAAGGTAAATATTTTAGACTTAAATGGACTGGAGATACGAAAATTTCTGATTTAGATCATGCTGATGATTTAGCCCTTTTGGCAAATGGTGTTGATGAGATGAACTCTTTCATTAGGGCTGTTCATGAGACTGGTAGTAGAGTAGGTTTGGTTATAAACAGAGAGAAAACTAAAGTGAAGAAAATTGGTCAGGTAGGCTGTGATTCAGTTAATCTGAATGGTTGCAATCTTGAGCAGGTGTCACAGTTTAATTATCTTGGGAGCTATGTAACAGATAATGGTGATGTGCGGCATGAGATTAACAGACGAATAGGGATTGCTGCCGAGACTTTTAAAAATCTATGGAGAGTGTGGAGAAATAGCCATATACACCTAAAGACTATAATTAGACTGTATAATAGTTTGGTTCTTTCTAGGGTTAGTTACGGTAGTGAAACTTGGACACTGTGTAAACAAGATAACAGGAAACTAGATGCTTTTGATTCTAGATGCTTACACAGTATCTTGGGTATTAGGTGGTTTAACTTTGTAACTAATGATGAGGTTAGGCAAAGTAGTCTGCAACCTCCTTTAAGCAGCATATTGTGCAGGGAGAGACTCCTCTGGTTTGGACATGTTGCCCGTATGGATAATTATAGATTGGCGAATAGAGTTATGAAGAGTGTGCCTAAAATTCTGATGAATTTTTGAAATTTTAAATTGTGCTTCCTTAACCCAACAATGGTCCAGAATTTTAGTCTCTATTGACCTATAACAAAACTGAAATCTTTTCCTTTGTAATGTTCAAATAAATACTCCCTCAAGGAGCTGCTTGCTACAGAGGTTCTGACAGGAGACTGTCAGTTTAATACGCCGTAGTAGAAGGTCTGTGAGGATAGCGGGACCTCAGCAAAGGAAAACAAGCAGCCATGCCTTGTCTGAGATTCGAACCCTGGTCCCTTTAATCAATAGCCATTTGAAGTAACCACTCGGATTACAAAATAAATTATCCCTCAAGCAACTGCTTGCCACAGAGGTGTCTGAAGCTCCTTCAGATAGGCCTTACAACCTCTGCGTTGCGGGAGGGGGTCCACGGTTAGGGTGGGGGGGGGGTTAAAAATTTAAGAAATATATGGCGAAATTTGATATACAACTAGATAAACGAACAGCCGCGAATTTTTTTCCATGACTTTGAACGCATAATAACAGCTTTGTTTTGCCTACTAGAAATTCCTCTCTTTGCTTCTTGAGGGTCAGAACAGTTCTTTGCTCTCTGGGCCGTGAACTTCGTTAAAATTAAGGCCACGACAATCGTGGGTGACGTCATCTTTTCCTTTCGACTTGTGTTTTTTGCGTTAACTACAACCTCTTGTTTAACTCTTTAAAACTAGAAACGTTTCAAATATATTTTTTTTGTTTTGTTTTTCCTATTCTTTTCTGCTCTTTATCTTTTTTTTTTTTGGGGGGGGGGGGGGGGGGGCTAATTTGGTAGCGGGCCAGGCTTGTAATCTGTAGCTTTCCCAGATTCGAGTCCCAGCTGGGTCAGCGTTGAGATTTATCCACAAAATAGGGGACACCGATGAGTTTAGAAAGGCCACCGTCCATCTGATGCGACGTTAAGCCGTGGCCCCATGTGCGTCAGAGCCATACCCTGTGCACGTTAAAGAAGACGCTAGATGGCCTTTACAGGAAGCTACTATCTGTCTCCCAACAGCCGTTCCAATGGGTCTCTTCCCCCAACCTTTTATGAACCTTCGGGGTCCTTGTGACCTGACCATTTAGCCCATGGTGTGCAAGAAAGTGCCGCTCAGAGGTAAAACAACCCAACCCGGTTTTTTTTTCGATATAGGAGGAAATGAATCATATTTAAAATAACTGAGCTAAGTCTGTATAAGCATTTGAATGCAAATTATAATTTTCAGAGTTACATTTGACTCCTTGAGAGAGGTGAAGTTTCCGAAGCATGTTGGAAAGAAATGAGGCAAGAAATTCGATCTTTCTGAATGCATTCCATTGGCTTCGATGAATCGTCTGACATTAGCAACACTGCACGAGCACTTCATCGCTCAGAAGCAAAACTGCGAAAAGCTTAATTTTGAACTTTCGTAGCTTCGATTCCTTCTTCACCTTCATCAACTGGTTAGCGTACTGGCTACTGATCAGAGGGACCCAGACTCGAGCCCCGAAAAGATACAGTCGTTCAAAAAAGTATCCGAACACTATGGTTGATTTTAGAAAAAATATCTGGCAACGATTTTTTTTAGAAATTATTCTGAATATATTTGTTCTGAATTCTGTAATCAACCATAGTGTTCGGATATTTTTTCGAGCGACTGTACGGATGATGACATTTGTGTTTGTCTTTCTCCTGAGGTCTTCCTCGCTGATATGCTCTATCTGGTGGACCTCTGTGGCAAGCAGCGGCATGAGAAGTAATTAATTTTTTTTTCAGCATTAAAAAATTGTCCGCCCTCTGTTTGTTCAATGCCGATATAAATAATATTGTGTTAATCTATCGTTTGGTCGGTTTGATGAAAAACCTAAAATGCTTTTGAAAAAATACAATTCATTTCACTGAACAGCATCGATTCCAAAATTATTTCATTTTGTTCCTTTCCTCTGCTCTCGTCTGGTGGCTCCATCTACTGGTGTCATCTTCCTCTCGCGATCATAGCGCCCCCTTTCGGCTTTCTCCTCCAAGAGCTTCTGTGTGTAGCACACGCTTGGATATCGTCGTCGTCTGTGTTCCTCGCGCCAGTGTCAACGGATCGACCGATCTTCCTTTCAGCACGGGATGTGATCATCGAGGATCCGGTCCGCCTGCCGCCCCACCCTCCTCCTCCTGCGTGGATGCGATGATGATGCCCGTTTTGCGAGCCTCGTCTGCGCTGCCCTGAGAATAGGTAAGTGTCGGCCATCGTTGCTGCTCCTTGCGCCTGCTGCTGCCGTCTCTGCACGCTGGCACTGACGATGCCGCCACTGATGCAACAGTCGCGGGGCGGGTGGTGGGTGAGCGCCGGGGGGGGGGGGGGGTGACGACGACCCCATTCACGAGCTCTTCCAACACGAAGATCGAGAAGAGAGAATTTCGACGACTCCCATCTTTTGGTGCTGCCAGGGGATTCGGAAGGCGGGAAGCACGAGAAGCGATTCTTCTGAGATTCGTCAGCCTGTTGATTGCAAACGACAGAAGGACGACTCGAGCGGAGATCCTGTTTCGGCATTTCCTCTCGCAACGATCATTCCCGCAGACGAAACACTCGTAACTTCTTCTCATCTGCTTCTTATTCTAAATCTCACCCTCTTTTAAACTCTCCCCCACCCCTTCTACAAACTCGGAGAATTTTATCGCGCTTGCGCAAACCATTGCATTGCAGTCTTTTCAGTCGTTCGTAGGAATCGTCTGCGAGAGAGGCTGCCATCGTCGTCTTCCCTGCTCTCTCGTCAAAGTCTGCCCTTGCGAAAAAAGAACTTTCTCGTTCGAAATTCTGCTCGCTCCAAGATAAATAAATAACAATTCTTCCGATACCTTTTGTCACGTTACACTCATATGATGGGTCCAGCATTTTCTAATTTCGTCACGTGTTTTCCTATCCCCCCCCCCCTTATTTTTTATCGTTATTTTTTAATGTTGAAGCGTGGCTATTCTTAACCCGCGAGCAATTACACCCCCCCCCCCCCATTAACTAAGCAAAAGACGAAATTCAGTTAGCAAACGAGAAAGACAGCGCAAAAACTAAAATGAATGAAATGTGCAACAATCAAAATCATTCCAGAACAAATCTGATCCCAAATTTGTAAAATTTCGTATTCGATATCACTTAAAAGTCGTTAGCAGATTAAAAAAATTTTTTAAATTCAAATCGAATTGACCGAGTAGAGTCAGTTTCTGATGAATTTTTTTCTACGTAGAATTCTTAAACGATGCAAACGATTTGCACAGAGTTCTAATAACGCGCTTCGATTATGAATTCCAATAGTCGGCTTTTGTTTATATTTCCAATGGCAACCTAAAAGGCGCTCGCGCAATAATAAGAGCCCTCAATACACATCCCATCACCAATCTTGGTTTCTATGGCGACTGTTGATTATGAAATGGATACACATCCCATCACCAATCTTGGTTTCTATGGCGACTATTGATTATGAAATGGATGCACATCCCATCACCAACCGTGGTTTCTATGGCGACTGTTGATTATGAAATGGATGCACATCCCATCACCAACCTTGGTTTCTATGGCGACTGTTGATTATGAAATGGATGCACATCCCATCACCAACCTTGGTTTCTATGGCGACTGTTGATTATGAAATGGATGCACATCCCATCACCAACCTTGGTTTCTATGACGACTGTTGATTATGAAATGGATGCACATCCCATCACCAATCTTGGTTTCTATGGCGACTGTTGATTATGAAATGGATTCACATCCCATCACCAACTTTGGTTCCTATGGCGACTGTTGATTATGAAATGGATGCACATCCCATCACCAACTTTTTTTCCTATGGCGACTGTTGATTATGAAACGGATGCACATCCCATCACCAATCTTGGTTGCTATGGCGACTGTTGATTATGAAATGGATGCACATCCCATCACCAACCTTGGTTTCTATGACGACTGTTGATTATGAAATGGATGCACATCCCATCACCAATCTTGGTTTCTATGGCGACTGTTGATTATGAAATGGATGCACATCCCATCACCAATCTTGGTTTCTATGGCGACTGTTGATTATGAAATGGATGCACATCCCATCACCAATCTTGGTTTCCATAGCGACTGTTCATTATGAAATGAATGCACATCCCATCACCAACCTTGGTTTCTATAGCGACTGTTGAGTATAAAATGGATGAGAGATATCTGCCCTAAAGTGACCTAAACCATCGTAGGTAATAGGTTGAGGGTGGAGGGGGGGGGGTGCTAAAACTGAAATAGTTTCGTGTGATGAGGTTGCTTTAATGTTGTCTAGGTTGTGAGATCAATGAAGTGGCGAGGGGGTGGGAATTCATAATTCGAGGCAATATGCAGCACTCGGGTGACTCATGAGTTTCCGTTTTGCTTCGCCATTTCCAAATGTGTGCGATAACGCATCACCCTATTGCATCGGCATAGCAGTAAGGGATATTGGAAAAGTCCATTTCACAACACCGTTAAAAGCAACGGAGCCTTTGGTTTCCTTCGCTGGAAACGTTGCACAGTGATTCAGTTAAGAATTGAAATCCGTGCAATTTTATGTCCTTAGCGGAAAAAGGTTTTAAAGCTGCCCTAGAAGTGTGCGAAGTGGAATGTGAGGGGGGTGCAGTCTGCGTTCTTGCTGCTTAAGCTTGGTTCATGATGTTGAAAAGTGGTTGGGTTGTTTTACCTCTGAGCGGCACTTTTTTTTGCACATCATGGGCTAAATGCCCAGGTCAGAAGAACCCCGAAGGTTCACAGAAGGTTGTGGGAGGGGACCCACTGGAACAGCTGTTGGGAGACAGATGGTAGCCTCCCATCAAGGCTATCCAGCGTGTTCTTTAACGCTGGGTTGTTTTACCTCTGAGCGGCACTTTTTTGCACATCATGGGCTAAATGCCCAGGTTACATGGACCCCGAAGGTTCAGAGAAGGGGGGGGGGAAGGGACCCACTGGAACAGCTGTTGGGATGATGGTAGCCTCTCGTCAAGGTCATTCAGTGTGTTCTTTAACGTGCACAGGGTATGGCTCTCCCGCACACAGGCCACGGGCTTAACCTCCCATCCGACGGACGGCGGCCTTTCCAAGCCCATCGGTGTCCCGTACTGACCGTGGGCAGGGCGGGGAATTTTTGCGGAGATAAATCTCAACGCTGACCCAGCTGGGACTCGAACCTGCGAACTACAGATTACGAGCGTGGCGCGCTACCGACTGAGCCACCCCCGCCCCATTGAAAAGTGGTGACACGAGCTTCAAAAGTAAGCCTCGATCGAAACGGACAATATCGGCAGATCGGAAACGTTCTCTGCCACGCTGTTGAAGCCGATCCGTCAACTCTAGTGCGGCGTCTGCAACGCATTCACAGGACATGCCTGAGCAAACTGTTCTTTTGAAGTCTGCAGGATCCACGCGACCACGAGTTTCATCAATCGAATTATTACGTGCGATGATGAGAAATGGATCTTTTTCAACAATTCCGAAGGTGGTGTTGGGGGGGGGGGGATTCGAAACGAAGGCCATGTTTTGCGTTCGTAGAAATTTTTAGGGTATAGTGCACTTCGTGGAATTGGTTCCCGATGGAGGAGCCATCAATGCTGACCCGCAATCAGCACAACTGAAGTGCACGCTGTGATGCTTAAACGCTAACCGGGATTGGTAAACAGACATCAGGTACAGTCGCTCAAAAAAGTATCCGAACAGTAGGGTTGCTTACAGAATTCAGAAAAAATGTCGGGCAACGATTTTTTTTAGAAATTAGTGATTTGCAATCTTCAACCTTGTCACGTGACACGAAGGTTGCCAGATCACTAATTTCTAAAAAATCGTTGCCGGATATTTTTTTCTGAATTCTGTAATCAATATATTCGGATATTTTTTTGAGCGACTGTACTCTTCCAAAAAGACACCGCACAACGCACTTCGGACCAAAGAAAAATTTCGAGAACTGGCATTTGAGCTTCTTCGCCACCTACTGTATCAGCCAATGGTAAGTTGCTGCTTCCGAATACCACTTACTTCAATGCCCATTTTCTTCCAGATGGTAAGTTGCTTCCGAATACCACTTACTTCAATGCCGCCTATCTTCCAGAAACCGCCTATCTTCCAGATAGGCGGTTTCAAACATTTCAGGACGTCGGAAACGGATGTCAGAAGCTTTCCACCTCCTCGGAACAGGGGCGGGGGTGGCTCAGTCGGTAGCGCGCCAGGCTACAGACTGAGCCACCCCCGCCCCTGTTCTGAGGGGCGGGGGTGTTATTCGTAATCTGGGTCAGCGTTGAGATTTATCTCCGCAAAACTCCTCGCCCTGCCCACGGTCAGTAGGCGACACCGATGGGCTTGGAAAGGCCGCCTTCCGTCGGATGGAACGTTAAGCCGTGGCTCCGTGCTCCATACCCTGTACACGTTAAAGAACACATTGAATGACCTTGACGGGAGGTTACCATCTGTCTCCCAACAGCTGTTCCAGTGGGTCCTCTACCCCAACCTTCTCTGAGGCTTCGGGGTCCTTGTGACCTGGCCATTTAGCCCCTGGTGTGCAAAAAAGTACCGCTCAGAGGTAAAACAACCCGACCCAACTCGAGACAAGCATGGTATTGAAGAGAAATCAACTTATCGACAATGGTTACAAACCATTTCAAATGGTTTATATTTTGCTGAATAAGGTTACGAATCACCTTTGTATTAAGTGGAAATCAGTGATCAGATTGTTACCGAAGGATAACAACAGAAAGAAAATGAACTTTTGAAAATTGTTGGAAAAATAATTTTCTTTTTCTTTATTATTTTTTATCGACGAAAATGAGCAGACGGTCATTTCTGAAGAGCGAACAATGTCTATGACGTAGTATGAGGAACACCTGGGGAGACTGCGCAGTAAACGTTACGCAAGTTCTCATAGATGGATAGGTCGATCACTAAATCAGTTGCACGTGAATTGGTGAGTCGTTTCGTAATCCAAGTCGGATGAATGTTTTTAAATCTTTCCTTATGATCTGTCAGTGGCGGAGAGAGATGTTCTTGCGAAGGGCAGCTGTTCTAGCAATTGCGCATTTCGTCATCCAAGTAAAACTCGAAGTTAATTTAATGCCAAAAAATGCTGAGGAAAGGTTGCCCTGAAACAAATTCAAAAATGATGCTTCGTTCCAGAGCAACCTCATTTTCCACTGATCATAGTATGCTCGCCGATCGCAGAAGAACATCACCTCCCATTGTTCTTGGGGTGCTCACTGACGGAGTCAGATTTAGGGAGGGGAGGAGAGTCGAGGAAGGGGGGGATACTTTAATCCCTTTCAGAATGCCACTGACCGGAGCCGAAGGATAAGAAGTTCAGGGAAGTCGAATCCCTTTCAGAATGCCACTAACCGGAGCCGAAGAATAAGAAGTTCGGGGAAGTCGAATCCCTTTCAGAATGCCACTAACCGGAGCCGAAGGATAAGAAGTTCGGGGAAGTCGAATCCCTTTCAGAATGCCACTAACCGGAGCTGAAGGATAAGAAGTTCAGGGAAGTCGAATCCCTTTCAGAATGCCACTAACCGGAGCTGAAGGATAAGAAGTTCGAGGAAGTCGAATCCCTTTCAGAATGCCACTAACCGGAGCTGAAGGATAAGGAGTTCGGGAAAGTCGAATCCCTTTCAGAATGCCACTAACCGGAGCTGAAGGATAAGAAGTTCAGGGAAGTCGAATCCCTTTCAGAATGCCACTAACCGGAGCTGAAGGATAAGAAGTTCGAGGAAGTCGAATCCCTTTCAGAATGCCACTAACCGGAGCTGAAGGATAAGGAGTTCGGGAAAGTCGAATCCCTTTCAGAATGCCACTAACCGGAGCCGAAGGATAAGAAGTTCAGGGAAGTCGAATCCCTTTCAGAATGCCACTAACCGGAGCCGAAGGATAAGAAGTTCGGGAAGTCGAATCCCTTTCAGAATGCCACTAATCGGAGCCGAAGGATAAGATGTTCAAGGAAGTCGAATCCCTTTCAGAATGCCACTAACCGGAGCTGAAGGATAAGGAGTTCGGGGAAGTCGAATCCCTTTCAGAATGCCACTAACCGGAGCCGAAGGATAAATGTTCAGGGAAGTCGAATCCCTTTCAGAATGCCACTAACCGGAGCAATTTCTGATTCTGATCTGGCAACCTTCGTGTCACGTGACACGAAGGTTACCAGATCAGAATCCATGCGACAGACGGAGGCCAGATCAGGCCTCCGTCTGTCGCATGGGATGTTAAGCCGTGTGCGGGAGAGCCGTTAAAAGAACACTCTGGTTGGCCTTGACGTGAGGCTACCATCTGTCTCCCAACAGCTGTTCCAGTGAATCCCCTCCCCCAACCTTCTCTGAGCCTTCGGGATCCTTGTGACCTGGCCATTTAGCCCATTGTGTGCAGAGAAGTGCCGCTCAGAGGTAAAACAAACCAAGCTATGCCCTGTGCACATTAAAGAACACGCTGGATGGCCTTGACGGGAGACTACCATCTGTCTCCCAACAGCTGTTCCAGTGAGTCCCCTCCCCCAACCTTCTCTGAGCCTTCGGGATCCTTGTGACCTGGCCATTTAGCCCATTGTGTGCAGAGAAGTGCCGCTCAGAGGTAAAACAAACCAAGCTATACCCTGTGCACATTAAAGAACACGCTGGATGGCCTTGACGGGAGGCTACCATCTGTCTCCCAACAGCTGTTCCAATGGGGCCCCTCCTCAACCTTCTCTGAGTCTTCGGGGTCCAAGTAACCTGGCCATTTAGCCTATGGTGTACAAAAAACTGCCGCTCAGAGGTAAAACAACCAAAGGTTAACCCTATCTACATTAAAGAACACACTGCATGGCCTTGACGGGAGGCTACCATCTGTCTCCTAACAGCTGTTCTAGTGGGTCCCTTCCCCCAACCTTCTCTGAGTGTTCGGGGTCCATGTGACCTGGCCATTTAGCCCGTGGTGGGCAAAAAAGTGCCGATCAGCGGTAAAACAACCCAACCTTAAAGAACACGCTGGATGGCCTTGATGGGAGGCTACCATCTGTCTCCCAACAGCTGTTCGAGTACCCTCCCTCAACCTTCTCTGAGCCTTAGGGGTCTTTGTGACCTGGCCATTTAGCCCGTGGTGTGCAAAAAAGTGCCACTCAGAGGTGAAACAAATCATCCCAAACCTCATAAAATCTAATAAAACTAATTAAAATACCGGTAATACTAAGTAGTAATTTAGTAACCCTTGCACCATAAGTAAGCTCCGTATCGTCACCCTTACTCGACTACAATATCGGTTCAGTTGTTCCAGTTGCTGATGAGGATGCGAAACAGATTTTGTAAATCTGTTTCGCATCCTCATCACTTGATCCCTGCTGCATCAGCGTTCATTCCGATTGGCACTGACTTTCCTCAAACGGATATTACGTCATTTCACCCGTCTGAAAGAAATCTTTTTCCTCCGATTAATCTTCATCGGATATTTGAAAAGAATTCATCTTGGACCTCCCACAAGGAAAACGCAGACGTTTGTTTCCTTCTTCACTGCAAAGAATTTCACCAAAAGAAGTTTTTCCTTCTGGTAAATTCTTCACTTCTGTCTACGTACAACCTTAACACCTCCCCTTAACCCCCTCTCTTACCAAACTATTAAAAAAGGTAAAAAAAATATTTATTCAAATAGTTATTTGAGCACAGTTTGAACGAGAAGTAACTGATCCACCCATAATGCCTTTCTTTGCATCATCAGGGCGTGGTTTTGTTGAACACAACTGTCACTTCACGCGACGAAGAAACGCAGTGGTCACGTGCTCTCTGAGTGCTACCAACGGATATTACGCAACAAGAGGGAATAAAAAATTCAGGTGGTCGATGATCGTGACGTCACTCCTCCTTGAATTTGAGAGCCTTGCTCAGGGACGATTTTTTGGTGGGGTGGCAGTTTCATTTTTTATTTAATAAAATTTGCACTTATGAATAAAATGAAAAATTAATTTTTATTTTTATTACTTTTTTGTGTCTCTCAGTTTATGTTTTATGAACTATAATTATTTCCTTCGGATGGGGGCTGATTTATCGATAAGCAGACTAAACAGTGTACAGTCGCTCAAAAAATATCCGAACACTATGGTTGATAACAAAATTCAGAAAAAATATCTGACAGCGATTTTTTTTTAGAAATTAGTGATTTGGCAACCTTCGTGTCACGTGACATGGTTAATTACAGAATAAAAAAATATCTGGCAACGATTTTTTTTTAGAAATTAGCGATCTGGCAACCATCGTGTCACGTGACACGAAGGTTGCCAAATCACTCATTTCTAAAAAAAATCGTTGCCAGATATTTTTTCGAAATTCTGTAATCAACCATAGTGTTGGGATACTTTTCCGAGCGACTGTACCTAGGGAGGGGGAAGGGGTTCTGTGAATTCATAACTATTTGTTTCTTTAAATACCCACAGAGAGGATTTCTTCTTTTTTGGGACTGTGGCCCGCATCCACTCCTCTTTGTGAACGTGGTCATACCAGGAAGAGCCGATGTCGTCTGGAGATCGAGGAGAGTCTGATGTCTCTATATCAGGCCCGAAGCTCCTCTCTTGTTTGCCGAAAGAGGCTCCATTCTGTCCACTTCATCATCACCACGATGGGATCCGCATCCTCCTCCTCACCTGCAACATCTCACAAGAGTAACAGAGCCCAGCAAGAATCGATTCCGTCCCGATCTTTTCTACCCACGGCGTCTGCTCCTGTTGCTATAAAAGGAGACGGAGACGCAAAAAATCGCTCTTCCTGGAGCTTCCCTTCTTTCTCACGTGACTTCTTTCTCCACCCGTCACGAGGCTCATCTGTCCCTCATCAATCTCGTCTGCTGCAATGTTTTTCTCTCCCTTCAATTGTTTGGTTGAATTTTAAATTACAGAAAATCGCACCTATTGAACCTGTACAGTCGCTCAAAAAAGTATCCGAACACTATGGTTGATTACAGAATTAAGAAAAAATATCTGGCAACGATTTGTTTTTAGAAATTAGCGATCAATCAATTTTAGAAATCGCTAATTTCTAAAAACAAATCGTTGCCAGATATTTTTTCTTAATTCTGTAATCAACCATAGTGTTCGGATACTTTCTTGAGCGACTGTACTCACCCAATTCTTCCGATCGTAATCATTTCCACTTTATCGTCGACAATAAACACTCCTCCATAAAAACTTATCTGCCTCTGTTTCGTTTAGTATCTTTTTTCCATGGATGAAGGAATTACGATTCCCTCACTATTTTTACCTGATTCTGGAATTTTCTCCAACAGAATTCTGAGACTTGGCGCACTCGTCACCAACAATACTGAAGTGACGTAGTTTAAGTGGCGCAGAAGTTCGCATTTTTAAAAACTTCGTATCTGTTGCGAGGAAATAATTCTCGATTCCCAACAGAGAAAATGAATTTTTCTCCATCTCTTAGGGCAGGCGTGGCTCAGTCGGTAGCGCGCCAGGCTCGTAATCTGTAGTTTCCAGCTGGGTCAGCGTTGAGATTTATCTTCGCAAAATTCCCGCCCTGTCCACGGTCATTAGGGGACACCAATGGGCTTGGAAAGGCCGCCGTCCGTCGGATGGGACGTTAAGCCGTGGCCCCGTTGTGCGGGAGAGCCATACCATGTGCACGTTAAAGAACACGCTGGATGGCCTTGACGGGAGGCTACCATCTGTCTCCCAACAGCTGTTCCAGTGGGTCCCCTCCCCCAACCTTCTCTGCGCCTTCGGAGGTCCTTATGACCTGGCCATTTAGCCCATGGTGTGCAAAAAAGTGCCGCTCAGAGGTAAAACAACCCAACTCTGCATCTTGCTTAATAGACCGGTGGAAGAAACTAATGCAAACCAAATAAAAATTCCCTCAACCAGCTACTTACCTCAGAGGTCTGAGAGGAGCCTTTCAGTTTATATACGCCACAGTAGAAAGTCTGTGAGGATGGTGGGATCTCAGAAGAAAAACAACACCAACATCCATGCTTTACCCGAGGCTCGAATCCAGGTCCTTTAGATCAGTAGCCAAAAGCTTTATCCACTCAACACGAGACGGCTAATGGAAGGTAGATGGTTAATTTACAAACATGGCGTGATAGGTATTGAGGCTGAGAGTGGCCTTTTTGGACAATTTCTGTAAATTCATTAATAAAACTTATTTTTCAACATTCGAGCATCTATAACTTTAAGAATCAGACCTATGTTCGTAAGAAGTGTTTTACTTGTAATATTATTATTTCCGGTTGGGGTTTCTGTTGCCATGGGGCCGGGAGTTGGGCGCGGTGGGGTGGAGATCAATCGGTTGGTCGTAATCTGCAGTTATCGGGTTCGAGTCCCACCTGGGCCGGCATTGAGATTTAATTACACAAAATTACCCGCCCTGCCCTTTGGTCAGTAAGGGAGATCGATGGGTTTGGAAAGGTCACCCACAGTCTTCGGATGGGACGTTCGGCCGTGGTCTCTGTGAAGGAGAATCCATACCCTGTGCTTGTTAAAGATATTGGATGGCCTTTAACGAGAGGCTCTCTTAAGAGTTGCTCAATGGGTCCCCTTCTCCCAGTCTTCTCTGAGCTTGTGTTACCATACTTCCTCCAAAAGGAGGACATGGCCTCCTTTTTGTACAAACTCATAACCTGTTTTATATTGAAATTAAGGCGCTCATTTTTTTTTTTGGTATTTTCCTTTTTTATATATTTTGAACCCATGACTAGGATATAATTTACTGTTAACCATAACATACTGCAAATGCAAATCGTGAATGCTAAATGAATTCTTTTATTCTAAAAGTGACTACATTCTGTAATCTCAATATTCAATGAAGTTGACATGCCAGATTGAAATAATACACGCTTTAGATAATGGCGCCAAATTTAACTTCCTTTCGCCGATATTTGGAGCTTTGAAAGTTGACAGCAATTTTATTTGCAACATTAAAGGAACTTCTCCTGGTTTGCAAAAACCTTCTCATACATGACCTTGCCCTAATAAGACCGAAGTCATTGCTGACCATTACTTCGGTTATAGTTAACAGAAACAGACAAAGTTTGCCTCCTGAAACAGCAGTTACAAATCGCTAGGCCACTCCAGGTCAAATAATCCTTGATTGAATAAAAATCGGCTTCTCATTCCATATTTTGAAGTGTACTAAATAACTAGAATTCTGCCCTTTTCTGACTAAACTGTTATTCGGTACTTGGAGTAAAAAACTTATTTCGCAAATTAAAAGCATGTCTTCCGTTTCTAACTGTTCCGTCCTCCTTTTACAGTAGAACACCGACATCTGGCAATGGCAACTTCCGGTGAAGATTCATCCAATCGTAAAATCGAACAATGAGAATGCTTGCGTAATATTTCGATGCCAATTACAACAGATGTCGGTTATCCGTTGTTAAGTAAACAGCAATGTTTCGTAAACAATTGAAATATTCTTTATAAAATGCTGTTCAATGAATTGCGAATGCTTCAGTTGCTAAAAGGGTTCAGTTTAGAAGAAACGTTCCCCGAAGATGAATCGAGATTTTTCCCTTAACAACTTCTAGTAATTGTTTTAATGTGACCCCTGGTGGTACACTGGCGCCGCTTCATTGCGAAATCCAATTGGAAACTCTAGTTTCGAACTAGGCCGCAACTGGGCCCATGCAGTTGAACTTTTCACGAGGATTAATTAAATCAGTCGAGATTATTTGAAGCCCCCCCCCCCATAAAGTGACGAAAGAAATAGTTAAAGGCTGCAACATTAAATGCAGCCTCATCGAAGTTCTGCTACGAAACTGCATGGAAATTGCATTCCAACTCTGTGAGGTTTCACGTTCGGTGTTGTTCTCGCAGACGCTGCAAGCATCGCTCACGTGGTAGCATCTTTTGACCTGATTCGTGTCATAAAGGTCAATCTTCGATACCTAAGCCATCAATTGAGAGCGTTAAGATAGCGTGTCTGCTCTGATGACCGAACTTCCGTCATCGTAAGCTTCTGCTTCTTCCACATCCTCGATATCGGATATTATTTTAGTGGTGCAATGGATGTCATATTTTCGGTCTAGTGGACGTTATTTTTTATTTATCTTTTTATATACAGTGCAGAAAAAGAAAATGCAACAATGAGGTGGAATGGTCGGTGACACGAGGGAGGGCTTCATGCTCACCTCAAACGATCATGAGCGCCATTCAGTGCGCTTGCGTGAACCTTGCACGAGTTGATTTGCTGTTTTCTGTCCCCCACATGCATGTGGGCAGAAGAAAATCGAAAGCTTAGAAAGGGCGCTAATGTTGCCACCAGCTTAAATGAATAAAAACAGGTTCTTTTAATCAAAGTAGTATTCCCCTTCAGGCAAAACGGAAATTAATGCGAGAAGTGCATAAGCTGTAGAAGAAATTCAATGAAATGCGTGGAGAACATACATAACGCACAAATATCTATTTTATCCAAGCCCGAATCTGGGAAAAAAAATCGAGAGGGAGGGATATGTTTGGAGAACTAAATTGCACAATCTGATTAGAATCTCTTTTTGGTCTGGAAGATAGTGATTAGTAAATATCTCCTGTTTCAGCAGGCGAACTTGGTGTGTTTGTATTAACTATAACTAAGGAAGTGGTCAGCACTGACTTCGATCTTGCTAGGGCAAGCTCTTGCATGAGGCTTTTACATACCACGAGGAGTTCCATAATTCCTTCGCTGTCCTTTCATGTTGCAAATAAAAATATAAAAGTGCTGTAAACTTTTATAGCTCCAATTATAGGTGGACGAAAGCAAAATTTCGTGCAATTCTCTGAAGTGTGTACTATTTCAATGTGGCATGTAAACTGAACATATTGAGATTATAGAAAATAGTAAATTTTAGAATAATTAATTATCGATTTGCGTTTGCAATATATTATTGCACTGTTAACGTTCCTGTTAGCCTTCATTCACCCTACTGACTCTGGTATCAGCAAGACCCCACTGAGGATGTATCTGTTGTCTCGACATCTACAGCCGTCCCGTGGCAGAGGTGTTTAGCGCGCTTGGTTACTGATCAAAGGGACCTGGGTACGAGCCCCAGATTAAGGCATGGACGTTTGTGTTTTTTCTCTGCTGAGGTCCTGCCATCCTCTCAGACCTTCTACTATGGCATATAAACTGACAGGCTCCTGTCAGACCTCTGTGGCAAGCAGCTGCTTGAGGGGTTATTTTTCTTTTTTCTCAGCATCTAAGATTACCTGTGGAAGAGCACTTCAAGGCTTCACCGCAGTGCTTGAAGTGTCAGAGCTCTGCCCACGTTGCAAAGCACTGACGTGGATCTGTCCCATGCAAGCGCTGCAGTGGGCCCCATCAGTGGTGACCCCCCCCCCTCTGCTTTTCCATTGTTTAATTGAACACGTTTCATCTTGGCGTCTGCAAATACAGAAGCAAAAATTGAAAATGCCACAAAAGAATATCGATCATATATATTTATGATTAGAAAAAGTTGAAATTCATGCAGAAAACGTTGGTAAAACAGTCAAACATATTGAACTCTAGGGCTATGTCTGTCAGGTGAAAAATTTAAAATGTAGTCACTCGCCATACCAAATAAAAAGCCTTTTCAACAATTCAGATTAAAGTTGAATACGGCAGATAAGGTCAATTACTAAAAAAATTGACGAAAGTCGAGTGTGGCAGTGAAAGAATTGAGAGTTAAGAGCACGATAGCTAGGGGAAAAACTCTGTGGTTACCCCCTTCCCTTGATGCCCTAAATAAATAAAATAAATAAATACCCACTCAAGCAGCTACTTGCCACAGAGGTCTGACAGAAGCCTGCCAGTTTATATGCCAAAGTAGAAGGTCTGAGAGGATGGCAGGACCTCAGCGGAGAAACAACACACACAACCATGCCTTACCCGGGCTCGAACCCAGGTCCCTCAGATCAGTAGCCAAGCATGCTAACCACTCGGCCATGGGACGGCACTGGTGCCCTAAGCACGTGCTTATTTTGCTTAATGGTTAATCCAGCATGGGTTGTAATATGCGTTGCCGTATGGTGGCAAGATTAGACAATAATTAACTTGATTTACCTGATGTTGTTCGAGTGGCCGAGTGCTTGCCCCTGGTTTAGTCCCTGGTGTGCAAAAATGGTTTAGCCCCGAGTTTAGCCCCTGGTGTGCAAAAAAGTACCGCTCAGAGGTAAAACAACCCGACCCAACTCGAGACAAGCATGGTATTGAAGAGAAATCAACTTATCGACAATGGTTACAAACCATTTCAAATGGTTTATATTTTGCTGAATAAGGTTACGAATCACCTTTGTATTAAGTGGAAATCAGTGATCAGATTGTTACCGAAGGATAACAACAGAAAGAAAATGAACTTTTGAAAATTGTTGGAAAAATAACTTTCTTTTTCTTTATTATTTTTTATCGACGAAAATGAGCAGACGGTCATTTCTGAAGAGCGAACAATGTCTATGACGTAGTATGAGGAACACCTGGGGAGACTGCGCAGTAAACGTTACGCAAGTTCTCATAGATGGATAGGTCGATCACTAAATCAGTTGCACGTGAATTGGTGAGTCGTTTCGTAATCCAAGTCGGATGAATGTTTTTAAATCTTTCCTTATGATCTGTCAGTGGCGGAGAGAGATGTTCTTGCGAAGGGCAGCTGTTCTAGCAATTGCGCATTTCGTCATCCAAGTAAAACTCGAAGTTAATTTAATGCCAAAAAATGCTGAGGAAAGGTTGCCCTGAAACAAATTCAAAAATGATGCTTCGTTCCAGAGCAACATCATTTTCCACTGATCACAGCATGCTCGCCGATCGCAGAACAACATCACCTCCCATTGTTCTTGGGGTGCTCACTGACGGAGTCAGATTTAGGGAGGGGAGGAGAGTCGAGGAAGGGGGGGATACTTTAATCCCTTTCAGAATGCCACTAACCGGAGCCGAAGGATAAGAAGTTCAGGGAAGTCGAATCCCTTTCAGAATGCCACTAACCGGAGCCGAAGGATAAGAAGTTCAGGGAAGTCGAATCCCTTTCAGAATGCCACTAACCGGAGCTGAAGGATAAGAAGTTCGAGGAAGTCGAATCCCTTTCAGAATGCCACTAACCGGAGCTGAAGGATAAGAAGTTCGAGGAAGTCGAATCCCTTTCAGAATGCCACTAACCGGAGCTGAAGGATAAGAAGTTCAGGGAAGTCGAATCCCTTTCAGAATGCCACTAACCGGAGCCGAAGGATAAGAAGTTCGGGAAGTCGAATCCTGTGGTGAGTGCTCTACGTGAAAGGAGATAGATTTTTTTTCTCTTCTTCTCCCAAGGCGTGGGCTTACTTCAACGTTATTCAGGTCAGTTCGTTGTTTTTTTTCCTTTTTATTCATGCATTTTGATTTTTATCCTTTCTCATGATTTGCAGACAACACAGTCGATCAAAAAAAGTATCCGAACACTATGGTTGATTAGAGAATTTAGAAAAAATATATGGCAACCATTTTTCCTTTTATAAATTAGTGATCTGACAAACGTCGTGTCACGTGACACGAAGGTCGCTCAAAAAAAGTATCCGAACACTATGGTTGATTACAGATTTCAGAAAAAATATCTGGCAACGATTTTTTTAGAAATCAGATCACTAATTTCATCTGTCTGCTAACAGCTCTTCCAGTGGATCCCCTCTCCCCAACCTTCTCTGAGCCCTCGGGGTCCTTGTGACCTGGCCATTTAGCCCATGGTGTGCAAAAAGTGCCGCTCAGAGGTAAAACAACCCTCCATATCATCTTGATGTTACTTAAAATGCATCCATGATTAATATTTATCTATTTTTTCATCCATTTCTTCCAATTTTCGATTCGGAATTCTTTTATCCTAGAGATATTTTTTTTCTAAATGAATCCCCCACGTGAGGAGACTTTCTCAGAGGAATGGACCAATCGAGAAATCGTCTGCAAGAAATTCCATCGAAAGATCTTGACTGAAAAGAGGAAATGTCCCGGAGACAAAAAGATTCACGTGTGGATGACATTTTCAGATCGAACCATTGTGACGACATCAGAGCACGAGGCATCTGCGAGTGGCAGTGAAGTGCAACATCCTCTCCTAGCATCACCTGATAAAGAAGCAAATGAAATAACAATTTCCTCTTCCTTGAGATCTCTTATTTCCCTCCCACTTGAAAGAGAAAAAATCAGTGAATAAAATCAGCTCTTACCTTTTGAATAATCGTTTTTTCCAAATCCTCTCTTCGATATCACCTATTCATATTTTTTTGTCCAAATTGTTTTTTTCTGTTTCTAATCATCCCTTTTATTGCACACAATGGGGTAAGTTAAAAGTTTCGGTGGGGGGGATTCACTGAACTGCTCTTGGGAGACAGATGGGTATCTCCCGTCAAGGTCATTCAGAGAGTTCTTTAACGTGCACAGCTCTCCTGCACAGGGAGCCACGGCTTAACGTCCCATCCGACGGACGGCGTCCTTTCCAAGTGCATCGGTATTACCTTTTCTATCCGAGTTTATGTTTGCGGATGTTTGTTTCGAAATTCAAACAAGTTCTTTGCAAGATCTCGTTCAATGAATTTCCGAAGGTTTTGACTGATTTTTAAAAGCATAAAATGTGCTGAGATGATGATGGTGGTGATTTTTGAAAACCAGATTCCTTAAACATCAGGAATCGTTTCCCACTGGTGCTCCATCCATTTCTCACAGTAAAGGGATCGTTAGAGGCAGACTATTAATTCTGAATCAATAATTATTATCTGCATTTCTGGAGAAATGTAGATAACTCTTGTGAAAGGTTCTTTTATGATGGAAGTTTTAGAATGCAGACTTCCTATGCTTGGGGAACTAAATTGAGCGGTCTGATTGGACTTTCGTAGCCCATGGCTGCTTGAGGATGACGGTGATGACGACGACGATGAGGGTGACGATGATGATGATTAATAGATAGTATAGAGGGTCTTTCCACCGGAAATGGATTCATCTGTGTGAAATTATTATATTCTTATAAATTAATTATAAATTCTTAACGTGTTCTTATTGCCATTTTTTTTCTAAAAATTTCTTATTAAAGTTTAGAAAAATATCTGTCTTTGAGCTGATAATGGAACCTGCTGTTCTTGTGAGAATCAGTTTCTCCCATGATGCATCATCTCTTCATCGTCAACGTCTCTTTACGCTCATCAGCTCCTCATCCTCACAACATCTCCATCCACTTCTTCATCCTTCCCATCCTACGCTCATAATAATCTGCTTCCTTCCCATCATACCCTTATCCTCATACTAATACTAATATACCCTCTCCTCATACTAATATACCCTTTTTTCATCCTCCCCTCATCCCACTGTACCTTTTAATCCTCCCTGCATCATCTTCATCCCAATATACCTTTTTATCATTCTTGTACCCTCATCCTCTCTTCATCATCACCCTCCCTGCATGGTCCTCCTCCATCTCTGCATCGTCAATCAGCACGCGAGTGCCGCAGCCATTAAATTCCCATCAGTCCTAGCGTCAGCCCGAGTCTCCCCCGACGACTGGCGTCGTCCGTGCAGCGGTGACGTCACTCCAGCAGCCCTCCTGCTGCTATTTTTGTTGGATCGTGCGGGATGCCGAGAGGATGTCGCGAGGTGTTCGCTCAGTGACGTCACTGGCCAGAAGATGCTGCGATCTTGCTCTCTTCTCGAGGATGCGGAGAGAAATTGGAGGATGGTGTTGTGTGGGGAGGGGGGGGGGGAGAAGTCACAGTCCGCTCGTGGCAGTGGATGGCAGAAGACGAGTTCAGAGGAAGGAAATTATTTTTTTTTCTCTTTTGATTGTAAAGAAGTCAGAAAGCGAAGTAAAAAGAAAACTGCTCTGAGTTGTGTTTAATGATTGATGCCGAAACTCTTCTTCAGACTTTGAGGGGGGGGGGGAGAGAAGCAACGGGGAGGGAGGAGGGGGAGTGACGACAATGCGAGAGGAAAAAAAAGTATTATCGTTCCCTCTCGTCAAGTGAGAGAATCATCAGCGGATTGTTCTATCGATGAAAGATGGAAAGATATCCGAAGAGGAAGGAATATTTCAATTCGTTCAAAATTAGCATCACCCATTCCGCATGATTCCTTCGCAACGCAAAGATTCCTTTCTTCCTTCCTTCTAATCTTACAGCTTCATTCGCTCTTTCCGAATCTTCATCTTCTCGAGTCTTCCTAATTTTATTTCTGCTACATTTTCTCTTTCTGCCCTTTTTTTTTTTATCATCGTCTCTTCCTGCATCTTCTTCATCTTCCTTTGATGTATCACCCTCCTACATTACAGGTCTACAATCTCAAACATCATCTCCCAACGGGAGAGGTGGAGCCGGAAGGAAATCGAAATAGGATTTTTCTCCTCCTCCTCCTCCTCCTCCTCCTCCTCCTCCTCCTCCTCCTCCTCCTCCTCCTCCTCCTCCTCCTCCTCCTCCTCATCATCATCATCATCATCATCATCATCATCATCATTGTCATCTCTTTTGTCATTACTATCAATGCAATTTTCATCTTCCTCGTAACCAACATTTGAAGGCGTTGCGAAATGTCCGTAGTATTCTCATCTGTGAGCTGAGTGCTATTCTCGTTCTCTTCTATTTAATCTCGTTAATAAAAACCAAGATAATAGTTCCACTTTGTCGTCTGTCAGTCTAAGACATGGAACTCTTTAGTTTGCAAAATTTCATTTAGGGGCGGATAATTGTTGATGTCATATTACAATTTCCATCTTCCGAATCTCCCTAAAGCTATAATTGCGCGCTCTAACGGTGGAAAAAGAAAGGGTAAATTCCAAAATTTCAAGCGAATCTTACAAACGATGCATTCATGCGCTAAATTAGAAATTTTCGTGTTTTCGATGTGAACGTCGTGAGGTTTTCGTTGGCAGCAATGAGACCCTCCCTCCTCCGATGTGAACGTCGTGAGGTTTTCGTTGGCAGCAATGAGACCCTCCCTCCTCCGATGTGAACGTCGTGAGGTTTTCGTTGGCAGCAATGAGACTCCCCCTCCCCCCCCCCCCCGGTGGTTGGTGAATGCAATTGTTTTGTTTCAAGAGATAATTGGAAAACTCTTTTCTTATTTGGATTGGTACCAATGGCACGTGACAGGACAGCATTTCGAAAAGCACAGATGGTTTTATTTCTATCATTAGATGAATCTGGCAAGTGATGTCAGAAGTGCCAAGAGGTATTCCACTGACAACAATAATCTGCTTCCAGGGGGAAACTTTTAAATTTAAGAAATGGAAAACAATTTTACATTTCACTCCCCCTCCGTCCATTAGCTCAAATTAAGTACAGTCGCTCAAAAAAATATCCGAACACTATGGTTGATTACAGAATTCAGAAAAAAAAATATCTGGCAAAGATTTTTTTTTAGAAATTAGTGATCTGGCAACCTTCGTGTCACGTGACATGAAGGTTGCCAGATCACTAATTTCTTAAAAAATCATTGCTAGATATTTTTTTTTATGAATTCTGTGATCAACCATAGTGTTCGGATATTTTTTTGAGCGACTGTACAATTTCTGTAGCAAGATGTCAATGTCAACGGAATCGAATGCTTTAAGCCCATAAATACCGCAACGCATTTCTTTCCTTTATTTAAATTAATATTTATTTTATTTATAAGATCTTCGAAAAGGCTTTGCGTTCCCATCACTCTACGAATCCCAAATTGCTGACAGAAAATTTATTAAGAAATTTTGCAGGCGATCTCCAACGCATTTTTGCATTGTTTGATCAAGAATTGTTAACAGAGTGATTGCTCTACGATTATTAAAACTCTTTTTTGATTCAGTCGTTCCCGTCATCCCTCACTCTCATCCGTAGCAACACGGTCTTAGCTCAAGTGGGTGGAGAAAATGGCGCATGAATAAAAAGGGGGTGGGGAAACTAGAAGAGTTGGGGGAGGGTCACGCTGAGTCTGCTATGCGCCAGATTCGTAACTTAATTGTTTTCGCTTTCCCACTGTGTCTTGACGTTGAGATTTTAACCTATGACCCCCTTTCTGACCTCGAGGAGAAAGGAAACACAGGAAGGTCGCTCCCGTTCCTCGTAAGAGATGTTAAGCCGTCGCTGCGGGTGCAAAAGAGACGTGATACCACGTGCGCGTTAAAGAACTCTCTTGACGGGAGGCTTTTTTATTTTCTTACCCACCTCCAATCCCTTGGGGGGGGGGGTTAAGATTTAGTCACTCGGAGGTCAAACTCTTACGCAACCAAATTCCTTCCTTAGTAACGCGCTCTTTTCGCTGTCTTCAGTCGCCAACACTGCAGACGAAATCAAACTATCATCTTCCAAGTGAGGATCCTTGCCTATCCTCTCTCCTAATGCGCATGCGTGAGGATGTTGGAACGATCTGAGGTATGCCCGTGCCTTTTCTTCTTTCAGATCATCCGTTTCGAAACTGGAAAGGATGTTGTCTCGTCCTGTTCGAGCGCACTGTCATCATCTCTCGCTGCCACGGTTACAAGGGATGCACTTCATCTATGTCCCCGTGCACTGAACGTGCCATTAACAACGCGACATGATCACGCGACAGATCCGATGACGATGGAGAGCCTAACCTCGAACCGATGCATCGGTCTCCCTCCCAATCTGCTGCTCGTCATAATAAGAACAAATATTGGTTCGAGATTAAGCTCATTATGCTCGCGGCGTCGTGGTTATTCCACGCCCAGTGTCTCTAGATACCGTTGCTATGGTAATAATTCATCTCCATCTGGAACATCTTTGAAATGCTCTGCTTTCGTCTGCGGGATCACGAAACGACCGAGATCGATTCCGAATGGCGCGAGATGTCGTGCTCGTGCAGATGCTTCAAGACTAGGGATCATTATGGCAACATTCGCCATCCATCAAGGGGTTAGTTTGGGGGGGGGGGGAGATCCTCCTCCACCTCCGCGACGCGCTTTAACGGACACTTGATCAGGGGAGAAATCCATTTCTCACTTTCAGACGATGTTCCCTCAGCCGACGAGAGGAAATAATTGACGCCAAGAGAATGGGAAGAAATCTTTTGGCTGGGGATGGATTTCGGTTGGTTTGCTTTTGCTTCTGAGAGTTCCATATGCACAAGGACCCCTAGAGGGAGCTGCAAGTAAGGGCACTGGTACAGATCCAACGAGATAAAAGATAGCTTTCTAACAGGCTCTTTAAAGTGTAGAGGGATGATCGCTGTGATGCACAGGAGACCACGGCTTAACTTTACACCCGACGGACGACCAAATTGAAAGATTATCCGGGTCTGTTTCTCACCGATAGGTGGGGGATTAGGGGATAAAATCTAAATGTCGACACAACGGGAGTCTGAACCTTTGACCTTCAGTCTGCGGTCATGATGCGCTGTCGACTGAACCAATTTCCGTTCCCTTTTCGTCATTGACAGGCTCGATTCTTTTCTTCCAATCTTTTGCGTTTTGTTCTGCACTCTCAGATTATCTGAATTCTGCAATCAACCATGGTGTTCGGATACTTTTTGCAGCGACTGTAGGTGGTCATATTATTTTGATACTAGATCGTGTGGGCTCACTCACGGAAATATTGAGCGTGTGCAGTTACCGTTCACAGCAAACTGGAGCGTGTGCAGTAACTGCACACGCTCCAGTTTGCTGTGAACGGTTGATTGCAGTAACTGCACACGCTCCAGTTTGCTGTGAACGGTAACTGAAATTGAAAAAGAGTAATTTGAAAAAACGACAAACAAATTTTCACGTGTGCAGTAACTGCACACGCTCCACTTTGCTGTGAACGGTAACCGGAGCGTGTACAGTTGCTGTACACGCTCCAGATATTTTTCCTGAATTCTGTAATCACGTGACACGAAGGTTGCCAGATCACTAATTCCTAAAAAAATTCGTTGCCAGTTATTTTTTCTGAATTCTGTAATCGACCGTAGCGTTCGGATACTTTTTTGAGCGACTGTACGTTAACTGTTCTTCGTTGTCTTTTAATTTCTTAAAAAAAAAAGGTTTTTTTAGTGCTCTATTCCCCAAAAGCATTTTAATTGAAATGTTCTAAGATAACCTTTCTAAGGTTGGGGTCATCCGAAGATTAAATCTGTGATCTTATTTTCCGGTCTGCAGTAGGGCAGGTCTCGCGCGAGCAGTTGCCAGTTTCTTTCACGTGCTTTCCAAACGATTTAATACAGAGAAATTATTAATATATAAATATCATCTGGCATCAAAAAATCTCTAAACGAATATTTTCTTTATCCTTTTGTTTACTTTTATTTATTTCTTAAAAAATTAATCGATTCAAATAAATATTGCAACTGTCGTATTCTATTTCCTGCAGACAAGCTATGTAACTTTTTTGTGGGGTGCATCTGAAAAATTCTTTTCTAACATTGCGACGAGGGAATAAATATTGAAAATATCTTCACTCATGACGAACGGAGAGAGTTTCAAAGGGGGTGTATGACGTCATTTCCACGTCACTTTAATCTCCCCAACCCAGAACCACGAGAGCCAATGGCGAATGCATTCAAAGTTTTTCTGAAATCGCTTTTTCTGTTATTTTGAAATGAACCTGTCCGTATCGTCTGCATTTTTTTTTTGCTCCGTGAGCTTCTGAATAGGCACTTCGTTAATAACTAAATAAATAAAACATCCCTTCGCTGCGCTCGTGATCACTCCACTTAAAAAAACATCCGAAATTATTGATGGATTGATTCGACAGTTTTCAAATCATTTAGCCAAATTTAAATCGAGAAAAAAAAAAAGAAAAAAATGTCCTTTCCTGCATTTTCGCCTTTCCAAATAATGGCGGGATTTGCCTCTGCGTACCCCCCCCCCCCTCGATGGTGGGTGTCATAGAACTGATGTTACTTTACCGTACAGTCGCTCAAAAATAGTATCCGAACACTAGGGTTGATTAAAGAATTTAGAAAAAATATATGGCAACGATTTTTTTTTTGAAACTAGTGATCTGGCAATGTACGTACACGAAGGTTGCCAGTTCACTAACTTCTGAAAAAATTATTGCCAGATAATTTTTTCTGAATTCTTTAATCAACCCTAGTGTTCGGATATTTTTTGAGCGACTGTACCCCTTTTCAAATCTCCTATTTCCAATACTGTTCATAATGATGATGTCGATGATCTGAAGAAAGGAATTTATCATCAAAAGATTCGATTGAGGATGAGGCACGAAGGTCATGCTCCCCTCCCCTGATAACTTTGGTAAAGGTAATAGTAGCCTCCCATCAAGGCCATCCAGCGTGTTCTTTAACGTTGGGTTGTTTTACCTCTGAGCGGCACTTTTTTGCCCACCACGGGCTAAATGGCCAGGTCACATGGACCCCGAACACTCAGAGAAGGTTGGGGGAAGGGACCCACTGGAACAGCTGTTGGGAGACAGATGGTAGCCTCCCGTCAAGGCCATCTAGCGTGTTCTTTAACGTTGGGTTGTTTTACATCTGAGCGGCACTTTTTTGCACACCATGGGCTAAATGGCCAGGTCACATGGACCCCGAACGCTCAGAGAAGGTTGAGGGAAGGGACCCACTGGAACAGCTGTTAGGAGACAAATGGTAGCAGACAAATTTTAGCACACTTAGTTAGGAGACAAATTTTTGCACACCATGGGCTAAATGGGCAGGTCACATGGACCCCGAACACTCAGAGAAGGTTGAGGGAAGGGACCCACAGGAACAGCTTTTGGGAGACAGATGGTAGCCTCCCGTCAAGGCCATCTAGCGTGTTCTTTAACGTTGGGTTGTTTTACATCTGAGCGGCACTTTTTTGCACACCATGGGCTAAATGGGCAGGTCACATGGACTCCGAAAACTCAGAGAAGGTTGAGGGAAGGGACCCACTGGAACAGCTGTTGGGAGACAGATGGTAGCCTCCCGTCAAGGCCATCTAGCGTGTTCTTTAACGTTGGGATGTTTTACATCTGAGCGGCACTTTTTTGCACACCATGGGCTAAATGGCCAGGTCACATGGACCCCGAACACTCAGAGAAGGTTGAGGGAAGGGACCCACTGGAACAGCTGTTGGGAGACAGATGGTAGCCTCCCGTCAAGGCTATCTAGCGTGTTCTTTAACGTTGGGTTGTTTTACATCTGAGCGGCACTTTTTTGCACACCATGGGCTAAGTGGCCAGGTCACATGGACCCCGAACACTCAGAGAAGGTTGAGGGAAGAGA
The DNA here is from genome assembly GCA_038380435.1 of Ryuthela nishihirai. Taxonomy (NCBI): domain Eukaryota; kingdom Metazoa; phylum Arthropoda; class Arachnida; order Araneae; family Heptathelidae; genus Ryuthela; species Ryuthela nishihirai. The sequence goes on along the minus strand of JAWZYU010000002.1, from coordinate 116,820,510 downwards.
CCCACTGGAACAGCTGTTGGAACAGCTGTGTGGGAGACAGATGGTAGCCTCCCGTCAAGGCCATCTAGCGTGGTCTTTAACGTTGGGTTGTTTTACATCTGAGCGGCACTTTTTTGCACAGCATGGGCTAAATGGCCAGGTCACATGGACCCCGAATACTCAGAGAAGGTTGAGGGAAGGGACCCACTGGAACAGCTGTTGGGAGACAGATGGTAGCCTCCCGTAAAGGCCATCCAACGTGTTCTTTAACGTTGGTTTGATTTACCTCTGAGCGGCACTTTTTTGCACACCGTGGGCTAAATGGCCAGGTCATATGGACCCCGAACGCTCAGAGAAGGTTGAGGGAAGGGACCCACTGGAACAGCTGTTAGGAGACAAATGGTAGCCTCCCGTCAAGGGGATCTAGCGTGTTCTTTAACGTTGGGTTGTTTTACCTCTGAGCGGCACTTTTTTGCACACCGTGGGCTAAATGGCTAGGTCACATGGACCCCGAACGCTCAGAGAAGGTTGAGGGAAGGGACCCACTGGAACAGCTGTTAGGAGACAAATGGTAGCCTCCCGTCAAGGTCATCCAACGTGTTCTTTAACGTTGGGTTGTTTTACCTCTAAGTGGCAATTTTTTGCACACCATGGGCTAAATGGCCAGGTCACATGGACCCCGAACACTCAGAGAAGGTTGAGGGAAGGGACCCACTGGAACAGCTGTTGGGAGATAGATGGTAGCCTCCCGTCAAGGCCATCTAGCGTGTTGTTTAACGTTGGGTTGTTTTACCTCTGAGCGGCACATTTTTGCACACCGTGGGCTAAATGGCCAGGTCACAAGGACCCCAAAGGCTCAGAGAAGGTTGGGGGAGGGGACCCACTGGAACAGCTGTTGGGAGACAGATGGTAGCCTCCCGTCAAGGCCATCCAGCGTGTTCTTTAACGTTGGATTGTTTTAACCTATGAATGGCACTTTTTTTTGCACACCACGGGCTAAATGGCCAGGTCATATGGACCCCGAAGGCTCAAAGGAAGGTTGTGGGAGGGGACCCACTGGAACAGCTGTTGGGAGACAGATGGTAGCCTCCCGTCAAGGCCATCTAGCGTGTTCTTTAACGTTGGGTTGTTTTACCTCTGAGCGGCACTTTTTTGCACACCGTGGGCTAAATGGCCAGGTCACATGGACCCCAAAGGCTCAGAGAAGGTTGGGGGAGGGGACCCACTGGAACAGCTGTTGGGAGACAGATGGGAGCCTCCCGTCAAGGCCATCCAGCGTGTTCTTTAACGTTGGGTTGTTTTAACCTATGAATGGCACTTTTTTTTTGCACACCACGGGCTAAATGGCCAGGTCATATGAACCCCGAAGGTTGTGGGAGGGGACCCACTGGAACAGCTGTTGGGAGACAGATGGTAGCCTCCCGTCAAGGCCATCTAGCGTGTTCTTTAACGTTGGGTTGTTTTACCTCTGAGCGGCACATTTTTGCACACCGTGGGCTAAATGGCCAGGTCACATGGACCCCGAAGGCTCAGAGAAGGTTGGGGGAGGGGACCCACTGGAACAGCTGTTGGGAGACAGATGGTAGCCCCCGTTAAGGCCATCCAGCGTGTTCTTTAACGTTGGGTTGTTTTAACCTATGAATGGCACTTTTTTTTTTGCACACCACGGGCTAAATGGCCAGGTCATATTGACCCCGATGGTTGTGGGAGGGGACCCACTGGAACAGCTGTTGGGAGACAGATGGTAGCCTCCCGTCAAGGCCATCTAGCGTGTTCTTTAACGTTGGGTTGTTTTACCTCTGAGCGGCACTTTTTTTCACACCGTGGGCTAAATGGCCAGGTCACATGGACCCCGAAGGCTCAGAGAAGGTTGGGGGAGGGGACCCATTGGAACAGCTGTTGGCAGACAGATGGTAGCCTCCCGTCAAGGCCATCCAGCGTGTTCTTTAACGTTGGGTTGATTTACCTCTGAGTGGCACTTTTTTTGAACCAAATGGGCTAAATGGCCAGGTCACAAGGACCCCGAAGGCTCAGAGAAAGTTGGGGGAAGGGGACCCAATGGAACAGCTGTTGGGAAACAGATGGTAGCCTCCCGTCAAGGCCATCCAACGTGTTCTTTAACGTTGGGTTGTTTTACCTCTAAGTGGCACTTTTTTGCACACCATGGGCTAAATGGCCAGGTCACATGGACCCCGAACACTCAGAGAAGGTTGAGGGAAGGGACCCACTGGAACAGCTGTTGGGAGACAGATGGTAGCCTCCAGTGAAGGCCATCCAACGTGTTCTTTAACGTTGGGTTGTTTTACCTCTAAGTGGCACTTTTTTGCACACCATGGGCTAAATGGCCAGGTTACATGGACCCCGAAGGCTCAGAGAAAGTTGGGGGAGGGGACCCACTGGAACAGCTGTTGGCAGACAGATGGTAGCCTCCCGTCAAGGCCATCCAGCGTGTTCTCTAACGTTGGGTTGTTTTACCTCTGACCGGCACTTTTTTGCACACCATGGGCTAAATGACCAGGTCACAAGAACCCCGAAGGCTCAGAGAAGGTTGGGGGAGGGGACCCACTGGAACAGCTGTTGGGAGACAGATGGTAGCTTCCCGTCAAGGCCATCCAGCGTGTTCTTTAACGTTGGATTGTTTTACCTCTAAGCGGCACTTTCTTGCACACCATGACCTAAATGGTCAGGTCACAAGGACCCTGAAGGCTGAGAGAAGGTTGGGGAAGGGGACTCACTGGATTAGCTGTTGGGAAACAGATGGTAGTCTTCCGTCAAGGCCATCCAGCGCGTTCTTTAACCTTTGGTTTTTTACCTCTGAGCGGCATTTCTTTACACACCATGGGCTAAATGGCGAGGTCGCAAAGACCCCGAAGGCTCAGAGAAGGTATAAGGAGGGGACCCACTGGAACAGCTGTTGATATACAGATGGTAGGTTTCCGTCAAGGCCATCCAGCGTGTTCTTTAGCATGCACAGTGTATGGCTCTCTCGTACGCGAGACCACGGCTTAACGTCCCATCCGACGGACGGCGGAGATAAATTTTGGGGAGATAAATCTCAACGCTGATCCAACTGGAACTCGAACCTGGGAAGTACAGATTACGATCCTGGCGCGCTACCGACTGAGCCATCCACCCCCCATCTACTAAGATGGAGAAAAAGAAGAGTGACCTAACTGAAATGTCACGGAGGTCGATTCCTCCTAAATGCCTTTCGTCTTTTCGTTTCCTTTCGTAATCGTCTGCAGAGCTAGCGATCATCGATAGGTGGCGTTGCCTCTCGACCACCCTCTTCATCTGTCGTCTGCGGAAGAGACACTTCCGATGCGTTTCCTGTCTCGGGCATCGACCCGCCAATTTTCTCCTTCGTGTTTCTCCTAGAGCTGATCATAAGAGGGGAAGAGAATGGGGGGAGAAGTGGATTGCGGGAAGTCAGCGAGCACGTGAGGGATGAGTCTCCTTGACCGTTGGCTTCTCCTCATCTCCGCTCACCTGGCGGAGCAGACATCTCCGAATCGCTCCCCACAAGGAATCCCTTTCACGACCAACCTTTCTTAAGAGATTCGGATGCTGCGCGTGCAATATCGAACGATGTTTATTCTCGCCTAGTATTATAATTTCATTTTAATTTTAGCGGTTGCTCGCTTTAGTTTAAAGAGGATGAAAAAAAATTCCACTTCCCATTTTCATCGATGGCTCACTTTTAAATCTCATTTTAAATTCCGTTCCAAAGAATGTCCTAGTCATTGCGCAATCTTTATTTCAAGTCAACAAGGTAAGATTAAGAATGGAATGAACCATCTGACAATCGATCAATCAATCAATTATTATAATTTTTTAACTTTATCTTTACTTTCTACCTTTACTCTCGAAGCTTGATGTTGCTTATCGATATAAAAAAATGAATATGGTCAGTTGCAAAAGTTATCATCCTCCACCGGATAGACATTCGTACATATGAAGTCTTGATATATATACGTATATATATATATAACTAATGATGATAATTAATATTAAGTTTAGGAAAGAGGCACTCTTAACTTTTTAATTAACGATTTTTGGTCTCAGACTTAAGTTTCGATAAATGTCTCAAAGGATGAGAAGTTCTCTGAGCAATGAGTTAAAAATAAGTGGAGTGTTTATTATTGTGACTATTATTAGGATTATCTGTCTTTGTGAAGTCTTAGAAGGTGCTCGTCCCCGATCACGTTGCTCGTGCCAATCATAAAGACATAAATAGGAAAAAAGACGGCAAAATAATTTGTTCCTTTCTGAAGCTTGTTCTGTTAGTGAGACTTGCAACTCCTTCAAACGAATTAGCGAGACTTGCAACTCCTTCAAACGAATTAGCGAGACTTGCAACTCCTTCAAACGAATTAGCGAGACTTGCAACTCCTTCAAACGAATTAGCGAGACTTGCAACTCCTTCAAACGAATTAGCGAGACTTGCAACTCCTTCAAACGAATTAGCGAGACTTGCAACTCCTTCAAACGAATTAGCGAGACTTGCAACTCCTTCAAACGAATTAGCGAGACTTGCAACTCCTTCAAACGAATTAGCGAGACTTGCAACTCCTTCAAACGAATTAGCGAGACTTGCAACTCCTTCAAACGAATTAGCGAGACTTGCAACTCCTTCAAACGAATTAGCGAGACTTGCAACTCCTTCAAACGAATTAGCGAGACTTGCAACTCCTTCAAACGAATTAGCGAGACTTGCAACTCCTTCAAACGAATTAGCGAGACTTGCAACTCCTTCAAACGAATTAGCGAGACTTGCAACTCCTTCAAACGAATTAGCGAGACTTGCAACTCCTTCAAACGAATTAGCGAGACTTGCAACTCCTTCAAACGAATTAGCGAGACTTGCAACTCCTTCAAACGAATTAGCGAGACTTGCAACTCCTTCAAACGAATTAGCGAGACTTGCAACTCCTTCAAACGAATTAGCGAGACTTGCAACTCCTTCAAACGAATTAGCGAGACTTGCAACTCCTTCAAACGAATTAGCGAGACTTGCAACTCCTTCAAACGAATTAGCGAGACTTGCAACTCCTTCAAACGAATTAGCGAGACTTGCAACTCCTTCAAACGAATTAGCGAGACTTGCAACTCCTTCAAACGAATTAGCGAGACTTGCAACTCCTTCAAATGAATTAGCGAGACTTGCAACTCCTTCAAACGAATTAGCGAGACTTGCAACTCCTTCAAACGAATTAGCGAGACTTGCAACTCCTTCAAACGAATTAGCGAGAATTGCAACTCCTTCAAACGAATTAGCGAGAATTTCAACTCCATTAAGCAATGGAGATGAAAAGCATCCAGATGTCGTTGCTAAATAAGTGACAAGGTTATACGAAACAGATTTTTCCGCCTGATCTTTTAAGCACGGAGAGTCTGCGTTGGTTTCATTACGAAGCTGTAAGTAGAATTCCACATCAGGAAGAGGAAGATTTTCTCACAATCAACAGATGCTTCGATATTTATTTGGCAATTAATTTTTCAGAAATATATTTAACTTTCTTTTCTTTTGTTATTTCATGTAACGTTAACTATAACAACCTAGATTAGCGAATGCCTTTGAGAATAAAGTGTTTTGATTGATTGGAAGGATGTTACGATCAGTATCACTTAAGTCTCCATGACAACAGAGAAAGACTGAGGTCGGCGATCAACAATAGAATACAACTTTATCTTTATTTTTTTTAAATGAAGATCCTTTTGCGAATATAAAACCTCTATCTAGTTGAGATTCGTAAATTGAAAAGAAAACGATGGAAGGCGTTTGCTGCTGTTTTCTCTCCGTAAGATGTTTAAATTCCTCTTCTCATTCTGAACTGGGACTCTTTTAGTTTTCCTGTGGTGCATTTCGGCAAATCTCTCCCCAAGTGCGTTCTTTTAATCTCTTCAGATCGTAGTTTTTTTATTCACACAGGAAGGAAATGTCTTCTTTCGAATGTCCGTTACTTATTGTCAGAGAAGGAACAAGAATAAGCAATTTTTTTTTTACATCGCCGAAATTTAGCACGTGCATTTAGATGTAGAAACATTCCCATAATATTCTGTTGTGGAAGCAGCAAAAAGGAAAATAAAAGAATTGTAATTTATATGAATTTCGTCGTGGTAAGCACGTCAAATGATGATATGTATGAAATGCAAGAAAATCGTTTCTTGTTGAGTGTCAGGCACAACACTTACAGTCGCTCAAAAAAGTATCCGAACACCATGGTGAATTACAGAATTCAGAAAAAATATCTGGCAACGATTTTTTTAGAAATTAGTGATCTGGCAACCTTCGTGTCACGTGATTACAGAATTCAGGAAAAATATCTGGAGCGTGTACAGCAACTGTACACGCTCCAGTTACCGTTCACAGCAAACTGGAGCGTGTGCAGTTACGGCACACGCTCCAGTTTGCTGTGAACGCTCAATATTTCCGTGAGTGAGCCCACACGATCTAGTATCAAAATAATATGACCACCTACAGTCGCTGAAAAAAGTATCCGAACACCATGGTTGATTACAGAATTCAGGAAAAATATCTGGCAACGATTATTTTAGAAATTAGTGATCTGGCAACCTTCGTGTCACGTGACACGAAAGGTTGCCAGATAAATAATTTCTAGAAAAATCGTTGCCAGATATTTTTTTCTGAATTCTGTAATCAACCATGGTGTTCGGATACTTTTTTGAGCGACTGTACCTTCAATTTCGTTTCTATTCTACTCATAGATGGCAACGCTTCGCAATCGTTAAAAGACTGACTACACCTCTTGCTTTGTTTCGAAAAAAATTCTCCAAAGTGATGTCCACGGGATGTGAAGTGGCTCAAGTTATGACTGACTCAAAAGGAAGGATTTCAGTTCGAAGGTATTAAGATACCTTTGATATATAACTAGGCAGACGACGTTTGTTGTTGCTGATCGATCAGTCGTGTTTTGCCCGATTCTTTTCAGGAAGAGTGCGTCTGCGTCGCTCGATCAACACTCTCTGCGAAATCAATTGCTGCCACAGCGACGAGCGTTCCGTTGCAAGCGATGCCTCTCTTTGACCCCCCACCCCCACCCCTTCCCGATGTTGCCAAAATGGCCGCCAACTCGATTGCCGAAAGGGTTCGCTGCTCCACGTCTGCTTCTTATTGACGTCATCACGAACCGCCTGAAAGGCCGTCTGCGCCATCGATGCTCCGGGCTTTAAAAAAAAAAGTCCTGAAAATGGCGCGAGGATAGATTTCCAGAAGAAAGGTTTCCTCATCCGTTACATGAATCCTCGATTCCACGTGACTATTTTGCAAGAGAAATCACGTGCAATTTGAGAATTATTTTCGCCATTTTCTTTTTCGAATTGCCCAGAGTGTTGGCTCAATTCGAATGGAAGCGATAAATTCGTAGCAAGAGGGATTAGTTCTGTGGCAACACTTGTAAATTAGCGCGGAGAGACAGAAGAACGAAATGCGTCTGCGTCTCGTTCGCATCATTTTCGCCATTCACCCTCCGCACTTAAGCAGACTGTGGTCACGTGACAGTCAGCAGGGTTCTCTGAGCGTGGGCTCGAGCGTCTTTTACTTCCGGCAGCTCCCTGCCGTCGGCGTCTGTTGCTAGGCGACGTCTGCTGATAAGCAGCATGAAGCGGTCGGTTGCCAAGGCGATGCCTCGCGAAGGGATTGTTGCATGCTGCATGCGAAAGAGGAAGTGCGCAGGTGGCCTCGCGCACCGACCAGCTGCCGCCGCTCGAGATCTTTCGAAGTGGCCACCTGGGCCAAGGAGGGATGAATCGGCGAATGGGGGTGGAGGGGGGGCAGAAGAAATATCGGTGGGTCGAAAAAGAAATGAGCTTTTGAATCTGATCATCGAACTGATCACCGCCGGAAAGAAAGTTCTCGTTCCTTGTTATGAGGTGGATTTCTGATGATACATTCATAATATTGAATTGAATGGGAAGATGAAGAAGAGGGGCAAGAGTTATCCTGAGTGAAGATTCGGAACTCAAAGAAGATATTTTGTTGATGATGGGAATCGGAAAGGAAGCCAATTGGGTCGTAACTGGGGGGGGGGGGGGTGAAACTGTGGCATAGGTGGCATAGCTTTGTGGAGGGATTATGATGAAAGAAATAAGGACTGTTATATCGATAGAAAAGATTGAGGAAAGGAGGATGCATCTTTAAGAGGAGGAGGATCACTCCGGGGATCGGTAGAGGAGAGAGAGAAAAAAAAAACATCCCGATATGTTCTGATTCAAATCTCATTTCTTGAGCCCAGAAATTTCTTTTCGTGTTTTCGGATTGCAAGACAGAAAGGAAGATTTCAGATTTATAACTTTCGGAATGCCACAGAAATCATTTAAACCCAGAGGATATATCCACTGCCTGTACCCAGAGGATAAATCCACTGCTCCTAGAGGATATATCCTGTACTCTGAGGATATATCCACTGCTCCTAGAGGATATATCCTGTACTCTGAGGATATATCCACTGTCTGTACCCAGAGGATATATCCACTGCCTGTACCCAGAGGATATATCCTGTACCCAGAGGATATATCCACTGCCTGTACCCAGAGGATATATCCTGTTCCCAGAAGATATATCCACTGTACCCAGAGGATATATCCTGTACTCTGAGGATATATCCACTGCCTGTACCCAGAGGATATATCCTGTACTCTGAGGATATATCCACTGCCTGTTCCCAGAGGATATATCCACTGCTCCTAGAGGATATATCCTGTACCCAGAGGATATATCCACTGCTCGTGAAAAGTTGAGCACGAATCACCGAAGAGGGATTAAAAAGTAATCGATAAGGAAAAATAAAAGTTTTTAGTTTTCTAGGAATTTAATGCGTAGTTCGGAAAAATAAACATGTTAATGTTTCAGAATGTGTAACATAGATACAGTCGCTCAAAAATATATCCGAACACTGTGGTTAATTACAGAATTTAGAAAAAATATCTGGCAGCGATTTTTTTTAGGAATTAGTGATCTGGCAACCGTCGTGTCACGTGACACGAAAGGTTGCCAGATCACTAATTCTAAAAAACGCTGCCAGATATTTTTTCTGAAATCTGTAATCAACCATAGTTTTCGGATATTTATTTGTGCGACTGTACATAAATAGATGGAAAATGATAGGATCATTAAAGATTTTAAATTTTAAGAGCTCGCTCGTTGTCACCATTTGCTCGACCAATAGGAGAACAGATGTGTTAATTGCTACCCCAGAGAGTTCCCTTCAGAAGCAGGAGAAAATCCGCAGCCGACGTCGCTATCTGTCTATCACCACTTTGGCCTTTGTGTTGTGTTTAAGCGTAATGATAATCACCGAGAGTAACGATTTTTAATTAAGGCCTTCTCGTCCCAGGTAGCCCAATCAACTCTCGTTTGCATTAGCCGAGTTAATTAGGCGCTGGACTCGACCCACGTGCCCCTGGAGGACACGTCTGCCCGTCCACATTGAGGTTCTTAAGCCTCGTTGAAATGAAAACGGGAGTGAAAGAAAAAAGGCTTTAAAAGATTAACTCGCAGATTAAAATGCCAATCCATTCGGTTGTAATTCAGATCCGGAGACCGGAAGCGAGGCTCTGCAATATCGCTCTTTGGCTCATTGAAGAAGGTTTGAGAAGCAGGATTTGGCAACAAGCCAAAGAGGAAGTGTTTGCGTTGGGAGGCACGTATTGCCGTGGCAATAACTGTGAAGAGGGCGCTGGGAACATTGTTTCTCGCAGGGACAGATCAGCACCAATAAAAAAAGAAATGTTTTCGTGAATAGAATTTCAGGTTCGCTTTTTAGCTGACGAAATCTGTAAAAGAGTGAAATCGTGCATTTAAACAACCTCCCTGAATTTTGTCAGCTGTCTGTTTAACGTCGGCTCTCGGCTAATCTGATTGGTTCACAGTGTGATCTTCTGGAGATTAGAAAACCCTTTAACGAATCCATGCACACGGACTCCAACCTCAATGCTTAATATTGATTCCCTAGTGGGCAATATCTTCTGCATTTGGCATCGGATGAGATGGGATGCAGGAAATTAATAGGGAATGGGAACGGACGCAGATGCTTTGGAACGTGCGCGTTGTCTGCAACATATAGAGGGCACTGAAAATACAGTCGCTGAGAAAAGTATCCGAACACCGTGGTTGATCCATTAGTGATCTGGCATTAGTGAACACCATTAGTGATCTGGCAACCTTTCGTGTCACGTGACACGAGGGTTACCAGATCACTCATTTCTAAAAAAAATCGTTGCCAGATATTTTTTCCGAATTCTGCGATCAACCATAGTGTTCGAATACTTTTTCGAGCGACTGTACCTCGTGAAAAAACAATTCGGTTCTGTTTAACAAAAAAAATCAATTGTTTGCCGTGAAGGAGACGAGAGAAGAGATCTCGCCCTCACGCGCTCTTCATTCGAGGCCATCTTCTGCAGTCTCCATCCGATCCCCAGGAGCATTCGAGGAAGAAGCCTCCGCGATGAAGGTCAACAAGGGTCGATGCCTCGTCACCTTTCAGAGCGATTGCCAGATTCATTCATTCGAAATGTTGAAAAAGGAAGAAACGGCTCTCGCCCAGCGGTGACCTTGACCTCAATCACCGCGATATTGACAGCGTCTGCTCTCACGGATTGACCTGCACTCTCTTCACTGAAGAGGAGGAAGTCTCCTCCGCATCCTCGCGACTGCGCGTACTCTTACTTTCCCATTCCTCCTCTCCGGAGGATCGATGGAAGCTGATGGTTCGATTGTTCGATGGCGGCGATCGAACACGTTCGCTGCGGGTGGTAAACGTCCAGAGCGGATGACCTTCACGAGATGGTATAGATGTATATGTACGAAAAAAAAAACATTTTTTTTATTCTGATTGGGTGAAAAAAATCATCCAATCAGACATTTCAGCGATTGGATGGAAACAGAATAATGATTAACTGTCGATCACCTCCCCGACTAACCCTTTTCTTACCTCCCCTACTAACCCTTTTCTCACCTCCCCTACTAACTCTTTTCTCACCTCCCCTACTAACCCTTTTTGCATCTCCCCTACTAACCCTTTTCTCACCTCCCCTACTAACCCTTTTCTCACCTCCCCTACTAACCCTTTTCTCACCTCCCCTACTAACTCTTTTCTCACCTCCCCTACTAACCCTTTTCTCACCTCCCCTACTAACCCTTTCTAACCTCCCCTACTAACCCTTTTCTCACCTCCCCTACTAACCCTTTTCTCACCTCCCCTACTAACCCTTTTCGCACCTCCCCTACTAATCCTTTTCTAACCTCCCCTACTAACCCTTTTCGCACCTCCCCTACTAACCATTTTCTAACCTCCCCTACTAACCCTTTTCTAACCTTCCCTACTAACCCTTTTCTCACCTCCCCTACTAACTCTTTTCTAACCTCCCCGACTAACCCTTTTCTGGGTCGAATATATGTCTGCCTCATTTTGTTTACGATCTAATTTTATGGCACCAGAATTTAATAAAATTAATTGGCTAATTTTAGTGTTACAACAATTCTGAAACTTCTGAACTAAGAAAATATTATTACTATATAAATAATTATATAAACTATGATTATGATGTTTTTTTTAAGTTCCTTTTTTTTTGTTTTTTGTGTGTGGTGGATTTTGTTTTTTATGTGGGTGGGATATTTTGATGCAGTAGGATATCGGTGATATATTGTTGTGATGGGAGTGGGATGCTGCGATGGGGGTGGGACGATGTTAAGATACTGCTGCTAAGACCTTGTGATGGGGATGCAGTTAGAATATTGTGAGGGGTGGGATGCTGTTAAGATGTTGTGATGTGATGGAATGCTGTAAGGATTTGATTGGAATGTTGTGGTTGTGAAGTGGGTGGGATATTATAACATGAGTGGGATATTGTTCGATGTGGATGAGATTTTACTGGCTTTTCAAACTATTTATCTGGTTAATTTTTGTTACAGATGTCCCAGAGAAAATTAGTCGTCACTCTTTAGAAGCATCTGCCCTGAAAAAAATCAGACACGTCAAGTTGTAAATAAAATGATTCATTAAAAAGCATAAAAAAAGAAAAAAAACTAAGTTTTTTTTAGAATCAAATAGGTTTCGAAATCGAAAATGCGCAAATGTAGTTCGCATTCGTGGAGGTGATAAAAAAATAAGCGTACATCACATTTCCCAAAATATGGTAATCTGCTGCTCCGAAGATATTGAAGATTAGTTCTAGAATTATTGGAAGCCTGAAATCAATCGACCGACGGAAGTTGGCACCTCCTTACACTCTTCAGAGATTGGATTTGTTTTTTTAAAGCTTTCAATGTTGCTAAAAAAATCTGTAAAAACTCAACAGTTTGATTTAAAGCTATCACTTCCGGTTCCAAACCTAAATCTCATTTCTTTCATCGTTAAGCAGAAATCATCACCAAGAAATTGCAGGCAGATCAAATGGAATCCTTTGGTTGTAACAGTCAATGACGACGATGATTTGATGATTAATGATCGCTGAAAAAGGATAATAACAGATGACTCTTTCAGTTTCCTTTTCCCTAATTCGAAATATTTTACCAGTTGTCATCTCCTCATTTCGCAATAAGCCACGAGGCCATATTTTACATACAAAGTCCGTCGTCCGTCGGATGGGACGTTAAGCTGTGACCACGTGTGCGGGAGAGCAACAGCCTGTGCACGTTAAAGAACACACTGGATGGCTTCGACGAGAGGCTACCATCTGACTCCAAACAGCTGTTCCAGTGGGTCCCCTTCCCCCAACCTTCCCTGAGTCTTTGGGGTCCTTGTGACCTGGCCATTTAGCCCATTGTGTGCAAAGAAATGCCACTCAGAGGTAAATCAACCCAACGTTAAAGAACACGTTGTATGGCCTTGACGGGAAGCTACCATCTGTCTCCCAACAGCTGTTCCAGTGGGTCCCCTTCCCTCAACCTTCTCTGAGCCTTCGGGGTCCTTGTGACCTGGCCATTTAGCCCATTGTGTTCAAAAAAGTGCCACTCAGAGGTAAAACAACCCAACGTTAAAGAACACATTGGATGGCCTTGACGGGAAGCTACCATCTGTCTCCCAACAGCTGTTCCAGTGGGTCCCCTTCCCTCAACCTTCTCTGAGCCTTCGGGGTCCTTGTGACCTGGCCATTTAGCCCATTGTGTTCAAAAAAGTGCCACTCAGAGGTAAAACAACCCAACGTTAAAGAACACATTGGATGGCCTTGACGGGAAGCTACCATCTGTCTCCCAACAGCTGTTGCAGTTGGAACCCTTCCCACAACCTTCTCTGAATGTTTGGGGTCCTTGTGACCTGGCAATTTAGCCCATTGTGTGCAAAGATGTGCCGCTCAGAGGTAAAACAACCCAACGTTAAAGAACACGTTGGATGGCTTTGACGGGAAGCTACCATCTGTCTCCCAACAGCTGTTGCAGTTGGTCACCTTCCCCCAACCTTCTCTGAGTGTTTGGGGTCCTTGTGACCTGGTAATTTAGCCCATTGTGTGAAAAGAAGTGCCGCTCAGAGGTAAAACAACCCAACGTTAAAGAACACGTTGGATGGCCTTGACGGGAAGTTACCATCTGTCTCCCAACAGTTGTTGCAGTTGGTCCCCTTCCCACAACCTTCTCTGAGTGTTTGGGGTCCTTGTGACCTGGCCATTTAGCCCATTGTGTGCAAAGAAGTGCCGCTCAGAGGTAAAGCAACCCAACGTTAAAGAACACGTTGGATGGCTTTGACGGGAAGCTACCATCTGTCTCCCAACTGCTGTTGCAGTTGGTCCCCTTCCCACAACTTTCTCTGAGTGTTTGGGGTCCTTGTGACCTGGCCATTTAGCCCATTGTGTGCAAAGAAGTGCCGCTCAGAGGTAAAGAAACCCACGTTAAAGAACACGTTGGATGGCTTTGACGGGAAGCTACCATCTGTCTCCCAACAGCTGTTGCAGTGGGTCCCCTTCCCCCAACCTTCTCTGAGTGTTTGGGGTCCTTGTGACCTGGCAATTTAGCCCATTGTGTGCAAAGATGTGCCGCTCAGAGGTAAAACAACCCAACGTTAAAGAACACGTTGGATGGCTGTGACGGGAAGCTACCATCTGTCTCCCAACAGCTGTTGCAGTTGGTCCCCTTCCCACAACCTTCTCTGACTGTTTGGGGTCCTTGTGACCTGGCCATTTAGCCCATTGTGTGCAAAGAAGTGCCGCTCAGAGGTAAAGCAACCCAACGTTAAAGAACACGTTGGATGACTTTGACGGGAAGCTACCATCTGTCTCCCAACAGCTGTTGCAGTGGGTCCCCTTCCCCCAACCTTCTCTGAGTGTTTGGGGTCCTTGTGACATGGTAATTTAGCCCATTGTGTGCAAAGAAGTGCCGCTCAGAGGTAAAGCAACCCAACGTTAAAGAACACGTTGGGTGGCTTTGACGGGAAGCTACCATCTGTCTCCCAACAGCTGTTGCAGTGGGTCCCCTTCCCCCAACCTTCTCTGAGTGTTTGGGGTCCTTGTGACCTGGCAATTTAGCCCATTGTGTGCAAAGATGTGCCGCTCAGAGGTAAAACAACCCAACGTTAAAGAACACGTTAGAGGCTGTGATGGGAAGCTACCATCTGTCTCCCAACAGCTGTTGCAGTTGGTCCCCTTCCCCCAACCTTCTCTGAGTGTTTGGGGTCCTTGTGACCTGGCAATTTAGCCCATTGTGTGCAAAGATGTGCCGCTCAGAGGTAAAACAACCCAACGTTAAAGAACACGTTAGAGGCTGTGATGGGAAGCTACCATCTGTCTCCCAACAGCTGTTGCAGTTGGTCCCCTTCCCCCAACCTTCTCTGAGTGTTTGGGGTCCTTGTGACCTGGCAATTTAGTCCATTGTGTGCAAAGATGTGCCGCTCAGAGGTAAAACAACCCAACGTTAAAGAACACGTTGGATGGCTTTGACGGGAAGCTACCATCTGTCTCCCAACAGCTGTTGCAGTGGGTTCCCTCCCCCAACCTTCTCTGAGCCTTCTGGGTCCTTGTGACCTGGCCATTTAGCCCATTGTGTGCAAAGAAGTGCCGCTGCGAGGTAATACAACCCAACCCACACAACGTCATATTTTCCTCATTCTTTGATCTTCCATGACGCCACATCTTCCCGAGATCTCTTCCTTTGCTAAATGGTTGTTGACTTTTCCAGAAACCTCCTTCGAAGCAAAACCGCCATCGCTTCTCCTCGGAGTCTGCAAACGAGTTCTGGCCTCGTAAGTTCTGTAAAGAGGGGATTTCCCTTTTCTTCCGATTCTTTGTTCAGTTATATTCAATTTTATTTTTTGAAATTAATAAATTGCAAAAAATATTGAAACTGCTGTATTCTATTTCCTGCTGACAATCTATGTACAATCGCTGAAAAAAGTATCCGAACACTATGGTTGAGTAGAGAATTCGGGAAAAATATCTGGCAACGATTTTTGTTTAGAAATTAGTTATCTGGCAACCGTGTCACGTGACACCAAAGGTTACCAGATCACTAATTTCTAAAAAAATCGCTGCCAGATATTTTTTCCGGTTTCTGTAATCAACCGTAGTATTCGGATATTTTTTTTGAGCGACTGTAGCTTTTCAGAACAACTCAGCAGCATTGTTTTTTACATTATGATTAGAAAATAACGATTCAGTTATTAACCTAAAAGCAATTTAAGTTTTCAAAACCGGCAAATCGTTTCTAATTTGGTCTAATCACCAAAACAGAAATATTTTCCATCGATTTATGATTAATTCGATGTTACGATTAAAAGAATCTTAATTATTCATCAGAATTATTTATTTGCGATGACTTCTTTTTCTCATCTATTCCAAAGAATTCCACTTCATTTTCCCTTCCAATATCTTTTCCACTTCTATTGTCCTTTTTCCACTTTCAGTGTCTTTCTTAGCTATCATTGTAATTTTTTCCCTTTCCTTTTCATCTTTCCCCTCCCAGAATGACAGAACAGAAGCAGAGGTCAGTTCAATGTCATCGACCCCCCCCCCCCCGCTAATTCCTCGGATGCCCTTTCTATCATCCTACCAACGACAATCTGTCCCCACTAAAGCATCGTTGTCCACGGATCCGTCTCGCGCATCATCCTGACGAAGTGAGCATCAAGAGCAGGGTGTCACGTGACATAATGACGCTTCCCATTAGCTCCATTTGGCCCCTGGCAACGATCGTTTGTCTTGCCTCGTGCTCCTCCAACAGAAAGACAGCGAAAAAAGAGACTCTTCGGTTGCTAGGATTCCAAGAAGCTGAAGGAATCCCTCCTGCCAACGATATTTCTTTGTCAGCCCTCCCGAGTTTCTTTTCCATCTGGAATCTAATGTTTCATCTTTGTAATGGGAAAACTTGTTTTTTTTCTATCCCCGAACGTAGAAAGTTAGCCGCTAACATCTCAATCAGGATTTCACTAAAGAATCCTCTGCAGTGTTTACAACTGTAGCGAAACTTAATTGCCAACAACACGAGTTTTTTTTTTGTTTAAAAAATAAAAACGAATTTAATAATTCACCTGTAGTGATGAAAATGGGATTTCCGTCGGCCTAAAGCGTCATATCGACATTTCAATCTGCTGCCGAAATCTCCAGATTCCCGAAGTCATTATTACGTCACGGGTGGCATTGCAGGGAGGAAGCGGAAGTTTTATGAAATGAACAGGGACTCGCACGGGACGAATCCGCGTGCGACATTTTCGGACCGTCTGCCTCTTCGTTGCAGGGATCGTATCGAAAAGGTTTTCTATTGGACGCTGCAACTCTGAATACTCCCAATCAAGATTTGATGGTTAACTCTGTGCTGGGCACGTTACCTCGTCGGAAATCTCGAGGTTACTCTGTTATACTGACAGTACAGTCGCTTAAAAAAAAGTATTCGAACACTATGGTTGATTACAAAATTCAGAAAAAAATATCTGGCGACGTTTTTTTTTTAGAAATAAGTGATCTGGCAACCTTCGTGTCACGTGACACGAAGGTTGCCGGATCACTAATTTCTAAAAAAAAATCGTTGCCAGATATTTTTCCCTGAATTCTGTAATCAACCATAGTGTTTGGATACTTTTTTGAGTGACTGTACCGGATCTGGGGGGGGAAGGCCATGACACCGCCTTCCCCTTTCAGAAAACTAGTAACGGTAATGGAGGTGAAAAAAGTATTAAACTTTTGCATATTTGAAGCATTTTTCATCAAATGTTTAAAACAAAATACCTGAAACGAATAGAAAAATGTTAAATTTCAACGGAAATCAAGTCTCCTGCCCCCCCACCTTCCCCCCTCTATATCCATGTCTTGACACAGGGCAATGTAAACCCTCTATATCCATGTCTTGACACAGGCCTGTAAATGGTAGGGCCTGTAAATGGTAGCTAGGCGTAAACTGGAAGGAGAGCTGTGTACCAATCCCTAGTGATGATGCACAGAACCGGCCAGGTCTAGCACCTAATGTCCGACCCCGCCTTCTCGTGGTGCAGGCCGTTAGTACCTTTCAAAAGAGATATTCTCTTTTGGAAGGGAACGGAAGGGGAGGGCTGTCAGTTCAGTATGGCCTGCTGATCTGGTCATCTACGGTCACTTTTTTCTTTTTTTTTTTTCTTTTTTTTCAACCCTGCTGAGGAGTGGTCAACTTCACAGGGTCCTGGTGCTGACCATTTATACCTACTAGACTGGACTTGTTTATGGATTTGAGCTTGATTATGGATCCTGGACTTGCTGCACTGGTGGGCCTCTGTTGAGGGAGAGTCTGCCGCTGTGTTTTCTGTTTGCTTCTAGGTTGCCAGCTCTAAGTGAACAGAGGCATGGGATACCTTATATCAGCTGGTGGATAATCCTAATCAGAGGCCATCGCAGGTACCTGAACTTACTTAGCTAGTTGGGCATCGTCAAGCCTAAACTGGAGTAATGTGTCTCAGGCAGGCCATATGGTTCTTGAAAAAGTCCACTTGAAAAGGTGGTGCCTGAAGTTCCTACCAGCATCGGTGACTTCAGCCTTTAGCAGAGGAGGAACAGGTCTTTGCCCCATGCCTGCGATCAGGGGGCTGTTTGATTTTGTTGGCCCTACCAATCTCAATAAACCTAATTTCTTTAAAAATCCTACTAATCACTCTGCAGGAATGTGGAACGTGAGGACATTACATAGAGATTATTCTCTTGATGTCCTCATGCAGGAATTCCAGCGCTATAACCTAGATATTCTAGGCTTGCAAGAGACCAGATGGACAGGTAAAGGTGAGATACTTAAAAATAGCTTTAAATTTCTCTTTACAGGGAGGGAGGATGGAAAGCATCACCAAGGCGTGGGTCTGCTGCTCAGCAGACATGCTAGTGATGCTCTTCTAGGATATGAGTGCATTAATTAAAAGTTTCTTACAGCAAAATTTCAGACAAGCATTAAAAACTTGAATGTTATCTGCTGTTATGCCCCCACTGAGGATGCTGATGAGGATGAGAAGGATAGGTTTTACGGACAACTTCAGGACATTTTGAATTCTGTCAAGAAAGGAGATATTACCCTTGTTCTTGGTGACTTCAATGCCAAAGTTGGTACCGACTCTGACCTTTGGGGAGGAGTAATAGGTCCTTTTGGTATTGGTAGCTGCAATGGCAATGGGCAACGTCTCCTACAGGTAAGTAAACTCAATGGTTTCAGAATAACTAACACATATTACAAACACCGCGACATACATAAATACACATGGGTTTCACCTGATGGGCTGCATATGAATATGATTGATTATATATTAATTAACAGCAAATGGGCTAGTTGTGTTAGAAATACCAGGGCATATAGGGGAGCTGAAATTGGATCGGACCATTACCTTGTTAAAAGTGTCTTGCAACTTAAACTTAAAAAGTGTTGTGCTAGAGTTAAAAAAATTACCTTTAATACTGAAGCTCTGAATGACCCAGTTATAGCTAAAGCTTACCATGATAGGTTACTTAGTCATTATGACGGTCATGGTTTGCTTAATACTGAAGTTGAGGAAGAATGGGGCCATTTTAAACAGGCTTTTTTGGAAACTAACAGTACTCTTTTAGGAAAAAAGGAGCAGAAGAGGCAGAATTATTTAAGTGACAAGGCAATTGAGCTTATTTCAGAAAGAAGGAATTGCAGGAATGTCCTTAAACAGTACCTTACTAGTCCTAATAGAAAAGATTACAGAGAGCTTAAACGTGTAAAGGATCAGTTAGCTACTGATAAAAATCTTTGGCTTGATAGCTTGGCTGACAAAGCTGAGGAAGCAGTTAGGCAGCACAACAGCAGAGAGCTGTACCAGATAGTTAATGTTTTATGTGGTAGAAAACGGACAGGCATACAGGGATTGAAGGATAAACAAGGTAAGGTTATAGAAGGTGAGGATTCTCTCATGGCTAGGTGGGCTGAGCATTTCAGTGATGTTCTAAACAATGTGGTTAGTTCTACTCCCATTGTTTGTAATGATGATAGATGCATTGGCAGATTTAATGTTGGCCCTATAACACAATCTGAAGTTAGTTTGGCTATCTCTAAACTGAAACTTCATAAATCCCCAGGGGTAGATGAAATTACTACAGAAATGCTCAGAGCTGGGAATGTTTTGGTTATCACTTGGATGACTGAAATTTTGAATAACTTTTATGATAAAGGCATGGTTCCTAAAGATTTTACCAGAGCTATTATTATCCCTATTTTCAAAAAAGGTGATCGCAGTTCTTGTGATAACTATAGGGGTATCAGCCTACTCTCTGTTCCAGGTAAAGTTCTTTCCATGATTGTGCTTAATAGAATTAAGAATCTGGTTGACAGGCAATTGCGTGATGAGCAATGTGGATTCATTTCTTTGTCTGCCAAGTGGTAGGGGATGTGTAGATCAGATATTTTCACTTAGGCAGATTCTTGAGAAATGTTTAGAGTTTCAGAAACCTTTGGTTGCTAGCTTTGTTGATTTCAAAAAGGCTTTCGACTCTGTTGATCGTCATAATTTGTGGTTGATTGTGAGATCATATGGTATACCAGACAAGTTAGTTAACATAATGAAAGCTCTCTATAATAACACTGAGTCGTGTATGAGAGTTGGTAAGTCTTGTAGCAATTGGTTTAGCATTACTTCTGGTGTTCGACAAGGGTGCATTTTGTCTCCTTTTCTCTTTAGTTTGGTTGTTGATTATGTTATGCGAAATTCACTTCAAGGGAAAGCTTTTGGCCTTAAATGGGCTGGAGATACGAAAATTTCAGATTTAGATTATGCTGATGATTTAGCCCTTTTGGCAAATGATGTTGATGAGATGAACTCTTTCATTCGAGCTGTTGATGAGACTGGTAGTAGAGTAGGTTTGGTTATAAACAGAGAGAAAACTAAAGTGATGAAAATTGGTCAGGCAGGTTGTGATTCAGTTAATCTGAATGGTTGCAGTCTTGAGCAGATGTCACAGTTTAATTATCTTGGGAGCTATGTAACTGATACTGGTGATGTGCGGCATGAGATTAACAGACGAATAGGTATTGCTGCCGGGACTTTTAAGAATCTATGGAGATTGTGGAGAAATAGGCGTATACACCTAAAGACTAAAATTAGACTGTATAATAGTTTGGTTCTTTCTAGGGTTAGTTATGGTAGTGAAACTTGGACGCTGTGTAAACAAGATAACAGGAAACTAGATGCTTTTGATTCCAGATGCTTACGCAGTATCTTGGGTATTAGGTGGTTTAACTTTGTAACTAATGATGAGGTTAAGCAAAGGAGTCTGCAACCTCCTTTAAGGAGCATATTGTGCAGAGAGAGACTCAGCTGGTTTGGCCATGTTGCCCGTATGGATAATTATAGATTGGCGAATAGGGTTATGAACAGTGTGCCTAGAGGCTTCAGAAGGAGGGGGAGACCTAGGATGCGGTGGGCAGACAATGTCAAACAGGACCTTGTTAGAATTGGTGTGCAGTGGCCGGATGCAGCAGATGTAGCTCAGGACAGATATGCTTGGAGAATTAAACTGCGTGGTCTGGTTGGACCTCCGTAGCCCATGGCTGCTTGAGGATGATGATGATGATGATGATGATGATGATGATGATGATGATGATGATGACGACGACGACACAGGGCCGGACTTCGACCATTTTAGTCCCTAAACTATGGTAAGTTTCAGAGGCCTGAATTTCAGAATTAAATTCAAATGGAGTTTTTTTTTTTAAAAAAGGCGCCTTTTGAACCGTGTTAGATGAAAATAAATCGTGTAAAAAGAGAATTGGCAATTTTTTTCTAAACAGTGTTAAATCAAAATCGTGTGAAAACAGAATTGGGTGTAAAGGAACATACGTCGGCCAAACGTTTCCAAACCTTCTGTTGTATAATCGATATCTCGATGTGATTCAGTAAGCATTAAAAAAAATGGTTTTTAGAAATTCAGTCTTTCATCGAAATAATTCTTCTGTTGCTGTTCTGTAGAAATCATCGGAGGTTAATTTATTCCCAGACAGAATCTGGCTGTTTCCAATAATTCCTCTTTTCGCAAATCGTTTTACTGATGTGTAGGATTCATATTCAATGATTCAAAATATTTCTTCGGTTGCCTTGGGAACCAATCAATGACCAATACTATTTTTCGAGCAAATTTTAGTCTCGGTAGTTGATGAAATCGATATCTTATATCTTCATTTTTAACTCTTTGCTACTTCTATTACTTTATCCAAACTGTCAAAAAGTTGAATAGAATCTCTACACTAACTGTCTATTCCGAAGAATAGTTTTCTTATTGTTTAAGAATTTTTTTTCGGGGGATTGAGAAATTGAGCGAATAAACACGTGCTATGGGAGCACCACTCAGAAAGATCAGGTACAGTCGCTCAATACACGTGACACGAAGGTTGCCAGATCACTAATTTCTAAAAAAATTATTGCCAGATATTTTTTCTGAATTCTATAATCAATCATAGTGTTCGGATACTTTTTTTGAGCGACCTTCGTGTCACGTGACATGAAGGTTGCCAGATCACTAATTTCTAAAAAAAATCGTTGCCAGATATTTTTTCTGAATTCTGTAATCAATCATAGTGTTCGGATACTTTTTTGATCGACTGTACAGAGTTGGTGAATGATTTTGATATTTTTTTCCTTTATTTGTCATTGACATCGATCCCAACAGTCTGCAGGTTTTCCTCCTGTGGCAACGCCCTCGTCGCCAAGCGCCGTCTGTCTGCACCAGGTCCTAGCAGATCGAGAGAGTTCTCTCGCTCCGAATGGCAACACCCTGATCGAGTGACGAGCACGCGAACTGACACCGGGACAGCACGTGCTCTCTTACGTTGAGTCGATATCTGCTGGGAAAGATGAAATCACCCAGAGAAAGGCGGGGGGGGGATATTAAAAAGGAATATATTTATAATTATTCAGAAACCGTCTTCTTGAATTGAAATCCTGTCCTTGTATGTTGAGCTGGATCTCTTTAGATATTGCCATTATGTGAGATTTTTTCTCGAACGGCCACGTTGACGCCATTTTCATTTGTCAGGGAGGAGAATCGGACAGTCTACGGAATGCTCCACGCGTTTCAGGAAATAACTCCTCCTCTGAATCTGGCAATGCCGACACAAGGAGTGTGGCGCCACCTGACTGAATATTGTATGCCTGTTTCACTCATTAGTCTGATGAACATCACAAATTAAAGAGAAAAAAACTTTTCAATTATGACACAAGTTGGGTTAAGCTGCCAAACGATAGTTACTCATACACCGGAAGGACAGAGAGCTCTGCGCGCTATTTCATCTGATGATGCAGAGAAACAGATCAGCATCCGACCCCGCCTTTTTATTGCACACACCGTTAGCACCTTTCCAAAAGGTTATTATTTTCAGGAGGGGTACGGAAAGGGAGGATTGCCACTTCAGTGACCTGTTATAGTCTTTTTTGATGAAGATTAATGATGTGCACAGGGTCTCGAGCCTGATGATTTCAACCACCTGGAGTGTTTGCTTGCTCGCCCTTTCAACTCTGGACTTGCTGCAATGATGAGAATCTGTCTGAAGTATCGTCTGTTGTGTTTTCTCGAGATTTCCAACACCTAGGAAATGGATAAGAAGATCCTGAATCAGAATCCACCTGAATCCTTAATTCTGTTTTCTAATCGATTTTCCTAAACCAGTGTTATTTATCTCGTATGTCAACTTTCTGATTCTCGAAAGCGACTGCTTTTTCTGATGGGAAAGGACCCATCTGATTTACAGATTCTTGAAAGGGATTGCTTACTTCTGATGGGAAAGGACCCATCTGCTTGACTGATTCTTGAAAGGGATTGCTTACTTCTGATGGGAAAGGACCCACTGCTTGACTGATTCTTGAAAGGGATTGCTTACTTCTGATGGGAAAGGACCCATCTGATTTACTGATTCTTGAAAGGGATTGCTTACTTCTGATGGGAAAGGACCCATCTGCTTGACTCATTCTTGAAAGGGATTGCTTACTTCTGATAGGAAAGGACCCATCTGCTTGACTCATTCTTGAAAGGGATTGCTTACTTCTAATGGGAAAGGACCCATCTGCTTGACTGATGCTTGAAACAGATTGCTTTCTTCTGATGGAAAAGAACCCATCTGCTTCACTGATGCTTGAAACGGATTGCTTACTTCTGATGGAAAAGGACCCATCTGATTGACTGATGCTTGAAACAGATTGCTTTCTTCTGATGGGAAAGGACCCATCTGATTGACTGATGCTTGAAACAGATTGCTTTCTTCTGATGGGAAAGGACCCATGTGATTGACTGATGCTTGAAAGGGATTGCTTACTTCTGATGGGAAAGGACCCATCTGCTTGACTGATGCTTGAAACAGATTGCTTACTTCTGATGGGAAAGGACCCATCTGCTTGACTGATGCTTGAAAGGGATTGCTTACTTCTGATGGGAAAGGACCCATCTGCTTGACTGATTCTTGAAAGGGATTGCTTACTTCTGATGGGAAAGGACCCATCTGCTTGACTGATGCATGAAAGGGATTGCTTACTTCTGATGGGAAAGGACCCATCTGCTTGACTGATGCATGAAAGGGATTGCTTACTTCTGATGGGAAAGGACCCATCTGATTGACTGATGCTTGAAACAGATTGATTACTTGATAAGCCCTTTTGGTATTGGTAGCTGCAATGGCAATGGGCAACGTCTCCTACAGGTAAGTAAACTCAATGGATTCAGAATAACTAACACTTATTACAAACACCGCGACATACATAAGTGCATGTGGGTTTCACCCGATGGGCTGCATAGGAATATGATTGATTATATATTAATTCACAGCAAATGGGCTAGTTCTGTTAGGAATACCAGGGCAAATAGGGGAGCTGAAATTGGATCTGACCATTACCTTGTTAAAAGTGTCTTGCAACTTAAACTTAAAAAGTGTTGTGCTAAATTAAAAAAAACTTAAAAAGTTAAAACATTCTGAAGCTCTGAAAGTATACTTAGTCATTATGACAATTGATGCTTGTTTACTGCTGAGGTTAAGGAAGAATGGGATCAGTTGAAACATACTTTTCTTGAAATTAAGAGTACTCTTTTCTGCAAAAGGAGCAACGGAAAATAATGTTAAGGAGCTTATTCCTGAAAGAAGGAATTGCAGGGATTAACCTCATCAGTATCCTATAGATAGCATTACAAAGAGTTTAATAAAACATGTAAATGATCAATTAACAGATGATAAGAATCATTAGCTTATTAGCTTGGCTGACAAAGACTTTAGATCGAGTTGGGTTATTTTGCATCTCAGCACCAGGTTTGTGAAGACAATGGGCTAAGCAGCCAGGTCATAAGGACCCCAATGTCTCAGAGAATGTACAGTTGGTAGGAGAGACGGAAACCTCCCTTCAAGATCGTCCACTAATGCCCTATCCGACGGACATCACTCTTCCGAAGCCCATCGTGTTCCAGAGGGAAGATTGTTTTTCATTGCAAATACTTATCTTACGAAGGACTGCAGACATCTTCTCGTGGTGCGGAGAGCCACGGGAAGGGTCAGGAAGGATGATTCAGCATTGCAGGAAAAGTGTGCACTCGCGAGTGTCACGTGTCCGTTGTATGCCAGGCTTGAGTGTGCGGATGCATTCCTCAGTCACCAGCTATGATGTCGTCAGGCTGTCTCGAGGTTCGTACATCCAGTCACATGAATCTCCGTGCTCCGATGTCTATCGATCAGTTTCATTGCCATGGCAACCCCGCAGCAGTGTCGGCCTAACTCCGATAACAAGTGTTGCTCACCAGATGACGTCACAACGGATGGACGAGAGAAAGGAACTTCGACTAATTAAATCAATTTCGATGAGATTGAGTCTCTTCTGAACCTTCACCTCATTTCACTGCCAATGCAGTCAAATAGCACGTTTCCACCCCCCTCCCACCGCCACCCCCAACCCTATCGAGCCCGTTTGCTTCTTTCTTTCATAATTGTCACGTGGCCAAATTTAAAGTTAGTCGCGAAGTCATTTTCAAAGCACAGAGAATAGAAGTGCCGTCAGAGTGTCAGATTCAGGGATTTGTCTTTTTCTCCAATCACTCTTACTTCCCTTCCCTTTCAAGGGAATCGGTCCTTTTTTTTGCAATCATCACATCCATATTCTCCTCCTCCCTTCTGAACACGTTTCAATTAATCCCTTCTCTTTCTCCTCCCTCCTGAACTCTTTTCATCCCCTCTCTTTCTCCTTGATCCTAAACCCTTTTCATCCCCTTTCTTTCTCTTCCCTCCTGAACTCTTTTCATTTCCTCTCTTTCTCCTCGATCTTAAACCTTTTTCATCCCCTTTCTTTCTCCACCCTCCCGAACCCTTTTCATTCACTCTCTTTCTCCTCCCTCCTGAACTCTTTTCATCCCCTTTCTTTCTCCTCGATCCTAAACCCTTTTCATCCCCTTTCCTTTTCCACCCTCCCGAACCATTTTCATTCACTCTCTTTCTCCTCCCTCCTGAACTCTTTTCATCCCCTTTCTTTCTCCTCGATCCTAAACCCTTTTCATCCCCTTTCCTTCTCCACCCTCCCGAACCTTTTTCATTCACTCTCTTTCTCCTCCCCCTGAACTCTTTTCATCCCCTCTCTTTCTCCTCGATCTCAAACCCATTTCATCCCCTTTCTTTCTCCACCCTCCCGAACCTTTTTCATCCCCTCTCTTTCTCCTCGATCTTAAACCCTTTTCATCCCCTTTCTTTCTCCACCCTCCCGAACCTTTTTCATTCACTCTCTTTCTCCTCCCTCCTGAACCCTTTTCATCCCCTCTCTTTCTCCTCGATCCTAAACCCTTTTCATCCCCTTTCTTTCTCCTCCCTCCTGAAATCTTTTCATCCCCTCTCTTTCTCCTCGATCTTAAATCCTTTTCATCCCCTTTCTTTCTCCACCCTCCCGAACCTTTTTCATTCACTCTCTTTCTCCTCCCTCCTGAACCCTTTTCATCCCCTCTCTTTCTCCTCGATCCTAAACCCTTTTCATCCCCTTTCTTTCTCCTCCCTCCTGAACTCTTTTCATCCCCTCTCTTTCTCCTCGATCCTAAACCTTTTTCATCCCCTTTCTTTCTCTTCCCTCCTGAACTCTTTTCATCCCCTCTCTTTCTCCTCGATCTTAAATCCTTTTCATTTCCTTTCTTTCTCCACCCTCCCGAACCCTTTTCATTCACTCTCTTTCTCCTACCTCCTGAACTCTTTTCATCCCCTCTCTTTCTCCTCGATCTTAAACCCTTTTCATCCCCTTTCTTTCTCCACCCTCCCGAACCTTTTTCATTCACTCTCTTTCTCCTCCCTCCTGAACCCTTTTCATCCCCTCTCTTTCTCCTCGATCCTAAACCCTTTTCATCCCCTTTCTTTCTCTTCCCTCCTGAACTCTTTTCATCCCCTCTCTTTCTCCTCGATCTTAAATCCTTTTCATCCCCTTTCTTTCTCCACCCTCCCGAACCCTTTTCATTCACTCTCTTTCTCCTACCTCCTGAACTCTTTTCATCCCCTCTCTTTCTCCTCGATCTTAAACCCTTTTCATCCCCTTTCTTTCTCCACCCTCCCAAACCTTTTTCATTCACTCTCTTTCTCCTCCTCGATCCTAAACCCTTTTCATCCCCTTTCTTTCTCCTCCCTTCTGAAATCTTTTCATCCCCTCTCTTTCTCCTCGATCTTAAACCCTTTTCAATTCAAAGTTTCCCTTTATCATCCTTTTTATCCCAACAAGAATCGTTTTTCATATTTTATTCCTGTTCCTACGAAAAGAAACATGCTATCATCTTCTCCTCCTCCCATGTAAAAATCTTCTCTTCCTCTTTCGTAAATCTCAGGAAAACCTTTCGGTGACTGAATTCTGGTAAGAAACGAACGCGCTGTAATTTTAAATTAAAAAGTTAATATTTAAAAAATGCTAGAAACAAGATTTCTTCTAGAGGAAACCCTTTTTTTCTTAGTGATGGTGTCTAATGTGGCGTAAAAGAAAAAAAACTTTTCTTTTATCGAAAGGGAAAAAAATTATTTTTTGAGAATTCGTTTTGACCTTCATGCAATTAAAGAGCGCATTATGTTTCCCTTTTTAAACTCGATGTTTCCAGAATATCAATGACGTCAGGCCGTCTTTGCGCCATTTTCGTTCTGCATTCTGTTCATCTTTCTTTCCATTAGCATCAGAAATAAGGAAGGAAAGAAAAGGAAAATGAGCAAAAGATGTAAATTTTTTTTCTCCTCAGAGAGAACGAGAGTAATAACTCGTAAACGAATTCTCTTCTGAAAAGAAACGGTCGCCATCATTTCTGTTGCATTCTCTTCGGCCCATTCGCATGAAGAAGAGGTAATGACGTCACTTGCGCATTCTCCCCCCCCCTCCCTTCTGCGACCTCGATTCAAATTAATTTTCTCCCCTCTCTCTCCCTCTACTTCCATTCTCTCTTTCAACGAGTTAAGTTTCCTCTCTTTACAACCGAGAACATCCCTCCCCTCCCATAATTTATCTTAACATAGAAATGATTAATTTCTTAGTAGCCAATGAGGTGAGAGGTGGAAGTCAGGAGGGGGAGGGAGGGGGAGGGAGCGGATTGATATTTTCTTTCATCGAAAAGACAAAAGCGTCTTCAGATGTGATCTGCGCGAGATCTTCATGAACTTTAGCTTCAGTGTTTAATTTTTATAACATTGTTGCAACTGCTCACAAAAATTAGGGGATATTTTTATCACTTCATATTCATTTTGAAATATCCCCTAATTTTTGTGAGCAGTATAATTCCGTAAACGTTACATTCGAGAACTTCTCCACACACGAGCTCGGACTCAAGTGGAGTTCTCTTTTTTATTCGCTTCTTTCATATTGTTCAGTTTAAAAAACTACCTATAAAATAGATTATAATTTATACTTTACAATATAATTTGTGTTAATCAGTTCATGTGTATGAACTTTTGAACTTGAAAATTTTATGTAAAAGTACGTTTTCTGTTGCGGATTTTGTATTGAACTGTACTGGTGTTGAGAGTAGTGAATAAAAAATCTCTCTCTATCTCTCTATCTAAGTTTGCTCGTGCAGCTCCTCCTTCGGACTCTTGCCACTCCCACTCCTTTCTCAAAGCGACTCTCTTTTGGCTCCTTTCCATTTCTATATCGATATGAGTGCGAATATATCGCCAAAGCAGAGCATGATGGTATATTTAAAACGTTTATATTGCATAAGCTTTTTACGAAAAAAATCTGACATTTAAAGTTCTTCGCCAAGCCCACTTAAATCTCAATTTCTAACAAAATATGCTTTCTGCATTTAAAGGGTTAAGGAAACTTGGCTCGAGCATTTTCAAAATCAGTTCGTTCTGGGAAAAATCATTAAAAATTGGCGAAAATTAACATAATTATTACGGAAATTGCTTAAAATACTCTTTGACACCTTGTTAGTAAAGGTAAGTATAAAGGTTATTGTTTGTTTTTTTTAGTTTTAAGAGCAATTATTTAAACTGGCATTGTTGGCTGTTAGACATTTCAATTTCCTTAAATGTCGAAATTACCAAACGAATATTGTTGAAAATCGAGACTCAAATGAATTTTATTGAGATATTTAAATCATTTCAGTCACATTTTTAAATAAAAACCTAATTTAATTAACTTCTGTAGCTGAGTTACTTTTGGCATGACATATAAATGCATCCAATAAGATGTCCGCTGAATGTCTCGTCATGCTTTTACGTTAACGCCCAAATTAGAAAATGAAGTAGATGACGTAGGATGATAAAACGCCAAGTTGCCATGAATGAAAGTTTTGTGCATGTTTTAAGAAATATTTTCCTAAAGGCTTCGTCTTTTATTATTTCGATGTAAACTTGAGCTCTGATATTATTTGGTATTATAAGGGAATAAATCGTTTCAATCACTCAATTTAGCGCGAGCAGCTGAATACATCCCCCGTGAGGCAATTTTTTTAAAAGAATTTGAAAAGGTTTCTAAGGACGGAGATGACTCTGTCATCAGTAGAGCGCGCGCCATGATCGTAATCTGTAGTTTCCAGGTTCGAGTCCCAATTGTGTCCGAGTTGAAATTCAACCCCATTCGCCCCTCCCCCCCCCCGCCCCGCCCTCCGCCCATTCAAACCCCGAGATTCAGAGATCAGCAAATGAATTAATCGACTAAACGGTTAATTGGTCGGTGGGGTGAAGAGATCGGAATGATGCTCGCGCAACCATCTGATTAAAGGGATGTGGAATGAGGATGAAGAATGAGGTGGGGCTGACGAGTGTGAAAGATCTCCATTGCTCGACAGAGTTGGAAAGGGAGCGAATTTCGTCTTTCTGGTGACCTTGATGAGGAGAGGATGGAGAAACAGATTCCTTTTCGAGATGGTCATCAGAGAGCAGGAGCAGACGATGTGGTCGTCGGATTCTCGTTGGGATCCTTGCAGACGCTGCGATGAAGTGATGAAAGTGTTCAAACGATGAAGTGAGGCACGAACGCCAACGAGGAGGCTGTCCGATTGGCGCCATTGCTCCCACTGCAGCTCGCATCCCTCCTCCTCCTCCTATTTCGCGGGCACGCGACGAGAGACTATCTTTCGCTCCATGGCAACGGCCTTCGCTATCCCCCTCTTCTTCCCCACATCCCGGCAATCGATCCGTCCTCTGGCTGCACGTGTACACGAAGTGTGTCCATGCAGACTCTCACTGCGCCTTCGCCGACGGAACTAGGAATTCGGCAACGTCACACTCGGGATGCAGTCTCTAACACGTGCAGATGCAGGCACGAGTTGTTGCTGAGAGATGATGTCGTGTGCCGCATCATTAGAGGACGGTAGTGTGGGCGGAAGGGGGCGCTCTCTACACCGCTGAGGAATTGACTCGTGGGACTTCATTCACTCGCGCGGCCACGTGGCATCTGCACATGCATTGCAACATCTGGAAAGAAAAGAGGCCCAGGAGGAGACGTGAAGAAGGAAACAAGTGATGGAGAGAGAGATAGAGCGAAGGAGAAGTCGAAAAGGGAGGAAGGCACGTGAGGACGACGATCAGAGAAATGGGATGATGGTGGCAGTTCATAGATGGCGCTGCAGATTGAGATTTGTATCGGGATCGGAATAATCGGAAAAGCAGAAGAGGCAAAAAAAAGATTGTTAAAAAATTGTTTTCATCTCGTTTCAAAATAAAAAAAAGGAGATGTTGATGTTTCGATTATGGATATTACCTTTTGAAGTGAATGTCTTCTAAGTCCAACATCTCCTCCAACAGAATTCTTTATTTTAAGGAAATTTCAGTGTAACTCGGTGGCAACATCATTGAGAAACAGAAATAGGAAATCAGGTTGAGGGATTAAAAATAAAATCAAAATATGGATTCTCGAAATTCATTTTCAACATTTTAGGAGTTATGCAAACTGAAATGTTTAAAATTATGGTTCGGAAAAAAATATCATTCGAAATTGGAAAACACTGAAATCATTAAATAAATTGATTAAAAAAAATAGGTTTATGCGTTTATTTTTAATTTAGTGTAAAATAATTGCTTTGATTTAAACCTTACTGAACTCGCATTTCAGAGTAATTATTTTAGCTAATTAAATAATCGGAGTTTCATAACTTCTTGTTAGAGAATAATATTGTTGGAAAATGAACGTTTAATTCGCTCTGAAAGAATTCTTTCATGTTTTTCAAACATATTTTCCCATCGAAAGCTCATTTAGGAAGTTACGAAATCTGATTTCCTGTTGGAATAAAACGTCATTGTTTCCATGGCCACCGAATTCAATTAGTCCAGCAGGACTGGGGAACTCAAAACTTAGCAAGGAGTCATTTTAAAAAAATCCTTTCTTAAAGTGGTCATGGAATTTCTTGGCATTCTCTATTGAGAAAATTCGAATCCCACCCATTCAAAACAGAGTCACGTGAGCTTCTGTCTGTACAGAATCTCCCTACAACATTACGGATTTTCGATGTCAAAGCGTCTGCAGACGATCAACTTATTAATTTCATTACAGAAAGAAACCGTAAATTTATAAAACTGAAATTATACAAGATATAAAAAAAGGTCACATTGCTTGCAAAAAAAAATGGCAAAATAGCTATGAGTTGCTTTAAGGGGTATTTCTTTTTTTGTTATTGTGTCATTTTAAACATATTTTGCTGTTATTGTTGCTTTGCATGAGGTCAAGTTCATCTGAGGGAGGAGGGGGGAGGAGAAGAGGGGAGGGAAATATCCGAATCTGTTTAGGACAGACCTGTAAACGTTGGATTCGTTCAGATGAAGGAATGATTTTTTTTTTGTTTTCAGTTGTAACAATTTCTTGCAGCAAATTTTTAAATGAAATGATTTCTTTTTTCTCTTCCCCTCTCCACTCCCCCTTTTTAGCACTCGGTGCAATGGACTACATCCGCGAGTTCGACATTCGACTCGAGAAGGAGATGTATTACGCCGGCGAGACCCTCGCGGGACACGTGATACTCGACACGGTGGAAAACTTCAAACTGAAAGGTAAGTGGTTGGCAGGAGGGGGGGGGGAAATAATTTCATTCCTTGTTGCTATGGGGGGAAACGCGGACTTCCCTTTAAAATCAAGTTACGTTTGGTAAGTGATAATAATCAGAGGAAGATGATCAATTCGCAAGATGTGCGCAAGGACAGATTCGGATAAATGAAGGATCCCAATTTCATTCCGAAATTCTGATCTGTCCTACGGAAACAAACAATTCCATTGTATGGCTGTAACATTGACGAAAAGAAATTCTTTTCATTCGGCCTTGAGGATCACCGATTGTTGAACTATCTGTTTCTTTTTCATGGGTCACAAAAATACAAACAAACAAACGCATCCTTGAGCATTATTCGGACACAGAACAACACACTTACCAATGATCTGTAGTGCTCCAGGATCTGAACTTCCCAGGTTCGAGTCTCTGCATCCCCACATCTGAAAGGGGACATCGATGGGATTTAAATAGCTGCCTTCACCCCCCCCCCCCCCTCTACAGGAGATAAAGCCGTTTCACCGTATGCGGGGGAGACATTCCTTGGGCAAGTTAAAGAATACACTGGAAGGACACTTTCATTGGACATTAGTGGATATAATCTGCTAACTGTTCCAGCAGGTATCGTGGTAACTGTTTCAGAAGGTATCATGGTAACTGTTTGAGCACGTGCCATGGTAACTGTTTGAGCACGTGCCATGGTAACTGTTTGAGCACGTGTCGTGGTAACTGTTTGAGAAGGTATCGTGGTATCTGTGTGAGCAGGTATCGTGGTAACTGTTTGAGTGGGTATCGTGGTATCTGGGTGAGCATGTATCGTGGCAACTGTTTGAGAAGATATCGTGGTAACTGACCAAGTGTCGTGGTAACTGAGAAAGTATCTTGGTAACTGTTTTGATAAATGATAACAATACCTACAACCCGAGTCACAAATGCCAAAAGTTAAAATAATGAAAGAGAGGCAAAAACAGACATGATTTAATAAAAGTGTTTCGCAAATTACTTTTCAATATAAATTTACTTTCGGATTCTTTTAAATTAAAATCGAAATCATTCCGAAACTTGGAACGTTGAAAGGTCAGTGATGACCTTTCCGTAATTAGTTCTTCGCGAAGGTCAAAGGAATAGGCACTTGGATAACGATAGCGATTCTTTATAAAACTAATATCGTATTTATTTTAAGGGCACAAAACATACCTAATTGTAATCTTAATTGATCGGAAAACCCGATGATTAGCAAGTTATAGAAGTTTTGATTTCTTTAAAAGTTCGTGCAATGGCATGATATTCGTAAGAACTTAAAAAAGATGTCGCCTTCTCTTTTTTGTCGTGGAGACGACATCTGCGAGTGAAAAATCGAACAGTGACGTCATTTGTTCTAACAGTTGAATCACTTGGACTTCATCGGAGAGGATGCTGCTCCCATCCGTCCACTTCCTCTTGCAATCTCTTCCCTTGCCCTTGACGGGATGCATCGGGCAACTCTCTAACAAACAAACAAACAAACAGCTCCTTTCTGAAACCGATTTCAGAGATCAACCTCCCGTAAAAATCACAAACGATTCCTCTCGCTATCGTATCCTAGGCAACGATCCGAATCCATTCTCTTAGTCTGATGTCGGAATTGGAATCAACAGCAGAGGATGATCAACAGTCGTCTCGTCTGCGATGACGGCGACATCTGAATTGCTTTGTCATAGCAACCAAAGAAGATAAATCTTCCCCCCCCCTCACTTCCTGACCAATGGCTCCATCCAAATCCGTATCCGACATTTCAAAATCATCATCTGTCTCTGCAGAAGATCAGTTGGGAGTCTGGAAGGGATCTTCCCGATGCACGCGCCAAATCCTCCTCGCATCACAAATTTCTTTCACCTTTGACCAAATACGAACTCTATAAAGAAGCTAAAAAAAGTTTTCCTTTTCCAAAACCTTGTCGCAATCTGGGATCAACAATAATACACTGGTTACGATTCATCTGATTTGTTTTGTTTTACCTCTGAGGGGCACTTTTTTGCACACCATGACCTAAATGGTCAGGTCACAAGGACCCCGAAGGCTCAGAGTTGGTTGGGGGAAGCGGACCCACTGGAACAGCTGTTGGGAGACAGATGGTAGCCTCCCGTCAAGGCCATCCAGTGTGTTCTTTAACGTTGGGTTGTTTTACATCTGAGCGGCACTTCTTTACATACAATGGGATAAATGATCAGGTCACAAGGACTCCGAAGGCTCAGAGAAGGTTGAGGGAGGGGACTCACTGGAACAGCTGTTGGGAGACAGATGGTAGCTTCCCGTCAAGGCCATCCAATGTGTTCTTTAACGTTGGGTTGTTTTACCTCTGAGTGGCACTTCTTTACATACAATGGGATAAATGACCAGGTCACAAGGACTCCGAAGGCTCAGAGAAGGTTGAGGGAGGGGACTCACTGGAACAGCGGTTGGGAGACAGATGGTAGCTTCCCGTCAAGGCCATCAAATGTGTTCTTTAACGTTGGGTTGTTTTACCTCTGAGCGGCACTTCTTTGCACACAATGGGCTAAATGGCCAGGTCACAAGGACCCCGAAGGCTCAGAGAACGTTGGGGGAGGGGATCCACTGGAATAGCTGTTGGGAGACAGATTGTAGCCTTCCGTTAAGGCCATCCAGCGTGTTCTTTAACGTTGTTTTACCTCTGAGTGGTACTTTTTTGCACACAATGGGCTAAATGGCCAGGTCACAAGAACCCCGAAGGCTCAGAGAAAGTTGGGGGAGGGCACTCACTGGAACAGCTGTTGGGAGACAGATGGTAGCCACCCGTCAAGGCCATCCAACGTGTTCTTTAACGTTGGGTTGTTTTACCTCTGAGCGGCACTTCTTTGCACACAATGGGCTAAATGACCAGGTCACAAGGACCCCGAAGGCTCAGAGAAAGTTGGGGGAAGGGACTCACTGGAACAGCTGTTAGGAGACAGATGGTAGCCTCCCGTCAAGGCCATTCAATGTGTTCTTTAAAGGTGGGTTGTTTTACCTCTGAGTGGTACTTTTTTGCACACAATGGGCTAAATGGCTAGGTCACAAGTACCCCGAAGGCTCAGAGAAGGTTGGTGGAGGAGACCCACTTGAACAGCTGTTGGGAGACATATGGTAGCCTCCCGTCAAGGCCATCCAGTGTGTTCTTTCATGAGTACAAGGGATGGCCATATTGCAGATGATGCCACGGCTTAAATCCGACGGACGGCGGCCTTTCCAAGTCCATCTGTGTCTACTCTCTCACAGAATGCAAATGAAGGTTTGCGAAAACAAATCCTGGCCCAGGTGGGACTCGAATGTGGGAACTTCAGATGAGGAGCGTGGCGCGCTGACGGTTCAGCCCTTAAAGTTGACGTTTCAGTTAAGTGCACGAGAGGCCCTCTCATCAAGAAGATCGTTTCCCGTGTTTCTGGCCTTAACTTGGCCGCGAGTCACGTGATTATTTTACCTGCGGCCCTTCCCCTCCTGTTGAGTTCGATCCTCTTAACATCTCGCGCAAAACTATCGGAACCAATCAGAGAGAAGAAAAAAGGGGAAACGGAAATGAAATCTGACTGTTGGATTCAGAGCAATCGTCTGTTGAGCTCTTTAGCAGCACGTGCACTTGATTCCCTCTCACATCCGATCAAAAGACTGAAATATTTTTTTTGCTTCATCCCCCCCCCCTTTTTTCTGTCAACGTCATCATTCCATCTTCTTAACTCCCTCCCCAATTCACGCCCCCCCCCTTCACAATTCCTATTCATTGCAACGAACGACGAGATCCTCATCCTCGGTACCGAGTAAGCGGCTTACCTGTCACGTGACAGCGATCGCCAGTTCCGCTCTTAACGAATCGTCTGCGGCAGGCCTTGGCGCGCGCGAGAAAGTCGTGACGATGCCGAGCCAATCCAGCGTCGCCTCGTTTCGAAACCCAATGTCGCAATACCTGGGGAGGGGGGGGGGGAGGGCTTGTCGAGGGCCGATCATCGTCTGCCTTTGATGAAACGGATCGAGTTGCGTCTTTGAAAAGAGGAAAGTGCAAAAAACTGAAAAAGAACGATGAAAAGAATTCTGTCTTCTTAGAAGAACTCAAATGAAGAAAGAAACCTGGCATCACTTTCTGAAATCATTTCAATAGAAAATGATTTTTTTTTCTTCTTCTGACGAAAGAAACTGGTTTTAGCGCCATCTGCAATCTTCCAACTGAAAAGGATTTCAGAAAGCGAGGGGATGAGCGACAATTTTTAGAATTTTGCGACACATCCGCATCTCTTCTCCTTCCCCCCCTTCCCATTCGGTATAATGAGCTTCCGTTTAATTCATTCGTCGTTTGCAATTTGGTCTTCAGTTTGGAAAGATCGAAATGGCAACAGTTGTTTCGACACGTGCAGCAAGACATCCACCAAAAGGTTTAAAATGGTACATAAGAAAAATCACTTCGCAGCCGAGGATTCGACGTATTTTAAAATAACAACAATAACAACAACAACAGAAACCATTTTGGAAACAGAATGGCGGGAGGGTTGGTAGCGCGCGCCAGAAAAACCTGACAAAGTCATTGGATGTGTCCGTATGCAAATGTCTGTGTGTTGTTTCGAAACGAGGACATCAGCTGACAGAGCTCCTGCGTCACATCTCTGCTTTGTAGTGTTAAAGAGTGATCATCGTCCTCTTTCTTTTTCAGCCATCCGGGTCCTGCTGCGGGGCAAGGCTCATGCCGAGTGGAAAGTGGTCGTCAGCGGAGACAGACGAACCGTGAAGGATGATCACGTCTTCATCGATGACAGGGCAGTCATCTGGGGAAAAGGTAAGACGATCATCTTTTCCTCGAAGCTGAAATCGCCACTTTCCGTAAGGATTGCAAATGAGTGTCAGGTCAATATGGCAACGCATCGTTTGAAAGGGGGAAAAAATCGATCACGTGCCAAAATAATCTTTTCGTAAAAGTAACTGTTTTGCATATTCCATTTAGATATACGGATTTTACCTTTTTTTTTTTTTCAAACTATACATTAAATATCTCTGAAGGTTATTTTTTATTCATACCCGTGCTTAAATTGTGGCGAGGAGCTCTTAACGTAGCTGTGTTTTGGTCTGAATATCCAGACGACATTATGTTGGATCCCATAAATTAATCAGCAACCCTAAGTTACGTCCATGGACAGCTGACGTCGAAACTGCAAAATAAATTCTTTTCATTTGTAAAGATATGATAGCAGATAAAGATCTCAAATTTATCAACATCTCGATTTTCAACAATATTTAGTGAGTTATTTGAATATTTAAGAATGCCAGTCTTAAGAAACTTACAAAACTGATGAATAGTGAAAGAATTCTTTACAGAAACTTTTAAAATACAGCTTAATTTTATTAAACACTTTGATAACAACACTTGTTAATAAGTTTTAATTAACTTCTGAAGTCAATTTTTCTTTCTGGCATTGTTCACAGTTAAATATTAAAACTTTCACAACTCATTAAATACTGAACCAATATTGTTGAAAATCTCGACACTAATATATTTTATTGAGATCTTTATTATCTGCTATCACATTTTCATCCCCCCCCCCCAAATAAAATAGTAATTATTCGGCGTCTGCTTCCCATTGCCACATAACATGGGTTGTTCCTTAATTCGTGTAAACTAGTATGGTAATAAGGAACTTTAAAGATATTTAAAGGAAAAATAGAAAATTCTTTCTTAAAAAATAATTAATTTTTTTTTATTTCTTAATATCTACATCTTCGTAAAGTCTGAGCCTCTATTATTTTCATTCTTGTTGCCAAGTTTAAACTTTGAAGAAACAGTTAACTTTAATTGAAGCTTGTTGTGATGCATTTTACAATTCCGCCTTTCTTACTCATTTCAAATATTTAAAAGTTATAACTTTGGCAGAAAAGATTTCCTAAAAGTACTCTGTTTAAACTGAAACTTGGTAATGATGATAAACGCAATAAATGTACCTGAAACAGTTTTGCATCTTTTATTATATTGCAGAAATAAGTTATCCAAAGAGGCAACTGCTTATACAACTCTAAGTAAAAAAATATGGCATTAAAATTTTAATTAATATAATATTAAGCAAAAATATTTCTGCCATCATCTGAAAAAATGCAACTGAGTCATCATCATCATCTGTTGCCTAGTTAAGAGATTTCTATCATCTGTGTTTATCTTCATTTCTGTAACGTGAGTTTAATGAACATTTTTTTTTCTATTCTAATGAAGGGAGAAAAATGTTTCATTCTGTAAAGATGGAAAGGGAGGGAGATATTCACGCGAGGTAGGAAGGACAAAATGCACCCTTGGCGAACACCAGACGTAATGCTAAACCAATTGCTACAAGACTTACCAACTCTCACACATGACTCAGTGTTATTATAGAGAGCTTTCATTATGTTAACTAACTTGTCTGGTATACCATATGATTTCACAATCAACCACAAATTATGACGATCAACAGAGTCGAAAGCCTTTTTGAAATCAACAAAGCTGGCAACCAAAGGTTTATGAAACTCCGAACATTTCTCAAGAATCTGCCTAAGTGAAAATATCTGATCTATACATCCCCTACCACTTCTGAATCCACATTGCTCATCACGCAATTGACTGTCAACCAGATTCTTAATTCTATTAAGCACAATCAAGGAAAGAACTTTACCTGGAACAGAGAGTAGGCTGATACCCCTATAGTTATCACAAGAACTGTGATCACCTTTTTTGAAAATAGGGATAACAATAGCTCTGGTAAAATCCTTAGGAACCATGCTTTTATCATAAAAGATATTCAGAATTTCAGTCATCCAAGTGGTAACCGAAACATTCCCAGCTCTAAGCATTTCAGTGATTTAAGAATGAAAGATCACTACCCAGAATCAACCAATTAGATCGATTGTAATAATGCTTTCCTAACACTTCAAACTATTCTTAGAAGAATTTCAATTTCGTCACGATTGCTGATGAAATGTCTCAGCCGAGGAATTCACAGGAAATTTTGTTAAAGACATTTCTCCATATCCGGAAAATGATCCCAGAGTTTTGAAGTAATATTGCGTCACCGAGGATTGCCTCAGAAAGCCAAAGTCGCGACACCACGTGCTTAGCACGCCATGTCTGAAAGCAAGAAGAACACGAAGCGTGCCGAAGAACTTCTTTCAAAAAGATTCGATCAACATTCAAATGGATTTGCTCTGAGAAGAGATAAATTGTTGCTGCAAATCCCTTCCCATTGTTAAATGATAATATCCTTCTACTATCGGTTGATGGAATCCGAATTAAAATTGTCTTCACTTTGAAATCCGATTTAAGTGTCGTTCGCAAAAAAACATCACACACAATGGTGAAGTGCATAAACGTCTGCTACTTTTGTGATTTTTTCCCCTCGATGAAAGAATGAACGAAAGTCTCGCATCACCATGTCATTGTTGGCTCTTCATCATTGTTGGCTCTTCATCATTGTTGCAAGTGAGCAGCAAAAATCGAATATTGTCTTCTAGTGTTGGGGCAATTGTTACATCCTTCCATTCTCTCTACCAAACGATTTAGCTGAATTTGCAGACGATCCGATGCTTCGGCCAACCGAAAAAGCGGAAGGGAGGGATTTGTTATCGCTCGAGTCTCTTTCCTCGGATGACACGCGCTAACATTTTCCCTTCTTCGGAAGAAGGGAAGAGAATTTTCCTTAGCAACAGATCCCTTGACTCGTTTATTTATTCATTTATTTAAAGAGTGGTGATTGAGATCTCATCGCATCACTACTTCAGCGATGCGTTCAAAACAAAAAAGGAAACAAATTAAAATAAAATGGAAGCCATCATTGCTCCAGAGCTTCTTCTTTTTACGGCAGGGATCATCTGCAGCATCCACAGTTGCCATTTTTCTCCTTCTTGAAGCCTGAGGTCATCGCACGCACTGGACACAACGCACTTCCACTCGGTGCTGACATCAGCGCCACGTCGAGGATCATCTCGAGAGTGCGCGCGTGTGTGTGTGTGTGGGGGGGGGGAGATTGGAGGAGGGTTAAGTGGGAGCGTGGAAGATGCTGAGCTCGGTGATGAGGAGAGTGCTCCAGGCATTGCTGGATTGTAAGAGGTTGCATCTGCCGAGACTGATGGAGGATGAAATGAGCATCTGGAAGCAATCAGGAGGGATGCTCCTGTTGCGCCATCTGCCGTCTGGACAACGTAAGAGATACGGCCTCGGTTGCCATGGCAATTGAAAGATGGTGTCCAATTAGCGGTCATCTTCATCTGTAAAAAAAAAGGAATTGATTGTTCATCTCAATCACAACAATCGACAAAATAATAATAACATCTAAATATACACTGGCGGAAATTGAAAAACGAACACCCAGAAGGAATTCCTTTAGGAACGTCATATCATATGTTAATAGTTAAGGGCAGCAGAAACCGTGATCGAAGATTGAAAGTCGATGGATGAAATAATGACGTCACTGAGGACGACAACATGCCAATGTACGCAGCTCGTATTTAAGGACTAGGTCTTGAAGGAAGAAGTCATTCGTCTTGTGTTGTTCAGTGCTCTTGGAAGAAGTCATTCGTCTTGTGTTGTTCAGTGCTCTTGGAAGAAGTCATTCGTCTTGTGTTGTTCAGTGCTCTTGGAAGAAGTCATTCGTCTTGTGTTGTTCAGTGCTCTTGGAAGAAGTCATTCGTCTTGTGTTGTTCAGTGCTCTTGGAAGAAGTCATTCGTCTTGTGTTGTTCAGTGCTCTTGGAAGAAGTCATTCGTCTTGTGTTGTTCAGTGCTCTTGGAAGAAGTCATTCGTCTTGTGTTGTTCAGTGCTCTTGGAAGAAGTCATTCGTCTTGTGTTGTTCAGTGCTCTTGAAAGAAGTCATTCGTCTTGTGTTGTTCAGTGCTCTTGGAAGAAGTCATTCGTCTTGTGTTGTTCAGTGCTCTTGGAAGAAGTCATTCGTCTTGTGTTGTTCAGTGCTCTTGGAAGAAGTCATTCGTCTTGTGTTGTTCAGTGCTCTTGGAAGAAGTCATTCGTCTTGTGTTGTTCAGTGCTCTTGGAAGAAGTCATTCGTCTTGTGTTGTTCAGTGCTCTTGGAAGAAGTCATTCGTCTTGTGTTGTTCAGTGCTCTTGGAAGAAGCTGCCATTCCTGGACGACGCAGGCGCGCACCATTTCTTCAGTTAGCGGAGTTTGAGCGAGGTCGTACAGTGGGTCTTCGGGAAGCAGGTTGGTCTTTTCGTTGGTCGAGAGGTATTGGCAGTGGTGCGATGGCACACTCGCAGACGTGGTTCCGGACACAATGAGAGGATCGTCGTCTCATTGGAGGGTGGCAGAGCACAATTCGATCCTCTGTCGTACCAAGGGGGTCTGCAAGAACGATACCTATTCGTCTTTTGGAAGCAGGACTACGAGCACGTTTGCAGTGGTGAGGGAAGAATGGCAGTCTGGTCTTCTGTGATGAAAGCCGTCTTAGGAACGTCTGGTGGTCGTTTACGCGTCCGTAGGCGACAAGGTGAGCGGCTTCTTCCATCGGGCATCCCCTTAGAGGTGATATCCAGCATTTGTACGATCGATTTGTACGACAGACCATGTATTGCTGCTCGATGAGGTCCACCACCTTATTACAATGTTCCTTCTGTGAAATGTAATCCTCATTGAAAGATACAATCAACATTGAATCACTTCAATGCCCTTTCTCAACAAGTTCTCTCGACTCAATAAAGCTCACAGATTACGCTTCAATTGTTGATGGGGTTCTTTTTTTCAATTTCCGCCAGTCATTATACATAAATATTTATAATCAAAGTAATATAAGATAATCGTGACAGCTGACCGTGCATATCATTTTGCATGGCTCGTGCCTCTCATCTCTGTACAACTAGAATTTGAAGCAAAATCTAGAACTTTGAAATTGATTTATAACGTAATTGCTAGTCATTGTAATAATCAAGTCATTGTACAGTCGCTCAAAAAAGTATCCGAACACTATTGTTAATTACAGAATTCAGAAAAATATCTTATAATTATACATCAGAAAAATATCTGGTGTATAATTAGTTTTCTGGCAACCTTCATGTCACGTCACACGAAGGTTGCCAGATCACTAATTTCAAAAAAAAAATCGTTGCCAGATATTTTTTCCGAATTCTGCAATCAACCACAGTGTTCGGATACTTTTTTGAGCGACTGTATGTCTGATGAAGTCCTGATAGTTTGGACGAAATCGATCGCATCTTTTGACTATTCTCTGGCACTATTTGACAGATAAACCAACTGTAGTGAAACAAACAAAGGAACTATCATATATATTTGACGAAATAATTATTGATATTTTTTAGTGCCATCAAAGATTTTGATTTGTTTGTTTTCCCTTGAAAATGAGAAAAATATATTTTTTAGATGATTTCCTTTTCCTTTGTTTATTCGTGCTACACGTGATGAAAGATGATCAGTTGCTATGGACACAGAACTTCCATCGAAACGTTAAATACAAATGGAAGATTAATTTTTTAAATTCTAAATCAGATTTCGTCAACATTTCAAGATGAGGAAGGACTTTTTAACATAAATATTCGTTTGTAAATGGAATTTGTTTTTAAAAAACAGATGATATGATCACAAACAAATAATGTTTTCCTGGGAGTGACGTGGTATGATTGGCAACTGGTGAGATTTGGGGACCGTGCAGTTCATCCTTCGGCAGTTCTCGCGCATCAAGTGGTTGATTGACACGTGACTCAGTGTCATCCCTCTTCTGATCTAACAACGACAGCGGATCGTCGACCTTTCTCATCACAGCGCGTGCAGTGCGGCTTCTTTTGCCATTTTCCGGGCAGTGACCTTCAG
Source organism: Ryuthela nishihirai (assembly GCA_038380435.1). Lineage (NCBI taxonomy): Eukaryota > Metazoa > Arthropoda > Arachnida > Araneae > Heptathelidae > Ryuthela > Ryuthela nishihirai. The sequence continues at coordinate 116,777,867 of JAWZYU010000002.1, read as the reverse complement.
AAGCCCAACGTTGTTTGCACTGAATCCACGTGCTGCGCTTCCGATCTTTATTTCTGTCGCGGGGCGGCGCATGCGCCTTTAAGTTGCTCCCAAGATATCAGTCGAGGCTTGAACTGCGCAGTCGTGAAGTCTCTCCACTGCTTTCCGTTGATTCAGTGATTTATATCCATTTCGTTATTTTTCTCCCGCAGATAAGCTGGAGGGCAACATGCCGATCTTGCCCCGTGGCCGCCACTCGTTCCCCTTCCGCTTCCAGCTTCCGGAGAGCTCCCTGCCCTGCAGCTTCGAGGCGAGGCCGTGCACCGTTCGATACTACGTCAAGGTCACGGTGGACATCCCTTACGCCTCCCCACCCCAGGGGATGAAATACTTCACCGTCATTGGACCTCACATCGACTGCATGGACGAACAATACCTGGTAAGAGAATCAATCGCTTTGAACAGATCTCGTCTTCATCCAGGTTCATCTGATTCACGAGACTCTGGCACGCCCCCCGAATCCGTTGAGATGCAAAAGAACTCAAGAAATTTTAATCAGGGGTGGAATTTTAATAACCAGTTATTTTTAGGAATATTTTTTAAACAATCGCTAAAAAAAAAGGAAATGCCAGAATTCTCTTCCATTCTTCCATAATTTAAAGGATCACGTGTCTTACTAAGAAGCGAAAGATACGAATCTAAGAAAATTTCTTCGGATAATTTCAATGACTTCGTTTCGAAGTGTTCCCCCACATCATTTTAAGCCCCCCCCCTGACCCAAATCTAGAAAAAAATTAAAGGAGTGGTAGGGGGATTGTATTTCCATTAAAGAATAACATCCCCCCCACTCTCCGTTTTAGACGTCTTCAAAAAATTTCTTGAAAAAAATGCACGAAAAAAATTCGCAAGTTTCGTAATGATTTTGCCTCTTCATTTCCGCTATGAGCATTCTGAAAGGGGGGGGGGTGCATGACTCCTTTGGTCCCCCCCCTTGGATCCCTCCCTTCTTATCTGCTGTTGAGAAAGAATAATTCACCGATGATGGACTTCATAAGAGAGCGTCTTTCCCTGAGGAGGTTCGGGGTCCTTGTCACCTGGCTCTTTTAGCTACTTTCGCTTAAAGGTGAAAATGCTTCCTCCTCATTGGATGAAACTGTTTCCTTTCTGTTGTGAAAACAACATCCCGTTATGACCCCCCCCCCCCCGCCCTCGAATTTAGTACTGAATTGTTTCGCAGCCGTCATCGAGGAGACTCACGTGGTCCCCCCCCCCCGCCAACTCATTACGTTTCGCAACTCCTGCCTCCGAAGATCTCCTCCTCCTGCTCATCTGTCACCACTCCGCTTCTTAACACTCGGCACCGATGTAGGGATAAAAATAGCCCTCCCGTTTCCATGGTTACCATTGAGGCTGCGGCACTCGCGACGCGGCTGAAGAACGCGAGGAATGTGTCTTCGGACGGGGGAGGAATCGGGAAGTGTTAGCAAAGGAAGAGGGAGGATGGTGAGCGCCGATTGGATGATGCGGAATCCCTGTTAACATGGCGATGGCCAAAAGGAACTCCTTGCGGATGGTGTCGGGATCGTTTGGCCAAAGATGGCGGCCGTCCTCTCTGCTCGGTTGCTATGGTTTCCACCATCAGGTCATTGTTATCGGAAATGCTTTCGTTCGCATTCATCGTCAGCGGAAGAGGATCAACATCCGTCAGAGGATGACCTCTTCATCATCTGCGATGGGATGAGCGGAACTCGATGCGCTGCGACGACCTCCTTCGGACATGGAAAGAAATCCCGCTGGCAGAAACAGTACCATGCTTGGGGGGAAGGGATCATAAAAATCCCCCCCTCAAGCATCTCTCTGTGCAATTCCTTCCCATTGCAATTTCGTGTGGCGCGGCTAATCGGGTGCGCTTGCAAGGGACAGAAGAGGCAGACCGAGGGAGCAGCACGCCATCTTCCGGAGAATAGTCGATGCTCTTTCGTACCTCACTCGTTGACCTTTTTTACCCCTCGGTGGTGAGAAAAGAGATTCCGATTCCCTACCCCCCCTCTCCACTTCTCCTCCCCTCCCCATCATCATACGATGAAATGGACTTTTCATCTTCTTCTTCATCGGCTCAAGCATCAAGATTTCATCCTCCATTTCCTCGGAATTATCAAAGAAGAAAGGATTAAAAAAGTATTCTCCGAAATGGAAATCCGATTCACGAGCGGAACCGCCCATTCTCACCACACTGCGCATGCCCATTCGACCTCTTACATTTCGAATTATTTGCGTTCGATTTATTCAATTTCTTTCTTTTTTTCATTTGTCGAATTTTAGCTTTAAAATAATAATGAACAGAAATATGAATTAAATTCATCTCCGTCATTTTCCTTTGGGGAGATTTTTCAGTCTGAATCTAAACAGCTGATAATATTACAAAAGTAGCAAATCATTTAGTTTTTTTTTTTATTTCATTTACGTCATTCTTAGTGATGAAAGGATTTCCCCTCCACAGAGCTGATCACTGCAGAGAGAAGCGACCATTTCATTCCCATAAAAAATCTTCAAGTACAGTCGCTCAAAAAATTATCCGAACACTATGGTTGATTACAGATTTCTAAAAAAGAAATCGTTGCCAGATATTTTTTCTGAAATCTGTAATCTACCATAGTGTTCGGATACTTTTTTGAGCGACTGTACCATGCTTGGAGGAAGCAATCGTGGGTCATAAAAATCCCCCCCTCAAGCATCTCTCTGTGCAATGGAGGGAATTGCACAGAGAGATGCTTGAGGGGGGGGGGATATTTTCATTCCCATACAAAATTAATTAATTCATTTCATTCGGAGACAAAATCTTCAAGGCTACATAGGTCGAACCAACGGACTATGCGATTCAGTGCTCCAAACGCGTCTCTACTAAGCTACATCTGCTGCCTTTGACCCCAGTGGGCCAATTCTAACAAGATCCTGCCTGACATTGTCTGCCGACCGTATCCTAAGGACTTTAAGGTTACTTTTGAACCTTATTCGCTGACATTTCTAGCTTCAAATGATTCCATTCTAAAAGTAAAGATCGTTCGCCACTTTTTCCTTTCGAAGCAGAAATAAGTGATGCCCCCCCCCCCCCTCCCCATTTCTGTCGCCAGGTCATCGAATTAACGCGCCAAATGTTTTCACGTCAGCATCTCATTAGCAGGAGTTCGCAGCACCCTCGAATCGAAAGAGCCCGGATCTCTTTCCTCGCGCTCCGACACTCATCACTTCCGCTCGCCTTCACCCCCTAATTGCGGCGAACGATCCATTGCCATGGAGACGGACTCCGACGCTTTTCATCGCGGAGTGCAAGAAGACAGAGGGCGTCATCTCCGACAAAGGATTCAGCCCTCCTCGCTCGTGCCTGAAGGTGGCGCCACCCGATTCTCTCCAGATCATGAAACAGAAACTCCGTGCAAATGGCAACACAGCGGGAAACACCCATTGCGAAGAAAGGGGAGATTGCAGCAGGAAAATATCATTAAGATCATCTCATTTCCTGATAGAAATTCAAATGGCGAGCGTTGTGAGAAGGACTAGGCGAGGGATTGTTCTAGTCCCGAGCGGCACTTTATTCTGCACACCACGTGCTGAAGGAATGACCGAGTCACAAAGACCCCAAAGTGGAAATGGTAATCCATTGGGAGGCTGTTACGAGAGAGCTGAATGTTTCACGTCAATGTCACCCAGCGGTTCCCATAACGTGCACACGGAAAAAGAGTGAATGTCACGTGGGAAGGAGGGAGATATTTTCAAGCGCATATGTGCATCCCTTTCTCACTGAATGGAAAGTGGGAGGGACCAGAAATGGGGACCACAGTGCCTGTCTATCAAGCAAGTTCGTATGGGAGTTATAATTCTCAGATGTTTAGCATGAATTTAAAATTAATAAAATATCGTTTACAGAATTGTAAAGCAACTCTATTTAACGCCCCGCAACTGGAATTCCGGCTGGGGCAATTCGCACGTGTTCAGATTCTCCCCCCCCCCCCACCAAAAAGAGCTTTACATTTTTATATCCTTGAAAATATTTCAAAATCCATAACTGACTACATTATATAATTTCTTTGTCGATATTATCAACAAATAGGTGAGTGTTACCGCCATTTTTTTTTAAATTACACTAGACAACAAATTGGAACTTTTTTTTTACAATATTGGTCAAATAGGACGTTTTTAACTAATTTTGGGGTGCTGAATTCAAATATGGCTGTGAAAATATGCAGCATGTATAGTTTTTTTTTTAAATTATGGATTGGGTATTTCAAATTTTAATGAATACGCATATCTGGGAAATGAAAATAAATGTGACTGTTTTATTAAATTGCAACTTAAAACTCATTAATTATTTACATGATTACAGTAAAAAAAGTTGGAAACGTCGTAGTTATAGACCACTGAATATAAAGTAACAAATGAAATAAAATTGAAACGCAAAATACGAAAACATGGGTAAGGATCTTTTACACTTACAAGAAGTTCATTTTTGTCTTTTATATGCTGAGGTATCTTCCTCAGAATATGCCTTGGTATCTCTCCTCCATGGATCGGATATCCTATTGAAATCTTTCCCCTTGCTCATCATTGACAGCTCCTAAGTTTCTGGGAAAGAAGTCGAGATGCGAGTGCAAGAAATGGATCTTCAAAGACATTCGGCAGTCAAGATTTTCAATAGTTTTTGAGAAAATCTTGAATGAGCTGATGGTAGTTTTCCTCTTTGTGATTCCCCAGAAAACCCTGGACCACAGACGTGAATGATTTCCATGCAGCGTGCTCCTTCATATTCAGTTTTTCTTCGAAAACAGTATCATTCAGTAGTTTCCTGATCTGAGGACCAACAAAGATCCCTTCTTTGAGTTTGGCCTCACTTAGGTTTGGAAATTTTTCCTTCAAGTGCTATAACCCTTTACCAGTTTTGTACATACCTTTACAAAGTTTTTCATAAAAACCTTTCATAAACACCATAGCCTTTACAAAGTTTTTCATGTAGTGGTGGGAGCAGAACATCAGAGGGGTCAACTAGAGGCTTATACCTCACATTACTCTTTCCAGGAATAAAAAACATCTCTTTTGGGCCAGTCTTTCTGGCCCTACAAACACAGAAAACAGCAAAATTTTGTGAAGCCTCCTTGAAGCTCGAGCAAGAGAGATATGGCTTTTAGGTCACCATATATTATCCAATTAAATTGGTCATATTTTATAGTAGTGAGTATTTTTTCAATGCTTTCATAAGCTTCCTTCGTTTCCACAGAGTATATTACTGAAATAGAAGGTTTTTGGTTTCTTTTATTCAAAAGGACAGCTTTTAAATTTAATTTTGACAAATCTATAAATAGAGGCCATTCTTTAGGATCGTGAGTTGTTCCAATTTATTCTACATCCCTGAAATATCTGTGCAGAAACACAAACTATCTTGCATTTGTTAATAAGCAGATAAAACCAAATTTCTCTTTCTGAACAGAGAAACTCTGGCATCCTTCGCCAGAAGATTCCATTCTTGAAGTCTTGAACCTAAAACCTCAGCTTGTTGTTTGGAAAGTCCTAGGTCTCGAACAAGATCATTTAGTTCATTTTGCTGAATCAGATGAGGCTCGTCTAACTTTTTAGGGGTGTATGTGGGATCATACATATGCATATATATATATATCATACATATATATACATATATATATCTTACCGATATGGTGGCCATTGCGAGACAATTGGAAGGGCTTTTATAGACAAAAAAATAGTAGAAATATATAACACGAAAACAACTGAGAATCTCACACTTGGTACACACGGACTTTCGTCTCACGGTACAACAAAACATGGCGCCCATAAATCACATGACTCAATCAGCCAATGGCAGTCAATCACCGAGATGGTCAGCCTCTAACTATAGAGGACACCTATCAATCAATCAATCAATTTTATTTCATCATCATATATAATTTATAACAAAGAAAAATAAGAGTGAACCCAAAAACCACATGGTTTGTCTGGGCCCCTAAAGGAAATTGACTCAAATATCAATAACGACTTACTCACTACAAAGAATACAAACAATGTCATTTTTACGATATACGTACAATACAATTTTACTTTATACTTGATTATTTAACCTAGGTGCAACATCTTCCAAAGAAAAGAGAAAGCTTTTTAAATTCTGCTTAAACATACTAAATTTTTTTTCACTTCTAATTTTAAGAGGCAACTGATTGAAGATTTTAGGTGCGATATACGAATAATGCTTATGAGCAATTTCTTTTTTGGTCAAAGGAACTGAGTATTTTGGACCTTTTTCTCTGAAGTATAAATCCGGCTGAATGTGAAAATTAAAGCAATTTTGCTTAAAAAATATCATCACTCTAAAAACAAATATATGTCTAATTGGTAGAATTTTTAGCATAGAGTAACGACTGAAATTGCTTAAAATATCAGTGTTATTTTTTGCAATTAATTTAATAATTTTGCTTTGCAGCGACACCAGAGGTTTAAAAACCGAGACATAAGTTCCACCCCAACAAACTATACCGTATTGAAATGCAGCTTGTATCCATGAGAAGTACAATGTTCGCAGCATATTAAGATTAACTTTGTATTTCAAGTGGTGCAATTTGAGTAGTTTGTAACGTGCTTTACCTGTGATGTAGTCACTATGTTTCTTCCATTTTAGATTATTATCTGTGAAAATACCAAAATATTTAATGCTCTCAACCTGTTCTATGTCATCACAACGGCAATCAATACGTTTATGGCATTGAGGTGAATGAAATTTAATGACAAAAGTATTTGCAGCATTTTGGTTATTTTTCAACTTGTAGAAAACAAATTTCGTTTTGTTAAGCCCTGGAGCTCCCCCATGAGCTCTCCTAGTTTCAAGAATGTCGCGTCCAACTGCCACCACCGAAATTAATAAATGGCTTCTTTTAAAATCACACTTAGCAATTAAAAAAAAATAATGAAATGAGAAATCGTGATTTCTCTTCGAAGGAAGAGGTTTAAGTTAATTTTCACTTCCTCCCATATGCACATAACAAAGGCTTTGAGTTGCTTATCTAATATTGATGTTTCCATAACAACGGATCTATCTGCAATCGACACTTTCAAATTTACGCAATCAGACGATTTCTCTTTGTTCTATTTCCTCTTCTTCCATTCAGAGGAAGGTTCGATTTGAAATTGCAGGGGGGAGAGAGGTTAACCTTATATGGACACATAGCCAGCAGAGAAAAAGATCGCAGTTTGTTCAACAAAACACACACATATACATTTACATCGCATTGGCCATTACATCTGAATTGCAATTTAAAAATGTCTCGAAATTAAAAAAGAAACACAAAAGACTAATATTTCAATTGCTTCTACTCGAGAATGTGCTCGTGTGTGGAATAATGAATGCAAATGATTTAAAAACACAATCCACAATGCTATTGAAATAATAGTGACAAATCTCCATAATAAATCTCTCACACAATTCATAAACTGATTGCAATTGACTACATTTTTTTACATAAGAAGAGACTATATTATGCAGAAAAAATTGTATTGTACATTTATTTTTTTAGCTAATACGTTCGATTAAGAGGAAGCCTTTTGCATAATCTTGTCTCTATTTTAAAACTTTTGATATATTTCAATTTTTTTCTCGCCTGTTTTATGTCTCTGAAAGCATACAATTTCTGTGTTTACATGAAGCCCAAGATTTTACAATTTTTCCCTTTATAGAAATCCCTTAAAATTAAGATTTTAAGATTATTAGAATTAATAAAAAGAATTTTCCCATTTATCTTCTCAAATTAAGTGTACATCTGATAACACGGTTATTGCACACGCTACAATTATTTTAATGTTGTTTGCATATTCCCACTCGAAATGTCATTTCCCAAATGGGATTTCAACACGCCTCCCCTCTGCATCATTAGCCTTGATGAAAAGTGTTGAGATAAAAGTGGAAAAAGGCTCCCTGGGTAGAAGAAGGAATCGCTAAGCTGGGGATGCTAATCCGAGAGAAATCTGCTTTTGAGGCTTTGCGCTCTCGATTTGCGTCATTCTCATATCTCCCGCGTGCATTTCTCGAGATTCTGACTCGTGATATTATCCAATCATTGCTAGCACCTATTCCTATGCAGCTAATTATTAATTCTTTTAACTGTTTAGTTCGAAAATCTTAGGCATTTATCCTGAAGGAATGCATTTAGACAAAGAATCATCATTATTTCTGTTAATATGGCTGAGATTATGGCATCTGAGATCTTGATCATTTGAGAAATATTTTTGAGAGATTTTTGGCTGGATTTTTAAGAGAACAAGCCATAACAGAGACCAACGCGAAAAAGAAAAGAACTTTCTTCAGGGTGGTCTCGGTTGTTTTATTTGCGAGAAGCAGGTTTCTTCACACAACTGGCTAAATTGCCAAATCGCCAATGCCCCAAAAGCTGATAGTTGGAAAAATGGTAGAGGATTCATTGGACAGAAATTATCCTCCTAAATAGGTCATTGCCAGTGGAATGAGATTAACCTTTTCGATGATGTCACAGAATTGTAACAATTCTCTTCAAGTTGCTCTCCTAAAAAACTACAAATGGATTTTATTAATAAATATTTCGAAGGCGTTGGCAACAGATGTATCGAACAAGTTCGTCTGCAAATTTAACAGCAACGATTGATTGACATATTAAATTTAAGGCAGAAGAATTGGTTTTATCTTTTAGTTTATTTTCATTTCACCTAATGTAGTCATCAATTCCATTGTTTTCATTTCTTCAATATGGCTAATAAGCTTTTGGAAGACTGTTATTACCTTTTCCGATAAACTTTTCATAAACATTAGCACATTTATAACCCCCTCCTTTCATAACACATTTATAACCCCCTCCCCATGATGGCTTCAATAATGTATATTTTATTAGGAAATCTACTAAAATTAAAGACCCAAGAACTCAACTTGATCAATTTTGGAGTTCCACAAGGATCTATTCTCGGCCCTATGGCCATTAATTAATTCCCACAACCTCGTATTATTAGCATTATTAATTGTTAATTTATTTGAATAAAATATACGCTTTTGGTTCCTTATATTGGTATTTATTCTATTTCTTTCCATTTTATATAAATCATAATTTTATTTATTATTAACGTTATCTTTATATCTTTTCCATAATTTATCTCTATTTCTAATTGCTAAAATAATGTCATCTGCAATCCATTCTTTCCATATTCTCTTAGTTTTACAATTATTAACAATATTTACAACAAAACTTTTCCCGAATTTCATCAATTTAACTTAATATTTTCTGATACTAATTCTGTGCTCATGTCTTCATCAACTATATCAAAAAGAAAATGGAAGTACAATCACTCAAAAAAATATCTGAACACTATGGTTGATTGCAAAATTCAGGAAAAAATATCTGGCAACGATTTTTTTTAGAAATTAGTGATCTGGCAACCTTCGTGTCACGTGACACGAAGGTTGCTAGATTCTAAAAAAATCGTTGCCAGATATTTTTTCTGAATTCTGTAATCAACCATAGTGTTCGGATATTTTTTTGAGCGACTGTACTGTATGGAAAGAAAAAGTGTACGCTCTGATTGGACCTTCTCAGTGTATTTCTGTTTCAGACAGGAGTGAATGTGCACAATCTTACTAAGAGAGATCTTATGGCATCAAAGTGAGGGATAACTCCTGTATGGTGGGCTTTCCTGTAATGTAGTTAACTGTGCTGGGAAGCCACATTTCGTGGAAACAGAAAAACTAAATTTTTCTTTTTTTTTTCTGTTGACTTCACATGTTTTATTGGTTATATCAGTTGTTATTGGTTATATCAGTTGATCCCTTATATCAGTTGTTTGGGTTGTTTTACCTCTGAGCGGCACTTTTTTGCACACCATGGGCTAAATGACCAGGTCACATGGACCCCGAAGGCTCAGAGAAGGTTGGGGGAGGGGACCCACTGGAACAGCTGTTGGGAGACAGATGGCAGCCTCCCGTCAAGGCCATCCAGCGTGTTCTTTAACGTGCACAGGGTATGGCTCTCCCACACACGGGACCACGGCTTAACGTCCCATCCGACGGACGGCGGCCTTTCCAAGCCCATCGGTGTCCCCTACTGACCGTGGGCAGGGTGGGGGAATTTTGCAGATATAAATCTCAACGCTGACCCAGCTGGGACTCGAACCTGGGAACTACAGATTACGAGCCTGGCGCGCTACCGACTGACCCCCCCCCGCCCCCGCCCCCGCCCCCCCTTATATCAGAAAAATAAGCAAATAAAGAAATTTTTGCAAAGATTTTGGAAGTCATATGGGAAACTTATGAAAAGAATCACTTGCACGAGCTAGTGTTGACCTTCAACTGGAACGAGTTGAACGAGATCGTTCGACTTTCTCAGGGAATGCGGAAAAATTCCCCTTTTGGTTGTATTGGCGATTTAGGAAAGTGAAACGGAAGTGAGGGGAATCTTTTGGGCACGTGGGGAGCGTTCGTCTGCACGAAGGAGGACTTGTCAGTCGAATATCGTTCGTAGCGGAAATGAGTGAAGGCGATTGGGGGGATTCGATATTGGGGGAGAAGATAATTCCGGTTTATGTACAGTCGCTGAAAAAAATATACGAACAGTATGGTTGATTACAGAATTCATAAAAATATCTGGCAACGATTTGTTTAGAAATCAGTGATCTGGCAACCTTCGTGTCACGTGACACGAAGGTTGCCAGATCACTAATTCCAAAAAAAAAATCATTGCCAGATATTTTTTCTGAATTCTGTAATCAAACACACTGTTCGGATATTTTTTTCAGCGACTGTACATAATATAAGTTTCAAACAATAATTGATGAGTTTTTAAATGATTAGGGGGATGTAACATCCCCCCTTTGTGTGTGGACCCATGAGGAGTGCCTTTAAATAGATTGTCCATTGGAGACGATTCGCTAGATCGGTTATTACAGTTGATCGGATTTTTGCACGTGATGTGTAAAATGAGTGACAATCAACGAAATCATCTCGAAGCAAATAGAACTCCAAATGGGTGCAATAAAGCGGCAGTTTGCGTTTCAGTTGTGGAAATTGATGTTAGGGCATTGCAATAGGAAGATAAAAAGGGTTGTTTCTTACTTTATTGTGCATCAGTTGCCATTTTCAATATCTGCCACATGTACACTAATATTGGAAGAGGTTTGATCGGATTGGTTGAGCTGAATGCATTTCATTGAATGGATGATCACCTCCATAGGGAAGAAATCATCATATTCCTTTTTTTTAACCCCAGTGATGAGTTAATCGTTGTCCAATAAAAAACGATGAAATGCCTCGCATATCTGAAAAGGCGCGGAATTATTCCCGCTAAGAAATCAAACGATTTCCTCTTCAAACTCCTTGGGTATGATGCGCGTGCACTCCTTCTCACCCCCCCCCCCCACAGCATCGAGTGGGGGGGGAGTATTCCGTTCCCCTCCACCCTCCCCCATCCGAATGCCGAGCGTACCTCGTGCTCCGATTGGCTGATGGGGGCGCCACTTGCTTGGCACAGATTAAATACCGCCGCGAGCTCATCTGTCACGCAGCTGACATAATTGGGGTTCACCGTGCGGCCGGTGGGCGCGCGCTGAAGCACGAGCTGGCCTTTTAATTAAAAGAGGACAAACAGAGCGAGGACAATGGCGCTCGAGACATCGCTCGCATTCGCCGACGACGATGCGCAAATAGAGCTTATTTCGCAGACGACACCGAAACGAGGTTGCCACCAGAAACCGATTCATGGAGTAGTTAAAGATGGCGGCGGAAGAAGTGACGTCACGAAAACTGAACCGAGTAATTAAATGCGACAGTTACAGATTCCATTTTGCAAAAACTCCTCTGAGAATATATGCTTGGATATACGTATGTATGATAGTAACGACAAAGCAGTGGGTGGCTCAAGTTTCCGGGTTCGAGTGCCAACTGAACCGCGTTAAGATTTCTCTCTTCTAACTTCCATCTTGATTTTGTTGAGAAAGAACGCCCATGGGCTTGGAAAGGCCGCCGTCCTTAAGATGGGACGACGTTAAAGCCGTGGCCCTGTGTGCGGGAGAGCCATACCCTGTGCACGTTAAAGAACCCGCTGTATGGCCTTGACGGGAGACTACCATCTGTCTCCTAACAACAGATGTACAGTGGGTCCCCCATCCCCAACCTTCTCTGAACCCATGAGGTCCTTCTGACCTGGCCATTTTTTCAGAGCTAAAATAACCCACAATCTATTTATTTCTGCATTCCACTCTGAACGATTTAAAAATATGCTACAGATATTAAAAGGTGACGCGAAATGGTCGCGCGAATTCTCGAGAAGCGTAGAACGTGACAAATGTTCGATCTATTGACGTCATAAACGACAGTAGCGCCACAGACATCAAGACGATCGATATGACGTCAACAAGAGTTAAGCATTAAAATGCAGATAGATGTTTTGACGTCACATATTGGATTTTTGTCCAGCGACTTTAACCCCATAATATCGAGGATTTCCACTACGTGAAATTGAAACAGGATCAGACGTTAATTTCTCTCATATTAAGAAGATATCGAAATGAATGTCGTTAAAGACCAGAGATTAAAGATATCCCATGATGTCATAATCTGCTTATAAAGGTCAGAAAGGACTTTTTTTAAATTTTCTTTCCTCTTCGTCAGTGGATAAGCTCATTTTAAGTGTTATTTTCTTATACACTGAAATCACAATTTATTACCCACACCTTACCCATCCACAAACGACTGCCCTATTGCACCACTAATAATGCAGCCAGCCAAATCCCATTGCGGGCTACACTAGCTCAAATTCCTATCTGCTATATAGCGTACAGTCGCTCAAAAAATATCCGAACACTATGGTTGATTGCAGAATTCAGGAAAATATCTGGCAACGATTTTTTTATAAATTAGTGATCTGGCAACTTTCTGTACACGAAGGTTGCCAGATAACTAATTTCTTAAAAAATCGTTGCCAGATATTTTTCTTGAATTCTGCAATCAACCGATAGTGTTCGGATATTTTTTGAGCGACTGTACTCACCAACCACCTACACCAGTTCATGGCTATCGAAATCCTACAGCAGGATGCCTTCTTTCAGCAAGACAAATCTTCTCATTTGGCGAAAGACAGGTTGAGGAGGATTCCAGTGAGTTCACAACCCTCGTGAATGTCCCCCTCAGTCCCCGGATTGGTACCCTATTGAGCATATATACGAAGTGGAGCGATGGAATCCTGGTCCTCCGGAGTAGTATGTGTAATGAGAGCTCTGGGCCAATGTTAAAGTATTCGTTTGTAATCCAGATTCCAACTTGCAAGATGAAATATTAAACCAATATAAACTGAAACTTCCGAGTGAAATCTTACAGGCGAGAAATCTCTGCAACTCTCTGTGCTTTAAGGATGATTTCTGTCCTGGAATCACGGTACGCCATTCCACCCGAACGGTTTCCAACACCTGGTAGAGTCGATGCCATCATAGGTTGTTGCTGTTGTGAGGGCGAGAGGTGGACTCGACACTTTATTTTGTGTATAATAAATTGTACTTTCAGTTCACTGATATATTTCCGGTCTCGCTGCAGATATCGATATGCACCTATTTGTGCAATATTATGAACGTTAGTAGGTGAAGTAAAAATAAATAAGCAAGGGAAATAATATTTTCCAGCTTTGCTTGTAGTTATCAGAGTTTTCTTCCCTTAATTATTTATATGAGTCACATTTCGAAATGTTTTACAAGTGTCTTAAAAAGTCGACATTATCTCCCCCTTTATGAAAAAGTAGCAATATCACTTCATAACGAGTTCGTTTCTTTTTCTATGCACAGAATTTTTATCTTGATTCTCCGAGAATCAACATCGAAATGATGCCACTCTAGAATTCAGCCGGTAATGGCCTAACGCTCTTTATTTACACCTTCACCTGACTGTAAAAGCATAAGGTAATATTCTAGACAAATAGTATTATAATAATAATAATCTTTATTCATATTCATGTTAGTTATACAAAAGTTTAAACAAATGACCCGCAAAGCATCGCTTATCTGTAGGAGAGAAGAATAATAACGTTGCATGAAAATATATAAGATATAGTTTAAAACAATGTCATCGAATTATGTGAATTTCAGTGGAAGCTCCATTGTGGTGGTCCAAATTTTTATATTGATTTTAGTGCTTAGAAGAAAATTTTTAGTCTTATTTTTGATTTCTTTAAATTTGTTTAATAAAATAATTTCCCTTGGAAATTGATTGAACACTTAAGGTACTGTGGCCGAGTGGTTAGCACGCTTGGCTACTGATCTAAGGGACCTGGGTTCGAGCCCCGGATTAGGCATGGATGTGTGTGTCGTTTTTCTGCTGAGGTCCTGCCATCCTCTCAGATCTCCTACTGTGGCATATTAAACTGACAGGCTCCTGTCAGACCTCTGTGGCAAGCAGCTGCTTGAGGGGGTATTATTATTATTATTATATGCCCTTGTACATTTCCCGTAATTGTTTAATATTTTTGGAAGTTGGAAATAATTTTTGGATTGTAACCTTGTGTTTTTCCCATGAGAGATTTTAGATTTAATTTGATTGTCAAAAAATATTTTAAAGTGATGCTGTATTTGTAAAGGTTATGGAAAGAGAGTATGCCTAGATAATTTAGTCTTTCTTCACTATGATAAAATGAATTTCTTAAGTTGTATGGGATTATATTTTCAGCAATGGATGATTGAATAGTTTCTATTTTCTTTATATTTGTGAGGTTAGTTCAGCCGTATGTTGTCAAACCATAAGTCAATATAGATTCACAGATAGCTTTGCAAACCAAAATACATGTATGTGTGCTTGCAGCAAATTGTAGTTTGGAAATTGCAAATTGTAATTTGAAAAACCTTCAAAATTCAGCAAAACTTAGATAATTTTTAACGCATAAAAAATTCTTTTATTTTAATGCCTCGCCTGTGTTGATGACAAAAGAACCTAATTAAAAGAAATATTTTCTTTTTTCAGAAGCCTCTGATGGGTCAAGACAAGAGAGCCACGTGCTGCCTCTGCTGCAAGCGTGGCGTTGTGAGCGTGCGCAGTGCTCTCGAGAGATCGGCCTACTGCTGCGGCGAGAGCATTCGGCTGAAGGCCGACATCGACAACCAGAGCGAGGAGGTCATCAGACTGAAGCTGAAGCTGGTTCAGGTGAGCGCGAATTCCTTCCGATGGCCTCCAAAAGACAACTGGGGAACTTTAATCATGACCACCCTGTTGTTGAAAAAGGGACATTGGAGTCAGGATTTAAACTTTTTATAAATCTGAATGTGAATTTCGTTTCCTTCAATACGAAAGTTTCCCAAAACATGTTGGACGTTACTTGCACTTCATTTCAACACGTTAGAAATTAAATGAATGTTGTTGAAAAGACAAGACTCAAGAAACTTAATAATAATAATGGTAATAATAATTTAATAAAAACAAAGTAACAATACAATACAAAGATTTGCATATATATATACAGAAAAACAATATTACCACAAATCAAAAAAGAATAAATATGAACAAAATAAATAAAATAAATAAAATTATAGTTACATATTAGCACACCTTTGAGCAATTTGCTCATTTAGGGTGCCAAAATAAATTATTACATTCAGAGAAATGTATTTAGTGACAAAAAAATGTGTCATTATGTTAAAAACAAAATATTATTTTATAACTTTAAAGTAATAATCAATATTTGAAGAAGTAAAAATAACATTTTTCACTTTCAATTTAAAGACACTATTTGAACGTTCATTTCTAATTTCTTTAGGTAAGGAATTAAATATTCTAGGAGCTAAAAATATTGCAGTGTTTATGAGCTATTTCTTTCTTTACCTTAGGGATTACAAATAAAAGACCAGATTGACGAGTAGCATATTCTTTATATTTAACTTGTAGAATTGTTGGATTTTTAAACATAAAAACAGCTATTGTATATATAGTGATCTAAAACTAAGAATTTTATAATCATTAATAACTTTAGTCATATAGATTTTATTATGAAATGTCATAACTTTTAAGAATTTATATTGTACTTTACTAACACATTCAATAATATTCCTATAAGTACCTCCCCAGCTAATTAAAGCATATTTTATAAGAGACTGTATCCATGCAAAATAAAGAGTAATGAAAAATCTTCCAGAGATAATTTTTCTTAAATGATACAATCTGACTAGGTAAAATCGTATTTTATTTACAAGCATATTAACATGTGATTTCTATTTCAAATTGCTGTCTATTAGAATTCCCAAATATTTTGTAATCGTTGTAATCGTAATCTGTTTAATATCAGGGCATTCACAAGAAATTTTGTTCACACAATGCATACTATGAAATTGTAATTTATTAAAAAATGTTGTCGGGGTGAGCGAAAAATACAAAAAGCATGTTTTATCAGATTTAATTTTTAATCCATTTTTGTTAAACCAAGTTGTAATAATATGTAAGTCATTAGAAATATCAAGAAATAATTCATGTTGATTTCCTTTTCTGTAAACAAGAACTGTATCATCAGCATATGAAATTGATTTTCCGTTTAAATTTTGATAAAAAAAATCGTTTATATAAATTAAAAATAAAATAGGTCCTAATAATAATCCTTGTGGAACTCCTTTATTAATTAGTATTTTAGTACTTTTAATATTAGCAATAGAAACTATTTGATAGCGGTAAGATAAATAAGATTTAAACCATCTCCATAAATTTCCTCTAATTCCTAAGAAATATAATTTCTGTAATAAAATATCGTATCTAACTGTATCAAAAGCTTTAGATATATCAAGAAATAGGGCTAGTGTTTTTTCAGAATTATTTATCCCTTGATAAATACTGGTAGTAAACTCTAAGATAACATGTTCAGTACTTAAACCTTTTCTAAAACCAAATTGAAACTTGTAAAAAAGGGAATTTTTTTCTAAATAATTATTAAGTCTTATTTTCATGATGGTTTCACTAACTTTTGAAAAGGCTGGAAGAATGGAAATTGGTCTATAATTATTAAAACAATTTTTGTCTCCATTTTTGTAAACAGGTTTTACAAAAGTAATTTTTAAGTCTGAGAAGAAAATACCTTTTTGAAAGCTGCTATTTATTAATTCAACTAAAAAATTAGAATGATATTTTACTGTGATTTTAATTATTCTTAAATGTACACCATCATATCCTGTTGCTTTTATTAGTCTTAAGACTACACAACAACACGACTAATTTCTTCTTCTGTTGTCTCAATCATAAACACAGATTTTTGTTAAATTAAATCATTAGGGTATTCATAATCTGAGTTATTAGAACATGAATTTGAACTGTTTATATTTATGAAATGTTCGTTAAATTTTCCCACCCGTTTTTCAAAATTACTCTCATTGGGCAATATAAGTTTATTATTCGTTTTATTATTTAAATTGCTATCAACAATTTGCCACTGTTGTCTACTATCCCCATTACATTTATTAAATTTATTAATATAAAATTAATTTTTTGTTCTTTTTATTACTTGCAAGGGTCAAATTTCTAATTCTGTGATATTCTTTTTTATAATTCAATATTAATGGATATTTTCTATGTAATTTATATGCTTTTTCTCTTTCCTTAATTAATGACAAAATTTCCAAAGTCATCCATGGCTTGTCTCTTTGAACTGGAATCCTTTATATAATATTTTTTCTTAGTAGTACTTTGTAGAATACATGACTTAATTTGATCTATATAAATGTCATACATTGTATCTATTTGAATATTCTCATCATATATAAAAATCAAATTTTTAATTAAATCTTCTAATTTCTTGTAATTCATGTAAGAATAGCAAATTTCTTTGCTGATTTTTTGTTCTGAATTAACTATATTCTTAAGGATTTTTAATAAAATTAGATAATGATCAGTGATATCAATCTGGTAAACAACCGAATTGAAAATTAAACTATTATCAGTTGATCTAATAAATATGTGATCCAAACAACTGTAAGAAGCATTGGTGACTCTTGTACACGAATTTATGTACGAGAGGAATCCAAATGAAGCAAGCAAATTTAAATAAGCATTTGCATCATTATTAATTAAGTTAATACCAATATTTATATCACCTACTAAAATAACCCGATTATATTTAAGTTTAAATATTATTAATTTTAATTCAATCACAAACTCTTTTATGGAATACTCATGAGCTCTATAAATTGCTAATATACATAAGTCATTTTTGTTATCATAGGCTAAAACACATTCTGCAGTTTCCATTATTACAGTTTCTGTCAAAAAATTCATTGTATTAAGTTTATAATACATTATAATACCACCTGATCCATTTCCACTTCTACAGTTATACATCATTTCGTAGCCATCTATATTATATAAACTTAATTCATTTTCTTGTATCCAAATTTCACTTAAAATAATGATATCAAGATTATGTTTTATATATTCTATCATAATTAAAAATTCATCATAATGATAACGTAAACTACGTATATTTAAATGTATCATAGTAATAGCTGAACTATCACTAAAAAAATTGAAGAACTCATCAGAATTATTAATATAAGTGGAATGGTTACAGTCAAAAATAAAATTATCATCAGAATCAACAATAGAATCCATGAAAGAAGACATTTTTTCTGTTTTATCTAAGTCTTTGAGATTTCTAATTTTAAGCACCCTTGATGAGTCTTTTTTCCTGAGAAAAATCTTTCCATCTTTAGTCCATAAATATTTGTATCCATTCCTCAGTTTGAATTGTTTAGCTTCAAAAAATGTTTTTTTATCTGTTGTGTGAGATGTTTATTGACAAAGATTTTAGTTAGCTGGAACATTTTATTTATATTAGAAGCACACAGTTATTTATTTTAGCAGCCTTCAAAAATTTATTTCTTTGGTCCCGGTATCTAAATTGTGATATAATAGGTTTAATTTTATTTCCAATCGTTGTAGGGACTCTGTGAATAGCAGATAGTTTGATTTTTTCTGCAATGTTTAATTGCTTGCTTATATTATTAACTATATCAGTTAAATCCTCTTCTTTATCTTCTGGAATGGCAACAAACTCAAGGTTCCAGTTTCTTGAATATTGTTCGATATTATTCATTTGAGTCTTAAGAAGTTCAATTTCTTGTAACAGATTGCTGTTATTATGTTTTATATATTGATTTTCTTTCCTAAGATGATCAATTTCTTGTTTCATTATGTCAGTTTAACTGTTATTAACTGTTGTAAATAATCTGAGTTGAAGTTATGAGACTCTTTTATCTGGGACAATTCATTTAAACATTTCCTTATTAAAAACTTTTAATTCTTCTTGTATACATTTCTTTATCATACACAGAAGAAAAGATTCAATCACATTAGGAAAATTTTCTTCTGATTCTCCAGCATCTTTATTTATTTCAACATTAGATGTCATATGTTTATTAGATGTCATGGTTTCAGAACTAGATAATGCACTGCATTTATAACATCTCCAAATATTTTTCTTTTCTCGAGTAAATCTCTTTTAACTCTTTTTTGACATGCCAGTACAATAATAATGGAATTTATTATCACATAAGCAGCAAGTAAGAAAATCTTTATCTTCTGCAATCGATTTAGAACATCTATAGCACTTCATATTGAAAGCAAATTAACTTTTGAAACTGGGAATTAAAAAAACAGATAAACTGCAATAATTTCAATAAATTATCTCTCAATATTTCAGTAAACAGCATTCACTCCAGAATGGATCGTATTATTATTACGCATTCTGGTATCACTCCAGAATGCGTAATAATAATATAGAATTGATGCTCAAGTTTCAGATTCGAATGTCATTTATAAATCTACAACACATTCAATGACATAGTAATTTCTACTTCAAAGAAATTTACTAAATACTGCAACTCTGTAATTCCTGATTTCAATATGAAAATGATTAAGCATTGAAGACTAAAAGAAAAACTAATGAGAAAATGATAAGATGTCAAAAAATCAAAACAAACTTACAAGAGCAATAAAATGCACAACATAGCTCGAGGCAAACGATGTTGCCAACCTTGATTGAGTTTTTTTACTGAAACCATTTAAGACACTTTTTACAAAGAAGGATTTTGCAGAAGTTAGAAATCAACTGAAACAATTTTTAATCAACACTGGCATTCCCATTCGTTCATTTATACCTTCCATTTCATTTCTCATTCCAAAATAGATTTTTTTAATCTTTTACATGATACTCAGAGAACAGATTAGAAATTCCTCCCGGCTTTTGCAAGCATTCTTCTTCTGCAAGGGCATTCCCCTCTAAGATAGAAGTCTAGCTCAGTTAGGCCTAACACATCACACAAGATTAGTCCTGCTGCATCAGTAGCTGTCTACTCAGTCACTGTGTCAGTTAAATCTAAAATTGAATATGGTAATAGCACTTTTAAGAAATATCGAAGTGAAAAATTTCTTTTTCTGAAGTTTCTGTTGTTGCTCATTGAAATAGAAAATCAGTCATGATCGCAGTTTTAGAAAAAATGGAAGCAAATATTTAATCCAATTTTTTCATGAAAGGGAATGCTCTTAGCGATCACATTCTCTTCCAGATTTTGAATGTTCTTAGTGATCACCTTCTCCTCCTTCAGATGTAGAAATGCTCTTAGTGATTACTTTCTTCTCCTCCAGATTTTGAATGTTCTTAGTGATCACCTTCTCCTCCTTCAGATGTAGAAATGCTCTCATCGATCACCTTCTTCTCCTTCCGATAACGTCGAGTTTTGTTTCCCTCCCCCAGTACGTCGAGTTCTTCATCGACCGCGGAGTGCTCGGCATAACCAAAGAAGTGAACCACACCGTGCTCGAGTACAGAGGCGATCCCATTCAACCACAGACGCGATCAAAGTTCGACAGTTCATCGAGCCTCGTCGTCCCCGTAATGCCTCCCACTCTGACAGGAGTGTGCAGACTCTTACAGATCTACTATGTCCTCAAGGTAAGACAAAAGCTCTTCTTCATCTCATTCCTCCTAAATGAAATAGGATCGATTTCATCCTCTTCCCCTTCTTCATCAGATAAACAACCCCATTCCATTCTTCCTCGAGGCAAGACGATACATCACCATCCCACTCATCCTCGCATAAAACATCTTCATTATGTTCATTCTTAAATGAAACGAAAAATCTTCATATCCTCAAGGTAAGACAAAACATCTGAGTTACATTGGTCCTCAAGGCAAAATAAAACTTGCCCATCCCATAGATCATTGAGATTAATAATCTTCATCACTTTGATCCTCAGGGTAAAATTAAGCATCACTTTGATCATTGACGTAAATCAAAATATTATCATCATATTGATATTGAAGATAAAGTAAAAACATCCTCATCACCTTAAACCTCAAGGAAAAATGAAACATCCTCATCACATTCATCCTCAAAGTACAAACCGCCATAAAATTTTACCCCCCCCCCCAACACACACACTACCACCTCCAGGCCCCGAAAATAAGAAACTCCCTCCTCCTCTCGTCTCCTCATTGGGCTGAAGCATATCAAACACCCTATTGAGGAATTTCTGGTTATGGCAGTGCTTAAGGAAGAGGAGAGTCTACATCCCTTAAGTGAACCATCTTCGTGGCTGATGCGAAGAGCCCAGACTCCGTACCTTTGAATGGCGTATGGAAATCAGTGATGATCATCAGTGGCTCTGGAGGATAGATCTGGGAAGTCTCATGGATGTTACCTGCAAAATCACCGTTCCCGAGGAATGAAATCAGTGAGTGAGCGAGTTTTCTAGCGCCACGAGACTGCCCAGCAGCAGATAGCTCTCTAGAATCCAAGGTATGCAAGAAAAAGATCTCAGCTGCAAGAGAGAACATCTTTCGAGCACCAGAGCGATGCTGCTTGCTTCTTTTCACAAATGATGATTTCTCTGGATTCATCCCACCGGAAACTCTTCCAATTGGTTTAGGATCTGAGAACACAAGATGGCGCCGAGTTGTACTTTAACCCGAGATAGGAGAAAATTTGTTTTTTTTGTGTGTGTGTGATGTGTGTGACCCGTTGGCATGATAACACAAGAATCGTCTGAGTTGTCGTAAATGAAAGGATTCAAGCGATACCTCCGCAACGAAACGCTCTGCAATGACAAAGATTAGAAGACGGACTCTGTCCCTAATGCAGACGAAGAAATAAATAATGCTGAAGCAGACGACTTCTTTTTTTGTTCCTTGTTGCATTCGCCAATGTAAATAAAGTAAAAAATAAATACCCCCTCAAGCAGCTGCTTGCCACAGAGGTCTAGACAGGAGCCTGTCAGTTTATATGCCACAGTAGAAGGTCTGAGAGGATGGCAGGACCTCAGCAGAAAAACGACACACACATCCATGCCTTACCCGGGGCTCGAACCCAGGTCCCTTAGATCAGTAGCCAAGCGCGCTAACCACTCGGCCATGGGACGGCTATCGCCAATGTACAGTTGTTCAAAAAAGTATCCGAACACTATGGTTGATTACAGAATTCAGAAAAAAATATCTCGCAACGATTTTTTTAGAAATATGGATCTGGCAACCTTTGTATTCACGTGACACGAAGGTTGCCAGATTACTAATTTCTAAAAAAATCGCTGCCAGATATTTTTTCTGAATTCTGTAATCAATCACAGTGTTCGAATACTTTTTTGAGCGACTGTACGTTTTCTTCGTCGACTTCAACAAATCACCTCGCGATGCTTAAAAAGTTTACAGTCCTCCCATCTACGAAAACTGAACGAAAAAAAATCCATTATTTTATATTTTATCTTTTGCCCTGACACTCAGTTTGACAATTTCCATCCTCGGATGATTTTCCCGCTATTCTCAAACACGGAGTCAGAGGAGGAGACAAGAGGAGTCATCATCATCATCATCATCATCATCATCATCGCTAATTCTTTGAAAGCGAAAAGTACATTTGCATCACGTGGAATTTATGAACCGAAGATATATCATGGAAAATGGCAACGGATGGCTTTTCCAATCAATAGGGAGCAGAAATGAGATCTTTCGCGAAATGGATGTGTCAAGAGGGATGATCACTTCATTCTTATTTTTTCGTTTCAGGTGTGGGTCGAAATGGAAAAGTCAGGTGATGACCTCCACATGAACTTCCCTATCACTATAGCAACGTGTCCGTTCCGCATTCCCAATTCCAATCAACAGCCAAGAATAGAATATGGTAAGCAATCAAATGATTACATCTTCTCTTCATCATCATCTTTTTTTTTTTTTTAGTTCTTTTTCTCTTCTTCATCTTTATTTCATTTTTACGTCACCCATTATCATCCGTTTGCATTCACCTCTTTTCTACCTTCATCTTATCTTTAACCATATTTCATATTCTTCCTTACAAAGGTATTTATTTTAATCCTTCCCACTTCGCAATTACCATCATCTTTGCCAAACCCTCCCTCTGTAAATTGTTTGGGACAGCGCTTTATCATTTCGCAATTAGCTGCCAAACGATTTATACAAACCGAAGCCTCCATTCCCTTTTCGATATGTCAGTTTGATGTCTTACTTTAATTCCGTCTCTCGTAACAACTACATCATATTCACCATCATAATGTAATATATTTCTCCTTCCACATCTTTTAAAATTTATCCTTCACCTTTTAATGTCCTTCTCTCCCGATTGAATAATCCTCTGCATCTTCCGGTTCTGATACCTTCTATCCCATTGACTTCCATTTCATTTGGACCATAATTTTTGGATGTTGTTTCTCTTTCTCTTACCCAGCAATGGCATTTATCCTTCACCTTTTAATGTCCTTCTCTCCCGATTAAATATTCCTCTGCATCTTCCGGTTCTGATACCTTCTATCCCATTGACTTCCATTTCATTTTGACCATAAACTTTGGATGTTGTTTCTCCTTCTCTTACCCAACAATTTCATTTATCCTTCACATTTTGATGTCCTTCTCACCCGATTGAATATTCCTCTGCATTATTCCGGTTCTGATACATTCTATCCCATTGACTTCCATTTCATTTCGACCATAATCTTTGGATGTTGTTTCTCCTTCTCTTACCCAGCAATGGCATTTATCCTTCACCTTTTAATGTCCTTCTCTCCCGATTAAATATTCCTCTGCATCTTCCGGTTCTGATACCTTCTATCCCATTGACTTCCATTTCATTTTGACCATAATCTTTGGATGTTATTTCTCCTTCTCTTACCCAATAATTTCATTTATCCTTCACATTTTGATGTACTTCTCTCCCGATTGAATATTCCTCTGAATTATTCCGGTTCTGATACCTTCTATCCCACTGACTTCCATTTCATTTCGACCATAATCTTTGGATGTTGTTTCTCCTTCTCTTACCCAGCAATGGCATTTATCCTTCACCTTTTAATGTCCTTCTCTCCCGATTAAATATTCCTCTGCATCTTCCGGTTCAGATACCTTCTATCCCATTGACTTCCATTTCCCTTTGACCATAACCTTTGCATGTTGTTTCTCCTTCTCTTACCCAGCAATGGCATTTATCCTTCACCTTTTAATGTATTTCTCTCCCGATTGAATATTCCTCTGCATTATTCCGGTTCTGATACCTTCTATCCCATTGACTTCCATTTCCCTTTGACCATAATCTTTGGATGTTGTTTCTCCTTCTCTTACCCAGCAATAGCATTTATCCTTCACCTTTTGATGTCCTTCTCTCCCGATTAAATATTTCTCTGCATCTTCTGGTTCTGATACCTTCTATCCCATTGACTTCCATTTCCCTTTGACCATAATCTTTGGATGTTGTTTCTCCTTCTCTTACCCAGCAATAGCATTTGTCCTTCACCTTTTGATGTCCTTCTCTCCCGATTAAATATTTCTCTGCATCTTCTGGTTGTGATACCTTCTATCCCATTGACTTCCATTTCCCTTTGATCATAATCTTTGGATGTTGTTTCTCCTTCTCTTACCCAGCAATGGCATTTATCCTTCACCTTTTAATGTCCTTCTCTCCCGATTAAATATTATTCTGCATCTTCCGGTTCTGATACCTTCTATCACATTGACTTCCATTTCCCTTTGACCATAACCTTTGCATGTTGTTTCTCCTTCTCTTACCCAGCAATGGCATTTATCCTTCACCTTTTAATGTCGTTCTCTCCCGATTAAATATTCCTCTGCATCTTCCGGTTCTGATACCTTCTATCCCATTGACTTCCATTTCCCTTTGACCATAACCTTTGCATGTTGTTTCTCCTTCTCTTACCCAGCAATTGCATTTATCCTTCACCTTTGATGTCCTTCTCTCCCGATTGAATATTCCTCTGCATTATTCCGGTTCTGATACCTTCTATCCCATTGACTTCCATTTCATTTTGACCATAATCTTCGGATGTTGTTTCTTCTTTCCCTTCTCTTACCCAACAATTGCTTTATCCTTCACCTTTTGATGTCCTTCTCTCCTGATTGAATATTCCTCTGCATTATTCCGGTTCTGATAACTTCTATCCCATTCACTTCCATTTCATTTTGACCATAATCTTTGGATGTTGTTTCTCCTTCTCTTACCCAACAATTGCATTTATCCTTCACCTTTTGATGTCCTTCTCTCCCGATCGAATATTCCTCTGCATCTTCCGGTTCTGATACCTTCTATCTCATTGACTTCCATTTCATTTTGACCATAATCTTTGGATGTTGTTTCTCCTTCTCTTACCCAAAAATTGCATTTATCCTTCACCTTTTGATGTCCTCTCCCGATTGAATATTCCTCTGCATCTTCCGGTGCTGATACCTTCTATCCCATTGACTTCCATTTCATTTTGACCATAATCTTTGGATGTTGTTTCTCCTTCTCTTACCCAACAATTGCATTTATCCTTCAACTTTTGATGTCCTTCTCTCCTGATTGATTATTCCTCTGCATTTTTCCGGGTCTGATACCTTCTATCCCATAGACTTCCATTTCATTTTGACCATAATCTTTGGATGTTGTTTCTCCTTCTCTTACCCAAAAATTGCATTTATCCTTCACCTTTTGATGTCCTCTCCCGATTGAATATTCCTCTGCATCTTCCGGTGCTGATACCTTCTATCCCATTGACTTCCATTTCATTTTGACCATAATCTTTGGATGTTGTTTCTCCTTCTCTTACCCAACAATTGCATTTATCCTTCAACTTTTGATGTCCTTCTCTCCTGATTGATTATTCCTCTGCATTTTTCCGGGTCTGATACCTTCTATCCCATAGACTTCCATTTCATTTTGACCATAATATTTGGATGTTGTTTCTCCTTCTCTTACCCAACAATTGCATTTATCGTTCACCTTTTGATGTCCTCTCCCGATTGAATATTCCTCTGCATCTTCCGGTTCTGATACCTTCTATCCCATTGACTTCCATTTCCCTTTGACCATAATCTTTGGATGTTGTTTCTCCTTCTCTTACCCAGCAATAGCATTTATCCTTCACCTTTTGATGTCCTTCTCTCCCGATTAAATATTTCTCTGCATCTTCCGGTTCTGATACCTTCTATCCCATTGACTTCCATTTCATTTTGGCCATAATCTTTGGATGTTGTTTCTCCTTCTCTTACCCAACAATTGCATTTATCCTTCACCTTTTGATGTCCTTCTCTCCCGATCGAATATTCCTCTGCATTATTCCGGTTCTGATACTTTCTATCCCATTGACTTCCATTTCATTTCGACCATAATCTTTGCATGTTGCTTCTCCTTCTCTTACCCAGCAATGGCATTTATCCTTCACCTTTTAATGTCCTTCTCTCCCGATTGAATATTCCTCTGCATCTTCCGGTTCTGATACCTTCTATCCCATTGACTGCCATTTCCCTTTGAC
The DNA here is from genome assembly GCA_038380435.1 of Ryuthela nishihirai. Taxonomy (NCBI): domain Eukaryota; kingdom Metazoa; phylum Arthropoda; class Arachnida; order Araneae; family Heptathelidae; genus Ryuthela; species Ryuthela nishihirai. The sequence continues at coordinate 116,751,070 of JAWZYU010000002.1, read as the reverse complement.
CATAATCTTTGGATGTTGTTTCTCCTTCTCTTACCCAGCAATAGCATTTATCCTTTACCTTTTAATGTCCTTCTCTCCGGATTAAATATTATTCTGCATCTTCCGGTTCTGATACCTTCTATCCCATTGACTTCCATTTCCCTTTGACCATAATCTTTGGATGTTGTTTCTCCTTCTCTTACCCAGCAATCGCATTTATCCTTCACCTTTTAATGTCCTTCTCTCCCGATTGAATATTCCTCTGCATTATTCCGGTTCTGATACCTTCTATCCCATTGACTTCCATTTCCCTTTGACCATAATCTTTGGATGTTGTTTCTCCTTCTCTTACCCAGCATTGGCATTTATCCTTCACCTTTTAATGTCCTTCTCTCCCGATTGAATATTCCTCTGCATCTTCCGGTTCTGATACCTTCTATCCCATTGACTGCCATTTCCCTTTGACCATAATCTTTGGATGTCGTTTCTCCTTCTCTTACCCAGCAATGGCATTTATCCTTTACCTTTTAATGTCCTTCTCTCCGGATTAAATATTATTCTGCATCTTCCGGTTCTGATACCTTCTATCCCATTGACTTCCATTTCCCTTTGACCATAATCTTTGGATGTTGTTTCTCCTTCTCTTACCCAGCAATGGCATTTATCCTTCACCTTTTGATGTCCTTCTCTCCCGATTAAATATTTCTCTGCATCTTCCGGTTCTGATACCTTCTATCCCATTGACTTCCATTTCATTTCGACCATAATCTTTGCATGTTGTTTCTCCTTCTCTTACCCAGCAATGGCATTTATCCTTCACCTTTTAATGTCCTTCTCTCCCGATTAAATATTATTCTGCATCTTCCGGTTCTGATACCTTCTATCCCATTGACTTCCATTTCCCTTTGACCATAACCTTTGCATGTTGTTTCTCCTTGTCTTACCCAGCAATGGCATTTATCCTTCACCTATTAATGTCCTTCTCTCCCGATTGAATATTCCTCTGCATCTTCCGGTTCTGATACCTTCTATCCCATTGACTTCCATTTCCCTTTGATCATAATCTTTGGATGTTGTTTCTCCTTCTCTTACCCAGCAATCGCATTTATCCTTCACCTTTTAATGTCCTTCTCTCCCGATTGAATATTCCTCTGCATTATTCCGGTTCTGATACCTTCTATCCCATTGACTTCCATTTCCCTTTGACCATAATCTTTGGATGTTGTTTCTCCTTCTCTTACCCAGCATTGGCATTTATCCTTCACCTTTTAATGTCCTTCTCTCCCGATTGAATATTCCTCTGCATCTTCCGGTTCTGATACCTTCTATCCCATTGACTTCCATTTCATTTTGACCATAATCTTTGGATGTTGTTTCTCCTTCTCTTACCCAGCATTGGCATTTATCCTTCACCTTTTAATGTCCTTCTCTCCCGATTGAATATTCCTCTGCATTTTTCCTGTTCTGATACCTTCTATCCCATTGACTTCCATTTCCCTTTGACCATAATCTTTGGATGTTGTTTCTCCTTCTCTTACCCAGCAATAGCATTTATCCTTCACCTTTTGATGTCCTTCTCTCCCGATTGAATATTCCTCTGCATCTTCTGGTTGTGTTACCTTCTATCCCATTGACTTCCATTTCCCTTTGATCATAATCTTTGGATGTTGTTTCTCCTTCTCTTACCCAGCAATGGCATTTATCCTTCACCTTTTAATGTTCTTCTCTTCTACAGCAATTTCATTTCCTTTTCGCTGCCCCATTTTAACGTCTTCCTTCTCTTCTAGAAGTGTGTTGCGACCATGTCGAGGGTGGCCTCTACATCGGGCCCGAGTTCCTTCTGGGTCAGGTGTACGACGGCAGCCTCGGAGTGGAAGAGGGCGAGACGGTCGTCCTCTATCGGCCGGTGTACGTCTGTGTGCGCAGTAAGAGCAAGGCGGAGACTTCGAGAGCAGGAGGTTCCGCCAATCAGCGGACGGACGTGGATCACGTGGCCACGGCGTGAAAGAGGATCAGCAGCGGCAGTAGACGGAACAGAAGCGCCTCCTTTTGGTGAGAAATTTCTGCGGCTGCTCCTCGAAGCGTTGGAGCGTCTTTTGGGATGATCATCGCCGAGCTAATCTGCACGAGGCGAGATCGGAAAGACACTCGGTACTTGGCAGTTGTCATAGCAACGAAATATTGGCGTTGCCGCCCGGTGCGCCGAGCACGTGTCCGGGCTCTGCCTCCTGCGACGGCCAAAGGACTTCAAAGTAACCGTGTACAGACAGACAGACCTTTTAGGAGCCCTAGCCGAGTAGATGGAGGAGCGGCCCCTCGCCGCTTGCCTCCTCTGCGCACCTTCGTCAGAGTCAGCCCGACCTCATCGCTGTGTTTGTACTGTTACGTCGTTTGTCGACCACGAGATCCAGTCGCCATCTGTCAACGTGGAGAGCAGTTGATTAGCCAGCCACAGAAGAGAGGCGCGTCTCCCTCTCAGTTATTGAAAATGCTGTTGATCGAGGAATGATCCTCTCTCGATTAAAGGATGGTAAGAGGCTGTTTGTTGGTCCATCGCTCCAGCGCAAAATAAGCTTCTCTTGCTGCTTCTTAATTATGTCTTCATGTCACACATCCCCCCCCAACCTCCTTTAGCCTTACGTCCCTCAATTATCTGTTTCTTCTCTTGTTTCGTACAACAAAAAGCTTGTAATATATCGAAAGAACACTAAATATTTATTTTTTTAATTTTTCCTCTTTGATTGGTTTTTTTCATCTTTAGCTGTGTTCGGAATCATCAAGTGAAACCTCATTATCCTCAGATCTCTTCATCCTTGAGCTATATCATCATCTCTTTGTCATCAAGAGATGTTGTCCTCATCCATTTCATCAATCAATGAATTTACCATCTCATCACATCTTTTCTTTTTGTAAACTAATCTGCATTCATCTTCACAACAACGCTTCCAAGTTTCATCATCATCCTGTAATCCTTTCCCATTATATTTTCCCATGTACTCCTTCAAATCATCCTTTCACCATTTTCACAAACCTTTCCCAATCCAAAGATCACGCTACCAGAAAGGTTTACTCTTCTCACTGAAGAGGAAAATATTAATCAATTTTTTCTTCTGAGCTGATTGATGATTTATCTCTCATTCCTCCACCTGTCTTTTAAAAATAAAGATTATTTTAAAAAAAAGCATTTTCATTCTAGACAAATAATTCCCATTAACAATTATTTTGAAACGTGGCATTGATTATAAACTTTTTTTTCACCCTTAGGAGAAACCGTTTTAGGTGGGTTAATCACTGGCAAATGATTTCAGTAATTATAATTATCCCTCGTTGGAACATAGTTGAGAAGAAATATTAAGCGGGCTTTTTGCCACGGCAATAATTCTGTGCTGTGCTTACCATGGAAATTCTGTGCTGTGCTTATCATATTGATTGTGCGCTTTTTTCTGTGCTGTGCTTACCATGATAATTCTGTGTTTGCCTTCCTTCTGTGCTGTGCTTACCATGATAATTCTATGCTTACCACGATAATTCTGTGCTTGTCTTCTTTCTGTGCTGTGCTTACCATGTTAATTCTGTGCTTTTTTTTTATGTTCTGTGCTTACCGTGATAATTCTGCGCTTGCGTTCCGGAATACAAATCTCAGTGCTAAAATTCAGCATTTGTTTTGTGAGCATTAGTTTTCTTCTATTATTCAAAACGTTGTCTTTTTTAAATGGAATTTTAATGTAGACGATTTGAAATGAAGAAATGCACTTTATAAGTTACAAATTATTTGGCCACGTAAGGAATGTGACATAATCTGGAGTAACTTTTTGAACGATTATTTTGTTTTCAAGTCATCGCCCGCCAACAAATCTTCATCTTCGCAAATTTGCCTTCGGTCAGTCATCCCTCCTCATCCGATGTTATCATCTCCTCCTTATGATCTTCATATTTCACCATGGAAAACACCATCATCGCCATGACACAAAGCAAAAAAAGAACTTTTGTTTGATTTTGCTCGACTTCATGCACTATTTCAATGATTAGAGAAGAGAATGACTCATCTCGATTAGATTTTTTCCACGAAGCTCTCATCCGATTCCACTTCGATGTCTCGTTTCGTGTGTGACGTCATCACCTCTTCCATTGTGGCCGAAAATCGTTCACATTTTCCCACAGTCTCCCCATCAAGAAACGAGATGAAAACACGCGAATCCGAGAGGTGCCATCTTTGGAGCTCGTGCTGCATCATTCGCTTCGGATGGCACGTGCCGCAACTACGAATCCTCTTCTTTCCTCCCGAATCAGTGGCGGGTGCTTCTTCATCCTTTTCATTTAGATCAGAGGTTCCCAAACTTATTTGTCCTACCGCCCCCTTTTCAGGAAAAAAATTACTCAGCGCCCCCCCCCCCCCCCCCTGGAAATCTACCTTCTTTAAGCGAACAAACAGAAAGATGCAGTGACAAATTTGCGTTCTTTTATGTATATAAGACATCTTGAAGCTTGAAATTATAAAATTATTTATTAAAATCAACCATAGTAACATTCGCATTACACACAGAAAATTAAGATAACGAAGGATAATTTTATGTGTTTATTTGGAAAATAAAGTAATCACTACGACTTTAATTCTATGGTACACAACAGGTAAAACATGTACGAACGGTTTTTCAAACATTTCTTATCTTCCTTTCTTTCTTTATGCTTCCACCGCCCCCAATTGCACCCAAGGCTACTACCGACCCCCTGGATCATTCCAGGGCCCCCCATGGAGAGGTATCGCCCACTTTGGGAAACCGTGATTTAGATGAAGATAATTCTCGGCAACCTTCGTGTCACGTGATGCGAAGGTTGCCAGATCACTAATTTCTAAAAAAATCGTTGCCAGATATTTTTTCTGAATTCTGTAATCAACCATAGTGTTCGGATATTTTTTTAAATTTATTATAATTATTTTTATAATTATTATAATTATAATTTTTTATTAATTAAATATTTTTATAATTATTATAATTTTTTATATTAATTATTATAATTTAATTTATTCCTAACACACATCCGGGCATCTCTAGATGAAGGCAGCCTCGGCCGCTTCACAGCCGAGTCCATTATTGCATACAATGGGCTGAAAGCAGTCAGGACACGAGAATTCCATTGACTGAGAGTCTTGGGATGAGATCCACTGGGTAGATGGATCCTCTGGGTAGATCGACTTTCCATACGTTTCCAGGCAGGGGGGTCTTTTACTCGTGGATCCACTGCCTCATATCACATTCCGGTTAGGTATTGAGATTGCTCCAATTCCATCAGTAAATGAAAGGTTAACGAAAAGAATGGAGATCTTGTTTTGCATTCATGGAGGAATTGGTTACTAGGGAAACCATTTATCAATGTTATCTCTTTCTTTTCTTTTTTTTTGAGTTTAACATCTCTCTTCATAAGAAAAAGGTGAAATGGATTCATTTTTCCTCAATATCAGATAATAAAATAATAGTGATAAATTTATTAATAAATACACTACAAATGCATACTATAACTAATAATAATTTGGCTATTGGAAGATATATTAGTTACCAAACCATGTATCAAAAATGGTCAAAATTTTAAACGCATTCAATTTCCAAACGATTCACAAGAAAATGCAAAATATCTGAAATAGAGAGTTCTTTTTCTTTTCTTTTTTATTTTGTATTTAAGCCCCGATAATTGTAGAGAAGAAACATCGTCTGTCTCCAGAATCATTTCACATTTTTACACAAAGTATCTCTTCCTCCATAAAATTACAATTCTTTTGGTATGATCGCTGCAACAGATACTTCCTTACCCTGCCTTGAACTGACAATCCTTTCAAGAATCCTGTCCTTAGCCCATTCCCAGGTGGACCAATAAACGAAACTTCATCTTTACACTGCTACAAATACAGTCGCTCAAAAAAGGATCCGAACACTCTGGTTGATTACAGAATTCAGAAAAAATATCTGGGGCGTGTACAGCAACTGTACACGCTCCAGTTACCGTTCACAGCAAACTGGAGCGTGTGCAATAACTGCACACGCTCCAGTTTGCTGTGAACGGTAACTGCACACGCTCAATATTTCTGTGAGTGAGCCCACACGATCCAGATTTTTGTGAACTCACACGATCCAATGTGCTGTGAACATTAACCACAACCGCTCCAGTTTGCTGTGAACGATAACTGCACACGCTCCATATTCATTGCATTATATATTCATACGCTTTATATATATTAAAAAAATATCCGAACACTACGGTTGATTACAGAATTCAGAAAAAATACCTGGCAACGATTTTTTTTAGAAATTAGTGATCTGGCAACCTTCGTGATCACTGGATACAAAAGTTGCCAGATCACTAATTTCTAAAAAAAAAAAAAAATCGTTGCCAGATATTTTTTCTGAATTCTGTGATCAACCGTAGTGTTCGGATATTTTTTTGATCGACCTTCGTGTCACGTGACACGAAGGTTGTCAGATCACTAATTTCTGAAAAATCGTTGCCAGATATTTTTTTCTGAATTCTGTAATCAACCTTAGTGTTCGGATATTTTTTTGAGCGACTGTATCAACAACAACGATAATATTAATTGATTCCTGGGTATGCCATTACCTCACAATATTACAAAATTAAATATTTGCTTTCATCTTCATAAGGTCAGTAAAAGTTTGTGATGGGGAGAGGGGTCGGATGGGCCAAAGTTGAGATTTATTCCACGAAACTGTTCCCCCCCCCTCTCCTCCCCTGCCCACCGTCAGTAGGGGACACCGTTGGGCTTGGAAAGACTGCCATCTGTTGGTTGGGACGTTCAGCTGTGACCCCATTTATGGGAGAGCCATACCTTGTGCATGTTAAACAACCCGCTGGATGGCCTTGACGGGAGGCTACCATCTGTCTGCCAACAGGTGTCCATCTCTTCTCAACCTTCTCTGAGCCCTCGGGGTCCTTGTGACCTGGCCATTTAGCCCATTGTGTGCAAAAAGCATCACTCAAAGGTAAAACAACCCGAACCTAAAGCACCTGATTTCCAAATAATCTTTTCATTCGTTATTTTTCATGCGTCATTTTCCACTGCTTTTGATTGCAAATCGAATGCTACCTGGCCAAGCGTTTCATCCTGATAAACCTGAATCGTCTGATGGATTCATTGAATCTCAATATCTTCTCATTTGGAGAATATTCGTCTGCTCAGTGGTCTGATTGACGTCATTGGGACATTCTTCATCAAATGTTCATTCATCTCATTTTAAAACTCATTTATCGCTTATATTCATTTGCATTTGTTATTCATCACTTGCATAAGGTTTTTACTGTTATTTTATTTTCCCCAGTACTTAAAAAAAGCTTTATAAATATTTATCTTGCTTCCACATTTCCCCATCCTTATTCATCACTTTGGTGATTTATTTTTCCTTTCAAAGTCTACCCAGTCTGTTATCTGCATCCTTCCCCGCGTGACTGACCCTCCTCCCTCCCCTCCTACACTCAATGAAGCGCCCTCTGTGGCCTGATGCAACCAGATGTTGACTGGGAGGACAAAACAGGGGCCAAGTGGTCAGCTGTACGGCTACCTTAAACAGCACCTGCCCTGTTTATCGTTGCGACCAAGAGTACAACGGAAGACAAGGAAAGACTCCACGTGATGATTGGGGATCGTAAAAGTTGTGACGATCTCAGTCGTCTTTCTTGAAGGCCATGTTGTCTCATTCCTTTGGCAGCAACAGCGGCTTCATCAGTTTCTTGTGAATGTGTCTTCGTGAGACGACCTCTGCCAATTAATTCCTGGAATTTCACACATCGAAAAGCGAGGGAATCCCTTCAGTACAAACAAAGCTGGCGATTCGCTTCTCTTCAGCAGTTCTAGGGACCAAAGTTCTCCACTCGTGTAGACACGATCGCGAACTAGCTTAAAGCTCGACGTTTCCCGGATGTATGAAACGTAGACTCCTTTTGCAGCAGATCCCAACCCAGTGTGACTTCGCCCACTGGCAACCTTTGTGCAGAGAGACACGAATGACCTGAAACGCACTTTTCACGAGGAACTGATTTCAAAGATGCTCTGCTTGAAGAGGCTTCGTGGGATTGGCTCTTGAATGTACAGACATGTTGTATTGACCAGAAATAAAGTGCCACAAACCTTCTTGTTGTATTTCTTTTCTTTAATCCTCACATAATGAAAAAGAGATAAATATAAATCCAGCATCAAGCAAAAATGAATGGTGCACATAAACTTTCAGAAATAATAAAGCGCTCAATGCATTGCCTCTCTTTCGAGGCAGACTAGTCCCATTCTATAATTCCACTCTATAATAACACTGAGTCGGGTAAGTCTTGTAGCAATTGGTTTAGCATTACTTCTGGTGTTCGACAAGGGTGCATTTTGTCTCCTTTTCTCTTTAGCTTGGTTATTGATTATGTTATGCGAAATTCACTTCAGGGAAAAGATTTTGGCCTTAAATGGACTGGAGATATGAAAATTTCTGATTTAGATTATGCTGATGATTTAGCCCTTTTGGCAAATGATGTTGATGAGATGAACTCTTTCATTCGAGCTGTTGATGAGACTGGATTATTTCAGTCTTTAGGTTTATATGCTGTCTATTTTCAGTATATGTTTTTATTTCTATCTATTTTCAGTCTTTAGGTGTATATGCTTATTTCTCCACACTCCACAAGGTAAAATATCCATAAATAGTTATTGAAATCTGCTTCAAGAATGGATGATAGAAATAGTGGGACAAAACTTGTCCTAAGCATCAATGTACAGTAGGCAATAGCCTGGAAGGCAGCGAGCTCTCTGCAATTAAAAAATGTTTCCAAAACAAAAAAAGTATGACTTAATTGCAGTATAGGAATGTTGTGCTGACGATATTGAAGATGTACTGATGCATCTGTAACTTAATGGCTTGTTATGGCCATTAGGAAAACGAACAGCAAGTGGTGAAGACTATGCTACGAAAGAGTAATGAAGTCGTAGAAGGGTCAAAGGTTGAGGTACTAAGAACATTGCTAAGATCAATGGAGAACGTGAAGAAGAAGAGACTTGAAGGACAGTGTGAATCTAAATTCCAAATGCATATTGATTCATTACATCTTCTATCAACTTTAAGGGATTCCTTCGTGAGCCAAAACGATAAGTTCGACTGAAATTAATAAGTGAATTAAATATAAAAAACAGCGAAAGTCAAATTGCAAAAATGAAACAATCTAAATGGAAAAGTTAATTATCTTTTCTTAGCAAAAATTAAATGCATATTTATATTTAGTTACTCCATTAAATTTATTAATCTATCTGTTGTACATATTTTATTTGTTTGACTTTTATTTGTTCCACTTGGTGAAACCGGCCTCATCTCCCATAAAGCGGACACCTCTTTATGGCGGACACTTTATTCCATTTCACTGGTGTCCTCTTTAGGAAGGTTTCACAGTATTGATATATACCCTGTGATAAAAAACAAGCACCCCGAAGCAAGTGCCCGATCGTGCTGAAACTTTGCATGTGTAATGAGGGTGTAAAGATAAGTCAGTGATTAAAAATTTACATCAACAGGGCTCTGTATTGCAGAACAATGGCTCTTTAAGCGTAGTACGCCACCTCTGGCGGCGATGTATGACGATATGCGGCGTGGCATTCAGTCAAACAACACTGGGATTTTGTCCTTGTCAGATTCTGACACACGTGCTCTAATTGCTGGCCTTGTTCGTCGACTTTACGGGATGGTTGCAATAAATCTCACAGCATCCTATTGGCGAGAGGTCTGGGGACCTGGTTGGTCATGGGAGGGTTTCACAACCGTGGAGACATTCACGGGAAAGGTGAGCCACGTGGAGCCAGGCATTATAGGACTGGTAAATGGCCCTCTGAAAACATGACAGCAAAGGCAACATTACTGCTCGCAGGATGTCGTCAACGCACCAGTGTGTTGTTGAGCTACCACAGAGTACTACTAGGGGTGGGGTGGGGGGGGGGAAATACTGCCATAGAAGATGGCTCACCAGATTGTAACAACGGGTGTGACGGCCACGTGCCACTACACAATGTAGGTCACTACCCTAACTAACCCTAGAATGAACCAAACTATTATACAGTCTAATTTTAGTCTTTAGGTGTATACGCCTATTTCTCCGCACTCTCCATAGATTCTTAAAAGTTCAGGCAGCAATCCCTATTCATCTGTTAATCTCATGCCACACATTACCAGTATCTGTTAGATAGCTACCAAGATAATTAAATTGTGACACCTGCTCAAGACTGCAACCATTCAGATTAACTGAATCACAGCCTGCCTGACCAATTTTCATCACTTTAGTTTTCTCTCTGTTTATAACCAAACCTACTCTACTACCAGTCTCATCAACAACTCGAATGAAAGAGTTCATCTCATCAACATCATTTGCCAAAAGGGCAAAATCATCAGCATAATCTAAATCAGAAATTTTCGTATCTCCAGTCCATTTAAGGCCAAAATCTTTCCCTTGCAGTGAATTTTGCACAACATAATGAATAATCAAAGAAGAAAGGAGACAAAATGCACCCTTGTTGAACACCAGAAGCAATGCTGAATCAATTGCTTCAAGCTTTACCAACTCTCACACATGATTCAGTGCTATCACAGAGAACATTTTAGTTTGTATTTTATTTGCACTAATTCAGAGATGCTTAGATTAATTTGTCATACAGTTCTTTTGGTCACGAACAATAAATAATATTCAATGTAGATGTATACCATCTAATTTGAAAGGAGGATATTTATGAATAGAACATAAATTAGAAATTAAGCATTTGTACCTTATTTGTATTAATACTTAATGCTTCGTTTTGTTAAATTAGTATTTATATGATATTTTATGAAACAGTGTAAGTGAAAATTAGCTATATTTAGTCTATATAATAGTCTACAAATTTAAACTCGTTGCTAAAAAGGATATAAAGCACGATTCTTACTAGTCTGAAAAATTCAGTCTAGAAAAATCAGATCTCGCTGCTGGTTCAAAACTGGCTTCATTTCGTTAAGATGTCGCGAGTAGATTGAATTACAATGTCAAGAATTTAATTTTAAGGAAATAATAAAAATAGAAATTGTTACAGACGGCAAATTTATTAATATAGGAAATTAATATTTGTTTATTCTTGAAAATGCATATATCAGTTAAAACCATTGAAGGTTAAAACCATTTAGCTGCTTTTAGCTTTGGGATAACCATCTAATAATCTCCCTTGGCGCTATTACCACTGCTACTTGATAATATATATTATAGCTAAATACATAAAAAAAATTTCAATCCGTACCGTTTAAAACCATAGATATGTGTAAAACCGAGTCTGTAATCGTGCAAAACCAAACAGGTGGCATTTTCTTGACCGTGCAAAACTGAAACCGTGTAAATCGAGAGATAGGTGCATACCATTAGTGTACGCCAAAGCTGAGTAAAAGGAAAAGCAAAATATGTCCGATGAGAAGAGTCGAGCGACCTACAGCAAGTGCTAAAATGTAAGGGTGAGGAACTAAACGTCACGTGATTCCTGTGATGTTTTCTGTGGTCACGTGCAAAGTCATCGCACAACTCGCGCAAAGCTCTGTAAAAGAGGCCACCCGCTTTGGGGAACGTGTTCGACGTGTTACAGCATGGGAAAGTACTGCTCGAAGAAATAGAGATTTGTTGGTTGTGAGACGACCTCTGCTATTACGAATAAAAAGATGAATAGATTTCTGATCGGTGAAGAGCAATAAGTTACGTAAATCTATGAAATATAGTGTATTAGTAATATTTTAAATACAGAATTCAACAGAGCAAAAGTTTCTTAAGTACTCTTCGCTGCTAGTAAAAATGCGCGCCGCATTTTTAATACTCATTCGTCCCTGTTTTACTCTTTAGTCAGTTTTAGTGTATACGTAAGTTGGAAAAATTCAACGAAGTTTCAAAATCCTTCCTTAATTTGTTCAAAATTCCTACTTTTGATCAAATTATAGTGGCCGCAAGAGGCTTGATTCTGAAATGATAAATTCCTTACATAGGGACATCTAAACTTTTTTCTTAGCTTACCTGGTGGGTGGCTGCCCGTAACACCTCATGTTTCGATGGAGAGTTAGAGGACTAAAAGACCAGCGGGCATGACCTTGAACATATTTGCAAGTTGTATGAGAAACCAGGAGCAGGACATCCTGCATAAAGTTTCTAGATTATCTCTGTCTTTTCTGTAGGGAAGTACCTTCTTCCATTTTATGTTTACAATGACGGAGAGCCTAGAGAATTTAAAACGTTTTTATTTACATTGATATTAAGCACATAGTGAAGAACTGAAGAAACGAAAACAAGGCCGACTAAGATCACCGCCTCCTCTATGACACTGTCTGTCGATTCAGCCTCAAAATGCGAAAAAACCGGTTCCCACTAGTTCGTGCATTGACCGCCAGATGGCAGTGGTCGCCTAAAAAACACAGACTTTCTAACAGTGCGTTTCAATGTATGAAGTCCTGTCATTGACGCATTTATAAGATGCACAACCAAAATTATGTTATTTAATAATCTGGGAAAATAAATCTGCTTGGTAATGCTGTTAGGGGAAATAGTTCACAAATATAAGGCGAAATTAATGAATAAATTGCCATTTTATGACATTCCTTAAACGGATCTGTTAAAGAGCTTCTTAAAATTTTTTTGTCACAGAACTGTTCAACAGCTGTATTTTTTGTCTCAAACCAATTAAATTTTTGGGAAAAACGTATTTAAACAAATAGACTAATACAATTTTAAACAATAATTAATATTTCTTACTGCTGTTTTTGTTTTTATGGACTTATCATTTTCTAACAGTGCAAGTTATTTTTCAGAGATCTGGTTTTAAAAACATTTTTAAATATAAACTTAATCATGTACAGCCTTCAATATTATCTCCATAAAGCAATGTGGCAGTGGGGAAAATTTTATTATTGAAACAGGTGTCGAACAAATATTGCGATTCGCTATTTTGAAAATTTTGAACAGCTTTATAGCGCCCTCTAACGGTGAGAAAAGATGGAATATGCTAAAATTTTAAACGATTATTGCAAACTATTTACACTGGAAATCTGAAATTTTAATACTTGAGTGTTATAGTCAGAAGGTTTAAAATGGCAACAAGACTTTGTCATCTTAGCCAAAAGGGAGTGCGAAATTGAATTTTTTAGGAGATAAACGAAACAATGTTTTTCTTTTTTTTTTGTTGTTTTACAGATACTAACAAAATATTATTGATTTAAACAATATTTGATAATTTCAGCATTATCTGTAGACGTTTAAACGTCTATAAATCAATATATGTTTTTTGTGAAAAAAGCCGGCTTTAGTTCAACAGGTTACAATGTTCTGGCATATTTCTGGAGAGCTGTGTGTTCGAATCCCGTATGTCGTCACATTTTTTTTCCCACAAAAATATTAACCCTTTCAGCCCTGAATTTTTAATATGAAAAATAATTTTTTTTTTTTGATCATCAATAATTGAATGTAAGACATACAAGGACTCCTCTACTAAGTTTGAGTGGGTTTCCACCATGGGTTTAGATACTAGGAAATCGTGGCAAATGCCACTATCAGACCTTAGAGATAAAAATGGAAGCATATTTTTTATTCATTTTAAATAACGTTTTTCTACAAAGATCTTATAAAATTATTTCGTGTGAAAACTTTTGAAACAATTTTTAGATTTCGATTTTAGATCGGTACTTACCAAACATAGTGTTCAGGTTATCAGCATTCATCTTGAATAGCGGAACAATACGTGTCACTCAGATATGTAAACACTCACTTCTTGTTGAACCATGTCATGAAATGTGATTCACATACTTTGTAGAGATGACATCTAGTGCTTTATGGTGAAACTAGATACTCAGCCAGTAGCTAGAACTCTTTATATATTAAGGTGGCAAATGCCACCAGCAGGGCAGGGCCGAAAGGGTTAATATTTACGTTTTTCGAATCCCCCATCAGTTGCAATTTCCAGTGTTAGAGAGTGTTATAGGCGGTAAATAAAACTCGAAAAGCGACCTTTAGCGGCGGAAGAAGCTGGAAAATACCATATCTTTAAATAAATATTACAAACGATCTATTTTTGCTAGAAACTTAAGTTTTGTTCCTAGAGTGTAATGATCAAGTGGTTTACCCTAATAGCAATGATTTGTCCCATTAGTAAAATGCAACTTTTCTGCTTTAAGAGATAAATGAAAAACTTTTTTTGCACATTGCAGGTACTAATAAAATATTAATAGTTTATTTTCTCAATTATACAGTAGTCCGACTTTTCACTGTCAGAGGGTACTGAAAGTGTGAAACAACTAGAAGAAAGCATATCTCCTCTGGCGCATATGGGAATCTCATTTTCAAAGAGAATCAAGTTCTTCCTTTGCCTACTTTTTCACTCTTAAAAGTTTTAATTATGCATGTTCGTGTTGTTTTTATGCTGAGGTCCCACCATCCTCATGAACTATAGCGTATAAACTGACAGGTTCCTGTCAGACCTCTTTACAAGCAGCTGCTTGAGGTTTTTTTTAAAAATATGATGGGGGGGGAAATGCACATATTAGCATTTTTTTAGTAATTATAAAACATAAAAAGTATTATTCTTTTAGTTCTTAAATTTAGAAAGTTGCTTTTCTCTCGCTCCTCTGAAAATAGTGGGCAGATCATTGCTGTCAGTGGAATTTGTACCATAACAGAATTCTACTGCCGAAATTTCTACCATAAAGAGATCACTTGAAACATTCGTTAAAAGTTTTGCAGTTTCCATATTTAGTAATCTCTAATGACATAAATTAAAACTACCTTTGAAAAATGCGAATTACATTTCATTAGTAAACAACTCAAAAAGAGATTTCCAATTTTCTCTTAAAACAAAACCGTTCCGTTTCTTCCCTACCTTGGACTTAGGATCAACTCATTGTTGTCAATGGAATTTTCAAGACTGTCACATTCCACGACCAAAATTTCAAATTTCTAGCTTAATTACATCCTTTGCAATATTCGTTTTAAATTTTTGGCATTTTCGATTTTTTTTCCCCATTAGAGGGCACAGTTTCAGCTTTTGGGAAATTCGCAAAATGCAAATTGTAATATTTCATCAATACCTGACCAACCCAAAAGAATTTTTAATTTACCTCTAAAAACATACTTTTCTGTTGAAACAAAAAAAGTTGCATTCACTTCCCCCCTGGGTCTAAAGAGTCAAGTGATTGTTGCCAATGGTAATTTCGTAACCTTCACATTTCAACACCAAAACTTTAAGCTTTTAACATAACTACATCGTTTGAAATATTCGTTTGATATTTTGGAATTTTCAAATTTTTCCACCGTTAGAGGGCGCAGTTATAACATTTGGGAGATTCGAAAAATGCAAATCGTAATATATCATTAATTCCTATCTAACGCAAAAAGAATTTTTTATTTATCTGTATAAATAAAAAAGTTCGATGTCTACAGCCGGACAAGACAACAAAACGAAATTATATCTTTTTTTTTTAAAGAAAAAAAAAAGCCGTAAAATTAACGTTTCCTTTTTTTAGCCGTTTTCTAAAGTGCTTCCAATCATGAACACTGAAATCTGTATCAAATATTTCCCTACCTTTTCATGAATCCATAAGTATTCGTGCAATACCATTCAGCTATGAAAACTAAACAATGCGAGCGACGACAAAACATGGCGTCCAATTTCGAGATGGCCAACCTTTACCTATATAGGGCCTCTAAGGTTAGCTGATTAGCCGTGATGAAAGTCTCCTCATAATTTTGGTAGTTTGGTTTGGCAACACAATTCAAACATGTGAATGGTTTGTAGTCGTGGATGTTGGTGTTATGTTTTTGGCAAGAGGAGTTTGTACCCGTTTTAATTTCTTTAATATCTAAGAAGCATTGAAATTCCAATAAACTGACTTTTTTTGCCTGCAAGATAGTTTAGCTGAAATGATACGTCATTACGTAGATGATGTGTTATATTTTGGCGTTCTACTCTCCCTTCTCGTACGATGGGCTGTTTCTCGGTTTCCTTATTCAGGTAAACAAGAAGTAACTTACAGTAGTTATTTCAGTTTCGTATTTCTTGTACGTTTAAGAATGCGCAGTGTAAGCTTTTGAGAAATGTGAAATTTTTTTATGGCTTTATAGTCTTGTTCTGTTAATCTAGTACATGCAGTAACAATATTTCGATAACACACCAAAGCAGTTCTCCAACAACTCCCTATATCAAACTTATTAGCTAGCAAACCAGATCACATTAGAAGTAGTAGTGTCTGTGTTGTAATAGAACATTACTTTCCAACTTAAGGGTATCCTGAGATTATTTAGGGCTAAATTCTAATTGCTGCCACACTTGAGGACGAATAGTACCAAAACTGCTCCAGTGGAAAAAAATGTGAAATTTGGATCAAGTTTGTTTTTTAAATGCAACACAGTTTATCACACAGGCACTGGTAAAATACAGATAGCTTAACCTCAAAGCTGGCAGAAGCCTTCATAGTTTGGTTATAGTTTTAATATAATAATATAATTTTAATAAAAAAGTGAAGGTAATTATTTAGTAGTGCTACTTCTCGTAAAGCATTATGGAAAATTGAAAAAATAAATAGCAATGTTTTTGATAGATAAAAGTGGAAATACAAAATATTTTGGGAATTATGATCAATAATGGAATTAAAAAGCAAATTATAATGGACTATTATGGAATACTACTGCTATCTAATGTTAAGTCTATGGAGTTGAGTTGATAAAGGTGCATGGATATACTGAAACCATGTTGTTGCATAGGAACACAATTGGGTGTTAACTGGATGCAAATTTGATCTGGCTAGATTTAGTTTATGGTGATATTTTTAAGTGCACATCTGCAGTGCATTTTTTAAAGATTTTTCTAGTTTGTGTTATGGTATGTTTACCTTTTATGATGTTACAGAATGAAAATTTTTGAAAGGGACTCTTTTATTCCAGAATTATTTGACATGTGATATAAAATATTTTACAATTTATTATTCACTCCCTATGTATTCATACATTTTTGATGACTTTTTTTTTATAATGGGACATGCAGATTCATATGAAACAATAATTTATAATTATATGTTTGAATATTATCAAATTAAAAAAAATTATTATTCTGCTTCTTCATGTCAATAACAGTTGCCAGCTTTATTGGTAATTTATGAATAAGGTGACGTAGAATATTCACCATTAATAAGATTACGTTAAAACTTTATAAATATTTAATCATGAATTCTCGTTTCATGTTAATTCATCAGGCACATTATAATAGAAAGCCACCAAAAAATATAAGATCACAGAGGGAAGGAATCAGTAAAGTATAGAATGAAAAAAATTGCTGAGAATCTTGTTACTGCAGGTTTTTGGTAAACCTCTGGTTTTGGGACTATGCTGGCAACTGTTATTGACATAAGGAAGCAGAATAATATATTTTTTTAAAATTTGATAATATTCAAACATATAATTATAAATTCTTGTTTCATATGAATCTGCATGTCCCATTATAAAAAAAAGGTTAATTATTTTTGGCTGTTTCTAAACTTAAACTACATAAATTCCCAGGGGTAGATGAAATTACTACCGAAATGCTTAGAGCTGGGAATGTTTCGGTTACCACTTGGATGACTGAAATTCTGAATATCTTTTGTGATAAAAGCATGGTTCCTAAGGATTTTACCAGAGCTATTATTATCCCTATTTTCAAAAAAGGTGATCGCAGTTCTTGGGATAACTATAGGGGTATCAGCCTACTCTTTGTTCCAGGTAAAGTTCTTTGCATGATTGTGCTTAATATAATTAAGAATCTGGTTGACAGTCAATTGCATGATGAGTAATGTGGATTCAGAAGTGGTAGGGGATGTGTGGATCAGATATTTTCACTTAGGCAGATTCTTGAGAAATGTTTAGAGTTTCAGAAACCTTTGGTTGCTAGCTTTGTTGATTTCAAAAAGGCTTTTGACTCTGTTGATCGTCATAATTTGTGGTTGATTGCGAGATCATATGGTATACCAGACAAGTTAGTTAACATAATGAAAGCTCTCTATAATAACACTGAGTCATGTGTGAGAGTTGGTAAGGCTTGTTGCAATTGGTTTAGCATTACTTCTGGTGTTCAACAAGGGTGCATTTTCTCTCCTTTTCTGTTTAGTTTGGTTATTGATTATGTTATGCGAAATTCACTTCAAGGGAAAGATTTTGGCCTTAAATGGACTGGAGATACGAAAATTTCTGATTTAGGTTATGCAGATTATTTAACCCTTTTGGCAATTAATGTTGATGAGATGAACTCTTTCATTCGAGCTGTTGATGAGACTGGTAGTAGAGTAGGTTTGGTTATAAACAGAGAGAAAACTAAAGTGATGACAATTGGTCAGGCAGGCTGTGATTCAGTTAATCTGAATGGTTGCAGTCTTGAGCAGGTGTCACAATTTAATTATCTTGGTAGCTATCTAACAGATACTGGTAATGTGTGGCATGAGATTAACAGACGAATAGGGATTGCTGCCTGAACTTTTAAGAATCTATGGAGAGTGCGGAGAAATAGGCGTATTCACCTAAAGACTAAAATTAGACTGTATAATAGTTTGGTTCTTTCTAGGGTTAGTTATGGTAGTGAAACTTGGACACTTTGTAAACAAGATAACAGGAAACTAGATGCTTTTGATTCCAGATGCTTACACAGTATTTTGGGCATTTAGGTGGTTCAACTTTGTAACTAATGATGAGGTTAGGCAAAGGAGTTTGCAACCTCCTTTAAGCAGCATATTGTGCAGAGAGAGACTCCGCTGGTTTGGCCATGTTGCCCGTATGAATAATTATAGATTGGCAAATAGGGTTATGAACAGTGTGCCTAAAGGCCTCAGAAAGAAGGGGAGACCTAGGATGCGGTGGGCAGACAATGTCAAACAGGACCTTGTTAGAATTGGTGTGCAGTGGCCAGATGCAGTAGACGTAGCTCAGGATAGACTTGCTTAGAGAATTAAATTGCATGGTCTGGTTGGACCTCTATAGCCCATGGCTGCTTGAGGATGATGATGATCATGATGAATGGTGGAAAAGGGTCTACTTTCACTGACTACTTTTGTAGGAAAAAATGGCAGCAGAAATAGCTATGCTAAATAATTACCGGTGAGGTACAGTACATCACAGCTGTTCATATTTTGGAGTAGCAATAAAAAATTTTAAGTGTTTTCATAAATCCAGGGTTTTTTTATATATAAGTTAGCATATAAAAGTTGAAATATTGGCAGCTTTTACTTAAGATTGCTAAATTTTAGGGCCCCTTTTAAAAAAGGAACATTTTCTTGCCTACCTAGTAAATAGAAAGTGTCTCACACTTATGAAAATGACCAATGTTTTATTCAAGGAAGAGAGAGAAGGCACAAGAGCAGCTTTTATCACCTGACTCATAAATGCTACAGTTCTAATATCTGCATATTTTTTTAATAGAAATTGAAAAATTACTCTATGGCTCTTTTAATTATATTCACTGAACGGACAAATTACTATTACACCCCGATAACAATATGCAAAGCAGAAGTGTCACGTGGGATGCTGAAACTGGCAATGCCTATAAATAGAGCAGGTCTCTATGCATTGGAAACAGTCACAGAAAAGTACTCAAGGGTAAAGGCAGCAGCATGAGTTTGACCATAGCCAGATAGGTGTGAAGAAGGCTATTTGTTCAATCACCACAACTGCTGGGATTTCGATGTCAGACCATCACATGTGTATACCAAGACTATGTGAAATATGGTAAAACATTCAAATAGCAGGAGAAATGTGGATGTAAACATACAGTTGACTCTTGAGGTGAGTGCAGACTGTTCTGCATCGTTGCAGGAAATCGCACAGCTACTGTGGAGCAGATAACATTGGAATTGAATGAGGGTGCATCCACAAGCTTATGCACAAAGACTATCTGTCATATCATGAAAAAAAATAAGTTATGGTAGTTGACGTCCACATTGTATTCCCATGTTAACTGCAAGGCACTGAAAGATTAGGCTGCAGTTTGCAAAGGCCTATCGCAAATGGAGTGCAGAGGACTGGAAACACATCATCTGGTCTGATGAATCACAGTTTCAACTCTGTCACCCCAGTGGGAGGGTGCATATGTGGCATAAACCACATGAAGTGATGGATCCAGCTTGCAAAGTTTGGGGTCATACAGGTAGGTGGAGGTGGTGTAACAGTTTGGGGTATGTTTACATGGGATTCCTTGGGGCCCCTCGTACCCTTTGAGACCTCTGTCACCAGCACAAGATGTGAACATCCTCACTGACTGTCTACACCCATTTGTACCGATTCCCTTTCTGCACAATGACGCCATCTTTCAACAAGACAATGCCACACCGCATACTTTCTGAGTTGCAATCAAGTGAGTTTACCACATTTGAATGGCCCTCTTAATCACCAGACCTCAACCTCATTAAGAATTTGTGGGATGAATTGGAAAGATCTGTTCAAGCCTGACAATCCCCACTGGCAACTGTGGATGCTCTATGACAGGCAATCCTTGCTTCATGGGCAGCAATACCATCTCCGTGTTTTCAACATTTCATTGAGTCCTTACCAAGACATCTGACTGCTCAGTTGTGAGGGCAAAAGGTGGAGCAACGGGTTATTAGGTAGGTGTATATAATAATTTGTCCATTCAGTCTGTAAAACAGGAGCAAAAGGGGTAATTATTTAGCAGAGCATACTCGGCCGAGTGGTTAGCGTGCTTCACTACTGATCTAAGGGACCTGGGTTCAAGCCCCAGGTAAGGCATGGATGTATGTGTCATTTTTCTGCTGAGGTTCTGCCATCCTCACAGACCTTCTACTATGGCATATAAACTGACAGGCTCCTGTCAGACGTCTGTGTCAAGCAGCTGCTTGAGGGAGTATTTATTTTTATTTTTTTATATTTTACTGGTGCTGACATTTTCTTTTTTTTTACAAAAGCCAAAAGCAGTCCCCTTATTCTCCATCATAATTTCAAAACCAAATACTGCCCCCGTCCCCCCATCATCATCATCTGGAAAAAAAATGGGAGAAGGTACTTCTCTACACAAAGGGCTGGGATAACTAGAAGCTTTATTTAGCTTGTCCTTGCTTCTTATATACCATGCACACTTACATAAAGACAAGCCCACTGGCCTAGTAGTCAGGTATGCTGACTACTAACCTTGGTAGGTCATTAAAAACCTCCATGTGCTAAATAATCCCATCAAGTAAAGCTCATTGGTTAAAACCTTATTTTATTCGTACACCACATGTTTCCATCATATCTGTATATGGCATTTCTTACTGGAAAACCATATACAGATATGATGTAAAAAAATGATATGATATAAAAAAATGTTTTCATACATAATTACAATTCAGAATTGTTTTTCATTTTTATGTTTACCTATAAGAAATGCCTATTTACCATTTTTCCAATTCCTTCAAACCCCTTAATAACACCAGTTCATTCTGCTAAATAATTATTGTAAGAGTATACCAGATACATTTTTCCATTTTCATTTCATTTAAAAAAAAAATTGTTTTCCAGTAGCAAAAGCCATATAATTCCCTGTGAAAGTGCTGACTCTCAGGATCTTGCATATGGTGCAGGATTGAATAATATAGGATTTGCAATTTTGACTTTGCACTCCCTTTAACAACAAATTAATGTCCATTTCAGAGTGAGGAGAGAAAAAAATTAACTATTACAAATTTATGAAATTTTAAATCCTTTGCTGCCTTTTCAGTTCAAGATGGAAGACCAGGTTCTGCAGTTATCATAAATATGAAAAGAAGATGCATAAGGAGACACTGTTGCATGTTGCTAGGTTCACTAGAAATATAAACCCAGCTCTATATCCTAATGTATTCCATTTATACTTACACCCAAATATCCACAAATGTTCATCTCTAACATATTTCAGCTTAATGCATAATTTTTATTATAGTCAGTAATATAGCCAACTGGAGAGGTTAATCCCTTCTTGTGGAAACCATATTTAAGAAATCATTATCTCTTGAGTTTATACTGATAGACACAAAAGTTGCAACACCCATAAAGGATGAATGCAGTGACACCAAATCTTACCACATATAGTATTGGAGTCCTATGTAAGTGACAACAACAGCAGGATGTCGTGGAACTAGAAATAGGGGTGGCACTGTCAGCCCTGAGACCAGTGTGGCAGACAGAAAGTAAGTCAGTGGAAGAAAAATGGTTCACATGTGTTTGTTATGCTAGTGCAATGAATGGAAGTGCATTATCAACAGCTAGGCCTGTTAGAATGGGGCCATATTGTGGGGATGCATGAGGCAGCTTGGTCTGCCTGTTGTATAGCCAACCATCTCGGTCACAGTGAGCACTGTAACATGCTGTTTGGATCACTGGACAAGGACAGGTACCACTTCATGTTGCCATGGCTCAGGTGCCCATAGATCCACCACACCATGACAAGATTACCTCTCCACCAACAAGCAACCTCCAACCCTTGTGGACCATCTACAGCAGCCAGCAAAATGTGGAGCCTGTCATGCATGCACTAGTGTCTACACAGACCATCTGATGACATTTGAATGAAGCTGAATTACTGGCATGGTGTCCCATACTCTATGCCTATAATTCAGTTCGTGTCCTGTGCATCAAGCATGGGAAGAGGAATGACACCACATCATCTTCTTGAATGAGTCACACTTCTGTTTGGGTACAGATGATGATCACACCAGGTTTTGGTGTTACTGCATTCATCTGCAGGACCTGACACACATCAGAAAGTGCCTGCATGCCCAGCATTCTGGTGTGCCATCAGTTATGACTCCAGAAAACCTTTATTGTTTGACTGGCGAACTTGGACAGGCCAGCGATATATCAATGACATTCTGGTTCCCACAGTGTATACCTTTCTTGCAGAGCTCTCCTTGTGCCATTTTTCAGTAAGGTAACACATGTTCCCATATGGCACACATTGTCCAACAGTGGCCATTACTCTGCTCAATTTCATAGAGGTTTGAGGCTTGCTTCATGGCATTGCAATTTGTGTGTTCATGAGTGTATATTAACAGGAGAGTTAAGAAAATTAACTACTGTTAATAATGTTACTTATTTATGATTTAATGTTTTTTTTAGGCTCTGAGAAGCCTCCAATGTATGGAGACTATGAAGCACAAAGACACTGGATGGAAATAACAGTCAATTTGCCTATAGATGAATGGTATGTATAATATTTATTTTTCAACTGCCTAGATAAAATGTGAAAAAAATTTAAACTGTTAGACTATATAAAAAGTGTTTTATATAGCATATATATATAGTGTTTTTTATATATTTTTTCTTTGCTATAATTATTATTATTTAGTCTGTAAATGGTAGCTAGGTAGTCACTGGAAGGAGAGCTATGCACCAATCCCCTGTGATGATGCATAGAACCGGCCAGGCCTAGCACCTAATGTCCGACCCCGCCTTCTCGTGGTGCAGACCGTTAGTAACTTTCAAAAGAGATACTCTCTTGTGGAAGTGAACGGAAGGGGAGGGCTGCCAGATTAGTGTGGCCTACTGATCTGGACAACTATGGCTACTTTTTTTTTTTTTCTACCCTG
This sequence comes from Ryuthela nishihirai, assembly GCA_038380435.1. Taxonomy (NCBI): domain Eukaryota; kingdom Metazoa; phylum Arthropoda; class Arachnida; order Araneae; family Heptathelidae; genus Ryuthela; species Ryuthela nishihirai. Next base: position 116,727,503 of record JAWZYU010000002.1, on the reverse strand, counting down.
CTGAGGAGTGGTCAACCACACAGGGTCATGGTGCTGACCATATAAACCTACTGGACTGGACAGATATATGGCTCTGAGCTTGATTATGGATCCTGATTTTGCTGCACTGGTGGGCTTCTGTGGAGGGAAAATCTTCTGCTGTGTTTTCTGTTTGTTTGTGGGTTGACAGCCCCAAGTGAATAGATTCACAGGATATGTTTATCGGCTGGTGGATAATCCTGAGCAGAAGTCATCGCAGGCACCTGAACTCTTGCTTCTATTGGCATCGTCAAATTCTACATTGGAGGAAGTCTTCCAGTGTAGATGGCTTCAGCCTTTAGTAGTGGGGGAACGGGTCTTTGCCCCATGTCTGCGATTAGGGGGCTGTTTGATATTGTCGGCATTCCCTCTCTCAATAAACATAGTTTCTTTAAACATCCCACTAACCATTTTCTCTCCATAGGTAGTTGAAATGTGAGGACTCTGCACAGAGCTTTTTCTCTTGATGTCCTCACACAAGAATTCCACCGTTATAATTTAGATATTCTCGGCTTGCAAGAGACCAGATGGACAGATAAAGGTCAGATTCTTAAAAATAATCTTAAATTTCTCTTTTCAGGGAGGGACGACAATAAGCATCACCAAGGCGTGGGTCTGCTTCTCAGCAGACACGCTAGCGATGCTCTTCTAGGATATGAGTGCATTAATGAAAGGTTTCTTACAGCAAAATTTCAGACAAGCGTTAAAGACCTGAATGTTATCTGCTGTTATGCCCCCACTGAGGATGCCGATGAGGATGAGAAGGATAGCTTTTATGAACAACTTCAGGATATTTTGAATTCTGTCAAGAAAGGAGATATTACCCTTGTTCTTGGTGACTTCAATGCCAAAGTTGGTACTGACTCTGACCTTTGGGGAGGAGTAATAGGCGCTTTTGGTATTGGTAGCTGCAATGGCAATGGGCAACGTCTCCTACAGGTAAGTAAACTCAATGGATTCAGAATAACTAACACTTATTACAAACACCACGACATACATAAGTACACATGGGTTTCACCTGATGGGCTGCGTAAGAATATGATTGATTACATATTAATTAACAGCAAATGGGCTAGTTCTGTTAGGAATACCAGGGCATATAGGGGAGCTGAAATTGGATCGGACCATTACCTTGTTAAAAGTGTGTTGCAACTTAAACTTAAAAAGTGTTGTGCTAGGGTTAAAAAATTTACTTTTAATACTGAAGCTCTGAAAGATCCAGTTATAGCCAAAGCTTACCATGATAGGTTACTTAGTCATTATGACAGTCATGGTTTGCTTACTACTGAAGTTGAGGAAGAATGGGATCATTTTAAACAGGCTTTTTTGGACACTAACAGTACTCTTTTAGGAAAAAAAGGAGCAGAAGAGGCAAAATTATCTGAGTGATAAGGCACTTGAGCTTATTTCGGAAAGAAAGAACTGCAGGAATGCCCTTAATCAATACCCTACTAGTCCTAATAGAAAGCATTACAGAGATCTTAATAAACTTGTAAAGGATCAGTTAGCTGCTGATAAGAATCTTTGGCTTGATGGTTTGGCTGACAAAGCCGAGGAAGCAGTTAGACAGCACAACAGCAGAGAGCTGTACCAGATAGTTAATGTTTTGTGTGGTAGAAAACAGACAGGTGTACAGGGATTGAAGGATAAACAAGGTAAAGTTATAGAAGGTGAGGATTCTGTCATGGCTAGGTGGGCTGAGCATTTCAGTGATATTCTAAACAATGCGGTTAGTTCTATTCCCATTGTTTGCAATGATGATAGATGCATTGGTGGCTTTAATGTCGGCCCTATAACACAATCTGAAGTTATTTTGGCTGTTTCTAAACTTAAACTTCATAAATCCCCAGGGGTAGATGAAATTACATGGAAATGCTTAGAGCTGGGAATGTTTTGGTTACCACTTGGATGACTGAAATTCTGAATATCTTTTATGATAAAGGCATGGTCCCTAATGATTTTACCAGAGCTATTATTATCCCTATTTTCAAAAAAGGTGATCGCAGTTCTTGTGATAACTATAGGGGTACCAGCCTACTCTCTGTTCCAGGTAAAGTTCTTCCCATGATTGTGCTTAATAGAATTAAGAATCTGGTTGACAGTCAATTGTGTGATGAGCAATGTGGATTCAGAAGTGGTAGGGGATGTGTAGATCAGATATTTTCACTTAGGCAGATTCTTGAGAAATGTTTAAAGTTTCAGAAACCTTTGGTTGCTTGCTTTGTTGATTTAAAAAAATCTTTCGACTCTGTTGATTTTCATAATTTATGGTTGATTGTGAGATCATATGGTATACCGGACAAGTTAGTTAAGAATAATGAAAGCTCTCTATAATAACACTGAGTCGTGTGTGAGAGTTGGTAAGACTTGTAGCAATTGGTTTAGCATTACTTCTGGTGTTTGACAAGGGAGCATTTTGTCTCCTTTTCTCTTTAGCTTGGTTATTGATTATGTTATGCGAAATTCACTTCAAGGGAAAGATTTTGGCCTTAAATCTACTGGAGATATAAAAATTTCTGACTTAGATTATGCTGATGATTTAGCCCTTTTGACAAATGATGTTAATGAGATGAACTCTTTCATTCGAGCTGTTGATGAAACTGGTAGTAGAGTAGGTTTAGTTATAAATTGAGAGAAAACTAAAGTGATGATAATTGGTCAGCCAGGCTGTGATTCAGTTAATCTGAATAGTTGCAGTCTTGAGCAGGTGTCACAGTTTAATTATCTTGGGAGCTATGTAACAGATACTGATGATGTGTGGCATGAGATTAACAGATGAATAGGGATTGCTGCCGGGACTTTTAAGAATCTATGGAGAGTGTGGAGAAATAGCCATATACACCTAAAGACTAAAATTACACTGTATAATAATTTGGTTCTTTCTAGGGTTAGTTAATGGTAGTGAAACTTGGACACTTTGTAAACAAGTTAAGAGGAAACTAGATCTTTTTGATTCTAGATGTTTGTGCAGTATTTTGGGCATTAGGTGGTTCAACTTTGTAACTAATGATGGGTTAGGCAAAGGAGTCGGCACCCTGCTTTAAGCAGCATATTGTGCAGAGAGACTCTGTTAGTTTGGCCATATTGCCCATATGGATAATTATAGATTGGTGAATAGGGTTATGAACAGTGTGCTTAAGGGCCTCAGAAAGAGGGGGAGACCTAGGATGCGGTGGGCAAACAATGTCAAACAGGACCTTATTAGAATTGGTGTGCAGTGGCCAGATGCAGTAGGTGTAGCTCAGGACAGACTTGCTTGAAGAACTAAATTGCACTGTCTGATTGGACCTCCGCAGCCATGGCTGCTTGAGGAGGAGGAGGATGAAAAATCAAGAATTGTTTCATACATTCAACCCTTCCAGTGTCTAGCCTGAAAAACTGGTTTTCATCCAGCAGTCAAGCTATTTTCACCCTATGCTTAGCCAAAAAAAATTAACTTTGAACTTTTTTTTTGCCAACTAACTAACAAAAAGAATTATGGCATGTTTATATGCCAAAATAATTAGCATTTAATTCTTGATTTTCTGAAAGCAAAATATTTACAAAAAAAATGACTAGTTTTATTTTAATAGGACTTTTTGTAGTCACAGTAAAAAATGCATCTGGCAGTGCAAATGAAAATTGATTAAAAAAACTGACAGATAGAAATAATTATGATGCATATGAATAGAAAGGCTACTTATTTATGAATAACAAACAAGCTCCCCCCCCCCCCATGTAGCCAGAGGGTGGGGTAAAACCCCTTGCTGAAATTGCCTTCCCAGAGGACTGATTTCCATATGAGCCACAGGAGGACTGATTTCTGTATGAAGGAAGTCCTTTTTGCATCCATATCCAATACCACAAGAGGATTGATTTCCATACAAAGGAAATTCTTTTTACTTCTGTATCCAAGACCTCATTCATTTTCAGGAAACAGTACAAGATAAAGGTTCTTTTACTGGAAAACTAAGAAATAAAGAAAAATATAACATAATGCGATGTTAAATCAAATATCCACAGCAGCAAGTTTTAAGCCAGCCAAGCAATATAGCATAACTGCAAAAAAAAAAAAATCATAATAATTGATTGACTGAGAGATCAGTAATTTATGAAAATAAAGTAAGTCTACAGAAATGAAAGCTAAGGCTTAAGTATAAACTAGAAGGATGCATATTGCCTCTGGTGTATATGAGAATTGTGTTTTCAAAGAGAAAGAAGTTTTTCCTTTACCTACTGTTTGATTCCTTAAAAGCCTTTGAGCTAGAAGATGATGGGGAAAATGCAAGTAGTATTTCATTAGTAATTATACAACATAAAGTATTTGTCTTTTAATTCTTAAATCTAAAAAGTTGCATTTCCCATACCTCTTTCAGAAAAGTGGTAGATTATTGCTGTCAGTGGAATATCTTTTAAACTACCACTGGTTTTTCAAATTTCTATTCTATACATATTATTTGTAAAGCTCAATAACAGTTCTGCCATTTCATTGTCAGTAATGATATATATAAACTACTACATATTTGAAAAATGCAAATTATAATATTTCATTAGTACCAGTCAAATTAAAAAAAGTTTTCTAATTATTATTTTCATTGTGTCCAATGGAAAATTCATGACATTCACATTCCACCACCAAAACTTCATATATCTATCATTAATACATCCTTGCAATATTCATTTGAAATTTTGAAATTTTCTATCTTTTTCACCATTAGAGGGTGCAATTATAGTGTTTGAAAAATTCTGAAAGTGTGAATCATAATATTTTATCAATTCTTATCTAACCCTAAAAAAGATTTTTTCCACTTATCTCTAAATACAGTTATCTGCTAAAACAAAAAATTGTGTTTTCCCACCCACCCTGGGTCTAAGAGGTCAATTCATTGTTACCAGTGGAAACATGGCATTCACATTCCACTACCAAAATTTAAAATTTCTTGCTTAAATACATCGTTTGCAATATTCATTTGAAATTTTGGAATTTTCATCTTTTTCTACCGCTAGAGGGCATAATTATAGTTCTATAGAGAGGTATGGAAAATGCATATCATAATTTTCCATCAGTACCTATCCAATACAAAAAGAATCTTAAATTATCTCTGTAAACAAAAAGTTTGATGTCTACAGACAACAAGGCAAAACTATTATCTGATTTTCAAAGAAAATGAGATAAAAAGGAAATAAAATACTAATTTGGTGAAGGGAGATGATATCCACTGTGTCTGGAGAGAAAGTATTTGGACTTAAATCAACCATGTAAATAACTATCATACAGCCACTTAGTAGATATTTTTCACATATGTAATGAGCAATTAGTAACGCCACGACTTCCTCTGCCATGATGCTCTGTGCTGCAGCCAGTCTTGTAGAAGCTCTGGTTAAGGATCCTCTGTTTTTAGTTATAATTTTGATTTGAGAAGCGGGAATAATGCATAAAATGCTGGGGTAAATGATATAAATGATAAAAATATTCTAGGAATATTGAAATCGGTTTTAATTCAGAAAAGAATGTGAAATGGAGAAATAAAACTGATACATACTTCACAATTATTTCCAAAATCTTCTATTTTAAAAATAGCAATTTTTTGTTAATTTTGAGATTTTCAAAACTTTAAGCAAAATTTTGTTGACAGTAATTCATATCAAGCTTCAGAGCTTAAATCAGGGAGTTGCTTCAAAATAGAGTAATGTTAACAAATAAATTGGCAATACCATATATCATATACATATCATCAGCATAATCTAAATGAGAAATTTTCATATCTCTAGACCATTTAAGATCAATTGATCTTAAATGGTCTAGAGATATGAAAATTGGAAAGGCTGTCATCCATTGAATGAGATATAAAACTATGTCCCATTTGTGTGGAAGAGCCATACCCTGTACAGTGGGACCCCTCTCCCCAACCTTCTCTGAGTCCTCAGGGTCTTTGTGATCAGTCTATTTAGCCCATTGTGTGTAAAAAAAATGTTGCTCAGAGATAAAACAAACCAAAAGTATGGAAATATTTTCATGTTACCAAACACATAAAGAAATTTAAAAGCAGCAGCCCAGCTTATTTTGTCTTCCAAACATCCACTTCCATTCTACAATCTTATGTTTGTGTATTGAAGTGGAAAAAATTAATATTTAGAAAAAAATGTTTAAAGAACTTAGTTTTGTTGGTAATGGTCAAAAATTAATGTGCTCTTCTAACACAATGAAAGATTTCCCCCACTTCTGTGTTGTTTCTCCAACTTCCAAACCCATGATATGCCCACAGCTCTGGATATTCTTTCCATTCAAATTACATAGAAATGTCTTGAATGCACTTAGTAGTGTGTAGTGGACATGTGTAAAGAAACAATAGTTGATTGTTTTGTTGCTTGTGGTCAATAAACTTATTTCAGTTGTCCCTTAAATAAAATTTGTATCTAACATTGTCTATGGAAATTGAAGTTAATTTAAATATATTTATTTTTAGGTATAAAAATACAACTAGAAATGATTTGCAGTATTGGGGACTTGATTATCCACCTCTAACAGCCTATCAGAGTCTGATGTTTGGATACCTGTATGTGTGTTTTGATCCTTTTCAACTGTTTTAATATTTGTAGATTTAAAATATATAGCAACACCATGCTATCTATTGAAGATGCATATATAAAATGTATGATGCATAGCAAAAGAACTTTCCCCTAAGAATGAATATAAAGGGTTGTTTAAAAAGTAATGGCAACATATGTGGTACTTGTTGAGCAACTTATTTCTATGCTAAAGTAACATTCCATACCCTCAGCATAATCACCAGCTAGGTTAACTTTATTCCATATCTATGGGATCAGTGAATGCTGTCAGCTTATCTGTTTCTGTTGATCACTGCAATGGATGTCTTTGGCTTGCAACACCTCAGTCAAACTGTGAAACTGTTGTCCTTGAAGTGGTTCCTTTGGCTCAGGAAACAGATCATTGTCAAAAGGACTCATGTGGGGAGTATGGCAGATGTTCCAAGGTTTCCCATAACCACCTTGCCAAATGCTATTTCACAGGTTGGGGCCATGTAACAATGGACATTGTTGTGAATGGATCCTGAGATGAAATGCTGACAGTTTCATCATGTGGCCAGATGAACAAGAATCTGTCAGTAGTATTCCACATTCACAGTTTGGCTCTGAGACACTGCATGGTGGAGGAGAACACCATCGATATCATAAGTGATGATCAGCAGCATTTTCACATTGTTGGATTCTTGTCAATTTTTTTTTTTTTTTCGTGTATGGAGATCCTGGATGGCATTATTTGTTGGATTGGTATTTCAGTTTCAGCTTGTACACCCATGCTCACATTTCATCAATGGCAATGACACTACAAAAAAATGCATCACTCTCATTATGATAACGTTCCAGGCGGAGGTTTGCAACGGCATACCTGCTTTTGCACCTCCATGGGATAATGTTATACCACATGCTGCATTTTTTTTTTTGCCTGCCCAGGATGCCCTTCAGAATATGCTGAACAGTGGAATTGCTGTCCAACTTCATTTGCCACTTGCTGCATTGTCCAAAGTCTGTCAACTGTACAAGCTGAATCTTCTCCTGTAGGATTGCAGGACACCCTGCATGGGGCATGCATCTCCAGCTTTCAAAACAAGGGAAGTTTTGATGGGTACAGGTCTGGACTCTATAGTAGGTGTTGAACAGTTACCCATTGCCAGGTGTGTAGATTCTCATCCGCTGTTAGGATGAAGAATTCACATGTACTTTATCATAACATCATCCTTTGGGGTTAGCCTCTTAGCATTGTGGATTAAGGCATTACCTCTTTAATAGCACTTTTTGACATCCTTCAGGATCCTCAGTTTGACCCCAGCCTGGGAAAGTCTCATCTCAGCGTGATGCATTCTTCTCTCCAAGTGGATTTGCCTAAGTTGTCTAATTTGGCTGATGACAATGATGTTCAGAGATTCAGATAGTTTTCTCTCTTATGCTAATGTTAATTAAAAATTAATGCCTTTTGAATTCAGATGTTGGTTCTTTGCTCAGTGCCTAAATGGCAGCATGGATCAATGGTAATAAAGAAAATAAAAGCAAGATTGAGGAATATAAAAGTAGGCTGATAGTTGGCAGCAGAGATAATTTGATGCATCGTGATATGAGAGAGAAAAGGAGAGAATGGAAATATGAAGTCCAATCACAGTGTAAATAATTCATGGAATCATTGTTCTGGGTGGTGGTTGGTAGTCACAAGAATGTGACCCAAATGAAAATGTAGTACGGAGTCTTCTGATGATTTCTCTCATGTGTTGAAGAATAGCCTCACCCCCCCATGTTTGGAAAAAACCCTGAGATTTAGATGTCTGCAAATTTGGAAATGTTTGGTAGTGGAGGCCAGGGCAAACATCACACTATACACAACCTGTCTATGTATTTCCACTGGTTGGATTCTTTGTGCCCACAAAAACCAAATAGTAGCTCAGATCTCCAGCTTCATATACAAGTGTAATACCTTTGCCCATGTTCACTCTGTGCCTTGTAACTCTACAAAGATTATTAACTTTCTCAAGTTGGACCTTTCATCTGATCCGAAATAGATTCAATCCAGATAGTTTATTGGGTGTCAGGCATATTAACTTGCCAAATATAGTTGAAATAGGGTTCGTTGTGTATATAGCTTTACTTATCAAGCAAGAATTCAAAAAAGATTGTCAAGTTTAATTAAAGTTATATTTAAATCAAAATCACTAATCTTTGCTCAAGATGAAAAAGTACAAAAGTCAGATATTCAAATAACAAAGTTTTATTTCAAAAAAATTCAGACTTGTCAATTCAGCTGAATACAAAAGTTGAAGTAACTAAAAAAACTTCATCTCTAAATACGACTCACAAAAACTGATTACTAACATCTTCCTCTTTCACCACCTTCCTACTAACTCCATACCCTCATCACTTAACTCCATACTGACTCATTCTGACTCTGTGACCTAATGTTACTTAGTATACATGCAGCATACAACTGACACGTGTTTTGCACACCAGGAAAAACATTTGCATAATCTGATGGTTGCATGCTAACTATGACTATGTTGCAAGAGGGGTGTGTCCTAAACGCACACATTAGTGGCTGACAATCAAAAAGGTTGGAGTTGTGCATGCGCAACTCCTTTTACAAATTGGAAAAGAGAAATGTGATAAGTTCAAATGAAATAATCCCCAAAATGATAAATATAACGTAAATAAAGTAAAACTGGTAAAGGAAAAGTGAATAGGTGGACCATCACAACCTCACCGCATGGTTGTGTAACAATGAAGATTGCTGCTACTTAGTGACACTATTTAATACTAACATGACACAGTCCCATATGTGTGGTAGTTTGGTGAAGAATAAACTGGGAACCTTACTTACCCTTATACATTTGCTATTAAATAAAATTGAATCACAATCTACACTGTTAAAATCATCTGTGTATTACAACATTTAACTTATGCATTTGCTAACTAATATAAATGTCAACTTTCAAATTGTATTAAAATAACAAATTCTTTTTCTTAAAGTGTTCAATCATAAATGAGCACATTTTACTGCAATTGTTTTTAAACTGAAAGTTCAAGCTAATTGGCTTTCACATTAAAATTTCTAAAATGTTTACTTTGAAATCATGTATTTGCATTTATGAGCAATAAATATTAATCTAAAAATGCAAAAGAAAATGAAAGTAAAGTTGTTTACACCACTGTTTCCCCCATTAAATTTTTGAAGATTTTGTAAAATTTTTAGAAATTAAGGATAGCAGCAGTTCCAAAAAATTTTTGATCAACAATTGAGTTTTGAGGCATTATGAAATAAAGCAAATGACAAAATATTCATGGCTGCAAATGTCTCATTAATAGTTACTGTAATATTTTTCAACAATGTTCAATATGTAAATCATATTTTAGGTATATATTTATTATCAACTATAAATTTTCAGATATTTTATAATTGATAATTACTTTTACAAAGGACTTTATTATTATAATTTTTTTAAGGAGTGTGTATGTGTGTAAAAGCTTGAAACATTTTGGAAATTGCTTAATCTTATAGCTGTGAGACAAACAGATAGAAATAGGGATTCTTCCAGCAGTTTAAGGTAAATCTCTTATATGAACTGGGAATCAAATTTCTGGATAATTGGTAACTCTACTCCCAACTGTTTTCGTGGTAAATTACCATTTTTTATTCTGAAAATTTTTTACTGTAACTATACAAGGAGTATGAAACTTTTATTGAATTTAACAGGCATTTATTGTGCACTGAATAACTAATGAGAGATGGAAATACTGAAGATGGCATATCATCACCTTAATTAAATACCTGCTAGATTCAGCAAGAATTTCAGACTCCTCATGTGTAGTTATGAATTAATTAATATCATTACACTACAAAATAGTCTTCAAAAATGTATTAAAAGTAATTGATTTATTTCATACATGAAACAATTGGTATTCAAAATACATAACTGTGAGAAATTTTCCTATGCTGGGATATGCATTTTTGTCTTGTCTGAATGTAGAGTTAGACTCAATATATGCTTTAAGACCACTGAAAACATCATTCTGTTTTACTGAAGCCAGTTCATTGATTCTGATTGAAATCTTGGCAATAACCATGATAGAATTGCTTGTGGCAAATAACTTTGGTGCTCAATTGACCAATTAGTGCAAAATCGTATAATGTAGAACCAGATGTCCGACAAATAATGGTGAGGTTTTGGGAAGCGCTGTTCCCAAATACACAAAAGGCATCTCATTTTTTTTTTAATTGAATGTTGTACTTGTACATTCCCCCATTCAAGTAGTTTCACTGGTGACCACCATAATTTTCCAGCAAGATGGCACATCACCACATTTCTCTAGATGTTATGGAAGTTCTTAATGCAACATTTCCTGACCAATAGATTGGCAGGGGTAGGTACCAATCTTATGGCCTTGGTTGGAGCCCTGATTTGACACCTTAATTTTATTATTTTGTTGCTTTGTAACAAACTATGGTTACATGGGCAAAATTGACCTTGATCATTTGAATTCACTATTCTTCTTCGATAGTTAACAAATACACATTAGCTAGCAATCATTACAATTTGAAAGTTTTTAAGTTATTGCATGGTTCTTAAGATTTGAAATACTCTCTCTAAACCTTTAATATCTTAAGCAGTGGCTATAGATTTTTTCTTATAGGATCATTAGATATTGCATCACCCATAAAGTATGGGTATCCTTAGCCTTGGGGCATGGCATTTTAGCTTATGACACCACAATAAAGACAGTACTGTTTAATAGCGATACAGTACAACACTAGTGTGCAATAAAAATCTAGCAATAGCCTTGTGAATTGTTTGTCTACAGTGGGTGGAAAAAGGAGTTAAGGGCCTCATTATTCCTACAGAAAGCAAACTTTTGTGTCTGCTCTGCCTTAAAAGTACAAGAGGAAAATATATTATTGATAGTCTGATTGGATTCTCACCATTGTATCATCATCATCATCATCCTCAAGCAGCCATGGGCTACAGAGGTCCAACCAGACCACACAATTTAATTCTCCAAGCATATCTGTCCTGAGCGACATCTGCTGCATCCGGCCACTGCACACCAATTCTAACAAGGTCCTGTTTGACATTGTCTGCCCACCGCATCCTAGGCCTCCCCCTCCTTCTGAGGCCTCTAGGCACACTGTTCATAATCCTATTCGCCAATCTATAATTATCCATACGGGCAACATGGCCAAACCAGAGGAGTCTCTCTCTGCACAATATGCTGCTTAAAGGAGGTTGCAGACTCCTTTGCCTAACCTCATCATTAGTTACAAAGTTAAACCACCTAATACCCAAGATACTGCGTAAGCATCTAGAATCAAAAGCATCAAGTAATGTTATCTTGTTTACACAGCGTCCAAGTTTCACTACCATAACTAACCCTAGAAAGAACCAAACTATTATACAGTCTAATTTTAGTCTTTAGGTGTATACGCCTATTTCTCCACAATCTCCATAGATTCTTAAAAGTCCCGGCAGCAATACCTATTCGTCTGTTAATCTCATGCCGCACATCACCAGTATCAGTTACATAGCTCCCAAGATAATTAAACTGTGACACCTGCTCAAGACTGCAACTATTCAGATTAACTGAATCACAACCTGCCTGACCAATTTTCATCACTTTAGTTTTCTCTCTGTTTATAACCAAACCTACTCTACTACCAGTCTCATCAACAGCTCGAATGAAAGAGTTCATCTCATCAACACCATTTGCCAAAAGGGCTAAATCATCAGCATAATCTAAATCAGAAATTTTCGTATCTCCAGCCCATTTAAGGCCAAAATCTTTCCCTCGAAGTGAATTTCGCATAACATAATCAACAACCAAACTAAAGAGAAAAGGAGACAAAATGCACCCTTGTCGACACCAGACGTAATGCTAAACCAATTGCTACAAGACTTACCAACTCTCACACATGACTCAGTGTTATTATAGAGAGCTTTCATTATGTTAACTAACTTGTCTGGTATACCATATGATCTCACAATCAACCACAAATTATGACGATCAACAGAGTCGAAAGCCTTTTTGAAATCAACAAAGCTAGCAACCAAAGGTTTCTGAAACTCTAAACATTTCTCAAGAATCTGCCTAAGTGAAAATATCTGATCTACACATCCCCTCCATTTCTGAATCCACATTGCTCATCACGCAATTGCCTGTCAACCAGATTCTTAATTCTGTTAAGCACAATCATGGAAAGAACTTTACCTGGAACAGAGAGTAGGCTGATACCCCTATAGTTATCACAAGAACTGCGATCACCTTTTTCGAAATTAGGGGTAATAATAGCTCTGGTAAAATCTTTAGGAACCAAGCCTTTATCATAAAAGTTATTCAAAATTTCAGTCATCCAAGTGGTAACCAAAACATTCCCAGCTCTGAGCATTTCTGTAGTAATTTCATCTACCCCTGGGGATTTATGAAGTTTCAGTTTAGAGATAGCCAAACTAACTTCAGATTGTGTTATAGGGCCAACATTAAAGCTGCCAATGCATCTATCATCATTACAAACAAGGGGAGTAGAATTAACCACATTGTTTAGAACATCACTGAAATGCTCAGCCCACCTAGCCATGAGAGAATCCTCACCTTCTATAACCTTGTTTATCCTTCAATCCCTGTATGCCTGTCCGTTTTCTACCACATAAAACATTAACTATCTGGTACAGCTCTCTGCTGTTGTGCTGCCTAACTGCTTCCTCAGCTTTGTCAGCCAAGCTATCAAGCCAAAGATTTTTATCAGTAGCTAACTGATCCTTTACACGTTTATTAAGCTCTCTGTAATCTTTTCTATTAGGACTAGTAGGGTACTGATTAAGGACATTCCTGCAGTTCCTTCTTTCTGAAATAAGCTCAAGTGCCTTGTCACTCAGATAATTTTGCCTCTTCTGCTCCTTTTTTCCTAAAAGAGTACTGTTAGTTTCCAAAAAAGCCTGTTTAAAATGGCCCCATTCTTCCTCAACTTCAGTATTAAGCAAATCATTACCGTCATAATGACTAAGTAACCTATCATGGTAAACTTTATCTATAACTGGGTCATTCAGAGCTTCAGTATTAAAGGTAATTTTTTAACTCTAGCACAACACTTTTTAAGTATAAGTTGCAAGACACTTTTAACAAGGTAATGGTCAGATCCAATTTCAGCTCCCCTATATGCCCTGGTATTTCTAACAGAACTAGCCCATTTGCTGTTAATTAATATATAATCAATCATATTCCTATGCAGCCCATCAGGTGAAACCCATGTGTATTTATGTATGTCGCGGTGTTTGTAATATGTGTTAGTTATTCTGAAACCATTGAGCTTACTTACCTGTAGGAGACGTTGCCCATTGCCATTGCAGCTACCAATACCAAAAGGGCCTATCACCCCTCCCCAAAGATCAGAGTCAGTACCAACTTTGGCATTGAAGTCACCAAGAACAAAGGTAATATCTCCTTTCTTGACAGAATTCAAAATATCCTGAAGTTGTCCGTAAAAACCTATCCTTCTCATCCTCATCAGCATCCTCAGTGGGGGCATAACAGCAGATAACATTCAAGTTTTTAATGCTTGTCTGAAATTTTGCTGTAAGAAACTTTTAATTAATGCACTCATATCCTAGAAGAGCATCACTAGCATGTCTGCTGAGCAGCAGACCCACGCCTTGGTGATGCTTTCCATCCTCCCTCCCTGTAAAGAGAAATTTAAAGTTATTTTTAAGTATCTCACCTTTACCTGTCCATCTGGTCTCTTGCAAGCCTAGAATATCTAGGTTATAGCGCTGGAATTCCTGCATGAGGACCTCAAGAGAATAATCTCTATGTAATGTCCTCACGTTCCATGTTCCTGCAGAGAGAAAATGATTAGTAGGATTTTTAAAGAAATTAGGTTTATTGGGATTGGTAGGGCCAACAGTATCAAACAGCCCCCTGATCGCAGGCATGGGGCAAAGACCCGTTCCTCCTCCGCTAAAGGCTGAAGTCACCGATGCTGGTAGGAACTTCAGGCACCACCTTTTCAAGTGGACTTTTTCAAGAGCCACATGGCCTGCCTGAGACGCATTACTCCAGTTTAGGCTTGACGATGCCCAACTAGCTAAGTAAGGTTCAGGTACCTGCAATGGCCTCTGATTAGGATTATCCACCAGCTGATATAAGGTATCCCATGCCTCTGTTCACTTAGAGCTGGCAACCCAGAAGCAAACAGAAAACAAAACAAAAACAGCGGCAGACTCTCCCTCAACAGAGGCCCACCAGTGCAGCAAGTCCAGGATCAATAATCAAGCTCAAATCCATAAACAAGTCCAGTCTAGTAGGTATAAATGGTCAGTACCAGAACCCTGTGAAGTTGACCACTCCTCAGCAGGGTTGAAAAAAAAGAAAAAAGTGGCCGTAGATGACCAGATCAGCAGGCCATACTGAACTGGCAGCCCTCCCTTTCCGTTCCCTTCCAAAAGAGAATATCTCTTTTGAAAAGTACTAACGGCCTGCACCACGAGAAGGCGGGGTCGGACATTAGGTGCTAGACCTGGCCGGTTCTGTGCATCATCACTAGGGATTGGTACACAGCTCTCCTTCCAGTTTACGCCTAGCTGCCATTTACATGCCCACCATTGTATATTAAGGTATTAAAGCTTATAAGTTGATAAAGTTCTAGACTTATGTTAGCTAACAAATGTTCTTCAAGAAATTAAGGGAAAATCTGAATGCCTGATGCTACAATCTGAAAGAATTGTATGTTCTTGTAGTAGTGTAAAAAGATGAGTTTATTTTTATATTTGCAACATATAAGACAGAGAAGATTCCTAGAAGCTGCTCCTAGTTTTAACAGGCCTTCTCATACAAGGACATGCCCTACTAAGACCGAAGTCACTGCTGACCACTGCTTTGGTTAGAGCTAACATAGCACACAAAGTTTGCCTTGCTGAAACAGTCGCTAGGTCTTTAACCACTATGCTAGTTAAGGCTTATCCTAAAAGTATTCAGATTGGATGGGTGTTCGTTGTTATATGGTATCCAACAATTTAATCTCTAATGCATCACATGAGTATTTAGATGTTTGGAAAATTCCATTCACTGGATAGTGTTACAAAGTATCATTTATGAAAATTTTGACACCATTACAATTTTGGTTATGCCTCTGTTAGAGATGTGGAGAATCAAGTTGGTGTTAGCTGGCAAACTAAAGACTGTGAAGTGTAATTATCTGATTGTGAAGCCACTGAAGCTGATTTTTATTGAAACTTTTAAGTTATAATAAGTTAACATATTCTAAGAATATTAATAAAAGTGCAGACAACTCTTTAATACTGATATAAAAGCAGCCAAAGGTTTCTGAGCATCATATACCAGTTAAGCTAAACAAATGGCTAAAGCTTCAAATATTGGGGGGAAGGAACTTCTCATTTTGAAGAGAGCATAGCTCAATAAAAATTCTCAAATGATTAAATTCAGATTTTTTTTTTCTGCATTTAATATCAGAGATACTCAAACTTTGGTCTGTTAAATGCTCACAGCACTCCAAGTAGAAGTAGTCGTTCCACTATGCCAATTAGAAAACATATGAAAGCTAATTTTCATCTAGGTTGCTCAATGATATGAATTCTTTTGGAATGCTTGAGAAACTCTGCTTTCTATCAAAATGAAGGTAGTTGGTTTTTTAATAAATGTTTTGCAACATGAAAAGGATGTACATAGTGCAATGTATTAGAATATTTTAACAGTCTATAAATAATAAGTAGTTTAAATTTTAAATGTTTTTTTCACATTAATGTGATTTGAGACAGTGTCTTTTTTTTTTCAGAGCAAAACTTATTGCTCCAGATTGGGTTGCATTAAATACTTCAAGAGGATATGAAAGCTATTATCATAAAATTTTTATGAGATCCACAGGTAAATGTTGATATTTTAAGTTGATGGTTATATGAGAAAATCATGTTAAAAATTGACCATTGTCATTTATTTAATAATTCCACTTGCAGATATAAAAAAGTCTATATTATTCTATTAAGCAAAAGAAAATTAAATAGGTGAAGCAGAGGTTTAATCTTTCTGTTAAGAGTTATGCAGAATAGACATAGTTTTAGATGTGTAAACATTGACTTCGTTATATTTCATTAATCATGTTTGTGCTGATTCATAAAAGAATGAAATCAAGTAATCTTTTCTATTTACTCTTTTGAATATTTATAATATTAAATATGTTATATGCTATATATAATATGTTATAATGCAAGGGTGGGATGCCTAAATTGGATGAACATGCTAAATGGCTACCAAAAGAATAGCAGAGCACCAAAAAAAATATTAATAAGTAACCCAATTACAATAATAATAGTAACCCAATTACATAGTAATAGTAACTCATTTACAGCATTAGCACAAACTATAATAGAAAATCAATTGCAAATAACAAATTTACCATTTAAAATATTGGCAGCTTCACCAACAAAATTTCAATTAAATCATCTTGAAAATTGAATAAAAATACATTATGTAATGATGGCATGGTTCCTCTTCCAGTGGCATGGAATCTACTGTTGTATAAGCAAGAGCCCAACTTGTGACAGCACTTATAGACAAGACCAGATGTATATATAACTTCATGTGCAGATGACCATGTTGCCCATAGAAGTCCTACAAGTGTTGGGGTGAAATATGTCACAAAATCTTTTAGCTTTTAGTTTTTGTGGTGTTTAAACTTTAGTTATTAGTTAAACGTTTGTCTTAATGCACCATGAGGAAAAAAGAATTTGCAAAAATGCTCAAAGTACATTAAAGGAGAAGCAGCTGGAAGCTCATATTGACTCAGTGGATGCGATGTCAGCTGGACATAGTTGGAGGGATTCACAGCAACAGATGTGCAGAGTGCAGTGTACCCATGGGACATTAGAAACATATTTAACCAACAAAGAGTCAAGATCCAAAGGAATCAACTGGGCAGCCAATGAATAACATCACTTTTCCATGTGCTGTGCATTTAACTAGGACTGGTATCCATTGGAAATATAACAGCTTCATCAACGATGAGTGTGTCAACAGGTATTTAACATCTGTACAATTTAAACTGTGCAACAGCATAACTGTATTATCTGTACAACTGTAGATTTATTCACCTTTATAAGCTAGAAAAATGTTGAATTAAATCTTCCAGTCTAAAGAGCATAGTAATTAGATACTATCAGAACTTAGGGTTCTGAAACCTATCTTAAACAAAGTTCTGCATGTCCTTCAGCACATAATGGTATATTTAGGTGCTTTATATCTTTTAAATACAGCATAATCATGAAATTAAATTCTTATTGTTTGTGCTGTTTTAGGTTGCTTGTATAACTTCTATTTTATTGATATCTGAAAAATTTATTTTTTCTCACCAATTAGTTGCAGAATTTAACAAAAATTATAAACATATTTTAAATGAAATTATGTTTATGATTTTAATCATGTACTGTATATGATTAATTTAATGTCAGCTTCAAAAAAATTTTTCATTTTTTAAAATCTGTCTTACTTTCAGTTGTAGCTGTAGATTTGTTAGTCTATTATCCTGCAGTGATTTTATATTGGACTCTGGTTTCCCATCCTTTCAAACTGAGAGATAAGGTCAGTTATTTGCAATAAATTTGTTTAAATTTATTAGAATTTCTAAATTTAAAGCTCATAAATTTTAAATGTTTTTTTTTAATTGATTTAAAAACTGCAGACGTAGTTAAAAAACTGGTGGTGAATGCTTTTGATTTAACAGTTGAATTCAGAAGCACTACAGTAACATTTTTGAAATATTTTATTTTTAATGATTTTTTTTTTATTCATGATATGTGTAATACAGTTGAACTTTGGTTATAACAAGCACAGAAATACCAAGATCATGGCTGTAATAAACAAAAAAGCCATAATGATTTTAATTTATGCTTATATACCCCCTCAAGCAGCTGCTTGCCACAGAGGTCTGACAGGAGCCTGTCAGTTTATATGCCACAGTAGGAGATCTGAGAGGATGGCAGGACCTCAGCAGAAAAACGACACACACATCCATGCCTAATTCCGGGGCTCGAACCCAGGTCCCTTAGATCAGTAGCCAAGCGTGCTAACCACTCGGCCACGGGACGGCTCATTATTCCCATACAATTGCTCACTTTTTTGCTGAACATACTACACTGATATATCATACAAATTTTGGTAACTATGGAAACAAACAAACATTCTTAACTGCTCAGGTAGTCAGGATAAAGATGATGACTGTGATGATGATATGATGACAAGTGAAAGTGAATTAAAATCTGTGTGGACAGTCTCCTAAGCTCAAGGTGCAATGGACACATTAGTCAATTTTTTTGTAGGAACTGAAACAATGTGACATTTAATGCACTGAGTGTTTTAAGGGGAAATTTGAGAAATATCAAAGTGAAATCTTTAAAACAAACATCAATTTTAAGATTCATAAATAAAAAGACATAGAAATCATGTTTATTATTAATTAGTATCGTTTTTAATTATGGAGAAATAAATTGTGTTTAGTATTAGTGTATGGTTTTAAAATTACAGACAAATAAATTGGGTTTAATATTAAGTGCTGTATTTTATACAAGCATTTTAATACAAATAATATGTAGGTATGTAATTATATTATTTTTCTCTCTCTAATATTTCTTTTGTTTTTTGAATATCTTTTTATCAAGATATTAAGAATTAAAAAAATAGGAGGTAGATTTAACTCATCACTGATATAGTGAGCAATGGTTATAATGAGGAAATTTTGTCGGTCCTTTCGTGCTTGTTATAACCAAGTTCAACTGTATATAATTAGTTCTTTTGGAATTATTAAAACTTTTAATTAATGTAAAGAAACTCCTTATATGGTTAATCCATGTTTTAAGAAAAATGGAGAGTATGGTAAAAACATGGATCATTTCAGCTTTTGCTGATTTCTTGTTTGTTAATCATTTGAAATATTGAAGAATTGTCAACTTCAACACATGAATGGGGAATCATTTGTTCATCACAAGGTGACTCAAGATTATCATTATTAGCATCCAGGATATCATACAATGAACATAGCTGTTTATTGTAAAGTATCTTTTATGCCAACTTATGCAGGGTTCAAAATGTTATTTCAACATTTGTAGAAAAAAGAAGCCCATAAAACATATTGATTGATAGGGGAGCTCTCAAAGTTTTGATTTCATATTACAAATTGTCAGTGTATTATTTCAATGATAATCTGCCTAGATGATGGATAGGACATGGTGTGCCAATGACTTGACATTCTTGAAATGGCTACCAAGATCACCAGATCTGAGACCAATGGATTTTTTTCTGTGACGATGTATCAAGAATAATGTACATGCTATTTTTTCTACATATTCTAGAGGATTTAAAATTGAGGATTGTGGATGGCATCACAATGGGGTGGGTGGCACACTTGGTAGTATGCGAAGCTCATAATCTACAGTTCCCAGGTTCATGCCCTAATTGTGCTAGGGTTGAGATTTATCTCCACTAACTCCCACCCTACCTATCTTGCCTGCTGTCTGAGATGCGAGTTTGGTCAGAAAAGGGACACCAATGGGCTTGGAAAGGCTGCTGTTTATCAAATGATATTAAGCTGTAGCCCCATGGGTAGGAGGGCCAAACACAGTCGTATCAAAATAATATGACCACCTACCATACATATATTATGGTAGGTGATCATATTATTCTGATACAACTGTGTACATTGTGCATGGATGTCCTTGATGGGAAGCTGCCATCTGTCTTCTAACAGTTATTCAGTGGGCCCTTTCCCCAAACCTTCACTGAGCCCTTGGGGTACTTGTGACTTGAATATTTAGCCCATTGTATGAAAGAAAGTGCTGCTCAGAGGTAAAACAACCCAACAAAGCTGCTGCAGGGAATTCGAGGGATGGTTTGATAAAAGTGTGAGAGGAGATGAATTAGGGTTCACCTGTGCAACATAATCAATGGCACTCATATTGAGTATTTGTAATGGGAAATAAACTTTGAGAGCTTCCCTATCGATCAGTATGTGCCTGTCTCTTTATAAATGAGGTTTTAATGAAAGTTTGAAAGTATTCAGATATTTATGAATATCTCTGTATATTGACTCAAGTTAGACATTATAAATTTATGTTTGTGTCAATTTAAAAAATACAGTGTGTATTGTGCCATATCTTTGTGGACCTACTGTTATAGGGGCAGGGGTGGCTCAGTCGGTAGCGCGCCAGGCTCGTAATCTGTAGTTCCCAGGTTCAAGTCCCAGCTGGGTCAGCGTTGAGATTTATCTCCGCAAAATTCCCCGCCCTGCCCACGGTCAGTAGGGGACACCGATGGGCTTGGAAAGGCTGCCGTCCGTCGGATGGGACGTTAAGCTGTGGCCCTGTGTGCGGGAGAGCCATACCCTGTGCACGTTAAAGAACACGCTGGATGGCCTTGACGGGAGGCTACCATCTGTCTCCCAACAGCTGTTCCAGTGGGTCCCCTCCCCCAACCTTCTCTGAGCCTTCGGGGTCCATGTGACCTGGCCATTTAGCCCATGGTGTGCAAAAAAGTGCCGCTCAGAGGTAAAACAACCCAACCTACAGTTATAACCTTAGAGAGATGTGAAGTTATGAAGCATTGGAGTTCACATTAGTGATAGTTATAAGATATATTTAGTTTCAACAAATAGAAATGTGTATAAAACCACCAGTCCATGGGATTTGTAAATTTTTTCACAGGTAAACGGAGTTTGTTTTATTTTCTTAATTATTCAAAGGGGTGGGAGTGGTTCAGTTGGTAATGTATATATACCTATCCTACTCTCAGTCAGAAATAGGATACCGATGGGCTTTGAAAGGCTGCTGTCTGTTGGGTGAACCTAAAGCTGTGACCCTGTGTGAAAGAGAGTCACCTTGTGCGCATTAAAGGACATGCTGGATGGCCTTGATGAGAGGCTACCATCTGTCTCTTAACAGTTGCCCACTGGATTCCCTTCCCCAAACTTCTCTTAGCAGTTCTGGACCTTGGAACCTGACCATTTAATCCATTGTGTGCAAAAAAGTGCTGTTCAGAGCCTTAGCCTGGGTTGCTTAACCCAGGCTAAGGTCACAAGACTTTTAACACTGAAGCTCTGGAAGACCCTCAGATAACTAAAGTTTACCATGATCTCAGTCATTATGACAGTCATTGTTCATTTATTACTGAGGTTGAGGATGAATGGGATCATTGTAAACAGGCTATTATTGAAGTCAGTACTACTCTTGGGTAAAATGGCACCTTAGGAGGCAGAATTATTTGAGTATTTCTCAAAGGAGGTACTTCAGACAAACGAATCCACAGCTCATCATTTATTTAATAAGTATTTAATCACTATTAAGCTGTTTAAAAAACAAGACAAAGATGCATGTCAAGGAAAAATTGTCTTGAGCTAGGTGGGATCTGAACCCACGACCTCCCAATGACATGTCAGGTGCTCTGACCACTGAGCTACTGGCCGCTGATCAGTCTCTCCTCTACTGCTGATGTTATGCTATTCACCATCTGGTCAATCACTGCTTTTGAGTGTATTTGGGGACTCTATTTTCAGAACTATCCCAGGCATGTGCATACAACTAGCTACACTCTGAGAGCCACCTTACTGATATTTCTTTTTGTGATTTTTAATTACTATAAAACAAATCTGAATCTGCTTCACTTCTGGTATGATCACTAGTACCTTGTATTTAGACAAATGAATCCATGGCTCATCATTGATTTACTAAATATATAATTACTATTAAACTGTTTAAGTAACAGGATGAAGATGAGTGTAGATTAAAAATCATGGGTTCAGATCCGAGCCAGCAAGACAATTTTTCATCTACACCCACCTTTTTCCTGTTACTTTAATGGCTTGATAATGATTAAATACTTAATAAATCAATGATGAGTTGTGGATTCATTTGTCTAAATACAAGGTACTAGTGATCATAGCAGAAGTGATACAGATTCAGATTTGCTCAGAAAAAGAAATATCAGTCAGGAGACTCTTGAAGTGTGGCTGATTATGTACACATGCTTGGGATGATTCTGAAGAATAGAGTCCTCAAATGCACTCATGTGATTGATCAGCTGCCTTTAGCTGAATGGTCAGAGCACCTGACATATTACCAAGACATTGTGGGTTCAGATCCCACCCAGCTCAAGACAATTTTTCGTCTTTGCGTATCTATGTACTGTTACTTAAACAGCTTAATAGTGATTAATTAGTAAATCAGGTACTTTAGACCTAATAATTCAGATAGAATAGAGAAATTAATAATTATATAATGATCAGTTAAAGGCTGATAAGATTCTTTGGCTTGATAGGCTGACTGATAGAGCAGAGAAAGCTGCTAGAGAAAACAACAGAGAATTGTAATATTACAGGATAAGGATGGAAAAGTTATTGAATGTGAGTTTTCTGTCATGATGATGGGCTGAGTATTTCAAGATGTTCTGAACAGTAATTATGATGACTCTATTACTGGCTTTAGTGGCTCCATTTCATAACCTGAAGTTATCAAAATTAAAATTACACAAGTCTGCAGAGGTAGATGAAATCACAGCCGAAATGCTTAGAGCTGGTAATGATTCTATTATCAAATGGCTGACTGTAGTGTTGAATATTTTCTATGATAAAGGGGGTTGTTCCTAAGGATTTTACTAGAGATATAATCTCTATTTTAAAGAAAGGGGATCACAATTCTTGTGATAATTATAGGGGCATCAGTCTACTCTCTGTTCCATGTAAAAGTCTATCCATTGTTGTTTTTAACAGAATTAAAAATTTGGTTGATGGACAACTTCTGGATGAACATTGTGGGTTCAGGAGTGGTAAAGACTGCATAGACAAAATCTTTATGCTTAGATTCTTGAGAAATGTTTAGAGTTTCAAAAACTTATGGTTAATTGCTTTGTAGATTGCAAAAAGGCTTTTTATTCTGTTCACTGTGACAGTATATGTAATTCTGTGACAAACCACACAACCAACACCATCACCAACCAATGTCATAATTTGTGGTTCTGAGATTGCATGGCATTTCTGATATATTAATTGAAGTTTCTCTAAAAACACCGAGTCATGTGAGAGTTGGTAGTGCCAATAACAATTGGTTTAGCATTACTACTGGAGTTCAACAAGGCTGCATTTTGTCTCTTTCCCTCTTTAGTTTGGTTATTGATTATGTTATGAGGAATTCACTGCAAGGAAAAGATTTTGACTTTAAATGATATAGAGATTTGAAAATGTCTGATTTTGATTATGCTAATGACTTGATCCTTTTGGCAAATGATGTTGGTGAGATGAACTCTTTCATTAGAGATATTGATGAGACTGTTAATGGAGTAGGTTAGGTAATTAACAGATTTTTACCTTTAGACCAGAGAAAGCTAAAGTGATGAAAATTGGCAATGTGGATGATACTCCAATTATTTTTGAATGACTATTCTATGGAACAGGTTTTTCATTTTAATTATCTCAGGAGTGTGTTACAGACACTGGTAATGTACAACATGGGATAAACAAGAGAATAAGCATTACTGCTCAAACCTTTAAAAAAAAAAAATACCCCCTCAAGCAGCTGCTTGCCACAGAGGTCTGACAGGAGCCTGTCAGTTTATATGCCATAGTAGAAGGTCTGAGAGGATGGCAGGACCTCAGCAGAAAAACAACGCATACATCCATGCCTTAATCCGGGGCTCGAACCCAGGTCCCGTAGATCAGTAGCCAAGCGTGCTAACCACTTGGCCACGGGACGGCTTAAACCTTTAAGGCAGAAGTTAATGTTAATGAATTAAATGATCACTTCCCTATATTGTAAAAATCTACATATTTTCAAAATATATAAAAAAACTAACAAATATAAAACTATCTGGGCTTTGTAAACCCCCCCCCCCCCCTCCCATGAGAGTTGAATCCACCATTTGAGAACCACTGCTTTAAAGATCTAAGAAGATTATGGAAAAATAAGTCTATATATTTTAAAACTAAAATTAGACTGCACAATAGTTTCATCCTTTCTAAAGTTTGTTGCAGTAGTGAAATTTGAACCCTTTGTAAGCATCTAGCAGGAAACTTGTTGCCTTTGATTCTAGATGCTTGCACAGTATCTTGGACACTGCATGGTTTCACTATGTAAGTAATGATGAGGTTAGACTGAGGAGTAATCAACCACTTTTGAGTAGCATCGTTTGTAGGGAGCAACTGTATGGTTTGGCCATGTTGCTTGCATGCAGAACTACAGATTAGTAAACAGAGTTATAACAGTGTACCTATAGGCCACAGAAAAAGAGAAAATCCTAGAATGCATTGGGTGAGCAATCAAACATATCTTGTTGGAATTGGCCTCCATTGGCCAAGTGCAACAGCTGTAGCTCAGGATGGGCATCAATGGGAAACTAAATTGCACAGGCTGTTTGGACCTCTGTAACCCATGAATGCTTCAGGACTGAAAGATAATTATGTGGCTTTTCAAAAACACCTATAAATGGGCTTGCAACAACTTTTTCCTATTTAGTTATTTTTTCCTTTCAGTTTTTTTATTATGCTCTTGATGTGTACATGGCCTGTTTCTTTTTCAATAGTTACTTCAATATAAAGTCTTGAAATTGAGCTTTACTTTGAAAGAAAAATAATGTTGTAAGAGTTAAATAAGCTTTATTTAGCTTCTGATTATTTTTTGCGGAGTTCTCTTTCATTAATGACTTGCCTTTATTGTTTTACAGTGATGTTCCTCAGGAATATTTAGTATCATGAATTAAATCTTATATTTTTAGTTAAAATAATATTGTAATTCTAATTTTATCTTCATGATTATTATAAAGTTTGCAATAGCTATAATGCAAAGAATTATAAAAAAAAGTTGAGCATCATATATTTCTGTATATATGTGTTAACTCTCGTTGGTCATTCTGGGGCCCATGGAACCCCATTACAGATTGACTTTTATGTTGCAAAAGATAAGTTACTATTGAAGGTTAAGACTGTGCTAGAATTTTTTTTTCTCTAACTGGATTAGGTCTCTGTAATTATCAGAATAATTCAAGCTTGGAATTGAAAATTTAATGAATGAAAGTTAAATGAATCTGAATTATTTATATATATTTAAGATTAAGTTGGTAAAAATATATTCCTTGTTTTTATTGCAATATTTCTAGGCTATTGCTTGCAGTCTGACCTTGTTGTATCCAGGACTAATTTTGATAGACCATGGCCACTTTCAGTATCCTGATATGTTATTGCACTTGTGCCAATTTAATTTATTTTCACATATCTCAGTATTAAATTGCATGTTATTGTTTATTAGTCATAGTTTCTGTGAAAAAATCGGATGTAAAAGGAAAAAAAAAACAACATATAATTGACTCGTACAAGCGTGATCATTTGTGGGAACCATTTCCTTAAATCAGTGCTGTCTAACTAAAAGATAAAGGAACTTTTATGTAATATAAAACCATTGGTCAGGAATTACAATTTTTTTTATTTCTTGTTGTGTTAGTTATTGAAACTTTATTTGGAACAATTCTTTAGAAATCAAAGTTGGTTTCCCTAGTTTGCTTTATTTTCCTATTTTTTCAGTGAATCTTACTTAATCTGTAACTTACAGGGAACAGTTTTCAAACAAATTATATTAAAAAGAATGTAAATTTCTACAATTTGGAATCAGAAGACAAACTTGGCTTTAATTTAAATTCTGAAAAATTATTCAATGCTGATGACAGAGGGATATTTATATTTTACATTATGAAACTAAAAGCTCAATTTATTCTTATGAGTAATCAAATTCTTTTTGAAAGAAAATGATGATCCTTGCACCTTTTTTCACAAAAATTTGTAATTAAAACTACTGAAACTAAAACAGCTAGAATCATTTTTATGGAGAGGAGAAATGAAAAATTTTTGAGGAAAATTGAAGCAGCAGACATAAACTTTTGTACCTTGTTGCTTATCCTAATATATAGTTTATTTTTGTTGATCTGATAAAGGTTACATATAACTTAATTGTGTATTCTTATTGTTTTTCGTTATCTACATAGTTTTGGTAAATTTTATTACAATTATTTGTGGCCAAGATATATGCTATAAAGACCAGCTTCTTTAGTGACTTGATTCTCTTTGACAACAATTTCCTACTGATGAGAGGGGTGGGGTGGCTCATTTGGTAGTGCACTGGGCTTGTATTCTGCAGTTCCCAGATTTGAGTCTCAGCTGGGCCAGTGTTGAGATTTATCTCTGCAAAACTCCCCACTCTGCCGTTGGTCAGTAGGGGACACCGATGGGCTTGGAAAGACTGCCATCCACAAAATATGATTCTCCCACCCCTTGTGTGGGAGAGTCGTACCTTGTGCATGTTAAAGAACACACACTGGATAGCCTTGATGGGAGGCTACCATCTGTCTCTTAACAGCTATCTATTGGGTTCTTTCCCCCAGCCTTCTCTGAGCCCTTGGGGTCCTTGTGACCTGGCCATTTAGCCCATTGTGTGCAAAAAAGTGCCGATCAGAGGTAAAACAACCCAACCTACTGATGAGAAGAAGTGGAAAAGTGTTCAGCTCTGCAATTTAAAATAAGAATATTTCTCTGTTATCAGCTTTAAAAACTTTAAGCCTTTCAATTTCAAATATCCATTAAATATTACTATGTATTTTGGACACTGGGTGGTAGCAAACCCTTAATAAAATGGTATATCAGAAAAAAAATTAAATACCACTATATTAAATGTAAATTTCTTTAATGGAATTTTCAGTGCCCTAGGAAAAATGTATTTTGAACCACTTGGAGTGGAAATTCAAGATCCTAACCAATATTTTAAAGGAAAATATTCGACATCATTGACAATATGATTTCATCAAATACTAATATGCCATCCTTCATTTTACACAGTTTTGGTTTTATGTAGTCAAAAAAAAAAAACCCAATTTCACATGGCTAAGCTTTACACAATATAGATTAATATATATTATGCAGTATAATACATATTATGAAACAGCATTGGTGTTTGTAGTGTCAAGGGAGACTATTAGACTGCTATCCCAAAGTAAAAATGAACTAAATGGTTTTAGTCTATATTTATTTTCAAGAGTAAATAGATGCTAGAAATTCCTATATTAACCAAATCATCATCTGTAATAAGTTATATTTTTTCCTTAAAATTGTATTCTTTCCATTGTAATGAAATTTGTCTAATGCCATCTGGATAAAATAATAACTCTTTTGGATTGGCAGTGAGATCTGACTTTTCTAGACTGATGTTTTAGGCTATAAAAGCTGTGTTTTATCCTTTTTTTAGTAGCAAGTTTAACTTTCTAGACTATTATATAG
Organism: Ryuthela nishihirai; assembly: GCA_038380435.1. Taxonomy (NCBI): domain Eukaryota; kingdom Metazoa; phylum Arthropoda; class Arachnida; order Araneae; family Heptathelidae; genus Ryuthela; species Ryuthela nishihirai. The sequence goes on along the minus strand of JAWZYU010000002.1, from coordinate 116,699,650 downwards.
GCTAAATACAGCTGATTTGTAAGTATACTGTTTCATGAAATATCACACAAATACTAGTTTTGCCAAATAACGCATCAAGTATTGGTACAAATGCTTAATTTTGAATGTACATTCAGTTCATAAATATCCTTCTTTCAAACAGTAATGATTCCATAACTTCCCACATTAATGATAAGTATATTTAATAAAAAAAACCCGAAAAATATGGGAAATTAAAGCTTGTCTGAATTAGTAAAAATAAAGTACAAAATTATGTCACACATTAATGTTTATTATTACTGTTGAACTAAAATTTGTCATTAATATGCCTAAATAAAACATTCAATATATGTTTTATTAATAAGAATTTTTTTGGAACCTGTCACTCCCCCCCCCCTTTTTTTTTACATATGTTGTTGATCCTAATTTGCACATTTTAAGCTTATACAGTAATTTTTCAAAACCTATTGACTGTGAAAATTGAGGAATGGGTGTACTTAAGTGGGATAATAATCTCATATGAGTATTATTATTTTTTTCCATAATTTTTTGTAGTACAAAAATAAGTCCCACAAAGCTAAAAGGTTTGTCTTCAGGAATCCAAATACAATATACAATAAACAGTTATTGAGTTTATTTTTATAAAATTATATTACATTTAAGTGATACCACAGAGTAAACAGTTTTCAAATATTTTCCTGAAGCCACGTCTCGATTTTTTTTTTGTCTTTAATTTTTTTTTAAATTGAATAATTTCTCAGGGATAGTGCTGAACACAAAGGGAATTTCATAATTTCTATGATTTTTCCCAAACTGTTTTTAAAATGTGGTAATTTTTGTTTGCCTTTAGATTTATATTTAGTATTTTTATTATGATTAATCTTGAATTTATAAGTATTATCAAAATAATACCTAAGTATTAATTTGCATTTATACAGTTGACTAATAGTAATATATTCATAATAGAACAGCCCTTATTTATATTCAGTAGTTTATTTGTGTGTTTGTTGGTGTAATGTCTAACAATTGTATTTTGAATGTTTTGTAATTTAGCTATATGTGAACAGTAGGTTTTGCCATAAATAATTAAACTAAAGCTTATGACTGTAGGTACTCGGTCAGCTAGGGTGGAAAGAGCGAGAGCCAGAATCTCCATTTTGGCAGCTGGGCCGTTTCTGCATAACAACAGAATGCCAGCAGCTGATCTGGCTTGGAGGGGCTGGGTGAAGAAATGCCACATTTGCATTTGGTTAAAGTGCCAGTACCTCCTTACATGGGAACGAGAGTGGATATGACACAGGGAATTGTGTCCATGTCTCATTGGCCGAGATATCCTAACATCCCTGAGAAACATCATGTGGCCATATCTGGTGGTCCATTTGAACTGTAGAACTGACACAGACTTGTGTGTGGACAACAAGACCATCCACATGTCAGGGGGATTGTATGATAGTTTGATTGAGCCTTTTTGTTCTTTTATCTAGCTGTAGAACCGCTGAGGCTCCTTGCAGCCTGTGCTTAGCATAGTGAGTGACTATACCAGGTGGGCAGTCACTAATTTGTATATATAATATAAATTGTAATATTGTTTAAATAAATGTACATATAAGAGTACACCTGAGTTAGTGTATATTTGGCCACCTAGATAGTAGCATCCTAACAAAGATAGAGATAAGTACCCTTCTGCACACACTCTCACACATGGTCAGTTAAAAAAACAGCCCATTACAGACAGGTCGAGAAGACACCTGTTTATAGACTGATTCTCCAATTGCATGATAAACCATTTTACATATTTAATAGTAAGATAGCACAAAGTCTGGACAAAATTACAGAGTAGTATCTTAATTTGTCACAAACATAATTTATATGCTTCCTCCATCTGAATAAATCATCAGCAATCAGACCTAATAATTCACTGATGAAACTCTTCCAATTATATCATTACATTTGCAATTGCTTGAAATGTTAGTGTCCACGTTTGTTAGGCAACTAAATGAATGGTGTGAAATTTGATCGGTATTAGGAATTAAGATATTAGATAGATGGAAGTACATGGCTTTCGACTTGTTTGTGTTTAAATATATTCAATTGTTTTATAACCATATTGTAATAATATCAAAATCTTTTTGTAGGTCACTATTAATTTTTTCAAAATTTTTACCACTGCTTAATATCACAGTATTGTCAGCATATAAGCAAATAGAAGAGTTGATCTTTAGTTTGTTGATATCATTAATATAGATCAGGAAAAGTAATGGCCCCAATGTAAAACTTTGAGGAGCTTCATAGCAAACTTGTTTGACTTCACTAGTCACGTTACTAATTTTTGTTGCAATAAGTCTATCTTTTAAGTAATTTTTAAGAAAAGAGATGTCCCCTAATTCCAATGTTATGCAGTTTATTAAGTAATATCTTATGGCCTAATGTGTCGAGTGCCTTTTGGAAATCAAGGAATAATGCTCCAACAATATTACCCTTGTTTAGGCTTGCATTTATTTCATCAGAAAAATGCTCCTATGTTTCTTTGGAAGTCAAATTTATTTTTAGAAATAAACTGGTATTTTTCTAGGTAATCCAAAAGCACATTTGCAGCATGCCTTTCCATTATTTTCTCAATTGCTGGCAATATAGAAATTGGTCTATAATTATCAAACTGCTTCTTTAATCCTGATTTGTAAATTGGTAAATATAATAATTTCACAAACTCAAAGCTATGAACTGTAGACAAAGTGGTAGTGACAGTGTAGCTGAAGCATATAGTATGAAATCATATCCAATATCCAAATGCGAAACACATGGTTTTACAATAATAGCTGTTTTCATAAGTGGGACCATTGGTCGTTAGTGTATCCATTAATAAAGACAACGTAGGCTGAGTTTAAATGTAACATTCAGAAGCTCAGCAAAGTTGGAGTTTTCTTTGGATAAAGAAAATTCATATTTCTTACATTTTATTAATATCTGACTGGAATAAGCAGTTTTTTTTTTTGAAGTGCAGAAAAGCTAAAAACAAAAAAAGAAATATGGAATACTGAAAAAATTAAATTATGCAGTTAAATCTTTTACCTGACTGGTATACAGGGTGATTCAGAATTCATCATCAATATTTAGTGGGGAGGAAGGGAATAAGAAAAGAAAGAGATTTCACATAGGAAAGTATGGGGGCAGACGAACGCATGGTGGTGTAGAGGGCACTGTGTGTACACACCTCTCATACAGAAGCACAGCTGTTTGACGCGTGCAGTCAGTTGTCATTCGACAAGGTGAATTTGCAGAAGTAACATGAACCGGTATACGTGGAATGAATGTGCAGATATGCATGTAACTTACGGTGCGGCAGGAGAAAGATGTCTTTGAGCCAGGCAATTGTATGCAGCGCGCTTCCCAAACCGCCGTGTGCCACAGCATCAAATGTTTTCACGTATTCATCGCCAACTCGTGAAACAGGATCGTTTGCTGCTAGTAATGTTAATCGAGGGAGGCGCAGATCGGCACGGACAGTAGCAGTAGAGGAAGCTGTCCTACAGGAAATTGAGGAACAACCTGGTGCTAGCACACGAGGTATGGCTAGGCAGTTTGGAATTTCGCAAGCAACAGCGTGGCGGATATTACACGATGAAGGGTTACATCCGTTTCATCTGCAAAGAGTGCAATTATTGGCAGCAGACGACCATCCCAAGCGTGTTATTTTTTGTCAGTGGTTCATGCAGAGAACAGCCGTTGATCCCAATTTCCCAAAGTATGTTCTTTTCACCGATGAGGCGTTGTTCACTCGAGAGGGTGTCTTCAACACACACAATTGGCATGTGTGGGCTCATCAGAACCCACACGGTACAAGACCTGGAGCTGCGCAACAACGTTTTGCTGTCAATGTGTGGACTGGGATTGTCGGTGACTGTTTGTTGGGCCCGTATTTACTACCATCCCGTTTGGACGGTGCCAAGTACCTAACATTTCTTCAGACTGTGTTACCGGATCTTCTGAACGAGGTTCCTGATGGTATTCTCCGGCGAATGTGGTTCCAGCATGACGGCGCTCCTGCACATTTCGCAAATGCTCTGCGTGCTTACCTACGCAGACAGTTTGGTGGTCAATGGATTGGCCGCGGTGGACCGGTTTCTTGGCCACCACGTTCACCGGATTTATCTCCAATCGATTTCTTTGTATGGGGTGCTATGAAAAACATGGTGTACGAGACCCCTGTTGATAGTGCTATGGATCTTGTAGCACGCATATCAGTTGCTGCCTCAAACATCCGGGAAATGCCAGGCATCTTCCACAGGGTCCGGCTGTCCATGCAACGCCGTTGTGAGTCATGCATTCTAGCACATGGTTGGCAGTTCGAGCACCTCTTGTAAGTCTGTACAACCAATGCAAAGAAATGTTACATGTAAGATAATAAATGTTTTTTCCTTACCACTTCCTTCTTATGTGTTCTTTCCATCATTGAACTGGGGTCATTTTGCCCTACTACATGGCATATGCGCCCATGCTTTCCTATGTGAAATCTCCTTCGTTTCTTATTACCTACCTCCCCACCAAATATTGATGATGAATTCTGAATCACCCTGTATATGAGCCATTTTTCATTTAGGAATTAAGTTAAATGTTTTATCAGATATGAAACATATAAAAATGCATTTCTTTTGGTGTACTGACATATGCAAACATATTTTTATTTGTTGTGAAAAGAAAATATAAATATCATCTCAGATGACAGAAATTATATAGCTGCAAAAAAATTATTTTTCTTTTTGGCAATAATCGCTTTAAGGTGTCAGATTTTTATCTGCAATTTGGTAGGTGATATAATGGTTCAGTCATCTGAAGTGTATGAGGAAGGAAAAATTGATATTCATATAATGATCAGAAATAGGTATTGCATTACTTTTTTTCACATTTTATGAGTAATAGCTGATCTTTTACAACACTTATATCTAAATAAGGACAATTTTTTGTTTGCTGTTGAGCATTTAATACTAAAACCAGTAATGAATTTCTTATTTTCTGCATGTAAAGTATACCACTTGATATTAAACATGTAAAATAAATACTTGTGTTAACATTTTAAGCATAATCACCTATTGTTCATTATAAAGGGTATGCAGCAAATATGAGTCAATTTCATTTTTAATAAAGAAAATTTTTTCCTGTTTTCCCAATTTTTTTGGAAGTATTGTTTCATGAAACTTTGTGCATTGTTGGCACATTTATATTCTAGTTTGATCATTTTCATTTTAAAAATGAAGCAGTCTCCTTTTTTATGCCAAGGTATTTTTGCATTCACCCATTGCAGCTTAGATATTTGTTTCTGCATAAGAAGCTTTATTTTTAAAAAAAATTAAGGAGTATTTTTTTAAATATACTACTGTAAAGCCTACAAGGCAAAAAGTACAATTTCAAAAATCATTTAGACATAATGGGAAAATAGAAGTAACTAGTTTTCAAATAGCACCTATCTGCATGATACCCTATGCATAAAACTGAAATATGATGGCACAAAAGTAGCAGTATTAACCCTGCCTAAGTATCAGAAACTGATTAATTGGTGTTTACAAAAATCACTACATATAACATGTTTTTCTGTGCTTATCTGCCATTTATTTTCTTAAGTATGTAATGTAAACTATTTCATTCATTAGTTATTTTGTAATGAAGCTTAGAAGTTGCATTTTTTAGAGAGAAAAAAAATCACACAGTAAGAGTTAAAACTGATTATTCTGTATCACTCTGATGAGAAGCATCTGAATTTAATCCTTCATAAAGCCATTTTTTCACTCTGCAGAACATTCTTTATAGCTAAAGTCATCCATCACATCTTTATACTTTGCCTTCAGCAATGAAATGTTTTTGCAAAATAAATGATTTGTTAATACGATATTTTGTGCAGTGGCTTTTAGTGTCTGAAGTTGAATGTTAAGAACATAGAGAGGTTGAGAGTTGTGCAATAGTTAATACGACTTCATAACACCCTTCACCAATGTGTAAATTCCCACTGAATGGAGAAGGGGGAAGAGGTGGCTCAGTTGATGGTGTACCAGGTTTTGTAACCTGCAGTTCTCAGTTTGAGTCCCCCCTCCCCCCCTCCTCCCCCATAACTTGACCTTGGTCAATAGGGTACACCAATGGGTTTGGAAAGGCTACTGATCATTAGATAGGACATAAAGCTAGGGCCCGATGTGCAGAGAGCACCCTGCATGGCCTTGACAGGAGGCTACCATCTGTCTCTTAACAGCTCTCCAGTCAGTCCCCTCTTCCAACCCTTCTCTGAGCACTCAGGGTCTTTGTGGCCTAGCCATTTAGTCCATTGTGTGCTAAAAAATGTTGCTCAGAGGTAAAGCACTACAACCCACTGGAAATAGATACAAGATACAATATAGATCAAGATGAAATCAGCTCCAGGATCTGACACATTTATGATATGTAATTGCTAGTAGCATTTGGGACAGGATCAGCTCTTAGAGCTTATTCATCTTTTCCACAAACATTAGATTGAGTTCCACTTTCATTACTAGTGCAGGAACATGATTTTTTTTCTTACACAATTGATCTGGTTTTTTAAAAACTTTTCACTACATCAGGGTTATTCATAAATTGTGTAACACCTTGAGGGAAGATTAGTGATTGTGAAAAGTTGCATTGCATGGGAGAGAACAGAGGTGATCTTATGCAATGATAAAATGATATATTTATTTCTGGAATTAGTATATTTGTTTTCATTTTGTGATGACAAAAATTATCTAATTTGTTATGCAATTACTTAAAATTATTATGGAATTGTAAATAAAGCATGTAAAAAAAAAGAAGTGAAAACTCCTCTAAAACTTATGTGTAAGACAGGAGGTTCTGGCAAACTTATGTGTAACAGAAGAGGAGGTTCTGGCAAAGCATTATGTATAATGCTTTCCCAGAACCTCCTCTTCCTGTGTTAAATAACAGTTAATAATTGTGGAGGAGGGTAAATATCAGCTAAAACAGTGTTATATAATTTATGACCCCTAATTTAATTTTGACCAAAAATTAGTACTTACTTGTTTTTGCTGCAAACCCTTTAATTTTAATTATGGCTTAATGGAAAATTAATATCTTAGTTCTTGCTTCTTTGACATGGATTTTTATTAGATATAATTGTGTAAGTCTAGGCTTTACTCTCTGGGCAATTATTTTGATGACTTCAGGTTTTGATCTAAGTGGAGCTTGTTTCTTTACTCTTGCCCTGCATTACAAACAAATGTCATTATATTATGCTTTGCCATTCTTTTGCTACCTCATGGGAACATGCATTCAGCTGTCATGGAAAAATGGGTAAGTTCTGCTTACATTGAGCCTGAAATTATAAAACTACCTTGTGAAAGATAATCCTACTACAGTATAATTAATACCGTGGAAAATAATTATAATCTATGTTACTATAATGCCACCATTCTTGAAATTTAGTGTTCATTTAAGAAAATTTGCTTCTTTATAAATAGCTATACTGGTTTCCAAAAATTATACTGGTTTTCAATGTGACACTAGAAAATATCTCAATCAAATATATCAATATTGCAATTTTCAGCAATATTCATTCAATATTTAATGAATTATGGAAGTTTGAATATTTAACAATAGCAATGCTAGTCACAAATATTGACTTCAGAAGTTAATCAAAACTTAGTAATAAGTATTGTATCAAAGTGTTTAATAAAATGTGTATATTTTAGAAGTTTGTGTAAAGAATTATTTCATTGTTCTTCAGTTTTGTATAAGTTTCTTAAGACTGGTATTGCTGTTGTTAAATATTGAAACTTCCATAACTCATTAAATGCTGAACGAATATTGTTGAAAATCGATATATTTATATGTTTGATATCTTTATCTGCTATCACATTTTTCAAAACAAAAAATATTATTTTAGAAGTTTTAGAGCTTCAACTTTACTTCCCATTGACATAACATAGGTTATTCCTTAATTTACAGACACCAGTGTACATCACATTCAACTGATGTTCATTACATTCATCATCATCTTCATTAAGCAGCCATGGGCTACAGAGGTACAACCAGACCATGCAATTTAGTTCTCCAAGCATACTGCCCTGAGCTACATCTAACTACTCCACACCAATTCTAACAAGGTCCTGTTTAACATTGTTTGCCCACCACATCCTAGGTCTCCCCCTCTTTCTGAGGCCTTTAGGCACACTGTTCATAACCCTATTCGCCAATCTATAATTATCCATACTGGCAACATGGCCAAACTATAACGGAGTCTCTCTCTGCACAATAATGCTGCTTAAAGGAGGTTGCTGACTCCTTTGCCTAACCTCATCATTCGTTACAAAGTTGAACCACCTAATGCCCAAGATACTGCATAAACATCTAGAATCAAAAACATCTAGTTTCCTGTTATCTTGTTTATAAAGCATTCAAGTTTCACTATCATAACTAACCCTAGAAAGAACCAAACTATTATACAGTCTAATTTTAGTCTTTAGGTGTATATGGCTATTTCTCCACACTCTCCATAGATTCTTAAAAGTCCCGGCAGCAATCCCTATTCACCTGTTAATCTCATGCCACACATCACCAGTATCTGTTACATAGCTTCCAAGATAATTAAACTGTGACACCTGCTCAAGACTGCAACTCTCTGTTTATAACCAAACCTACTCTACTACCAGTCTCAACAGCTTGAATGAAAGAGTTCATTTCATCAACATCATTTGCCAAAAGGGCTAAATCAGAAATTTTCGTATCTCCAGACCATTTAAGGCCAAAATCTTTCCCTTGCAGTGAATTTTACATAACATAATCAATAACCAAGCTAAAGAGAAAAGGAGACAAAATGCACCCTTGTCGAACACCAGAAGTAATGCTTACCAATTGCTACAAGCCTTTCCAACTCTCAAACATGACTCAGTGTTATTATACAGAGCTTTCATTTTGTTAACTAACTTGTCTGGTATACCATATGATCTCACAATCAACCACAAATTATGACGATTAACAGAGTCAAAAGCCTTTTTGAAATCAACAAAGCTAGCAGCCAAAGATTTCTGAAACTCGAAGATTATCGAAGAAATCTTGAACGGGATCGAGATTTTGAGTCTCGAATCAACAAAGTTAGCAGCCAAAGATTCTGAAACTCGAAGATTTCTCAAGAATCTGCCTAAGTGAAAATATCTGATTCACACAGCTGTGTTTATTTCAGTGATGAGGTTTGGTTTCACTTGGATGGGTATGTGAACAGTCAAAGCAGTCGAATATGGAGCAGTGAAAATCCTCACACTTTTTATGAATGACCCTTGCACGTCCATTGTCATGTGATAGAGCCTTTATTTTTTGATTCAACTGTAACTGGTGAAGTTTATCATGACCTCATCCAACAGTTTATTGCACTATTGGATGTGAATGAACAAGAATGTTGGTTTCAACAAGATGGCGCAACCGCCCATGCTGCAAATGACACAATGGTCATGTTGCAGGAATTTTTTGGTGGTCATTTGATTTCAAAAAAATTGTGGCTCCCAAGATCCCCAGATCTTACTCCTCCAGATTTTTTCTTTTGGGGATATCTCAAATATGTAGTGTTTCAAAACAATCCTCATACACTTGAAAGCTAACATTGAAAGAGAAATTTTAAACATAAGAAAACGAACATTATGAATCATCATCATCATCAAGCAGCCATGGGCTACAGAGGTCCAACCAGACCATGCAGTTTAATTCTCCAAGCATATCTGTCATGTGCTACATCTGCTGCATCTGGCCACTGCACACCAATTCTAACAGGTTCTGTTTGACATTGTCTGCCCACTGCATCCTAGGTTTCCCCCTCTTTCTGAGGCCTCTAAACACACTGTTCATAAACCTATTCGCCAATCTATAATTACCCATACGGGCAACATGGCCAAACCAACAGAGTCTCTCTCTGAAGAATGGGTTAAATGATGTATATATTATGTATACATCATTCAAAGCTGGCATAGTGAACAGTGTGCAGAGAAGAACATGTCTTTGGGGACCAATTGACCAGAGATGCAAAACTTATCATTAGTTAAAATGATTTTACCGAAATGTAGCTCTTAATATGTAAATATTTTTGTTTCCTGGATCAGAGGAGTTAGAAGATAGAGTATAAAAGACTGCTAGATTTAAGGGAAAGAGGGTGCAAATATTTTTGCCCATGGGTCTATAGAAACCTTCATTATGCCCCTCCATTCAATTCTGAAGGTAAACTGAGAAATATTCTCCACAACAACCACTCAAAAGAATTGCTTCGTCATTCACCTGACCAGTTTCTATCACTTTAATTTTCAGTGTATTGATCCCTAACCTACTCTATTGCCATCCTGATTAGCTGCACTAATAAAACAGTTCTATCTCCTTAATTCCATTTCACCAAAAGGGACCGAATTGTTGGCATAATATAAATCGAATATTTTCGGATCCCTAGACCATAGAAGGCTGATATCTCTCTCCCAGAGCTACCATTGTTATATAATCAGCGAACTAAATGGCAAAGTTCTTTAGCTGCACTTTGTTTAGCATCATATGCAATACTGAGCCAAAGCTTCTTCAAGACAGCCATACAACTGACTGGGCCTGCAGAATTCTCCCATTTGGAGGGGTGGTCAATGAAATCAAAGCATCTCAATATTTGGATGAAACCCATTGAGGGGCTTCCCCAAGTCACAGTGAATTTGAGTATTTGGAGATTGCTTACCATCTTTCATATGTGTTTGATAGGTCAAAGGGTAATTTGTGAAAATGAAGCTTCCTAACTAACCAATCCATCTTATGTGACTGTGGAAAGTTGCATGTCAACAAACGTTTTTGGAATAGCTCAATGTACACTGGGATGCTAGTTTATTAGGTACACCACCCCTTGTTACATAAATAGTTCATTCCAACACATAATACATCGTGTGACTGTGGTGTGTGGTATAAATCAGGCAGACCAGCTCTTTGAGCATCAGAATGGGCAAAATGGACGACCTGAACGACTGAATGTGGCATGATAGTGGTGCTAGGTTTGCCAGTTCTAGCATCTCCCAAGCAGTAATCCTCCTGGGCTTTTCACACACAACCATTTCAAGGGTTATCAAGAATTGTATGGAAAGCAAAAAAAAAAAACTACCAGTGATTGGCGATCCTGTGAATGGAAACAGCTCATGGATCAAATGGGTCGAAAGAGTCTGGTGAGAATTGTGCAAGTGAACAGATGGGTCACAACCAGGCAGATCACAGCAAAAATTAAATATTCGTGTGCAGAAGATCATTCTCTAAATGCACCACATTGGACCTCATTGCAAATGGGATAAACAGCTGCTGACCATGTCGAGAGCTGATGTTAACAGCGAAGAACACAAAAGTGCAACTCTAGTGGGCACAGGAGCATCAACATTGGAACATTGAGGACTGGAAAAAGGTAACCTAGTCAGATAAATCAAGATTTCTTTTGCACCACATTGATAGAAGGATCAGAATTTAGTGCAAGCACCATGAGGCCATCTTGTCTGGCATCAACAGTATGCCAGTGATGGTATGAGGAATGTTTTCCTGGCACACATTAAACCTCCTGATACCCATCAAAGGACATCTGAATGCCATGGTGTATTTGAACATCATTGCTGACTAAGTTCATTCCTTCTTGGCCACAATTTATCCTTACTCAAATGGACACGTTCAACATGATAATGCACTTGCTCACAAGGCACATATTATTACCGAATGGTTCCAGGAACATGCCAATGAGTTTTCCTTGCTTCATTCGCCTGCACAGTCTCCAGATCTAAACCCTATTAAGAGCATCTCTGAAATAAGGTAGTAAGGGCTGTTTGCAGTGAGACTGTGCTACCGTGCAATTTGCAGCAACTGCATGACACAGTCATTTCTGAATGGTACAACATTGCTTCATAACGCATCCAGCATCTTGTAAGTTTCATGCCCCAACGAATTCTTACTGCTCTGAAGGCCAAAGGAGGCACAACATAGTATTAGGTAGGTGTAGCTAATAAACTGGCTTTTAAGTGATCTTTACTACCTGCAGCAATGATAATCTTCTGGAAGCTATACAAAATGCCATTGAAGTGACAAAGTTATGGACTAGAAAACCTAAAATTCCAATAAAAAAGCTGCAGGTGTTACTTTCATATACAACTCATCATCATTATTATAGTGAACCATTATATCAGTTAACCTTTTAGATATTCCGTAAAACCTTATAAGTAATCTTTTTTTTCACAAATAAAATTAAAAAAAATAAATACCCCTTAAGCAGCTGCTTGCCACAGAGGTCTGACAGGCTGTCAGTTTATATGCCATAGTAGAAGGTCTAAAAAAAAATTGGGTTTTCAGAAGTAAATTTTTTTTCTCTAACATAATTTTAATGAAAAGAGGTTTTTTTGTAAACATATAATGAGATGTCAGTTCAATACCCAGTAACATGTTGCACCTCCTTTAGCCTTCAGAACAGCCCGAATTCATTGGAGCATGGAACTTACAAGATGCTGGATGCATTGTGCAGGAATGTTGTACCATACAGAAATGATTGTGTTGCTGCACATTGAATGGTGGCATAGTCTTGCTATGATGAACAGCCCTTTCCACCTCATCCCAAAGATGCTCAATACTTGCCATGTTACTGAAACCATTCAGTGATGATATATACCTTGTGAGCAGGTGCATTGTCATGCTGAACATATCCATCTGAGTGAGGATAAACTGCAGCCATGGAGGGATGAACTTGGTGAGCAACAATGTTCAAATATGTCTTCGAAGATGATCTTCTGCACACCAATGCTTAATTCTTCAGTGATTTGCCTGGTTGTGTCCCTTCTGTTTGCTTGCATGATTCTCACCAGTCTCCTTTGATCTCTCTGATCCACAGGCAGGTTTCGTCCACAGGATCACTGGTAGCTTTTTTGCTTTTAACACCATTCTCGGTAAACCCTTGAAACAATTTTGCATGAAAGCCCAGTAGGATGGTCGCTTGGGAGATGCTAGAACTGGCACACCTAACACCAACTATCATGCCATGTTCAAATGTGCTCAGGTTACTCATTTTGCCCATTCTGATGCTCGAAGACTTGATCTGCCTGATTTATATTGCAGTCACGGGGCATATTATGTGTTGCAGTAAACCATTTATGTGATGAGGGGCAGTGTACCTAATAAACTGACATCTCAGTGTATAGTGCAATGTAAATAGTACAATCATGCAAAATTGTAAAAGGATTGGTCCAATAATCATTTTAATACTAATTTTTCTGAGATCTTATGCTATTAAGGATTGCCACAGATACCTACTACATAAGTGCAAAATATAGAATTCGCTATTTAGCAATAAGTTAGTAAGAATTATTGGTAAAAATATAATGGTACATTCGGATGTTTTTGCCTTTTTAAAATATACCATAATTGTGTAATTAAATTTATTGTGAAGTTATTAGAATTTCAAATCAGTAGTCTATAGCCCATTGACTCCCCTCCACTCCCCCTCAATTTTCTATGCCATTCTTCACAGAGCTGGCCTTCTGAAAGACTGGTGCATTTTAATGGCTTGTGAAACAAAATATTTGCCCATCTCTAGTTAGAAACTTCATTATTTCTAATGGAGAAGATAGTCCAATGTCAATTTTTTTATATACATGGCATTAAACCCATCTGAGTTCTTAGAGGTACCACAGCACAATAAGAGGATGTCAGGTATGACATGTCATAACCACAGCTAATCGGCCCAATATTTTTTTCATGCCACTATCAAAACAATATTATTGTGAAATTGTTCTGTACTGTTTTCTTAAACATTTAAATGAGGAAGAGATTGAAACTAGTTTGAAAGATGGTACTGTGGTGCATACATCTTGGTCTCCATGCCACTTGTCGGGCATTCAGAGAAAGATTAATTTCAAAGATCAATTGGCTGCTAAAATTGCTTAGTTTCTTCTGATTTTTATCTTGGAGAACAATGATTGCATCTGTCTACAAAGACAAACTCTCATTGATTTGAAGGAAGCCATCCTTAATTTCATTTAATCCATTCCCTGACAGCACAAGTTAATTCCAAAAAATGATCATGTGATCCAGTAAAGATAGACATTCATTTATGTGCAATCAAGATTTCACATAGCAGGAAGAATAGAAGCATGACTAAAACATATAAATACACCTTTGTCGGGAAACAGGTGGAATTTGGCATTATAATCATGCTGACATCACAAAAAGAGTTGAGAAATTCCACCTGCTGAGTTATAAACAAAATGTATAGATGCTTGTATACAAGAATGTGGGGTAATTTCCAACATTTTGATATAACATGTAATCGTATGTTAACTAATGCACAGGAACTTTTGAATCATATTGTTTATAGATATACATTTTAATTCCTTTTCTAGAAACATAGATAGAGAGCTATACTTTCAAAAGTTTGCTCATAAAGCTAATACATTTTGTTGAAGGTCAGTAGGAAATGTTTTGAATATTTTAATTAGATGAAACTTTGCTGTAAAAAGGTGGAAATCATAATTTGTACTCAGAATATTGTGATTGAAAGGAATATAGGTTGGTATTAATTATAAAGTTTTTCAATTGTAAATTTTTTTTATAATCTGCTTCAATTTACATGTATAACTCTTTAGTTACCAAACTTATATTTTCTGTGATTCTAGTTGTTTTTAATTACTATATCACCTGTTTATTAGTAATGAAAAGTGTTTAACTACAGATTTCAGTGTGTAATTTAGTTGGAAGTAATTTGCACAGAAACTTGTCTTTTGTTTTCTTTACATTGATTGTATTTTTGTAAATTAAGTGATAGGTGATGCAGATAATATATGAACAAGTTGAAGATAAATAAAGGATAATGTTTTTAATAGCAGCTATAATTTTTTTTTTTTAATTTAGAATAGTGCAGTATTATTTCATATTCTTAAACTGCAGTATATACAAAATGCTAAACAACTAACAAACAAATCATTACAGTCAATTCTGCTAACCAAAAGGGATATGGTACCTTTGAAGTTGACTTCAACTCTTACTACAGCAAATTGCTGAGGATATCCCTTCAGTATTTCCTCCCTCCATGTTGCATACTATTATTGACACTCCTGTTGTTCACTTGCTTTTTGCCACACTGTTCCATAAATGGACAAGGTTTCCCTGTTGCTCCCAATCGTTTACTTTTAGTTTCTGTTAGTATTGTTGTATTGAATTTCATCTCCAGTTCTTGCTCCTCTTCATCTTTTTGTTAGACAAACATTACCCATTCCAAGTTCCATAATCATCACTCTTTTCCAGTTTCATTTCATTTTCCTTTCTTCCATTTCCATAATCCTATCTGTCTCATTTCTTTTTAGACTTTCTTATACGAATTGACTCTGTACCTTCTCCTAACAGAATTTAGGCTCTGTTAGGTTGTTTTACCTCTGAGAGGTACTTGTTTTGCACACAATGGGCTAAATGGGTAGCTCACAAGGACCCAGTGGCTCAGAGAAGAAAAAACACCATGGGCTAAATGGCCAGGTCACAAGGACCCAGAAGGGTCAGAGAAGGTTGGGGAAGGGAACCCATTAGACAGCTGTTGGAAGACATATGGTAGCCTCCCATCAAGGCTGTTCAGTGTGTTCTTCAACTTGCAAAGAGTATGGCACTCCCACACATGAGGCCATGGCTTTACATCCCATCCAATGGATGGCAGGCATTAAAGAATATGCTAATGGCCTTGATGGGAGGCTACCATCTGGAGACCTCCATTTGTCTGGAGTCCTCATGACACTTATTTTTTTTCCAACAGATGTTCCAGTGGGTCCCCAACCTTCTGAGCCTTTGGGGTCCTTGTGACCTGGCCATTTAGCCCATTGTATGCAAAAAAGTGCTTCTTAGAGGTAAAACAGTCCAACCCAATGGATGGCGACCTTTTTAAATCCATCAGTGTCACTTACTGACAAGGGTAGGGTGTGGAGTTTTGTGGAGATAAATCTCATTGCTACCCAGGCAGGGTGGTGGTGGTGGCTCAGTCAGTAGTGCTCCAGTCTCGCAATCTGCAGTTCCCAGGTTTGAGTCCCAGTTGGGTCAGTTGAGATTTATCTCCACAAAACTCCCTGCACTGCCCACAGTCAGTAGGGGGCACCGATGGGCTTGGAAAGGCTGATGTCTGTCAGATGGGAAGCCGTGGCCCCATGTGCAGGAGAGCCAGATGCTTGTACTTTAAAGAACATACTGGATGGCCTTGATGGGAGGCTACCATCTGTCTCCCAACAGATGTTCCAGTGGGTCCTCTTCCCCAACCTTCTCTGAGCCTTCTGGGTCCTTGTGACTTGGCCATTTAGCCCATTGTGTGCAAAAAAGTGCTGCTCAGAGGTAAAACAACCCAACCCAGGTGGGACTTGAACTGGGAATTGCAGATTTTGAGCCTAATATGCTACCAACTGAACCACCCCCACCTCATGAAATTAATTTTTTTACATGAATTTGCATTTGGTCCATTGCATAACCAATTGCTTATTAGCATCAGTAGACTATTTTTCATCTGACCTCTGGCTTGGCAACCCTACCAGAATCATAAGCACCAATTTCTCTGGGTTATTGGGCACACAATTCTACTGCCACCTCTGAAGAGGTTTCCAAATTGGAATTTGATTTTAATTGCATATTTATATTAATTTTTAACATGAATATTTTTTAAAAAATTTTAATGATTTTAAAATGGAAGTTAAAAGATTTTTATAAGCATATAAATAGATAACAGTGTATCTGTTATATTTTGGTAATTTTTTTGTACTCTTGTGTCAATATCCTTTTTATTTCTCAAAGGGCATCCAAATTTTTGAAGCTTGCAGTAGTTGTAATTATTACTAGTATTATTTGTTGGGCACCATTCATCTCCAGTTTTGAATCCTTCTTTCAAGTTGTGAGAAGACTGTTTCCTTTTGACAGAGGACTGTATGAAGTAAATATTGCTATGTTTTACATTCTTATTTGTTTTACATGTAATGGTTTTCCAAAATATTTGCAAAATGAAATCCTTTGAAAATGATTATTGTACTTAGCACAGTATTACTTTTAAAATATATTTTCAATTTAGCAGGCAATTTAATATTATGAAACAGTACTACTGTATACAGTTTATTGCAGTGAGTAAAAATATAAATGACATCAGATAGTTGAAATATTGTTTCCAGAATTGAATGAAAGCAGACCAAATATAAGGTAAAAATTAGTGTAAAAAAATCTAGGTACACCACAAGAACATGTGATGGTTTGCTGTTACAACAACGATTCATATATATACCTTACCTTAGACTGCCTTGATAGTCTAATCCTTTAGTGGACAAGGATATTGCTCATTCATTGGTGCTTGTTGATGTTCTCAGGTTCTTAGTTTGATACCAGGTAAAAGAAGTCTCATCATGGATTGATGTCTTTGAGTGGAGCTGCCTAAGTCTGATATGGCTGATAAAAAAGATGCTCTGAGATTCAGATATATTCTTTCATTCTGCCAATGTTAATCAAAACAGTATTTGAAATAACTCCCCTACACAGATCTCTTCTTTAAATTAAAATATATTAATTTATTGAATTTAATATTAGCTTCTGATCAAGAATGTGTATTAAATAAAGGGCCACATACTCCTCCCCTTGCATAATCTGCAGTTCCCAGGTTCAAGTCTCAGCTGGGGCAGCGTTGAGACTGATCTCCGCAAAATTCCCCACCCTTCCCACAGTCAGTAGGGGACACCAATGGGTTTGGAAAGGCTGCCGTCTGTCGGATGGGATGTTAAGCTGTGGCCTCGTGTGTGGGAGACCCAATCCTGTGCACATTAAAGAACATGCTGGATGGCCTTGACCGGAGGCTGCCATCTGTCTCCCAATAGCTGTTCCAGTGGGTTCCCTCTCCTAACCTTCTCTGAGCCTTCAGGGTCCTTGTGACCTGGCCATTTAGCCCATTGGGTGCAAAAAAGTGCTGCTCAGAGGTAAAACAACCCAACCCAACTCCTCCCCTGGTTTCAAAGCTCCCAACTTGAATTCCTTATCTTCAACAAACAATAAACCAAATACTAAATCATTGTAAGGATAAAACTTGGTTAAAATTATATAGTACTATGAAATATGATAATAGCCAGCCAACACATTTGTGGACATTCTGTGATGTCACCAGATGCTTTGCCCATGGACTTTTGTATATTTAGATTCTTGAAACTGGCTTTGTGTAAATGTAGACTGTGGACTGTTGATGGATTACAGAAAGCTTGTAAAGAAGAATGGGGCCAAATCGATATTACAGTGTTTCACAAAAGCTTACTACAGTGGTGGAAGATATGCTGTAGGGCAATTGTTGCACAACAGAGAATGTCAGATCAATCATGATTGATGGCATAAAGGTATGTGATATTCTGTGTCTCCAAACAGCATCATATACTGTAATCAATCTTAGTATAATGCTGCACAAATCTTTTCCTGCAGAAAAAGAAATAACTGAATATGTTTAAATTAAATTTAAACCAAAAAGCCATTCTGAATGATCTGGATCAGATTTTTTAAGACTAAAAAAAAGGACTTTTGATGTCCCTTGATATGAAAAACCAGAATGGCAACATAGATGCACTAACTATGGAACAAAAATTTTAGCATCCATACCTTTGAATTTAGTATATTTGTTACTATATTAGATTAAATTTCGAGGAGGATTTCAGATTAATGAGTAAATTAGCCTCTGAAATAAAAATGACATGAATTTCACCATTTGTAAAAAAAAATTAAAACTTTTATTTCTTTCAACTTTCATTAAATTGAGATATTTAATTATTCATTTATTATAATTCATTTATGATATGAGTGAATTTCAAAACTTAAATTTTTATTCTTGCACTTACAATAAGAAAATCTGAAGTTAAAATATAATATGCTGCAGACTTTGAAATTAACTTTGTGACCCCTATTCGCTACATCATCCAGAATAGGGTTTTGAAAACCCCTATTCTGGATGATTCATCACAAATTAAACATACAGTGAAAGTAGTAGCAAAATTAAAAATGTTTCTAGCATATAGTATGCATTTTCTAAAATTATGTGCAAACTTCTATATACTGGTTGTTTTTTAATAAACCAAAAAGGAAATGACTTGATCTTTCTCATGTGTATGATGCATTATAATTGAATCTTTAGCTTTCAATGACATAAGAAAATGTCTGCTTGTACAAAATTTATTTCATTTTCATCTTCTGCAATAGATTGTCATTATAATGAGTGTTAGATATTTTTGTGCTTAGAGTGATTTATTTCATAAATAGTTAAACCTTTTTAATGACATCCTTTTAAGAGCAAAATCATCTTGAAAATTATGTAAAATATCACTGAGGAATAAAATTTTTAATGCATGCTATGTATGTTTAATTTTTTTAATCAAAATTGATTGATCATTTAAATGTTTTCTAGTTTTATGAGTGAAAAAATCTTTCTTCTTAATAACATCCATATGTAATGAAAATGCCATAGTAAAACATTTTCATGTTGCAGGACAAAGTTGCAAATATCTGGTATGCCTTATCAGTTATTGTAAAGCTGAAATCTCTGCTCCCAACATCCACTCTTGCAATACTAAGGTAAAAATAGTTGTTATTAATCAAAATCTCCAAAATGTAATTTTGATTGTGTATGAGATATACATTTTAATTGAATATCATGGAATTGTGGTATAAAAATTTAGTAGTTTTCATGTGAAATGTTTTTCCTGTCACTATATTATAAAAATTTCAAAATTTTTCATTACCTTAAGGTTACATTGATCAACAATAACAATATCTATGGTTTCTGTTTGTTTGTGCAGTGCATTACTTAACAAAGAAATTTTCTCTTAAGAAGTAATGCACTATTATAAATAAGCAGTTGCAAAAATTGTAGTCAAAAGAATTATACAGTCACTCATTATATAGTGAATTTTTAGAGATCACTATAAAACATGCAGTATATTAAATTGTAATAAAAATTGCCAAAAAATTGAAATGTCAACATATCATTTTTAAACCATAAAATGAATATATAGTAATTTGATGACCATTTTCCTGCCAAAATTTGTAATTGAAACTACTTAAGTTTGCATTGTTGGCTAGAGTAGTAATTTTACAGGGATTTATGTAAATGGTGATGGAACATTCTTACTAATATTTCATGTTAAGAAACCCTAATGGCAAAATCATAAAAACAAGTGGAAATTTCAAGACTCACAATAGTGAAGCAATGATATTAATCAAGAATAGGCAAATGTGAAAAGAACCATATCCACCACCTCCCATACTCAGAATTCAAACCTAGTTGTGCACCAGTTGCTCTACCAGTTAAGCTAAGGAGGTGGCACTTCACACTTGTATAGGTAAGGTTATGAAGGAGATATAAGTGTGTGGTGAGCTAGCTTCTGTTCCAGCAGGCAAACTTTGTGAGTTGTGTTAGCTGTACCTGAGGCAGTGCTCAGTAATGACTTGTTAGGTCACATCCTTCTCGGGGCGGGGGTGACTCAGTTGGTAGCGTGCCAGACTCGTAATCTGCAGTTCCCAGGTTCGAGTCCCAGCTGGGTCAGCGTTGAGATTTATTTCCACGAAATTCCCCACCCTGCCCACGGTCAGTAGGGGACACCGATGGGCTTGAAAAGGCCACTGTCCGTTGGATGGGACATTAAGCTGTGGCCCCGTGTGCTGGAAAGCAATACCCTGTGCACATTAAAGAACACTGGATGGCCTTGACGGGTGGCTACCATCTGTCTCCCAACAGCTGTTCCAGTGGGTCTCCTCCCCCAACCTTCTCTGAGCCTTCAGGGTCCACGTGACCTGGCCATTTATCCCATGGTGTGCAAAAAAGTGCTGCTCAGAGGTAAAACAACCCAACTTGATGCTTTTGATTCTAGGTGCTTACACGGTATCTTGGGCATTGGGTGGTTCAACTTTGTAAGTAATGATGAAGTTATGCAATGGAGCCAGCAACCTCCTTTGTGCAGCATATTGTGCAGAGAGATTCTGTTGGTTTGGCCATGTTGCCCATATGCATAATTATAGATTAGTGAATAGGGTGATGAACAGTGTGTCTAAAGGACTCAGAAAGAGGGGGAGACTTAGGATGCAGTGGGCTGACAATGTCAAACAGAACCTTGTTAGAATTGGTGTACAGTGGCTTGGTGCAGCATATGTAGCTCAGGTCAGATATGTTTGGAGAACTAATGTACAATCTGGTTGGACGTTCATAGTCCATGGCTGCTTGAGGATGATGATGAGCATCTGTGGGATGAAGTGGTGAATTCGATCCCAAAACCCACCACTGGCATCTTTCAGTGCTTTACAGATGGTGGTTTTGGAATTGGGAGCCACAATACCACCCAAACGTTTCCAACACTTTAGACTTCATGCCATGATATGTTGCTGCTGTTGTGAGGGCAAAAGGTGAACCACACATTATTAGGTGGGTGTGTATAATAAATTGCCCTTTCAGTGTATAATACTGTGATAAATAATATTTTTAGTTTGTTTTCTAGAATTTGTATTGTAAGAAATATATCAATTATTTTCAGTGCAACTGCTACATTTGTGGGAATTTTGCCTTCCTGCTACCATCTTCTTTACAACCCAAGCATTCACATATTTAAATTGGCACTGGTAAGTATAACTAAACTAATAATTTATGAATAAGAGATGGCCGAGTGGTTAGCTCACTAGGCTACTGATCTAAGGGAACTGGGTTCGAGCCCCGGGTAAAGGCATGGTTGTGTGTGTTGTTTTTCTGCTGAGGTCCTGCCATTCAGACCTTCTACTCTGGCATATAAACTGACAGGCTCCTGTCAAACCTCTGTGACAAGCAACTGCTTGAGGGGGTATTTATTTATTATTATTCAAATATTGCAACTATGAAATGGTTACCTGTGCTAAAAATCAATTGCAATAGTTCCAAACATTATTACAAAATATCGAATATTCTTAATCATTTTACATGCAAAGTAACTATACAAAGAAACTTTTCAAATTAAAAATTTATTTTTATAAAAGGTAAACAAATGACATGATAATTAAGAGAAATACACCACATTTATGGAGGTTATAAAATGATGTGGCAGACATTATAAAATTCAGTTTCCTCCCTCTCACTATTGAACATATCAGAATTTCTTGGTTGATAATGATGATAATCCTGTTCTTGATAAATTATAGTAATTATATATTATAGTTTGATATTGTTGACCCTATCTCTCTCAATAAACCTAGTTCCTTTAAAAATTCTACTAATCATTTTCTCTCTACAGGTACATGGAACATGAGGACATTACATAGAGATTATTCTCTTGATGTCCTTACACAGGAATTCCAGCATTATATCTTAGATATTCTAGGCTTTCAAGAGACCAGATAGACAGGTAAGGTTCAGATACTTAAAAATAATTTTAAATTTCTCTTTTCAGGGAGGGAGCGAGGATGGAAAGAATCTTCAAGGTGTAGGTTTGCTTCTCAGCAGACATGCCAGTGATGCTCTTCTAGGACATGACTGCATTAATGAAATATTTCTTACAGCTAAATTTAAAACTAAAATTAAACACTTGAATGTTATCTGTTATTATGCACTCATAGAGGACTTGCATGAGAAAGATGAGGCTTTATGGATAACTTTGGAATATTTTGAATTCTGTCAAGAGGATCTTGGGCATTGTTTTAGGTGACCCTTGTTTTAGGTGACTTGAACCTTGGTCTTTGTGACCTAGCCATATATAGTCCATTGTGGGCAAAAGGGTCACTCAGAGATAAAACAACCCAACCGTACATTACTCTGCATGTCATAAACTTTCATTGAACGTTAAAACTCATGATCAATCCCTGTGAAATTTCCACATTTTATTTTGGGTGAAGAGGGAAGAATAATTTGAGGTAGCAGACTTCATGTCAAAAGCCTTCATTTAGCATATAACTCATTGTGCTTGACTGTTGCATTTTGAATATATAGGGGAAGATGTACTCATTTATCTTTTTTTAGGGAAAGAAAAGATAGGGGTATATTTTTTATAGCCTATGGCAGGGGTGGGCAATTGTTTTCGTATCTACACTGCACATGCGTATTGACGTGGCCGTCCAAGTGGAAAATATGAGACGAATCTTCGGTCACGCACTGGAAGGAAATCTTGGTTCACGGCGGATTTTTCTGACTGTCTTGGCGGGCCACAAAAAACTCTTAGCGGGCCGAATGTGGCCTGCGGGCCGCTATTTGCCCACCCCTGGCCTATGGCACTCCTCATTGTTTAAGTGTTCATATGCTCATTGCACTTGATTCTCGTGTTCAAAAGACATAAGTGGAATAATTATTTATAGGAACTCCATTTTTTAGAAATGAAGAGAAGATGGGTAAACATTTTATAGTCACACTCCCCACACAGAAAAAACTTTCTTTGTTGCATAACTCATGATCAGTTGCCAGGTTGTGAAATGTAACATTTGTTTTTGCAAATGTACAAACCAACAAATTGGAACCCTGACAAACTAAATCACAAATGTTATATGAAAAGCAATAAATTTTTTTTTTCAAAAGTGGAAAATTTGTGAGGAGATGAGAGATGATGCTAATGTAATGGACTTATAAATTAGGTATTGATGAGGGATACACTGTCTTGCTGCACAGCTAATAAGACTCAATTTATGTAAAGCAGGTACTGTTTAAAATGGAACACTTGTCACATTTAATAAAATGCTTATATGTGAATCAGTGTAACTGCAAACCACATAACTTAAGGTATTATTGTATATATGCATAATAAACTGCATCTGATTGTAGATTCTAATGAGCAATTTACTATTTTATATGAAAAAAATGTGCAAAACAGCTCAGTAGTTAACAAAATACAATGCTTAATCAATAAACATTTATCCAATGACTTGTGGAAGAAGAAATTATTATGTAATATGAAAAAGGTAATCAACAATTTCACTGTTAAAAGTAACTAGCATATAAACTGACTAGTGGTATGTGTGTCTCCTTCAGCAGCACTACATTAAACAGAATATGCTCTAGTTACTTTTAATAATGAAATTGTGATTAAAATTCATCCATCATATGCATCTGAATCTCCTGTGTATAGGTGTCTATTATAGGTCTATAGATGCAGTGGCACTGCAATGTAGATAGAACAGATAGCCTTTAACTAGAAGAGAGTTGCATATGGACTTCTGATTACCATGTTTGTACCAAGTGAATGGCACTGGCAAATAGACAGCATAATATTAGGTTGTGCATTTTTATTTTTCACCTTGA
Organism: Ryuthela nishihirai; assembly: GCA_038380435.1. NCBI lineage: Eukaryota > Metazoa > Arthropoda > Arachnida > Araneae > Heptathelidae > Ryuthela > Ryuthela nishihirai. Next base: position 116,675,412 of record JAWZYU010000002.1, on the reverse strand, counting down.
AAGTAACAATTGTATTTTCTGAAAAAGAACATTGAACTCTTAGTTAAATTGCTGTACTGGTGGCCAAGTGATTAGCACCCTTGGTTACTAATCAAAGGGATCTGGGTTCCTTTGATTAGTAATCAAGCCATCTTTCTTCTGAGATTTTGCCTTCCTCATAGATCTTATATATGGCATATTATACTAACAAGCTTCTATCAGACTTCCGTGGCAAGGGGCTGTTTGACAGGTAAAATTAAAAGAAGCTTTTAAATTGAAAATAAGGGGATCATTATCATAACAGTTTAAAATGAACTTATGCTTCAAGTTTGGAAGTGTTTAAATTACATTATTAGGGTTCAGTATCTCCCTTATTATATTTACATTGCAAGCATGTGTTAATATTTATACCAATAAGAACATTTCAAGTTCTGCAGTGATGCTTTATACATATAGTTAATTGTTTTCCTAGATAACATTTCAACTTTTTAAGGTGAATGTGAAATTAAAAATCACTTAAATTCTTTTATATAGGTCAATTCTTCTTTGGTGTTTTTTCTGATTTCTTTCCAAGTTCATGAAAAGAGCATTCTTTTAGCAGCTCTGTAAGTCCACTTATCATTTATATCTCTTTTCTGTGTTTTAGATGAAAGTAGCTGATTCTTAAATTCTTTATGCTGATTGCAAAAAATACCTTTAAATTTTTCTAACTTTTAGTTTTTAGGAAAAGTTTGAATGAAATTTATATAATCTGAAATGTATCAGTACTTTATCTCATAGCATTATAGAAAATAATTTGAAACCATCTCAAATTGTACCAGTCCCTGACCTTTTACCCAGCATCTCTCTGTTACCAGTGGTCAGCTAGCATTCTTGAGTTCCATTTGCTTTGGCATCTTTGCATAGGAATATCCTGGGTGGAGCCTTTTCCTATGCTCATCAGTAACAGCTACAAGGTTCAGGAAGTGTGTATGTGTGTAGTGCTTAAGTGAGAATGTAGAAAGTATTTAAGAGACATCTTACATCCCATTGCAGAATGGAAGAATCCATTGGAAGAAATGCTTAAAGTTTGTTTATGAAGATAACAGATGGTTTTTATTTGTTTATTTTTTTTTCAGTTTATCTTGTTTGGTGCAATATAGCATAGTTGCCCTTACATCATAATAACCTAACCAACTAACCAAACAACCACCCTAAGTTTGTAGTGTTATGAAAGCTGGAGAAGTATACAACTATCACAAAAAGTAGTCTTATCTATTACAGCAACTTAAAATATATTTATTCTTCAAAAATTTAAATTATTCAAATCCAGAGACCTACACACAGATCTTTGTTGCTTAAAACATTTTCAGAGATTAAACTTCTTGGGAATAGAATCTAAAATTCTTGTAATAGTCATTTGCTGTCAGCTGCTGTGTAGACAAAATTGGAGTTAAATTTGGTGGACTCTAAATGCATCTGTTGTTAAAGAATTGCTGTTTTGATGATTGCCTTTCTGAATGCCATTGGTAAGCAAACTTAGTATTATTTTTATGATTAATTTTTTTGTGGGTTCATAGGAAAGTGAATTTGTTTTTCAGATTCAATAATATCCCAACAGTCAACAAACATAGCTCCTGCAAATAAGATAAAGAAATTTTCCCTGAGAAATCAGCAGATCAAATTTGAATCACTTACTTAGAGAACTATTTTTTTTTTAAATATATGCAGCAATCAAGCCACATTAACAGAAAGAGAGGATATTTTTGTAAGTGAAAGGATTTTTTATTACATGATAAAACATGGCTTTTATACAGGGCATATGAAAAGCAAGTACAGTGAAGGCATAAGAGAATACATTCAGTTGTCATCTTATGGATTTGTGATTCGCCCTCATGCATTTGTCTTTACTACAATATTAAATGAGACAGAGCATAATATTCTAATAAGATGTTAAAACCAATAACTTTTAGTTTTATTTTGATATAAATGATTACAAATAATCTAAAGCATCTTCTCATCCAGGTTATTTTAATATTTAACACAGGAATAAAGTAATGACAGCATATTTTAATGTATAATATATACAATCTTAAATATCTTCAATGATAGTTGAAATTGTATTTACAGAAAAGTATACATATCCTTTTCTTCAATAACAGTGGCAAAATATAAAAATGATTTCATTTTTCTGTACAGAATATTTTTATTTAAAATTCTTATAAGAAAAAAAAAAACACCCCCCAATGAATTCTTAATATTCATCTGATGGCTCCCCTCAGTTCAAGGACTTGTGATTAGAAGAGGTTATTTCTAATGGAGTTGTAATCATTACAATAGTGTGGCACCACCCAGAGCTGAATTCACCCAGAGATTGAGTGCCCAGCAGTGCATTTTTCAAGTTTGTCCTTACCAGTTAGAACAGGGCAGTCACAAAAGCCACAAGTTTACTAAATATGTTCAGTTTATATACAATTAGGGACCACTTTATTAGGTTGGGTTCTTGTTTTACCTCTGAGCAGCACTTTTTTGCACAACATGGGCTAAATGGCCAGGCCATAAGGACCCCAAAGGAATGTTGGGGGAGGGGACACACTGGAACAGCTGTTGGGAGACAGATGGTAGCCTCCTGTCAAGGCCATCCAGTGTGTTCTTTAACATGCACTGGGTATGGCTCTCCTGCACAAGGGGCCACAGCTTAATGTCCCATCTGATGGACGGCAGCCATTCCAAGCCCATCGGTGTCCCCTACTGACCGTGGGCAGAGTGGAGAGTTTTGCAGAGAGAAATCTCAATGACTGACCCAGCTGGCACTTTATTAGGAATAGACTTGTTATGTAAATAGTGAGTCAGATTCAAAACTCAACTTCTTAAGAGCTTTTTATGGAGAAATGTGAATTTAAAATAAACCTATGTAATTCTTGATATTCAACCATGTTTGTTCAGTATTAGTATTTTAATCTGCCTGGAGAAAGTTTCAAGATCTTAGTAGATCATTTTGTATCATGATTAGATATATTTAGGAATACAGTGCTAATATTAAAATTAAACATTTAAATCACAAATTCACTATTAAAATCTAGAGCATTGTTTTCAGATTATGATTTTGCTAGGCAGCAAAAAAATGAGCTTCCCTTATATATGCAGATGTTTTAAGCACACACTTACTGCTAATCAGTTACAAGTAAGTCTCACCAATGCTCTAGATTTTAAGTTGATTTGTGAATTAAATTTTAAATTTTGTATCATGATATTTAACAACATTCCTGCATTTACCAGCATTCCCTAAATTGGTATGAAAACAATATTTAACAACTGTTTAATTTTCTGATGACATTATAAATTGTAATGTCATGAAATGGGGATTTGAATATAATTTGTGTGATTTGTGCATTAAGAAAGGACTTGCTTCACCCAACTACAAGTGAACGTGAGCAAGTATTCCATATATCATCAGCAGCACTTCATGTGTCCAATGCTATGAATATATTTTAATCACTAGAAGAATCCTACATTTCAGATAATGATATCTTGTAAATTGTTTCACTTGCAAGTTGTAAATTGCTCACACATAAAAACACACTTTTTTAATAAACTGTTTAGTACAACAGTAATTCAAGCTTATGTTATAAGGATGTGTTAGGTGCACAGACACCTCATTCAAAGGGGCATAAACTGTCATGAAATGCATTTTTTATATATTTATGTAATATTTTATTTAGTTTTTATAGTACCTTCTTTAAAGCAGAAAAAATTGAAATTACTGAATGAAAAATTTGTATGATGTAAAGCATTTTTTATCCAGCAATTGAAGTATTGAAATGAATTTATTATCCTGTTTATTAAATATTAAAATATATATATAATATATATAGTATTGAATCCTGTTTATTAAATATTAAAATGTAAAAAAGAGGAATTAAGCTTTTAGTTGCCCTGCAGTTATTGTATATGTTTAAATAACTTTTCAGATGAATTCTTATGACTGTCAGTCATCTTCATAAGTATTTCAGTTTTTTGTAGTACTTTAAATGGTGAGCAAATGTTGAAAAAATCAAGATTTGATTAAGATCTGTAGATAAAGTTCATTTGACGCTTATTACTATTTTACCTTAATTTAACATAATAAAACAGTTCAGTATTTTGCACATTTTATTTCATGTCAGCACCATTTTAGATACTCTTCACATTAAAGTATTTTTATTTACAAATTCATCTGAAATGTAATAACTCATATGTTAAAAATCAATCCAAAGTGAATGCACAGTATTTCCTGTTAAGATATACATCAAACATTAATTAATAGATTCTGAAAAAAATTCATTGCCGCAATGGTGGGAATCGAACCCGCATCTCTCCAGATTCACTGCTCTGGCGCTGCACTCACGCTCTCTGGCATGAATCTGGAGAGATGCGGGTTCAATTCCTGCTGTGGCAGCAATGAATTTTTTTTCAGAATCTATTAATTAATATCTCATGTTATATCTCTACCTACTCATGTTTCAGTAACTTTTTTAATTTTTGTAATTTCATAAGGCTAGTGTATTTCTCACAGTCCAAAATTTCATAATCCAGCACAGCCCATATCCCAAAGATAATAAACTAAAAGTGTTCGAGTATTCTTGTAATTAACTGCGTGTTGTTTTTTGCAAATAATCAGTTAAAGTTTGCTAATTGACCACACAATCCACACTTGGCAGAGATTCTCAAAGTGTGGATTGTGAGCTGCCTGGAAGAGGGTCACAAAGCTCTGGAGAACATAATGAAATAATTAGATTTAACTATGTAGGTGCTGTATTATTGTAGGGAACTACAAAGGGTCTGCATAAATGTCTCTACAATTCTAAGGGGTTGTAGTAAAAAGTATTAGACAACCCCTCTTCCAATGTGTTCTGAACCAACTGAATAATTATTCTATTTTTCTTTTATGACCAGTCCAGTATTGTTACTACTAGAAAATTACCCTTTGGCCTGTACATGGTTTCTTTGCATTTCAACATTTAGGTAAAGTATGTTCATATCTATATATTATTCAGTATATGTTCATGTGTAATGTACTACTAGTGATGCATTTCATTTTTAAAAATAAGTGAAAATGTATTTCAGTTATGGAAAAGATAACTCCTCAGTAATTCCAAAGTCATAAACTTGACATGTTCAGAGTTCGAAAAATTATAGTAGTTATAAATTTCAATAATATGTATATATCATAAATTGTGTAATTCAAATTGGAAAAATTGAATTTCTCAATTATTTGAACAAAACTGATCATTTTGAGCAATCTGAGTATAATTTAAATGCTAATTTTTCTAAGTAATTTTTCAAGGCAGAATTTAAAAAAAAGGAAAATTTTGAATCACTAAAAAAAGTCTTTCTACATAGCAATTGACACATATACATAAGGACAAAGAATTCATGACACCAAACAAAACATACCATGGTGTGTTCAGAACCTTTATCAAGCAATATTTCTATGTCTTGAATATATAACTTCATAAATTCAGTCATGAAGTCAAGAATTCATTCAAAATTTGAAACATTTGTTATCATCTCAAGTGCTTTTAAACATTTTGAACAAAATGAATGCTAATGCTGAATAATCAGTTATCTTCTGTCTGCAGCTCACATGATCAGAGCTGCTAACTTTCCCAATTTTTTGAAGATTTTATTTGAATTTAAAATCAGAATTAGTCATTAACCAATATTTTGCATATTTGAATTTCCTCTTTTTTTTTTAAGAAACCCTGTTCCTAAATGTTACAGTATTTTCCCTTTTTTTTCTTCAAAAAGACATGTTAATAAAAAAGTTTTTTACCCCCAATTTTACCAACTTTATCCAAGTTTGCTAAAGTTTGGTGGGTTCTGTTTCTGCTTCCTAATCTCTGTTTGACTGTGGGTTCGCTATATTAATGCCCCTGTGGGCCAGAGGCAGTCTAGGATTTCAGCTGACCATTTTAGGACAAAATATTGGACAAAGATTCCACCTAAATTCTTTTACAAAGTTGAAAGTTACAGTTTGTATTTAAATGAGTATATGCAACTTGAACTATCCCCCCCCCTCTGGGCAATTAATCACAAATCATATTACTTATAAACCCTGTGTCTTGAAGCTTTGAGGTGATGTTCATAGATTGAGACTTCCCTAATCTGTGGATCAGACTTGGCATTGAGACTCGATCATGTCTATGGTGGTGTTTGTTTTGGTAGTGAACTAGTTTCATAATCTATAGTTTGTAGATTCAAGTCCCAACTATGCATTGAGATTTATCTCTGCTAACCCCCACTTTGTCTGTGATGAGAAAGGGGACACCCTTTTTCTGCACTGCAGAAATGTAAATAAACATGTGAATATACAATAAAATAGGTTTCAACTGTTCAACAAAGGGAGATCAATAACTCCCCCCCCCCTCCTTCTGCCTGAACCACTGATCTATGGTGGACTTAGTGCAACTCAGGATATCTGCTATTATTCAAAATTAATAGAGATATAATCTGTAAGCACAATATTCTTCTTTACCATTTTTATAAGTAAATGATAAATCTGTGAATATGTAATATTGATATTTCTTAAATGTGTTTAGCTGATATTAAAGAGTTTTATTAAATTCCTTTAAATTTATACAGTGTTTCTGAGTATTAAATTGCTAAATTTTAATATTTCTAGTTTATATAAAGTAATAAATATTTGATGTCTCTGAAAACTTACTTTTATTGCAGCCTTGTTCCTCTTCTTGCAAAAGATGGACTTGTTATTCCTTTCATTGCTCTGACCTGTTTATTTCTTATTGGTATATTTCGGGCTTATGATGATATGGGAATGTCTTTCAGAAAGTCTCAGAAAGCACTGCTTAAAGCAACAATGGTAAATAATCCTTACTTATGATTTTGAAATTAATATTTCAAGTTAACAGATATTTTAATTTAATATTAAAATCACAGTGTAAATAATAAAAAATGGTTAAAGATAAAACAACTGATGCAGTGCACTGTATCTAATTATATTATGTTTAGAGAGCATTGTATTACAGTGATGTGAGATTGTGAATAGTTCTGGTTCTGCTATTAATCTGAGTTAATAAGACTGCATTACTGTTTTAAGTGTAAAATTTTAGAAGAAACTATTCTGCCAGGTGTGCACGTTTCATTACCTTGTGTTCATTTCATCGGTTATGTTAATGACTTGCCCTACTTCATTCTTGGCAACATATTTTGTATTTCTTTGTTGCCTATACTAGCCCTAATACTATATGATTATCTCTAAGCATATTATAATTAGGTAGGGTGGTTTATTAAGTTTTTCACAGAAAAACTGCCTGTAATCATAAAAAAGAAAGATGTGATGCTAACTGCAATTTAAAATTTAAATTGTGCTTCAGCTGCTTGAGGGGGTATTTATTTTTTATTATTTTAGCTGTGAGTGTGGAGTGAGTTTTCAGATAGTTGTAAAATGTTCTGAAAAGAAGAGTATTGCCTTGGGATATGATGCAAAAAGTACTTGAATTGGGTCAAGTAAATATCATTAAACTCAAAACTGAATGCAATCTTAAATATTTGGAATCAGTAACACAGCTCAGAATAATTTAGATTGCTGTTCTGATGAGCAGCTTTGCCATATTGTCATTGTAAAATAAGTCAGCTGCCTGATTATAATAATATAGGGTTTTAAGTATAATAATTAAGATCACCATTTATTACTGTAATTAATAATGTAATTGATTGTATTAAAAAAAATGGATAAATATGGTGCTGTGTATGTTGAGTTTTTTGGAAAAAGATTATTTTGTTAGCCTTAAAACATTATGGTTTAAAAGTAATCACTTTCATACCTAGCTAGATGTTTACAGCGTTTGGTTCCAAATCCTCAAGCAAAGTCTTTTCAAATATTGAACTATTGAATGCAGGTTCAGTGGGAGTTCTATTTCAGAGACAGTCATTTAGCAGACTAGCTATAAGTAGTGCTGCAAAAGAAAAAAAAAGCAGAACTGTCTATGACTTTCAGTAGCTTCATTTTGAAGATTTTATGACTGAATACATTTTTCTTACAATTGTTTTGCTAGTTTTAGTAGTGATTAAACCTAAGCCAATTACAGCTAGACAAATGAGACAACTTTTTTTTCCCCTCTTTTTTTCCTGATATGTATTCCATTTGTATGGCATGTTATTAAAAAGTGTAAATAATGAAATGCTATAATGTACATTGACTGTATTTTTTCAAGAACATATTAGTGAAAGTCTCGTCTATTTATAGCAAATTAATGTATGTACCCATTTTCACCAAGGAGAAATTTAGATGTGGCAGTTAGTATCATGTAGTTTTTGATTGAAATTTACCTTACATCTTATTTCCTTTTGGATTACGTACTCTTTAGATTATGAACTATTTATTCAGCATCCTCTCAAAATTCAAAGACAGTACTGGAACTTTATTTACACCCAAATGAAGCTAAAAGAATAGCATTCAGTTAGAAAACTCGGAGCATTTTTACTTTAATTACAACAATTGTGCTGTTAAATGATCATTTTAAAATGGTAGTTAATCAGAGCTGTGTACCAATCCCCAGTGATGATGCACATAACTGGCAATCCTAGCACCTGATGTCCGACCCCCTCATTCTTGTAGTGCAGGCCATCAGTACATTTCAAAAGAGAGATTCTCTTCTGGAAGTGAAGGGGAAGGCTGCCAAGTCAGTGTGTCCTACAGATCTAGTTTCTTTTTTATGTCCTGCTGATAATGGTTATCTTCCTCCAAGTGTTGGCCATTTATACCCACTGGATTGGTTTATGGCTTTGACCTTGATTATGGACCTTGGACTTGCTGCACTGACAGGTCTATGCTGAGGGAAGGTCTGCCATTGTATTTTCTGCTTGCCTATATCAGCTGGTGGATAATCTTGATCAGAGGCCATTGGAGGTACCTGAAACCTTACTTTAGCTAGTTGGGCATTTCCAATCCTAGTCTGGAGTAATTTGTCTCAAGAAGATCAGTTTCTATCTAGATTTTCGTTCTTGAAAAGATCCTCTTGTTGTAAAGATGATGCCTGAAGTTCCTATCAGCATGGATGGCTTCAGCCTTTGGTGGTGGGGGAATGGGTCTTTGCTCCATGCCTGTGATTAGGGGGCTGTTTAATTTTGTTGGACCTACCTCTTTCAATAAACCTAGTTTCTTTAAAAAATCTTACTAATCATTTTCTCTCTGCAGGAATGTAGAATGTGTGGATATATTATAGAGATTATTCTTTAGATGTCCTCATACAGTAATTCCAGCATTTATAACCTTGATATTCTGGGCTTGTGAGAGACCAGACAGAACCATGAAAGTTAACAAATTAAATTTTGTATAGCAACATAGTATAGTTATTTTGTTCTACAGTTGTTTTATTTTTCATGTCGAAAACAGATCAAAATTAACCAGATACTTGATTACTGGTACATTTTTTCAGTTATCAATGTGACAAAAAAATTTGCTTTGAATAACTTGCATAATTAAACCACTTAGAAATGTTCACTCTCATTGGTTTAGGCCATTATGTGCACCATTCTTCTCTGCTGCATTAGTACTTGTATAGTTGGAAGTGTTTTTTCATGAATCATTGGATATAGTCATTTTAACAGATCATCTTTACTCTGAATAATTCAAATTGCTTTAAAATATTTTAGTTGCAGACCACTGTTCCCTTTTTTTTATGTATTTATATATAGGAGAATACAAAAAAAGGGCTTTGAAGTGAATGGATGCTAATTTAAGTGTTTATTGTAAGTTATGTATATTTACCAATTGTGATTCAACTTTTAACTGTTCCACTTTTTATATATGATGAGTGATATTTAGAAGTGCATTAAACAGTAATTAAAAGAACATTACTTGTTTCAATTATATTTCTAGTTCTCCTTTTCCTTACTTGGATGCCTTGTCCTTGTCATAGCAATGTATACAGTAAAGCAGCCTGATCACTACCCACATCTTCATATTCTTCTGAACTGCATCTACAGCTGTGTACACTTTATAGGCTTCACATTGTATTTTTATAGACTTCAGTTCATCACTGCACCTTCCACTCATCCTAAAAAGAAATTAAAATTGAAGTGATTTTCTATCTGCTTTATACCATTAAATGTTGTCTATTATAAAGAATATTTTGGAACATTTTTATATCATGTATATCATAACTCATGAACTGTCTTCCTACAACCCACAGCTTCATCATTATAACATTTAAAATATTATAATTATCAGTTGGCTTAATACATATATGCAGTAGCATAATCATGCAATTGAAATAAATTTGTTACTATTAATTAAACTGTTTCAGCATAGCAGTAGTTGTTTTTACCAATCATTGCTAAGGATTACATAATGAACAATTGACAAAATGCATGCTGAATTTAATGTGCAAAATTTTGTATATGTCAGGAAAATTAAAGTACTTACAATAGCATCTTTTAACTGAAAAAAATATATGTGATCCTTAATGTTTTCACTAAACATTTAGTTAAAGCAATAAGTAGTTTCAAGAATAATTTTAATACATTGCAAACTATCTGGAAAGCTTGAATTTTGGATCTTCTAGTGACGTGCCATTTGATCTAAGATGGTAGTACTTCACAATTGCTTGGAAAAGAAGTTTTAGATTCCATGATGAAAAGAACATTTAGACCATTTAAAAAAAAACTTTATTTTTTTCATTATTTACACTAATGTGATTTTCTTGACACTGATAATGCAAATTATGATCTGAAATCTTGCAATGAGCAGTTGATTCCATAAATTTATTTAAGTTATGAATTCAAATGTTAATAACAAAGTGATTGAGGATGTAATTAACATGATCAACATTGTGAATCATGCCAGCCTTAATTATTAAAAACTTGTTTTCCTTAATTAGTGCAAAGTACCCTTTTGTTTGCATCCTGCATCCTATAATCTTGTCCCATGCAAGTGGGAAGCACTGTTACAGTTCAATTTGTACAGGCATGTGAGATATACCAATAAATCCTGTATTTGAGTCTAGGAGATGGTCCCATTTCCTTTTACCCCCATGTATTTTCTCTTTGATAATTACTTGAAACATCAGTGATTTCAAATATACATTTTCTCTTTGATAATTACTTGAAACATCAGTGATTTCAAATATACAAAAGAGACTATTTTTTTAAAAGAAAAAGTTATTTGCCTGCTGTAAGGCTAAACCTTCAAGAAATGCTCTATGAAGTCATCTTACTTTACCAATTTTTAATAATTTGTAAAAGCAATGTTTATTAAAATTATGTTTATAATTTTTGCAAACTCTTTTATGTAAAGTTTGGATTAGGATTTCACCTTAACAGAGAAATGTACAGCTGCTTCTTGTATTTGCTCCACAATATCTGTTACATAAGGTATCAGTGGTAAAAAAAAAAAAGCAAACACAAATCCAGTTAACTCTTTAATGCCCATAACTGCTGAAATTTGAAACAGACTAGTACAAATAGTGTTATTCCTTTATCTGTAATACCCTCTGCCCATTTCTGAGATTTCCTGGGCCTTAAAGGTTCTATTCTTGATAGACTTAAACAATGTTTTTCCACTTTCTAAAATCATTAGGTTCTAAATATTTGTGATTAATTAGGATAGATAAAACTGTCACAAACATTGGAATCCATTTCCAATGTGTAAAAGGCCAATTTGGTTCCAAGAACTTATGAAATACCAGTAATGGAAATATAAAATAGTCTCAAAAAGCATAAAAGTTTGTTTTTAATAAAATGCACTTTTTGTAAGCATGAAATGCATTAAATGATTGAAGGGAGTCATTCCATAAAAATAGGTGGTAGATTATTTTCACCAGAAATGTGAAGGAATTGGAAGAGGTATTCTTGTTGAAGCAACTAGAGACAGAGCTGTCTGCTATTTGAAAAAACTGTCAAATCTTGCTCGTTTGGTTTGACTTCAATCTCTTTTACTTTAATCTTGTATGGGAGACTGGCTGATTTAATAGCATTGTAACATTTAAAGACTGTCTTCTAGTGGATCCTTCTCTGTGATTGGCTTCATGTAATCAATGTAGGTAAACTGTTGCTTTAAAACCCATGCTGTTAAGTCCCTCAATGGTTCTTCTGTTGATTCTTCAAGTTCAGAGTCTTCAGATACATTTTGTTCATCTGTTTCAAAAATGTCATCTTCAGTTAGACTTTCATTATGTGAGTTTAACTGGTCTTCAGCAACTTCTAAAATTTGGAGGCCACACATATTGCCAAATGTGGCCTCATCCCAATTTGTCAGAACCTGTCACAAAAGGTCAAAACGATGGTATTAAACTCAGTGATCACAAAAGGTTGAAACCCCAAACATTGAGGTTCACAAACTTCAAGACTCTATGGTTAAAAGCTGGAGTATTTTCCTCCTTTAATACTTTTAGTGTTAATAGTTAATAATATCTCAGCTGTTTGAAGTTATTCTCTTCAAATCCATTTCTGAACTGTTTTAGTTCAGGGACAGTTTTCTTTGTCTAAATGCTGATCTTATTTTGTTTGTAATTTGCTTTTAAGAATAACCATTTTCAGTTACAGTAACACAGAGAGTCAAGAAAATTCTTAGTCAAACATTATAAATTACGTATAGTATCAAGCTTAATGAATTTTAGAGCTATCCTGATGATACAGTGATAAAACATTAACTTGCAGTGATACAGCAGCAGTGGAACCCAAGTTTGAATTCTACAGCAGTGACATGGATGTTTATCTTATTTGCTGCAGTGTTGCACAATCAGTGTGCTGTGATAAAGTTTCAGGTGAGCCACAAAATCCTTTAAGGAAAGGAGGAAGAGATTATACTTTCTTCCACTGTCTGCTTTCCTTTTGTACCTTACTTAAATACTGTGGTGTTCCTTCAAATGGCAGCAAATAAATGTTTTACTAGTTTAAAAAAATTGCAAAATACTCTACAAAGACTAATCAGCTTTAGAGACCTTTTCATAGTATAGAAATTTTGATAACTTTGTGTCAGATCTGAACTTAGGGACCCCAGGAATGGACACAATTATGATCTTATGAAATAAATGAAATCATTATGTGAGTTTAACAAGTCTTCAGCAACTTCTAAAATCTGGAGGCCACACTTATTGCCAAATTTGACCTCATCCCAACAATTTGTCAGAACCTGTCACAAAAGGTCAAAACGATGGTATTAAACTCAGTGATCACGAAAGGTTCATTTAATTTCATCATTAATGAAAAGTTTAAGAGTTATGGTAGCAAGTTAAATCACAAAACAACATCAAAGTCAGCTTCCTAATAGGGCAAGAAATGATCTTTAACTTTCTCATCATTTCTAATGAGGCAGGTAGGAAAAATCTTCATAGAGTTGCTTATGTGATGATTACTGAGCTAGATTTTGATTAGCTAGTAGTGAGTTTTAGAGTTTATGGCTATAGACTATAGAAGAAATTAATGTTTTGTGTGTGTGTGTGTGCATTTCATATTCTCTTTTTCACATTTTGCTACTACAGGTCAGTGTATAGTCATTGCTTTTGCAAAGATAAATCTTGTGATAAATTCCAGTGTAATTGTATATTTTATAATAGCAATTCCAAGTAATAGAGTTAAATAATAGAAGATTTCCAATCATATGGATTACATTACTGAAGATGAACATGTATGGCAAATCCACAAGACAAGGCTACTGGTGAAAGTTGGGATTAGTATATATTTTCAGCATATCATCTTTCAGTTATTTAAAATGATTGCAAGCTTTGCCCCAAAAATTGTGACTTCTTTGTTGCCTTTTTCCTCTCTAAAATGCAAAATCTTTGCTTTTCCTACTGAAACAAGAACTTTGAATTCTTGTATGACATTTTTCCAATGAACTTAAATTTTTTCTTTCATGTGTTTTAATGCTGAAGTCAAATCCTTGCTGCTGCAGCTTATTGGTGATAGTTTTCAGCTGTAAGGAATAATCTGCAATTACCCAAAGGCAAATAATGAAAATTAGCAAAAATACTGGATGAAGCAATAAATGCTTAATTTCTGGTCAAATTGTTAGAATATTTGGACAGTGTTTTAAAAGTATTCATGTTCATCTGGTTATTCTTGGAAAAGATTTGGGTGCTTTTACCATAAATGCCCAAGTAGAGTAATGCAGACCATTGGGCTTCACTAGAAAGCAAGATTGTATTCCTCCAAAGTGAGCCTGCTTGAGAAACATAATGTTCTTTCACAGTACCAATTGTATTATGCACTTTGGCCAAACCATTTATATCATTAATAGTGGGATTAATCTGTGGCTGGTGCAATGGAAAATCTGAGCTTTTGCATATTTGTCCATTATTAGCTTTTGAATTTGAACTCCCTTGATCCAACCTGCTATTACTGAACATCTATATATCAGAGCTTTGGCTCACTAGTATGTTCATGTCAAAACCATTGCAAAGCTTGGACAATAACAGATGGAACAACCTCTTCCAAAAGATCATCGATTGGTACAAATGCAAAAAATTCTTCTCAAATCTGATATCCATTATTAGTTGATTCACCACATGCTTTATTTCAATAGATGACTGATCAATATTTCGGGTATTTGACATTTCTTCAACCAAAATTAAAAACAACATGCTGTTTTTAATCTTCAATATCAAAATATTCCTTAGAATCCAGAAGCACTTTTCAAGAACACTTTTCTGGGTTTTTTAGAACCCAGAAGCACTTTTTTTTTATTTAATTTTAGAGTTAATGAGAAGTACGAGTCATTTTTGGGGGCTTCTCTGCAACTGTTGCTTTAGAAAATTCACCAGACAAGGTTAAAAACTGCAGTGTCATCTGATTTTCCTCTTAGTGGTTGATCATGTATTCTGCAATAAATGATACCTGAAATAATCAGAGTAGGTGATTTCTTGTTGATTTGGTCTCATTGTAAGCAACTGTATTCAACAGCTTGGAAACACATGGGGATTTCTTGTTCCAGTGAGTGAAGTGCTTCAATGTGTTGGGGCGAGGGTGGCTCAGTCGGTAGTGCGCCAGGCTCGTAATCTGTAGTTCCCAGGTTCGAGTCCCAGCTGGGTCAGCATTGAGATTTATCTCCGCAAAATTCCCCGCCCTGCCCACGGTCAGTAGGGGACACCGATGGGCTTGGAAAGGCCGCCGTCCATCGGATGGGACGTTAAGCTGTGGCTCTGTGTGCAGGAGAGCCATACCCTGTGCACGTTAAAGAACACGCTGGATGGCCCTGACGGGAGGCTACCATCTGTCTCCCAACAGCTGTTCCAGTGGGTCCCCTCCCCCAACCTTCTCTGAGCCTTTGGGGTCCATGTGACCTGGCTATTTAGCCCATGGTGTGCAAAAAAGTGCCGCTCAGAGGTAAAACAACCCAATTCAAAGCTTCAATGTGTCATTGAGATGATTCACGAGCTCTGACAAATTCATGGAAGTTATTGGGCTTTATGAAGAGTTGGACAATAAACACACTTTGTTGACTGAAATATATTTTTGAATGAGATAGTAGAGTTGCATCATGTGAATAAGAATGCATTGGGAAAAGGTTCAGCCATTCTAATGGAAAGCTTTGGGTTTGGCTACAATCATAACTTGCACCACTGTAATGAAAACATATGCCATCAGGAGTCCATGATTTTTGCAGTAAATTAAATTTCACTTCTTTACTGCACTTGGATTTCACATGTAGACCAATGTGAATGATTTATGGCTTCTATTTCATGATATTTGCTTGATGATGGTGCAGCACAGATATTCTTCATTTTTTGAAACTTTTCCATTAGATTTTCTGAAAAATGCCAATAGCTATTCTGATATTAAAATTCTCGCACACGAAAAAACTTGCACTTCAGTTTATTTAATACACTATTGCTTAGTACAGTTAATTTTAATCTGTCCCTTATATTTTTTATTTACCAATTGGAGCAGCAGCATTGCATGAATTGGCACTGTGCTTCAATACTGTTAATTGAATTATGCAATATGGGACAATTATTAACTCGGGGGTTCATTTTAAGGAAATGTATGTGGTGCCATCTGTACTTCAGTATAGAAACCCATAACTCTAGACTGACTAAGCCAACCACTGGCTGGCCCAAGAATCTAAATATTTTCTCAAATGGCTTAAATGTATGAAATTCTGGTTGACCCCTCCCTTGTAAAATTTGGAACAATTTTGCAGAGGAGGGGTCATGGTTCTGATCAGGCCCCCAGCCCAGGCAGTTTGCCCATGGTTCTGATCAGACTCTATACCATCCTGGTTCCAGTACCCTTTGGTAATGTCAGACTCCATATAAATTTATCTCAGCTTCCTAATAGGAAGATCAACATGAATGGCAAATCCATAAGACAAGGCTACTGGTGAAGTTGGGGTCAGATGCATAGTTCTTCCTAATTGGAAGATCAGCCTGAATAACAAATCCATAAGACAAGGCTGCTGGGACAGATGCATAGTTTCAGCAGACTAGTATAGGTAACAGAATTATTGCAAGCTTCCTTCTCAAATGATTGCAGGACTCCCTCACCTCAAACATTTCATAATTTGCCACTGCCTAGCAATGTGGTGTATTTTATAGTTTTAGCAGCATTTTGGTGTTTACAGCATATGCTTATTATGTACTCAATTAAAAATGGTGATGTTTATGATTAAGAAATATCTTTTAACAAATACTTCTTGAATATATTTAGTTTCAGTTTATGAAAAGATTATAGTCACAAGAAGTGTGCCATCTAATATTTAACTTAGGGTGGAAATGATGAGACAAGAATTAAGCATTGCTTTTGACCTTACATTTATTTCAGTTGAGTATCTTTCATATATTTTTTATGCCATATATTTCGTTAAACATGTGTTTTATGCATGAATGTTTTGTGACTAAAATATAGTAGAAGTTATATGAATTTTTTTTTTTTTAAATAACTAGTATTTATCAGTATAGGAAGAAAATTCCTGGATGTCTTAAAGCCTTTGTTTTGGTGAAAACAGAATGAAGAATATACAAATTATCTGTTGGCAATGAGCTATATTTTGTCATAATCTGTTTCACAAGATTTTTTTTAGCAAAGGGACTTTGGTTGGAATCTGAGATAAGACATGAATGTTTTGTGTCTGATGTATGCTTTAAAGTAACCAGATTTTCAAAACTAAGAAGCAGGATATTTCAGTTATTGCCTCACTTTGTGGAGGATAATAGTGAGATGCTTCACCTAAGTTTAAAATTACCACATAAAAGGGGTGAGGATTGTCTCAGTCGGAAGTACACCAGGCTCATGATCTACAGTTCCCAGGTTTGAGTCCCACCTGTGCTAGTGTTGAGATTTATCTCTGCTAACCCCGCCCCCTCCCCATTACCTTCTGTGAGAAAGAGTACACTGATGGGCTTGGCAAAGTCGCCACCCCTCTAATGGGACATAAAGCCTTGGTCCTGTATGCAGGAGAGCCGTATCATGTGCATATTAAGGAACATACTGGATGTCCCTGATAAGAGGCTACCATCTGTCTCTTAGCTGTTTAGTGAGTCTTTCTCGCAACCTTCTCTGAGCCTTTGGGGTCCCTGCGACCTGGTTGTTTAACCCATTGTGTGCAAAAAGGTACTGCTCAGAAGCAAAACAACCAAAACAATCATGTAAAAGTTGCCAGACTCTTCATTTGAAAATAAGGGGGTATTTTCATTCAACATATTTGGCTCTAGACTAAACCCTCAACTACTCAATAAAATATTAAGTACAATTTACTTAAATATGATTAAATTTCTATTCTTATTTAATACTAAATATTTAATTTTTCCATCCAACAAGCTATAGAACATTGAAATTAGACACAGTGAAAAGTTTGTCAAGTTTTTTTTTCTAATTCCTTAAAAAGGAACACACAAAAAGATACACAGAAACAAAGGAACCAATAATTCATTGTTTTGGTAAAAAATAAAATATGACGGAATTTTCAATGTTGGCTATTAGATATTTAAGAATATATCGAGACCCTGTGATGGGATAACGGGACAAATAGCAAGCTTTCACTGATACAATTACAATACTATGTTACAGACACTTTCGCGTTTTTTTTTTTGCTTTTTGTTGTGTGGGGGGGAGGGTTGTGTTTTACCTCTGAGTGGAGTTTTTGTACACAATGGGCTAAATAGCCAGTTCACAGGGGCTCGGAGAAAGTTGGGGGAAGGGGATCTATTGGATAGCTGTTAGCAGACAGTGGTGGCCGCCTGTCAAGGCCACACATGTTCTTTAACATGTACATGGGACGAGGATTTTGCGTAGATAAATCTCAGTGGTGGGACTCGATCTGGGAACTGCAAATTATGAGCCTTGCCCACTACTGACTAAACCAACCGCTGGCTGGCCCCAGAAGAGAGAAAAATAGGCATGTAACATATTTCATTGGTGGTGAAAAATTTACATCAACTGGTGGTTAGAGTGCAAAAATGGCTGGAAAATTTGAGTTTCGTAAATCTGAATTAAATTTCCCCACAGCTTATTTTCCACTCTAGTCGAACTGCCAGTTTCAATATTTTAAAACACTATATTCAATTTTTATAAGAGATTTATTCTCTGATGATGATGATGATATTTCAAAACATCGCATTTTGGTGTATCACTAAACTTTCTAGGGAAAGCATGACACAGACACAAAAATCGGAACATAGAGTCGCCTTATGTCTTTGCTCTGATGTCTTCCTTACAAATCTCTACCATATAGTGACAGGTTGCTGTCGAGCCTCTGTGGCAAGTAGTCTACCTGAGGTAGGTAGGTTGCTACATTTAGACATCTGAACTGCTGGACAATGCAATAAGAACACAGCTTGATAATGGTGTAAAAGTGTGGGTAAAAGAAAAAAAAATACAAAGTGAATTTGAACCCAGACTATGATTAATGTTTTAGGTGTAAAGAAAATATTTACATAAAAAATTGCCATTATATATCTATCATCCTGAGTATATCTATCATCAAGCTTAAATTTTGCTATTCAGTAAGAAAGTTTTTTCCCAATGCTTTATTAATATCTTTTGTACGTGAAATGCAGTATTTATTGAAAAAATGAAGTATTGTTAACTTCAATTTATATGCAATATATTTTCTGCAACTGTATTATTTAAGTCCAATAAATGTGTTCATTTTTTCAGTCATTTTGTTCAAAATGTACACTGACAATGATATTTTTTTTCCACGCTGAAGTTCAATACATGTGAAAACCCATTGCAATTATTTTCATGTAGGATCAAAGGGGAAGCGTCCATGGAAGCAATGCTTCCTTTATAATTAAATATAACTTGACTTATAACATCATTCAAAAATGGCCCTTTTTTAATAACTTTTAAATTATTGCAACAACAGGAGTAGAACAGATAATTTTACTGACATTTTGTGGTGAAATGGAAAATTTCTCCCTATTCATTAAGTTTTGCTTCAATTTATAATCATACCACTTATTTTACCACTCTCACAATATCTTTATGAAATATTTAACTACATTTTCTGAAAACCATTTTGAGTTGTGTACACTTCTGTTCATTATACTTTAATTATGAGTACCAATGTAATAAGAAATTTTTGAGCACTGACTCCCAAAATACTTATTCATTTTCAATTCAAATTTTTGGAAACGAGGTTATTTTAATTCATAAACAATGTGTTCAAATGGAGGATAATTGGCATTATTGTTAAGTGCAAATCCTAAAATTATCTTAACGTTTCAAACGAGAAATAATTTCCATAAGGTAATAATTAGAATCACTTGTGTTCCTAAGAGAACTTGTCTGTTTACGAAGAACGTTCAAAATGTTCTTGATATGCACCTGCAGAACAAAAAACATTACTTACCTCAACAAAACTTTTACTGTCTTTCAAAGTACTCGCAGCAGTTATGCAAAGTTGCAGGCGTCTGCTGCAATTCTGGAACTTTTGGTGGTACTCGTGTTAGGGAATAATACTCCGCAACTCTGAATAAAAGTGTTTTGCAAAGTCTTGCACCCTTAAAAAGGCTTCCCGGCAAGTTTCTTTTTCATTTTTGTGGAAAGAACCAAAAATTATGGTGCAAGATCGGGTGAATAGGTAGGATGGGATAGCTGTTGATTACAAAAGAATTCCGAAAGAGATACTCTCTTCTGGAAGGAGACGGCTGCCAAATCAGTGTGGCTTATTAATCTGGAATACGGCTACTCTATTTTTTCTACCATGCTGAGGAATAGTAAACCACAGTCTTGATAATGGCTATGAGTATGATTATGGATCCTGTAATATGCAGATTCTTGCTGCTCTGGTGGGTTTCTGTTGAGCGAAAGTTATCACTGTGTTTCCCGTTCATTATGGGTTGACTTCCCAAATGAATAGATGCGCTGGATACTTATATCAGCTGGTGAATAATCCTGATCAAAGGCCATCGTAGGTACCTGAACTCTCGTTTCTACGCGCATCGCCAAATCTACATTGGTGCATAATATCATTTTCTTTCTACGGGTAAGTGGAACTTAAGGACTCTGCACAGATATTATTCTTTAGACGCCCTCACGCAGGAACTCCAGCATTATAACCTAGATATTCGAGGCGTGCAAGAGACCAGATGGGCGGGTAAAGGTCAGATACTTGAAAATAATTTAAAATTTCTTTTTCAGGTAGGGAGGATGGAAAGTATATCTAAGGTGTAGGTTTGCTTCTCAGCAGACTTTCCAGCGATACTCTTCTAGAATATGATTGTATTAATGGAATATTTTTTACAACTAAATTAAAAAATTCAGTGTTATCTGATATTCCCACATAGAAGAGTCTGATGAGAATAGGAAAGATGTAGTTTACAGACAACTTCAGGGTGTTTTGAATCTGAGAAAAGGATATATTTCTCTTGTGCTAGGCTACTTTAATTCTGAAGTTGATACTTATCTTTGGGAAGGGGGTGGTAGGTCCTTTTGGCATTTGTAGTTTTAATGACAATGGAGAACACCTGATACAGGTAAATAAACTTGATGGTTTGTGAATAACTAACAATTGCAGAGGAATGGGATTAGTTGTATATTAATTAGCAGCAAATGATCTAGTCTGTTAGAAATACGGGTCTTATAGGGGAGCTGAAATTTTGTCTGACCATCACCTTGTTAAAAGTATCCTTAATCTTAAGAATTGCATTAAGGTTAAAAACAATTACCTTTGACAGAAGTTCTGAAAGATCCAGTTATCAAAAAAGGAATAGAGGAGACAGTTATTTGAGTGATAAGGCTGTGGAGTTTATTTATGAAAAAAGGAATTGCAGGAATAATTTGAATCAATACCTACTAGTCCTAACGATGACATTACAGAGAGCTTAATAAACGAAGGCTCAGTTAATAGCTTATAAGAATCTTTGGCTTGACAGTGTGGCTGGAAAAGGAGAGGAAGCAGCTAAACAGCATAATAGCAGGAAGTTGTACCAGCTAGTTAATGTTTTGTGTGGGAAGAAACTGGCTGGCATTGAGGGATAAGCACGGTAAGTATGTTGAAGGTGAGGATTCTCTTAAGTCTGGAGGTGTGCTGAGCATTTCAGAGATGTTCTGAACAATGTTGTTAGTTCTAATCTCATTGTAATGACGATAGATGATTACTTGCTTTAATGTTGGTCCTGTATCACATTCTGAAGTTGCTTTGGCTTCTTCTAAACTTTAAATAAATCCCCAGGAGTAGACGAAATTACTACTGAAATGCATAGAAGGTTTGTGTTATTACATGGCTAATTGAAATGTTGAATATTTTTCATGACAAAGGTATTGTTTCTAAGGACCCAAATGTTTCAATAGAGAGTGAGATCACCTCTTTCCAGTATGCAGGCCTCTCCATGATATTTTTGATGAGACTGTCCATAATGCTGTGAGTGGTAATCTCCATTGTTCCTCCAGAGTATGTCGAAGCTCTGGAAAGCTCGCAAGAGCAGGAATCAAGAGAGTGACTAGTCTCTCGAGAGCATTCCACGCATGTTCTATCAGATTTACGTTGGGAGACTGTAGCTGCTCCATATGGTTAACAGTGCTATTCTTCAAATAGCTATCTACAAGGCGACAACCCAGTAGGCCTTATCGTCTTATAAAAGGAAGGTATCACCTATTGCTTCTGCGTATGGCCAAGCAAAGGGGGCTAAGACTTCATCCTTGTATCTGCATTTGGTGCATAGCCTGTTGAAAGCATAAATCTGTGCTGCCACCCAAAGAGATCCCAAACCACGGCACTACAACCACCCTCCCCTTCACACACATTTGTGATACGATGGTATGTTCCTGGCTCCCTCCATATCAACTGATGCCACGAATTGCTGTGGAGGGAAAATCTCAATCCCTGTATACTGTGTTCCGTGAAGCTCTGCAGTTCCACAGACCATTTTCTGGAATTCTGCAAACGCCCAGGTTTATAAATTGTAGGTTGTGTTTTGAAAAGTTTCATTTCTGCAGCTGAAAAATACATAGGGATTCGATGGTAAATTAGGTTTGGCAAGAAGGGTTCCACAGATGTTAAGAGTGTGAAGATCACCGTCCTATCCTGCCATGGAGAACCATCATTTCTTATTTTTCCTCGTTTACTTCTGGTGAGGATTGATCCTTACTAAATTGATAATGATCCATAACGTTGCATTTGACTTTATTTGTCTAATTTTGAAGTCAATTTTATTTCCCACTAAAAGTACTGCAATCGTGCTACTAACATCTTTTATAACCTCATTATTATTCTCTCATCCGTTTACGCATTCCAGAGAAGTTCACGGTTTATGGGCTTCTCCCATATGTATAATTATTCACATTAAAGTATTATAACATTTCTTCTTCTGGAAGTCTAAAAATAACTTTGTCATGTCACAAAGATAATTAAAATCACAGTTTTCACTGTTTTTGACCAAACTGGAAAATTTTCTACGGAAATTGAAAGAGTCTATTTACCTTCGTCAATGACGGCCATATTTAAATTCCTCTTCGCCCTTCAAATCGATCATCTGCATTTGAAAATCCTCCACAGAAAATTGTTGAAAATATTTGGAAAGAGAAAACGTTCAAGTGATATTGCTATAAAGAGAAATTTCTACCTTATTTTTCTCTTAATAAAGGCATTCAAAGAAATGGAACAAACAAGAATACAACGAATGCCCGAATCGAGGATCGCGGCTCCATGGATTAGCCCAGAGAGAGAAATACATCAATCCTAGAAATTTAGCAACAGCGGTTAGTGTAAATTCTCTTTTATAATCCATCATATAAAGAATACATTATAACTCGTTAAAAGGATTTGCTAAAAAGTTATTTAAAATTCTTACGCAATGTGCTTGGCGCGAGCATTTTGGAAATGTTTTCGGTTTCGTCTTCAAAATTCGTTTCCTGCTGACAGTGTGCGCACCACTTGTTGACGTCATCGCGACGACCTCCGTGCAGTGAAGATAACACGGTAATTTAATAATTACAAGAGGAAGTTTACCCGATCCTGTCGGCACCGGCAGCTACCGTGGATGTAAACACCCTGTGGCCACCCTCTGGCGCGAGGCAGCCATCGGATGCAGTTTATGGCATCAGCAGTCGGCTCGTGCTGACGGAAAGGAATCCGACCTCGCCTCTTCTCAAGGCAATGCCGAAACTTTTGAACCAATGGAAAAATAAAAGTTTTTTTTAATAACACTGATACAGTCGCTCAAAAAAGTATCCGAACACTACGGTTGATTACAGAATTCAGAAAAAATATCTGGCAACGATTTGTTTAGAAATTAGTGATCTGGCAACTTCGTGTTGCCAGATCACCTAAAAAAATCGTTGCCAGATATTTTTTTCTGAATTCTGTAATCAACCGTAGTGTTCGGATACTTTTTTTGAGCGACTGTACACATGAAATGTGTGTCTTTAAAGAAAATTAGATGATAAAGTCTTTTTTTTTTTCGCGTCATGTACAATTCTCGGGAAAATATGTTAATCAGGAAAGCACTAAACTGCACAAACAGGAGCGAAACTTGTTCCTTGGAAGCGGCCACTTGGGGGTCATTCCTGTGATTGGAAGGGGGAAATCTTGGGTGGATGACTCCAACTCCCTCACTTCAGAATGCTGATAAAAGAAATAAAATTACGAAACTTGTTAATATTTTGTGCATTTTTTTTTCAAGAATTGTTTCAAAGACCTGTAAAACGGAAGGGGAAATATACCGTATTGGAAAGCCAGTCTCTTGCCCCTCGTTTTGATTTCTGGATGGGGCATGCCCTAATCTCGTCTCAATATGAAAGGGTCGTGAAGTATGGTAATATATTTTTGAAATCTCATTACGTAAGATTTACCTGAAATTGTTTTCAAATGTGGAGATTGTGCAGAGAGAGACTTTAGGCGTATACACCTAAAGACTAAAATTAGGCTGTATAATAGTTTGGTTCTTTCTAAAGTTAATTATGACAGCGAAACATGGACCCTTTGTAAGCAGGATAACAAGAAACTTGATGCCTTTAATTCTAGATGCTTACGCAGTATCTTGGGCATTAGGTGGTTCAACTTTGTAAGTAATGATGAGGTTAGGCAAAGGAGTCATCAACCTCTTTTGAGCGGCATATTGTGCAGAGAGAGACTGCGTTGGTTTGGTCATGTTGCCCGTATGAATAATTATAGATTGGCGAATAGGGTTAAGAAAAAATGTGCCTAAAGGCCTCAGAAAAAGGGGGAGACCTAGGATGCGATGGGTTGACAATGTCAAACAGGACCTTGCTAGAATTGGCCTAGAGGGGCCAAATGCATCAGTTGTAGCTCAAAACAGACACGTCTGGACATGAAAATTAAGCAGTCTGGTTGGACCGCCGTAGCCGATGGCTGCATGAGGATTTCGTATGTACACGCATGGATTCAATGATCCCTGATGATATTGGATCTCTTCGCCGCCCCCGCCCTGCGCAAGAAATATTATGGAATTGAAAGAAAAGGGTTTTAATTTCCACCTTTAGAGGGCGCTAAAGTAGGAAAATGACAGAACTGTAAACGATTTATTGAAAAGATCGATTCGTGATATAAATTTAGGTTTTGATGGCGGTGATTTGGTTGATGTTCACTTATTACCTCTAAGAAAGGCTCTCTAAATGGAAAAAGCTCCAGTTGCAGAGGTGAAGGAATCTTAGGAAGATCGGAGTTACTCTTAAAGTGAGAGGTTAATTTTAAAAGATTTTATTTTAAGTGAATTTGTAAAAAAATCTGTGGAACCTTCTCCGTAAGTGAGCAATGAACAGAAATTGGTAATGTGATTGTACAGAAATTAATTTGTTAATTTTCATGGTTAATTTTAAAAAAAAACTTTGAAAGGGACTTTTTTTGACAAAAATTGCACCAAAATTCTCTGGGAATTTTAGTGTCGTCCGGCATTTTAAAAGGTTTTTGAAACATTAGAAGAAAGTTTCTTCAACGATATTCAGTAGAATTATGAACGAAATCTGTTGACTTAACCTTAAAATGGAGGAGACTTAAATGGCGAATGGAATGCTCTCATTTTTTTCGAATGCGATTTTAAGAAAGAAAAAGAGAACCACTTTCCTTTTCTTTCCCCTCCCCCCCCCCATACCTCTCCCGTTTCTTTGGTTACAATTTGCGTGGAGCGCATGCCTGGTGAGTGCTTACCTCTCAGCGGGGAGGGGGGAGAACTCGTCTCTCGGCGCCCTCTTGACGCTCGACATCCAGGGCCAACGGAGATCAAAGGTCAAATGTAGATGTTCTCGAGCTGTCATCACGTGCGCACTCAGTCTATTCATCAGAGGGGAGGGAAAAGGAACAGCGGTCGCTCTTCCTTCAATTGCTCGCCTGCTTAGCAGGAATCGTTGCCACAAATGAAGCACGAATCGAGTGTCTAAATCGCTTCTCGTTTTGCAGCAACAAAACTGTAATCATTTCGCCTGGTTCGTGTTTGATATTCCTATCCCATCATAAACTCTGCCAGATCCGTTTTAGACTTAGCCTCCCCCCCCACTGCTTTTATTAGAAGTCTCCGAACTTGTTAAAACCATCTCGCTCGCTCACTTTTATTCCTTTACCTGAAGCACTGCTTTGCCCAGAAGGCAAACGTCGAAGTATCTTTTGCTGCATTGCAGTGAAACTTGGACCTAGGCGCAATCGCCTACCGGAGGGAGAGATAATTGGACGTACTTTAAATCTCTATTATTTAAAGACTAAAAATATATGATATTAAAGCCCTCAAGGATTATAATCCCTCTCTCCCCTTGGGTATACTACTGCCAGAGAGGAAGAGGTTATAGGCGCTCAGAAAAATATCCGAACACTGGTTGATTACAGAATTCAGAAAAAATATCTGGCAACGATTTTTTTTTTAGAAATTAGTGATCTGGCAACCTTCGTGTCACGTGATTACAGAATTCAGGAAAAATATCTGGAGCGTGTACAGCAACTGTACACGCTCCAGTTACCGTTCACAGCAAACTGGAGCGTGTGCAGTTACTGCACACGCTCCAGTTTGCTGTGAACGGTAACTGCACACGCTCAATATTTCCGTGAGTGGGCCCACACGATCTAGTATCAAAATAATATGACCACCTACAGTCGCTCAAAAAAAAGTATCCGAACACCATGGTTGATTACAGAATTCAGAAAAAATATCTGGCAACGACTTTTTTTAAAAAATTAGTGAGATCTGACAACCTTTGTGTCACGTGACACGAAGGTTGCCAGTTCACTAATTTCTAAAAAAATCGTTGCCAGATATTTTTTTCTGAATTCTGTAATCAACCATAGTGTTCGGATACTTTTTTCAGCGACTGTACAAAAAATCACGATCAATTTTTGAAGAGAGAGGTTCCCTGACCCAGGGTCGTGAAAGTGTCTGGTCAGTTACCTGGAGACACTGCTATTATTTGAGTCGCAAAGTTAATGGGTCTTGGTAAAAAAAATTAGGAAAAGGTTGATTTTGGAAAATGCAAAAAAAAAGTGATGATCTGTTCAAGTTTTGATGAAATTGCACGTGACAAGATTGTAATGAAAAGATAAAAGATGTTAATGAATCACGATTGATGAAATTCATCGCCTGAGTGTAAGAAGGGGGAATTAATGGAATGGAAATCAGAGGCAGATATCGCTTGTTGGACAAGAGTTAAGGAATGGAAGGCCCTTTTCAAATTCTATGATGATTTTAACCTTCAAAACTGAAGAAGATTCCTCATATTTTGATCTATCTTATAAAGATATCATGATTTTTGTATTTGAAAAACAATATTTGTATTCTTACCATATTTAATCATGTTGCCATATTTGCATTGAAACATATTTAAAACTTATCGCTTGAGAAATAAACGAGACGATTTCTGCAGCAAGACATTTCGTCTGCTTTCCTTAAGAGCATTAGGCATTGCGTAATATGTTATAGGGCGTCGGAGAGCGCGGGGCGGGGCTTGCCTCGGTCGGTCGCACGCCACCCTCGTCATCCGCACTTCTTAGGTGCGCCGGCGTTGAGGTTTATTATGGTGCGAAAGGCGACACCTGTGCCCTTGCAAAGGCAGTCGACCATCGGGTGGAACGTTGAAGCGTGGTTCGTGTGCATGAGAGCCTTACTTTTTGCACATTGAAGAACATGCTGGGTGGGTTTACGGGAGGCGACCACCTCTCTCCTAATTTGGCTGTCCAGTCGGACCCATTCCCTAAAACTTCTCTGAGACTTTGAGGTCCTTTCGATCTCACCATTTAGCCCATTGTGTGCAAAAAATGCCACTCAGAGGTAAAGCAACTTCAGCCCTGGGAGAGGAAAAAATGATTCCACAGCAGTTTCGGAAGATACGGAAAAGGGTAATCCATGTTGGCAAATGTTGGTGCAAGGACCGGGGGAGGGGGGGGGGGGAGACAGCTGGCACTTTTTTACTTATCTGGAAACTGGAGATCCTTTCCAAGCCCAAAAGCTGTTTCTTTTTAAGAGGCAAAAGAATTAACGAAAAAAAAGAAGCCGAAGTAAGATTTTCTGTCGCAGGTCTCATTGATGATCAGGTGGAAGGGTTCAAAACTTCATTGATGATCAGGTGGAAGAGTTCAAAACTTCATTGATCAGGTGGAAGGGTTCAAAACTTCATTGATGGTCAGGTGGAAGAGTTCAAAACTTCATTGCTGATCAGGTGGAAGGGTTCAAAACTTCATTGATGATCAGGTGGAAGGGTTCAAAACTTCATTGATGATCAGGTGGAAGAGTTCAAAACTTCATTGATGATCAGGTGGAAGAGTTCAAAACTTCATTGATGATCAGGTGGAAGGGTTCAAAACTTCATTGATGATCAGGTGGAAGGGTTCAAAACTTCATTGATGATCAGGTGGAAGAGTTCAAAACTTCATTGATGATCAGGTGGAAGAGTTCAAAACTTCATTGATGATCAGGTGGAAGAGTTCAAAACTTTTTTACCCCCGCTCAGGAGGGAATTTGGCGAAAGGTTTCTTTTCCTTTTAATTGTGAACTCTTCTTTAATCGTCACGAGGGCGGGAATCAGATGCTCTTGATTCCTGTTCGTGCAATATCTGATGAGAGCGAAATGAGGAAAAGACTTCGTTGGCCGTCGAGTACGTGTTTCACCTTTGACACGCGGGCGATGCTGAAATTGCCCACTATTTATAGCGAAGGCGACGGCAGCCGTGACATTTAATGATCGGGTTTCGCGCTCGCCGATCATCAATATTCATTCCCACACCCACTCCTTCCCCTCCTCGCGGCGGGTGAGGGCGCCGGTCACGTGACTTCCAGCTGGCGACTGTCAGCCTCGGTGACCCCCGCCACTGGGCCAAGCGCAACAGAAACTTGACCTGCGCAATAATTCCGATGACACGCTGACATCAAGCACGGGATTTAGTTGCAATTACGGATCTGATTCTTCTGGCCGCTCCGAGGGGGAAATATACCAGATGAGAAAATCTCTCCTCGACTCTCGAAGTGGGATCGCTTCGTCATCCGTGTTCCGAACGTTTGGACTTAACGGGGACTCCCCCTGTGTCCAGATTTATCCCTATCGACACCCCCTCTACCCTCAGGAAAAAAAAAATGGCTGCCAAATGTTGTGTGCAGGAGAGCCATTTTCTGTGCACGTTAGAGAGAGAGAACACGCTCGATGGCCTTGTCTCGAGCTGGGTTGTTTAACCTCTGACCGGCACTTTTTTTGCACACCATGGGCTAAATGATCAGGTCACAAGAACCCTGAAGGCTCAGAGAAGTTTGGGGTAGGGGACCCACTGGTACAGCTGTTGGGAGACAGATGGTAGCCTCTCGTCAAGGCCATCCAGCGTGTTCTTTAACGTTGGGTTGTTTTACCTCTGAGCGGCACTTTTTTGCACGCCATGGGCTAAATGGCCAGGTCACAAAGACCCCGAAGGCTCTGAGATAGTTGAGGGAGGGGACCCACTGGAACAGCTGTTGGGAGACAGATGGTAGCCTCCCGTCAAGGCCGTCCAGCGTGTTGTTTAACGTTGAGTTGTTTTACCTCTGAGCGGCACTTTTTTGCACGCTATGGGCTAAATGGCCAGGTCACAAAGACCCCGAAGGCTCTGAGATGGTTGAGGGAGGGGACCCACTGAAACAGCTGTTGGGAGACAGATGGTAGCCTCCCGTCAAGGCCATCCAGCGTGTTCTTTAACGTTGGGTTGTTTTACCTCTGAGCGGCACTTTTTTTGCACACCTTGGGCTAAATGGTCAGGTCACAAGGACCCCGAAGGCTCAGAGAAGGTTGGGGGAGGGGACTCACTGGAACAGCTGTTGGGAGACAGATGGTAGCCTCCCGTCAAGGCCATCCAGCGCGTTCTTTAACGTTGGGTTGTTTTACCTCTGAGCGGCACTTTTTTGCACGCCATGGGCCAAATGGCCAGGTCACAAAGACCCCGAAGGCTCTGAGATGGTTGAGGGAGGGGACCCACTGGAACAGCTGTTGGGAGACGATGGTAGCCTCCCGTCAAGGCCATCCAGCGTGTTCTTTAACGTTGGGTTGTTTTACCTCTGAGCGGCACTTTTTTTGCACACCATGGGCTAAATGGCCAGGTCACAAGGACCCCGAAGGCTCAGAGAAGGTTGGGGGAGGGGACTCACTGGAACAGCTGTTGGGAGACAGATGGTAGCCTCCCGTCAAGGCCATCCAGCGTGTTCTTTAACGTTGGGTTGTTTTACCTCTGAGCGGCACTTTTTTGCACGCCACGGGCTAAATGCCAGGTCACAAAGACCCCGAAGGCTCAGAGAAGGTTGGGGTACGGGACCCGCTGGAACAGCTGTTGGGAGACGATGGTAGCCTCCCGTCAAGGCCATCCAGCGTGTTCTTTAAAGTTGGGTTGTTTTACCTCTGAGCGGCACTTTTTTTGCACACCATGGGCTAAATGGCCAGGTCACAAGGACCCCGAAGGCTCAGAGAAGGTTGGGGTACGGGACCCGCTGGAACAGCTGTTGGGAGACAGATGGTAGCCTCCCGTCAAGGCCATCCAGCGTGTTCTTTAACGTTGGGTTGTTTTACCTCTGAGCGGCACTTTTTTTGCACACCATGGGCTAAATGGCCAGGTCACAAGGACCCCGAAGGCTCAGAGATGGTTGAGGGAGGAGACGCACTGGAACAGCTGTTGGGAGACAGATGGTAGCGTCCCGTCAAGGCCATCCAGCGTGTTATTTAACGTTGGGTTGTTTTACCTCTGAGCGGCACTTTTTTATATACATGGGCTAAATGACCAGGTTATAAGGACCCCGAAGGCTCTGAGATGGTTGAGGGAGGGGACCCACTGGAACAGCTGTTGGGAGACAGATGGTAGCCTCCCGTCAAGGACATCCAGCGTGTTCTTTAACGTTGGGTTGTTTTATCTCTGAGCGGCCCTTTTTTGCACGTCACAAAGACCCCGAAGGCTCAGAGAAGGTTGGGGTAGGGGACCCGCTGGAACAGCTGTTGGGGGATAGATGGTAGCCTCCCGTCAAGGCCATCCAGCGTGTTCTTTAACGTTGGGTTGTTTTACCTCTGAGCGGCGCTTTTTTTGCACACCATGGGCTAAATGGCCAGGTCACAAGGACCCCGAAGGCTCAGAGAAGGTTGGGGGAGGGGACTCACTGGAACAGCTGTTGGGAGACAGATGGTAGCCTCCCGTCAAGGCCATCCAGCGTGTTCTTTAACGTTGGGTTGTTTTACCTCTGAGCGGCACTTTTTTGCACGCCATGGGCTAAATGCCAGGTCACAAAGACCCCGAAGGCTCAGAGAAGGTTGGGGTACGGGACCCGCTGGAACAGCTGTTGGGAGACAGATGGTAGCCTCCCATCAAGGCCATCCAGCGTGTTCTTTAACGTTGGGTTGTTTTACCTCTGAGCGGCACTTTTTTGCACACCATGGGCTAAATGGCCAGGTCACATGGACCCGGAAGGCTCAGAGATGGTTGAGGGAGGAGACGCACTGGAACAGCTGTTGGGAGACAGATGGTAGCGTCCCGGCAAGGCCATCCAGCGTGTTATTTAACGTTGGGTTGTTTTACCTCTGAGCGGCACTTTTTTATACACATGGGCTAAATGACCAGGTTATAAGGACCCCGAAGGCTCTGAGATGGTTGAGGGAGGGGACCCACTGGAACAGCTGTTGGGAGACAGATGGTAGCCTCCCGTCAAGGACATCCAGCGTGTTCTTTAACGTTGGGTTGTTTTATCTCTGAGCGGCCCTTTTTTGCACGTCACAAAGACCCCGAAGGCTCAGAGAAGGTTGGGGTAGGGGACCCGCTGGAACAGCTGTTGGGAGATAGATGGTAGCCTCCCGTCAAGGCCATCCAGCGTGTTCTTTAACGTTGGGTTGTTTTACCTCTGAGCGGTACTTTTTATACACATGGGCTAAATGACCGGGTTATAAGGACCCCGAAGGCTCAGAGATGGTTGAGGGAGGGGACCCACTGGAACAGCTGTTGGGAGACAGATGGTAGCCTCCCATCAAGGCCATCCAGCGTATTCTTTAGCGTGCAGAGGGTATGGCTCTCCCGCACACGGGGCCACGACTTAACGTCCCATCCGACGGACGGTGGCCTTTCCAAGCCCGTCGGTGTCCCCTACCCTACCGTGGACAGGGCGGGGAATTTTGCGGAGATAATTCTCAACCCTGTCCCAGCTGGGACTCGAACCTGGAACTGCAGATTACGAACCTGGCGCACTACCGACTGAAAAATAGTGCCATGGCTTAGTGGTTAGCGCGCTTGGCTACTGATCTAAGGGACCTGGGTTCGAGCCCCGGGTAAGGCATGGATGCTTGTATTGTTTTTCTGCTGAGGTCCTGCCATCCTCACAGATCTTTTCTGCCATGTAAAGGTGACAGGCTCCTGTCAGACCTCTGTGGTAGCCGAAAACAAGGAACCTCCCACTCCACACCTGGGAACAACTCTGCTCTGAAGATTGGCAATATTCCAAAACAGTGTCTAAACATATTTATTAAAAATAAATAAATATTCCCTCCAGCAGCTGCTTGCCGCAGAGGTCTCACAGGATCCTGTCAGTCCATATGCCACAGTAGAAGATCTCTGAGGATACAACCATGTATTTTTGCCAATGCAGATGTTTACCTACAGTTTCCATTGTGTATTATCGATAAACTAGTCGAAATATTAGAAGGTAAAAATGTTATACTGCAATAGAAATCCACCCCCTCAAAAAATATATAGATATTTGCAAACCCTGGCCTGGTACTGTCTGTGTCAAATGTCGAAATGCCATCTTTCTAGTTTTGACAGGATCCTTACCCTTTTACAGCTCTTAGCCATCGAAACCTCAGAATCACTGCAGGGACTGCTATCCCATAATACCCATCTGATCGACTGCTATCCCATAATACCCATCTGATCCAGGTGAACTTAATACTATGCATTACTTCAGAATCTGGAATTCTGTATTTTCTATTTGTGTTCAAAATCTGAATGATGGGGATTATGGGAAAATGGAAACCAATGGGTTAACATCCCAGGCCCCATTTACGGGAGAGCCGTACCCTGTGCACGTTAAAGAACACACTGGTTGGCCTTGACGGGAGGCTACCAACTGTCTCCTAACAGCTGATCCAGTGGGCCCCCTCAGCCTTCTCTGAACCTTCGGGGTCCTTGTGACTTGGCCATTTAGCCCATGGTGTGCAAAAAAGTACCGCTGAGAGGTAAAACAATCGTTTCCAAACCACCCCTCGTAAAAGCTGCCGACGGAGATCGAATGCCCGAGAAACGAAAGACCATTTTTTTTTCTTCGTGGAATTCATTTGTGAGCTACCACGTGCACCGCCATGTGATCCCATTTGCTTGGGCCCCGTGAAGGCCTAGTGATCAGTTGGCGCTTCCAAGAGTGTGCCGATTGCACCTGCTTCGTGCGTCAGCGGAAGCCCGTGCCGCAACTGTGTCTGCTCTCGTTTTGTGGCCCACCCCCCTCACGAGGGCCACCCTCAGCCGAAGACAGAGAGAGTCTTTTCAACGCGCTCTCGGGCGGCGACTGACGGTCTGCGTGCCGCAGCCACTCGCCGTGGCCCTTGACCTTTGGTTCCGGCTGCTGGTGCTGATGACCACGAACCGAGCAGAGCAGCGCCGCACTCGCGACGAGGCTCTTCCAGGTCGGGACCAAGGAGCACGTGACACTAAACGATTCTAAAATGGGTCCTAACACGGAACAATAAATCGACACAGATCTTGAGTTTGTTTACATCATTTTCATTTCGTCCTTCTGCAGACGTTCAATTTTTTTTCTCCTTAGAAACAGACAAAATTTTTTTTTCTGTTTGGATAGGTAAAAGTGAAATATTTGGATTCGCATTATCCGACTTCCGAATAGTTTTAATTTCCACCGTTTGAGAGCGCTGAAGTTGTAAAATGGCAAACAATCCCTCAAGATATTCGAGATTTGTGCTGAAGGAGTCGAGATTCTCTCTTTGGGGTGGCAACATTTCAGTTTCAATTGGATTCGAAGATGGTGAAGGATGTCTCGGGAGGAGAGGGACATAAGATCGTTCCTTCCTCATCAGAGGAGGAATCCAACCGACAAACTTGGCAGTCTCTGGCCTCTCACGTGACACGAAGGTGGCCAGATCACTAATTTCTAAAAAAAATTGTTGCTAGATACTTTTTCTGAATTCTGTAATCAACCATAGTGTTCGGATACTTTTTTAATATATATAATGCGTATGAAAAGCCGTCCCGTGGCCGAGTGGTTAGCACGCTTGGCTATTGATTTAAGGGACCTGGGTTCGAGCCCCGGGTAAGGCATGGATGTATGTGTCGTTTTTCTGCTGAGGTCCTGCCATCCTCTCAGACCTTCTACTATGGCATATAAACTGACAGGCTCCTGTCAGACCTCTGTGGCAAGCAGCTGCTTGAGGGGGTATTTTGTTTTAATGCGTATGAATATATAATGCAATGAATATGGAGCGTGTGCAGTTACCGTTCACAGCAAACTGGAGCGGTTGTGGTTAATGTTCACAGCACATTGGATCGTGTGAGCTCACAAAAACCTGGATCGTGTGGGCCCACTCACAGAAATATTGAGCGTGTGCAGTAACTGCACACGCTCCAGTTTGCTGTGAACGGTAACTGGAGCGTGTACAGTTGCTGTACACGCCCCAGATATTTTTCCCATAGTGTTCGGATACTTTTTTTGAGCGACTGTAACTGACGATTTCGGCTTTCCTCCTCCTGTTGCCAGAAATCAATCTTAAATCTGAGGAATTTCGGAAATATTGTTGCGGATCACAAAAACGGATAGCACTGGGCGTGAGTTTTAAAAGCTATATTTCAAAACCAAATTCAATACAAGGTAAATTGTTACAAAGGAAATATGGATGAAGTATCTTATTAACCAATCAACTACTAACATGCACAAATCATCAATCTTCCTGCGTAGAGCACACAATATCAGCTCTGTGTATTTTACTAAATACTACCTTTTACTTGATTTACCAGGTCACCCGAAAATCTTCACTCGTAAACCAATTCTCGTCCTGTGCTAATAACTGTTCACACACTAGCCGAACAAAAAGACAGTCCGTGTAGACATTCGAAGTTAGCCATAAAAGTTCCCACTTTTATACTTCCGCGTATACACAACACATCAAGTTACTTCTTGATACTTAACGATAAAAGATCCCACTTTTATCCTTCCGCGTATACACAACACATCAAGTTACTTCTTGATACTTAACGATAAAAGATCCCACTTTTATCCTTCCGCGTATACACAACACATCAAGTTACTTCTTGATACTTACGCGCACTGTCTCAGAACAGCTCACCGTCCATTTTCGAACTCTCCGACCGTTACAACACAACAACCGTTACAATACAAAACGACCGTTACAATACAAAACCGTTAACGCTCCACTCTTCTCCAAATTCTCCCAAAGTTCAATTCGTTGGCTGAAACTTTGCTTTCGGTTGCCAGATTCTTCTGTCGTAACACTGCCCCCTTCCTAGGTCTTGTTCGTCCCGAACAATTCTGGATTCCAAAGCTTCTTCAGTTCTTCGATGAAACGATGCCAAATGATCCACGTGAACCACCTTGCACTTTGTAGCTGGACATCGACGAATGCGATATACCACGTCTGTGTCAAAATGAAAGCGAATCTCATTATGACGTAGATTTCTTTTCTGACTGAAGCCTCGTCCACAAACATAATACGTGTAAGGCCTATAGCCCTTGTGAACACGTTTATGTCTCTGCAGGGAGAAGAATCGACTAAGAGTTTTCGTGCAAAACCTGTAAAAAGTTTTCTTCTTTGTCGGAAGTTTTCTTCTTTGGATTTTTACTTCTATCAACAGTAACAAGGAATGAAAGTCATTAGTGACATAAAATCTAGGGAGAATTTTCATCCTGCAATCTGACCCTTTTGTCAGTTGACTTTCACTTAATTCAGAGCTGTCGTGATGAACCTTCAGCCATATTTCACATGATTCAATTTGATCCCCAAGGTGCTTCACAATTATATCAGCTCCATAATTCTTTTTAGCGCTTCGGTCCATCTCCTCCTCCCATACTCTTGCTAGAACTGCAGCTTCTAATCCGACAACCTTACCTGTTTCTCCTGTATAAGTGAAATCAGTGATGTGTCGGGCTGCTAGCAATATTTTTTCTGTTTTACCTTCACATAGCCAGCTTGCAACATCTTCAGATACTCCTTGTTCTATTAACATGTTACGAAACTTGTTCAAAGCATTGCCGTTATGCAGAACCTTGCGGACACGTGATGCTTCATCTACCCTATTATCCACAATGTTCACCAAACGCAGAAGTTCTCCTCCTAACTCTTCGACGAGCTCTTGCAGTTCCAAGGATCCGTCACCAAGGAAACACTGAACAGCTTCCATCACTTCCAGAGAGTTGTCAACAGAGTTTTCAAGAGGTGAATCCATGTTGCTGATAACAGCTGAACAACTCAAACTCTTCATTCCACGAGCTTGTGATGCTGCAACCATTTTCTTAACTAAATCAACAGCAACATCTTCTGTACTGATGAGATCAATAGCTCCTTTTCCGAATTCAACATCATAAACTAAAGCACACACTCCTTCAGCCAGCTTTTTGGACACAATTGAGCATCTCCTTAGAGGAACGCTATCTACGGTAGCCGTCAGATCCTTGCAGCGGTAAATCTCCTTATCTGTTGGCACCAGCTCCTCTGTCTGTCCTACGATGCAGCATCCGACGTCTTCCATCATCTGCTCGATTTTATCTTTAGTGCAGTCGACTGTGAAGCCAGGGATGGATTCCAATTTGTCCAGAGTATCTCCCGTCAATTGGAGAGCACGACCGGAGATCATAGGGACCTTGAGACCTAAAGCAGCAAGTGCAGGAGCCAAGACAAGACTCACTTTGTTGCCGACACCTCCTGTGCTGTTTTTATCTACCATCCGATGGCACCACTCGGGTCTCCAGCAAAACACATGACCCGAGGAGGTCATATTTGCTGTTTCTTCCGAATTCACTTTCTTGGAGCTCTCATTGTAATTAGCCAGGGAAATATCAGTCATGATTGCCAAATTGTTCATTCTGGAGATCAGCGACGAGTTCTGTAACATGATATTGTCCACTTTAGAGCTCTTGTAGTCGTGATAAAACTTTTCTATATCCTTATAATCTAAATGGTTATAATGTCCAAATCTGCACATTGACTGTTCAGAAAAGAAATTCAGCATGGTTTCGTTGAGATTGTCTGAGGGCTTTACTTCTCTCTGATCGTAACTCTGAGGCTTAGTTTCATCCAGAAAGTTAGTCTTTGAAGTACTGTCTCTGCCTGAAGCTCTTTTACTAGCATCACCTGTTATGCTTCTAAGCCATCCTTCGGAATTCCTCTTCCTTAAATCCCCACTTTCTATAAACGATTCGAGTGTGGCTATATGCCTCGGAAAAATCTCTCCGACTTCCGCGGTAAAGTCGAATGGCACTTTGTATCTATGATGAATGGACGCCTCTTCTTTACTCGGACCACTCTGCGAAACGTAAACTCTGTTTCGTTCCCCTTCATTACCACTCGTTACTCTGCCTTTGCGATAATTGTCCATGACGCATTTTGCTGACAGCGAGGAATAGAATACCTTTCGTGTGGATCTCTCTTCAGATCGTGCCAGACTTGTATACCTAGGTATTTTGAAGTGCAAAGCGTACTGTATAGTCTCACAGCTCTCTGATCTGTGTGATTGTTCTTCACAGTTCCTAGACATGTCACCAGCGACATAGACACTCTGCCATGCATCACCAGTAGTTGCGTGGTCAAAGGCATTATCTGCGCTATCTCTACGATTCTTGATTTTCAGTAGCAGATCCACATTTTTATATGCGTTGCCTTTCTCTTTTTCTTTTCCATGTTTACAATCTAACTTAACACTATCAAGATCATCTTTTTCACTGACAAATTCAACATTTAAACTATTGCATTGTCTATTGAGTTCGGTTTTACTATCCTTGAACTGATCAATAATCTTACCAACTTGAGGAGCCACTTCATCTCTCATCTCAGTATTTTGTGCGGCCATTTCGGCTTTCAAGTCACCTATTTTATCGCTTTGGGCAGCTAGATCACTTTTAATATCAGTCATCTGGGTAGCCATATCGGCTTTCATATCAGTCACCAGCGTAGCAATAACGGCTTTCCTATCAGTCATCAGCGTAGTAATAATGGCTTTCCTATCAGTCATCAGCGTAGAAATAATGGCTTTCCTATCAGTCATCAGCGCAGCCATATCGGCTTTCATATTAGTCATATCGGCTTTGAAGCTATTTATCAACTTTACTAATTCATCCATACTTCTAGTTAACGGCATTCAATTAATTAATCA
Source organism: Ryuthela nishihirai (assembly GCA_038380435.1). Taxonomy (NCBI): domain Eukaryota; kingdom Metazoa; phylum Arthropoda; class Arachnida; order Araneae; family Heptathelidae; genus Ryuthela; species Ryuthela nishihirai. Next base: position 116,637,257 of record JAWZYU010000002.1, on the reverse strand, counting down.
TAATCCCACTTCTGACACCAAATGTTGCGGATCACAAAAACGGATAGCACTGGGCGTGAGTTTTAAAAGCTATATTTCAAAACCAAATTCAATACAAGGTAAATTGTTACAAAGGAAATATGGATGAAGTATCTTATTAACCAATCAACTACTAACATGCACAAATCATCAATCTTCCTGCGTAGAGCACACAATATCAGCTCTGTGTATTTTACTAAATACTACCTTTTACTTGATTTACCAGGTCACCCGAAAATCTTCACTCGTAAACCAATTCTCGTCCTGTGCTAATAACTGTTCACACACTAGCCGAACAAAAAGACAGTCCGTGTAGACATTCGAAGTTAGCCATAAAAGTTCCCACTTTTATACTTCCGCGTATACACAACACATCAAGTTACTTCTTGATACTTAACGATAAAAGATCCCACTTTTATCCTTCCGCGTATACACAACACATCAAGTTACTTCTTGATACTTAACGATAAAAGATCCCACTTTTATCCTTCCGCGTATACACAACACATCAAGTTACTTCTTGATACTTACGCGCACTGTCTCAGAACAGCTCACCGTCCATTTTCGAACTCTCCGACCGTTACAACACAACAACCGTTACAATACAAAACGACCGTTACAATACAAAACCGTTAACGCTCCACTCTTCTCCAAATTCTCCCAAAGTTCAATTCGTTGGCTGAAACTTTGCTTTCGGTTGCCAGATTCTTCTGTCGTAACAATATTATAAATGTGAGGGAGAAAATTGGGGGTTAGAGATTTCAGGGAATGTTAATGAAATAAGTGGTAGGGACTGTCTGGGCAATATAAAAATATTTTTGGCCCCATAGCTCATAAAATGATATCATTGGATTTTCATAAGATTAAGGATAATCTGCAGTTAATTCGGTAAATGAGATCCTGGCAACCTCACTTGAAGTGGAATTCGCTTTTGCCTGCAGTTTCATAAACATGCATTTGCATGCGAAAGGCCCCAACAAAATAATTCTGATTCGTGAAATGTGAACAGATGCGCTTACAGGGAAAAATGGCTGCAAAGGAATAGCAGTGTGTTACTGAAGTTTTCTCTTATGAAAAAAATAAAAACGTAACATAAAAAATAGAAATAAAAAAAAACATGAAATCTTTCGGACTCGCTGCTGAACTAAATTAACTCAATGGGCATGCTCTGATTATCGATGACTTCTTCAATGACCTCGACAGTCAACGCTTCATGCAGTGTGGGGGGGGGGGGGGGGGCATCAGCGTAGCCTCCGAGCGGTGCTTGTTTTTTGCCCACAATTGGGCTAAATAGCCAGGTCACAAGGACCCTGAAGGCTCAGAGAAGGTTGGTGGAGGTGACCCACTGGAACAGCTGTTGGGAGACAGATGGTAGCCTCTCGTCAAGGCCATCCAGCGTATTCTTTAACGTGCACAGGGTATGGCTCTCCAGCAGATGAGGCGACGGCTTAACGTCCCATCCGACGGACGGTAACCTTTTCCAGTCCCTTCGGTCATTGATGCAACAAGTGATCCGGGAAAGGATAAGGAGGTCATTGATGCAACAGACGATAGATCCTGGAAAGGTGAATACTCAAAAGAATCGCAAAATTCAAATGTTGGCACCTGGAAAGGAGGGATAATTTAAATATCGATAATGGAAGAATCCGTCGACCTTGGATACGGGATTTGGGGGTAGAGGGATGAGAGAGTGAGTTTTACTTTCGTCAGGCAAAGGATGGGTTGCCATGGTGACAGGTGCAGCAGGTGTTGCACTCCGTAATGGATGGCGAAGAATGAACGTGATGGTGATGAGAGGAGAGATAAGAGATCCTCTGTTGGGGAATCGGAAAGGACACGTGCCCATTGAAACGATCTCCGGAGCAGTTCAGGTGACGAGAGAGAAGGGACCTGTGAAGATTCGCGCGTGAAGAAACGCATCAGGTGGGATTCTCGGTGCTGCACGGGACGCAGAGCGTGTTTTGTGGCCGATCCCCGTTTGGCAGCGCCAGCCAGCGGCGACAGTGTCGTCTCGCGGCGGAGCGCCGACGCGTTGCCCCACATCGAGTCGCGACGATGTGCTGCCCGGCGCGTGCGGTCGTGCTGCTGGCGGCGGCGCTCGCGCTCACGAGCCTCGCGGAGAATGGCAAGTCCGAGAAGGAGTACGAGACTTTCTTCAACAGAGGTGAGAAGGCGAACAAGCAGACGAGAGACAAGCTGCCCAACCAAGTGGAGAAGTCCAAAGTGGACGTGTTAGGGGGGGTGCTGAAGAGGCGAGTCGAGGCGCTCCGGAAGACCCCCAACAAGCAGGTGGAGTTGGTCTTCCTCGTCGACAGTTCCGCTTCCGTCGGCGCCGAGAACTTCTTCAACGAGCTGAAGTTCGTCAAGAAACTGCTCGCGGACTTCACCGTCGAATACAACGCCACGCGCGTCGCAGTCGTCACGTTCAGTTCGCGCAATCGCGTCGTCAAGCACGTGGATCATCTGAGCGCGCCCACGGGGGATAACCACAAATGTGCCCTCCTCGAGGAGCAGCTGCCCTCCATCAAGTACCAAGGAGGAGGAACCTACACCCTCGGAGCGGTGCTCAAGGCGCAGGTGAGTCACGTGACAAACATCAGGATTCAAATAATATGTGGCCTCCTTTTGGAAGACGATTGTTAATGTGGGGGGGGGGGGTTGATTTTGGTGGCGATTTCTGAATTCTGGTGTCCACCCATTGCCCAAATATTCCTGCATTAGGATCTCCTTCTACTCGGGAATCGAATTAAAAATGGATGTGAAAGAGTAGAAACATTTTTATATCAAAATATATTCATATGCACTGTTTATTGCAAACAATTATTCAGTCAGCGTTATTCTCTGACAATGGGCAGACGGAAGGACTTCTGAAACAAGTTTTTTGTGTTTCTCTGTTGGTATAAGCACAATATTTCATGCAAACCAAATATGTAAATCAATTATATCCTGATTTTGTTTTCAGCAAGTTTCGCACAATATTCAAAGAATTATGAAAATTAAACAAGTTTAAAAATAAAATTAATTTTAAAAAAAGTTTCTTCGATTTTCACAAAAAAAAAGATATTTGTTGCGATGGGCAGAACATTGTCTGTCCACCGCATCCTAGGTCTCCCCTTCTTTCTGAGGCATTTAGGCACACTGTTCATAACCCTATTCGCCAATCTATAATTATTCATACGGGCAACATGGCCAAACCAACGGAGTCTCTCTCTGCACAATATGCTGCTTAAAGGAGGTTGCAAACTCCTTTGCCTAACCTCATCATTAGTTACAAAGTTCAACCACCTAATGCCCAAGATACTGCGTAAGCATCTGGAATCAAAAGCATCTAGTTTCCTGTTATCTTGTTTACAAAGTGTCCAAGTTTCACTACCATAACTAACCCTAGAAAGAACCAAACTATTATACAGTCTAATTTTAGTCTTTAGGTGTATATGGCTATTTCTCCACACTCTCCATAGATTCTTAAAAGTCCCAGCAGCAATACCTATTCGTCTGTTAATCTCATGCCGCACATCACCAGTATCTGTTACGTAGCTCCCAAGGTAATTAAACTGTGACACCTGCTCAAGACTGCAACTATTCAGATTAACTGAATCACAACCTGCCTGACCAATTTTCATCACTTTAGTTTTCTCTCTGTTTATAATCAAACCTACTCTACTACCAGTCTCATCAACAGCTCGAATGAAAGAGTTCATCTCATCAACATCATTTGCCAAAAGGGCTAAATCATCAGCATAATCTAAATCAGAAATTTTCGTATCTCCAGTCCATTTAAGGCCAAAATCTTTCCCTTGAAGTGAATTTCGCATAACATAATCAATAACCAAGCTAAAGAGAAAAGGAGACAAAATACACCCTTGTCGAACACCAGAAGTAATGCTAAACCAATTGCTACAAGCCTTACCAACTCTCACACACGACTCAGTGTTATTATAGAGAGCTTTCATTATGTTAACTGACTTGTCTGGTATACCATACGATTTCACAATCAACCACAAATTATAACGATCAACAGAGTCGAAAGCCTTTTTTAAATCAACAAAGCAAGCAACCAAAGGTTTCTGAAACTCTAAACATTTCTCAAGAATCTGCCTAAGTGAAAATATCTGATCCACACATCCCCTACCACTTCTGAATCCACATTGCTCATCACGCAATTGACTGTCAACCAGATTCTTAATTCTATTAAGCACAATCATGGAAAGAACTTTACCTGGAACAGAGAGTAGACTAATACCCCTATAGTCATCACAAGAACTGCGATCACCTTTTTTGAAAATAGGGATAACAATAGCTCTGGTAAAATCCTTAGGAACCATGCCTTTATCATAAAAGATATTCAGAATTTCAATCATCCAAGGGTAACCGAAACATTCCCAGCTCTAAGCATTTCCGTAGTTATTTCATCAACCTCTGAGGATTTGAGTAGTTTTAATGTAAAGATGGCCGATTGGTTAGCGCGCTTGGCTACTGATCTGAGTGGACCTGGGTTCGAGCCCCGGGTAAGGCATGGATGTCTGTGTCGTTTTTCTGCTGAGGTCCTGATCAGCTCCTGTCAGACCTCTGTGGAAAGCAGCTGCTTGAAGGGGTATTTTTATTTATTTATTTTATAACCAAAATAACTTCAGATTGTGTTATAGGACCAACATTAAAGCCACCAATGCATCTATCCTCATTACAAACAATGGGAGTAGAACTAACCACATTGTTTAGAACATCTTTATGACATTTAATTAGAACATTAGAACATCTAAACTTTGCTGTAAGAAATCTTCCATTAATGCAGTCATATCCTAGAAGAGCCTCATTGTCGAATCTGCTGAGAAGCAAACCTACACCTTGGTGATGCTTTCCATTCCTCCCTCCCTGAAAAGAGAAGTTTAAAGTTATTTTTAAGTATCTCACCTTTACCTGTCCATCTGGTCTCTTGCAAGCCGAGAATATCTAGGTATATCCGTTTTATAGTAGGAATATCCGTTTTCACGCTGCAATTCCTGCGTGAGGAAATCAAGAGAATAATCTTTCTCCATTGTGATCATTATTTTATCGTCTGTGATATTATTGGGTAAAATAATTCCACTTGTGACATTTGTAAGAACAATGTCTTCATCAACGAAAATATTTAAAATTTTGGTCAGCCATATAGAAGAGGAATCATTTTCAGTCCCTCGGCATTTTAGTAACAATTTTATCTACAGTCGCTCAAAAAAGTATCCGAACACTATGGTTGGTTACAGAATTCAGAAAAAATATCTGGCAACCAATTTTTTTTAGAAATTAGTGATCTGGCAACCTTTGTGTCACGTGACACGAAGGTTGCGAGATCACTAATTTCTATAAAAATCGCTGCCAGATATTTTTTCTGAATTCTGTAATCAACCATAGTGTTCGGATACTTTTTTGCGCGACTGTATGTACCTGTGGAGATTTCAGAAGTTTCGAATTGAAATTAACTTCATATCTTGATATAGAGCAGTGATGAGAGCACCTGAAATGTTACCAGGAAGTCGTAGGTTCGGATCTTACAAGGCTTATAATAATTTTTTCTCTATTATTTTTCCATGTCTACCCCCAACAGATTATGTGATTAGCCATTATGCCAACAGAAATATCTGTTTTCATTGCAAACGATGGCAGCAGAACTAACGGCATTGTTTAGAATGTCCTTGCGATATTCAGCCTACCCTGACATGAGGGTATGTTCACCTTCAATGACCTTGAAATCTTTATCCCTCGGTTCCTGTACAATATTGCATCTCTGCTTCGGCAACAAAATCACGAAGATTTTTAGATCACCTGCCAGCAGACTTCCTTACACATTTGAAAATCTTCGTCTGATGCTGGCTGTTAGGATTAGGATTCAGTTAATTCCTTCACTCTCTCAAAAATAATCTTCACAGTGTTATCATTTAAATGATTCTTCCACCTAGGCTCTTTTTCTTTTTACCCAAGCGGCGGGGGGTGGCCCAGTCGGTAGCTCGCCAGGCTCGTAATCTGTAGTTTCCAGGTTCGAGTCCCAGCTGGATCAGCGTTGAGATTTATCTCCGCAAAATTCCCCGCCCTGTCCACAGTCAGTAGGGGACACCAATGGGCTTGGAAAGGCCGCCGTCCGTCGGATGGGACGTTAAGCCGTGGCCCTGTGTGCGGGAGAGCCATACCCTGTGCACGTTAAACAACACGCTGGATGGCCTTGACGTGAGGCTACCATCTGTCCCAGTGGGTCCCCAACCTTCTCTGAGCCTTCGGGGTTCTTGTGACCTGGCCATTTAACCCATCGTGTGCAAAAAAGTGCCGCTCAGAGATAAAACAACCCAACGAACTCTTTTTACCCAAAAGAGTTATTATTGGTTTAAACCAAGTATAGAGTCGTTAAAATCATCCCATTCTTGATAAACCTTCAAACGTAGGCAAACTTCATTTGTGATGATGACTCACCGACCTGCCATGCGAATGGTTCACTCTTCCTGGCTCTTTCAAAGCTTCAATGTTTCACTCTTCCTGGCTCTTTCAAAGCTTCAATGTTTCACTCTTCCTGGCTCTTTCAAAGCTTCAATGTTTCACTCTTCCTGGCTCTTTCAAAGCTTCAATGTTTCACTCTTCCTGGCTCTTTCAAAGCTTCAATGTTTCACTCTTCCTGGCTCTTTCAAAGCTTCAATGTTTCACTCTTCCTGGCTCTTTCAAAGCTTCAATGTTTCACTCTTCCTGGCTCTTTCAAAGCTTCAATGTTTCACTCTTCCTGGCTCTTTCAAAGCTTCAATGTTTCACTCTTCCTGGCTCTTTCAAAGCTTCAATGTTTCACTCTTCCTGGCTCTTTCAAAGCTTCAATGTTTCACTCTTCCTGGCTCTTTCAAAGCTTCAATGTTTCACTCTTCCTGGCTCTTTCAAAGCTTCAATGTTTCACTCTTCCTGGCTCTTTCAAAGCTTCAATGTTTCACTCTTCCTGGCTCTTTCAAAGCTTCAATGTTTCACTCTTCCTGGCTTTTTCAAAGCTTCAATGTTTCACCCTTCCTGGCTTTTTCAAAGCTTCAATGTTTCACTCTTCCAGGCTCTTTCAAAGCTTCAATGTTAAGCTCAGTTCTTTTTCCTTTTGAAAAGATCTCTTACGCTCTAAGATGACTTTAACCAGGTAATAAACGAAGCGTCTCTGGAAGACCTGCTCTTCCTAACAGAACCAGCCATTTTATGACTCGTTTAATGCAAAATCATTTATGTTTCAATGTAACCCATCAAGTGTGAATCCCATGCATATTTTTAAATGTTCTGAAAGCATTAAGCTTAATTATCTGCAGGAAACATCCTCATCGCAACTGCCAAAAGTAACTCTCACACCAGATCACAGCAAGTATCAACTTTAGGTGAATTCGAAACACTTTCAAAACCTTCATGGAATACATTTCAGTTCGGATAAAATTTCTTCTGAAGGCAGATAAGGATCCCACCCGATAGAGGTTTCCAATTTTCTGGCTCTTCAGATCAGAAAGGATTGAAAATATCCTCCAGGATATTTTCAATCATTTATGTATTGAAGTATGTAAGAGAAGTTTTGTATAATCTTTAACTCTTTCAACAAACCAGTGAAATTATAGAAGTTTTTATGCATTGAACATTTTGATAATTTTTCTGATGTAAATTTCAGTGATAATTTTGAAATAACGCTAAAGTTTTAAATTTTTTGTGTTCCATTGCTTCTGCCCATGCGCGAATAATCGAGTCGTTGACCTGCGATCAACGAATCAGAGGAATTTCAGTCATAAAGTGTGGGTTCAAAGTTTTCGCCGTTTTAAATCTTTGGGACCTTACTTTTTAAGCAATTTGCAAAAGTGTGTAATGATTTTTGTTTGCACGATTAAAATGAACAGAAGTGTGTTTTCTGTTCACGTCGTTACAATCGATCCTTGCATCCCTATATACGAACAAAGACCGAGGTCGTTGCCATATTCATAGCAACAGTTGCTAAACGAAAATACCAATGGGCTTGGAAAGGCCGCCGTCCGTCGGATGAGACGTTAAGCCGTGGTCCCGTGTACAAGGGAGAGAGAGAGAGATACCTCTGCATGTTGAAAAACACGCTGGATGACCCCTGACGAGAGGCTACCAAATGTCTGCTAACAGCTGTCCAGTGAGTCCGTTTCCACCCAACCTCTGAGCTGTCGGGGTTCTTGTGACCTGGCCATTTAACTCATTGTGTGCAAAAAAAAAAAGCTCTATTCAGAGTTAAAACAACACAACAACATGAACGAAAATAATTTATATGCGAGGAAGAATATAACTTTTTCAAACTATAAAGAGTAGGAAGAGATGTAAATAAGAGTAGATTGTTGTCCCTCTCTTAGAGGTTCCTGACAGAAAGGAAAGTGGTAGAAAAAAGAATATCTTCACGTGTGTGTGTGTGAGTGTTGCGTGTGTTTTCATCGCAGACTGTGATGACCTGGGAATTCGAAAATGGCGTTTCCGCCATCTACCTCGGATGAGATTAATTTCTCTTTGAATTTCCTTTTGCCCGAGTTAAGGCGTAGCCATGGCCGCCTTTCGGAATCGCTGGTTTAAAACTTTTCACCAAGGAGACGAAACAACCGACTGTTGCCATTCAAGGAGAACAAATCTCCAACTAAGGTGTTGTTAATGAATGGAATCGCTTGGTGGATTTTGAACCAAGTCAAGGAAGATTCGAAGCATTGATGACAGGAAGGTCTTCTTCAGATAAGCGATTGGCATCCTCCTCCATCCTTCATCGTCTGCTGACAGATGATAAAAAATATGGGCGTGATGAATCCATTTCAGTTTGGTGTGATGTTTGCAGTCTGTTCGAATCCTGTTTACAAACTATCAGAACATAATTTATCTCTTAACGTAAATAATCGATTTTATCATCGACTCTTTATTCAAATAACAAATCGAAAATCGTTGCAGCAATGAGAAGGAAATTGACTTTCAATTTTGAGCTGTTGATCTCATCTCTTCGTTTAGGTGTTAATTGCAGATTCCTTCAGATTGCATGAAGAGAAACTGAATTTTTTATCCGAATAAAATTAAGTAAAGAATCGATATTTGATTGAATCCTGGGATTGTGTCTTTGTAAGAAAATCAGATTGCTGAGCAGAATCAAATTCTTTTATTCTTATTTCCTTTTGTATATGTTACAAATTAAAGATACGAACGTGCCTTTCACAGAGGTTCTCGTGCACTGAGATCACTAATGAGCCCCTCAATGGGGCCTCTTAATTGGGTCTTCAATGGATGAAAGCATCCTTGAGATCTCCCATTGGAAAAAAAAAATTACGAAGAAAATCACCTCCATTTTAGTGAATGAGAATATAGACTCGGGTGCTCGAAATTAAATAATTGTTTCGTATCTTGAAAAGTATCCTTTAATATTGATGGTTGCGAACTTTAAATTAGCAAATTAGAGAATTTGGTTATGGTAATTTATTTATAGATAGCATCTGAATATCTCGTTTTGTTTATTTTGCAAAGAGCATTTGAAACACAGAAACCGATTTCAATACTCTTTTTACGCCTCATTATAATTATGTCGGAAAATGCGATCATTGCAATTGAGATGATCTCTGGTTGTAAGGGATATCTAACTGATCATTGGAGGATGAGTAATCAAGGGATGAGAAATCATTTCCCCGAAAGTTTCATCCTCTCAGAGAAATTGGTGTATTAAAGCAATCGAAATGAATTCTGTAAAGGGTTCAAGAGATTCTCCATTTCTTTTGACCGGAAGTGACCCCTCATGCATCTGCTGAAGGAAGTTGCCATTTCGTATATGATCTCAAAATTGTGTCTCAGGGATATCTCTGTTCAAAAAGCAGCAAGATCTTTTGCAGCATTTAGTCTGCCCTTCCTCTCATACATTACACCGAAGTTGAAGTCTGTTGTTCCCTGCTGTGTATGCAAATGAGTACAGGCGTTGCCTTCCCCACCTCATTTGCATACCCCCTTCTCTGCGTCCTCAATGATCAGTTCATCCCGAGGGTGAGCGAACCTTTCGTCAACAGATTTAAACATTGTTTGACTGTAAATCGTTCTTGTGATATCAGTTGCGATTTTTGCATTTCCAAAGAATCGGTTGAACCTTCCTGTTCGCTATCTGCTGCTCTTTACATTTTGCTTTATTTATTTCCTTACGGTGATGACCTTTGACATTCGGAATTGGTTTGGTTAATTTCGTGGTAAAATAGGTCGTCGTAATGAAGAAAGAATTTTCATTATAAGGAAGTGAACGTCTTATTGCTTTCCGTTGTAAAGAAAGGTTGGATTGTTTTACCTCTGAGCCGCACTTTTTTGCACACCATGGGCTAAATGGCGAGGTCACATGGACCCCGAAGGCTCAGAGAAGGTTGGGGGAGGGGACCCACTGGAACAGCTGTTGGGAGACAGATGTTAGTCTCCCGTCAAGGCCGTCCACCGTGTTCTTTAACGTTGGGTTGTTTTACCTCTGAGCGGCACTTTTTTGCACACCATGGGCTAAATGGACAGGTCACAAGGACCCCGAAGGCTCAGAGAAAGTTGGGGGAGGGGATCCACTGAAATACCTGTTGGGAGACAGATGGTAGCCTCCCGTCAAGGCCATCCAGCGTGTTCTTTAACGTTGGGTTGTTTTACCTCTGAGCGGCACTTTTTTGCACACCATGGGCTAAATGGACAGGCCACAAGGACCCCGAATGCTCAGAGAAAGTTGGGGGAGGGGATCCACTGAAATACCTGTTGGGAGACAGATGGTAGCCTCCCGTCAAGGCCATCCAGCGTGTTCTTTAACGTTGGGTTGTTTTACCTCTGAGCGGCACTTTTTTGCACACCATGGGCTAAATGGACAGGTCACAAGAACCCCGAAGGCTCAGAGAAAGTTGGGGGAGGGGATCCACTGAAATACCTGTTGGGAGACAGATGGTAGCCTCCCGTCAAGGCCATCCAGCGTGTTCTTTAACGTTGGGTTGTTTTACCTCTGAGCGGCACTTTTTTGCACACCATGGGCTAAATGGACAGGTCACATGGAACCCGAAGGCTCAGAGAAGATTGAGGGAGGGGACCCACTGGAACAGCTGTTAGGAGACAGATGGTAGTCTCCCGTCAAGGCCATCCAGCGTGTTCTTTAACGTTTGATTTTTTTACCCTTGTGTGGCACTTTTCTGCACACCGTGGGCCAAATGGACAGGTCACATGGAACGCGAAGGCTCAGAGAAGGTTGGGGGAGGGAACCCACTGGAACAGCTGTTGGGAGACAGATGGTAGCCTTCCGTCAAGGCCATCCAGCGTGTTCTTTAACGTTGGGTTGTTTTACCTCTGAGCGGCACTTTTTTGCACACCATGGGCTAAATGGCCAGGTCACAAGGACCCCGAAGGCTCAGAGAAAGTTGGGGGAGGGGATCCACTGAAATAGCTGTTGGGAGACAGATGGTAGCCTTCCGATAAGGCCATCCAGCGTGTTCTTTAACGTTGGGTTGTTTTACCTCTGAGTGGCACTTTTTCGCACACCATGGGCTAAATGGCCAGGTCACATGTACCCCGAAGGCTCAGAGAAGGTTGGGGGAGGGGACCAACTGGAACAGCTGTTGGGAGACAGATGGTAGCCTCCCGTCAAGGCCATCCAGCGTGTTCTTTAACGTTGGGTTGTTTTACCTCTGAGCGGCACTTTTTGCACACCATGGGGTAAATGGCCAGGTCACATGGACCCTGAAGGTTCAGAGAAGGTTGGGGGAGGGGACCCACTGCAACAGCTGTTAGGAAACAGATCGTAGTCTCCCGTCAATGCCATCCAGCGTGTTCTTTAACGTTCGGTTGTTTTACCTCTGAGCGGCACTTTTTTGCACACCATGGGCTAAATGGACAGGTCACATGGAACCCGAAGGCTCAGAGAAGGTTGGGGGAGGGGTCCCACTGGAACAGCTGTTGGGAGACAGATGGTAGCCTTCCGTCAAGGCGATCCAGCGTGTTCTTTAACGTTGGGTTGTTTTACCTCTGAGCGGCACCTTTTTGCACACCATGGGGTAAATGGCCAGGTCACAAGGACCCCGAAGGCTCAGAAAAGGTTGGGGGAGGGGACCCACTGGAACAGCTGTTGCGAGACAGATGGTAGCCTCCCGTTAAGGCCATCCAGCGTGTTGTTTAACGTTGAGTTGTTTTACCTCTGAGTGGCACTTTTTTGCACACCATGGGCTAAATGTCAAGGTCACATGGACCCCGAAGGCTCAGAAAAGGTTGGGGGAGGGGACCCACTGGAACAGCTGTTAGGAGACAGATGGTAGCCTCCCTTCAAGGCCATCCAGCGTGTTCTTTAACGTTGGGTTGTTTTACCTCTGAGCGGCACTTTTTTGCACACCATGGGCTAAATGGCCAGGTCACATGGACCCCGAAGGATCAGGGAAGGTTGGGGGAGGGGACCCACTAAAACAGCTGTTGGGAGAGAGATGGTGGCCTCCCGTCAAGGCCATCCAGCGTGTTCTTTAACGTTGGGTTGTTTTACCTCTGCGTGGTACTTTTTTGCACACCATGGGCTAAATGGACAGGTCTCATGGAACCCGAAGGCTCAGAGAAGGTTGGGGGAGGGGACACAGTGGAACAACTATTGGGAGACTGATGGCCATCCAGCGTGTTCTTTAACGTTGGGTTGTTTTACCTCTGAACGTCACTTCTTTGCACAGCATGGGCTAAATGGCCAGGTCACATGGAACACGAAGGCTCAGAGAAGGTTGGGGGAGGGGACCACTGGGACAGATGGTAGCCTCACATCAAGACCATCCAGCGTGTTCTTTAACGTTGGGTTGTTTTACCTCTGAGCGTCACTTCTTTGCACACCATGGGCTAAATGGCCAGGTCAAAAGGACCCCGAATGCTCAGAGAAGGTTGGGGGAGGGGACCCACTGGGACAAATGGTAGCCTCACGTCAAGGCCATCCAGCGTGTTCTTTAACGTTGGGTTGTTTTACCTCTGAGCGTCACTTCTTTGCACACCATGGGCTAAATGGCCAGGTCACATGGACCCCGAAGGCTCAGAGAAGGTTGGGGGAGGGGACCCAATGGAACAGCTGTTAGGAGACAGAAGGTAGTCTCCCGTCAAGGCCATCCAGCGTGTTCTTTAACGTTTGATTTTTTTACCCTTGTGTGGCACTTTTCTGCACACCGTGGGCCAAATGGACAGGTCACATGGAACGCGAAGGCTCAGAGAAGGTTGGGGGAGGGAACCCACTGGAACAGCTGTTGGGAGACAGATGGTAGCCTTCCGTCAAGGCCATCCAGCGTGTTCTTTAACGTTGGGTTGTTTTACCTCTGAGCGGCACTTTTTTGCACACCATGGGCTAAATGGCCAGGTCACAAGGACCCCGAAGGCTCAGAGAAAGTTGGGGGAGGGGATCCACTGAAATAGCTGTTGGGAGACAGATGGTAGCCTTCCGATAAGGCCATCCAGCGTGTTCTTTAACGTTGGGTTGTTTTACCTCTGAGTGGCACTTTTTCGCACACCATGGGCTAAATGGCCAGGTCACATGTACCCCGAAGGCTCAGAGAAGGTTGGGGGAGGGGACCAACTGGAACAGCTGTTGGGAGACAGATGGTAGCCTCCCGTCAAGGCCATCCAGCGTGTTCTTTAACGTTGGGTTGTTTTACCTCTGAGCGGCACTTTTTGCACACCATGGGGTAAATGGCCAGGTCACATGGACCCTGAAGGTTCAGAGAAGGTTGGGGGAGGGGACCCACTGCAACAGCTGTTAGGAAACAGATCGTAGTCTCCCGTCAATGCCATCCAGCGTGTTCTTTAACGTTCGGTTGTTTTACCTCTGAGCGGCACTTTTTTGCACACCATGGGCTAAATGGACAGGTCACATGGAACCCGAAGGCTCAGAGAAGGTTGGGGGAGGGGTCCCACTGGAACAGCTGTTGGGAGACAGATGGTAGCCTTCCGTCAAGGCGATCCAGCGTGTTCTTTAACGTTGGGTTGTTTTACCTCTGAGCGGCACCTTTTTGCACACCATGGGGTAAATGGCCAGGTCACAAGGACCCCGAAGGCTCAGAAAAGGTTGGGGGAGGGGACCCACTGGAACAGCTGTTGCGAGACAGATGGTAGCCTCCCGTTAAGGCCATCCAGCGTGTTGTTTAACGTTGAGTTGTTTTACCTCTGAGTGGCACTTTTTTGCACACCATGGGCTAAATGTCAAGGTCACATGGACCCCGAAGGCTCAGAAAAGGTTGGGGGAGGGGACCCACTGGAACAGCTGTTAGGAGACAGATGGTAGCCTCCCTTCAAGGCCATCCAGCGTGTTCTTTAACGTTGGGTTGTTTTACCTCTGAGCGGCACTTTTTTGCACACCATGGGCTAAATGGCCAGGTCACATGGACCCCGAAGGATCAGGGAAGGTTGGGGGAGGGGACCCACTAAAACAGCTGTTGGGAGAGAGATGGTGGCCTCCCGTCAAGGCCATCCAGCGTGTTCTTTAACGTTGGGTTGTTTTACCTCTGCGTGGTACTTTTTTGCACACCATGGGCTAAATGGACAGGTCTCATGGAACCCGAAGGCTCAGAGAAGGTTGGGGGAGGGGACACAGTGGAACAACTATTGGGAGACTGATGGCCATCCAGCGTGTTCTTTAACGTTGGGTTGTTTTACCTCTGAACGTCACTTCTTTGCACAGCATGGGCTAAATGGCCAGGTCACATGGAACACGAAGGCTCAGAGAAGGTTGGGGGAGGGGACCACTGGGACAGATGGTAGCCTCACATCAAGACCATCCAGCGTGTTCTTTAACGTTGGGTTGTTTTACCTCTGAGCGTCACTTCTTTGCACACCATGGGCTAAATGGCCAGGTCAAAAGGACCCCGAATGCTCAGAGAAGGTTGGGGGAGGGGACCCACTGGGACAGATGGTAGCCTCACGTCAAGGCCATCCAGCGTGTTCTTTAACGTTGGGTTGTTTTACCTCTGAGCGTCACTTCTTTGCACACCATGGGCTAAATGGCCAGGTCACATGGACCCCGAAGGCTCAGAGAAGGTTGGGGGAGGGGACCCAATGGAACAGCTGTTAGGAGACAGAAGGTAGTCTCCCGTCAAGGCCATCCAGCGTGTTGTTTAATGTTGGATTGTTTTACCTCTGAGCGGCACCTTTTTGCACACCATGGGGTAAATGGCCAGGTCACAAGGACCCCGAAGGCTCAGAAAAGGTTGGGGGAGGGGACCCACTGGAACAGCTGTTGCGAGACAGATGGTAGCCTCCCGTTAAGCCCATCCAGCGTGTTCTTTAACGTTGGGTTGTTTTACCTCTGAGCGGCACTTTTTTGCACACCATGGGCTAAATGGCCAGGTCACATAGACCCCGAAGGCTCAGAGAAGGTTGGGGGGGGGACCCAATGGAACAGCTGTTAGGAGACAGAAGGTAGTCTCCCGTCAAGGCCATCCAGCGTGTTGTTTAATGTTGGAATGTTTTACCTCTGAGCGGCACTTTTTTGAACACCATGGGCTAAATGGCCAGGTCACATGAACCCCGAAGTTTCAGAGAAGGTTGGGGGAGGGGACCCATTGGAACAGCTGTTGGGAGACAGATGGTAGCCTCCCGTTAAGGCCATCCAGCGTGTTCTTTAACGTTGGGTTGTTTTACCTCTGAGCGGCAATTTTTTGCACACCATGGGCTAAATGGCTAGGTCACAAGGACCCATAAGGCTCAGAGATGGTTGGGGGAGGGGACCCACTGGGACAGATGGTACCTCACGTCAAGGCCATCCAGCGTGTTCTTTAACGTTGGATTCTTTTACCTCTTAGCGGCACTTTTTTGCACACCACGGACTTCATATCCAGGTCACAAGGACCTCAAAGGCTCAGAGAAGGTTGGGGGAGGGGACCCACTGGAACAGCTGTTGGGAGACAGATGGTAGCCTCCCGTGAAGGCCATCGAGCGTGTTCTTTAACGTTGGGTTGTTTTAGCTCTGAGCGGCACTTCTTTACCCACCATGGGCTAAATGGCCAGGTCACAAGGACCCCGAAGGCTCAGAGATGGTTGGGGGAGGGGACCCACTGGGATAGATGGTAGCCTCCCGTCAAGGCCATCCAGCGTGTTCTTTAACGTTGGATTATTTTACCTCTGAGCGGCACTTTTTTGCACACCATGGGCTAAATATCCATGTCACAAGGACCTCGAAGGCTCAGAGAAGGTTGTGGGAGGGGACCCACAGGAACAGCTGTTGGGAGACAGATGGTAGCCTCCCGTCAACGCCATCCAGCGTGTTCTTTAACGTTGGATTGTTTTACCTCTGAGCGACACTTTTTTGTACACCATGGGCTAAATGGCCAGGTCACATGGACCCCGAAGGATCAGGGAAGGTTGGGGGAGGGGACCCACTAAAACAGCTGTTGGGAGAGAGATGGTGGCCTCCCGTCAAGGCCATCCAGCGTGTTCTTTAACGTTGGGTTGTTTTACCTCTGCGTGGTACTTTTTTGCACACCATGGGCTAAATGGACAGGTCTCATGGAACCCGAAGGCTCAGAGAAGGTTGGGGGAGGGGACACAGTGGAACAACTATTGGGAGACTGATGGCCATCCAGCGTGTTCTTTAACGTTGGGTTGTTTTACCTCTGAACGTCACTTCTTTGCACAGCATGGGCTAAATGGCCAGGTCACATGGAACACGAAGGCTCAGAGAAGGTTGGGGGAGGGGACCACTGGGACAGATGGTCGCCTCACGTCAAGGCCATCCAGCGTGTTCTTTAAAGATGGATTGTTTGACCTCTGAGCGGCACTTTTTTACACACCATGGGCTAAATGGCCAGGTCACAAGGACCCCGAATGCTCAGAGAAGGTTGGGGGAGGGGACCCACTGGGACAGATGGTAGCCTCACATCAAGACCATCCAGCGTGTTCTTTAACGTTGTATTGTTTTACCTCTGAGCGGCACTTTTTTGCACCCATGGGCTAAATGGCCAGGTCAAAAGGACCCCGAATGCTCAGAGAAGGTTGGGGGAGGGGACCCACTGGGACAGATGGTAGCCTCACGTCAAGGCCATCCAGCGTGTTCTTTAACGTTGGGTTGTTTTACCTCTGAGCGTCACTTCTTTGCACACCATGGGCTAAATGGCCAGGTCACATGGACCCCGAAGGCTCAGAGAAGGTTGGGGGAGGGACCACTGGGACAGATGGTAGCCTCATGTCAAGGCCATCCAGCGTGTTCTTTAAAGATGGATTGTTTTACCTCTGAGCGGCACTTTTTTGCACCCATGGGCTAAATGGCCAGGTCAAAAGGACCCCGAATGGTCAGAGAAGATTGGGGGAGGGGACCCACTGGGACAGATGGTAGCCTCACGTCAAGGCCATCCAGCGTGTTCTTCAATGTTGGGTTGTTTTACCTCTGAGCGGCACTCCTTTGCACACCATGGGCTAAATGGCCAGGTCACATGGACCTCGAAGGCTCAGAGAAGGTTGGGGGAGGGGACCCACTGGGACAGATGGTAGCCTCAGGTCAAGGCCATCCAGCGTGTTCTTTCGCGTTGGATTGTTTTACCTCTGAGCGGCACTTTTTTGCAAACCATGGGCTAAATGGCTAGGTCACAAGGACCTCGAGGGCTGAGAGAAGGTTGGGGGAGGGGACCCACTGAAACAGCTGTTGGGAGACAGATGGTAGCCTACCGTCAAGGCCATCCAGCGTATTCTTTAACGTTGGGTTGTTTTACCTCTGAGCGGCACGTTTTTGCACACTATGGGCTAAATAGCCAGGTCAGAAGAACCCCGAAGGCTCAGAGATGGTTGGGGGAGGGGACCCACCGGGACAGGTGGTAGCCTCACATCAAGGCCTTCCAGCGTGTTCTTTAATGTTGGGTTGTTTGATCTCTGAGCCGCACCTTTTTACACACCATGGGCTAAATGGCCAGGTCACAAGGACCCCGAATGCTCAGAGAAGGTTGGGGGAAGGGACCCACTGGGACAGATGGTAGCCTCACGTCAAAGCCATCCAGGTGTTTAACGTTGGATTGTTTTACCTCTGAGCGGCACTTTTTTGAACACCATGGGCTAAATGGCCAGGTCACATGAACCCCGAAGGTTCAGAGAAGGTTGGTGGAGGGGACCCACTGGAACAGCTGTTGGGAGACAGATGGTAGCCTCCCATCAAGGCCATCCAGCGTGTTTTTAACGTTGGGTTGTTTTACCTCTGAGCAGCACTTTTTTGCACACCATGGGCTAAATTGGCAGGTCACAAGGACCCCTAAGTCTCAGAGATGGTTGGGGGAGGGGACCCACTGGGACAGATGGTAGCCTCACGTCAAAGCCATCCAGCCTGTTCTTTAACGTTGGATTGTTTTACCTCTGAGCGGCACTTTTTTGCACACCATATGCTAAATATCCAGGTTACAAGGACGTCGAAGGCTCAGAGAAGGTTGGGGGAGGGGACCCACTGGAGCAGCTGTTGGGAGGCAGATGGTAGCCTCCCGTCAAGGCCGGCCAGCGTGTTCTTCAACGTTGAGTTGTTTTACCTCTGAGCGGCCCTTCTTTGCACACCATGGGCTAAATGTCCAGGTCACATGGACCCCGAAGGCTCAGAGAAAGTTGGGGGAGGGGACCCACTGGAACAACTGTTAGGAGACAGATGGTAGTCTCCTGTCAAGGCCATCCAGCGTGTTCTTTAACGTTGGGTTGTTTTACCTCTGAGCAGCACTTTTTTGCACACCATGGGCTAAATGGACAGGTCACATGGAACCCGAAGGCTCAGAGAATGTTGGGGGAGGGGACCCACTGGAACACCTGTTGGGAGACAGATGGTAGCCTCCCATCAAGGCCATCCAGCGTATTCTTTAACGTTGGGTTGTTTTACCTCTGAGCGGCACTTCTTTACCCAACATGGGCTAAGTGGCCAGGTCACAAGGACCCCGACGGCTCAGAGATGGTTGGGGGAGGGGACCCACTGGGACAGATGGTAGCCTCCCATCAAGGCCATCCAACGTGTTCTTTAACGTTGGATTATTTTACCTCTGAGCGGCACTTTTTTGCACACCATGGGCTAAATATCCTGGTCACAAGGACCTCGAAGGCTCAGAGAATTTTGGGGGACGGGACCCACTGCAACAGCTGTTGGGAGACAGATGGTAGCCTCCCGTCAAGGCCATCCAGCGTGTTCTTTAACGTTGCGTTGTTTTTACCTCTGAGCGGCACTTCTTTACCCACCATGGGCTAAGTGGCCAGGTCACAAGGACCCCGAAGGCTCAGAGATGGTTGGGGGAGGGGACCCACTGGGACAGATTGTAGCCTCCCGTCAAGGCCATCCAGCGTGTTTTTTAACGTTGGATCATTTTACCTCTGAGCGGCACTTTTTTGCACACTATGGGCTAAATATCCAGGTCACAAGGACCTCGAAGGCTCAGAGAAGGTTGTGGGAGGGGACCCACTGGAACAGCTGTTGGGAGACAGATGGTAGCCTCCCGTCAAGGCCATCCAGCGTGTTCTTTAACGTTGGATTGTTTTACCTCTGAGCGGCACTTTTTTGTACACCATGGGCTAAATGGCCAGGTCACATGGACCCCGAAGCTCAGAGAAGGTTGGGGGAGGGGCCCCACTGGAACAGCTGTTGGGTGACAGATGGTGGCCTCCCGTCAAGGCCATCCAGCGTGTTCCTTAACGTTGGGTTGTTTTACCTCTGCGTGGTACTTTTTTGCACACCATGGGCTAAATGGCCAGGTCACATGGACCCCGAAGTTTCAGAGAAGGTTGGGGGAGGGGACCACTGGGACAGATGGTAGCCTCACGTCAAGGCCATCCAGCGTGTCTTTTAAAGATGTATTGTTTGACCTCTGAGCTGCACTTTTTTACACACCATGGGCTAAATGATCAGGTCACAAGGACCCCGAATGCTCAGAGAAGGTTGGGGGGAGGGGACCCACTGGGACAGATGGTAGCCTCATGTCAAGGCCATCCAGCGTGTTCTTTAACGTTGGATTGTTTTACCTCTGAGCGGCACTTTTTTTGCACCCATGGGCTAAATGGCCAGGTCAAAAAGACCCCGAATGCTCAGAGAAGGTTGGGGGAGGGGACCCACTGGGACAGATGGTAGCCTCACGTCAAGGCCATCCAGTGTGTTCTTTAACGTTGGGTTGTTTTACCTCTGAGCGGCACTCCTTTGCACACCATGGGCTAAATGGCCAGGTCACATGGACCCCGAAGGCTCAGAGAAGGTTGGGGGAGGGGACCCACTGGGACAGATGGTAGCCTCACGTCAAGGCCATCCAGCGTCTTCTTTAACGTTGGATTGTTTTACCTCTGAGCGGCACTTTTTTTGCAAACCATGGGCTGAATGGCTAGGTCACAAGGACCTCGAAGGTTGAGAGAAGGTTGGGGGAGGGGACCCACTGAAACAGCTGTTGGGAGACAGATGGTAGCCTCCCGTCAAGGCCATCCAGAGTGTTCTTTAACTTTGTGTTGTTTTACCTCTGAGCGGCACGTTTTTGCACACCATGGGCTAAATGGCCAGGTCACAAGGAACCCGAAGGCTCAGAGAAGGTTGGGGGAGGGGACCCACCGGGACAGGTGGTAGCCTCACATCAAGGCCTTCCAGCGTGTTCTTTAACGTTGGGTTGTTTGATCTCTGAGCCGCACCTTTTTACACACCATGGGCTAAATGGCCAGGTCACAAGGACCCCGAATGCTCAGAGAAGGTTGGGGGAGGGGACCCACTGTGACAGATGGTAGCCTCACGTCAAGGCCATCCAGGTGTTGTTTAACGTTGGATTGTTTTACCTCTGAGCGGCACTTTTTTGAACACCATGTGCTAAATGGCCAGGTCACATGAACCCCGAAGGTTCAGAGAAGGTTGGTGGAGGGGACCCACTGGAACAGCTGTTGGGAGACAGATGGTAGCCTCCTATCAAGGCCATCCAGCATTTTCTTTAACGTTGGGTTGTTTTACTTCTGAGCGGCACTTCTTTACCCACCATGGGCTAAATGGCCAGGTCAGAAGGACCCCGAAGGCTCAGAGATGGTTGGGGGAGGGGACCCACTGGGACAGATGGTAGCCTCCCGTCAAGGCCATCCAGCGTGTTCTTTAACGTTGGATCATTTTACCTCTGAGCGGCACATTTTTGCACACCATGGGCTAAATGGCCAGGTCACAAGAACCCCCGAAGGCTCAGAGAAGGTTGGGGGAGGGGACCCACCGGGACAGGTGGTAGCCTCACATCAAGGCCTTCCAACGTGTTCTTTAACGTTGGGTTGTTTGATCTCTGAGCCGCACCTTTTTACACACCATGGGCTAAACGGCCAGGTCACAAGGACCCCTAAGGTTTGAGAGATGGTTGGGGGAGAGGACCCACTGGGACAGATGGTAGCCTCACGTCAAGGCCATCCAGCGTGTTCTTTAACGTTGGATTATTTTACCTCTGAGCGGCACTTTTTTGCACACCATGGACTAAATATCCAGGTCACAAGGACCTCGAAGGCTGAGAGAAGGTTGGGGGAGGGGACCCACTGGAACAGCTGTTGAGAGACAGATGGTAGCCTCCCGTCAAGGCCATCCAGCGTGTTCTTTAACTTTGGGTTGTTTTACCTCTAAGCGGCACGTCTTTGCACACCATGGGCTAAATGGCCAGGTCACAAGGACCCCGAAGGCTCAGAGAAGGTTGGGGGAGGGGACCCACCGGGACAGGTGGTAGCCTCACATCAAGGCCTTCCAGCGTGTTCGTTAACGTTGGGTTGTTTGATCTCTGAGCCGCACCTTTTTACACACCATGGGCTAAATGGCCAGGTCACAAGGACCCCTAAGGCTGAGAGATGGTTGGGGGAGAGGACCCACTGGGACAGATGGTAGCCTCACGTCAAGGCCATCCAGCGTGTTCTTTAACGTTGGATTATTTTACCTCTGAGCGGCACTTTTTTGCACACCATGGACTAAATATCCAGGTCACAAGGACCTCGAAGGCTCAGAGAAGGTTGGGGGAGGGGACCCACTGGAACAGCTGTTGGGAGACAGATGGTAGCCTCCCGTCAAGGCCATCCAGCGTATTCTTTAACGTTGGGTTGTTTTTACCTCTGAGCGGCACTTCTTTACCCACCATGGGCTAAATGGCCAGGTCAGAAGGACCCCGAAGGCTCAGAGATGATTGGGGGAGGGGACCAACTGGGACAGATGGTAGCCTCCCGTCAAGGCCATTCAGCGTGTTTTTTTAACGTTGGATCATTTTACCTCTGAGCGGCACTTTTTTGCACACCATGGGCTAAATATCCAGGTCACAAGGACCTCGAAGGCTCAGAGAAGGTTGTGGGAGGGGACCCACTGGAACAGCTATTGGGAGACAGATGGTAGCCTCCCGTCAAAGCCATCCAGCGTGTCCTTTAACGTTGGATTGTTTTACCTCTGAGCGGCACTTTTTTGTACACCATGGGCTAAATGGCCAGGTCACATGGACCCCGAAGGCTCAGAGAAGGTTGGGGGAGGTGACCCACTGGAACAGCTGTTGGGAGAGAGATGGTGGCCTCCCGTCAAGGCCATCCAGCGTGTTCTTTAATGTTGGGTTGTTTTACCTCTGCGTGGTACCTTTTTGCACACCATAGGCTAAATGGACAGGTCACATGGAATCCGAAGGCTCACAGAAGGTTGGGGGAGGGACCCACTGGAACAGCTGTTGGGAGACTGATGGTAGCCTTCCGTCAAGGCCATCCAGCGTGTTCTTTAACGTTGGGTTGTTTTACCTCTGAGCGTCACTTCTTTGCACACCATGGGCTAAATGGCCAGGTCACATGGACCCCGAAGTCTCAGAGAATGTTGGGGGAGGGGACCACTGGGACAGATGGTAGCCTCACGTCAAGGCCATCCAACGTGTTCTTTAAAGATGTATTGTTTGACCTCTGAGCGGCACTTTTTTACACACCATGGGCTAAATGGCCAGGTCACATGGACCCCGAAGTCTCAGAGAAGGTTGGGGGAGGGGACCACTGGGACAGATGGTAGCCTCACGTCAAGGCCATCCAGCGTGTTCTTTAACGTTGGATTGTTTTACCTCTGAGCGGCACTTTTTTGCACCCATGGGCTAAATGGCCAGGTCAAAAGGACCCCGAATGCTCAGAGAAGGTTGGGGGAGGGGACCCACTGGGACAGATGGTAGCCTCACGTCAAGGCCATCCAGCGTGTTCTTTAACTTTGGGTTGTTTTACCTCTGAGCGGCACATTTTTGCACACCATGGGCTAAATGGCCAGGTCACAAGGACCCCGAAGGCTCAGAGAAGGTTGGGGGAGGGGACCCACCGGGAGAGGTGGTACCCTCACATCAAGGCCTTCCAGCGTGTTCTTTAACGTTGGGTTGTTTGATCTCTGAGCCGCACCTTTTTACACACCATGGGCTAAATGGCCAGGTCACAAGGACCCCGAATGCTCAGAGAAAGTTGGGGGAGGGGATCCACTGTGACAAATGGTAGCCTCACGTCAAGGCCATCCAGGTGTTGTTTAACGTTGGATTGTTTTACCTCTTAGCGGCACTTTTTTGAACACCATGTGCTAAATGGCCAGGTCACATGAACCCCGAAGGTTCGGAGAAGGTTGGTGGAGGGGACCCACTGGAACAGCTGTTGGGAGAAAGATGGTAGCCTCCTATCAAGGCCATCCAGCGTGTTCTTTAACGTTGTGTTGTTTTACCTCTGAGAGGCACTTCTTTACCCACCATGGGCTAAATGGCCAGGTCACAAGGACCCTGAAGGCTCAGAGATGGTTGGGGGAGGGGACACACTGGGACAGATGGTAGCCTCACGTCAAAGCCATCCAGCGTGTTCTTTAACGTTGGATCATTTTACCTCTGAGCGGAACTTTTTTGCACACCATGGGCTAAATGGCCAGGTCACAAGGACCCCCGAAAGCTCAGAGAAGGTTGGGGGAGGGAACCCACCGGGATAGATGGTAGCCTCACATCAAGGCCTTCCAACGTGTTCTTTAACGTTGGGTTGTTTGATCTCTGAGCCGCACCTTTTTACACACCATGGGCTAAATGGCCAGGTCACAAGGACCCCTAAGGCTGAGAGAGGTTGGGGGAGAGGACCCACTGGGACAGATGGTAGCCTCACGTGAAGGCCATCCAGCGTGTTCTTTAATGTTGGATTATTTTACCTCTGAGAGGCACTTTTTTGCACACCATGGACTAAATATCCAGGTCACAAGGACCTCGAAGGCTCAGAGAAGGTTGGGGGAGGGGACCCACTGGAACAGCTGTTGGGAGACAGATGGTAGCCTCCCGTCAAGGCCATCCAGCGTATTCTTTAACGTTGGGTTGTTTTACCTCTGAGCGGCACTTCTTTACCCAACATGGGCTAAGTGGCCAAGTCACAAGGTCCCCGAAGGCTCAGAGATGGTTGGGGGCGGGGACCCACTGGGACAGATGGTAGCCCCCCGTCAAGGCCATCCAGCGTGTTCTTTAACGTTGGATTATTTTACCTCTGAGCGGCACTTTTTTGCACACCATGGGCTAAATATCCTGGTCACAAGGACCTCGAAGGCTCAGAGAATTTTGGGGGACGGGATCCACTGGAACAGCTGTTGGGAGACAGATGGTAGCCTTCCGTCAAGGCCATCCAGCGTGTTCTTTAACGTTGGGTTGTTTTTACCTCTGAGCGGCACTTCTTTACCCACCATGGGCTAAATGGCCAGGTCAGAAGTACCCCAAAGGCTCAGAGATGGTTGGGGGAGGGGACCCACTGGGACAGATGGTAGACTCCCGTCAAGGCCATTCAGCGTGTTTTTTAACGTTGGATCATTTTACCTCTGAGCGGCACTTTTTTGCACACCATGGGCTAAATATCCAGGTCACAAGGACCTCGAAGGCTCAGAGAAGGTTGTGGGAGGGGACCCACTGGAACAGCTGTTGGGAGACAGATGGTACCCTCCCGTCAAAGCCATCCAGCGTGTTCTTTAACGTTGGATTGTTTTACCTCTGAGCGGCACTTTTTTGTACACCATGGGCTGAATGGCCAGGTCACATGGACCCCGAAGACTCAGAGAAGGTTGGGGGAGGAGACCCACTGGAACAGCTGTTGGGAGAGAGATGGTGGCCTCCCGTCAAGGCCATCCAGCGTGTTCTTTAACGTTGGGTTGTTTGACCTCTGCGTGGTACCTTTTTGCACACCATGGGCTAAATGGACAGGTCACATGGAACCCGAAGGCTCAGACATGGTTGGGGGAGGGGACCCACTGGAACAGCTGTTGGGAGAGAGATGGTGGCCTTCCGTCAAGGCCATCCAGCGTGTTCTTTAACGTTGGGTTGTTTTACCTCTGAGCGTCACTTCTTTGCACAACATGGGCTAAATGACCAGGTCACATGGACCCCGAAGGCTCAGAGAAGGTTGGGGGAGGGGACCACTGGGACAGATGGTAGCCTCACGTCAAGGCCATCCAGCGTGTTCTTTAAAGATGGATTCTTTGACCTCTGAGCGGCACTTTTTTACACACCATGGGCTAAATGGCCATGTCACAAGGACCCCGAAAGGCTCAGAGAAGGTTGGGGGAGGGGACCCAATGGGAGAGATGGTAGCCTCACGTCAAGGCCATCCAGCGTGTTCTTTAACGTTGGATTGTTTTACCTCTGAGCGGCACTTTTTTGCACCCATGGGCTAAATGGCCAGGTCAAAAGGACCCCGAATGCTCAGAGAAGGTTGGGGGAGGGGACCCACTGGGACAGATGGTAGCCTCACGTCAAGGCCATCCAGCGTCTTCTTTAACGTTGGATTGTTTTACCTCTGAGCGGCACTTTTTTGCAAACCATGGGCTGAATGGCTAGGTCACAAGGACCTCGAAGGCTGAGAGAAGGTTGGGGGAGGGGACCCACTGGAACAGCTGTTGGGAGACAGATGGTAGCCTCCCATCAAGGGCATCCAGCGTGTTCTTTAACGTTGGGTTGTTTTACCTCTGAGCGGCACTTCTTTACCCACCATGGGCTAAATGTCCAGGTCACAAGGACCCCGAAGGCTCAGAGATGGTTGAGGGAGGGGACCCACTGGGACAGATGGTAGCCTCCCGTCAAGGCCATCCAGCGTGTTCTTTAACGTTGGATCATTTTACCTCTGAGCGGCACTTTTTTGCACACCATGGGCTAAATGGCCAGGTCACAAGGACCCCGAAGGCTCAGAGAAGGTTGGGGGAGGGGACCCACCAGGACAGGTGGTAGCCTCACATCAAGGCCTTCCAGCGTGTTCTTTAACGTTGGGATGTTTGATCTCTGAGCCGCCTTTTTACACACCATTTGCTAAATGGCCAGGTCACAAGAACCCCTAAGGCTCAGAGATGGTTGGGGGAGAGGACCCACTGGGACAGATGGTAGCCTCACGTCAAGGCCATCCAGCGTGTTCTTTAACGTTGGATTATTTTACCTCTGAGCGGCAATTTTTTGCACACCATGGACTAAATATCCAGGTCACAAGGACTCGAAGGCTCAGAGAAGGTTGGGGGAAGGAACCCACTGGAGCAGCTGTTGGGAGACAGATGGTAGCCTCCCGTCAAGGCCAGCCAGCGTGTTTTTCAACGTTGAGTTGTTTTACCTCTGAGCGGCACTTTTTTGCAAACCATGGGCTGAATGGCTAGGTCACAAGGACCTCGAAGGCTGAGAGAAGGTTGGGGGAGGGGACCCACTGAAACAGCTGTTGGGAGACAGATGGTAGCCTCCCGTCAAGGCCATCCAGCGAGTTCTTTAACTTTGGGTTGTTTTACCTCTGAGCGGCACGTTTTTGCACACCATGGGCTAAATGGCCAGGTCGCAAGGACCCCGAAGGCTCAGAGAAGGTTGGGGGAGGGGACCCACCGGGACGGGTGGTAGCCTCACATCAAGGCCTTCCAGCGTGTTCTTTAACGTTGGGTTGTTTGATCTCTAAGCCGCACCTTTTTACACACCATGGGCTAAATGGCCAGGTCACAAGGACCCCGAATGCTCAGAGAAGGTTGGGGGAGGGGACCCACTGGGACAGATGGTAGCCTCACGTCAAGGTCATTCAGGTGTTGTTTAACGTTGGATTGTTTTACCTCTGAGCGGCACTTTTTTGAACACCATGTTCTAAATGGCCAGGTCACATGAACCCCGACGGTTCAGAGAAGGTTGGTGGAGGGTACCCACTGGAACAGCTTTTAGGAGACAGATGGTAGCCTCCCGTCAAGGCCATCCAGCGTGTTCTTTAACGTTGGATCATTTTACCTCTGTGCGGCACTTCTTTACCCACCATGGGCTAAATGGCCAGGTCACAAGGAACCCGAAGGCTCAGAGATGGTTGGGGGAGGGGACCCACTGGGACAGATGGTAGCCTCCCGTCAAGGCCATCCAGCGTGTTCTTTAACGTTGGATCATTTTACCTCTGAGCGGCACTTTTTTGCACACCATTTGCTAAATGGCCAGGTCACAAGGACCCCGAAGGCTCAGAGAAGGTTGGGGGAGGGGATCCACCGGGACAGGTGGTAGCCTCACATCAAGGCCTTCCAGCGTGTTCTTTAACGTTGGGTTGTTTGATCTCTGAGCCGCACCTTTTTACACACCATGGGCTAAATGGCCAGGTCACAAGGACCCCTAAGGCTGAGAGATGGTTGGGGGAGAAGACCCACTGGGACAGATGGTAGCCTCATGTCAAGGCCATGCAGCATGTTCTTTAACGTTGGATTATTTTACCTCTGAGCGGCACTTTTTTGCACATCATGGGCTAAATATCCTGGTCACTAGGACCTCGAAGGCTCAGAGAATTTTGGGGGAGGGGACCCACTGGAACAGTTGTTGGGAGACAGATGGTAGCCTCCCGTCAAGGCCATCCAGCGTGTTCTTTAACGTTGGGTTGTTTTTACCTCTGAGCGGCACTTCTTTACCCACCATGGACTAAATGGCCAGGTCAGAAGGACCCCGAAGGCTCAGAGATGGTTGGGGGAGGGGACCCACTGGGACAGATGGTAGCCTCCCGTCAAGGCCATCCAGCGTGTTTTTTAACGTTGGATCATTTTACCTCTGAGCGGCACTTTTTTGCACACCATGGGCTAAATATCCAGGTCACAAGGACCTCGAAGGCTCAGAGAATGTTGTGGGAGGGGACCCAGTGGAACAGCTGTTGGGAGACAGATGGTAGCCTCCCGTCAAGGCCATCCAGCGTGTTCTTTAACGTTGGATTGTTTTACCTCTGAGCGGCACTTTTTTGTACACCATGGGCTAAATGGCCAGGTCACATGGACCCCGAAGGCTCAGAGAAGGTTGGGGGAGGGGACCCACTGGAACAGCTGTTGGGAGAGAGATGGTGGCCTCCCGTCAAGGCCATCCAGCGTGTTCTTTAACGTTGGGTTTTTTTACCTCTGCCTGTTACTTTTTTGCACACCATGGGCTAAATGGACAGGTCACATGGAACCCGAAGGCTCAGAGAAGGTTGGGGGAGGGGGCCCACTGGAACAGCTGTTGGGAGACTGATGGTAGCCTTCCGTCAAGGCCATCCAGCGTGCTCTTTAACGTTGGGTTGTTTTACCTCTGAGCGTCACTTCTTTGCACACCATGGGCTAAATGGCCAGGTCACATGCCCCGAAGTCTCAGAGAAGGTTGGGGGAGGGGACCACTGGGACAGATGGTAGCCTCACGTCAAGGCCATCCAGCTTGTTCTTTAAAGATGTATTGTTTGCCTCTGAGCGGTACTTTTTTACACACCATCGGCTAAATGGCCATGTCACAAGGACCCCGAATGCTCAGAGAAGGTTGGGGGAGGGGACCCACTGGGACAGATGGTAGCCTCACGTCAAGGCCATCCAGCGTCTTCTTTAACGTTGGATTGTTTTACCTCTGAGCGGCACTTTTTTGAAACCATGGGCTGAATGGCTAGGTCACAAGGACCTCGAAGGCTGAGAGAAAGTTGGGGGAGGGGACCCACTGAAACAGCTGTTGGGAGACAGATGGTAGCCTCCCGTCAAAGCCATCCAGCGTGTTCTTTAACTTTGGGTTGTTTTACCTCTGAGCGGCACGTTTTTGCACACCATGGGCTAAATGGCCAGGTCACAAGGACCCCGAAGGCTCAGAGAAGGTTGGGGGAGGGGACCCACCAGGACAGGTGGTAGCCTCACATCAAGGCCTTCCAGCGTGTTCTTTAACGTTGGGTTGTTTGATCTCTGAGCCGCACCTTTTTACACACCATGGGCTAAATGGCCAGGTCATTAGGACCCCGAATGCTCAGAGAAGGTTGGGGGAGGGGACCCATTGGGACAGATGGTAGCCTCACGTCTAGGCCATCCAGGTGTTGTTTAACGTTGGATTGTTTTACCTCTGAGCGGCACTTTTTTGAACACCATGTGCTAAATGGCCAGGTCACATGAACCCCGAAGGTTCAGAGAAGGTTGGTGGAGGGGACCCACTGGAACAGCTGTTGGGAGACAGATGGTAGCCTCCCATCAAGGCCATGCAGCGTGTTCTTTAACGTTGGGTTGTTTTACCTCTGAGCGGCACTTCTTTACCCACCATGGGCTAAATGGCCAGATCACAAGGACCCCGAAGGCTCAGAGATGGTTGGGGGAGGGGACCCACTGGGACAGATGGTAGCCTCCCGTCAAGGCCATCCAGCGTGTTCTTTAACGTTGGATCATTTTACCTCTGAGCGGCACTTTTTTGCACACCATGGGCTAAATGGCCAGGTCACAAGGACCCCGAAGGCTCAGAGAAGGTTGGGGGATGGGACCCCCCGGGACAGGTGGTAGTCTCACATCAAGGCCTTCCAGCGTGTTCTTTAACGTTGGGTTGTTTGATCTCTAAGCCGCACCTTTTTACACATCATGGGCTAAATGGCCAGGTCACAAGGACCCCTAAGGCTCAGAGATGGTTGGGGGAGAGGACCCACTCGGACAGATGGTAGCCTCACATCAAGGCCATCCAGCGTGTTCTTTAACGTTGGATTATTTTACCTCTGAGCGGCACTTTTTTGCACACCATGGACTAAATATCCAGGTCACAAGGACCTCGAAGGCTCAGAGAAGGTTGGGGGAAGGAACCCACTGGAGCAGCTGTTGGGGGACAGATGGTAGCCTCCCGTCAAGGCCAGCCAGCGTGTTCTTCAACGTTGAGTTGTTTTACCTCTGAGCGGCCCTTCTTTGCACACCATGGGCTAAATGTCCAGGTCACATGGACCCCGAAGGCTCAGAGAAGGTTGGGGGAGGGGACCCTCTGGGACAGATGGTAGCCTCACGTCAAGGCCATCCAGCGTCTTCTTTAACGTTGGATTGTTTTACCTCTGAGCGGCACTTTTTTGCAAACCATGGGCTGAATGGCTAGGTCACAAGGACCTCGAAGGCTGAGAGAAGGTTGGGGGAGGGGACCCACTGAAACAGCTGTTGGGAGACAGATGGTAGCCTCCCGTCAAGGCCATCCAGCTTGTTCTTTAACTTTGTGTTGTTTTACCTCTGAGCGGCACGTTTTTGCACACCATGGGCTAAATGGCCAGGTCACAAGGACCCCGAAGGCTCAGAGAAGGTTGGGGGAGGGGACCCACCGGGACAGGTGGTAGCCTCACATCAAGGCCTTCCAGCGTGTTCTTTAACGTTGGGTTGTTTGATCTCTGAGCCGCACCTTTTTACACACCATGGGCTAAATGGCCAGGTCACAAGGACCCCGAATGCTCAGAGAAGGTTGGGGGAGGGGACCCAGTGGAACAGCTGTTGGGAGACAGATGGTAGCCTCCCGTCAAGGCCATCCAGCGTGTTCTTTAACGTTGGATTGTTTTACCTGTGAGCGGCACTTTTTTGCACACCATGGGCTAAATGGCCAGGTCACAAGGACGTCGAAGGCTCAGAGAAGGTAGGGGGAGGGGACCCACTGGGACAGATGGTAGCCTCACGTCAAGGCCATCCAGCGTCTTCTTTAACGTTGGATTGTTTTACCTCTGAGCGGCACTTTTTTGCAAACCATGGGCTGAATGGCTAGGTCACAAGGACCTCGAAGGCTGAGAGAATGTTGGGGGAGGGGACCCACTGAAACAGCTGTTGGGAGACAGATGGTAGCCTCCCGTCAAGGCCATCCAGCGTGTTCTTTAACTTTGGGTTGTTTTACCTCTGAGCGGCACGTTTTTGCACACCATGGGCTAAATGGCCAGGTCACAAGGACCCCGAAGGCTCAGAGAAGGTTGGGGGAGGGGACCCACCGGGACAGCTGGTAGCCTCACATCAAGGCCTTCCAGCGTGTTCTTTAACGTTGGGTTGTTTGATCTCTGAGCTGCACCTTTTTACACACCATGGGCTAAATGGCCAGGTCACAAGGACCCCGAATGCTCAGAGAAGGTTGGGGGAGGGGACCCAGTGGAACAGCTGTTGGGAGACAGATGGTAGCCTCCCGTCAAGGCCATCCAGCGTGTTCTTTAACGTTGGATTGTTTTGCCTGTGAGCGGCACTTTTTTGCACACCATGGGCTAAATGGCCAGGTCACAAGGACGTCGAAGGCTGAGAGAAGGTAGGGGGAGGGGACCCACTGGGACAGATGGTAGCCTCGCGCAAGGCGTCAAGGCCATCCAACGTGTTCTTTAAAGTGCACAGGCGTATTGCTCTTCCGCACACGGAGCCACGGGTTAACGTCCCATCGGACGGACGGCGGCCTTTCCAAGCACATCGGTGTCCCTTACTGACTGTGGGCAGGGCGGGGAGTTCTGTGGAGATAAATCTCAACGCTGACCCAGCTGGGGGACTCGAATCTGGGAACTACAGATTACGATATATCGACTGAGCTCCCCTCCCCCGCCCCCCTCTAATGAAACGCAAACTGGGGAAAGATGTTTCCCATTCTAATATGAGAAAATTGGGGACTTTCTTTTTAAGAAACGTGAAATGGGTTGAATGTGGAACAAGGAATCGAAATGCTGCGACGGAAGAAATCATTGAATTTCAAGTGTTAAGTCTCGTGACAGTTGATGGTGAACAAACTGTACGACGTCATCGCGTTGTTCTAGTTTGCTTAAAAATGCGATTCTTAAAATTTCAAAAGGAGAAAGATTTTCACTCTTTTAAAACTCAATTGCGTCAAGAACTGAATGAGGGAGAATTAGGACAAAGTGAGCGGAGGTCACGAGAGGTAAGCAGGAAAGAGATCGAAAACTTTTCTGGTTCGGCAGACGAAAATATTTTTTTGAAATGGGGACGTTTAATGCAGACAATTGTCGGTCCTGAAACGAATCTTACGATACGTAGAAACGGAGTGGGGGGAGGGGGGTTTAGGACAGTTGGTCCACTATTATTTGAGGGAGATTGAGCGAATCAATTCAAGCGAAACTTGCAACGGAATGAAATAGGAGCGTTCATTATGAAAGGATTTGAAAGGTCAATCGGCGAGGGTGCCACACTCGTAATATTCAGTTCCCAGGTTCGAGTCCGAATTGTGGCAGCGTTCAGATTTATCTCCGCTAATCCCCACTCCGATCGGAAGGAGAGAAAAAGGACACCAAGCGGCTGAAAGGGTGTCCGTCCGACCGGTCGTCAGCGCCATGTGCACGGAACTAAGTACAGTCGCTCAAAAAAGTATCCGAACGCTATGGTTGATTACGGAATTTAGAAAAAATATCTGGCAACGATTTGTTTAGAAATTATTTATCTGGCAACGATTCTTCGTGTCAGGTGACACGAAGGTTGCCAGATCACTATTTTCTAAAAAAATCATTGCCAGATATTTTTTTCTGATTTCTGTAATCAACCATAGCGTTCGGATACTTTTTTGAGCGACAGTACCCTGCGCACGCTTAAGAACACGCTGGATGACCTTGACCGG
Organism: Ryuthela nishihirai; assembly: GCA_038380435.1. Taxonomy (NCBI): domain Eukaryota; kingdom Metazoa; phylum Arthropoda; class Arachnida; order Araneae; family Heptathelidae; genus Ryuthela; species Ryuthela nishihirai. Next base: position 116,604,555 of record JAWZYU010000002.1, on the reverse strand, counting down.
AGGCTACCATCTGCCTCCCAACAACTGTTCCAGTGGGTCCCCTTCTCCCAACCTTCTCTGATCCCTTGGGGTCCTTGTGACCTGGTCATTTAGCCCATTGTGTGCAAAAAAAGTGCCACTCAGAGGTGAAACAACGCAATCGATTTAATGAGAGTGGCTTTTGATGTTTCTGAATTGAAATCAAGCGTTTTTATTACAAGGAACTAATTTCAATGTTTCTGAATTGAAATCAAGCGTTTTTATTACAAGGAACTAATTTCAATGTGGCTGGATGGCAACAATTAGAATGTAAGCTATCTTAATCGCATCTGCAGGATGTCATTGGATCTGCAATCCTGAATGGAGATTCCAATTTAAAAATCAAAGCCACATTTGCGTCAATTTCATTTTAATGAGTTGTGAGTATTTGAGATCCTTTTTCCTTTCCTAAAGGTTTACCATCGAAAGAAATCGTCTGTTTAGTGGTCGGGTTGGTTTCACCTTTTTTTCCGTGACTCGGAATTTCGGGTTCATCTGTCCAATCGGCGATCCAATTGTAGCGATTTCGTTTGGCGTCTCCTCTGTGCGCAGCATCTGACGGAGATCCGTCGCTGGCCGTCAGGTCAATAACTCTGACCTCGGGTCACCACTTGACGAGTTACACCTGCGCCGAGGATCTGATGCCTCGCGCGACAAAGAGAACTCATTTCGCGTTTTGGTTGGGGTCAGCGAGGGGAATCTTCAAAAGCGACTTCTTTCACGGAATAGGCTTAAGATCTTATGCTCAGAGGTTCCGAAATTTGGGGAATAAATTAATACTGTAACTCTTAGAATTTGAAATTTTGAAGATTTATGGTTGTAGTTATGTAAATGGTTTTCAACTTCCAGTAATTGTGACCACCTGGGGTCGTTTGCAGATTTCGTTTCTAAAGAAATAATCAAGCGAAGAGAGGAAGGAGAAAGAGGAGGGGGAATGAGGAGGAGGAATGAGGAGGAAGAAGAGGAGGAATGGGGTGGGGGAATGAAAAGGAAGAGGAGGAGGAATGAGGAGAACTGAGGAGGAGGAATGAGGAGGAAGAGGAGGAGGAATGAGGAGGAATTAGGAGGAGGAATTAGGAGGAGGAATGAGGAGGAATTAGGAGGAGGAATGAGGAGGAAGAGTAGAAAGTGGAGGAGGAATGACTAGGAATGAGGAGGGGGAAATACGAAGACGATGGTGTAATCGGGGGAGGCAGAAGAATTGTTGGAGGTTTTCATGAATGCAGGTTTGATTTTTAATTTGATAAGAATTGTGATTAGGATGAATGCGAATTTATGTTAATCACTGCAACGAGGCGAAAGGAATGGAACAATCGGATTTAAAAAGTTCAGAACAGACGAACTTTTAACAGAAGCATAACGAAAAGATTTTACAGAATCGAAAGTGTTAAGGTGGCCACCACCGGTTCAGATTAAAAAAGGGAAAATTTACATATTTTCCTGTTGTTAAGTGAGATTTTGCTGTTCCGTGAATGCACGAATATTTCACAATCTCAGATCGTTAGCTTTAAAAACAGATTTATAGTTTTCGTCTGTTAGCATAAACATTAATGTTTTGTTTTAAGAGATAATTATTCTTAATTTGGAAAGGTGTTGCCAGAGCTGTCGTAACAACTCAGTAATCAGGCGGTCACCACTTTCATAGTGAAACTTACGTCAGTATCTACGTCGTTGAATACATTCTCGGAATTTTTTTTTTGTTGTGAATTCTGTTTCCATGCAAATAAATAAATATAGTATACTGCACATAGAGATTAGTATATATATATATATCTATGCTATACCTCTGTACTGTTTGAGACCTCGCCAAGCAATCTCGAGGCCTGGGGATTAATAAGAATTACTTTTCATATTTATTATTCTTCAAATAGTTTTAATTTGCACCGTTAGACGGCAATTATGTTTGAAAGCGGCTGCCCTTCAAACGAATATTGTCAACATTTTGCGCGTGAGAATTTCGAAATATTGCTGTTCGCGTGAGGCGGTGAAAGGGCCTTAATATTGACAGCAGAGACTGGTCCAGATTAAAAAATTCCCCGCTCCCCTTGGGGATATGGATTTCCCGCCTCCCCTTGGGGATACCCAAGGGGAGGCGGGAAACATCAGTGAGAAAGGAAAAACTCTTTCTGGGCTAGACTTTTGAAATATTAATATTTCCATCCTCCTTTAGTTCGAATTTCTACCGTTAGAGCTCGCTAATTTTGGAAAATATCAAAATTTTTCTCTTCGAAAACGACCATTTTATATTCTCCAAAACTGACTGGGTTGGTTTGTTTTACCTCTGAGCAGCATTTTTTTGCACACAATGGATTAAATGGCCAGGTCACAAGGACCCCGAAGGCTCAGAGAAGGTTGGGGACCCACGGAAATAGCTGTTGGGAGACGGATGATACCCTCCCATGAAGGCCATCCAGCGTGTTCTTTAAAGTGCACAGAGTATGGCTCTCTCCCGCACACGGGGCTACGACTTAACGCCCCCATCCGACGGACGGCGGACTTTGCAATCCCATCGGTCCAAAAGTGAGGGGAACTATTGATTTAATTGCATAATAAAAGAGTTGCTGTTGGTGAATCTGCGATCAGTAGTTCATGCCTTGACCGGCGAGGTCATCGGCATTAAGATTATAAATGATTAAGATAAGAAACATCATTATCGTTAGAATCAGAACATTTTCCGTCGCAGGCATTCGTCGAAAAGCTTCTTAAAAAATTCGTTTTTAAAAGACTATTTATTTGTTGTCAGTATTCAGAATTTCACCTCACCAGAGAAAGAAATAATCTTTCCCTTTGATCTCTTCCATTTCAGGAAGTGCTGGAGCATTCTCGTCCCAGAGCGGCGAAGGCCGTGTTCCTCGTCACCGACGGGTACTCGAATGGCGGCGATCCAAGACCCGCAGCCAAAGTGCTTCGGGACCAAAATGTCGAAGTCTTCACCTTCGGCATCCAGAATGGCAACGTACGGGAACTGTACGACATGGCCTCGGAACCAGCAGAAGAACACAGCTTCATCCTCGACAGTTTCGAAGAATTCGAAGCACTTGCGAGAAGGGCATTGCACGAGGGTAAAACAGTTTTCAATTTATTAGCAAGGACCTAAATTGCAAAAGTTCTCACTTTCAATTTCGTCATTTCTTTGTTCTTCCTTTAGTGTTAGCCATTTCGTTGGAAGGAATCCCGAGATCAACAAAATAGAGGGAGAGAAAATTGGGAATTTTATTTCGCTTCTCCTAAACACATAAGCAAAGACTTCTCTACTGACTTAGTAATCAAGATTCGTTAACCATTTCATCAATGACGTATTCATATCTTTACTTTTTGCAGATGGCAGACTCCACGTCACTAGTTTCCAGGTCTTCCTTCATTTCGCGGAGACCATTTCCCCAGGTCATCCTCATATTTCTCTACAAGACATAAACCACTTATTCCTATTTCTCCCTTATCTTTCTCTGCAATGTATAAACCACTTACTCATATTTCTCTGCAAGGCATAAACCACTTACTCATATTTCTTCCCTATCTTTCTCTGCAAGATGTGAGCAGCTGCATCATTTCTTGGTTATCTCTCGCTGCAAGGTATAATTCTTTCTCCTTCTTATCATTCTCTGGAAGACATAAACCTCTCCCCTTCCTTATCTTTCCCTTCAAGTTTTAGACCACTTTAACTGATCTTCCTTACCCTTCAGTGCATTAACCACTTCACCAGGTGTTCCTTATCTTTCTGTGCCACGCATAAACCCTTCACCAGGTGTTCCTTATCTTTCTCTGCCATGCATAAACCCTTCACCAGGTGTTCCTCATCTTTCTGTGCCACGCATAAACCCTTCACCAGGTGTTCCTTATCTTTCTGTGCCACGCATAACCCCTTCACCAGGTGTTCCTTATCTTTCTGTGTCACGCATAAACCCTTCGCCAGGTGTTCCTTATCTTTCTGTGCCACGCATAAACCCTTCACCAGGTGTTCCTTATCTTTCTGTGCCACGCATAAACCCTTCACCAGGTGTTCCTTATCTTTCTGTGCCACGCATAACCCCTTCACCAGGTGTTCCTTATCTTTCTGTGCCACGCATAACCCCTTCACCAGGTGTTCCTTATCTTTCTGTGCCACGCATAAACCCTTCACCAGGTGTCCCTTATCTTTCTGTGCCACGCATAAACCCTTCACCAGGTGTTCCTTATCTTTCTGTGCCACGCATAAACCCTTCACCAGGTGTTCCTTATCTTTCTGTGCCACGCATAAACCCTTCACCAGGTGTTCCTTATCTTTCTGTGCCACGCATAAACCCTTCACCAGGTGTTCCTTATCTTTCTGTTACACGCATAACCCCTTCACCAGGTGTTCCTTATCTTTCTGTGCCACGCATAAACCCTTCACCAGGTGTTCCTTATCTTTCTGTGCCACGCATAAACCCTTCACCAGGTGTCCCTTATCTTTCTGTGCTACGCATAACCCCTTCACCAGGTGTTCCTTATCTTTCTGTGCCACGCATAACCCCTTCACCAAGTGTTCCTTATCTTTCTGTGCCACGCATAACCCCTTCACCAGGTGTTCCTTATCTTTCTGTGCCACGCATAAACCCTTCACCAGGTGTTCCTTATCTTTCTGTGCCACGCATAAACCCTTCACCAGGTGTTCCTTATCTTTCTGTGCCATGCATAAACCCTTCACCAGGTGTCCTTATCTTTCTGTGCCACGCATAAACCCTTCACCAGGTGTTCCTTATCTTTCTGTGCCACGCATAAACCCTTCACCAGGTGTTCCTTATCTTTCTGTGCCACGCATAAACCCTTCACCAGGTGTTCCTTATCTTTTTGTGCCACCCATAAACCCTTCACCAGGTCTTGCTTTTTTTTTTCTTTCGCTCTCTAACTCGCAGTCACCACCCGTTTATTACTTTTTTTTACCCTCCAACCTGGACCTCGTCTTTAAGGGCCAACCATCATACTATGACCATCGTACCAATAAAGGGTTCATTTCTTTGATTCAGGTTGTTTTTTTCTAGCCATGACATTACTTCTGAAAATATTATATTAATAGATATAAATTTTTTTAAATTGCTCCAAATATAAAAGCTTAAAAACGAAATTATTAAAGTTAAAATTAAATTTGTATTTGTAGAAAAATCCTCGAACTGAGAGGCATTTCCGCTTTTTGTTTTCCAGATCTTCAAATCGGCAGCTACCTTCAGCAGTTGCCAGATTCCTGCGACAAACTCTGCTCGCGAGGGGAAGACTGCTGCGATGCCAAGGCCGTCTGCACGTGCGGAACTCACACGGGATACTACGCGTGCTTATGCAAGAGAGGATATTTCGGCACCGGACTCGAGGGCGACTGCAGAGGTAAGGGGGCTCAGCTGCGGAGACTGTGAGCATGCGCAGTGTGGCGCTTCCGCAGTCTTCATCGACCTGTCATCGGTGAGAGGAGTCAACGCTTCTACTGCGCATGCTCACTGTCTCCTTGGAATGTGAAATGTGATTTTTTTTTGTACCACGAATTTGGTTGTTTTCTGTTAGAAGTATCATTTTAATATTAATGTCAATCAAAAATAACATCTAAATATACACTGGCGGAAATTGAAAAACGAACACCCAGAAGGAGGATTGGATGAAAGTCATTGGATGAAATAATGACGTCACTGAGGAAATAATGACGTCACTAAATACCAGCTGCGTACATGCCAATGTACGCAGTTCGTATTTAAGGACTAGGTCTTGAAGGAAGAAGTCATTCGTCTTGTGTTGTTCAGTGCTCTTGGAAGAAGTCATTCGTCTTGTGTTGTTCAGTGCTCTTGGAAGAAGCTGCCATTCCTGGACGACGCAGGCGCGCACCATTTCTTCAGTTGGCGGAGTTTGAGCGAGGTCGTACAGTGAGTCTTCGGGAAGCAGGGTGGTCTCTTCGTTGGTCGAGAGGTATCGGCAGTGGTACGATGGCGCGAAGAGCATTCGCACACTCGCAGACGTGGTTCCGGACACAATGAGGGGATCGTCGTCTCATTGGAGGGTGGCAGAGCACAATTCAATCCTCTGTCGTACCAAGGGGGTCTGCAAGAACGATACCTATTCGTCTTTTGGAAGCAGGACTACGAGCACGTTTGCAGTGGTGAGGGAAGAATGGCAGTCTGGTCTTCTGTGATGAAAGCCGTTTTAGGAACGTCTGGTGGTCGTTTACGCGTCCGTAGGCGACAAGGTGAGCGGCTTCTTCCATCGGGCATCCCCTTAGAGGTGATATCCAGCATTTGTACGATCGATTTGTACGACAGACCATGTATTGCTGCTCGATGAGGTCCACCACCTTATTACAATGTTCCTTCTGTGAAATGTAATCCTCATTGAAAGGTACAATCAACATTGAATCACTTCACTGCCCTTTCTCAACAAGTTCTCTCGACTCAATAAAGCTCACAGATTACGCTTCAATTGTTGATGGGGTTCTTTTTTTCAATTCCCGCCAGTGCATAATGAAATATTTTAAGAAGACGACCTGCGATTTTTATCGATGTTGATGGCAGTTGTCCGTTTCCGTTGCAGCGTGTCCCTCGGGCACCTATCGTCCAAGTGACGGCCCCGGAGACCTTTCCTCGTGCCTTCCTTGCCCTGATGCCAATCACATCTCATTGCCCGGAAGTTCGGATATCGAGGAATGCCTCTGCAAACAAGGATTCCAGAAGAGCGGAAAGAAATGCGTCGGTGAGTTTTTCTTCTTCCTTATAGGGGGGGGGGGGGCGGTTAGCGGAGATGAATTCTTAATGCTGGCCAAGGGGGGCTCTAACCTAGGAAATGCAGATGGCGAGCCTGGTGCGCGACAAAGTGACCCTGCCACACGTGCATCGGGTATAATTTCCTCGCACAAAGAGCCAATGGGGTCACGTGTCCCATCAGATGGAAATGGATTCGATGCAGCTGATTGGGATGTGATGAGTAAATTAATTCCAATTTTCTAATAAAAGTTATTTCGCCATTTGTTTTCTCATGTACAACACAAAATTGTTTCTGTTTCAATTTCTTTCTCCCCAGTTCTGGAATGTCCTCCTCTGATCCCTCCCAAGCACGGCTACTTCGTGAACCACTTCTGCAGCAACGTCTTCAACGCTGCCTGTGGCATCAGGTGCGAAGACGGATATAAGCTGCACGGCAGCAGCATCAGACTCTGCGCCGACAATGGAACGTGGACTGGAGAGGAGACGACCTGCTCGCGTAAGTCTCTTCCCTTTCAAAGGGAAAAGAAAGAAAGTTAAAATTTTGAGATATCACCGAAGATAAAAGATTAATACACCGGTGTGCATAAATTAATCAGCAACCCTAAGTTACGTCCATGGACAGCTGACGTCGAAACTGCAAAATAAATTCTTTTCATTTGTAAAGATATGATAGCAGATAAAGATCTCAAATTTATCAACATCTCGATTTTCAACAATATTTAGTGAGTTATTTGAATATTTAAGAATGCCAGTCTTAAGAAACTTACAAAACTGATGAATAGTGAAAGAATTCTTTACAGAAACTTTTAAAATACAGCTTAATTTTATTAAACACTTTGATAACAACACTTGTTAATAAGTTTTAATTAACTTCTGAAGTCAATTTTTCTTTCTGGCATTGTTCACAGTTAAATATTAAAACTTTCACAACTCATTAAATACTGAACCAATATTGTTGAAAATCTCGACACTAATATATTTTATTGAGATCTTTATTATCTGCTATCACATTTTCATCCCCCCCCCCAAATAAAATAGTAATTATTCGGCGTCTGCTTCCCATTGCCATAACATGGGTTGCTCCTTAATTCGTGTAAACTAGTGTGGTAATGACAAAGTTACTTTTCAGTGACGTCAACGTGCCAATGGATAAATGCAGGACCTCTCGGAGGTCCTCGAAGGTCCTGAAAACTTTCAGATTTTAAGATTTCCTCCATTTTAGGAATGAGGGAAATCTTCAAAATGTCGTCCGACATAATTAAGTTTAGAAGTTCCTTTGAGCTTGAGTCTCGAGTCAGATATCCCTCCTCCAACCAGCCCCTCCCCAAATATGCCTCCTTCCAACTCCTCCCTCCCCTATCCAAACATCCCTCCTTCCAACTCCTCCCTCCCCTCCCCTCCCCAAACATCCCTCTTCCAACTCCCCCTATTCAAACATCCCTCCTTCCAACTCCTCCCTCCCCTTCCCTCCCCAAATATCCCTCCTTCCAACTCCTCCCTCCCCTCCACTCCCCAAACACCCCTCCTCCAACTCCCCCTATCCAAACATCCCTACTTCCAACTCCTCCCTCCCCTCCCCAAACATCCCTCTTCCAACTCCTCCTCCCCTTCCATCACCTCCCCTCCCCAAACATCGCTCTTCCAACTCGTCCTCCCCTTCCCTCCCCAAATATCCTTCCTTCCAACTCCTCCCTCCCCTTTTCTCCCCAAATAACCCTCCTCCAACACCTCCCTCCCCATCCCTCCCCAAATATCCCTCCTTCCAACTCCCCCTCCCCTTCCCTCCCCCAAATATCCCTCCTTCCAACTCCACCCTCCCCTCCCGAAATATCCTGCCTTCCAACCCCCCTCCCCATCCCCCCCAAATATCCCTCAGTCCAACTCCTCCCCTTTCCTCCCCAAATATCCATCCTTCCAACTCCTCCCTCCCCTTACCTCCCCAAATATCCCTCCTTCCAACTCCTCCCTCCCCAAAAATCCCTCCTTCTAACTCCTCCCTCCCCTTCCTTCCCCAAATATCCCTCTTTCCAACTCCTCCCTCCCCTCCCCAAATATCCCTCCTTCCAACTCCTCTCTCCCCAAATATCCATCCTTCCAATTCCTCCCTCCCAAAATATCCCTCCTTCCAACTCCTCTCTCCCCATCCCTCCCCAAACATCCCTCCTTCCAATTCCTCCCTTCCCTCCCCAAATATCCCTCCGTCCAACTCCTCCCTCCCCATCCTTCCCCAAATATCCCTCCTTCCAACTCCTCCCTCCACTTCCCTCCCCAAATATCCCTCTTCCAACTCCTCCCTCCCCTTCCCTCCCCAAATATCCCTCCTTCCAACACCACCTCCTCTTCCCTCCCCAAATATCTCTTCTTCCAACTCCTCCCTCCCCAAACATCCCACCTTCCAACTCCTCCCTCCTCAAATATCCCTCCGTCCAACCCCTACCTCCCCTTTCCTCTCCAAATATCTCTCCTTCCAACTCCTCCCTCCCCTTCCCTCCCTAAATATCACTCCTTCCAACTCCTCCCTCCCCTTCCCTCCCCAAACATCTCTCATTCCAACTCCTCCCTCCCCTCTCCAAATATCCCTCCTTCCAACTCCTCCCTCCCCTTCCCTCTCCAAATATCCCACCTTCCAACTCCTCCCTCCCAAAATATTCCTCCTTCCAACTCCTCACTCCCCATCCCTCCCCAAACATCCTTCCCTCCCCTCCCCAAATATCCTTCCTTCCAACTCCTCCCTCCCCTCCCCTTCCCAAATATCCCTCCTTCCAACTCCTCCCTCCCCAAATATCCATCCTTCCAATTCCTCCCTCCCAAAATATCCCTCCTTCCAACTCCTCCCTCCCCAAACATCCCTCCTTCCAATTCCTCCCTCCCCTCTCCAAATATCCCTCCTTCCAACTCCTCCCTCCCCTTCCCTCCCCCAAATATCCTTCCTTCCAACTCCTCCAGGTAAAGTTCTTCCCATGATTGTGCTTAATAGAATTAAGAATCTGGTTAACAGGCAATTGTGTGATGAGCAATGTGGATTCAGAAGTGGTAGGGGATGTGTGGATCAGATATTTTCACTTAGGCAGATTCTTGAGAAATGTTTAGAGTTTCAGAAACCTTTGATTGCTAGCTTTGTTGATTTCGAAAAGGCTTTTGATTCTGCCGATCGTCATAATTTGTGGTTGATTGTGTGATCATATGGTATACCTGACAAGTTAGTTAACATAATGAAAGCTCTCTATAATAAAACTGAGTCGTGTGTGAGAGTTGGTAAGGCTTGTAGCAATTGGTTTAGCATTACTTCTGGTGTTCGACAAGGGTGCATTTTGTCTCCTTTTCTCTTTAGTTTGGTTGTTGATTATGTTATGTGAAATTCACTCCAAGGGAAAGATTTTGGCCTTAAATGGACTGGAGATAGGAAAATTTCTGATTTAGATTATGCTGATGATTTAGCCCTTTTGGCAAATGATGTTGATGAGATGAACTCTTTCATTCGAGATGTTGATGAGACTGGTAGTAGAGTAGGTTTGGTTATAAACAGAGAGAAAACTAAAGTGATGAAAATTGGTCAGGCAGGCTGTGATTCAGTTATTCTGAATGGTTGCAGTCTTGAGCAGGTGTCACAGTTTAATTATCTTGGGAGCTATGTAACAGATAATGGTGATGTGCGGCATGAGATTAACAGACGAATAGGGATTGCTGCCGGGACTTTTAAGAATCTATGGAGAGTGTGGAGAAATAGGCGTATACACCTAAAGACTAAAATTAGGCTGTATAATAGTTTGGTTCTTTCTAGGGTTAGTTATGGTAGTGAAACTTGGACACTTTGTAAACAAGATAACAGGAAACTCGATGCTTTTGATTCCAGATGCTTACGCAGTATCTTGGGTATTAGGTGGTTCAACTTTGTAACTAATGATGAGGTTAGGCAAAGGAGTTTGCAACCTCCTTTAAGCAGCATATTGTGCAGAGAGAGACTCCGTTGGTTTGGCCATGTTGCCCGTATGAATAATTATAGATTGGCGAATAGGGTTATGAAGAGTGTGCCTGAAGGCCTCAGAAAGAAGGGGAGACCTAAGATGTGGTGGGCAGACAATGTCAAACAGGACCTTGTTAGAATTGGTGTGCAGTGGCCAGATGCAATAGATGTAGCTCAGGACAGACTTGCTTGGAGAACTAAACTGCACGGTCTGGTTGGACCTCCCTAGCCCATGGCTGCTTGAGGATGGGGATGATGTATGAGGCAACAGAGTTGTCCTCTTCCCGGATAGATGGCGCCACTGTGCGAATGAAATAAGAAAAATCCGGAAAGTTTATAAGGTCACACAAGCTGAGAAAAGGTGAGCCATTTTGCGGTGTAGTAGTAGCATAACAGGCCTGGTTCCTGGAGACGTGGGTTCGAATCCCACTCATGGCGAAACGAAATTTTTTCAGCTTATTATTTCATGACCTGATGACATGTCACGTGATCTCATGTCTTTCACATCCCTCTCTGATCGAGACAATTTTCCCGCCAAATTTGATATCACCTTTCAGTGAATGAACGTGGATCGATTTGCTAACTGAACTTAATCGCTCGTGCATTCGTCTTTCTTTCCAACTGCTTCAGAAGACATTGCCTTCACGTGACACAGATACTTCAGTTGCGTATTGCTCGTGAAAAGTGTTCGTGCCATCGAAAAAGAGGTGATCTGGATCTGGCGCAGGTAGCTCAGTGGTCAGAGCACCTCGCATGTCATCAAGAGGTCGTGGGTTCGGATCCCAGAAGCATTTTTGGTTTCTTGCAGAACAATATTTCCTCTAAGTCTGTCATCGCAGTGCAAGAGTAACTTTCAGCGTGAAACGGGATTCCATTTATTCGATGAGTTGCCATTAATTAAAGGATGAAAGGATACGAGCTTATAGTCATCACTGAAAGCTCGTATCGACGAGTCATGACTGTGACGACCATACCTATTTGATGATTAAATAGAGGAAGCGAAATTCATCACAGAATCTCTCAATCTGCATGATCCGCAAATAAAAGCAATAAGGCCAATTTGTTTTGTGTACTTTTGATGTTTTTGCATCATTCCCTCGATGATGACTCTCTCAATTGTTTATTTCTACAATGATTTTAGAATTTGCTATCTGATGATGATGATGATGATGATTCTTTCTTGTTCCAGTGAAGACGTGTCCGCCTCTGCGATCGCCTCGCCACGGATTCGTTCTCTGCGATCGCAACAATTCCGTCTTCGAGACCGAATGTCATTTCACTTGTGAACCTGGCTACACCCTCGTGGGGTCGAAGAAGCGCACGTGCCTCGCCATTGCATTGTGGGATGGCCTGCCTGCTCTCTGCAGATGTAAGTCTTTCCACTTTCTTCAAATCGTGTCTCAGGAATGACGTAGACATTTTTGAAACATTAAAAATACTTTTCACTATACGACCCACAAATGAAAAGTACTGTCGCTCAGAAAAAAAAGTATCCGAACCCTATAGTTGATTGCAGAATTCAGGAAAAAAATATCTGGAAGCGATTTTTTTTTTTTTTTCTGAATTCTGTAATCAACCATAGTGTTCGGATACTTTTTCGAGCGACTGTACAGCCTGTATACATCTGTGGGATAGAGTCTACCAGTGTCTGACATTCAGCACGAGGGATGGAACACCACTCATCCTCGCGATCAATTGCTTCTTGTTCGATGTGGCTGGTAAACGTTGCCTGGAAAGTCGGTCCAGACGATTCCATAGATTTTCAATAGAATTGATATTTGGGGACTGTGGTGGCCACGCGAGGTGAAACAGTTCAGTCTGATGCTCCTCAAATCACAATGTGGGGATAATTGTCATCGTGAAATTCTCCCTTCGTGAAAGAAATGCTCGACCATTGGATGAAGCTGATCACTCAGGATTGGCATTAATCTTGCCTTCTCATCGAATGAGTGCACCGAAACCGTGTCACGAGGAAGCACACCACGTCATCACAGAACCGCTTACAGTAGCAAACGAGTTAAGAGTTACTGAAAAAAATTCATCGCCGACACGGCGGGAATCGAACCCGCAACTCTGCAGATCGATGCCAGAGCGCACTGCCACACACCACGCATCGGACATGAAAATCTTTCAGAGTAAGACCTTATGAATCTTCACTGAGACGTCGCTGACACAGCGCCATCTGTACTCAAGGCGATGAAACTTCTTCCAATCGTTGCTCTGGCATGAATCTGGAGAGTCGCGGGTTCGATTCCCGCCGTGTCGGCGATGATTTTTTTTTCAGAAACTTTTAACTAATGTTTGAAGTCTATCTCTACAGGTATTCTGTGTCTTTACTATGGATCGATAATGTCAGATGATTCGTCATATCACGTTCCTCCACTGCGCACACCTCAATCGCAAATAGCATGTCAGAGAGGCTCTAGAGCAGAGGTCCCGAAACTTATTTGCCCTACCGCCCCCTTTTGAGAGAAAAAATTACTCAGCGCCCTCCTGGAAATCTTCCTTCTTTAAGCGAACAAACAGAAAGATGAGTGACAAATTTGCGTTTCTTTACGTATCTATATTTCTACCTACGTCCTATAACATAGCAAAAAAAGATGTTGTTGTAAATAAGACACCTTGAAGCTTGAAATTAAAAAATTATTTTACACAACAGATTTCTTATCTTCCCTTCTTTCTTTATGCTTCGACGTCCCCCCCCCCCAATTGCACCCGAGGCTACAACCGACCCCCTGGATCGTTTCAGCGCCCTGCAGGGGGCGGTTTCGCTCTCTTTGGGAAACATTGCTCTAGAGGGAAGAATCTAGAGGGAAGAAGAACCCTCAGCTGGAATCCGTTCTTAACTCTAAATGGCACTTAAATACAGCCTCTATCCAGCCTCGTTTTCGTCAGAAGGAGTCGATGTGAAGATTGCGTTGGGGCCAGAAAAGATCGCGAGCCATAGTGGATTATTTCACCACTGACTCTTCGTGACTCCTAATTAGTGTAACTCTTTCACAACGGGGGGCTTGGGTGGCTCAGTTGGTAGCGCGCCAGGCTCGTAATCTGCAGTTCCCAGATTCGAGTCCCAGCTGGGTCAGCGTTGAGATTTATCTCCGCTTAATTCCCCGCCCTGCCCACGGTCAGTAGGGGACACCGATGGGCTTGGAAAGACCGCCGTCCGTCGGATGGGACGTTAAGCCGTGGCCCCCATGTGTGGGAGAGTCATACCCTGTGCACGTTAAAGAACACGCTGGATGGCCTTGACGGGAGGCTACCATCTGTCTCCCAACAGCTGTTCCAGTGGGTCCCCTCCCCCAACCTTCTCTGAGCCTTCGGGGTCCATGTGACCTGGCCATTTAGCCCATGGTGTGCAAAAAAGTGCCGCTCAGAGGTAAAACAACCCAACCCAACTTTCACAACGGAACTGACCTCGTCTTTCTGTATTATTAACTCTAATCGCATCGAGATCTGTTGATAGGGATTTTCAACTATTCAAGTTTTGTCTCGGTGGTTAGCACGCTTGGCTACTGATCTGAGGGACCTGGGTTCGAGCCCCGGGTAAGGCATGGCTGTTTGTGTCGTTTTTCTGCTGATGTTCCGCCATCCTCACAGATCTTCTACTCTGGCATATAAACTGACAGGCTCCTGTCAGACCTCTGTGGCAAGCAGCTGCTTGAGGGGTATTTATTTTTTTATCTTTATTTTGTCTTAAAGTATAAGTGTTAACAATGAAGTGTGATATTCATTATACATTATCCTTTATCAATTCAATGTTTCGCTTTCTTTACACGATGTCTGCTAAAGAGAGAATTGTATTCGAATAATGAGCATCATCGTTTCCGTCTTCCTCCCCCCCCCTCCCCAGCTATCAGTTGTCCTCCTCTGAAGTCCGTTCCTTTCGGCTCCGTGACCCCAGCGAAGTGTGTCCAGGGCAAGTCCAGTTACGGCGATGTCTGCAGCTACGAATGCATCGCAGGATTCGAGATCAGCGGACCCAGCAGTCGACGGTGCACGGACCCAGGGGTGTGGAGCATCGACGGTCACGTGACCACTTGCCTTGGTACGTAATAGAATTCCTTCTACGGAATCCCATTTTTCTTTCAAAATGAAAAGTACAGTCGCTCAAAAAAAGTATCCGAACACTATGGTTGACTACAGAATTCAGAAAAAATATCTGGCAACGATTTTTTTTTAGAAGTTATTGATCTGGCAACCGTTGTGTCACGTGACACGAAGGTTGCCAGATCAATAATTTCTAAAAAAAATCGTTGCCAGATATTTTTTTCTGAATTCTGTAATCAACCATAGTGTTCGGATACTTTTTTGAGCGACTGTCCCCATATTGATCAGAGAACTGAAAAAAAACGGAATTCCTTTTCTAGTTGTTACAAACTCTGGACAAAATGCACCCATTTTGTACTTGAAGTTGTATTGTCTGATGCTGATGCCTGTGCATCCAATTACGAAAGAGGACCAACCCGAACCTCTTCTTGGTGTTGGCCACCCTCTTACGGCACAAAGTTAATATTGCTTGTTTATTTCTTTAGATATCGAACCGCCAACAATCAAGTGCCCAAAAGACATTGTTCTGGATGCGGATGAGAACGAGGCCAGTGCAACGGTCACGTGGTCCATTCCGACGACTTCGGACAACAGCGGCGAAGAACCGAGCTTGTCCGTCATCCCCGCCATCGAATCGCCAAGGAGCTTCGACATAGGGGTCGCCGCTGTGCTCTACTCTGCTGAAGACAAAGCCAAGAACAGGGCCAACTGCTCCTTCACGGTCACGGTTCGAGGTAACCTCCTTCACACACTCTATCTCTGTTTCGTAATCTTGCTTCAAAATAATGTAAGATGGAATGGAATCCATAATGGTTGGGACATTTAATTCCACCAGCTACCTCATTCTAAAGCCTATTTCATCATTTAAGCGCACTTGGCTACTAATCCAAGGGACCTGGGTTCGAACCCGAGTAAGGCATGGATGTGTGTGTCGTTTTTCTGCTGAGGTCCTGCCATCCTCTCAGACCTTTTGCTGTAGCATATAAACTGACAGGTTCCTGTCAGACCTCTGTGGCAAGCAGCTGCTTGAGGGTTTTTTTTTAATTTTATTTTTTTTTGTTTTACCTCTGAACGACACTTTTTTTGCACACCATGGGTTAAATAGCCAGGTCACAAGGACTCCGAAGGCTCAGAGAAGGTTGGTAGAGGGGACCCACTGGAACAGCTGTTGAGAGACAGATGGTAGCCTCCCGTCAAGGCCATCCAGCGTGTTCTTTAACGTGCACAGGGTATGACTCTCCTGCACACGGGGCCACGGTTAACGTCCCATCCGACGGACGGCGGCCTTTCCAAGCCCATCGGTGTCTCCTACTGACCGTGGGCATAGAATTTTGCGGAGATAAATCTCAACGCTGACCCAGCTGGGACTCGAACCTAGGAACTACAGATTACGGGCCTGGCGCGCTACCGACCGAGCTCTCCCCCCCCCCCCCATTTAAGACGGGAATCACCACCTCTTTGCAGAACAGAATAATAGTAAAGTAGAACAAGTCTTAGCAAGGAAATTATCCTCAGGTTAAATGCACTTAAATTTCAGATTTAATTTTTTATAAACTGTTTATTCCCGATATGAATGGAGGAAACCAGATCAAATCCTAAAATATCTTTTAACTTTAAAATGAACCAATGACTTGTCGTGATAAGAGAAATTTCGCTCTAAATGACGTCAGTGAATAAGTTATGAATTTTGTAAACGAGGTTCGGTTCTTTTTTTTGTTTTTTGCTCACAGTGGCCAGGTCACAAGGACCCCAAGAGCTCAGAGAAGAGACAGACTTTCTCCCCGTCAAGGCCATCCAGCGTGTTCTTTAACGTGCACAGGGTAGGGCTCTCCAGCACACGGGGTCACGGCTTACCGTCCCACCCGACAGACGGCGCCCTACCTAAACCCATCGGTGTCCTCTACTGACCGTGGTCAGGGCGGAGATTTTTGCGGAGATAAATCTGGCAGCTCTAGGTAGCACCGACCTGCTCCCTGCTGAGTCATCCGCGTCCCTTCGTAAACAACTTTTCTACGACTGTATGAAATAAATATTTCTACGTTCATCAAATATCTTTAAATGTGAAATATGTCTTTATATTACTGCTTGCTACTGACTCTTGAATTTAGAAAATGTCCTCTGAATAAACTGTTCCGTTTTGACTTTGCAGATGTTCAGCCCCCCACCGTCGACAGGTGCGTCTCCCCACCGCCGATTCTATCACGGGCCATCCCTGTGGACGTCATGTGGGAAGATCCGATATTTTCGGATAATTCTGGCCACCAGGTGAAGGTCTGGAGGTCGCATCCCAATCCCGATCAATTCTCACTCGGAAGCACGGACGTCGTGTATGAACTGAGCGACGGAGCAGGAAACAACAACACGTGCATCATCACCATCACTGTTCAAGGTAAGATTCATCTTTCATCTCTTTTCAAAATTCCTGATTCTTTTTTCAAATCGCCATCTTGAAACGGAACTATCACATTTCAATCGCCATTAACCTCAGCTGGATGCTGCGAAAAACAACAGTTCTTTGGCTTTAACCCCTGCTTGGATCCACTCTAAGACTTCAGCTGTCGTCACTGTGGTTCAATCGCCATTAACCTCAGCTGGATGCTGCGAAAAACAACAGTTCTTTGGCTTTAACCCCTGCTTGGATCCACTCTAAGACTTCAGCTGTCGTCACTGTGGTTCAATCGCCATTAACCTCAGCTGGATGCTGCGAAAAACAACAGTTCTTTGGCTTTAACCCCTGCTTGGATCCACTCTAAGACTTCAGCTGTCGTCACTGTGGTTCAATCGCCATTAACCTCAGCTGGATGCTGCGAAAACCAACAGTTCTTTGGCTTTAACCCCTGCTTGGATCCACTCTAAGACTTCAGCTGTCGTCACTGTGGTTCAATCGCCATTAACCCAGCTGGATGCTGCGAAAAACAACAGTTCTTTGGCTTTAACCCCTGCTTGGATCCACTCTAAGACTTCAGCTGTCGTCACTGTGGTTCAATCGCCATTAACCTCAGCTGGATGCTGCGAAAAACAACAGTTCTTTGGCTTTAATCCCTGCTTGGATCCACTCTAAGACTTCAGCTGTCGTCACTGTGGTTCAATCGCCATTAACCTCAGCTGGATGCTGCGAAAAACAACAGTTCTTTGGCTTTAACCCCTGCTTGGATCCACTCTAAGACTTCAGCTGTCGTCACTGTGGTTCAATCCCCATTAACCTCAGCTGGATGCTGCGAAAAACAACAGTTCTTTGGCTTTAACCCCTGCTTGGATCCACTCTAAGACTTCAGCTGTCGTCACTGTGGTTCAATCGCCATTAACCTCAGCTGGATGCTGCGAAAAACAACAGTTCTTTGGCTTTAACCCCTGCTTGGATCCACTCTAAGTCTTCAGCTGTCGTCACTGTGGTTCAATCGCCATTAACCTCAGCTGGATGCTGCGAAAAACAACAGTTCTTTGGCTTTAATCCCTGCTTGGATCCACTCTAAGACTTCAGCTGTCGTCACTGTGTTTCAATCGCCATTAACCTCAGCTGGGTGCTGCGAAAAATAACAGTTCTTTGGCTTTAATCCCTGCTTGGATCCACTCTAAGACTTCAGCTGTCATCACTGTGGTTCAGCTGTTTTTTCCTCCGCAGCTCTCTTGACCCACAAAATTTAGAGGCGATGCATTTTCGAAAGCGAATAATATTCCGAAACTGTTTTTAAAAGGTCATGTAACAAATTTTAAACAATTCTGAGATTTTAAACAATTCAAATTATCGTGATTCGAGTGAGACGTGAACCGATGACCTTCCGATAACATGTCAGATGCCATGACCTTTGAGCGACCTGTTCGACCATCGAGGTCTCCTCTTTTGATGATTCTAAGCTTTATTGCGATGCAGTCAGACATCAGGATGCGATCTCGACTGAAATTAAAGATTCTGGACAAACAAACAAATTCCAGGGATCAGAATTGGGACAGTCAGTTGACGTTCGAATTTTTTGTAGCCAAGTATTCGAGAGCTTTGCATTTTTAATTTTTTTTCCCAATGTTTCTTTGTGCGGAAATGACCCCAGATGTTCCCTAATGGACCAGCAGTCACTAATGAATAAAAAAAAGTTTTAAACATAAAATATTTCTACGCAATTATTATTGATCTCGTGCATTAATGGTCGGAAATACAGAAGTTGGATTGAAAAATGAAAACCTTTCCTTGTTGAGTCTGCATTTTATCTTATTTCATTTTATTGCCTGTGTGGCTAGCGCGCTTGGCTACTGATCTAATGGGACCTGGGTTCGAGCCCCGGGTAAGGCATGGCTGTGTGTGTCGTTTCTCTGCAGAGGTTCCGCCATCCTCACAGACCTTCTACTCTGGCATATAAACTGACAGGCTCCTGTCAGACCTCTGTGGCAAGCAGCTGCTTGAGGGGGGATTTGTTCTGTTGTATGAAAGCTTCTAATGAGGATGTCTTCTGAAAGGGAGAAATCAATCACCCAAAATGTGAATCTTTTTCCATAAATTCTTAATTTATAGAGACTTCTGATTCATGTTTTTGCAGAGATCGATCTTTAATCCTTCTGTTTGCAGAGCACGCGTGTGCCATCCCTCCTGATCCGATGAATGGCCGATCGAACTGCACGGAGTCCGAGCAAGGCGTCTTCTGCTCCTTGAGCTGCGTCGAGGGCTTCACCTTCGCCATTCGACCTCCGAACTTCTACTTCTGCGCCTACGACGGGAAGTGGCAGCCCCAGGAGAAGTTACCGTTTCCGGATTGCTCACGTAAGTGGCTCAGTGACGTCACCTCCGACGTTAAGATTTCCTCATTGTCTTAAAAATCGATGCAAAATCATCGATCGTTCATTGAATTCATTTTTAACAGTAAGAGTAAATATCGATACCGAAATTCTAAATGTCATCTCCTGTTTGGTACATCCTGATGGAGCCAAACAACCATCGCGGGATCGCAGACGATTTCACACTGAAATATTAGTCTCAGAAGAATTGTGAAAGCACCAACTGCGCATGCTCAGAGTCTCCGCAGTTGGCAATGAATTTCTTGTTTATTTATTTTTGTGTACATCTAACACTTCTGAATATCCAAATACGAAACTGAATGGAAATTAATTTCACTTCGGAAAATGAAGTTTTGTTGGAAAACGAATGCATAGAGAGAGTAATTTTTTTAAATTAAATCATAGTCGCTCAAAAAAATATCCGAACACTATGGTTGATTACAGAATACAGGAAAAAATATCTGGCAACGATTCTTCGTGTCACGTGACACGAAGGTTGCCAGATCACTAATTTCTAACAAAATCGTTGCCAGATATTTTTTTTTCTGAATTCTATAGTCAACCATTGTTCGGATACTTTTTTGAGCGACTGTTCATACAATGTCATCCAAAGTATAATGCCTGAAAATTCTGTAAAATTTTAATTTGGCGGGGAGGGGGAGTTTTTTCTTCAGCATTGACAGTTACATTATTGCAGCGTGTTGGTTTAATTTTTTAATTGTTTTTTGTTTAAAAAAAATTTCTTCTGGACTTCCACCCCCACCCCCCACCCCTGGGCTTTTACTTTTCCTTAGCACTTAAGACAGTAAAAAAGCCTCATTTATAACACATGGGTTTAAATTTTTTTTTCCTTTAAATTATGATGTAAACGTGTCTTTTTTCTTTTTTTCTTAATTTATTCAAACGAAAAATTCCTTTTTCATTCGTAAACATACGAGTTATATTGTTTATGTTTCGTTATAATCAGCTGTTTGCTGGATCTGTATACGTACAGTCGCTCAAAAAAGTATCCGAACACCATAGTTGATTACATAATTCAGAAAAAATATCTGACAGCGATTTTTTTAGAAATTAGTGATTCAATTAGTGATCTGGCAACCTTCGTGTCACGTGACCCACAAGATCACTAATTGAATCACTAATTTCTAAAAAAATCGCTGTCAGATATTTTTTTCTGAATTCTGTAATCAACCATAGCATTCGGATACTTTTTTGAGCGACTGTATATGGTAATTAATTTGTGAGAAATAATTTGGGATTTAATTTATATTACTTCATAAATAATTAACTTTAAGAACCCAAAAGCATTACTTACTGAATAAATCGTGTGATATGTTCAGAATTAATCGTTTCAGATGTTTTTATCGATGACTAAATATCCTCTTCCTCTTTCAGCGACTTTTTTCTCCAATTCCATCTCTCAGCTGGGGACAGTTTCAGTTTCGTCGAGCGGACTCAGTTGCGAGGATAACTTCCTCCTCAGCCAATTGGAGAAGCACTTGAAGAGGAAAATATCGAACAGGGTGAGCATTTCTCCCATCCATCCGCAGTAAATCTTCGTCTGCTCATTTCCACATCGATTGTTTTAACTTCGATTCCATTTGAAACATATTAAATAAAAAAAATATATAAATACCCCCTCAAGCAGCTGCTTGCCACAGAGGTCTGACAGGAGCCTGTCAGTTTATACGCCGTAGTGGGAGGTCTGAGAGGATGGCAGGACCTCAGCAGAAAAACGACACAAATGTCCATGCCTTACCCGGGACTCGAACCCAGGTCCCTTAGATAAGTAGCCAAGCGCGCTAACTACAGTCTCCCAAAAAGTATCCGAACACTATGGTTGATTACAGAATTCAGAAAAAATATCTGGAGCGTGTGCAGCAACTGTACACGCTCCAGTTACCGTTCACAGCAAACTGGAGCGTGTGCAGTTACTGCACACGCTCCAGTTTGCTGTGAACGGTAACTGTACACGCTCAATATTTCTCTGAGTGGGCCCACACGATCCAATGTGCTGTGAACATTTACCACAACCGCTCCAGTTTGCTGTGAACGGTAACTGCACATGCTCAATATTTCTGTGAGTAGGCCCACACGATCCAGGTTTTTGTGAGCTCACACGATCCAATGTGCTGTGAACATTAACCACAACCGCTCCAGTTTGCTGTGAACGGTAACTGGTAGTGATCTGGCAACCTTCGTGTCACGTGACACGAGATTTGCAGAAAAGTTCGTCCGAAGTAGCAAACGAGAAATTACGCCTTAAAAAATGAAGAATTAGTTGTGACGAAGATTGGGCGTGGATTGGCTTCTTTTTAAATTCACAATTTATCTTGTGAGGGGATTTAAATTAAGTTTTGTAATTGTTTTGGAAAAAAGAAAAATGCATTTTTTACGTTTATGACATATAAATAATAAATAAATCCCCCCTCAAACAGCTGCTTGCCACAGAGGTCTGACAGGAGCCTGTCAGTTTATACGCCATAGTGGGAGGTCTGAGAGGATGACAGGACCTCAGCAGAGAAACGACACACACATCCATGCCTTACCCGGGACTCGAACCTAGGTCCCTCAGATCAGTAGCCAAGCGCTACATTCAGAATAATTTATCAGATGTTAAAAGTCAGAGATCTAAAATTCGTATCAGTGGTGGGATGACCTTCCTTGTCCTCAACGAATATGCAATCAATATTTCTGTCATCACGAGACGAGAGTGCAAAAGGAACTGGCGATGTCGGTGATTCCCTCTTTTGGCGAGAGTTGAATAAAATTCCGAGAAACTTCATTTCAATGAAATTTTCATTAAATCGTGTGTTATGACTCTGAACAATCGTCCAAATCATCTGCAAGCGTTGTTCTGGTGTTTCCGGTGTTTTCGCTCGTCTCTGCGGAAAGAGGAAATGGTCTCCAGCTGATCCTGCTCTGCCCACCGGGGGATTAAGGGAGATGAAGGACGCACGTGCAAAAGGGGTTCGAGAGTGGGGGGGAGGAGAGGCACTCGATCTACAAAAATCTTACAACGTAGAGTTTAATAAATGGAATTACTGAAATGCACAAGCAGAAAATTTAATTTGTATTATATTTAGGCCTACTGGAAAATAAACAAAAATAAGCATTTTTTCCCCCTACGATGATGCACAGAACCGGCCAGGTCTAGCACCTAATGTCCGACCCCGCCTTCTCGTGGTGCAGGCCGTTAGTACCTTTCAAAAGAGATATTCTCTTTTGGAAGGGAACGGAAGGGGAGGGCTGCCAGTTCAGTATGGCCTACTGATCTGGTCATCTATGGCCACTTTTTTCTTTTTTTTCAACCCTGCTGAGGAGTGGTCAACTTCACAGGGTCCTGGTGCTGACCATTTATACCTACTAGACTGGACTTGTTTATGGATTTGAGCTTGATTATGGATCCTGGACTTGCTGCACTGGTGGGCCTCTGTTGAGGGAGAGTCTGCCGCTGTGTTTTCTGTTTGCTTCTGGGTTGCCGGCTCTAAGTGAACAGAGGCATGGGATACCTTATATCAGCTGGTGGATAATCCTAATCAGAGGCCATCGCAGGTACCTGAACCTTACTTAGCTAGTTGGGCATCGTCAAGCCTAAACTGGAGTAATGTGTCTCAGGCAGGCCATATGGTTCTTGAAAAAGTCCACTTGAAAAGGTGGTGCCTGAAGTTCCTACCAGCATCGGTGACTTCAGCCTTTAGCGGAGGAGGAACAGGTCTTTGCCCCATGCCTGCGATCAGGGGGCTGTTTGATTTTGTTGGCCCTACCAATCTCAATAAATCTAATTTCTTTAAAAATCCTACTAATCATTTTCTCTCTGCAGGAATGTGGAACGTGAGGACATTACATAGAGATTATTCTCTTGATGTCCTCATGCAGGAATTCCAGCGCTATAACCTAGATATTCTAGGCTTGCAAGAGACCAGATGGACAGGTAAAGGTGAGATACTTAAAAATAACTTTAAATTTCTCTTTACAGGGAGGGAGGATGGAAAGCATCACCAAGGCGTGGGTCTGCTGCTCAGCAGACATGCTAGTGATGCTCTTCTAGGATATGAGTGCATTAATGAAAGGTTTCTTACAGAAAAATTTCAGACAAGCATTAAAAACTTGAATGTTATCTGCTGTTATGCCCCCACTGAGGATTCTGATGAGGATGAGAAGGATAGGTTTTACAGACAACTTCAGGATATTTTGAATTCTGTCAAGAAAGGAGATATTACCCTTGTTCTTGGTGACTTCAATGCCAAAGTTGGTACCGACTCTGACCTTTGGGGAGGAGTAATAGGCCCTTTTGGTATTGGTAGCTGCAATGGCAATGGGCAACGTCTCCTACAGGTAAGTAAACTAAATGGTTTCAGAATAACTAACACATATTACAAACACTGCGACATACATAAATACACATGGGTTTCACCTGATGGGCTGCATAAGAATATGATTGATTATATATTAATTAACAGCAAATGGGCTAGTTCTGTTAGAAATACCAGGGCATATAGGGGAGCTGAAATGGGATCTGACCATTACCTTGTTAAAAGTGTCTTGCAACTTAAACTTAAAAAGTGTTGTGCTAGGGTTAAAAAATTTACCTTTAATACTGAAGCTCTGAAAGACCCAGTTATAGCTAAAGCTTACCATGATAGGTTACTTAGTCATTATGACAGTCATGGTTTGCTTAATACTGAAGTTGAGGAAGAATGGGGCCATTTTAAACAGGATTTTTTGGAAACTAACAGTACTCTTTTAGGGAAAAAGGAGCAGAGGAGGCAGAATTATTTAAGTGATAAGGCACTTGAGCTTATTTCAGAAAGAAGGAACTGCAGGAATGTCCTTAATCAGTACCCTACTAGTCCTAATAGAAAGGATTACAGAGAGCTTAATAAACGTGTAAAGGATCAGTTAGCTACTGATAAGAATCTTTGGCTTGATGGCCTTGCTGACAAAGCTGAGGAAGCAGTTAGACAGCACAACAGCAGAGAGCTGTACCAGATAGTTAATGTTTTGTGTGGTAGAAAACGAACAGGTATACAGGGATTGAAGGATAAACATGGCAAGGTTATAGAAGGTGAGGATTCTGTCATGGCTAGGTGGGCTGAGCATTTCAGTGATGTTCTAAACAATGTGGTTAGTTCTACTCCCATTGTTTGCAATGATGATAGATGCATTGTTGGCTTTAATGTTGGCCCTATAACACAATCTGAAGTTAGTTTGGCTATTTCTAAACTTAAACTTCATAAATCCCCAGGGGTGGATGAAATTACTACGGAAATGCTTAGAGCTGGGAATGTTTCTGTTACCATTTGGATGACTGAAATTTTGAATAACTTTTATGATAAAGGCATGGTTCCTAAAGATTTTACCAGAGCTATTATTATCCCTATTTTCAAAAAAGGTGATCGCAGTTCTTGTGATAACTATAGGGGTATCAGCCTACTCTCCGTTCCAGGTAAAGTTCTTTCCATGATTGTGCTTAATAGAATTAAGAATCTGGTTGACAGGCAATTGCATGATGAGCAATGTGGATTCAGAAATGGAGGGGATGTGTAGATCAGATATTTTCACTCAGGCAGATTCTTGAGAAATGTTTAGAGTTTCAGAAACCTTTGGTTGCTAGCTTTGTTGATTTCAAAAAGGCTTTCGACTCTGTTGATCGTCATAATTTGTGGTTGATTGTGAGATCATATGGTATACCAGACAAGTTAGTTAACATAATGAAAGCTCTCTATAATAACACTGAGTCATGTGTGAGAGTTGGTAAGGCTTGTAGCAATTGGTTTAGCATTACTTCTGGTGTTCGACAAGGGTGCATTTTGTCTCCTTTTCTCTTTAGTTTGGTTGTTGATTATGTTATGCGAAATTCACTTCAAGGGAAAGCTTTTGGCCTTAAATGGGCTGGAGATACGAAAATTTCTGATTTAGATTATGCTGATGATTTAGCCCTTTTGGCAAATGATGTTGATGAGATGAACTCTTTCATTCGAACTGTTGATGAGACTGGTAGTACAGTAGGTTTGGTTATAAACAGAGAGAAAACTAAAGTGATGAAAATTGGTCAGGCAGGTTGTGATTCAGTTAATCTGAATGGTTGCAGTCTTGAGCAGGTGTCACAGTTTAATTACCTTGGGAGCTGCGTAACTGATACTGGTGATGTGCGGCATGAGATTAACAGACGAATAGGTATTGCTGCCGGGACTTTTAAGAATCTATGGAGATTGTGGAGAAATAGGCGTATACACCTAAAAACTAAAATTAGACTGTATAATAGTTTGGTTCTTTCTAGGGTTAGTTATGGTAGTGAAACTTGGACGCTGTGTAAGCAAGATAACAGGAAACTAGATGCTTTTGATTCTAGATGCTTACGCAGTATCTTGGGTATTAGGTGGTTTAACTTTGTAACTAATGATGAGGTTAGGCAAAGGAGTCTGCAACCTCCTTTAAGCAGCATATTGTGCAGAGAGAGACTCCGCTGGTTTGGTCATGTTGCCCGTATGGATAATTATAGATTGGCGAATAGGGTTATGAACAGTGTGCCTGGAGGCCTCAGAAGGAGGGGGAGACCTAGGATGCGGTGGGCAGACAATGTCAAACAGGACCTTGTTAGAATTGGTGTACAGTGGCCGGATGCAGCGATGTAGCTCAGGACAGATATGCTTGGAGAATTAAACTGCGCGGCCTGGTTGGACCTCCGTAGCCCATGGCTGCTTGATGATGATGATGATGATGATGATGATGACAGTGGCCTAGTGGTTAGCGCGCTTGGCTACTGATCAAAGGGATCTGGGTTCGATCCCCAGGTTAAGGCATGGATGTTTGCGTTGTCTTTCTGCTGAGGACTCCTCCGCCTCCCTCACAGATCCTTTTCAATGGCGTATAAACTGGCGAGGGTCTTGTCAAACCTCCCTGGAAATATTTAATAAAAATCAATTTATTTGGTACTAACTTAAGAGAAAGCAAGAGATGTGTCCTTAAGGAGTTTTGACTGTTTCGAGGTCCCCTGAGTATTGAGACCCCATGTGTGAGCGTCTGTACAATAATCCCCTGCTGCCAGGGATCTCTTAGGAAACAGACAAAAGACATCCATGCACTTCGGTGCAAACAACATTGCAGAGCTGCTGAAAACAAAATAAGAGAGAGAAGGAATCTGAAGCTCCTTCGCTTGGAACGGTGTTAATGAAATGGTATATCCTTTTCCAAACGTCGCATTGCAAATAGCTGAGAGATAAGTTCTATAAAGTTGATCATGAGAAACTCCAGGGGGTGATGTCTTCTGCTAAATAAATAAAATAAACCTACTGCCAAAAAATGGAGTCTAAAGATCACATCCCTTTTAACATCTGATTGTATTCCGAACTGCACATTGGAAAAAATCCCCTTCGGTCAGAATACACTCGTGATATTATACATCTTTTCTCATTATGAGAGTCATTCTCTCTTCCTCTTTTTCCTCTTTTTAATAAATTCATTTCTTCAATTTCGTTCTTCAATATTTCAATCATTGTTAATTACTCATTTATTTATTTTTTCAATTAAATAAAAAAGGGGGAGGTACTTCCTTACACAAACGAAGGAGATAGCCTACCTTAACCTTAGTTCCTGATTTCTCATACAGCAGATCAACACACAAGGACATGCTCGGCTGTCTGAGTTGTCAGGTATGCTAAGCTCGAGACCAGGTAGGATGATTTATTGATATTTTCGATACAGTCGCTTAAAAAAATATCCGAACACTATAGTTGATTACGGAATTCAGAAAAAATATCTGGCAACGATTTTTTTTAGAAATTAGTTATCTGGCAACCTTTATGTCACGTGACACGAAGGTTGCCAGATCACTAATTTCTAAAAAAAAATCATTGCCAGATATTTTTTCTGAATTCCGTAATCAACCACAGTGTTCGGATACATTTTTGAGCCACTGTCCCTTCAACAAATCCTTTCCGTCCTAAACATTTCTGCTAAATTCTTTTATTTTTCGTTTTTCTTAATTTTTTTTTTTGCCTTCAAATGTCTTCGCTTTATTCGATCGAACAAAGACTCAATTATTCTACTCGTTGTTGATAAAAAAAAATGGGAGAAAGAACAACAGTACCAAAAAACAAACTCGGATCCGGAAGTCAGACCGGAAACCTTAAATGAAGATTATTCATTTGATATTGCTACGTATCGATATGAACGCTGATTCAACAGAGGGGTTCTCTTTCATGACGTCACTTGCTCTTTGCAAGCGAAATGATGACTCTGGGAACTCACATTCAGTTGTAGACATCCTTTGTTATCTAAAGAGGTCAGAAAAAATCCCAAAATCGTATACAGCATTACGAAAGGGCAATATGGAATCAAAAAAGTAATGATTAAAAAATATCCTCCCTGAATTTCCCTGAATAAGAAATAACGTGGTAATGGAAGTGAAATCCAAAGTAGTAGCCCAGGGGGGCAACTGCGAGATTTGTGTGCGCCAAATAGGCAGTGACCTCATCGGATTGTGCTCTGAAATGAAAAGAGACCTCTTCAGTCGAAGACGCGTGAAATTTCTTCTTCTTCAACGCAGTCCTCTAATCCGATAACTTATTCTAATCCTTTTCTTTCCAATCTGGTGAAGCCTAAAACACATTTCTCGATTGAAGCAAGTATCCTGGACCAAATGCGGTTTCTATTTTCAGTTTTATAATAGAGTTATCCAAAATGATTTCTGGATGTTTCTAAATGACTCATAGTTCTATAAAACTGTATATTATTATTTGTGTACTCCTGCATCAATTTTTTTTAATATTTCCCCCTCTCTTATTGTTCCCTTAGATCAACAGAATTTGCAGAAACAAAGTTATTTGTGAAATTGAAAACATGGTGGCAGAATGTGAGGATGCCAAGGACAGTAAGTGTCAGTCTATTATCCTCACTTTATGCTCTTTCATGTCCTGCCTGATTCAGATCTTCCATTAACTGATGCCAAGGACAGTAAGTGTCAGTCTATTATCCTCACTTTATGCTCTTTCATGTCCTGCCTGATTCAGATCTTCCATTAACTGATGCCAAGGACAGTAAGTGACAGTCTATCATCCTCAATTTATGCTCTTTCACGTCCTGCCTGATTCAGATCTTCCATTAACTGATGCCAAGGACAGTAAGTGTCAGACTATTATCCTCACTTTATTCTCTTTCACGTCCTGCGTGATTCAGATCTTCCATTAACTGATGCCAAGGACAGTAAGTGTCAGTCTATTATCCTCACTTTATTCTCTTTCACGTCCTGCCTGATTCAGATCTTCCATTAACTGATGCCAAGGACAGTAAGTGACAGTCTATTATCCTCAATTTATGCTCTTTCACGTCCTGCCTGATTCAGATCTTCCATTAACTGATGCCAAGGACAGTAAGTGTCAGACTATTATCCTCACTTTATTCTCTTTCACGTCCTGCGTGATTCAGATCTTCCATTAACTGATGCCAAGGACAGTAAGTGTCAGTCTATTATCCTCACTCTATTCTCTTTCACGTCCTGCCTGATTCAGGTCTTCCATTAACTGATGCCAAGGACAGTAAGTGTCAGTCTATTATCCTCACTTTATGCTCTTTCATGTCCTGCCTGATTCAGATCTTCCATTAACTGATGCCAAGGACAGTAAGTGTCAGTCTATTATCCCCACTTTATGCTCTTTCACGTCCTGCCTGATTCAGATCTTCCATTAATTGATGCCAAGGACAGTAAGTGTCAGACTATTATCCTCACTTTTTGCTCTTTCACGTCCTGCCTGATTCAGATCTTCCATTAACTGATGCCAAGGTCAGTAAGTGTCAGTCTATTATCCTCACTTTATGCTCTTTCATGTCCTGCCTGATTCAGATCTTCCATTAATTGATGCCAAGGACAGTAACTGTCAGTCTATTATCCTCAATTTATGCTCTTTCACGTCCTGCCTGATTCAGATCTTCCATTAACTGATGCCAAGGACAGTAAGTGTCAGACTATTATCCTCACTTTATTCTCTTTCACGTCCTGCGTGATTCAGATCTTCCATTAACTGATGCCAAGGACAGTAAGTGTCAGTCTATTATCCTCACTTTATTCTCTTTCACGTCCTGCCTGATTCAGATCTTCCATTAACTGATGCCAAGGACAGTAAGTGACAGTCTATTATCCTCAATTTATGCTCTTTCACGTCCTGCCTGATTCAGATCTTCCATTAACTGATGCCAAGGACAGTAAGTGTCAGACTATTATCCTCACTTTATGCTCTTTCACGTCCTGCCTGATTCAGATCTTCCATTAACTGATGCCAAGGACAGTAAGTGTCAGTCTATTATCCTCACTTTATTCTCTTTCACGTCCTGCCTGATTCAGATCTTCCATTAATTGACGCCAAGGACAGTAAGTGTCAGACTATTATCCTCACTTTTTGCTCTTTCACGTCCTGCCTGATTCAGATCTTCCATTAACTGATGCCAAGGACAGTAAGTGTCAGTCATTATCCTCACTTTATGCTCTTTCACGTCCTGCCTGATTCAGATCTTCCATTAACTGATGCCAAGGACAGTAAGTGTCAGTCTATTATCCTCATTTTATGCTCTTTCAAGTCCTGCCTGATTCAGATCTTCCATTAACTGACGCCAAGGTCAGTAAGTGTCAGTCTGTTATCCTCACTTTATGCTCTTTCATGTATTGCTTGATTCAGATCTTCCATTAACTGATGCCAAGGACAGTAAGTGTCAGTCTATTATCCTCACTTTGTGCTCTTTCACGTCCTGCCTGATTCAGATCTTCCATTAACTGATGCCAAGGACAGTAAGTGTCAGTCTATTATCCTCACTTTATGCTCTTTCAAGTCCTGCCTGATTCAGATCTTCCATTAACTGACGCCAAGGTCAGTAAGTGTCAGTCTGTTATCCTCACTTTATGCTCTTTCATGTATTGCTTGATACAGATCTTCCATTAACTGATGCCAAGGACAGTAAGTGTCAGTCTATTATCCTCACTTTGTGCTCTTTCACGTCCTGCCTGATTCAGATCTTCCATTAACTAATGCCAAGGACAGTAAGTGTCAGTCTGTTATCCTCACTTTATGCTCTTTCATGTACTGCTTGATTCAGATCTTCCATTAACTGATGCCAAGGACAGTAAGTGTCAGTCTATTATCCCCACTTTATGCTCTTTCACGTCCTGCCTGATTCAGATCTTCCATTAATTGATGCCAAGGACAGTAAGTGTCAGTCTGTTATCCTCACTTTATGCTCTTTCATGTCCTGCCTGATTCAGATCTTCCATTAACTGATGCCAAGGACAGTAAGTGTCAGTCTATTATCCTCACTTTATGCTCTTTCACGTCCTGCCTGATTCAGATCTTCCATTAACTGATGCCAAGGACAGTAAGTGTCAGTCTATTATCCTCACTTTTTGCTCTTTCATGTCCTGCCTGATTCAGATCTTCCATTGACTGATGCCAAGGACAGTAAGTGTCAGTCTATTATCCTCACTTTATGCTCTTTCATGTCCTGCCTGATTCAGATCTTCCATTAACTGATGCCAAGGACAGTAAGTGTCAGTCTATTATCCTCACTTTATGCTCTTTCATGTCCTGCCTGATTCAGATCTTCCATTAACTGATGCCAAGGACAGTAAGTGTCAGTCTATTATCCTCACTTTATGCTCTTTCAACTCCTGCCTGATTCAGATCTTCCATTAACTGATGCCAAGGACAGTAAGTGTCAGTCTATTATCCTCACTTTATGCTCTTTCACGTCCTGCCTGATACAGATCTTCATTAACTGATGCCAAGGACAGTAAGTGTCAGTCTATTATCCTCACTTTATGCTCTTTCACGTCCTGCCCGATTCAGATCTTCCATTAACTGATGCCAAGGACAGTAAGTGTCAGTCTATTATCCTCACTTTATGCTCTTTCACGTCCTGCCTGATTCAGATCTTCATTGACTGATGCCAAGGACAGTAAGTGTCAGTCTATTATCCTCACTTTATGCTCTTTCACGTCCTGCCTGATTCAGATCTTCCATTAACTGATGCCAAGGACAGCAAGTGTCAGTCTATTATCCTCACTTTATGCTCTTTCAAGTCCTGCCTGATTCAGATCTTCCATTAACTGACGCCAAGGTCAGTAAGTGTCAGTCTGTTATCCTCACTTTATGCTCTTTCATGTCCTGCTTGATTCAGATCTTCCATTAACTGATGCCAATAACAGTAAGTGTCAGTCTATTATCCTCACTTTATGCTCTTTCACGTCCTACCTGATTCAGATCTTCCATTAATTGATGCCAACGACAGTAAGTGTCAGTCTATTATCCTCACTTTATGCTCTTTCACGTCCTGCCTGATTCAGATCTCCCATTAACTGATGCCAAGGACAGTAAGTGTCAGTCTATTATCCTCACTTTATTCTCTTTCACGTCCTTCCTGATTCAGATCTTCCATTAACTGATGCCAAGGACAGTAAGTGTCAGTCTGTTATCCTCACTTTATGCTCTTTCACGTCCTGCCTGATTCAGATCTTCATTAACTGATGCCAAGGACAGTAAGTGTCAGTCTATTATCCTCACTTTATGCTCTTTCAAGTCCTGCCTGATTCAGATCTTCCATTAACTGACGCCAAGGTCAGTAAGTGTCAGTCTGTTATCCTCACTTTATGCTCTTTCATGTCCTGCTTGATTCAGATCTTCCATTAACTGATGCCAAGGACAGTAAGTGTCAGTCTGTTATCCTCACTTTATGCTCTTTCATGTCCTGCTTGATTCAGATCTTCCATTAACTGATGCCAAGGACAGTAAGTGTCAGTCTATTATCCTCACTTTATGCCCTTTCACGTCCTGCCTGATTCAGATCTTCCATTAACTGATGCCAAGGACAGTAATTCTCAGTCTATTATCCTCACTTTATGCTCTTTCAAGTCCTGCCTGATTCAGATCTTCCATTAACTGATGACAAGGACAGTAAGTGTCAGTCTATTATCCTCACTTTATTCTCTTTCACGTCCTGCCTGATTCAGATGTTAAATTAACTGACGCCAAGGACAGTAAGTGTCAGTCTATTATCCTCACTTTATGCTCTTTCACGTCCTGCCTGATTCAGATCTTCCATTAACTGATGCCAAGGACATAAGTGTCAGTCTATTATCCTCACTTTATGCTCTTTCATGTCCTGCCTGATTCAGATCTTCCATTAACTGATGCCAAGGACAGTAAGTGTCAGTCTATTATCCTCACTTTTATGCTCTTTCAAGTCCTGCCTGATTCAGATCTTCCATTAACTGACGCCAAGGTCAGTAAGTGTCAGTCTATTATCCTCACTTTATGCTCTTTCATGTACTGCTTGATTCAGATCTTAAATTAACTGATGCCAAGGACAGTAAGTGTCAGTCTATTATCCTCACTTTATGCTCTTTCACGTCCTGCCTGATTCAGATCTTCCATTAACTGATGCCAAGGACAGTAAGTGTCAGTCTATTATCCTCACTTTATGCTCTTTCACGTCCTGCCTGATTCAGATCTTCCATTAATTGATGCCAAGGATAGTAAGTGTCAGTCTATTATCCTCACTTTATGCTCTTTCATGTCCTGCCTGATTCAGATCTTCCATTAACTGATGCCAAGGACAGTAAGTGTCAGTCTATTATCCTCACTTTATGCTCTTTCATGTCCTGCCTGATTCAGATCTTCCATTTACTGATGCCAAGGACAGTAAGTGTCAGTCTTTTATCCTCACTTTGTGCTCTTTCACGTCCTGCCTGATTCAGATCTTCCATTAACTGATGCCAAGGACAGTAAGTGTCAGTCTATTATCCTCACTTTATGCTCTTTCACGTCCTGCCTGATTCAGATCTTCCATTAACTGATGCCAAGAGGTCATTGCCACTACAAGTCTTCAAGTAAAACTTTTTAATAACTGAAGTCCTCATTTTAAATTCAAGAGTTTAGCTAATAATTAAGAGAATATGATATTTGCCGTGGTTCCGCGTGCAGGAGAGTCGTATTCTATGCACTTTGAGTAACACTTTCTTCGTCCTTGATGAGAAAAGGATTTTTTGTCCCCTATCAGAAGCTGCCCAGTGGATGATTCGCATTAGGTTCTTATCACCGCAGAGTGATATCGAAAGTGAGAAAAGCGGAATCCTTTTGCTACAGAGCTGATTAGATTTGGGAAGCGGAGCATTGTGGGAAGGAAGCGTGGAAATAAATATCTCGAAGTACTTGCTTTAACTGGCTTCGAAATAATTATCACATTTTCTCATCACACATCTCCGCTCTGACCTCCGTCAACAGGGAACACCGATGTCTTGGAAAGGTCGCCGTCCTTCCGACGAGAGGTTAAGCCGTGGCCCCTTTGTGCGGGAGAGCCATACCCTGTGCACGTTGTAGAACACGTTGGGTGGCCTTGACGGGAGGCAACCGTCTCCTAGCAGCAGTCATCCAGTGGGGGATTTTTCCCCCGAACCTTTTCTCGGGGGTACTTTGGATCTGGTCATTTAGCCCATTGTGTTAAAAAAAACTCAGAGGTGAAATCAGATTTTTACTCAGAGGTTTTATTATGGTATATCTCTGTGAGATTTTTATCGGAATGGGGGTTAAATTTTCTCTCGTGCCTTTCAAATCGCATAAAGCATAAAAAAAAAACTCCCTCTGCATTCAAATGAGTCATATTTAGAATCGAATTCGAAACATTTTAACATTACCACTTCGCGATAGAAAACGATTTAACTCTTTTTTTTTTTAACCACTGGCGAATGCCCCCCCCCCCCCAATTCAGCGAGATTAACTTTCGAAACTTAAATGGTTCCCGTCTGTTAGAAAGGAAGTAAAAATTTTCCCGGAAGTAGATCACCACCTGTGCCCTATTTTAAAACTCCTTGGACTCTAAATTGTCGAGGAAAAAGATAAGTAAGGAATGATTCAGGAAAGAGAAGTAAGGAATGATTCAGGAAAGAGTCGTGAAGGAATGATTATTAGAATTTATTTTTGGAACTTTCGTCTGATTTTCCATCTTTAGCGGAGAATTTATTGTTTTTGCTCTATGTTGTTTCGAATGATATGAAAATGAAGTGACGATGTTTGTGAAAGGAGCTGTGAATTCCCCTTTTTTTGTATTTTTCAGAGGTCGAAGAAGAGTCCAACATGATTTTCCGTCGCAAGCGTCATCTTGAGCGCGAGCTGATTTTGCATCGTCATCGCAGGGGCGTTCCTTTGCCTCACCTTTTGGCGAAGTCTCGAGCGATGAACAGAACTTCATCGAAGATAACCACTGCGTCCAACGTCTTCTTTCCGAATCCCGATTCGTACGGCGAATCGGAATCGTTTGAAGCGGAAAAACAAGAAGGGGACTTTCAGGAGATCGATGAGAATGGTCTCGCGCAAACAGGAGGAGGAAGGAACGAAGAATCGGGAAGGCTGCATTTGCAGCCGATCCATTACAATGGGGGTGTGCACGAGGGACAGGAGGAGGAGGAGGAGGATGCGTGGCAGACGACAGCTCCTCCGCCTCTGAAAGTGGTGATGCTTCCTAAGAGCAACAGCGAAGGAGACATCCCTGTGCCGCGTCTGCCTTCAGAGGAAGTGCTCCAGAACAAGATTGAGCTGGAATTCCAACTAACTGGCAAGGATCGTTTGCTTATAATTGCTTTGTTAAAGGATTAAGTTCATTAAGAAATTAAGTTATTTTCTAAACAACAAATTTTCACCTGACAATAAACCTCAAGGAATGATATATTGATGATAGTATGAATATATGATAATATTAAAATAGTATGAATGCTTCTTTAAGATGTTCCGTTTGCAGATTTCTACTTTACGAGTTGTAGAGGTCAACAGAATTGAATAGGCATTTTAAAAAAAACCATCTCTTCCCAAGAAATACGTAAAAAAAAGAAGATTTAGGAAACAAATATCTAAACATCCAATCTCATCCTTTTCCTTTCTTTACTTAAAATATAAAACAGCTTTTAATAAAATAATGAAAACTCGTATTTCCTTCCGAACGTTTCCTTAGGCCCCGTGAGATTTCTTTAAAGTGATTATTTTCACCATCGCTGTTTGATTCACTTCAACGCATCGATGTTTATCACGCATATTGGGAATGACACTTCCGATCAACAATTTTGAGTTGACCTCGACCATTCTCTCGCTTCAACCCACTGCCATTCTGGGATACCTCTACCTCCAGATAATATATCATCAGCATCCCACTTTCGCACAGGTGGTCATCATAAGCATCCCACTTTCGTATGGGTGGTCACAATAAGCATCCCATTTTTTGCAAAAAGGTGGTCACCTTGAGCATCCCACTTTCTCACTGGTGATCATCATGAGCATCCTACTTTCGTACGAGTGGTCACCATGAACATCCCACATTCACACAGATGGTCACCATGAGCATTCCACTTTCTCACACTTCATCACATGCATCCTACATTTGCACAGGTGGTCATCATGAGCTTTACACTTTCTCACTAGTGATCATCATGAGCATCCTACTTTCGTACGAGTGGTCACCATGAACATCCCACATTCACACAGATGGTCACCATGAGCATTCCACTTTCTCAAGGTGGTCATCACATGCATCCTACATTTGCACAGGTGGTCATCATGAGCATTACACTTTCTCATTGGTAGTCACCGTGAGCATTCCACCTTCTAACTGGTGGTCACCACGAGCATCCCACTTTCTCTCTGGTGGTCACCATGAGCGTTCCACTTTCTCACTGGTGGTCACCACGAGCATCCCACTTTCTCA
Organism: Ryuthela nishihirai; assembly: GCA_038380435.1. Lineage (NCBI taxonomy): Eukaryota > Metazoa > Arthropoda > Arachnida > Araneae > Heptathelidae > Ryuthela > Ryuthela nishihirai. The sequence continues at coordinate 116,568,333 of JAWZYU010000002.1, read as the reverse complement.
CTGGTGGTCACCACGAGCATTCAACTTTATCACTGGTGGTCATCAAGAGCATTTCACTTTCTCACTGGTGGTCGCCACGAGCATCCCACTTTCTCACCGGTGATCACCACGAGCATCCCACTTTCTCACCGGTGGTCACCACGAGCATCCCACTTTCTCACTGGTGGTCGCCACGAACATCCCACTTTCTCACTGGTGGTCACCACGAGCATTCAAATTTATCACTGGTGATCATCACGAGCATCCCCCACTTTCTCATCGCTGATCACCACGAACATCCCCACTTTCTCATCGCTGATCACCACGAACATCCCCACTTTCTCGCCGGTGATCACCACGAGCATCCCACTTTCTCACTGGTGATCACCGCAAGTCTTGTTTTATCAGTTTTAATAATTTCACATTCCAACGCTGAAGCGAAAGTAATGTTTCGTGACATGAACATTTCGAAAGCTAAATAAATGCTATTCATGTCGTTTTTAAGTTAGAAACAGCCAAAATAACTTCAGACTGTGTTGCAGGGCCAACATTGGAGCCACCAATGCACATATCATCATTGCAAACAATGAGAGTAGAACCACATTGTTTAGAACATCACTGAAATGCTCACCCCACCTAGCCATGACAGAATCCTCACCTTCGATAAACTTCGCATCTTTTCCCCACAATTTCTGTACATTTGAAGCTCGGGCCACTAGAAAAAAAAAATGGAGGCCCTTTTCCTACTAATACTTAGCATATTTAAAATAATATTAAGATATAATACTCAGAAATGGGGTATATGATGTGCTTTCATTAATTAATTTATTTTTCGTTTCTGAAAACATGAGGAGGGGGGGGGATTTTTCTCGGGCCTCAGGAATTGCTTCACCACCAAGTGATATAGAGCATTCTTATGTGACCTGCGCATTGGGTTTGCGCTCTAGGTGCACAAAACAATTAAGAAATGCAGGATTGTGTTTTTCGTTTATCATGAGCTTCGAAAGAGTCCACCAGTGCTCTGGGGGCGGGTGGGGGGTGGCTCAGTCGATAGTGCTCCAGGCTCGTAATCTGCAGTTCCCAGGTTCGAGTCCCAGCTGGGTCAGCGTTGAGATTTATCTCCGCAAAACTCCCCGCCCTGCCCACGGTCAGTAGGGGACACCGATGGGCTTGGAAAGGCCGCCGTCCATCGGATGGGACGTTAAGCCGTGGCCCCGTGTGTGAGAGAGCCATACCCTGTGCACGTTAAATAACACGCTGGATGGCCTTGACGGGAGGCTACCATCTGTCTCCCAACAGCTGTTCCAGTGGGTCCCCTCCCCCAACCTTCTCTGAGCCTTCGGGGTCCTTGTAACCTGGTCATTTAACCCATTGAGTATAAAAAAGTGCCACTCAGAGGTAAAGCAACTCAACCCAACCACCAGTGCTCCAAGTTCGTGATCACAACACCCTGGTTAATGATTTAAAAGTGACCTAAACGTGGCCAGGATGATTTTAGTGTCAGAAAGATATTAGTCTTTATCATCTTTTTTTTTTGAAAATTTAGAGACGAAATTTTCACCTCTCTTTCAATGAAATCATTTATATTTTCTTTTAAGGAAAAGTGAGCGACCATCCTGCCCAGGAAGCGGAAACCCAAGATTCTCTGCTGGTGAGTGTTGAGAGCGCCAAGCACACCCTCGAGGACGCAGCGCACAGGGGAGAGTTGGACATTTCGCTTGGCAACAACAGGCTGCACGTGGAGTACGTCAGGTTCAGTCAAGACCAACCGACTTTCATTTGCGATTCTGGGAGCATTGCGCAAAACAATAAGTGTGGTGAGTGTTACTTCCGGTTTCACATTTTTCTCTTTTTCATTTAAAAAAGATCAAAAGTGACGGATTGTCACTTTTCATGAAAATGATTTGCATTCTGGGATATGTAACCCTTTACCCTTTGAACGATTTCTGATACCGATCTTCCACGTCCTGTCACTTTCTTCCGATGTTTTAAAAAAAAAACAAAATATTATAATCCAAGTGATATTCACTGCTCCAATGAAAGACAAGTCTGCTCAATTCATCATTCCACATTCAGAGCCCTGAAGAGTGTGCGCAGATAGAGAAGCTTCAGTGGGCCAAAATGCTTTTTTTTTTATCGATTCATTTTCGATCTTAATTCTAATCTTCTGAAGTTCTGCTAAAGCAAAACAGACAACCTCAGTTAAAGTCAGTCTTGTGACGTTTAACCTGAAGAACATTCTTTTTGCAACCCCCCCTCCCCCCTCCACTGCAGGTTCTTCAACGGATTTAATCCCATTTCGTTTGTATGGTTACCAAGGACTCACTCTTCACTATCACGCGAACCAATCGGATTCAGTTTCAGTGGTTTCCGTTGAACAAAGCCTATTGCTTCGTGTCACGTGACACGAAGGTTGCCAGATCACTAATTTCTAAAAAAAAATAGTTGCCAGATATTTTTTTTAATTCTGTAATCAACCATAGTTACTTTTTTAAATACTATGGATTTAATATGGATATAATTTTTCGGATACTTTTTTAATATATATAATGTGTATGAATATATAATGCAATGAATATGGAGCGTGTGCAGTTACCGTTCACGGCAAACTGGAGCGGTTGCGGTTAATGTTCACAGCACATTGGATCGTGTGAGCTCACAAAAACCTGGATCGTGTGGGCTCACTCACGGAAATATTGAGCGTGTGCAGTTACCGTTCACAGCAAACTGGATCGTGTGCAGTAACTGCACACGCTCCAGTTTGCTGTGAACGGTAACTGGGAGCGTGTACAGTTGCTGTACACGCTCCAGATATTTTTCCTGAATTCTGTAATCACGTGACATGAAGGTTTCCAGATCACTAATTTCTAAAAAAAAAATCGTTGCCAGATATTTTTTTTTAATTCTGTAATCGACCATAGTGTTCGGATATTTTTTTGAGCGACTGTAGAATTCAACACTCGGTAGAGCACCTCTCCCTCAGCCCACCTCTTCATAACAACCTCCTCTGCTTTGTTCCTGTTTGCCAGATACATTTAAGGCTGCCCCTTGGCCGAGTGGTTGGCATGCTTGACTCAAATGAACTTGGGTTCGATCCATGCCGGTAAGACATGAATGTTTGCGTTCTCTTTCTGCTGAGGTCCCGATATCCTCAGAGATCTTATCTATGGCGTATTAAACTGGCAGGCTCCTGTCAGACCTATCTGGCAAGCAGATGCTTGAAGAGGGATTTATTTTATTATTTATTATATATAACATGTTTATTATTTGGTGCAACTGTTGTTCCTTGTCAACATTCTCTGCTTTGCCAACCTGGCAATCAAGGCAAAAGATTCTTATCCGCATTAAACTTTTCATTTACATGTTCATTAAGTTAAGGATCCATCGTGGCCCTACAAACCCTTCTTTCAGAAATAACCTGCATAGCCTTATCACTCAAATGTTCTTTAGTTTCCAGAAAAGCCTCCTTCATTCAATATCGGAAGTAATCACTAAGCGCACGGTAAGTTTTGTCTAGTTCTGGATCTTTCAAAGCTTCAGTGTTTAATTCTGAACCTTAGTAGAATATTTCTTAAGCTTCCATCGCAACTTCTCTTCTAATGCAAAGCTCCATTATGGTGAGACCCAATTTCTGCTCCCCATAAGAGTTACCATTCTTAACAGAGCAAGGCTATTGACTGTTAACTGATGCATAACCGATCATCAAATGTTCCTATTCAACCCAAGAATAATATCTCCTCGTCTGATAGAATTAACGCTATCCTGAAGTTGTCCATGAAGCCAATCTTTTTCATTCTCATCCAAGTCTTCAGAGGGGGAATAGCTACAGTTAACATTTAAGTGTTTTCTGTTTCAAATTTAGCTGTAAGAAATCTTTAATGCCCTCATATCCTAGAAGAGGAATGACAGACTCAGTGAGACATGCATGATGTAGCGCCATACAGGTCCAGTCCGTGGTGTTATGGCATCGGATGCCATTGGACTCCACTGACGCACGCACCTCATATGCATTACCGCTACTTTGAACAGTCAGCGTTACATCACTGAGGTGTTGGAGCCTGGATCGTACCTTATCTTTAGGGGCTCTCTGGTGCCATTTAGCAAAAAGCCCGACCACATGTCGCATGCGTCGTCCAACAATTTCTGGATAGCCACCATGTGACACTTCTGCCTTGGCTTGCGCGTTCACCGGATCTGTCCTCAATATGTCTGGTCCATGATCTCACGAAGACTAGCACACCAGACACCAGCAGCTACTACAACAGATGAACTTTGGCTACGTATCGAAACTGCATGGACTGACATTCCCCAAACACACATCCGGCATCTCATCCTCTCAATGCCGGACCGTGTAGCATCGGTTATTGCCGCTCATGGTGGCCACACAAGATACTGATTTATTTGTATTCCACAATTGAACGAGTTGTATTTGTAATCATTTGATCCTTGTAACAGCACCCCCCCCCCCCAATAGGGGACCACCTTGGCGTGGTGGGGGGCTTCGGGCCCAGCAACCCGGTCGAAGGCTGTGCCGGCCGGATTGGGTCCCCAGTTGGACATAACTAAGACCAACCGAGGTTGAGGACGCTGCCGACTGGTTGGATATTCCGGTTGGATGGTGACGGTGTCTGAGACCTCACCTATCAGGTGCTATGGGTGAGCAGTTCGAGGGCTCGGCAGAACGGATTTGGTCCCCTAGTAGGCCTGAGCCCTCACAAAAGTCTGGGCCTCACTAAGAGTCTCCACCCCGGGTGCCGAGCGAACTTGGATCTATATATCCTTGTTCATGGCTAACCGGGGAACAGATTAAAGTTAGGTTTCTTCCGGTGGTTAGCTTTCCTTTTTGTAGGACTGCTGCCATGTGAGGTCGGGGTTGAGGTGCGTCTATATGGCACATTCTTGCCCCCGGCTCTAGATAGTCATGGCTTTTCATAACCAGGTAGTGTCGTGAGACGGAACCGGGAATTGCCGTGGTTGCATAAGATCGCAACAAAAGAGAACGATCCTTGTAATATAAGCAATATATATGTTACCGCTAAAGCTCGAAAGCCGTTAATGTGCACATTACCTAGCTAATCTGCAGATTAACTGATTTGCTCCGTTAACGTGCGGAATCAAGAGTTTTCCGCATTTTACCTAGGTAATGTGCACATTAGCGGCTTCCGTATCGTCAAAGTTCAAAAGTTTGTTTCTCTCATAGTGGTGAATCTCTTGAATATGAATCTTCGTGTCACGTGATTCACTCGTCCGCATTATAAAAAACGCCCCGGATGAGCGGAGGCCAAGTGAGAACGAATCAGTAAAGTGATTCATTCTTGATAACGAATCACTAAAATGATTCGTTCTCACTTGGCCTGCTCATTTTGGGGGCTTTTTTATAATTCGGACGACTGATTCGTGTTGACAGAGGGATGACCCTGGTTTCAACTCTACTCTCGGACACTAGATAAATAACATTATGTTAATTTAAGCGTACAGAAACGTTCCTATTGTTCCAGCAAAGATCTTATTTTCACTTTAACGAGTGCCTAGTATGTGCAGATTATCCAGGTAATTCGCAGATTACCTAGGTAATTTGAGAAATGAAACAATTTTCCGCACGTTAACGGATCACCCTAGTTAATCTGCACAATACCTAGATAATCTGTAGAATAACTGATTTCTGCACTTTAGCGGTAACATATTCACTAAACATGGCTTTGATATCTCTTGTCTTTCCTGGAGTTGCATTTTTAATGGCCAGCAGTGTATTTAAGTATCTTACACTTACCTATCCATTTGGCCTCTTGCAATCCCAGAATATCTAGGCGATAATGCTGGAATTATTCTCTGAGGTCATCCGAAATTTTCGGAATATCTAATAACCTCTGTTAAAAGTCCTTACTTTTCGAATTGCTGGGGATAGATTATTCAAAATTAGATATTTCAAAGGAGCTAGGCTTATTGAGAGAGGCATTTCCCATAACTCTCTCTATTAGGAACTGAAGCCATTTTGCTGATAGGAACTCTGACAAGGAATGGATTTTTTTACAATCAGAATCCATCTCACCTTTCGAGCAACGGCAAGCCGGAGTCTGAGACACATTACTACAGTTTAGGCTTAGCAATGCAAGGCTTCATTTACCTGCGATGACCTTGATCAGGATCATCTTCCAGCTGATATAAAGCACTCTTTATATTTGTTCAGTGGGGCTGATAGCCCACAGAAAAAGCAGACGACATAGCAGTAGATTCTGCTTCAACATAAGCCCACGAGTGCATAAAATTTAAAATCCAAAATCATAGCCAGTCAGATGGTTTAAGATGTTGAGCATCGATACCCTGTAAAGTTGGCCACTCTTTAGCAGGGATGGAAAAAGAAACGGAAGAAGTGTCCGCAGAGTCGAAGTCAGTAGGACCAATTGATCTGTTTTGCCTAAACTGCCATTCGCAGCATTATCTCGAGAGTCAGTTCAGTTTATAACAATTCCTTAGAATGTTTTTATTGTGTGGAATCCTCCCGAAATAATTCTGTCCCTTTTTTTTTTCAAAAAATGAATGTCTTTTCCTGTCAAAAACAACTCTCATGATTAAATTGTAAATTGTCCCTTAGTATTCTATAAATATCATAAAAAATACTTAATTATGTTTATATTTTTAGTAGTGGAAAACTTTTTTTTTTTGTATTGGCTGCTAATTCCTTGCGATGTGCCTTTCAGTGAAGTGTCCGGTTGGAACCTTTTTCAATGTGGTGTCCGAGAAGTGCGAAGGCTGCCCTCTGGGCACTTACCAGTTCCGTGAAGGTCAACTCTCGTGTCTAGTGTGTCCCGAGAAGACGTCGACGACCGCGGGACAGTCGAAAAGCTTGGGGGAGTGCAAAGGTTTGTCACCTTTTTTTCCTTTTCCTCTTCGTTGACATTGATCAAGGTTAAAGTGAAATCTGCGATGTTCGTCTGTTAATTTAAGCGTCACGGGGGGGGGGGGGGGCAACTGAAGAGAATTCATTCCCATTCCTCCGTCTCCTTCATCCGGCTGTTGATGCCAACAGAGGAAGGCAACTCACGTGCCGAGAAAAAGAAGAATCAGAATCTCACTCCACTTCATCAATTCTTTTATCGGTTGCGGGTTGAGAATTTAATCCTTTCACTCCGAAAGGAATCATTTCACTCATCTAACAAATGCATCGAGCATAATGTTGTTTTGCTATTTGGACCCAAATAAACATCTAAAAAACAAAAAAATATAATTGGGAAAAATAGCATGCAAAGCAAAACTAAAATTAAAAGAACTTTTATTAATTTTAAATCTATAAGTTTTCATGTGAGAAACAATATTCAATTTTTGCTCAAAAGTCAGCTGACAGTCGCTCAAAAAAGTATCCGAACACTACGGTTGATTACAGAATTAAGAAAAACTATCTGGCAACGATTTTTTTTTTTAGAAATTAGTGATCTGGCAACCTTCGTGATCACGTGGATACAAAGGTTGTCAGATCACTAATTTCTAAAAAAAAATCGTTGCCAGATATTTTTTCCTGAATTCTGTAATCAACCATAGTGTTCGGATACTTTTTTCAGCGACTGTACAAGATGCTTTAAGAAACTGATTTTATTACAGAGAATTATTGCAAGTATTAGAATTGTTATATCGTTTGATTATTTTTCTTCTTAATATCGTAAAAGAACACAACAATTTTTTTAACGTGCCACGTGATTTTCGATGCCGATCCAATGAAACGTTTGGGAAATCCAACGCACACGAGCTTTGGTAAATCTGAGCCGGTTATGAACAATGTTGGATTTAACCTCAACCGTTTGGCACATCCTGAACTTTATCTGGTGTCTACGTGTCTAGCAGAACAACTATTTTCAGTTGAGGTTATGAATAATCACGCTACAATTAAATCTTATCTCGTGGCGGATTCGATTACCCATGAGGCACTGCCCTAGGGCCTCATAGGCTATGAGGCGTTGCCTTAGGGCCTCCTAGGTGGCCTCACAGTTTGTGGAGCCTGAAAAGAGTCAAAATTCGATTTATTTCCAAACATTTTATTCAGTAAAACATTTTACAATCAATGCAATCTACCATTTATGTACAAATTTCGTGATTTTGCTTAGGTTAATAACAGATATCATGTGATTTATGTTAAATACACTCAAATGAACAGATATTTATTTTGGTAATGGATGTCTGCGCTGTGTTTCTGCTGAGGTCTCGCCATCCTCACAGACCTTCTACTATGAAATATTAAACTGACAGGCTCCTGTCAGACCTCCCTGGCAAGCAGATGCCTGAGGAGGTTTTTATTTTTATTTTATAAATAAGTTTTCCTTTTTTCTTCAGTATGTGCAAATTTATATAATACATTTTAAATTTTCTGTTATGAATTTCTGTAATTTAATTTATTTAATCTGCTGTATGCATTTTTACCATTTGTAAGTTTTTTTTTTTTTTTTTTTAGAATATAATTTTTATTCATAACAGTAAAGAATACAAATACATTTACAATTTGACCTGCAAAGCCAAATAGCTTATCTGCAGGAAAATGAATAAATTATATTAAACATAGATCATTCAGCCACAAAAATGGTGTACAGCAAATAAATCCACAAAACACAACACATGAAAAACAGCTAACTAGAAAATACCAAATAATTTTTTAATTCCATTTTAAGTCTTCCAAAAGAATCTATATTTAGTAATTCTTTTGGAATAGCATTAAATATAAGTGGTACTTGATATTCGGAGGTATGTTTCCCGTAATTATTTCGAAAATTTGGCAATTTGTAATAACCTTGGTTTTGAAGTCTTGTATTTTTATTATGTTGAATTTTTAGTTTGTAAGTTTCGTCAAAAAAGTTTTTAATTATTACATTATATTTATATAAATTGCTGTAGGATAATAGATTTAAAAATTTTAATCTATCGGTAGAAGTTTTATAAATTTTTTGCAAATGAGATGGAATAATATTTTTAGCTATTATAGACTGCAGTTTTTCTATTTTATTTATGTTAGTTAAGTTAGTTGTTCCATGCACAATTATTCCATAATTTAAAATAGATTCGCATATTGCTTTATAAAATAGTACACATGTTTCCATATTTAATACGTATTTCAATTTTTGAATTTTTATCGCCGATATTCTCAAGCTTTCACATATGTGGGATATATGGGCATTCCACCTAAAATATTCATCAAAAATGATTCCTAAGTAATTTATTTTATTTACTTGCTCAACAAGTGGGCAACTGCATAATGATTCATAATTTGAAGCATCCTTTCTTCTGCAATTTATTTTATGAGTTTTGATAAAGAGGTTTTGATGAATATGAAATCCTGGTGAATGAATAATCATGAGTTTTGTTTTTTTCTCATTTAAATAGATTTTATTATGATTTAACCATCTAATAATATTATTGTAATCTGTTTGAACCTCTGAAATGCTATCATTTAAATATTTCTGACTGTCCCCCCCCCATCCCTCCCGCAGAGTTGAGGCCTCTGAAATCTTTTGCGCCTTGGGCCTCTAGATGCCTTCATCTGACACTGATCTTAGAATAACATCTGTTACATTAGCATTAACATATGTTACCAATGCAATTATTGTAATTTGATACAAATATATTGTAGCAATTATATAAATAATTTTAAAATTTATTCAAAATATACAAATAGTTTGATACTTTATGCAATGGAGAAAATTAGAGCAAAAGCTAATAAAGTTGAACAAAGACAAGAATAACTCTTTAATCTGTACAAAAACAAAATGCCAGAAAGATGCAGAGACTCGAGGTGGCACGTGTAGCATGAGGTTGAGTGAAAGTTTTCTTCCAAGAGGGACAACATTTTTTCTGGGAGTGGACATAGTTTCCATTCTCTATACATTGAAGAGCCAAAACATTATGACCACCTGCCTAATATGATGTTGGTCCTCCAATAACTCTTACCCGGCGAGGCATGGACGCTACAGGATTTCTAAAGGTGTCTTGTGGTATCTGGTACTAACACGTTACCAGAAGATCCTTTAATTGTTGTAAGTTACGTGGTTGAGCCACCGCAGTTCGGATATGCTGTTCCAACACAAACCACAGATGCTCGATTGATGTCTGGGGAATTTGGAGGCCAGGGCAATACCTGGAAGTCTTCCTCATGTTCCACGAACCATTCTCGAACAATTCGGGCAGTGTGGCATGGCGCATTATCCTGCTGAAAGAAGGCACTACTAGAGGGGAATACTGTTGCCATGAAAGGATGTACCTGGTCTGCAATGAGGTTTAGGTAGGTGGTAGATGTCGTAGTTTCCTGCACCTGAATGACTGGCCCCACGGTTTCCCAACAAGATTACCCAGCAGAACATTGCTCAAAGCATTACACTTCCTCCATCGGCTTGTTTTCGCCCCACGGTGCATCCTGTTGGCAACATTTCCCCAGGTACCCGGCCATCCACGTGGTGCAACAGAAAACAAGATTCATTGGACCAGACGACTTTCTCCCAATCATTCAAGGTCCAGTTTTGATGCTCGTGTGCCCAGTGTAGGCGCTTTAGACAGTAAACTGAGATTAGCATGGGCACTCGGAGCAGTCTGCTGCTGCACAGTCCCATTTTCAGCAGGATTCGATGTACTGTGTGTTGTGACACATTACTCCCGTCACCAGCATTCAAATTACGGGCGATTCGTGGTTTTTCCCTCCTCGGACCACTTTTTGAAGGTATTAACCATGACTGACCGTGGGCACCCCACAAGCCTTGCTGTCTTGGAAATTCTCTGACCCAGTCGTCTGGCCATTACAAATTGGCCTTTGTCAAACTCATTTAAGTCAGCTGCCTTTCCCATATGGAGAACAAGAATAACACTGATTAATAGAGCTCAGTATCAGGTGTTATTTATAACCTTTCATGACCTTCACACATGCCATCATTTACCTGCAGTTGCTTCGATTTGCATAGAGACGCGTTGGTCATAATGTTTTGGCTCTTCGGTGTATGTTTTGCATTATAAACCATTTCCCCGTTTTTCAGTTTTTTTTAAGGTAAATGTGAATCATTTTGGTCCAAATTTTCATGACTTGTCACAACATTATCTTTGTATCTTCCTGGGAAATTTTCTCCAAATGTATTTAGACAAATCAAAATGTGTATGATATAATTCTGTTAGAGTATTTGTGAGTTCTGGCAACTTACCTTTTCACCTATCCTCCTATTGCTTTTCGCTCCACATTCGTCGGTTTGGATACAGGATAAAAAATTCCCCCCCCCCACCCCTTCCTCCTCGTGCTTTCTTCCCTCCTAAAAAGGGGGAAACAGAGAACCATTGTTCCGTTATATCTTCCGAATGCGAGAACTTGCAATTTACAAGTCAGCTGTCAGATGAAAGCGAATACATATGAAGACCGTCATAGACTATTTCAAAATTAGCCCCCCCCCCCCCCACCACCATTCTCCTCCCCGAAAAGAGGAGACTAATTTTCGCCGGGGTCGACCTTAACGAATTACAGTCGCTCAAAAAAAAATATCCGAACGCCACAGTTGATTACAGAATTCAGAAAAAATATCTGGCAACGATTTTTTTTTTTTTAGAAATCAGTGACTGGCAACCTTCGTGTCACGTGACACGAAAGGTTGCCAGATCGCTGATTTCTAAAAAAAATCGTTGCCAGATATTTTTTTAAAATTCTGTAATCAACCGTAGTGTTCGGATATTTTTTTGAGCGACTGTACATCTGAAATTAAAGCTTGTGATACCTCCAATGTCATGAGCAACTTTAAACACGACTCCAAAAACAAGGAAAGGAAAAATGTGGTCGACGTTTATGAGTGCTACATATCATGTGAAGTTTCTTCTGAAGGTAAGTGATTTACAAAGAAAAATGTAAATAAATTAAAATTTTTTAATACCTATCTTCCTACATGGGACTTAAAAATCAGAAAAAAAAAACTAAAGCGTATCGATGGTGGAATAAAAAGCGTATCGATGGTGGAATAAAAAGCGTATCTAAAGCGTCTCGATGGGTCATTGAGTTCGTATTCGCTTCAAAAGAAGATAGCTCGCCGATTAACCTCCTCGACAAGATTTCTGGCTCCAAACCGGAACTTGTTGGAATACAAGTTCCGGTTGGTTGTTGAATACAAGTTCGGTGTAGTGACCGGATGCAGCAGATGCAGATCAGGACAGACTTGCTTGGAGAACTAAATGGCACGGTCTGGTTGCATCTCCGTAGCCCATGGCTGCTTGAGGATGAGAATGATGATGATGATATCTTCCTTTGAAGTGAATCGAACTCAGTGACTGATTCCACCATCGACATGCTTTAGGTTTTTTCTCTCATTTTTAAGGCCCACATAGGAAGATAGTTTTTTTTAAATTTTCAGTTTATATAGTTAAGTGAATAAGTTTGATTTTATATTAAAATATGAAGCGCTTACATTTAGAGTAGAGTGAGTTTTGATCCCTAACTCTGCTCGAGTCACATGAAAATAAGTTTGATATCATGTTAGAGTAAGAAGCGCTTAGTTTTAGAGTAGGGTAAGTTGTGACCCTTACCCTTTGTTTGATACAGCCCAATGTTTACCCGGCAGTTTCTCCCCGACGGGTCTGGAACCTTGCGAGACTTGTCCCTTGGCTCTTTACCAACCGAATTACGCCCAGGGCGCCTGCCTGCCGTGTCCTGGATTCAAAACGACCCACAGAAGAGGCGTTCGACATGAAGACGAATGCAAAGGTAATCAAGATCTCTCTCTCTTTAGCGAAAAGTTGCAATTTAGGAAATGTAAATACTTCAAGTCCACATTTATTGAGAAACCTTTTTTTCTCTTTAATAGACTTTCACATTACATTATATCCACCAGTTGAATTAAAGTTTGATAATTGCCATTTACTCCATTCACGGTTGGAGGAAGACATTCTGCAAAAAGTACAGTCGCTCAAAAAAATATCCGAACAGTACGGCTGATTACAGAATTCAGAAAAATATCTGGCAACGACTTTTTTTTAGAAATTATTTATCTGGCAACCTTCGTGTCACCTGACACGAAGGTTGCCAGATCACTAATTTCTAAAATAATCGTTGCCAGATATTTTTTCTGAATTTCGTAATCAACCATAGTGTTCGGATATTTTTTTGAGCGACTGTATATTTTTAAGGACAGACAAAACGAATCGATAACTACTTAGGCAGCTTTTTCTTTTGAATAAATTGCTTTGACAGACACTCTGAACTGTTGATGTAGGAAAAGCGAGGAAATAATATATTTGACTTTTTTTTTTTTACTTAGGGGTTAGCGCACTTGGCTGCTGATCAAAGGGATCTGGGTTCGAGTTCCGGGTAAGGCATGAATGTTGGCGTTGTTTTTCTGCTGAGGTCTCGCCATCCTCACAGACCTTCTGCTATGGCGTATTAAACTAACAGGCTCCTATCAGACCTCTGGCTCAAGCTGCTGCTTGAAGGGGTATTTATTTTCATTTAGAGTTTTTCCAATTTGTTACTGATGGATCTAATCCTTTTACGTTAATAATCAGGAATTTTCGTAGAAACTATGATTATCTCATGACATCTGAATTCATATTTATTCACTGTTTATAAGAAATAAATATTTCTCAAATAACCGAGTGGATTATAGATTAATGTGGGAATAAATCACTGCAAATAGTTTACATTTTTTTAACTTCAAGGTGGACCACCGCTTTGGATGATGTATTACAGAAAACTATCCATTGCTTAGCAAAAGTTGAAAACTAAAAATGTGGCCCGAAAGATTTTTTTCACCAAAGGAGATGAATTTAGTCAGTAGGGGTAATTGATTGGGCTTATGTTCCACATTGGGAAGCTGTTGGTCATCAGCCAGCAGCAAAACAGATATAATAAAAAAGTCAGAAATTTGTTGCTGTAACTCTAAACAACACGCAAAAAAAACATTACTGATAAATCGTAAAAATTCTTCTCCTTCGCCGTGAAAAGATCCTAATTCTCATTCTATCTTATCTTACGTTGGATTATTTCTCTAAAATCGATTGATAATCTGACAGAGATTTTTACCATCTTTGACTGACTTTGCCCTCTCTGCCATTTTCTCCAATTAGTTGTGTTATTAGATCCCTTTTCGATCAGTAACTTCATTCTTCAAAGACTTAAAAATTCTAAATACTTTTCAGATACGAGAACTTAATATTTATAATTTCGTATTTTTATGGAATCGTAAATCATTACCATCATTTATTTTTTTATCGTTATTTCAAAAAGAGAGAAGAAATTCATTTTTAATAACCAAAAAATAAAAACTGTACCGAAATTTAAAAAGGCCATTTCTGAAACCTTTCCTTATTATTCTGTTGTCTCGTTAAGGATTTCATTACCGAATGAGCTGAAATTAATATCTGATAAAAAAAGTACTATATTATATATATTAGTAATATAAAAAAGCACCTTTTTATGATATAGAATAAGTCCTGATGTAGAACCAGGTTTAGATTAATTCATCCAAAACTATTTTTTCGTATTTTTTTCAAATATCTCTATGTTATGTTTTCATTATTTGTATCTTTTGTTGTTATTATTTTTATTTTCAATTTGTTACTTTTCACGAATTTCAAAAAATAAAAACCAACTTTAGTGTGTAAATTCTACAAACTGCAACTTTTGAATTCTTTCTATTATCGTTTTTTCTGCGTATTTTTAATAACAAAAATGCATTTTAGAAAAGGTAACATTTTTTCCACGTTTCATTTAACTTTATAATTGGTTTCATGGAACTTTGGAAAACAGTCTCAGATTTTCTTTTGTCAAATATTACTCAGGGCCATGTGAAAAGGGCAATTCCTTTTTTTTCGTCTTTTTTAAGAATTATTCAGACAGAAATTTTTAAATTCTTTACTTCTGAGATCATAAGTAAAAATTAATGTATTTCAATGTTGTCCCATTTCTTTCGTTCCACTTGGAAATCAGATCTCTATTTTTCACCACATTAATCCCAGGACAATTAAGGTATTCGATTAATGTGTACATTTAATGAGATAATCATTTAATAAAGAATATTAATTGCTGGAACAAAATTCTTTTCAATCTAATGTGTACGATATTAGTGATTATTATTAATATTGCTCTTCCTTACCCTCTAGTGGCATGTCCTCCTGGTGAAGTTTCGAGAACGGGTCTTCAGCCATGTTTCCCTTGTCCTGACGGCTATTTCCAACCCCACGAGCAGGGCAAGTCTTGTTATCGATGTCCTGGCAGCTTATGGACTGGCAGGAATGGTGCCACCTCCATCAACGCTTGCAAGGGTAAGAATCATTCATATTGCATTGGAAAGAAATGCTTATTTAATGCGAGTTTGCTTAACGCTTGGTTAATGTGATTGTGATGAGTGAATGTTGATGAAGTATAGAGCCTCATTTTGGACAGTTGAATTCGTGGGGGGTTGATAATCCTCGGAATGCATTTTCTTTTTCTTTTGAAGGTCACACCACGAAAGGTGATTTTTTTTCTTTTTTTCATTCACCTGTAAAATGTTAAACCTGTAGGATGTATAATAATTCCAATGAAATGGTTAATTATTTGGATTAGCAAGAAATTTCTCTGAATTGTTATGTGCTCAATATTGACTTTTTAATCTGACGAAGCTTTCTTGTGCGATTGGTGATTTTGATTCCTTGTTTCAATGAAGAAGCCATAAATCTTTTCCATTCCTTGTTTCAATGAAGAAGCCATAAATCCTTTCCATTCCTTGTTTCAATAAAGAAGCCATAAATCTTTTCCATTCCTTGTTTCAATGAAGAAGCCATAAATCCTTTCCATTCCTTGTTTCAATGAAGAAGTCATAAATCCTTTCCATTCCTTGTTTCAATGAAGAAGCCATAAATTCTTTCCATTCCTTGTTTCAATGAAGAAGCCATAAATCCTTTCCATTCCTTGTTTCAATGAAGAAGCCATAAATCCTTTCCATTCCTTGTTTCAATGAAGAAGCCAAATCCTTTCCATAGGCGCTGCAGAAGATCTCTTTTCACTTAGTCAGTTACTTCTCTTATTCTGGTTTTCAAGTGATTAAGGTCTCGAGTTTTGTCCATGCAAACAGAATTTTTTACAAAGCAACACAAGAAAAAAAAATATCAAGGAGTGTCTAATCGTGGCGCCCTCTAAGGCCATAAAATGGGTACAGTCGCTCAAAAAAATATCCGAAAACTATGGTTGATTACAGAATTCGGCAAAAATGTCTGGCAACGAATTTTTTAGAAATTAGTGATCTGGCAGTGTCACGTGACACGAAGGTTGCCAGATCACTAATTTCTAAAAAAATCGTTGCCATATATTTTTTCTGAATTCTGTGATCAACCATAGTGTTCGAATACTTTTTTGAGCGACTGTACCCACCGTGCCAATCCATTGGTAATGAAATGCTGCGCCAAGAACTGCCGTATCATCTCTTAACACATGTGGCGGTGGTCTCCTCTGATGGAGGCAGTGAAACTGTTTCAGTGGGACAACATACAGGGAGAGCATTGAATGGGATGGCATCATATTCAATGGGATTGTACAGGCACAACAATCAGTGGGATGACTTTTGTGTATTTAAGAAACATTTCTTTTCGAAACTCTAACATTATCTGTCATACACCCTGCATATATTATTATGCATTGTATCACTAGCAAGACATTTTTTTTATTTCAGTATTTTGTGGCAAGACTTTTAAAATAAAATGGAAACTGCTTGTGATCTTTTAGCGATGCCTGAGGTACAGTCGCTCAAAAAAGTATCCGAACACTATGGCTGATTACAGAATTCAGAAAAAATATCCGGCAACGATTTTTTTTAGAAATTAGTGATCTGGCAACCTTCGTGTCACGTGACACGAAGAATCGTTGCCAGATATTTTTTTCTGAATTCTGTAATCAGCCATAGTGTTCGGATACTTTTTTTGAGCGACTGTACCTCTGTTGTAAATCACATAATTACAATATGAAAAGTGTCTACCCAAGGGGGAGGGGGGTTATGTGGTTTTTAATTCTACCCAAGGGGGAGGGGGGTTATGTGGTTTTTAATTCTACCCCCTTTGGAAGGTGAGAGCATGAGAAGCACGTATTTTCTAAGTCATTTTCCGAAAATCAGAGACTCAACCCCCATTTACAACTTTCTGATTATACTATACATTGAGTAAGAATAATCCTCGTCTACGTCTTGAAGATTCTGAATTTAAAGATCGCCATCTTCCTAATTTCAGGTTTATCAAGTGATGCGGCATCTCGTCCTCTGCCCGTTGCTGCCGAACTCACTATCAACGATTGCTTCTCGGTGCCTTGCCTCAATGGCGCCACCTGTAAAGCTTTGGATATCGGATTCCTCTGCGCATGCCTACCAGGATACACAGGTTGGTCCTTAATCATCTATAACAGCGAGGGTTGAAAGAGTTCTAATGCTCATTCAAATGAATTAGTTTTTGATTTTTTTTTACAACCGCATCAGGTACAGAGGAGATGATGGCATCATCTCCATGAACTGCCAATGAACACTCAGAGTCGATGCAACCTAACTTCCTAAATAAGCCTCTTTGTCGAAAACACGTAATTGGAATTGAAGATCTCTATCAAATCTAAATCTCGTTTTTTAACACTACGCGTTCTGCATTTAGAGAGTTACGAAAATTTTAAGATCTGGCAACTGAAATACGTCATAGGAATTTATGTCGGAAGTTAAAATTTAAATAATAAATATTATTTAAAAACATCTGGAAATATTATGCAAAATATTCTTTTAATATTCGTGAATTTTATGTTTCGTAGGACTGGCTTTGTCGACACTGAATATTTAAGTTTCTATAACTTTTGAAAAACCGAAAGAATGTTTTTGAAAACGAGATTAAGATAGATTTGATCGCGATCTTCACTCATTTTTTTATGCAAAAAGATTATTTCAAGAGCCGTGAAGCTTCGAATTTCACCCTCTTTGACACAACATGGGAGCGTTTCTGTTTCGCTCTCCACTTAACTGTATTTCAACTCCAATTTCAAATAAATTATTCGCTAAACTGAATGCAGAGTTTTTTTGTAGTGTTTGCTTAACTAGGAAGAGAAAGCAATTTTCAGAAGTAAAAAAAAAGATGTAAGATTTAAAGCAGTTAATTTTTTTTGCATAGTTATCAGATTATTTAAAGAAAATTATCAACTTCTATTTTATTTTGAAGATTTTGTAATTTACTTCATCGCACCAAGTACGGAGAAACTCTCGTGATCATAAAAAGAACTAAAACTCGACGTTTTTATTAGGAACATATTTCAGGGGGCTCTGAACTCCATCAAGCATTCCTCACCACCTCATCTGTCTGTCTGTGGGAATGCTTTAACGCTTGAAGGACTTTTTTTTTCTTCAGTTCGAGATCAGTCTCGCAAAGCAATTATTTTATCAGCAGGTTATGAGAGAACTAACGGTTATCGTGAGACTCGAACACGGCAGTTGCAGTGGAATAGCGAACGCACGAGATATCACTGTGCCACCTGGGGGCGGGGGTGGCTCAGTCGGTAGCGCGCCAGGCTCGTAATCTGTAGTTCCCAGGTTCGAGTCCCATCTGGGTCAGCGTTGAGATTTATCTCCGCAAAATTCCCCACCCTGCCCACGGTCAGTAGGGGACACGGATGGGCTTGGAAAGGCCGCCGTCCGTCGGATGGGACGTTAAGCCGTGGCCCCGTGTGCGGGAGAGCCATACCCTGTGCACGTTAAAGAACACGCTGGATGGCCTTGACGGGAGGCTACCATCTGTCTCCTAACAGCTGTTCCAGTGGGTCCCCTCCCCCAACCCTCTCTGAGCCTTCGGGGTCCATGTGACCTGGCCATTTAGCCCATGGTGTGCAAAAAAGTGCCGCTCAGAGGTAAAACAACCCAACCCAACCCAACTGTGCCACCTGATTTTTTTTTACTCCTGCCTGTGCAGCTGAAATGCTATATTTATAAGGAGCTGAAAAGTGAACAACTTATTATACATCTTGAAAAGAGGTTGTTCACTTTTCAGATCCCTCCCCTCAACTTCATAAATATATTTCCATTCATACTAGTAACCCTGAGAAACTTCCCATAGAATGATTTATAAAATGAACATTTTCCAAAAATTACTCTAATAATTTTCATCGAGATTTGTTTAATAATAAAGTACTCCAAACTCTACTATGTTTAAAAAAATATAACCCTACACAATCGTTAAAATAAAGTCTATCTTCTTGACCAGCTTGAACTACCTCCATATCATATCATTTGGTGTGAAGGCTTTGGTGAGATATTGCAAAATGTGACTGCAATCTGTGTTCACTAACCATCTAAGCACATGGGAACACTAATGAAGTGTATTGCTTTTTTTCATCTCTTTTAATAATCATTTCACACCACAAAATTTAGCCCCAATCTGATTGGACCTCCATAGCCCATGACTGCTTGAGGATGAGAATGAGGATGATCACACCCCAAAATACATATATGCATTATACCTCATCTTATGAATGAAAATATACGAAACTTAAATTCCTTTTTTCCCCTTAGGTATTTATTGCGAAAAAGATTTGAATGAATGCGAGGTGAACCCTTGCCTGAATGGCGCCACCTGCGAAGATCACGTGAATGGCTACGAGTGCAAGTGTCGTTCGGGCTATACAGGGAAGCTCTGCGATCAGAACATCAACGACTGCCTCTATGATCCTTGCCTGAACGGAGCCACGTGCGTCGATCAAGTGAATGGATTCTACTGCAAGTGCATCGCTGGATTCGTTGGTGAGGATCACTTCTCTCTTTATTATGATCACTTCTCTCTTTCCATTTTTATCACTTCTCTCTCTTTATTGTGATCACTTCTCTTTTTCCATTTTTATCACTTCTCTCTCTTTATTATGATCACTTCTCTCTGTCCATTTTTATCACTTCTCTCTCTTTATTATGATCACTTGTCTCTGTCCATTTTTATCACTTCTCTCTCTTTATTATTATCACTTCTCTCTTTCCATTTTTATCACTTCTCTCTCTTTATTGTGATCACTTCTCTCTTTCCATTTTTATCACTTCTCTCTCTCTTTATTATGATCACTTCCCTCTTTCCATTTTTATCACTTCTCTCTGTTCGTTATGATCACGAAGTTAGATTAGAAAATCTAAAATCAAACAACCTCTTCATAATAAGATTTAACATCAAATATAACCTCAAATGAAAACCATTTTCAAACACACTGTACTGCCAAAAATACTGAGCCATTTTCATGCTATGTGAATGAAAAGCAACATCCAAAGTTCCCTAAATTTCCCAATAAGCTTTTTTCTGTAAAAATTTAACTGTAAATAAATTTAATATCTAAATCAAAAAATTCTTTAAATGTTGATTTTTTTTTAAAGTATTCGCTTAACATTTAAATAGTGATTAAAGTTAAAACCCTTAACA
Organism: Ryuthela nishihirai; assembly: GCA_038380435.1. Lineage (NCBI taxonomy): Eukaryota > Metazoa > Arthropoda > Arachnida > Araneae > Heptathelidae > Ryuthela > Ryuthela nishihirai. Next base: position 116,547,975 of record JAWZYU010000002.1, on the reverse strand, counting down.
GCAGACTGTTAAACTCGTCCGAAGTTTCTTTCTTCAAAATTGACCAAAAATTTGAGTCGTTACAGAAACGTTTGAAATTCCATTATTTTAGCAAACGATTTGTTACAAAAAAACTAATATTTCCTTTTTTAGTTACCTCTTGAGGTAAATTCTTATGACGCTGTTGATAAATGTTTCAGCTCCCATAACTCTTTTTATACCAAACGAATATTGCAAGAAAGTCACAATTTCGAGAGTTCTGAGTGAAATCTTTAATTTTTCGCAACCGATATTTCTTTATGAAAAGCTCATTTCCAAAGTTAGGAGCTTGGAATATAGTAAAAGTGAATGGAATTTTCTAATTCTTTGTCAGCATTTAAGGTGCTGAGTGGCACTTTAAAAAATGTATCTTCACTTTACGGAAAAAGTGTCGAGGTCATTCCTTTGGATGAGTGGAATATCAGAATTAGGATCCATTTACTGCAAAATGAAGATTATCTTTGAAGTTTATTTTTGACGTTGATTAAAATTAATCAACATAGCTTAATTAAACGTCATATATCTGTGTCGTGTTAAACAGCATATTTACTCGGCAGTATTGGCAGATTTCGATTTTCGTAACGTAATCTTGGGAAGTATAAAATGAAATGAATGCTATGCCTCAAATGGAGCAATAGTAACTTTCGCATAAATACAAAGGTTGCTCAATAAGTAAAAACAATTTTTAAATAAAAAACCTAATCAGATGAATAAATATGAACTATTCCAAATAATGTACACCTTTAGGTGTTATAACAATACAAATCATATTAATATCTGGCAACACTAATTCAGTTTCAAGATGGCTACGAAGTTGGAAATGTACAGCAAGAGTGAGCAACGACATTTGATAAGTTTTTTAAATGCAGAAGCTTTCAGAAATTACACTAGGATAAAGAAAATTTATCGCAACAAGTGTTTGTCAAAAGCCAGCAGTTTTAAAACAGTAAGGAAGTTTTAACTCGGCGACTTTGCTGTATTTACCGAGTAGATCAGTTTCTAGATTTCTGTGCTTCCCTTGCTATGTCTTCTTATGCATTATCGACTCTTCATTAGCTTTCCTTTTACTCCTTTAAAACTCTTCGCTCTAAAAAATAGTTTTTACCATAGATGTTCTTTACCTTTGTAAATTTTGAGGGTTTTGCACGTCTGCATAAAAATAAGCTATCACAGATCACTGTTGAAACTTCGTTGGTAGCCATCTTAAACCTGAATCAATATGTTGCCAGATTTAAAGTAATTTGACTTTTATTGATTAATAATATAACACGAATCTATTTTTATGGCACAGTTTAAAATTATTTCCTATTTAAATTTTCTCTTATTGAAATATTGTTTTCTCTAATTGAACAATCTTTGTACAATTGAGAACCACGATAATATTTTATGAGTATCAGCTTTTGTCATCAAAATTGAAACCAAATGGAATGTAGAAACAGCTCTTAGATATAAAATCTTGTCAAGTAGCCATTTTGCAGCAAGGTCTGACAGCAGTCTGCCAGTTTAACGCATCAGCAGGAAGGCAACAGAAACATCGATAACATATCTGTGATCCGAACCCACGTTCATTTCGCACAGCCAAACACTCAATCACTGGTTTGCTCGTGTAAAGTATTCCATTGTAACAACTTTGTTGACGGAGTCTACAACTCATAAATTACTTTCCGTATCAAACTAATATTCGCAGTATGAGAGGCGATCTCGTGCATTTCTATCAATCGATATCATTATTAAACTTTTCCCCCAGCAGCACCGCCCCTGTGGCTGATGATGAAGTGATAACTCTGTTCCTCTACAGACTTAACCGAAGTACCTAGAAGGGCCATCGGATAGACGTCACTAAGCCAAGGACTCAGATTCAGTAGAAACGTAATGAGCGCACGTTAGTAGTTTGTTACCAACGGGGCGTTCCCCCTTTGCACAGTGCTTCCCCCCCCCCCCTATGACGTCATCGACCACGCCCTCTATGACGTAACAGGCCACGCCCCTATGACGTAACATGACGTAATCATTACATAATCATTACGTAACATGCCACGCCCCTTTATTAATAATTAATAATTCCTCCCCTTATTAAACCCCCCTTTCACCCCCCTTTTCCCCTCAGTGGCGCCATCTGTTGACAGGGAGAAGTACTATTTTCCCAAAAACCCTTTATTTTCACTCTAATTTCTCGTTTTCGGACCCCCCGGTCGACCTACCTATATTTTAAGCCCTCCCCCCTTATTAAAAAAACCCTCCTGGCGCCATCTGTTGACAGGGAGAAGTACTATTTTCCCAAAAAAACCTTTATTTTAAGTCTAATTTCTCGTTTTCGGACCCCCCGGTCAACCTACCTATATTTTAAGCCCTCCCCCTTATTAAAAACCCTCCTGGCGCCATCTGTTGACAGGGAGAAGTACTATTTTCCCAAAAACCCCTTTATTTTAAGTCTAATTTCTCGTTTTCGGACCCCACGGTCGACCTACCTATATTTTAAGCCCTCCCCCTCATGAAAAACCCTCTGGTTGACCATTTTAAGGCCCCACTCCTTCACTCGGCTGATGCAAGTCTCAGAATAATTGCATGGAACGATTGACTGGTCTTAGAATAATTGTACAGAAAGGATTGATACAAAATTCCATAGTAATTAAACACTCATCAAAATTCCCTTACCTCTATTAAAAATCATCCTACAGTTGAAACTCATTTTACTCTTACTGTTTCCATAGAAAATACCATAGGGTGAAATTAATAATGGTTTAAATTATTCGTAGGGATGACATGTTAAATCTGCTTTTAGAACACACGTCTGCAGTGGAAAAATTTTCAAACTCCGTTAATCAACTCCCTAGTAATTAAACACTCATCAAAATATTCCTCACCTTTATTGAAATCACTCCACGGTCGAAATAAAAATCGGTTTTCTGTAGATGTGTTTCACCGGGAAAAAAAAAAAAATTCGTCCCTCGCTGGGTGGATTCCAGGACTATGCCGTGTACTTGCTGTGGCTTAGATGCGTGTCGAACGGGTCAGACATTAACCTAGCATTCTTTATAACTAGCTTTTTCTATGTATTTCTTACACCAAAAACCGATAGTCCTTTCACATTAATATACGTATTTTTATAACCCACGTATTTTAAGTCCGTTTCAGTAAGCTTATTTGTTTCAACTCCGTGACTGTCGCTTACTAGATCTATCCACAGTAACTATTTTTAAAAGACTGTCCCGCAGAAAATGCCGATGGGTAAAAAATCTGATTTTATTCGTCGTGACGAAAAATATTGAGGAGTGATAGGATCGACCTAATAGACTCCGTGTTCGGATCCTCACCCCAGACAGCGTTTCACTGACAGATGGTTAAGTCCTACGAAAATAAAAAATTCCAAACGGGGAATCAAATTGACGAATGAATCTGTGCTGCTTCAGGAGCGCTGTCTTACATCGTGAAAACTCGATGGCGTTCTTTATCGTGGATTTCGGACTCGATATTTTCCCAAGTCCGGAGACGGTTCTCTGCACAACCCTTTATGATGGGTTTCAATGCACCGCATGTAGACTTTTGAAATGACGCGTCCTAAACCTTCAAGAGTTGTGCGTATTATTCTCCATCGGGTTGGTGCCGTCAGATATCTGTGTTTCCACGCAGTAACACAACACCGAAGAAAAATCGTCTCTCCCATCGTTTGCGTGCGAGCGTATGTCTCATCACGCTGATGAAATCGGGTAAAAAATAACTTTTTGTACGAGGTAGAATGTTATAGAAAGTAAGAATGCTAAAAAACTTTCATCATGAATGCATATTAACGGAGTAGGGGAACATTAGTTTAAAACTTCGACTATAAAAATAATACATTGCTTCACGCACCCTCTCAACTTACCTCCACTAATCCACTGAAAAAATATATGCAACGGGGCTGATAGCCAAAATTTAGCAAACGAAACCGCTTAACTGTCATGTATGCTCTGATCGCGCCTACTGCTTACAAGAGAGACGACCTTCTAACCCGTTTCGACAACTTGTACACTCATCCCCATGAGATCTGGTGAAATAGCAACAAGTGGGGTGGGGTGCAAAGGTCAACGGTGGAATGCTGCGTCTTTGAGAAGAGTGACGGGTCCGTCCGAAAACCTAATGGGAAAGTTAAATAATTACTGTTTCCTCTCGAAATACAGAAGGAATTCTTCTGCTGATAGACGCACTTAAAAATAGGAATCTATGAAATTCAAAGGGAGATTGTTGTTTTTTCCATATTATTGGGATTAATACCGATTCTCTGCAGATGTCCTTTAGGTTATGAAATATAACTGGAACCTTATTAGATCACTTAAAATTGAGTTGACACACCTTATGACCGACTCCTCGGAGAAGTGCTAAATCTATGTGGCGGAATGCTAAAAATAGAATTCATACGTTTCCGTAAAAAACTTTAGTTCCAATATGAGTTAAAAGGTTATGGTTCGACTCAGGAAAAATAGGATTCGACCTCGGACATTAGAAAAGATGTGCACCGTATAATTCCGTGGAAAAATACGAAAATCTTTAGCAATATCCCAGGCGTCTTTTGTTAGGCGATAGTATTAACATCCTTATACGTTCTCACTTCAAGCTTGCTTTCTCTATCATAACCCTCGATGCTTGCGAAAATTATCAAAGATGAACAGAGGTCTGAATGTACAATCTTCGGAGTTCATTTTACTGTAGATGTCTAATTCTGGCAGGATGCCTCTCCACTTTTAAAATTTAGATCTTACACCGACAGTCTTTTCATGTACGTATTTTTTATAACCAACACTTATTTCTTTTAGCCCTAGCGATTACTGGTTGTTTCATTTTTTACTAGAAGAAACCCTACCCCGCAGTAACAGCTCCTCCGCAGAAAATAAAAAATGTCGATGGGTAAAAGAAAACAAAATATCTGATGTCATGATGAAAAATATTGAGGACCCCGGACAACTTTTCACTGACAAACGGTTAAGCCCTACGAAATTATTCCAAACGGGGAAGCACAGACTTTTATTGACGAATGAATCTTGGATCTGTACTGCTTCAGGAGCGCTGCCTTTACATTGTGAAAAACCGCTCACACCCTTGATCCGTGTTTAAGTACTCGAAATTTTTAAAGTCCAGAGGAGGCCCCCCACCATTCCCAATTTACTAGTGAAAAAAATATTTTTTGTACGAGGTAGAAAGTAAGAATGCTAAAAGTACGTTGCGTAAAAAACTTTAGTTCCATCGCTAATACACGTTGATGGGGTAGGGGGACATTAGTTTTAGCAAATACTTCAACTATAAAAAAAATAAGTCTCACTTGAGCGCATCGCTCCCAACTTGTCTACGCTAATCCGCTGAAATTTTATTTGCAACGGGAGTGATAGACGAAAATACTTCTTCCCTATGTGCTCTGACCAGCGCCTGAAATGTTCGCCCCCCACCCTACTGCTTCAACCCTCGTTTCGACACTCCCACTCTATGTGATCTGCACGACGCGCTGATAACGTACAAAGGCCACTGGAGGAGCGGTGGTCAGCCCCTGTTGAATGCTATCTTTTTTTTTTATTTCCAGCCGCAATAATACACCGTTTCTGTGGAACACTGGTGACTTCGCCGCAAAGGGTGATCCACACTAAAAAACAAATCCCATAGACAATAAAGAACTAAAAAAGTCATTAAAACAGTGAATGGACTTATGTAATGTACAGAGATTGACAGCAGTAATATAGACAGGGACCCATTGCTCACTATCATAGGCATCGAGAAATTATCAAAGATGAGATAGAGTTCTGGCCACACAATCTTCTGAACTAATTCTGGACACAAGGACTTTTTCTCACATTCGTTAATCAAAGTGTCTACGCATCAAACTTGTCATTACTCCGACAAACTATCCATAGACTGAGTAAGCATTTAGAATGAAAAATTCAGTTTGCTTCAGTGTCACAGCTTTAATTTTCAGATGCACTCCACAGATTCGTAAAACACTCATTAGGTATGCGTTCACAAGAGAGTTCATCACGGATTCATCTTCCCTATCTTTCTAATAAATCATACGCCCAAAGTAGATAATTATATTACGAAAATAAAATCGATTTTAAGTGATTCCGCATTCGTAATTTATTAATGCTAAAGAATCACGACGAAAATCTCACAATAGTCTACCCAATACTTTACCATAGCCGATACAGTCACAAGTTACGATAGTCAGCATCTGCTCCCATAGACCAGGGACGGGTGAATAGCGACCCGTGGGTCGCATTCGGCCCGCTAAGAGTTTTTTTGTTGCCCGCCAAGACAGAAAAATCCTCCCCGAGCGCGACCGAAGATTCGTCTCGTATTTCCCATTAGGACGGCCACGTCAATATGCATACGAAGTGTATGAAAACAATTGTCCACTCCGGCCATAGACAGTAGGTTAGTTACTTCTAACAAAGTCAAGGTTTGAGATCCATAGTAAGACACGAATGTTACCGAACGCCTATGTCGTGTGAATGATAACTGTTAAGACAGCTAGTTGCATATTTTTTTAAAGATATGTCGAATGCACTTTTACATGAACGAAGCTTCCACTTCCTAAAGTGTGAGGGGGAAAGCGTGAACAGTCAATGCTGACTGCATGAAATATGACTCGAACGAAAGACAATCTGAACAGGTGCTTTTGTTTATAGTATTTCTGTGAAAAGTTGGGGAAGCCAGATGCGACTTAGCTTTGCGTTCACTGACTTCCCGCCTACCCCCTTTGCAATTAGGAAAAAACTCTCGAGAGCAAATTATATCTAAAACCAGTTTCACTTGAGTTTTTCGTAACCCTCTTGTGCCGTCGAACTAAGATTCAGACACTCAGCTGTCGGGCATATGGTTAAACTAATTTCTCACCACGGTACGTTTGAATAAGCGCACGCTGCAAACACAAGTTTTTCGACAAAAGATAAGTGTTTCGCTACAACATAACACGGAAATGTCTGCTTAGTCATTTTTCCCTATTTCAACACTGTCTATGGAGCATTACGCCTCTACACACCATAATGCCTCGCGATTCTAAGCGTTCCCCGAACCGATATTAATCTTATTTTTGTAGTTCAACAGAGTTTTTTGAGTTTGCTCAACCTATGTCAAGGGTTGGACCAGTGCTTGCACCGATGGGGGGCGGACCAGCAGCGATGTTATTGCTCGTATTAGCAGAACCGGTACAAGGCGAATGCAAATCGGTTCATATCTCTATTCTTTCGAACACAAATGTTAAAAGATTTCATGTAGCAGCTAAGAAACAGTAAAAAAGTGATTTTCCGCATTTAACCATCTATCGGGTAGAGGAATCCTCAAAACTAAGTAACAATACTAGAAAAATCACTGTCCATAACATTTACATTCATGTATTTCATTTTCTTGTTGCGAGGTATCTGACCGAAAACGTAAGCATTCATTACCTCAAAACAGATAAAACAGAATGTGGCGTCTTGAAAAACACCAAGAAGGCTAGTAACCACGGTTTAACCATTCATTTTTTAAGTATTAGGACGTTCATGTTACAATTTCTTTGCAACAACGTTCATTTCTGGTAAAGATGCATGTCAGCACATTCACTTTACGTGTGTGATTTCAATCGTGTGTGAACCAGGCATTCAGTTGAGAAGAGTATGTGAATCAGTCACTTCAGAATACTAACACCTTTGCGAGCTCACTGAAACTACCTCCTTCTTGTGTCTCTCCATATACTATTCTTATGAGCACAAAAGATAGGATGTTTCACTACAATCTAACACGGAAATGTCTGTTTAGTTATTTTTTCCTCCTATTTCTACACTAGTGTGGAAGTCTTAGAGTTTCTGTTTTGAAGTTTTAGAAGGAAGTTTTAGAGTTTCTTAGAGTCTCTGTTTTGAGGTAATGAATGCTTACGTTTTCGGTCAGATGCCTCGCAACAAGAAAATGAAATACATGAATGTAAATGTTATGGACAGTGATTTTTCTAGTATTGTTACTTAGTTTTGAGGATTCCTCTACCCGATAGATGGTTAAATGCGGAAAATCACTTTTTTACTGTTTCTTAGCTGCTACATGAAATCTTTTAACATTTGTGTTCGAAAGAATAGAGATATGAACCGATTTGCATTCGCCTTGTACCGGTTCTGCTAGTACGAGCAATAACATCGCTGCTGGTCCACCCCCCATCGGTGCAAGCACTGGTCCAACCCTTGACATAGGTTGAGCAAACTCAAAAAACTCTGTTGAACTACAAAAATAAGATTAATATCGGTTCGGGGAACGCTTAGAATCGCGAGGCATTATGGTGTGTAGAGGCGTAATGCTCCATAGACAGTGTTGAAATAGGGAAAAATAACTAAGCAGACATTTCCGTGTTATGTTGTAGCGAAACACTTATCTTTTGTCGAAAAACTTGTGTTTGCAGCGTGCGCTTATTCAAACGTACCGTGGTGAGAAATTAGTTTAACCATATGCCCGACAGCTGAGTGTCTGAATCTTAGTTCGACGGCACAAGAGGGTTACGAAAAACTCAAGTGAAACTGGTTTTAGATATAATTTGCTCTCGAGAGTTTTTTCCTAATTGCAAAGGAGGTAGGCGGGAAGTCAGTGAACGCAAAGCTAAGTCGCATCTGGCTTCCCCAACTTTTCACAGAAATACTATAAACAAAAGCACCTTGTTCAGATTGTCTTTCGTTCGAGTCATATTTCATGCAGTCAGCATTGACTGTTCGCGCTTTCCCCCTCACACTTTAGGAAGTGGAAGCTTCGTTCATGTAAAAGTGCATTCGACATATCTTTAAAAAAATATGCAACTAGCTGTCTTAACAGTTATCATTCACACGACATAGGCGTTCGGTAACATTCGTGTCTTACTATGGATCTCAAACCTTGACTTTGTTAGAAGTAACTAACCTACTGTCTATGGCCGGAGTGGACAATTGTTTTCATACACTTCGTATGCATATTGACGTGGCCGTCCTAATGGAAAATACGAGACGAATCTTCGGTCGCGCTCGGGGAGGATTTTTCTGTCTTGGCGGGCAACAAAAAAACTCTTAGCGGGCCGAATGCGACCCACGGGTCGCTATTCACCCGTCCCTGGTCTATGGGAGCAGATGCTGACTATCGTAACTTGTGACTGTATCGGCTATGGTAAAGTATTGGGTAGATTATTGTGAGATTTTCGTCGTGATTCTTTAGCATTAATAAATTGCGAATACGGAATCACTTAAAATCGATTTTATTTTCGTAATATAATTATCTACTTTGGGCGTATGATTTATTAGAAAGATAGGGAAGATGAATCCGTGATGAACTCTCTTGTGAACGCATACCTAATGAGTGTTTTACGAATCTGTGGAGTGCATCTGAAAATTAAAGCTGTGACACTGAAGCAAACTGAATTTTTCATTCTAAATGCTTACTCAGTCTATGGATAGTTTGTCGGAGTAATGACAAGTTTGATGCGTAGACACTTTGATTAACGAATGTGAGAAAAAGTTCTTGTGATCCGTCCAGAATTAGTTCAGAAGATTGTGTGGCCAGAACTCTATTCATCTTTGATAATTTCTCGATGCCTATGATAGTGAGCAATGGGTCCCTGTCTATATTACTGCTGTCAATCTCTGTACATTACATAAGTCCATTCACTGTTTTAATGACTTTTTTAGTTCTTTATTGTCTATGGGATTTGTTTTTTAGTGTGGATCACCCTTTGCGGCGAAGTCACCAGTGTTCCACAGAAACGGTGTATTATTGCGGCTGGAAATAAAAAAAAAGATAGCATTCAACAGGGGCTGACCACCGCTCCTCCAGTGGCCTTTGTACGTTATCAGCGCGTCGTGCAGATCACATAGAGCGGGAGTGTCGAAACGAGGGTTGAAGCAGTAGGGTGGGGGGCGAACATTTCAGGCGCTGGTCAGAGCACATAGGGAAGAAGTATTTTCGTCTATCACTCCCGTTGCAAATAAAATTTCAGCGGATTAGCGTAGACAAGTTGGGAGCGATGCGCTCAAGTGAGACTTATTTTTTTTTATAGTTGAAGTATTTGCTAAAACTAATGTCCCCCTACCCCATCAACGTGTATTAGCGATGGAACTAAAGTTTTTTACGCAACGTACTTTTAACATTCTTACTTTCTACCTCGTACAAAAAATATTTTTTTCACTAGTAAATTGGGAATGGTGGGGGGCCTCCTCTGGACTTTAAAAATTTCGAGTACTTAAACACGGATCAAGGGTGTGAGCGGTTTTTCACAATGTAAAGGCAGCGCTCCTGAAGCAGTACAGATCCAAGATTCATTCGTCAATAAAAGTCTGTGCTTCCCCGTTTGGAATAATTTCGTAGGGCTTAACCGTTTGTCAGTGAAAAGTTGTCCGGGGTCCTCAATATTTTTCATCATGACATCAGATATTTTGTTTTCTTTTACCCATCGACATTTTTTATTTTCTGCGGAGGAGCTGTTACTGCGGGGTAGGGTTTCTTCTAGTAAAAAATGAAACAACCAGTAATCGCTAGGGCTAAAAGAAATAAGTGTTGGTTATAAAAAATACGTACATGAAAAGACTGTCGGTGTAAGATCTAAATTTTAAAAGTGGAGAGGCATCCTGCCAGAATTAGACATCTACAGTAAAATGAACTCCGAAGATTGTACATTCAGACCTCTGTTCATCTTTGATAATTTTCGCAAGCATCGAGGGTTATGATAGAGAAAGCAAGCTTGAAGTGAGAACGTATAAGGATGTTAATACTATCGCCTAACAAAAGACGCCTGGGATATTGCTAAAGATTTTCGTATTTTTCCACGGAATTATACGGTGCACATCTTTTCTAATGTCCGAGGTCGAATCCTATTTTTCCTGAGTCGAACCATAACCTTTTAACTCATATTGGAACTAAAGTTTTTTACGGAAACGTATGAATTCTATTTTTAGCATTCCGCCACATAGATTTAGCACTTCTCCGAGGAGTCGGTCATAAGGTGTGTCAACTCAATTTTAAGTGATCTAATAAGGTTCCAGTTATATTTCATAACCTAAAGGACATCTGCAGAGAATCGGTATTAATCCCAATAATATGGAAAAAACAACAATCTCCCTTTGAATTTCATAGATTCCTATTTTTAAGTGCGTCTATCAGCAGAAGAATTCCTTCTGTATTTCGAGAGGAAACAGTAATTATTTAACTTTCCCATTAGATTTTCGGACGGACCCGTCACTCTTCTCAAAGACGCAGCATTCCACCGTTGACCTTTGCACCCCACCCCACTTGTTGCTATTTCACCAGATCTCATGGGGATGAGTGTACAAGTTGTCGAAACGGGTTAGAAGGTCGTCTCTCTTGTAAGCAGTAGGCGCGATCAGAGCATACATGACAGTTAAGCGGTTTCGTTTGCTAAATTTTGGCTATCAGCCCCGTTGCATATATTTTTTCAGTGGATTAGTGGAGGTAAGTTGAGAGGGTGCGTGAAGCAATGTATTATTTTTATAGTCGAAGTTTTAAACTAATGTTCCCCTACTCCGTTAATATGCATTCATGATGAAAGTTTTTTAGCATTCTTACTTTCTATAACATTCTACCTCGTACAAAAAGTTATTTTTTACCCGATTTCATCAGCGTGATGAGACATACGCTCGCACGCAAACGATGGGAGAGACGATTTTTCTTCGGTGTTGTGTTACTGCGTGGAAACACAGATATCTGACGGCACCAACCCGATGGAGACTAATACGCACAACTCTTGAAGGTTTAGGACGCGTCATTTCAAAAGTCTACATGCGGTGCATTGAAACCCATCATAAAGGGTTGTGCAGAGAACCGTCTCCGGACTTGGGAAAATATCGAGTCCGAAATCCACGATAAAGAACGCCATCGAGTTTTCACGATGTAAGACAGCGCTCCTGAAGCAGCACAGATTCATTCGTCAATTTGATTCCCCGTTTGGAATTTTTTATTTTCGTAGGACTTAACCATCTGTCAGTGAAACGCTGTCTGGGGTGAGGATCCGAACACGGAGTCTATTAGGTCGATCCTATCACTCCTCAATATTTTTCGTCACGACGAATAAAATCAGATTTTTTACCCATCAGCATTTTCTGCGGGACAGTCTTTTAAAAATAGTTACTGTGGATAGATCTAGTAAGCGACAGTCACGGAGTTGAAAGAAATAAGTCTTACTGAAACGGACTTAAAATACGTGGGTTATAAAAATACGTATATTAATGTGAAAGGACTATCGGTTTTTGGTGTAAGAAATACATAGAAAAAGCTAGTTATAAAGAATGCTAGGTTAATATCTGACCCGTTTGACACGCATCTAAGCCACAGCAAGTACACGGCATAGTCCTGGAATCCACCCAGCGAGGGACGAATTTTTTTTTTTTTTCCGATGAAACACATCTACAGAAAACCGATTTTTATTTCGACCGTGGAGTGATTTTAATAAAGGTGAGGAATATTTTGACGAGTGTTTAATTACTAGGGAGTTTAATAGCCGGGAATTTTAATTTTAAGAAAATCGTTTAACTGTCTTGGTGGAATAAATACAGCTTTGCGAGTTTGATTTACAATTTGAGATCCGCATTCAAAAGCGTTCAGTGGTAGTGTTGGTTTTGATGTAAGAAATACATAGAAAAAGCTAGTTATAAAGAATGCTAGGTTAATGTCTGACCCGTTCGACACGAATCTAAGCCACAGCAAGTACACGGCATAGTCCTGGAATCCACCCAGCGAGGGACGAATTTTTTTTTTTTTCCCGGTGAAACACATCTACAGAAAACCGATTTTTATTTCGACCGTGGAGTGATTTTAATAAAGGTGAGGAATATTTTGACGAGTGTTTAAGGGAGTTGATTAACGGAGTTTGAAAATTTTTCCACTGCAGACGTGTGTTCTAAAAGCAGATTTAACATGTCATCCCTACGAATAATTTAAACCATTATTAATTTCACCCTATGGTATTTTCTATGGAAACAGTAAGAGTAAAATGAGTTTCAACTGTAGGATGATTTTTAATAGAGGTAAGGGAATTTTGATGAGTGTTTAATTACTATGGAATTTTGTATCAATCCTTTCTGTACAATTATTCTAAGACCAGTCAATCGTTCCATGCAATTATTCTGAGACTTGCATCAGCCGAGTGAAGGAGTGGGGCCTTAAAATGGTCAACCAGAGGGTTTTTCATGAGGGGGAGGGCTTAAAATATAGGTAGGTCGACCGTGGGGTCCGAAAACGAGAAATTAGACTTAAAATAAAGGGGTTTTTGGGAAAATAGTACTTCTCCCTGTCAACAGATGGCGCCAGGAGGGTTTTTAATAAGGGGGAGGGCTTAAAATATAGGTAGGTCGACCGGGGGGTCCGAAAACGAGAAATTAGACTTAAAATAAAGAGTTTTTTGGGAAAATAGTACTTCTCCCTGTCAACAGATGGCGCCAGGAGGGTTTTTAATAAGGGGGGAGGGCTTAAAATATAGGTAGGTCGACCGGGGGGTCCGAAAACGAGAAATTAGAGTGAAAATAAAGGGTTTTTGGGAAAATAGTACTTCTCCCTGTCAACAGATGGCGCCACTGAGGGGAAAAGGGTGTGAAAGGGGGTTTAATAAAGGGGGAGGAATCATTAATTATTAATAAAGGGGCGTAGCATATTACGTAATGATTATGTAATTATTACGTCATGTTACGTAATGTTACGTCATAGGGGCGTGGCCTGTTACGTCATAGGGGGAAAGCACTGTGCAAAGGGGGAACGCCCGGTTGGTAACAAACTACTCACGTTAAAGAACGCGCTGTGTGGCTTTAATGGCAGCCTTGCGTCTGGATCCTAATACTTTTTCCATGGATCCCTTCTCCTCTTAGATTTTCTAAAAAATTCGCAAAATCTGAAATTATAAAAGCAGTCGTGAATCAAAAATCCTTTTTCCGATTCTTCTTTCACACAATATTTCGTAACGATGAAATCTTGAGAGTTTTTTTTTTCAGATGAAAATGTTGTATTAGTCTCAGAGTAAGTAATAAGAAAAACTGAAGACATGCTGTGTGCAGGGTTGTTTTTTAGCCCCTAGTCAGCACATGCTTTGGTGCCCGGGTGACAAAGACCCCACGGCTCGAGGAAGGATTGGAAGCAATGTGAGGTGCATGATCAATATGTCATTGTAAGGGGAAACCTTTAAGTGAAAAGCGTCTGTTGGCCTGATCTCAATTAAAAGACTCTTTTCGCAGGCCAATCCGTCCGTGGCGCAATCATTAAGGAAACTGAGTAGTTTATGATCATTGTAAGGAGAGTGGTTAGATTAAAGTTTGGTAAATTGATCGCATTATCTTCCCTTTGGGCCTCAATCATATTACATTAACAGAATAATAATAATGATGCAGAAAGTGGACGAAATAGAGAAGAGAAGTCTGATCCAATGGAGACAGCTGATTTGAAATTGCAGCTTTCTCATCGAATCGTACGAAATCGTGAATGCAAATGAATGTTTTCATGGCGATTGTCATGGCGACACTTTCTACCACGAACTCTACTATTCGAGAAACATTAAAAGAATATTTTCGTGAGGGAAATTCCACTGGAAGGCTGAGAAGAAAAATTGTCAGAGATAAAAGACGAGACCTCAACGAAAATAAAACATAAAGATCCATGCTTCACATGAGATTTTTATCCCAGGTCTTGCATTAAGGTTACTGAATATGATTTAGATTTCTATGGTTTGTTTTTATTGGGGATAACATATCATCATCATCAATGATGATGCAATTTTTTCTTTTTATTTTCTTCTATTTGAGATTGTTCTGTTTCAGGTCCCCTATGCCAATACGGCACCGACGAATGCATCGGCAAGCCTTGTCTCAACGGAGCCGTCTGCCAGGACCTGATTGCCGCTTACTCCTGCGACTGCCTGCCGGGATTCACGGGAAGAAACTGCGAAACGAACATCGACGACTGTTCCAGTGCACCCTGCAAAAACAACGCCACCTGCATTGATGGCATTGCAAGCTTTCGGTAAAGGAAAACGTCTGCTTTGGGGGTAATTTAAAGGAGCTTTTTGGGGACAATGGAGCCCATTGCACAAGATTGTTTCGAAATGGATGGCATTGGGCAGTCTCTCTGTGGAAGCATTTATCTGCAGAATCTACACCTCTCAAATTCCCCTCTTCTCTTTCAAGCTATCACAAACTGCATGATTAATCTGCTTCCCACTCTGGAACATTCTTCTTTGTAAGAATTTCAACTTCGGCTCCATTAATTGGAAATATTCCTTAGTAGTTAATAGAGCCAAGGATCATCCCATCTCTAAATTTCCTTTCATAACTTCTTTGACCTTGACTTCAACATTAAACTGATCAACCATTATTTTCATAGCCACAATCGCCCTCAGATTCTAATACTTTTCAACTTGCGCAAATCTTCAATTTAAAATTTTCCTAACCCCTTCAAAACAGTCAACTTCCATAATGTCATGTCTCAACTAATTGATGAAATGTTTTTAATTAATCACTTCTTTATATTTAATCTCTGCAGTATAATTTCTGAATGCAGCCAACTTTTACAAAATTTATTTTCCAAACCAAATGGTGGAGAAACTTTTCCAACTTCTGTCCACTTCAACTCTGAAACTTTGCGGGTCATATTCGGTGCTGCCATCTGTCGGTTGTGAAAAGAACTGTCAATAGGACATTATCAGGTTTCAATTTGCAGCAGTCGACAATTCACAACCAATACCAATCGCGTTCGGCAATATTATTTCGCTGCCCATTTTAAAAATTTTCAAAAAAAAAAATACAAGTTCAGTTCAGAAGCTATTCTTCTCAAAATCTTAGTGGATAAGACAAAATGGCTTTTTTGGGGGGGCGTACTTTACCCACCACTGTTCTAATCGATTGTTGAAAAGACTTCTTCGCAACAAATCGAAAGAATGGAGAAATCAGCAGATAAACAAAATTGCGGAAACAAATTCCAATTTAATACAGAGTCCGTTAAGCAATTCAGATCCTCATATGTTCTTGATTTATTGATAAATTGAATTCTTCAGGAACTGCAGACAAAAAGCGAATCCTCCTTTAGAAAGGCAAGATGACTTCATGGTGACCACAAGAATTGGAAAAATAATTCGCTTTTTTTGATACTTTCAATAAAATTGATGATTCCATGATAGTAAGAAAGTTACTCCGAGATATGAGATATGGCAGTAATATTTATGACATATCCAAGGTTTCAAATGCTATTACAGCTTTGTCTAGTTCACTATCGCGATTAAGATGACACTTGCATCAGGATGATTGTTCAACTGAACGTTGTTAAAGAAGATTGTTTGATGACTTGACCCTCACAGCTCGTGAAATAATTTTTGTCCTTTAGACTGGAAAGTAAAATTCAAAATTTGAGTTTGTCCATTTATGGAACATCTGTTTTAAATCTTGTTCGGTTCTTGAACCTCGCATCCGATTGGGGTCAGATTCCTCTTTCTCTCTGTTCCTCCCATTTTTCGTCAAATGTTTCATCCCCATCCTCAAAGGCTTTGAAAACAATCATCCCATCTGGCACAAAGTCATCCGGAGTCAAAGACAATCGGCCATTTCTTTCTTCTAGGTCGTTGAGATTTCTTCATCAGTTCAACTTCCTCAATCTAAACACGAGGCTAACTTTATCCCCACAGAACATCGTTCCGAGATTCAAACAAACGTATTCAAATGGCGTATTCAAATGGCGATTGTTATTCACCTAGCAACGTCATTTGGGACGATATCATCTCACTTATGTTAAACAAGGCCATCCCACTGATAGCAAATGAAAACTTAGGGTCAACGCCTCTCCCTCGCTAGCGGACTCCTTCCACCCACCAAATCAAGTTCCGCTTGCATCTCTTCGCAGTCAACTCTTCACGCAAATATCCATCCGCAATGCGTGGAATGCCGTTTCGTGATTACAGAGTTACAGTCTAGAAGAGATGAGTTCGGGAGAAAAATTTCGAGTCAAGCCCAATTAGGGAAAAAAATTCTCTGGCGCATCGCGAAACATAAAAATAAACTTGCATTTCGATAATTTTTTTTTATTTTTGGTATTGTAGGCTACTACGAACTCTAAATTTTTTATTATTACAATCTTAATGTTATTTGGAATGAAAAATATGAAAATGATTCGTACAAACTGGATATTTTTGAGTCATTGCAAATACTAAGAGCGGTTTTTCCTTAATAAAGAAGAACAAAGATTAAATAGGGTTTATTTTAAATTATTAAAGCTAATTGCATGTTTCAAGATTACCACCAAAAGAAAGTTTTTTCACTTTCTTTAGCAATTACAAGAAAAATCTGAAATTTATATTATGACTGAGACTGAACTCTTAATAGAGAGAGAGTTTTTTTTTTATGGAAGTCCAAGATTAAAAGGTTTCACCGATTTATGCAATTTATTGACTCACCTCGTCTCTGCGAAACAGATACTGCTCTGTCAAGTTTTGATAGAATGTAATTTAATATTTGAATCCAGATAAAATCGTTTCTTGCTGTTCGAGACACATCGAGGCATAAAAACAAATAAACTAAAAAGTCTTTTGGAGTACAGTCGCTCAAAAAAGTATCCGAACACTATGGCTGATTACAGAATTCAGAAAAAATATCTGAAGAATTTTTTTTTTCTTCAGATTTTTTTTTAGAAATTAGTGATCTTCGTGTCACGTGACATGAAGGTTGCCAGATCACTAATTTCTAAAAAAAATCGTTGCCAGATATTTTTTCTGAATTCTGTAATCAACCATGTCACGTGACACGAAGGTTGCCAGATTACTAATTGCTAAAAACATAATCGTTGCCAGATATTTTTACTGAATTCTGCAATCAACCATAGTGTTCGGATATTTTTTCGAGCGACTGTACAATACTAGAAAATATATTTTCTTCAGAAATAAAAAAGAATTTTTTTTTCAATTTTCTTTTTCTGATGAGAATAATTTTTTCCTTGACGATTTCCAAGTGAGTTTTTTTTTTCTTTCCGAAGGTGTGAGTGTCCCGTTGGATTCGAAGGTTCCTTTTGCGAGAAGGACTTCAACGAGTGCGAGCATCAGCCGTGCATGAACGGAGCCACGTGCCTCGATAAGATTGCCGCCTTCGCCTGCTTCTGTCCTCCGTCGTATGTGGGGGACCTCTGCGAAACTGGTAAGTGAAGCTTCATTCCATTCGCCTTTCGAAATCAAATGATTTCGCTGCTGTTGCTATAGCAACGCATCAGAATTAGCTCTAATCGGAGAATTTCTCTTAGTGGCGCGTTTACCCTTGCACGAGAAGATATTTACACTCTAAAATTATTTTCTGGGATTCTTCCCTATGCAACATATCAAAATGAAAAGGTTAGAAATTTAATTATCTGGAAAAATATGTAAATTAAAATATACCGTGAGATATACTTCTTAGACCAGAGGTCTGAAAGAGATAGTCCTAAAAAAATCGCTTTGTGCGGACCACAATATTTTCGCTCTCGATACTTTCTATCGTAATCATGCAACTTACTAGCTTGGATTGATATGATGATCTGAGTATGGAGAATAAGATCGATTATGATGATCTGAGTGTGGAGAATAAGATCGATTATGATGATCTGAGTGTGGAGAATAAGATCGATTATGATTATCTGAGTGTGGAGAATAAGGTCGATTATGATGATCTGAGTGTGGAGAATAAGATCGATTATGATGATCTGATTGTGGAGAATAGGATCGATTATGATGATCTGATTGTGGAGAATAAGATCGTTTATGATGATCTGATTGTGGAGAATAAAATCGATTATGATGATCTGATTATGGAGAATAGGATCGCTTTCAGCCGAAGATGAAGCCAATACAAATGAATTGACGTTCATGTTTTGTAGCATTTAAATGATAAAACAGCAACATTAATTACAGAAATAATTATGTTTTGCTTGAAATGCTGCCCCCCCCCCATATATTAAGAAGTTACTGAGTTCATCGTTTGAATGATTTGAGCTTTAGAGAATATTAGTTTCGACCGAATACTATGTAACCATTTCAGTGACCAAACAATTTTATTGTCCTTTTTTTTATCAATAGAAATTAATTTCTTTCTCATCTGTTGTAAGAACGATTTTATATGATTGTTAAGTTCTCGGTAAACGAAAGTTCCAACAATCAGGTCACAAGGACCCCGAAGGCTCAGAGAAGGTTGGAGAGAGGGGACTCACTGGAACAGCTGTTATTAGGAGACAAATGATAGCTTCCCGTCAATGCCGTCCAGCGTGTTCTTTAACATGCACTGGGTGCATGTCTCCTGCACTGTCGGCTTAACGTCCATCCGATGTAGGGTGGCCTTTCCAAACCCATCGGTGTATCCTTCCTGACCGTGGGCAGGGCGGAGACTTTGTGGAGATAAAACCTCATCTTGTCCCCTAGTGGGACTCGAACTTGGGAACTGCAGATTATGAGTCTCTCACGGTACAGACTGATCCGCCTTCCCCCCTCCCCTGAGTGCAGGAGAGCTATATTCCACGCATATTAAAGAACATGCTAGAGGGCCTTGATGGGAGGCTTTCCTCCGTCTTCTGTCTCTGGTGGATATCCTCTTCCACTCCCAGCTCTTCGTCTCTTTGTGTTCCTGCGCATCAATGCTGTTTCAGTTATAAACAACAACCTGCAATTGCCTAGAGACGAAACCCCAAAGGACAATAACAAACTGATTCCAAACACTTAAATCTTGTGCCTAAACCTCATTTTGAAAATTTTCATATTGCAAACAGAGTTTTCTTAACTCTTTGAAGTCTAATGTCGGACTCAGTCCGAGTATTTTGTGTGCATATATATACAGTCGCTCAAAAAAATATCCAAACACTACGGTTGATTACAGAATTTAGGAAAAATATCTGGCAACGATTTTTTTTTTAGAAATCAGTGACCTGGCAACCTTTGTGTTCGGAGGTTGCCAGATCACTGATTTCACTGAATCAGTGATCACTGACTCAGGCAACCTTCTGTTCTTCAACCTCTGGCAACCTTCGTGTTCGAAGGTTGCCAGATCACTGATTTCTAAAAAAAAACGTTGCCAGATATTTTTCCTGAATTCTGTAATCAACCGTAGTGTTCATATATTTTTTTTGAGCGACTGTATCAGTAACGAATTTTGCCTCTTTTCAAAAAGTTGAGGAACTCTAAATTTCTAGTTTTAATAATATTGCACCAGAGTCTTCCTCTTCATATAACTTTGCATAAATTTAACTGTTGTGAAAACGTTTAAACGTTCTGCCACAGTGATGAATCCTAATATTATTATCTCGTGTGATGTCATGATCTACGTCTATACTGCAATCATTAAATATAAAAGAAAGTTTCTAAAATTTCCCTCATTTCTTAATTTCCTAGAATTGTCTTCCGATTTCTTGCTCCATTTTCCCACATCTGGAATCTTGGATTTCGTTCAGCTGGATGGACTGCGTCGCAATTTGGATCAGCTGACCATCTGCATGTGGATGAAGACCACGGATCGATCCAACTACGGCACGCCGTTGTCTTATGCAAATGAGGCAGCCGACAACCTGCTCGCCCTCACTGACTATAGTGGGTAATGGATGAACTTTTCACCATCGAAGTGAATGCTTTGTCTTTCTTAGCACGAAGTCTTGTAATTTAATTTACCTTTTTCTTTCGATTTCAAGAGAGCCAATTACTGAGTCACAATCAAACTCGGTTACCGACAAAAATATCATTTTTTACCTCACTTTGTTTCCTTCCTCTCATTTAATTAAACTTAACCAACCCTTTAAGAAATTAAAATGTTTCAATTGATTATTTACATCAGTTCTTATATTAAACTGAGGATGAATAGTAGTTTTGTGACTTAAAAAAAAAAATAAATACCCCCTCAAGCAGCTGCTTGCCACAGAGGTCTGACAGGAGCCTGTCAGTTTATATGCCACAGTAGGAGATCTGAGAGGATGGCAGGACCTCAGCAGAAAAACGATACACACATCCATGCCTAATCCGGGGCTCGAACCCAGGTCCCTTAGATCACTAGCCAAGCGTGCTAGCCAAGCGTGCTAGCCACTCAGCCACGGGACGGCCTTTTTGTGACTTAAAGTATTTTCGTATTTTGATTAAATTCGGCTCCAAAAGATTTCACTGCAGTACACATAGGAACAGAGGAGATTAAGAGAGAAAGTTTTTAAAATTTAAAATAATCGAAATTATATGCAAAGTAGCGATATGAATCCGATCCTGCAAGCCCGTCCTTTATAAATTTCAAAAGCGAAGAGGTTGGGGGAAGACTTCTCTCGAAAGAAGGATGCCACAAAAAAATCGGTAATAACTTCAAACTGAAAAATAATTTAAATGTATTTCTTTTCCTATTATGCACTTTAAATGGTTAAAGCTGAAAAAGAATCCACTGATGCAAATTAGTTAACCAGAAATGAATGAATTTATTAAGTTAGCAAAATGAGTTTTTTTTTAATTTCTAAACAATTGCTGGTGATTTATCTTCATTCCAGATAAATTTTATTTGACTGAATCATACGAAAAGAAGTTTTTTTTTTTATAATGCATTAAACACAAATAATAATTGTTTAATATTTATTTTGGCTCTCAACTAATGATAGTTTGCAAACGTTTTTTGAAACGGGTTCTCTGAAAAATACTTTTATTTCCATAAACTTTCGAAATTAAAATTCTTTTTGTTGCCATAGAAGTGAAAATTTCATTTCAACATTTCAATTAATATTTAATAAGAAGTTATATCTAAGTCACTTCATCATTTTCACTGTCTACTTTTATATCTGAATCCTCGCCTTCGATTTCGATATCTGATCGATGATTTTTTGCATCGTGATTGCCAGATGGATGTTCCTTTTGATGTTCGCAACATTTGAAATGTTTCGAATTGTCATTCTCTCTCTTTCAGCGATTGCAAATTATTTTGAAAATTAAAAATTTTTTTATGCTTCAAAAGAATTATTCCTAATAGGACTGAATTCCTTTTCTTTTCGAATTGTTTCAAGACAGGGACAATTATTAAATTCGACTTTTTTTTTTTTATTTTTACAGTCGCTCAAAAAAATATCCGAACATTATGGTTGATTACAGAATTCAGAAAAAAATATCTGGCAACGATTTTTTTAGAAATTAGTGATCTGGCAACCTTCGTGTCTGACTTCGTTGCCAGATATTTTTTCTGAATTCTGTAATCAACCATAGTGTTCGGATATTTTTTTGAGCGACTGTACACTTTAACGAAAGTTCTCGAACGTTTCCTTTCGCTAAAAACCTTAATTCAGGGAAGAATCGATTTTTTTTGTAGGTCGGGAGTCCCTTTCACAAAACCATTGGTCCGAATGCAAAAATGTTGATAAATAAAAATTGAAACAAATAACTTGACCCTTTCATCCGCTAGACGTCGCCATGTACTGAGAGAGAGAAAAGTTTTCGAGGTTCAGATATCCCTGAAACGGATTTCTAATTAAAACACACACTCGAGACATATTTTTTTCCCAACATGACAATATTTTTCCGCACTGCACGTGAGATGAAAAGGAAAATCCTTTACGAAGTAGAATCGTCTTTCCTTAAAGTTTGATTTTCGTCTTCATTTTTAACAAAAGACTCTTCATTCCAGTTTTCAGATTTTTTTCCTTCTCTGAACTTTTTGTGTAACGAAAAGATAAAATAATTAGAAATCAAATTATGCTCCTTTGCACTGTGAGTAAACGTTGCCACTGCAAATAACTTTATTCCCATAAATGTATTAAAAAATATCCAAGAAAAAGTCCTAATCCACATATCATTATTATTGTTTATATCGCGCAACATTGAAATCGTATCCAGATGAAAATACACAAATTGCTGGATGCCTTACAACTCAAATGGACAACTTCTAACCAAATAAGGGCTGCATTAAATTGCAATTAGGCGTCTTCATAATGTAGGCTCTCAATACTTGAGGAATGTATCAGTAAATTCTGCTTTGGAATGGCAATAATATTCTCACAAATGTTTCCATTCGAAGGATAGTTGCACGTTTGCAGTTTAATTAATTGACGTCTTAATGCAGTCCTCGGAATATAAATTGGACAGTAATACTTTGTGTCATTATATCCAATTGAATATCAGACGTGTCTTTCACTTTTCGGGTATTGAATCTGTTTATTGTTTGCTTTATATAAATACTCAAAAATTTCGCATTGAAAAACGATCTTTAATTTCAGGTTCGTATTTTATGTGAATATGGAGAAAGTGGTGACGGATGTGACGGCCAATGATGGCATCTGGCATCTGATCTGCGTCAGTTGGTCCTCCTTCAGCGGAGCTTGGGTGATCTATAAAGATGGGAGGCAGGCGGACAGTGGGATGGGACTCGCCACGGGAGCCTTCATTCCTGGTAAGTCGAAGGGAGATTTTTTTTCTCTGTTTTTCGCACTGAAACGAGTTGTTTCTGATTCCCCATTTCTTCAACGATTTTATCAACTACTCATATTTCAAATTCCGACAAGTGGGCGCTGTACTTCTTCATTTGTATTCCTAACAGATTCCAATTTCTAAGAAGGCAAGTATTGCCAATCTGCTCAAAGCTCCATTTAAAAGAAATCTTTCTTTTCTCTTTTTCTTCTTCTTTCTCCTTCCATTCTCTTTTTTCAAAAAACTGCTTTATATCTGGGGCGGGGCTGGCTCAATCGGTAGCGCGCCAGGCTCCAAATCTGCACTTCCCAGGTTCGAGTCCCCAGATGGGTCAGCGTTGAGATTTATCTCCGCAAAACTCTCCGCCCTGCACAAGGTCAGTAGGGGACACCGATGGGCTTGGAAAGGCCGCCGTCCCTTCGGATGGAATGTTAAGCCATGGCCCCGTGTGCAGGATAGCCAGAAGTAGTCGAGGGACCACTTCAGAAGTTAGGTTCCCCACCGCACGCCCCCCCCCCCCCCTACGCCAGCAGCTGATGTTCGAATGGGTTGACATTTATAACCGATTAAAAATTATTTATTAGCCTTCTCACTGTTGTGGGATTTTTTAGCTTTATTCATTATAATGCGCGGCTGCAGACCCTATTGAAAGACATTTAAGACCCCGGGAGAAAAAAATTTTTAGCCCCTCTGGCATTCGTTTGAAACAGCCGAACGGGTTGACATTTATGCCCGCTTAAAAATTATTTATTAGCCTTCTCGTGGGAAACCCTATTCATTAGTATGTGCGGTCATTAGTATGTGCGGTACTATAGTCCTGATTGAAACAGCTGGCACCCGTGAGAAAAAATTAAGTCCCTCTGGCATTCGTTTGAAACAGCTGAACGGGTTGACATTTATGTCAGTTTAAAAATTATTTATTAGCCTTCTCACTATTGTGGGAAGCTTTATTCATTATAATGTGCAGCTGGCACCCATGAGAAAAAGATTTTAAGCCCCTCTGGCATTCAGCAGATTCGTTTGAAACAGTCGAACGGGTTGACATTTATGTCCGCTTAAAAAATTATTTGTTAGCCTTCTCACTATTGTAGGAAGCTCTATTCATTATAATGTGCACCCATGAGAAAAAATTTTAAGCCCCTCTGGCATTCGTTTGAAACAGCCGAACGGGTTGACATTTATACCCGCTTAAAAATTATTTATTAGCCATCTCATTGATGTGGAAAGCCCTCTCTGACATTCAGCAGTCCCGATTGAACCATGAGAAAAAAATTTTAAGCCCCTCTGGCATTCAGCAGATCCGTTTGAAACAGCCGAACGGGTTGACATTTATGATCGCTTAAAAATTATTTATTAGCCTTCTCATTTGTGAGGGAAGACTGACATTCATAAGAATAAAGGATTGGCCACCGACTACAGCTAGGTTGACATTTATGACTGAACTCGCTGGTGAGAAAAGTTTTTTAGCCGTACTCTAGTATTCATTAGAATGTGTGTGTGTGTCAGCAGAATATAGCTTCCGCCGGAATCGGCATTGTTAAAGACTCCCAGGTATGCGCGTTCAGCTCTGAAAAAAAAAATTACGGAGACGAAAAAGGAATTCTATGTCACGATCGGCGAAACCTGGACGCTGCAGATGATGATCCATTCTTTCGTTTAGAGAGATATTTGAAAGGCCTCCTAATAATGTGGCGTTAATATTTGGGACCCCTCAAATCCTTTCAGATATGGGTTGGTCAATAACGGGTGCCCAGAAGAAGCCACTCGGGACATTTATGACGGCTGAAAATAATTTGCGACTTTGTGAAAGAAATCGAGATTAAAGCACCAAGAAACGGGATGAGACTATCAATAATGGCTCGAATAAAAAAAAAAGTATCACGTCAGTTTTATTAGGATCTAAAAAATAGTTGTGTATTTTGACTACGAATGAAACCCCTTGTTAACAAGAATCTTTATGTCCTAGCTTAGGAGGCCCGAGCCGGGGCACACCGCGCTAGACTTCCTTGAAAGGGAAAGTGATAACTGAGGGTGGGGGAATCCTTGCGACATCTGGTGGCGCAGATGGCGGATAAGCAGACTAAAGGCTCAGAGGGGTTTTTCTGTCTGCGAACAAAATTAAAACCTTTCACCAATTGATTCTTACATAACAGTATTGGGATGCATAAGATTATAGAAGAAATGGCCCCAATGTAGAATATAGTTACTTAAAAACTGTAGATAATTGCGAGTCAGAGTAATTAAAGAAGTCACTTGTTCTAATAAAGAAAATTTTACAATAACTGAAATGGGCGTTTTTTCCCGATCACTTCGTGAAAAGATTTTTAAATGAGTAATACGCTAAGAGAACGGGCTACTGCAAAAATAAATATTATTGTTGCGGATTACAAAAATGGATAGCCACTGAGCGTGAGTATTAAAAGCTATATTTCAAAACCAAATTCAATACAAGGTAAATTGTTACAAAGGAAATATGGATGAAGTATCTTATTAACAAATCAACTATTAACATGCACAAGTCATCAATCTTCCTGCGTAGAGCACACAATATCAGCTCTGTGTATTTTACTAAATACTACCTTTTACTTGATTTACCAGGTCACCCGAAGATCTTCACTCGTAAACCAATTCTCGTCCTGTGCTAATAACTGTTCACACACTAGCCGAACAAAAAGACAGTCCGTGTAGACATTCGAAGTTAGCCATAAAAGTTCCCACTTTTATACTTCCGCGTATACACAACACATCAAGTTACTTCTTGATACTTAACGATAAAAGATCCCACTTTTATCCTTCCGCGTATACACAACACATCAAGTTACTTCTTGATACTTACGCGCACTGTCTCAGAACAGCTCACCGTCCATTTTCGAACTCACCGACCGTTACAACACACAACGACCGTTAACGCTCCACTGTTCTCAAATTCTCCCAACGTTCTTATTCGTTGGCTGAAACTTTGCTTTCGGTTGCCAGATTCTTCTGTCGTAACACTGCCCCCTTCCTAGGTCTTGTTCGTCCCGAACAATTCTGGATTCCAAAGCTTCTTCAGTTCTTCGATGAAACGGGGCCAAATGATCCACGTGAACCACCTTGCACTTTGTAGCTGGACATCGACGAATGCGATATACCATGTCTGTGTCAAAATGAAAGCGAATCTCAATATGACGTAGATTTCTTTTCTGACTGAAGCCTCGTCCACAAACATAATACGTGTAAGGCCTATAGCCCTTGTGAACACGTTTATGTCTCTGCAGGGAGAAGAATCGACTAAGAGTTTTCGTGCAAAACCTGTAAAAAGTTTTCTTCTTTGGATTTTTACTTCTATCAACAGTAACAAGGAATGAAAATCATTAGTGACATAAAATCTAGGGAGAATTTTCATCCTGCAATCTGACCCTTTTGTCAGTTGACTTTCACTTAATTCAGAACTGTCGTGATGAACCTTCAGCCATATTTCACCTGATTCAATTTGATCCCCAAGGTGCTTCACAAATATAACATCAGCTCCATAATTCTTTTTAGCGCTTCGGTCCATCTCCTCCTTCCATACTCTTGCTAGAACTGCAGCTTCTAATCCGACAACCTTACCTGTTTCTCCTGTATAAGTGAAATCAGTGATGTGTCGGGCTGCTAGCAATATTTTTTCTGTTTTATCTTCACATAGCCAGCTTGCAACATCTTCAGATACTCCTTGTTCTATTAACATGTTACGAAACTTGTTCAAAGCATTGCCGTTATGCAGAACCTTGCGGACACGTGATGCTTCATCTATCCTATTATCCACAATGTTCACCAAACGCAGAAGTTCTCCTCCTAACTCTTCGACGAGCTCTTGCAGTTCCAAGGATCCGTCACCAAGGAAACACTGAACAGCTTCCATCACTTCCAGAGAGTTGTCAACAGAGTTTTCAAGAGGTGAATCCATGTTGCTGATAACAGCTGAACAACTCAAACTCTTCATTCCACGAGCTTGTGATGCTGCAACCATTTTCTTAACTAAATCAACAGCAACATCTTCTGTACTGATGAGATCAATAGCTCCTTTTCCGAATTCAACATCATAAACCAAAGCGCACACTCCTTCAGCCAGCTTTTTGGACACAATTGAGCATCTCCTTAGAGGAACGCTATCTACGGTAGCCGTCAGATCCTTGCAGCGGTAAATCTCCTTATCTGTTGGCACCAGCTCCTCTGTCTGTCCTACGATGCAGCATCCGACGTCTTCCATCATCTGCTCGATTTTATCTTTAGTGCAGTCGACTGTGAAGCCAGGGATGGATTCCAATTTGTCCAGAGTATCTCCCGTCAATTGGAGAGCACGACCGGAGATCATAGGGACCTTGAGACCTAAAGCAGCAAGTGCAGGAGCCAAGACAAGACTCACTTTGTTGCCGACACCTCCTGTGCTGTTTTTATCTACCATCCGATGGCGCCACTCGGGTCTCCAGCAAAACACATGACCCGAGGAGGTCATATTTGCTGTTTCTTCCGAATTCACTTTCTTGGAGCTCTCATTGTAATTAGCCAGGGAAATATCAGTCATGATTGCCAAATTGTTCATTCTGGAGATCAGCGACGAGTTCTGTAACATGATATTGTCCACTTTAGAGCTCTTGTAGTCGTGATAAAACTTTTCTATATCCTTATAATCTAAATGGTTATAATGTCCAAATCTGCACATTGACTGTTCAGAAAAGAAATTCAGCATGGTTTCGTTGAGATTGTCTGAGGGCTTTACTTCTCTCTGATCGTAACTCTGAGGCTTAGTTTCATCCAGAAAGTTAGTCTTTGAAGTACTGTCTCTGCCTGAAGCTCTTTTACTAGCATCACCTGTTATGCTTCTAAGCCATCCTTCGGAATTCCTCTTCCTTAAATCCCCACTTTCTATAAACGATTCGAGTGTGGCTATATGCTTCGGAAAAATCTCTCCGACTTCCGCGGTAAAGTCGAATGGCACTTTGTATCTATGATGAATGGACGCCTCTTCTTTACTCGGACCACTCTGCGAAACGTAAATTCTGTTTCGTTCCCCTTCATTACCACTCGTTACTCTGCCTTTGCGATAATTGTCCATGACGCATTTTGCTGAGAGCGAGGAATAGAATACCTTTCGTGTGGATCTCTCTTCAGATCGTGCCAGACTTGTATACCTAGGTATTTTGAAGTGCAAAGCGTACTGTATAGTCTCACAGCTCTCTGATCTGTGTGATTGTTCTTCACAGTTCCTAGACATGTCACCAGCGACATAGACACTCTGCCATGCATTACCAGTAGTTGCGTGGTCAAAGGCATTATCTGCGCTATCTCTACAATTCTTGATTTCCAGTAGCAGATCCACATTTTTATATGCGTTGCCTTTCCCTTTTTCTTTTCCATGTTTACAATCTAACTTAACACTATCAAGATCATCTTTTTCACTGACAAATTCAACATTTAAACTATTGCATTGTCTATTGAGTTCGGTTTTACTATCCTTGAACTGAGCAATAATCTTACCAACTTGAGGAGCCACTTCATCTTTCATCTCAGTATTTTGTGCGGCCATTTCGGCTTTCAAGTCACCTATTTTATCGCTTTGGGCAGCTAGATCACTTTTAATATCAGTCATCTGCGTAGCCATATCGGCTTTCATATCAGTCACCAGCGTAGCCATAATGGCTTTCCTATCAGTCATCAGCGCAGCCATATCGGCTTTCATATCAGTCATCAGCGTAATCATATCGGCTTTCATATCAGTCATCAGCGTAGTCATATCGGCTTTCATATCAGTCATCAGCGTAGTCATATCGGCTTTGAAGCTATTTATCAACTTTACTAATTCATCCATACTTCTAGTTAACGGCATTCAATTAATTAATCCCACTTCTGACACCAAATGTTGCGGATTACAAAAATGGATAGCCACTGAGCGTGAGTATTAAAAGCTATATTTCAAAACCAAATTCAATACAAGGTAAATTGTTACAAAGGAAATA
Organism: Ryuthela nishihirai; assembly: GCA_038380435.1. NCBI lineage: Eukaryota > Metazoa > Arthropoda > Arachnida > Araneae > Heptathelidae > Ryuthela > Ryuthela nishihirai. The sequence continues at coordinate 116,518,632 of JAWZYU010000002.1, read as the reverse complement.
TGGATGAAGTATCTTATTAACAAATCAACTATTAACATGCACAAGTCATCAATCTTCCTGCGTAGAGCACACAATATCAGCTCTGTGTATTTTACTAAATACTACCTTTTACTTGATTTACCAGGTCACCCGAAGATCTTCACTCGTAAACCAATTCTCGTCCTGTGCTAATAACTGTTCACACACTAGCCGAACAAAAAGACAGTCCGTGTAGACATTCGAAGTTAGCCATAAAAGTTCCCACTTTTATACTTCCGCGTATACACAACACATCAAGTTACTTCTTGATACTTAACGATAAAAGATCCCACTTTTATCCTTCCGCGTATACCAACACATCAAGTTACTTCTTGATACTTACGCGCACTGTCTCAGAACAGCTCACCGTCCATTTTCGAACTCACCGACCGTTACAACACACAACGACCGTTACAATACAACGACCGTTAACGCTCCACTGTTCTCAAATTCTCCCAACGTTCTTATTCGTTGGCTGAAACTTTGCTTTCGGTTGCCAGATTCTTCTGTCGTAACATTATTATATCGAGGCAGCCGAGAAATTGGTACGCAATCAACGACAATTTTTGAAATATTTCAAAGTAACTCTAAATAAAATCGGCGTCATAATGCTACACGTACCCGATTCGTAATAATCATCTTTGATGAATATTTTGTCAACTATTAAGAAACTGTTGTGATCTTCCAAAATGGACAGGTTGAAGGACTTTAAGAGTTGAAAACCTAGACACTATTCAACCAACACGAGACAGTAATGTAAAGGGATAAATAAGATTTCGGTCAACGTTAGATTATAATAGCAGGAGTTGTCATGTAGAGAACTTTGTCTGAAAATTGCGAATAAAGATTTTAATCAAATTGTCATTAGTTAATAAATAATTGTCACAAAGACCTGATAACGACGTATAAGAGTTATCTGAACTAAAGGAGAAGAACACAGTATCACGAGACTGCATTAAAAAGGTTTCTGCAAATATACACGGAATTGAGACTCTCTACGAATCCACGCGGTCGTTTTCGCGTTAAATGCGAACTTGGTGAGGTTTTGAGACGACCTTCTAAATTTTAGAAATGGCCGATTTCCGTCTCTCGGTTTTAAATCCGTACGCTAAGAAATAATTTGGCTTATAGATCAGAAGATATTTTCTCGCTATAAGAAAACGAATGGAGTCACTTACGGGGCAGGATTTCTGATTTAAATATGATAGGGTTCATTTAGGTCGGCGCGGAGTTTAACTGTCAAGATATTCAGCAAAACTATGGTTTACCAAGGAACTCGATTTAAATCACCTGTCTACCCTAAAGCGTCTTCCCCTTGACACTATTTTGATATGTATCATCTTAATTATACCAGCTGATTAAAATCTCTGTTGTACTTAAATACGCTGTAGAAAGAAAGAGTCGTTATTAATCTATGGTCCAATCATAGTAGTTTTAAATCGTCCTACGTTCATTGGTCAACGATTTTGATTAAAATACTACTCTGTGTCTCGTACGATCATCATTTTCGGCCAGCAATGGAAGCAGGGTGTCAAAATATGAGAGGGCGAAAGAGCGATCCTATTTGGAATGGTTTCAAGAAATACCCAAAGGGTAAGGGGTTTCGTTCCGTTTGCTTAGAGTGTAACAAAGACATCATCGGTCTTGTACCACGCCTTAAAAGCCACCAATGTAAAGAAAAAGCTATAACATCTTGGCTAGACCAGCAAATCGCATCTGTGATGAACTCTTCCGAACCTGACAAAATCAGACGCTATCTCATCGTCATACAATCTCATCTAAAGGCCTTACGTGACCAAAGTTTCAACGTGAATGATTGAAAGACAATGTGCCCTACCTAAGAACTGCTTCGGACGTGAATCGTGTCGTTGCCGACTGTTTAACGTAAGAAAGATTCATTTAAGCGATGATGCTAAACTTTTTGTGGAAGATAATACATGTCGGAACTTTCCTATGTGTACGAGCATTTGAATATGTACTCACTAAATATTGATAGTGTGGAAATATTGTTGCTAATAAAGGATTTTGTATATATGACTTCGTAGTGAACATCGATTTGTTGTATGTCTGATTATTTCTTAGCGCAGTTAAGTTTACAACGACCTAAAGGCTATGTACTTTACAAACTCGTGAAACAAAGTGGGGTATGACTGATTGATATGTTAAATTCTATTCTGAAAATAAATACATAAAGCTGAAATGCTTCAAAGATTTGTCCGACTTCAAACTGAAAATACAAATTATTACACTCGCCAATATCAGATTAATGAATGTTTTGCAAGATTATGGTGAAATTAGCCTCCAATGTGTAGAACCATCGTGTTAAATTGTGTTGCTTATGTCCCACAAATCGTATTAAAGAGAAATGTAGACACCGCAACTCATTTTTAGAGCTAAATTTGTAATGTGTTGCACGTAACTGACTGATAATTTTAGCACTTGGTCATTTATGAAAGTATTTTCCTTCTCGAGTAGTTGGGAAGAGAATGGTTTCTTTCTGTAAGAAAGCTTTTTTGGTGTAATTTATTAATTTCGAATAGTTACTTAACAATTATTATTTCTAAAAAGCGAACTATCACAAATTATGTAAACGACATCAAAAGATAATATTTATTGCACGAAGTAAAATGGAATTATTTACAGCACTTCAGCCAAAAAGAGCACGTTCTTTTTTTTTACGGAGGACATTGGTCGAAGGCAAAGAGCCATTTAAGCAGATACGTTTAGAACATCGCCAACGATTGAATTTTGGTCCCACGAAAGGTACCAAATCCGTTAGTCAATGATTAAATGCTGTTCTGATGTATGAGCAAGCTTTAAAGAATATTTCACACTTTGAACAGAACACAACTTTGCAGTCGTGGTTCTTTTTTCGGAAATATAACTGGTTGAAGAAAACAATGTATTACGTTTAAAATGAAGTTTGACTGCGTATAAATTTCTTTTAAAGATTTGTTTAGAAATTATCCTAACAAGTATATTTTGCAACATACCGCTGGGAGAAATTCTCTTTGTATACAAGGTGGGTCAAACGTCCCTAAAATAAACAACTTACTGATCAGGTATGCTACATTTGATAGATGTCAAATAACATTGCTCTCCTCGAATTTCAGGGTCTGACATCGCGACTATTTGTTTTGTATGTTAATGATAAGTTCATTAACATACAAAGATAAGACATTTACATTTTTTAATAATGCATCATAAGTCTGTCCTCTCGAAGAATCCTTGAAATAAACGTGAATTAACTGAATTGAAACTTCGTTTTTTTTCTCGTAGTCATGTGTACAGAAATCTTTTACAGTAAGCTATAAATACGCAAATAAAAAATCCTATCTGATATAAAAATGGGGAGATCCTCTTTTTAAAGAAAAGGCGATTTAGGCAAGATATGTTGATCTATCATGTAACTTCCAGAAATAAAGTCTGCAAATATAATATTTTCTTTTTACCATACCAGTTAAGTCCCAAAATGAACCTAATTACAGACGTGATTTTCCGATAATAGACAGTTTGATAGAATGCGTTGTCGAATGTACTCACTATTTGAAGGAAACTTTTTTTTTTGTATTTCACATAAATTTAAGATCATTTATGGTTACGGGGACCGTACATCAGAACATCGCCAACGATTGGATTTTGGTCCCACGAAAGGTACCAAACCCGTTAGTCAATGATTAAATGCTGTTCTGATGTATGAGCAAACGTTAAAAAGTATTTCACATTTTGAAGAGAACACAGCTTTGTAGTCGTGGTTCTTTTTTCGGAAATATAACTGGTTGAAGAAAACAATGTATTACATTAAAAATGAAGTTTGACTACGTATAAATTTCTTTTAAAGATTTGTTTAGAAATTATCCTAACATTGTCATCCATGTTAACAAGTATATTTTACAACATACCGCGGGGAGAAATTCTCTTTGTATACAGGGTGGGTCAAAAGTCCCTAAATCAACAACTTACTGATCAGGTATGCTACATTTGATAGATGTCAAATAACATTGTTCTCCTGAATTTCAGGGTCTGACATCACGTCTATTTGTTTTGTATGTTAATGATAAGTTCTTCAGACATTTACATTTTTAATAATGCATCATAAGACTACCCCATCGAAGAATCCTTGAAATAAACGTGAATTAACTGAATTGAAACTTTGTATTTTTTCTCGTAGTCATGTGTACAGAAATCTTTTACAGTAAGCTATAAATACGCAAATAAAAAATCCAATCTGATATAAAAATGGGAAGATCCTGTTTTTAAAGAAAAGGTGATTTAGGCAAGATATGTTGATCTATCATGTAACTTCCAGAAATAAAGTCTGCAAATATAATATTTTCTTTTTACCATACCAGTTAAGTCCCAAAATGAACCTAATTACAGACGTGATTTTCCGATAATAGACAGTTTGAAGGAATGCGTTGCCGAATGTACTCATTATTTGAAGGAAACTTTTTTTTTTTGTATTTCACATAAATTTAAGATCATTTATGGTGACGGAGGCCATGTATGGCCTCCGTCACCATAAATAACCTTTATTTCAGATGACAGTCCTTTATTTCACTGCTCTGTCCTTTAGATTTATTTTTCTAAAATGGCCATTTTGTCTTTTATTTTGTGAATTGAAATAGTAAATTGAATATTGGCTCGCATCACACGGTCCACAGAAACATGAAATTGTCATTTCACCGGCACTCGCTAAAGGCGCGGCATCTATGGCTACGGCGTTAATGTGGTGCGTGTGTACATATTGTACTTCACTGTGTGTGTGTAGTGTAGAAGCTGTGGTGGGAGCGCGTGGACATCTTGAAGTTGCGTTGTCACGGGTGTACTTTGGCTCAACATTAATTCTTTACGAAGGGAGTTCGTTCAAAATGTATTTTCGATGACAAAGTAAAACAATTAGAGCTAAAAGAATCATCTTGGTGTTATCATTCTGTACATTTGCAGTTAAATTAAATTAAAATTAAATACCCCCTTAAGCAGCTGCTTGCCACAGAGGTCTGACAGGAGCCTGTCAGTTTATATGCCATAGTAGAAGGTCTGTGAGGATGGCAGGACCTCAGCAGAATTACTGGAACTTAAATATCAACGACGGCAAACTATTTTATGAAGTTTTGCATTAAAAGTTATGTCACCAGTGAAAAGATCGAGGAATGACGAGTCCTGCCAACGTAAATGGGTTGAAATTTTTTATTTGCGTATTTATAGCTTACTGTAAAAGATTTCTGTACACATGACTACGAGAAAAAATACAAAGTTTCAATTCAGTTAATTCACGTTTATTTCAAGGATTCTTCGAGGGGGTAGACTTATGATGCATTATTAAAAATGTAAATGTCTGAAGAACTTATCATTAACATACAAAACAAATAGACGTGATGTCAGACCCTTAAATTCAGGAGAACAATGTTATTTGACATCTATCAAATATAGCATACCTGATCAGTAAGTTGTTGATTTAGGGACTTTTGACCTACCTTGTATACAAAGAGAATTTCTCCCCGCGGTATGTTGTAAAATATACTTGTTAACATGGATGACAATGTTAGGATAATTTCTAAACAAATCTTTAAAAGAAATTTATACGTAGTCAAACTTCATTTTTAATGTAATACATTGTTTTCTTCAACCAGTTATATTTCCGAAAAAAGAACCACGACTACAAAGCTGTGTTCTCTTCAAAGTGTGAAATACTTTTTAACGTTTGCTCATACATCAGAACAGCATTTAATCATTGACTAACGGGTTTGGTACCTTTCGTGGGACCAAAATCCAATCGTTGGCGATGTTCTGATGTACGGTCCCCGTAACCATAAATGATCTTAAATTTATGTGAAATACAAAAAAAAAAAGTTTCCTTCAAATAGTGAGTACATTCGACAACGCATTCTATCAAACTGTCTATTATCGGAAAATCACGTCTGTAATTAGGTTCATTTTGGGACTTAACTGGTATGGTAAAAAGAAAATATTATATTTGCAGACTTTATTTCTGGAAGTTACATGATAGATCAACATATCTTGCCTAAATCGCCTTTTCTTTAAAAAGAGGGTCTCCCCATTTTTATATCAGATAGGATTTTTTATTTGGGTATTTATAGCTTACTGTAAAAGATTTCTGTACACATGACTACGAGAAAAAAAACGAAGTTTTAATTCAGTTAATTCACGTTTATTTCAAGGATTCTTCGAGAGGACAGACTTATGATGCATTATTAAAAAATGTAAATGTCTTATCTTTGTATGTTAATGAACTTATCCATTAACATACAAAACAAATAGTCGCGATGTCAGACCCTGAAATTCGAGGAGAGCAATGTTATTTGACATCTATCAAATGTAGCATACCTGATCAGTAAGTTGTTTATTTTAGGGACGTTTGACCCACCTTGTATACAAAGAGAATTTCTCCCAGCGGTATGTTGCAAAATATACTTGTTAGGATAATTTCTAAACAAATCTTTAAAAGAAATTTATACGCAGTCAAACTTCATTTTAAATGTAATACATTGTTTTCTTCAACCAGTTATATTTCCGAAAAAAGAACCACGACTGCAAAGTTGTGTTCTGTTCAAAGTGTGAAATATTCTTTAACGCTTGCTCATACATCAGAACAGCATTTAATCATTGACTAACGGATTTGGTACCTTTCGTGGGACCAAAATTCAATCGTTGGCGATGTTCTAAACGTATCTGCTTAAATGGCTCTTTGCCTTCGACCAATGTCCTCCGTAAAAAAAAAGAACGTGCTCTTTTTGGCTGAAGTGCTGTAAATAATTCCATTTTACTTCGTGCAATAAATATTATCTTTTGATGTCGTTTACATAATTTGTGATAGTTCGCTTTTTAGAAATAATAATTGTTAAGTAACTATTCGAAATTAATAAATTACACCAAAAAAGCTTTCTTACAGAAAGAAACCATTCTCTTCCCAACTACTCGAGAAGGAAAATACTTTCATAAATGACCAAGTGCTAAAATTATCAGTCAGTTATGTGCAACACATTACAAATTTAGCTCTAAAAATGAGTTGCGGTGTCTACATTCTCTTTAATACGATTTGTGGGACATAAGCAACACAATTTAACACGATGTTTCTACACGTTGGAGGCTAATTTCACCATAATCTTGCAAAACATTCATTAATCTGATATTGGCGAGTGTAATAATTTGTATTTTCAGTTTGAAGTCGGACAAATCTTTGAAGCATTTCAGCTTCATGTATTTATTTTCAGAATAGAATTTAACATATCAATCAGTCATACCCCACTTTGTTTCCCGAGTTTGTAAAGCACATAGCCTTTAGGTCGTTGTAAACTTAACTGCGCTAAGAAATAATCAGACATACAACAAATCGATGTTCACTACGAAGTCATATATACAAAATCCACACTATCAATATTTAGTGAGTACGTATTCAAATGCTCGTACACATAGGAAAGTTCCGACATGTATTATCTTCCACAAAAAGTTTAGCATCATCGCTTAAATGAATCTTTCTTACGTTAAACAGTCGGCAACGACACGATTCACGTCCGAAGCAGTTCTTAGGTAGGGCACATTGTCTTTCAGTCATTCACGTTGAAACTTTGGTCACGTAAGGCCTTTAGATGAGATTGTATGACGATGAGATAGCGTCTGATTTTGTCAGGTTCGGAAGAGTTCATCACAGATGCGATTTGCTGGTCTAGCCAAGATGTTATAGCTTTTTCTTTACATTGGTGGCTTTTAAGGCGTGGTACAAGACCGATGATGTCTTTGTTACACTCTAAGCAAACGGAACGAAACCCCTTACCCTTTGGGTATTTCTTGAAACCATTCCAAATAGGATCGCTCTTTCGCCCTCTCATATTTTGACACCCTGCTTCCATTGCTGGCCGAAAATGATGATCGTACGAGACACAGAGTAGTATTTTAATCAAAATCGTTGACCAATGAACGTAGGACGATTTAAAACTACTATGATTGGACCATAGATTAATAATGACTCTTTCTTTCTACAGCGTATTTAAGTACAACAGAGTTTTTAATCAGCTGGTATAATTAAGATGATACATATCAAAATAGTGTCAAGGGGAAGGCGCTTTAGGGTAGACAGGTGATTTTAATCGAGTTCCTTGGTAAACCATAGTTTTGCTGAATATCTTGACAGTTAAACTCCGCGCCGACCTAAATGAACCCTATTCGTATTTAAATCAGAAATCCTGCCCCGTAAGTGACTCCATTCGTTTTCTTATAGCGAGAAAATATCTTCTGATCTATAAGCCAAATTATTTCTTAGCGTACGGATTTAAAACCGAGAGACGGAAATCGGCCATTTCTAAAATTTAGAAGGTCGTCTCAAAACCTCACCAAGTTCGCATTTAACGCGAAAACGACCGCGTGGATTCGTAGAGAGTCTCAATTCCGTGTATATTTGCAGAAACCTTTTTAATGCAGTCTCGTGATACTGTGTTCTTCTCCTTTAGTTCAGATAACTTTTATACGTCGTTATCAGGTCTTTGTGACAATTATTTATTAACTAATGATAATTTGATTAAAATCTTTATTCGCAATTTTCAGACAAAGTTCTCTACATGACAACTCCTGCTATTATAATCTAACGTTGACCGAAATCTTATTTATCCCTTCACATTACTGTCTCGTGTTGGTTGAATAGTGTCTAGGTTTTCAACTCTTAAAGTCCTTCAACCTGTCCATTTTGGAAGATCACAACAGTTTCTTAATAGTTGACAAAATATTCATCAAAGATGATTATTAGGAATCGGGTACGTGTAGCATTTTGACGCCGATTTTATTTAGAGTTACTTTGAAATATTTCAAAAATTGTCGTTGATTGCGTACCAATTTCTCGGCTGCCTCGATATAATAATATTTATTTTTGTAGTAGCCCGTTCTCTTAGCGTATTACTCATTTAAAAATCTTTTCACGAAGTGATCGGGGAAAAAACGCCCATTTCAGTTATTGTAAAATTTTCTTTATTAGAACACGTGACTTCTTTTATTACTCTGACTCACAATTATCTACAGTTTTTAAGTAACTATATTCTACATTGGGGCCATTTCTTCTATAATCTTATGCATCCCAATACTGTTATGTAAGAATCAATTGGTGAAAGGTTTTAATTTTGTTCGCAGACAGAAAAACCCCTCTGAGCCTTTAGTCTGCTTATCTGCCATCTGCGCCACCAGATGTCGCAAGGATTCCCCCACCCTCAGTTATCACTTTCCCTTTCAAGGAAGTCTAGCGCGGTGTGCCCCGGCTCGGGCCTCCTAAGCTAGGACATAAAGATTCTTGTTAACAAGGGGTTTCATTCGTAGTCAAAATACACAACTATTTTTTAGATCCTAATAAAACTGACGTGATACTTTTTTTTTTATCCGAGCCATTATTGATAGTCTCATCCCGTTTCTTGGTGCTTTAATCTCGATTTCTTTCACAAAGTCGCAAATTATTTTCAGCCGTCATAAATGTCCCCGAGTGGCTTCTTCTGGGCACCCGTTATTGACCAACCCATATCTGAAAGGATTTGAGGGGTCCCAAATATTAACGCCACATTATTAGGAGGCCTTTCAAATATCTCTCTAAACGAAAGAATGGATCATCATCTGCAGCGTCCAGGTTTCGCCGATCGTGACATAGAATTCCTTTTTCGTCTCTAAGCGTAATTTTTTTTTCAGAGCTGAACGCGCATACCTGGGAGTCTTTAACAGTGCCGATTCCGGCGGAAGCTATATTCTGCTGACACACACACACATTCTAATGAATACTAGAGTACGGCTAAAAAACTTTTCTCACCAGCGAGTTCAGTCATAAATGTCAACCTAGCTGTAGTCGGTGGCCAATCCTTTATTCTTATGAATGTCAGTCTTCCCTCACAAATGAGAAGGCTAATAAATAATTTTTAAGCGATCATAAATGTCAACCCGTTCGGCTGTTTCAAACGGATCTGCTGAATGCCAGAGGGGCTTAAAATTTTTTTCTCATGGTTCAATCGGGACTGCTGAATGTCAGAGAGGGCTTTCCACATCAATGAGATGGCTAATAAATAATTTTTAAGCGGGTATAAATGTCAACCCGTTCGGCTGTTTCAAACGAATGCCAGAGGGGCTTAAAATTTTTTCTCATGGGTGCACATTATAATGAATAGAGCTTCCTACAATAGTGAGAAGGCTAACAAATAATTTTTTAAGCGGACATAAATGTCAACCCGTTCGACTGTTTCAAACGAATCTGCTGAATGCCAGAGGGGCTTAAAATCTTTTTCTCATGGGTGCCAGCTGCACATTATAATGAATAAAGCTTCCCACAATAGTGAGAAGGCTAATAAATAATTTTTAAACTGACATAAATGTCAACCCGTTCAGCTGTTTCAAACGAATGCCAGAGGGACTTAATTTTTTCTCACGGGTGCCAGCTGTTTCAATCAGGACTATAGTACCGCACATACTAATGACCGCACATACTAATGAATAGGGTTTCCCACGAGAAGGCTAATAAATAATTTTTCAGCGGGCATAAATGTCAACCCGTTCGGCTGTTTCAAACGAATGCCAGAGGGGCTAAAAATTTTTTTCTCCCGGGGTCTTAAATGTCTTTCAATAGGGTCTGCAGCCGCGCATTATAATGAATAAAGCTAAAAAATCCCACAACAGTGAGAAGGCTAATAAATAATTTTTAATCGGTTATAAATGTCAACCCATTCGAACATCAGCTGCTGGCGTAGGGGGGGTGGGGGCGTGCGGGGGGGAACCTAACTTCTGAAGTGGTCCCTCGACTACTGCCAGATACTTGTACTTTAAAGAACACGCTGGATGGCCTTGACGGGAGGCTACTATCTGACTCCCAACAGCTGTTCCAGTGTGTGCAAAAAAAGTACCTCCCTTTATATCATTTTGTTTTTTCACTGCGAAGATCGGTTCTAGTTCCATTTCCAGCATATATTTTCGTCATACAGAAAACTTCATCAGTGCATTTATGTTAATGTGGTATTCCAAACTGAGAAATACCTTCCTATCTGCTGAGCAAAAAATGGAGGCCTGAAGATGATTTAACTTTAAGAGTAATTGCTCTCTTACAGTATTGGCGAATATTTTCTAAATGGAATACATTTTGATTGCGCGAGTTCCCAAAAATAACTTAAAATATCATAATGAAAATTGGAAGAAATATATTAGTAATGTAACACAATAAAATAAAAACTCCTTCAAGCAGCTGCTTGAGTTCTGAGAGGAGCCTGTCAGTTTAATAGCCAAAGAGAAGATCTCCGAGGAAGGACAAATTCACACGTTATCCATGGACTCGAACCCGGGTCCCTTTGATTAATAGTCAAGCACACTAACCACTCGATCACGGGATTTTACACTTAACATTAATCTTAAAAACTACTTTTTGTGCAATATAGTACTTACCTCAAATGTGACGGTGTGAAATTTTTCCTGTATCTTGAGGAATGAAATAGTTTATGTATATTAATAGTGAATTTAAATATCAAGTCTGAATTTCAGCAATATTTTTTCAGTGTTTAAAGAGTTCTGAAAGTTTCAAAATTTAACAACACTGTTACGTCTTCTTAAAAAAGATTTTCCAAAACTGACAGAAATTGAAAGAATTGTCATTTGATCTTCTAAATGTCCAATTATTTTAACAGCCTTGATTGGCATCGTCACTTCCCACTTCATTCGTAACCTCCCACCTTCATGGCGATCAAAGTAATTTTCCATGCATAAAACTAGATGAAAACTAGATCGCCGTAGCGCCCCCGCTATCAGTTTCTAAAACTTCCCCAATGAGAATTACTGAAGATCTTTAACTTGCTGATCTTCAGTCTCATGATAATAAAGAATTTATTTTCTAAAATTGGCTTTCCATTGACCTAATAATACGAGAATTTTCTAAAGATTTTTTGTTGGTCTGTTGCGTGACCATTTCTCAGTTGTTTTTTTTTAATGAAGAACGTTCTTTCAACAAGTTTTAAATGTTTCCCTTTCAGCTGAAGGCAGCCTCGTTCTGGGTCAGGAACAAGACCTCCGTGGGGCAGGATTCAGCACCCCGGAATCTTTCATCGGCACTCTGACGCTCCTCAACATCTGGGACTATGTGATCCCGGCGGAAGAGATCGCCGCCTTCACCACGAGATGCGACAAGTATCACGGCAACGTGCGCTCGTGGCCGGACTTTTTGACCGGCATCCGAGGCAAAGTGGAGAGAAAAACTTCCACTTTCTGTGACGGTGAGTGTTCACCACCCCTCCTCTTCTTAAAACTCATTCCTCACGGAGCAGATTTATTAAGGGATTTATTTCAATAAGATAATAGGGAATTTTTACCAATTCAATTAATGCCCTCTACATTTCATTGTATAAATTTAGAAATTCTACTGCTTATATTTGACCGTAATTTTCACTAATTGTCCTCTCGGTGTGATGTGATTTTTTGTTATATAATCTCGTTATCAATTCTAAATGCAGAGACCGGTGGAACTTTTATTTTTCACTTTTTTTTTGTCAACTTCATCATAAATTGTTTGCACCCATCTCTCCTTTCAACTTTCGTTCACTATCTTCTTCCGTACTTCTTTCACTCACTTCCTCCATCACTCCTTCACTTTCTTCCTCTCTACCACACTCTGTTCTCTTCCTCCATCACTCCTTCACTTTCTTCCTCTCTACCACATTCCTTCACTTTCTTCCTCCCTACCAGACTCCTTCACTTTCTTCCTCCCTACCACACTCCTTCACTTTCTTCCACCATCACTCCTTCACTTTCTCTTTACCACACTCCTTCACTCTCTCCCTATCACACTCCTTCACTCACTCTCTCCCTACCACACTCCTTCACTCACTTTCTCCCTACCACACTCCTTCACTCACTTTCTCCCTACCACACTCACTTCCTCCATCACTCCTTTCACTTTCTTCCTCTCTACCACACCTTTCCTCTCTCCTTCACTCTCTTCTTTTCTCCATCACTCCTTCACTCTCTTCCACCTTCTTTCGCTATCTTCTTCCTTACCTCCTTTCATTTTCTTCCTCCCTACCACATTCCTTCACACCCTTCCTCCCTCCTTCATTCTTTTCTTTCCTCCTCTCCTCCATAACTATCTTCCTCCCTTCCACCTTCCTTCACTATCTTCTTCTTTACCTTCTTCCCTTTTTTCCTCCCTCCTTCACTCTCATCTTTCCTCCCCTCCTCCAACACTCCTTCACTATCTTCTTCTTTACCTCCTTCACTTTCTTCTTCCCTACCACACCTTCCTCCTTCACTCTCTTCTTTCCACCCTTACTTCACTTCTTCACTCTCTTCCACCTTCCTTCAATATCTTCTTCCTTACTTCCTTTACTTTCTTCCTCCCTATCACACTCCATCACACCCTCCCTCCCTCCTTCACTCTCTTCTTTCCTCCCCTCCTTCATTTCTTCCTCCCTACCACACTCCTTCACACCCTCCCTCCCTCTTTCACTCTCTTCTTTCCTCACCTCCTCCATAATCCTTCACTTCCACCTTCCTTCACTATCTTCTTCCTTACCTCCTTCACTCCCTCTTCCCTACCACACTCCTTCACTCTCTTCCATCTTCCTTACCTCCTTAACTTTCTTTCTCTCTACCACTTTCCTTCGCTCTCTTCTTTCCTCCCCCTCCTCCATCGCCCCTTCACTCTCTTCCTCCCTTCCACCTTTCTTCACTATCTTCTTCCTTACTTCCTTCACTTTCTTCCTCCCTACCACACTCCTTCACTCTCTTCCACCTTTCTTCACTTCTCCCTCATTTCTTCTCTTCCGCCCTCTTGCGATGATTCCCCTCACTTGCTCCATCACTCCTTCACTTTCTCCCTCCCTATCCCACTCCTTCACTTTCTTCCTCCCTATCAAACTCCTTCACTTTCTTCCTCCCTATCAAACTCCTTCACTTTCTTCCTCCCTATTCCACTCCCTCACTCCCTTCTTCTCTCCCTCCTTCACTACCCTCCTCCATCACTCCTTCATTCCCTTCCACCCTCCTTCACTCCCTTTCTCCATCACTTCCTCCCTCCATTTTCTCAATCCTAAAGCAACTGATTATTCTGACGAGTTGGCTTTTTAAAGAAAAAAAAAAAGAAATTCCTTTCATGGTGAGGGTGATGCGGGACAATAAACGAAATTTTATTTTGCCGATAACAATTCAACAAGTTTTTTTTTATCAATGGTGATTTTTATGAATTGAAGTAACACCCAAATAGGGGTAAAGAGTTTTGGTTTTGTGTACGCAAAGAGCGAAATGGCCAGGTCATAAGGACCCCAAAGGCTCAGAGTTGGGGGCAGGAGGATCCACCTGGACAGGTGACGTACGAAAGCGTCCCATCAAGACCATCCAGCGCGTTCTTTAACGTGCAGAGGTTATGGTTCTCGTGCACACGGAGTGTCATGGATTAATGTCCCATCTGACGGACGACGACCTTTCCGTGACCATCGGAGTCCTCTTCCTCACGGAGAGTTAAAAAATAAAAATAAATTAAAACGCTTCTCCGAATCCCTCAGAGGTGATTTTCTCTCATTTACAGCGAGGCAACAATCATGGCTCTTTCGTAAAGGTTTTCGAAATTTCACACATTGTTTAATTTCTCTTCATCTATTCCCCTTTGAAAAAAGAGTAATTTGAAATGTTTCATTCTGATTTTTTTTTTCAATTTCAGGTTGTTCTATTCCTGCAGCGCCATCTAACGGCGAAGTGTCTGTCAGCGGCGTTAAAACTGACGCGATGGCTTCGTTCACCTGCAATCTGGGCTACGAAGCGAGGGGATCTGCAAACCTCAGATGTTTGGTCTCTGGGGATTGGTCAGACAACAATCCAGATTGTGCTCGTAAGTCTATCGATTATTTATTATTCAATCTCTTGATCTCATTCATCGATTCCTTGTTCCCGAAGTTAAGAAGCGATCACGCATCATATCGATTTAAAGTAGGCGACTCCATAACTTCCAACACCAATTTTCTTTTTTCAATGGGAAATATCGACCCATTGAAAACCACCTTTTCCAAAACCACCTTGGCCATTTCAAAACGAAAGTTCTCAACCAATTCTAAATCTCGATTTTCAACAACATTTTAAGAAAACTCATTTCAACTCGAACATTTAACAGCAATTAGACGATTTTGTTGAAAATGGACGATTAATAGAAAAAAAAAATCATTAATTGCATTTTAAAAAAAAAGAGGGAGATACAGTCGCTCAAATAAATATCCGAACACTATGATTGATTACAGAATTCAGAAAAAATATCTGGCAATGATTTTTTTTTAGAAATTAGTGATCTGGCAACCTTCTTGTCACGTGATTACAGAATTCAGGAAAAATATCTGGAGCGTGTACAGCAACTGTACACGCTCCAGTTACCGTTCACAGCAAACTGGAGCGTGTGCAGTTACTGCACACGTGAAAATTTGTTTGTCGTTTTTTCAAATTACTCTTTTTCAATTTCAGTTACCGTTCACAGCAAACTGGATCGTGTGCAGTTACTGCACATGAGCCCACACGATCCAGGTTTTTGTGAGCTCACACGATCCAATGTGCTGTGAACATTAACCGCAACCGCTCCAGTTTGCTATGAACGGTAACTGCACACGCTCCATATTCATTGCATTATATATTCATACGCATTATATATATTAAAAAATATCCGAACACTATGGTTGATTACAGAAGTCAGAAAAAAATATCTAGCAACGATTTTTTTTAGAAATTAGTTATCTGGCAACCTGTGACACGAAAGGTTGCCAGATAACTAATTTCTAAAAAAAATCGTTGCTAGATATTTTTTTCTGACTTCTGTAATCCATCATAGTGTTCGGATATTTATTTAAGCGACTGTAGTTCCTTGCACAAAGGACGGAGATAACCCAGAGGCTATATGGGAGATAATCTGGTTATCTGGGAGATAACCCAGAGGCTATATCCGGTTTGTCCTCCTTCAACATACAAACCCAAAGACATGACCTTTCTCTTTCTTAGGGGTCAGGTTCGCCAATCGCTGGAGCAGAGAAGAAGGTTGAAAAGTACATTTTTTATGCGATATTAATAAAAGCTTTATGATAATTATTACTGTTAATGGTGTTTCAGTCAGAGGCGATCCCAGGAACCACTTATTTTCCCGGGGAGGGGGGGGGATATAATGTATGTTAATATTTCGTCAACTTATATTAATAAAAATATTTTTTAAAAAGTACCCTCCTCCCTTTTCAGATTATTTTTGCGTCATTTCCTTCCGAAGTATTTTGAATCTTTTGGCGTTTTTGTGGGAATGAAAAAAACGGATTCGATTCAATTAATAAAATAATATTTATTTAAACTTTGACTCCGTCATTCCTCGTGCTGTCAGCCCTTCTCTAAGCCTTCGGGGTCCTTGTGAATTGGCCATTTAGCCTATTGTGCGCAACTCAGAGGTTCTGTTCCACTCAAAATTGCCAAACAACTCTTTTTTTTTTCGATGTCTCCAAAAGAGGGCGCATTGCTGTTTCATTCTCAGTGTTACTTTTCTCAATGCAATGACATAAAACTAAATTCCAAGTGAGCACCAATTGAATGCCGATTTCTTTGTCGATTGCAGGCGTGAGTTGTGGATTCCCAGGATACATTGCGAATGGCTACATCAACGGACGACAATATCTGTATCAAGACTCCATCCAGTACGTCTGCAATCCGACCTATCGTCTGATTGGAGAACCGACTCGATCCTGCCAGGCCGATAAGAAATGGAGCGGAGACATTCCCTACTGTGAAGGTGCCTTTCTCACTTCATTTCTCACTTCCTTTCCTCTTCAATCGATTTATCAATTGACTGTCATCTCAATACTTTTTTTGTTCCACCGCCTTTACTTAGTTTTAGAAGTTTATGATTAGGGTGGACAGATTTAAGCACGAGAGGAAACTTGAATAACGTAGGTTAATTAACATAAATCACTGCTATTTTGTGTAATCGATATTGTGTACTCAAAGCAATCGATATTGCTTTGAGTACGCAATATCGATTTAAAGTACGATTATTGCGTACTTTCAATCGATATTTATCATAGAAATGGATCTTCCCTGCAACATTATAATTTTGACAAATTTTACTCTAAAGTTTTCAGAAGAGACTGGATTAATATGCAAGATGGAACTTGCATATTAACAATTTTCGTAGTAATTAGCCGTCGGCAACCATAAGTCACGCGATGGCGTCAGAAGGTACAGTCGCTCAAAAAAGTATCCGAACACTATAGTTGATTACAGAATTCAGAAAAAATATCTGGCAACGATTTTTTTAGAAATTAGTGACTAATGACCCTAATGTCTAAAAAATCGTTGCCAGATATTTTTTTCTCAATTCTGCCATCAACCCTAGTATTCGGATATTTTTTTTGAGCGACTGTATGTCCAAAAGTGATGCTTAGAGATTTGAAAAGTCAGGTATTTATGATCGAAAGCAGTTCTCTGTTAATCTCTCTTACTTCCTCTGCGAAATCCAATGTTTGCTTTTTATTAATCTGGATCGTTTTCGCTACTTGTCTAGAAATCCTCTGCGAAGTGCCGGACAGCCCCGAGAACGGCGAAGTGATTGCCCCTCAGTCGCGCTACCGTCTCGGGTACCGCATCCACTTCGTCTGCGAGGAGGGCTACAGATTGGACGGTCCGGCCTCGGTGACCTGTTCGAGCAACGGCCGATGGAACGATTCCCTTCCGATGTGCCAGCCGAGGTCATGTGAGTCTCCGCCTCGGGTGCCCCACGGGAAAGTCATCGGCCAGCAGACGAATTTCGACGTGGGCAGCGTCGTCCGCTACCATTGCGACGAAGGATTCGAGATGAAGGAATCGTCTGGCGAGATGCACTGTGAGCTCAAGAATCGTTGGGAGGGAGATCTCCCGCGATGCGAGAGAGTCTCGTGCGGACATCCGGCACAGGTATCGTTTGCCACCACCGAAGGGAAAGACTTCCGGTTCGGCGGCGTCGTCACTTACAGGTGCGAGCGGGGCTACGAAATCTCGGGCCTCAGTTCGTCGGCCTGCCAGGCGAACGGCTCGTGGTCCGGATCGCCTCCCCAGTGCCAGCCAATCAGCTGCAACAGACTCGAACCCCCTCACAACGGAGGCATCGAAGCAACAGATTTCTTCTACGGAAGCGTCGTCAAATACTTCTGCAACGTTGGCTACGAGTTACAGGTAAGCAACGAAACTTTGTTAAAAAGAATTCCTTTGCAATATCAAAAAGTACAGTCGCTCAAAATAAAAATATCCGAACACTAGGGTTGATTAAAGAATACAGAAAAAATATCTGGCAACGATTTTTTTAGAAATTAGTGATCTGGCAACTTTTGTGTCACGTGACATGAAGTGTGTGTCACGTCCAAAGTGTTCGGACATTCTTTTCAGCGTCTGTACGTAATTTGTAATGCAGCGTTTGAATAAAATATGCTTTTCTAAATTTAAATGTTTAGAAATTTCATTTCTCAGACTGAGTCATTTCTCCAGAGTTTTGGTTCATAAAAATGTTTAAAATCATCTATTTACGAATCTTCAGTGTGCAATCCTTTTAATTTCTGTTCCTGTTATTTCTGTCCCCCCCCCCCAATTATTTCCGCAGGGAGGGAGATCGCGCAAGTGCCGAGCCTCCGGCGAATGGAGTGGCGAGATGCCCGCGTGCGTTCCTGTCAGCTGCAGTCAGCCGCAATCCATCTCCAACGGAAGGTGAGAGTCTCATCCTTTCTCATCAATTAAAAATAGAGCATTAATAGCAACGCCAATGAATTGATGAAAGATAATTCAGCGGAATTGCAGGAAAAGATGCAAATATTAGTAATCTGTCAGGATGATGAGAAGATGGAAACCATTGGTGGATCGAAAGAGATCATCTCTTCATACTGATCAACTGTTGCGATGGGTCAATAAAATAACAAGAAAAGTAAATAATAGCAGTCTGCTTTGACGATAATCTTCAATACTGACTGTAAAAAATAAGCACCGAGCATAGCTATATTAATCAGACGTTTCCGAGCATTGCTATGTTAATCAGATGTTTCCAAGCATTGCTATAATAATCGGACATTTCCAAGCATTGTTATGTTAATCAGACGTTTCTGAGCATTGCTATATTAATCAGACATTTCCAAGCATTGCTATGTTAATCAGACGTTTCCAAGCATTGCTATAGTAATCGGACATTTCCAAGCATTGTTATGTTAATCAGACGTTTCTGAGCATTGCTATATTAATCAGACATTTCCAAGCATTGCTATGTTAATCAGACGTTTCCAAGCATTGCTATAGTAATCGGACATTTCCAAGCATTGTTATGTTAATCAGACGTTTCTGAGCATTGCTATATTAATCAGACATTTCCAAGCATTGCTATGTTAATCAGACGTTTCCAAGCATTGCTATAGTAATCGGACATTTCCAAGCATTGTTATGATAATCAGACGTTTCTGAGCATTGCTATATTAATCAGACATTTCCAAGCATTGCTATGTTAATCAGACGTTTCCAAGCATTGCTATAGTAATCGGACATTTCCAAGCATTGTTATGTTAATCAGACGTTTCTGAGCATTGCTATATTAATCAGACATTTCCAAGCATTGCTATGTTAATCAGACGTTTCCAAGCATTGCTATAGTAATCGGACATTTCCAAGCATTGTTATGTTAATCAGACGTTTCTGAACATTGCTATATTAATCAGACGTTTCCAAGCATTGCTATGTTAATCAGACGTTTCCAAGCATTGCTATAATAATCGGACATTTCCAAGCATTGTTATGTTAATCAGACGTTTCTGAGCATTGCTATATTAATCAGACATTTCCAAGCATTGCTATGTTAATCAGACGTTTCCAAGCATTGCTATAATAATCGGACATTTCCAAGCATTGTTATGTTAATCAGACGTTTCTGAGCATTGCTATATTAATCAGACATTTCCAAGCATTGCTATGTTAATCAGACGTTTCCAAGCATTGCTATAATAATCGGACATTTCCAAGCATTGTTATGTTAATCAGACGTTTCTGAGCATTGCTATATTAGTCAGACATTTCCAAGCATTGCTATGTTAATCAGACGTTTCCAAGCATTGCTATAATAATCGGACATTTCCAAGCATTGTTATGTTAATCAGACGTTTCTGAGCATTGCTATATTAGTCAGACATTTCCAAGCATTGCTATGTTAATCAGACGTTTCCAAGCATTGCTATAGTAATCGGACATTTCCAAGCATTGTTATGTTAATCAGACGTTTCTGAGCATTGCTATATTAATCAGACATTTCCAAGCATTGCTATGTTAATCAGACGTTTCCAAGCATTGCTATAGTAATCGGACATTTCCAAGCATTGTTATGTTAATCAGACGTTTCTGAGCATTGCTATATTAATCAGACATTTCCAAGCATTGCTATGTTAATCAGACGTTTCCAAGCATTGCTATAGTAATCGGACATTTCCAAGCATTGTTATGTTAATCAGACGTTTCTGAGCATTGCTATATTAATCAGACATTTCCAAGCATTGCTATGTTAATCAGACGTTTCCAAGCATTGCTATAGTAATCGGACATTTCCAAGCATTGTTATGTTAATCAGACGTTTCTGAACATTGCTATATTAATCAGACGTTTCCAAGCATTGCTATGTTAATCAGACGTTTCCAAGCATTGCTATAATAATCGGACATTTCCAAGCATTGTTATGTTAATCAGACGTTTCTGAGCATTGCTATATTAGTCAGACATTTCCAAGCATTGCTATGTTAATCAGACGTTTCCAAGCATTGCTATAATAATCGGACATTTCCAAGCATTGTTATGTTAATCAGACGTTTCTGAGCATTGCTATATTAATCAGACATTTCCAAGCATTGCTATGTTAATCAGACGTTTCCAAGCATTGCTATAGTAATCGGACATTTCCAAGCATTGTTATGTTAATCAGACGTTTCTGAGCATTGCTATATTAATCAGACATTTCCAAGCATTGCTATGTTAATCAGACGTTTCCAAGCATTGCTATAATAATCGGACATTTCCAAGCATTGCTATATTAATCAGACTCTGAGCATTGCTACATTAATCAGACGTTTCCAAGCATTGCTATAGTAATCGGACATTTCCAAGCATTGCTATATTAATCAGACGTTTCCAAGCATTGTTATGTTAATCAGACCTTTCCAAGCATTGCTATAATAATCGGACATTTCCAAGCATTACTATATTAATCAGACTCTGAGCATTGCTATATTAATCAGACTCTGAGCATTGCTATGTTAATCAGACGTTTCTGAGCATTGCTATATTAATCAGATGTTTGTTTTTGCTTCTTTGTTTAAAGTGTCAACAAAACCTTAACAAATACTAACGGTGTAGATCATTTGTTGATCGGCAAACGATTTGTAAGCTATTATCGTCTGATCGATGAGGACTGTCGAAGCCTCCACTGCGCAGTCTCAGAGCTCTATGCCACTTCCTTTCTATGATTTACAATGCAATTCAGTTTGAATATTTAGCTTTGCATATCTTTTGATGCTTCGTGTAAGAAAGTCTCACTGAAGAAGAGAACTAATCTTCGCCTTTCTCATCCCCCTCCCCCCTCCACAGATATCTGGGCAGTGATTGGACAGTTGGCAACACTGTGACGTACAGCTGCAATCCTGGGTACATCTTGGTGGGAGAGACGGACCGCGTCTGCCTCGAGTCTGGCCACTGGCTCCACGAGGTGCCCAGCTGCGAACCTGTCGAATGCTCGGAACCAGAAACGGTTGCGCATGCGCTGATCCAAGGCGACGGGAGGAGATTCGGACAACGGGTCAACTACCATTGCGAAACGGGCTTCCAATTGCTCGGCCACGCCGTCAGGGTGTGCATGGAAGATCAGAACTGGGAGCCAGAACTTCCGGAGTGCAGACCCATAGCCTGCGGACATCCCCCACAGGTATCGCTCATTTCGCTACGAAAATGGCATGTATCACATTTCTCTATCAAGTAGTAAATGGTTGATTTAAATAAATTAAAGAAAAAAAAAAGTTAAATTTATCTTTCTCTGAAAGTGAGATCGAAAATTACCTCTTTTTTTTAAACATAATGTGTAACGGAAATGAAACAAATGCGAGATTACAGAAATCTGGAACTGAACATAGAGACAGCGTGAGTGGCAACAGATGAGACTCTGCGACTGCGCAGTCAACGCTCCAACAGTTCTCAAAGGTCAATCGCCTTTTAATCAACCTATGACCTTTGAATGAGTGTGGAAGGATCAACTGCGCAGTCTCAGAGTCTCCCCAGTATGCCACCGGCTATAAACCACTTCGCCGATCAGCAGTCAGCTTCCATAACCCAAAAAAAGCGGAATTTTTTTTAATCGAAAGATTTCTGCTTCGAAATTCACCATCTTCGGATGAGGAGAATTTCCTTTCTCCATTTCAGGATTCTGCAGACGATTCTGCTTCAAACACGTACACTGAAGCAGACGAGGAATTTTTATCTTCCAATGTTTTTTTTTTCTCATTAGAAAATTAATCTTAAACTTCTGACTGATCATTTATTTGCGATGAATGAATTCTTTGAATCGCCATGGTTACGTCTGATGTTACAGAATCGTCTCTGCATCAATTATGGGGAATGCAAACGCGGCCTAGAAAAGAAAGTTTGCTTCCTAACTCATTTCCGGTGTCGAAGTGAAATGTTGTTTCTCTTGCAGGGAGAGAACGCTCTGGTCTCGTCCTCATCTCACGTGTTCCGAGGTGAAGCCAACTACACGTGCACGGAAGGTTTCCGTCTCGAGGGCAATCCCATTCGCACCTGTCTCGCCAATGGACTCTGGAGTGGAATCGATCCCACCTGCGAGATTATTCAGTGTCCTGATCCTGCATCCATTGCGCATGCGTATCTCATGTACTCGGACGTCAGGTAACGAAAGGAGCAGAAATATTTTTTATTTACTTTATTTTATCGTAACTTTTTCTTTTAAACGCAACAAAACCATCAACCACAAAAAAAAATCGATTTCAATGCCAATCGATATCGTCCATTTTCCTTTTTAAAATACTTTCTACAAATAATCACGACACAAATAATTCATTTAGAGTTAATGGAATCCCAAAAAGGTAGAAACTTATCTTCGTTGGGGGGGGGGGGGGATGTTACGTTTACACTATTTGTAGAGTCGCTCAAAAAAGTATCCGAACGCTATGGTTGATTGCAGAATTCAGAAAAAATATCTAGCAACGTGCCTTACTGATCTGGCAACTTTCGTGTCACGTGACACGAAGACCTAGATATTCTCGGCTTGCAAGAAACCAGATGGACAGGTAAAGGTGAGATACTTAAAAATAACTTTAAAATTCTCTTTACAGGGAGGGAGGATGGAAAGCATCACCAAGGCGTGGGTCTGCTGCTCAGCAGACATGCTAGTGATGCTCTTCTAGGATAATCAATAAATAATAAATACCCCCTCAAGCAACTGCTTGCCACAGAGGTCTGACAGGAGCCTGTCAGTTTATATGCCATAGTAGAAGGTCTGAGAGGATGGCAGGACCTCAGCAGAAAAACGACACAAACAGCCATGCCTTACCCGGGGCTCGAACCCAGGTCCCTTAGATCAGTAGCCAAGCGCGCTAACCATTCGGCCATGGGACGGAGCCTTCTAGGATATGAGTGCATTAATGAAAGGTTTCTTACAGCAAAATTTCAGACAAGCGTTAAAGACTTGAATGTTATCTGCTGTTATCCCCCACTGAGGATGTCGATGAGGATGATAGGTTTTATGGACAAATTCAGGATATTTTGAATTCTGTCAAGAAAGGAGATATTACCCTTGTTCTTGGTGACTTCAATGCCAAAGTTGGTACTGACTCTGACCTTTGGGGAGGAGTAATAGGCTCTTTTGGTATTGGCGGCTGCAATGGCAATGGGCAACGTCTCCTACAGGTAAGTAAACTCAATGGATTCAGAATAACTAACACTTATTACAAACACCACGACATACATAAGTACACATGGATTTCACCTGATGGGCTGCATAAGAATATGATTGATTATATACTAATTAACAGCAAATGGGCTAGTTCTGTTAGAAATACCAGGGCATATAGGGGAGCTGAAATTGTATCTGACCATTACCTTGTTAAAAGTGTCTTGCAACTTAAACTTAAAAAGTGTTGTTCTAAGGTTAAAAAATTCACCTTTAATACTGAAGCTCTGAAAGACCCAGTTATAGCTAAAGCTTACCATGATAGGTTACTTAGTCATTATGACACTCATGGTTTGCTTACTACTGAAGTTGAGGAAGAATGGGATCATTTTAAACAGGCTTTTTTGGACACTAACAGTTCTGTTTTAGGAAAAAAGGAGCAGAAGGGGCAGAATTATCTGTGTGAAAGGCACTTGAGCTTATTTCAGAAAGAAAGAACTGCAGGAATGTCCTTAATAAAATACCCTACTAGTCCTAATAGAAAGGATTACAGAGAGCTTAATAAACATGTAAAAGATCAGTTAGCTACTGATAAGAATCTTTGGCTTGATGGTTTGGCTGACAAAGCCGAGGAAGCAGTTAGACAGCACAACAGCAGAGAGCTGTACCAGATAGTTAATGTTTTGTGTGGCAGAAAACGAACAGGTATACAGGGATTGAAGGATAAACAAGGTAAAGTTATAGAAGGTGAGGATTCTGTCATGACTAGGTGGGCTGAGCATTTCAGCGATGTTCTAAACAATGTGTGGTTAGTTCTACTCCCATTGTTTGCAATGATGATAGATGCATTGGTGGCTTTAATGTTGGCCCTATAACACAATCTGAAGTTGTTTGGCTATTTCTAAACTTAAACTTCATAAATCCCCAGGGGTAAATGAGATTACTACAGAAATGCTCAGAGCTGGGAATGTTTCGGTTACCACTTGGATGACTGAAATTCTGAATATCTTTTATGATAAAGGCATGGTTCCTAAAGATTTTACCAGAGCTATTGTTATCCCTATTTTCAAAAAAGGTGATCGCAGTTCTTGTGATAACTATAGGGGTATCAGCCTACTCTCTGTTCCAGGTAAAGTTCTTTCCATGATTGTGCTTAGTAGAATTAAGAATCTGGTTGACAGGCTATTGCGTGATGAGCAATGTGGATTCAGAAGTGGTAGGGGATGTGTGGATCAGATATTTTCACTTAGGCAGATTCTTGAAAAATGTTTAGAGTTTCAGAAACCTTTGGTTGCTTGCTTTGTTAATTTAAAAAAGCTTTTGACTCTGTTGATTGTCATAATTTATGGTTGATTGTGAGATCATATGGTATATCGGACAAGTTAGTTAACATAATGAAAGCTCTCTATAATAACACTGAGTCGTGTGTTGGTAAGGCTTGTAGCAATTGGTTTAGCATTACTTCTGGTGTTCGACAAGGGTGCATTTTGTCTCCTTTTCTCTTTAGCTTGATTATTGATTATGTTATGCGAAATTCACTTCAAGGGAAAGATTTTGGCCTTAAATGGACTGGAGATACGAAAATTTCTGATTTAGATTATGCTGATGATTTAGCCCTTCTGGCAAATGATGTTGATGAGATGAACTCTTTCATTCGAGCTGTTGAGAGACTGGTAGAAGAGTAGGTTTTGTCATAAACAGAGAGAAAACTAAAGTGATGAAAATTGGTCAGGCAGGCTGTGATTCAGTTAATCTGAATGGTTGCAGTCTTGAGCAGGTGTCACAGTTTAATTATCTTGGGAGCTGTGTAACAGATGCTGGAGATGTGCGGCATGAGATTAACAGACGAATAGGGATTGCTGCCGGGACTTTTAAGAATCTATGGAGAGTGTGGAGAAATAGGCGTATACACCTAAAGACTAAAATTAGACTATAACAGTGTGGTTCTTTCTAGGGTTAGTTATGGTAGTGAAACTTGGACGTTGTGTAAACAAGATAACAGGAAACTAGATGCTTTTGATTCCAGATGCTTATGCAGTATCTTGGGTATTAGGTGGTTCAACTTTGTAACTAATGATGAGGTTAGGCAAAGGAGTCTGCAACCTCCTTTAAGCAGCATATTGTGCAGAGAGAGACTCCGCTGGTTTGGCCATGTTGCCCGTATGAATAATTATAGATTGGCGAATAGGGTATGAAGAGTGTGCCTAAAGGCCTCAGAAAGAGTGGGAGACCTAGGATGCGGTGGGCAGACAATGTCAAACAGGACCTTGTTAGAATTGGTGTACAGTGGCCAGATGCAGTAGATGTAGCTCAGGACAGACTTGCTTGGAGAACTAAACTGCACGGTCTGGTTGGACCTCCGTAGCCCATGGCAGCTTGAGGAGGATGATGATGATGAAGTGTGTATATATTGATATAGGAGGATTATATTGAAACAGGAGCGAATGGCGCTGTCAGTGATTAGGCGATTAATGACTGACATTCAACTTTTAACAAAATCAGTTTCATAAAATCGGTTTTAAGGTTTGAATGAGGCGATGATAGAACCGGATGCACAACCATTTTTAGCATTCTTTAAGACAGCACATAGTTTGACAAATTTTTCAAATCATGCATACATTATGAGAATTATAAAAAAGAGATTTCTTTCTAGACATGATAATAGAATGTTCCGTGTTTAAATCTAGCAGATGAATATAACAGACAATAAATGTACAGTCGCTCAAAAAAAATATCCGAACACTATGGTTGATCACAAAATTGAGAAAAAATATCTGGCAACGACTTTTTTTAGAGATTAATGATCTGGCAACCTTCGTGTCACGTGACACGAAGGTTACCAGATCACTAATCTCTAAAAAAATCGTTGCCAGATATTTTTTCTGAATTCTGTGATCAATATAGTGTTCGGATATTTTTTTTTTGAGCGACTGTACCTCTTATAATTTATGTGTTAAAGTAAAATGCGTTGGATTCAAAAATCTTTTCCTTCGGATGTATTTGCAAATTTCTCAACTGATCTCTCGGGGATTGAAAAATGCAAATTCGAGTAAAAATTGTTTATCACGAAGCGAAAAATATTCAATCCGATTTCGTTCTTAAAGGTGAAACTGCTAATGAAAAGGTTAATGCAAAAAATAAATCTTTTAAACTTTTTTTTTATTCTTTTTACCTTTTATGATCTTTACTTGTAGTGTGGATTTTGATGTTATCAAAATCTCATTGTTTCGAATGTAAGAAGAATTGTGGTTTCAAATGATCTCTTATTTTCTTGAAACCGAATGTGGATGAGGCAACCGATGTTTTCTCTTTCGTTGCAACAGATTCGGATCGGTGGTGGAGTATTACTGCGACGAAGGCTACAAGCTGGAAGGATTGGTTCAGAGGATCTGCGGGGCGAACGGCGAGTGGGAAGGAGACGACCCCGAGTGCGTCCGAGTCAGGTGTCCGCTGCCTCCGTCGCTGCCCTACGGAGAGATCACGGCCCACGACACGACGTACGGCAGCGTGGCCTCGTACAGCTGCCACAAGGGCTACGAGCTGCAAGGCGTCGCCAACAGGAACTGTCAGCAGGACGAGACGTGGAGCGGATCCGACCCCAGGTGCGTCGCCATTCGATGTCCGATGGGTGACCTGGCGCTCATTCACGGCCGCATCCTCGGCGAGAACAATCTGGTCGGAGCGACGATTCTCTACGAATGCGACGTCGGCTATCATCTGGTGGGAGTGTCGATCCGAACGTGCAGGGATGACAGGAGGTGGAGTGACGAGAATCCCGAGTGCAGGAAAGTGGAATGTCCTCCTCCAGTAGCTCCACCATTCAGCGAAGTGGTGTGGAGGGGACACAGGTGAGTAACGCTTCGTTGCTATGGAAACTCTCATGGAAAGATGTTACCGATTCGAAGATGAAGAACTTCTTACATTTGTTTTTTTTTTTATGGGAGAAAAGAAACTAATTGAAGATAAAAGATCTCTCTCAATATCTCCATAAATCTCGATTTTCAAGATTATTCGTTTCATATTTGAAGAATTAAGAACGACGAATTAAACGAAAATCGATGAATTTTGAAAAGAGTTATTCGCGCAAACGTTTCAAATATAAATGGTTCAAATAATAATCTTCATGGAAATTTTAATTAACTTTTGAGCTAAATTTTTATGACTGACTTTACTGTTGTCAAATTTTTACATTTCCACAACTTTTTAAATACTGATCAAATATTTGTTTAAAATCGAGATTTTATATGTGCGAGTTTTATTGAGATCTTTAATTTATCTTCAACGATATTTTTCCGTCAAAAGTTTATTAAAGAAATTAGAACACTAAACGGGATTGTTTATTGAAATGAGCGTGCTCCTGATAAAGTGATCGCTGAGTTATGAATAAAATGCTTTTCGATACGATATATATATATTACAAGCACGAATATATCGATTCCAAATATATATAATCGCTTTACTAGTCATAAAAATTCATCGCTCAAAATAAGCAAACAGTTTCTAATCTCATTTGAAGTTTAAGGAGAAATCATTTATTGGAAGGATGATTTCTTGTAAATTAAAACTCACCTAATGATGACCCGACGGGAAAGGATGATTTGAAACGAGGTCAGAAGTAATTAACGTGAGCAAAGATTACAACACCGAAATGTGGAAAATTAATATAGCCAATCACTGCTCGACAAATTTTAACTTTTTTCAAAGATTTCTGATATAAAAAAAGTTGAGATATTCAGTTCACGTAAAAATTGTTAATCACAAAGAAAAAAAAAGTTTCGCTCTTGAGGTTTAAATTGTTAAAAATTTATGAAATGTACAAACAAAATAATTTTAAATGACGAAATTTATTATCTGCACTTAACCCTTTACCTTAATTCTCAATCTTTATAAATTCGCGTTCTTTAAGAAGAAAATAGAATTATCTGAGTTTCCATGATTTGTCGAGGGGTGGGATCAGATGACATCTGCCATTTTCGTAAGAATAAGTTAAAGACTGAGGCTGCCAGGTGCAGCAGATGAATATTGCAAATCAACTCGTGAAACTGATTCTGTTTTCTTCAAAGAATGTCGCACAGGTGCTAATATAGAGTTTATATAGTTCATCCTTATTATTATTTTTGATGTACTAAATGTTCTCCTATTTTACCACAATGTTTTACTGATCTCTATCTCAGTCTTCATTCCAAACGATATTTTTTTTTCTCTTCTGCTAGTTTTGGCGACACTATGACCTACAACTGCCTTCAAGGTTACAATTTGGTGGGAGACAGCATGAGATCCTGCCTACCAGATGGCACCTGGAGCGGTCACGAGCCAGAGTGTCACCCCATCGAGTGCAATCGTCTGCCCACCCCTCAAAATTCACAAATTCAAGTCGAAGATTCCAAGTATGGCAGTCGAGCGACGTACAGCTGTAACTATGGTTACACGTTGATCGGAGCCGAGATGCGATCTTGCACGGCCGATCGCAGGTGGAGCGACGAGGAGCCGAGATGCGAACGGATCGTCTGCCCTCAACCCCCGAGCATCTGGTACGGAAGCGCCAGATCAAAGAATCCCACTGTCGGAGAAGTGGCCGAGTACGAATGCGATGAAGGGTTTCGTTTATCACCGCAGATCGACAAGGTCGTTTGCAATTCCGAAGGTCAGTGGACGGGTGACCACCCGAGTTGCCAGATCGTTAAATGTCCTCCTCCTCCTGCTCTCAAGTTCGGTTCCGTGGAAGGCAACAATTTCACTTTCGGAAATATTTTGAACTTCGCGTGCAAGTCCGGCTTTAGACTCATCGGGGAAGAGATGGTCAAGTGCCAAGATAACGGTCACTGGAGCGCCCCCTATCCATCTTGCGAAGGCACCCTGTGTCCTCCTCCGCAACACGTAAAGAATGGGATCATCCTCTCTTCCGATTTCAGCATCGGCGTCACCATCACCTACCAGTGCATAAGGGGTCACCAAATCGTTGGAACAGCCGAACACACGTGTCGGAAGGACAACACGTGGAGTGGAGAACCACCTCGGTGCCAGCCGGTCGTTTGCAGTTCGCCAAAAAGCGTCCATCGCGGCACAATCGTCGGCAACACTTACGAGTATGGCAACAGCGTCACGTACAGCTGCGACAAAGGATACGAGCTGCACGGAGTGTCCACTCTGTGGTGCACGGAGAACGGCACGTGGTCCTCCGATTCCCCCATCTGCGAGCAGATCTCGTGCCCACTTCCCGACCCCCTGCTGCACGGCGAAGTGGTGGTGCACAGCTACTCGCAGGGGGCGACGGGAAGGGATCTTCAAGTGTGGCCAGTGCTCGGCCAGCGAGGTGACATCACCGTTGACGGGCAGACGATGCTGGAAGCCTCGCGCTCCAACATCTTCCACCTGGGAGACATGGTCGCCTATCGCTGCATCGCAGGATATCGGCTGAAGGGGAAGCACATCCGCGCGTGCGAAGAAAGCGGCAAATGGTCGAACGAGGTGCCTCACTGCAAACCGGTCACGTGCAATGCTCCAGAAAACTTAATCAAGGGCGACGTGTTCGTCACTTCTTTGGTGTACAGGTCCGAAGCGAATTACTCCTGTGCTCCGGGATATAAAATCGTAGGCCCTGCCAAGAGGGAATGCTTGTCGAACGGTTCTTGGTCTCTGATGCTGCCAAGTTGCGTTCCTGTCGTCTGCCTACCTCTCCAAGATATCCCTCACGGGCACGTGAAATGGACTTCCCTTCACTACGGGGCGTCGGCGACCTACGAATGCCTTCCGGGTTATTACGTGGCCGGCGAATCGGTTCGCTTATGCGAACAGACGGGACTGTGGAGTCACGAGGAACCTTTCTGTGTCCCTCGGGAGTGCGGCAGCCCGGCGGCACCGCAAGACGGCTGGGTCGAAGCAGAGGAGGCCATCGTCGGCAGCACCGCCACCTATCACTGCCACGACGGATTCGAACTGGAAGGGCCTCCCATTCGAACGTGTCTCGTGAACGAGAGCTGGAGCTTCGAGGTTCCGTCGTGTCGGATCGTCTCGTGCATGTCGCCTCCAGAAGTGAAGCACGGCTACGTGGAAGGGATGGACTTCCAATTCGAGGCCGTCATAAGTTACCGGTGCGAGGAAGGGTTCAGACTGGACGGCGTCGCCCACCACAAATGCCTCGCCAATAAGATGTGGAATCACGAGGTTCCCAAGTGCGTGCCCCTTCCGTGCTCGAGGCCCATGACTCCGTCTTACGGCACCGTCCTCTTCCGGACGCTCGTCGTCGGCAGCACGGTCCACTTCAGCTGCACCGAAGGCTACGAGGTCGAAGGGTCAGTGAACAGCTCGTGTCTTCCAGATCAGACTTGGGACGAGGATCCGCCCGAATGCCTCCTCGTGTCTTGTCCTCCAATCAGGTCTCTGAAGCACGGCCTCGTGGAAGGGGAGAATTTCACCTACGGATCATCCCTCGGCTTCCGTTGCCATCCAAAATATAAACTGGAAGGATCCGATAAAGTCCATTGCTTGGCCAACAAGCAGTGGTCGCAGCCTCTTCCTAAGTGCAGACGATATCTGTGCGAATCGCCTGCAATTCCGGCTCATTCGAGCGTCACCCTGGGCCCGTACGTTGTGGACCACCAGGTCCAATACGTCTGCGAGTCTGGCTACAATTTGCGCGGCAGTCAGACGCTTCATTGCAACAGCAGCGGCCAGTGGCAGATGCCGGCGCCAACCTGCGACCCTGTGCACTGCAGTTTCCCGCCCAATGTCTCCCATTCGACGATGCATTCCGAAAGCGAATGGGCTTTTGGCAACAGAGTCGGATATTCCTGCGACGACGGCTACGAGTTGAAAGGGGAAGAAAATGTCTTCTGTCAAGCTGACGGTGAGTGGTCCGAGTCTCCTGTCTGCGAAGAGATGACCTGTGGTCCTCCGCCCCCCGTCGCTCGCGCCACCGTCACTGTGGTGCAGAAGCCGGGCATGGCCGTTGCCACTTACGTCTGCGGACGCGGATACAGAATCGTTGGCTCGCATCAGCACAAGTGCATTGGAAAAAAGGAATGGCACGTGAAAGGGTACGTGACGGAAGAAATTCTATTTTTAGATTCTCTTAATTAATATGTGTTATTCTTTCTCCTTTTTGAAAAATAAAACTAGTTGTATTTTTTTTATGTGAAGTATGAATAAAGAGACTTTTTACATTTTTAGAAAATGCAAAACCCGGAATGGCAACGTCAGTCATCGATGCTTATAAAGCGTTTTCTTTCGCAACGCTCGGAAAATTCTGACACTTTTACAAACCTCATTTCGGAATTCAAGCCGACGTCCGTCGGATGGGACGTTAAAGCCGTGGCCCCGAGTGCGGGATAGCCACACCCTTTGCACGTTAAAGAACACGCTGGATGGTCTTGACGGGAGGCTGTCATCTGTCTGCCAATAGCTGTTCCAGTGGTGCCCAACTTTCTCTGAACTCTTGGGGTCCTTGTGACCTGGACATTTAGCCCATGGTGTGCAAAAAAGTGCCGCTCAGAGGTAAAACAATCCAAGCCATACCCTGTGCACATTAAAGAAGTCAAGTCTTGACGGGAGGTTGTCATCTGTCTCCCAACAACTGTTCCAGTGGGTTCCCTAATCCTTCAGGGTCCTTGTGACCTGGCCATTTAGCCCATTGTGCACAAAAAGTGCCGCTCAGACGTAAAACAACGGAGCCGTGCACTCGTCAACAGATGTTACTAAACGCAACTGATAACGGATAACAAGAAACAGCTGAGATTGCCAAATCCCCATTCTTCTCTTATTTTGAAATCGAAGAAGATTCTTAGGAACACAAAGGACGCAGATAACTCGGCGAGGCTCCTCGGATCCTTTCTCATTATGACACAGAAGGAACTACACGACTCGAACCCAGATAACTCGGCGAGGCTCCTCGAATCCTTTCTCATTATGACACAGAAGGAACTACACGACTCGAACCCAGATAACTCGGTGAGGCTCCTCGAATCCTTTCTCATTATGACACAGAAGGAACTATACGACTCGAACCCAGATAACTCAGTGAGGCTCCTTGAATCCTTTCTCATTATGACACAGAAGGAACTACACGACTCGAACCCAGATAACTCGGCGAGGCTCCTTGAATCCTTTCTCATTATGACACAGAAGGAACTACACGACTCGAACCCAGATAACTCGGCGAGGCTCCTCGAATCCTTTCTCATTATGACACAGAAGGAACTACACGACTCGAACCCAGATAACTCGGCGAGGCTCCTCGAATCCTTTCTCATTATGACACAGAAGGAACTACACGACTCGAACCCAGATAACTCGGCGAGGCTCCTCGAATCCTTTCTCATTATGACACAGAAGGAACTATACGACTCGAACCCAGATAACTCAGTGAGGCTCCTTGAATCCTTTCTCATTATGACACAGAAGGAACTACACGACTCGAACCCAGATAACTCGGCGAGGCTCCTTGAATCCTTTCTCATTATGACACAGAAGGAACTACACGACTCGAACCCAGATAACTCGGCGAGGCTCCTCGAATCCTTTCTCATTATGGCACAGAAGGAACTACACGACTCGAACCCAGATAACTCGGTGAGGCTCCTCGAATCCTTTCTCATTATGACACAGAAGGAACTACACGACTCGAACCCAGATAACTCGGCGAGGCTCCTCGAATCCTTTCTCATTATGACACAGAAGGAACTACACGACTCGAACCCAGATAACTCGGCGAGGCTCCTTGAATCCTTTCTCATTATGACACAGAAGGAACTACACGACTCGAACCCAGACAGCTGCAATGTCAGCGCGAGACAATTGAGCCACCGAGGCGGCATATGGTTATTGCTGTTAAACGCGTTTGAAGAAATTATTTCCCCGTCGTATATAGTATTGTGACAAAATTTGGTAATAATAAGAGATTATATAAAATATATTTATATGGTGATAATAAAGAATCCGCACAATTGCCGAATGTTTTAATTTAAAAGGCTTTGATAATATGAAATGTAAAATTAAACCAAATGTCAAACTGTTTTTAGTATATATTAAACTGACAGGCTCCTGTCAGACCTCTGTGGCAAGCAGCTGCTTGAGGGGGTATTTATTATTATTTATATTTATTATATATAAAAAAAATTGATTACAATTGTTCGCGTTCTTAAGAATCTGTTCTTTTTCGTTCTAATTGCATTAAAGTTTTCTTTTTTTTTTTTCATTTTTGTGGCCTTTTCAAAAGCTGAACCGATTCACTACAAAATTTGCATATTTCAATCCTTACTATTAAATTATTTTGGCACCTGGGGCTTTCCGAAATTATTGCAGCACATTGATTTAAAGCTTGATTCGATGTTTAAAGAATAATTTATTCTGGATTAGTTTTTAAGAATATTTTGGTGGAATTTATCGGTTTTTGCTTCTGACAAGTCCATACATGTATATTCTGATTATTATCCACCAACAAATAGAAGAATCTTAATCTTTTGGACACGATCTGCGTCTGCTGATCTCGTTCTCCGTCTCTTTCAGCGTCCACTGCGAACTGATCCGCTGCGCCGAACCTCCGTCGATTCCCTTCGGAACGATTGCAACGACGAATCACGTGGTCGGCAGCCGAAGCACGTACAGTTGCATGCCGGGATACCGTCGAGTGGGAGGCGCCACTCTCGAGTGCTCGTGGAGAGGAGTGTGGGAAGGGCTTCCCCCCCACTGCGTCCCCATCACCTGCCCTCCCCCCCTCGCTCCTGCGCACGGACTCGTCGAAGGGGACGACTACTCCTACGAAAGCGCCCTCCTCTACAGCTGTCTCCATGGTTACCAACTGTATGGCCGAGACACGCGCTTCTGTCTCGAGGATGGATCGTGGAGCGGAGACGTTCCATTCTGCAAGAGTAAGTGTTCTTTCGCAGTGGGACATGTGATTCACACTCGTCTGCATTTCGCACCCATTTAATACACTCTGTGATAAAAGAGTTTAAAGCAGAGGAAGGATTCACGCGCAACTGAGCATGGCAAATATTATGCAAATGATCATGTTGCCAGGACAGACGGGCGAAGCAGAAGATCGAAACGAGGACTTCCGCTTCCCATTTCTTTAGTAAAGTTCAGTCATTTTCAGTTTTCCAGTCAAGTGCGTATCCAAGTTTTTTTAGGGGGGGGGGCGGGTACTGAAGTTGATATCTTTCAATAGTCTTGAAAAACCTCCTCGCACAGCACATGCAGTAGCGTGGTCAAAGTATTTGTGTTGGGGGAGGCGAAAGCTTCTCCTCTTATGTATATATATGCATTCGATGTTTATGAAGAAGAATCTTGTCTTCTTCTTTTAAACACAAAAGATAGTTTGTTTTTTGTTGGAAGCATCGCCATCTTGGTCAGTAGGGGACACCGATGGGGCTTGGAAAGGCCCCGTCCATCAGATTGGACAGTTAAGCCGTGGCTCCGTGTGAACGAGAGCCACGCCCTGTGCACAGAAAAAACAACCAGATTCAACTGTGCACGATCCCAACAGCATTTCAGAACTCTGCCATTTTAGGTTTTTCTTTTAGCGACTGCTATTATTCACATTTGTGCGAGTTTTGAAAAACTGGGGGGAGGGGGGACAATTTCATTTGCGGTCGACTGAAGGAAGTTACGGAAGACAGGTGAAAAGATACGGCGGCCGGACGATGGGACACCGAACACCTGATAGGGGGGTTGGCACATTGTGTCCTATGACTCCATGCCACGTGCACTTTGCTCAGTAGAAGCCTGGAGCCATCTGATGATGATGATGACATTCTCGAGGATTAGGATTTCTGAATGTGTTAATTTGGATATTTCAAACTGCGTCTTGAAGTGTGTAATTACCCTTCGGACACAGTAGGTGCCGCATCCTGCTCTAACTGAACTCCCTGCCAGATATCATTGTCATTTCGAGGCTGATCTCATTATCGCCTGTGCAGATATCGTTCCTGATAATCAACCGCTTCATCAGAGGAAGAATTTTCGCATTAA
Organism: Ryuthela nishihirai; assembly: GCA_038380435.1. Lineage (NCBI taxonomy): Eukaryota > Metazoa > Arthropoda > Arachnida > Araneae > Heptathelidae > Ryuthela > Ryuthela nishihirai. The sequence goes on along the minus strand of JAWZYU010000002.1, from coordinate 116,482,736 downwards.
GAGAGTTGAGATCTGCTTCTGGTGACATCTCATCGGGGCATCATCTACGTCGCTGCTTATCTCGTCTCAGGGCTTATTAAAACTCGCGAAAAAAAATTGCAACGTAAATTGTCTCTTAATCGTTTTTGATAACATTACGAAGATCGGTGATTGGTTAAAAATTTTCATAATCAGATACCTTCATAAGATTTTGGCATAATGCTCCGAAGGTTCGCTAATTGTGAGAACGAAGTGATGAGGAGAGATGACACCAGGTGGCGCATTTACTCACAGGAAGAAATCCTCTCTAAAATAAACTAAGAAAACAAGTGTAGCAAATGTCGCTTTTATTTTCATTCAAACATTTTAAAAATCTACTTTTCAGTTTTTGGTCCTGAATCAGAACTCACCATAACATAAGGGGGACCATTTAAGATTGAAATATATTAAATATCCTCATAATTATTCAAAGTGATGAATGTATTTAAAAATCTTATTTTCTTTTAATTTAATCGCACGCATCGTATATTGTTGTTTTTGTAAGCAATAAAACCATTTAGTTTTTTTTTTTTAAGATTCATCAAGTGTTTTTATGTGTTTAGAAACAGCATTTTGTTATCAGTTATTGTATATTAATTGTCGTTGAAAAATGTCTCTGAACCGAAATAATGCTCGAGTGCTTCTTTTCTTTTGAAAGAAATATCCTGCGGAGAGATGACTGCTCCGAAGAATGGCTACATCGTGCAGGATGCGGGGAAAGGTTACTATGGCGACAGAATCCGATTTGAATGCCACTCCGGATATGAGATGGTGGGCGCTGCGACGGCCCGATGCTTAGACGATGGCACGTGGGACAACGGAGCGCCCCTTTGCAAAGGTAAGCAGACGATTGGAATGGGAGGGGGGAAACAGATCCCGTGGCAAAAGATTTATTTCAATAAAATACAGATAATACGATACAAATAAATTACGAAAAAAAACACATTTTTTTTCTGTTAAAGAAATGAATAAATTACAATACCTCTGGTAATAACGAATTATATCGATTTCCAAGTATTATTAAGTTATTAAAGTAGGTTATTTAAAGTAAACTTTAGCAAATTTTAGAAATGGATTGCAAGAAATGAACTTTGCGTGTTTCATTGAATTTCTTTTCGCAGTGAGCACGTGTCCACCTCCTCGAGCGTTTCCTCCGCACACAGTTCATCATACGGAGTACCACGACGAGTTCGCCTACGGAGACGAGGTGACGTTCGTTTGTGAAGCTGGATACCATCTCCATGGAGATCTCACCGTGCACTGCTTAAGCAACGGCTCCTGGACTCAGGCAACGGGATCCTGCAAAAGTAAGACTCGCCAATTGACCCTTCGCGATCCCCATTCATCGCAATTCCTCTTCTCAAAAACGAGCTCATCATTTACAGAAAACTCCGTTATTCAATAAGGGAATAATGAAATAATTTACGAATAAGTGGTCATTAAAATATTTGTTTATTTCACATCCTCATTATATGATATGTTCCAATGACTCATTCCAAAAATTAATTTTTTTAATTTTTTTAAAATTTCACAAATTTTTAATTCTAAAAAAATTATGTTTTTAGTATTTTGATGAATGTTAGTAAAAAGTGGTCTGATCAAATATTGTCAATAACAAAAAACATTTCATTTATTTAGCGCCAAAAATCTTTGCCAGTTACTATTAAAAACGAAAAATGAATTTACAAATATTCAAAATATCTTTACAAATATGATGATGAAATGGAAAATATTCAAACCATGTTATGGCGAAATAATCATTATGAAAACGATTATTTTTATCCAAATCATTGTATCACGGTTATTATCGGGTTCACGTTATTGCTGTTAGTGCTAAACTAATGTATAAACTTTTAGTTTATTAACACCACGGACGAGTGTCTTTACCCTTGTGGTGTAGTTATTTTTCGAAAAGTTTTGTATGTACAGTCGCTCAAAAAAATATCCGAACACTATGGTTGATTATAGAATTCAGAAAAAATTTCTGGCAACGATATTTTTAGAAATTAGTGATCTGGCAACCTTCGTGTCACGTGACACGAAGTGACAGTCAGGTAAATAGATATTTGTAGATAATTCGTCGTTTTGCTGTAAAATTTCATAGCAATACGTACATATCCTATTTTTTGGACTCTGTTATTACGAAAATCCTCTAAGCAGCAGAGTCCTCTAAGCAGCCAAAATCCTCTAAGCAGCAGAGTCCTCTAAGCAGCCAAAATCCTCTAAGCAGACAAAATCCTCTAAGCAGCAGAGTCCTCTAAGCAGCCAAAATCCTCTAAGCAGCAGAGTTCTCTAAGCAGCAGAGTCCTCTAAGCAGCCAAAATCCTCTAAGCAGCAGAGTCCTCTAAGCAGCCAAAATCCTCTAAGCAGCAGAGTCCTCTAAGCAGCCAAAATCCTCTATGCAACAGAGTCCTCTAAGCAGCCAAAATCCTCTAAGCAGCAGAGTTCTCTAAGCAGTCAAAATCCTCTAAGCAGCAGAGTGTGCCTGGCTCCTCCTCCTATATGATCTGATCATCACGAATCATTCTTCATATCGATCAGATCTGATCATTTTCAATAAGTATAATTCAGTGTTTCAGTTAAAAAGAGAGATAATTATATTTAGAATTACAAAAAACGAGATTAGTATGTTTTTAATATATTTTTTAATAATTCTGAAATATTTTCCAACAGAGCTGTCATGTGGTCGTCCCAGAATCAACAATGGAGCCATTCTGTTGGGCATGTCGTACCAATTTCGAGATCGTTTGGTAGTTTTGTGCCCACCTGGCAGCAAGCCAAGAGGAAAATCGATTCTGACATGTCTCCAGAATGGGGAATGGGATAATCATCCATCCTGTCAAGGTAAGCAACGCCCCCTACTCGAAATACTCTCGGTCATAGAGCTTTAATTATATAGATTCAAAGCGAAGCTTATTGGTCAATATTAAGCCATTAGAATAGAGTTTGAAACCTTCACCGACTCATTCCCCTTTCAAATGAGTCGCCTCAATGAGGATGTTTATGTCATCCACTTCGCAGTTATCTGTAAAAAAGCTTTCTCTTTTTTTCATGGTATGTTGACCTTATGACCTTTTGCAGCAAGGCACAGAGCTCGAATGGGAAGCAAACGATTCCTGTTCGCAGTCGAAAGAGCGCGAGCTTTGTCAGTCGTTATCACATTCACACCTGACGATTGTTCTCAGGTTCACACCATGCCTGAATCGAGATTTGCCCCAATAAACCGTACTCTACCCTCGATGGAAAAGTCAAGCCATTCAGCCAATTGGAAGCCAAGAAAAAAAAATCCAACTTAATCGAACGAAATAAAAAAAAGTACGAAATGAATTTCGTTTAATTAAGAATCCATATTTGAAGTCAACTCTAGAAACTTTTACCATTCATGTTTATTTTCAGAAATCTTTAATGTGTTTGCTAAAAAAAATATGCAGAGATTTTTTTTTCTTTTTTTTTTAGGTATGTGTCCTCACACGTGCTTGAACAGTGGCGTCTGCATTCCTCCAGGACTCTGCAGTTGCCCTCCAGGCTACGTCGGCGATGTTTGTCAGCATGGTTAGTTGTTATGCCTTTACTTTGGAAACCTTTCCCTCCTCGACACCTCACAGCAAAGCTTCACTGAACATCCGTGACAAAAGGAATGTCTCGTGAATGTTTAATAAAAAAAAATGCTACCGTAATAATAGTGTTGACGGGTGCACTTTAAAAACCAGAAATGGTCATTAGGTTGAGAACGATTTCAGCGCCTCTGATGGAGAATTTTGCAAGATTTTCAGCCTTAACTTCTAAACTGTCACAAATATCGAAGAAAACGACGACTGCGGCGTTGCAGAGCAAGGATGGGCGACCTGTGGCACGTGCAGCTTTTGTCAGATGCATGCGCGCAGATTTCGAAATCCAGAGGCGAATCTGGAAGTGTGTCGGATTATGGATCTGCTGCCCTTTGATGGCATCCGACACATTTCAGACATTGCTTAAAAGACTTTAAAAGAAACTCATCATGGCATGATGATGCCAACTCTTCTGGTTTGCCTACGACAATCTTTCTTCTACATTATGTACTACGTCACAATGCAAATCGAATTTCAAAAGTGTGAATAGGAGAGATTTAAGGATTATTCCAGAAATATTTAATCACTCAAACAATACGTGTAAGAAGTGTTTAGAGATATCAGTTCTTTGCCATGGTGGGTTAATGAACAGTCTACAAGATAATTATATAACATGATGACCTTTTATGAAATGCAGATGTTATCATGTGTGTTGAAAATATGATGCAGCGATACCATCAGCATTATGGTGCTGATGCAAGTTCTGAATATTACACATTGAAATGTCATTCTTTTGCGCCAACAGCAAATTTTGTGCATCAGACAGCGAATGGATTAGTGGAACTTTTTTGGGCTTAACACATTGGAGGATGATTATTCATTTGCAGCATACTGTGGATTGATGAAGTGAATTTGTATTGGCTGCCTCATTAGACATAACCATCACTAGTAGGCCCTGGGGGAACATTTGGGCCAACTTCATTTAGTCCCTTCTCATTCCAGCAATATCTAAGTCATCATCATTATCATCATCCTCAAGCAGCCATGGGCTACGGAGGTCCAACCAGACCGCGCAGTTTAATTCTCCAAGCATATCTGTCCTGAGCTACATCTGCTGCATCTGGCCACTGTACACCAATTCTAACAAGGTCCTGTTTGACATTGTCTGCCCACCGCATCCTAGGTCTCCTCCCCTTCTTTCTGAGGCCTTTAGGCACACCTGTTCATAACCCTATTCGCCAATCTATAATTATTCATACGGGCAACATGGCCAAACCAGCGGAGTCTCTCTCTGCACAATATGCTGCTTAAAGGAGGTTGCAGACTCCTTTGCCTAACCTCATCATTAGTTACAAAGTTGAACCACCTAATGCCCAAGATACTGCGTAAGCATCTGGAATCAAAAGCATCTAGTTTCCTGTTATCTTGTTTACACAACGTCCAAGTTTCACTACCATAACTAACCCTAGAAAGAACCACACTGTTATAGTCTAATTTTAGTCTTTAGGTGTATACGCCTATTTCTCCACAATCTCCATAGATTCTTAAAAGTCCCAGCAGCAATACCTATTCGTCTGTTAATCTCATGCCGCACATCTCCAGCATTTGTTACACAGCTCCCAAGATAATTAAACTGTGACACCTGTTCAAGACTGCAACCATTCAGATTAACTGAATCACAACCTGCCTGACCAATTTTCATCACTTTAGTTTTCTCTCTGTTTATAACCAAACCTACTCTACTACCAGTCTCATCAACAGCTCGAATGAAAGAGTTCATCTCATCAACATCATTTGCCAAAAGGGCTATATCATCAGCATAATCTAAATCAGAAATTTTCGTATCTCCAGCCCATTTAAGGTCAAAATCTTTCCCTTGAAGTGAATTTCGCATAACATAATCAACAACCAAACTAAAGACAAAAGGAGACAAAATGTACCCTTGTCGAACACCAGACGTAATGCTAAACTAATTGCTACAAGACTTACCAACTCTCACACATGACTCAGTGTTATTATAGAGAGCTTTCATTATGTTAACTAACTTGTCAGGTATACCATACGATCTCACAATCAACCACAAATTATGACGATCAACAGAGTCGAAAGCCTTTTTGAAATCAACAAAGCCAGCAACCAAAGGTTTCTGAAACTCTAAACATTTCTCAAGAATCTGCCTAAGTGAAAATATCTGATCTACACATCCCCTACCACTTCTGAATCCACATTGCTCATCACGCAATTGCTTGTCAACCAGATTCTTAATTCTATTAAGCACAATCATGGGAAAAACTTTACCTGGAACAGAGAGTAGGCTGATACCCCTATAGTTATCACAAGAACTGTGATCACCTTTCTTGAAAATAGGGATAACAATAGCTCTGGTAAAATCCTTAGGAACCATGCCTTTATCATAAAAGTTATTCAGAATTTCAGTCATCCAAGTGGTAACCGAAACATTCCCAGCTCTAAGCATTGCTGTAGTAATTTCATCTACCCTTGGGGATTTATTAAGTTTAAGTTTAGAAATAGCCAAAATAACTTCAGATTGTGTTATAGGGCCAACATTATAGCCAGCAATGTACCTATCATCATTACAAACAATGGGAGTAGAATTAACCACATTGTTTAGAACATCACTGAAATGCTCAGCCTACCTAGCCATGACAGAATCCTCACCTTCTATAACCTTACCTTGTTTATCCTTCAATCCCTATATACCTGTTTTTTTTCTACCACACAAAACATTAACTATCTGGTACAGCTCTCTGCTGTTGTGCTGCCTAACTGCTTCCTCAGCTTTGTCAGCCAAACCATCAAGCCAAAGGTTCTTATCAGTAGCTAACTGATCCTTTACACGTTTATTAAGCTCTCTGTAATCCTTTCTATTAGGACTAGTAGGGTACTGATTAAGGACATTCCTGCAGTTCCTTCTTTCTGAAATAAGCTCAAGTGCCTTATCACTTAAATAATTCTGCCTCCTCTGCTCCTTTTTCCCTAAAAGAGTACTGTTAGTTTCCAAAAATGCCTGTTTAAAATGGCCCCATACTTCCTCAACTTCAGTATTAAGCAAACCATGACTGTCATAATGACTAAGTAACCTATCATGGTAAGCTTTTGCTATAACTGGGTCTTTCAGAGCTTCAGTATTAAAGGTAAATTTTTTAACCCTAGCACAACACTTTTTAAGTTTAAGTTGCAAGACACTTTTAACAAGGTAATGGTCAGATCCAATTTCAGCTCCCCTATATGACCTGGTATTTCTAACAGAACTAGCCCATTTGCTGTTAATTAATATATAATCAATCATATTCCTATGCATCAGGTGAAACCCATGTGTACTTATGTATGTCGCGGTGTTTGTAATATGTGTTAGTTATTCTGAAACCATTGAGTTTACTTACCTGTAGGAGACGTTGCCCATTGCCATTGCAGCTACCAATACCAAAAGGGCCTATCACCCCTCCCCAAAGATCAAAGTCAGTACCAACTGTGGCATTGAAGTCACCTAGAACAAGGGTAATATCTCCTTTCTTGACAGAATTCAAAATATCCTGAAGTTGTCCGCAAAAACCTATCCTTCTCATCCTCAGTGGGGGCATAACAGCAGATAACATTCAAGTCTTTAATGCTTGTCTGAAATTTTGCTGTAAGAAACCTTTCATTAATGCACTCATATCCTAGAAGAGCATCACTAGCATGTCTGCTGAGCAGCAGACCCACGCCTTGGTGATGCTTTCCAACCTCCCTCCCTGTAAAGAGAAATTTAAAGTTATTTTTAAGTATCTCACCTTTACCTGTCCATCTGGTCTCTTGCAAGCCTAGAATATCTAGGTTATAGCGCTGGAATTCCTGCATGAGGACATCAAGAGAATAATCTCTATGTAATGTCCTCACGTTCCACGTTCCTGCAGAGAGAAAATGATTAGTAGGATTTTTAAAGAAATTAGGTTTATTGAGATTGGTAGGGCCAACAAAATCAAACAGCCCCCTGATCGCAGGCATGGAGCAAAGACCTGTTCCTCCTCCGCTAAAGGCTGAAGTCACCGATGCTGGTAGGAACTTCAGGCACCACCTTTTCAAGTGGACTTTTTCAAGAACCATATGACCTGCCTGAGACACATTACTCCAGTTTAGGCTTGACGATGCCCAACTAGCTAAGTAAGGTTCAGGTACCTGCGATGGCCTCTGATTTGGATTATCCACCAGCTGATATAAGGTATCCCATGCCTCTGTTCTCTTAGAGCTGGCAACCCAGAAGCAAACAGAAAACACAGCGGCAGACTCTCCCTCAACAGAGGCCCACCAGTGCAGCAAGTCCAGGATCCACAATCAAGCTCAAATCCATAAACAAGTCCAGTCTAGTAGGTATAAATGGTCAGCACCAGGACCCTGTGAAGTTGACCACTCCTCAGCAGGGTTGAAAAAAAAGAAAAAAGTGGCCATAGATGACCAGATCAGTAGGCCATACTGAACTGGCAGCCCTCCCCTTCCGTTCCCTTCCAAAAGAGAATATCTCTTTTGAAAGGTACTAACGGCCTGCACCACGAGAAGGCGGGGTCGGACATTAGGTGCTAGACCTGGCCGGTTCTGTGCATCATCACTAGGGATTGGTGCACAGCTCTCCTTCCAGTTTACGCCTAGCTACCATTAACAGGCCATCTAAGTGGGAATTGATATTTTAAAACTATGGAGAGCATCCCTGTAGTGAAATGGCTGCCTTCTTGTTGGGATGGCTTTGCTACTACTAAGAGACACTTTTTCTCGTACAATGGACTAAGGGGCTAACTCATAAAGACTTAGAAAAGATTGGGAAAGGGAATCCACGGGACAGCTGTTACGAAATGGAATGCTCCCATCGGGTCATTCAGCATATTCTTTAATGTTCCCAGGGCTATTATTCACTCCTTCCCCCTCCCCCAATGATATCCCCTTTCTCATCGAAGGAAGAATGGAAGTCAGAAAGGAAAATCTTATCTCAAAAATGGCTGAGAATTGTGGTAATGAATTGAATACAGCTGTCTATAAACTGCTGTACTTCTTTGCTGCGGAATTATTTCAGATCCATAGTTCATGAAACATCTCCACTGACTCTGCAAGAACTATAGATAAAATAATAAAAATAATAACTACCCCCTCAAGCAGCTGCTTGCCATAGAGGTCTGACAGGAGCCTGACAGTTTACTACGCCTGACTGGAAGGTCTGTGAGGATGGCGGAATCTCAGCAGAAAAACAACACAAACATCCATGCCTTACCCGGGACTCGAACCCAGGTCCCTTTAATCAGCAGCGAAGCGTGCTAACCACTCTACCATAGCAGCAAATAATTGCAGCATGTTGCACTAGTAACATACTCAAGAAGGGTTATACACTCCCCCCCCCCCCTGGTGACTGGGTTCAATATCAGCCATTTCTCTAAAGTCCGTTTATGTCGTCCCTAGCAAATATTAAGTTCTGTCTTATATTTAACACTATATCTATATATTATCTAGTAAATATATATATGAAATTAGTTGATCTTTTTATTAATGTTGCAAACTAATATTGTCTAAAAAATATTGTATGTCGTTCGCAGCTGTGTGCATTTTGCCGTGTCTGAATGGCGGGACTTGTATCGGGCCTTACACTTGCCTCTGCAAGGAAGGATTCACTGGATCACGATGTCAAACAGGTGAGAAGTTTCGGAAACCCTTTCATTATATTACAACGATAGTTATTTTTACATAATGCTTATTTTTCATATTTTTAGGATTTTTCTGGCCCGCGAACAAAATGAAGTTTTTGCTTGAAATTTTAAATAAATATTTGTAATTCACCTTATGATTTTTGTCAACTTATATTACTTTACTTGACATGCAATCTTCAACTTACTCATTCTATAAAGTTTACAAAACATTCTTAAGCCGATCGGCAAACTTCTGAAACTTTTTAAGAGCGGTGCGGCGTCTCAAACAAATGTTTTTTTTATGAAGCTGCAGTAATAAGAAGCATCTAACGACAGCACGAATCGCTCTCACTGCGCATGCATAGCGCATGCGTTGTCTAATGTTGCACTGTATTGTGCACCAGGAGACATTGTGTGGCATTTCGCTGAGACTAAACGACGTAATGGAAAAGGTTGCCAAAATTATCAATTTAATTCGTGGCGGAAATCGTTCTCTTACACACAGAAAATTTAAAGCTTTTTTGGACGAACTGCATGCTGAGAATGGCGATCTGCTTTTAAATAGTAATATTCGCTGGTTAAGTGCCGGAAAATGCCTCAAGAGATTTTTTACACTTCGAAAAGAAATTCATCTTTTTCTCACAGAAGTGGGCATCGATGAAGATTTAATAGCAAGTTTTGTTGATGAAAATTTTCTATGTTCACTAACTTTCTTAACAGACATTACAGATTATTTAAATGTCTTGAGTAAATCCTTACAAGGAAAATATCAAAACGTGTGCTGTCTTTATAATCATGTTACTGGGTTTTAGAAACAAACTACAATTGTTGAAGTCAAATTTGCAGGAAAACAATTTAATTCATTTTGAAACTTGTGAAGAGTTCTACGAAGAAAGGAGGCAACATAATAAAACAGTTAATTTTGGAAAATTTGATCCTAAATTAGATATCCTAATTGACGATTTTAATAGAAGATTTTCTCAATTTGATAACCTTAAGCAAAGTTTAAATTTATTCAGTAATCCATTAAATATTGATATTAGCACCGTAGATCCCAAATATCAAATGGAATTATGTGATCTTCAGGCCGACCCAATTATTGCATCTAATAGAGAAAATGAAATGGAATTGTTCAAACTTTTGCCTAAAGAAAAATATCCAAAAATGAAAGATTTCGGACTACAAATAATTTCTATGTTCCGAAGTACATATATCTGCGAGCTCGCATTTTCTGATATGAAACATATAAAATCAAGAAACAGAAACTGCTTGAAAGACTCTACACTTGAACATATACTTCGGCTCGCAACAACAAATATCGATATGGACGTAAAAGAAATTGTTGCCCAACAACTACGGCCACAATGCTTCTATTAAATTTATTAAACATTTGATAAGGTTTAAAAAATTTATATTGGTTTATTATTACTTATTATTTTTCGTATAAATAAATAATTTTTTTAGCTTTTTGAGGTTTATTATTACTTATTATTTTTCGTATAAATAAAATAATTTTTTGAGGTTTAGTTTTATTTATTATTTTTCGTAAAAATAAAATAGCTTTTTGAGGTTTTTGAGGTTTATTATTACTTATTATTTTTCGCATAAATAAAATAATTTCTTGAGCTTTATCATTAATTAATATTTTTCGTATAAATAAAATAATTTTTGAGGTTTATTTTTACTTATTATTTTTCGTATAAATAAAATACTTTTTTGCAGTTTATTATTACTTATTATTTTTCGTATAAATAAAATAGTTTTTTGAGGTTTATTATTACTTATTATTTTTCGTATAAATAAAATAGTTTTTTGAGCTTATTATTTTTAGTACAAATAATTTTTTAGGTTTATTTTTACTCATTATTTTTCGTATAAATAAAATAGTTTTTTGAGGTTTATTATTACTTATTATTTTTCGTATAAATAAGATAATTTTTGAGTTTAGTTTTGCTTATTATTTTTCATAAAAATAAAATAGTTTTTTGAGGTTTTTGAAGTTTATTATTACTTATTATTTTTTGTATAAATGAAATAATTTCTTGAGGTTTTTGAGGTTTCATCATCATCATCCTCAAACAGCAATGGGCTATAGAGGTCCAACCAGACCGTGTAGTTTAATTCTCCAAGCAAGTCTGTCCTGAGCTACATCTGCTGCATCTGACCACTGCACACCAATTCTAACATGGTTCTGTTTGACATTGTCTGCCCACCGCATCCTAGGTCTCCCCTTCTTTCTGAGGCTTTCAGGCATATTGTTCGAAACCCTATTCGCCAATCTATAATTATTCATATGGGCAACATGACCAAACCAACGGAGTCTCTCTCTGCACAATATGCTGCTTAAAGGAAGTTGCCGACTCTTTTGCCTTACCTCATCATTAGTTACAAAGTTGAACCACCTAATGCCCAACATACTACGTAAGCATCTAGTTTCCTCTTATGTTTACAAAGTATCCAAGTTTCATTACCATAACTAACCTTAGAAAGAAAAAAACTATTATACAGTCTAATTTTAGTCTTTAGGTGTATACGCCTATTTCTCCACACTCTCCATAGATTCTTAAAAATCCTGGCAGCAATCCCTATTCGTCTGTTAATCTCATGCCGCACATCACCATTATCTGTTACATAGCTCCCAAGATAATTAAATTGTGACACCTGCTCAAGACTGCAACCATTCAGATTAACTGAATCACAGCCTGCCCGACCAGTTTCCATCACTTTAGTTTTCTCTCTGTTTATAACCAAACCTACTCTACTACCAGTCTCATCAACAGCTCAAATGAAAGAGTTCATCTCATCAACATCATTTGCCAAAAAGGGCTAAATCATCAGCATAATCTAAATCAGAAATGTTCGTATCTCCAGTCCATTTAAGGCCAAAATCTTTCCCTTGAAGTGAATTTCGCATAACGTAATTAATAACCAAGCTAAAGAGAAAAGGAGACAAAATGCACCCTTGTCGAACACCAGAAGTAATGCTAAACCAATTGTTACAAGACTTACCAACTCTCACACACGACTCAGTGTTATTATAGAGAGCTTTCATTATGTTAACTAACTTGTCTGGTATACCATACGATTTCACAATCAACCACAAATTATAACGATCAACAGAGTCGAAAGCCTTTTTGAAATGAACAAAGCTAGCAAACAAAGGTTTCTGAAATTCTTAACATTTCTCAAGAATCTGCCTAAGTGAAAAAATCTGATCCACACATCCCCTACCACTTCTGAATCCACATTGCTCATCACGCAATTGACTGTCAACCAGATTCTTAATTCTATTAAGCACAATCATGGGAAGAACTTTACCTGGAACAGAGAGTAGGCTGATACCCCTATAGTTATCACAAGAACTGTGATCACCTTTCTTGAAAATAGGGATAACAATAGCTCTGGTAAAATCCTTAGGAACCATGCCTTTATCATAAAAGTTATTCAGAATTTCAGTCATCCAAGTGGTAACCGAAACATTCCCAGCTCTAAGCATTGCTGTAGTAATTTCATCTACCCTTGGGGATTTATTAAGTTTAAGTTTAGAAATAGCCAAAATAACTTCAGATTGTGTTATAGGGCCAACATTATAGCCAGCAATGCACCTATCATCATTACAAACAATGGGAGTAGAATTAACCACATTGTTTAGAACATCACTGAAATGCTCAGCCTACCTAGCCATGACAGAATCCTCACCTTCTATAACCTTACCTTGTTTATCCTTCAATCCCTATATACCTGTTTTTTTTCTACCACACAAAACATTAACTATCTGATACAGCTCTCTGCTGCTGTGCTGTCTAACTGCTTCCTCGGCTTTGTCAGCCAAGCCATCAAACCAAAGATTCTTATCAGTAGCTAACTGATCCTTTACACGTTTATGAAGCTCTCTGTAATCCTTTTTATTAGGACTAGTAGGATACTGATTAAGGACATTCCTGCAGTTCTTTCTTTCCGAAATAAGCTTTAGTGCCTTATCAATCAGATAATTCTGTCTCCTCTGCTCCTTTTTTTCCTAAAAGAGTACTGCTAGTTTCCAAAAAAGCCTGTTTAAAATTATGACTGTCATAATGACTGAGTAACCTATCATGGTAAGCTTTGGCTATAACTGGGTCATTCAGAGCTCCAGTATTAAAAGTAAATTTTTTAACCCTAGCACAACACTTTTTAAGTCTAAGTTGCAAGACACTTTTAACAAGGTAATGGTCAGATCCAATTTCAGCTCCCCTATATGACCTGTTATTCCTAACAGAACTAGCCCATTTGCTGTTAATTAATATGTAATCAATCATATTCTTATGCAGCCCATCAGGTGAAACCCATGTGTACTTATGTATTTCGCAGTGTTTGTAATAAGTGTTAGTTATTCTGAATCCATTGAGATTACTTACCTGTAGGAGACGTTGCCCATTGCCATTGCAGCTACCAATACCAAAAGGGTCTATCACCCCTCCCCAAAGGTCAGAGTCAGTACCAACTTTGGCATTGACGTCACCTAGAACAAGGGTAATATCTCCTTTCTTGACAGAATTCAAAATATCCTGAAGTTGTCCGTAAAACCTATCCTTCTCAGCCTCATCGGCATCCTTAGTGGAGGCATAACAGCAGATAATATTCAAGTTTTTAACGCTTGTCTGAAATTCTGCTGTAAGAAACCTTTCATTAATGCACTCATATCCTAGAAGAGCATCACTAGCGTGTCTGCTGAGAAGCAGACCCACGCTTTGGTGATGCTTATTGTCGTCCCTCCCTGAAAAGAGAAATTTAAGATTATTTTTAAGAATCTGACCTTTATCTGTCCATCTAGTCTCTGGCAAGCCAAGAATATCCAAACTATAATGGTGGAATTCTTGTGTGAGGATTTCAAGAGAAAAAGCTCTGTGCAGAGTCCTCACATTCCAACTACCTATTGAGAGAAAATGGTTAGTGGGATGTTTAAAGAAACTATGTTTATTGAGAGAGGGAATGCCGACAATATCAAACAGCCCCCTAATCGCAGACATGGGGCAAAGACCCCGTTCCCCCACTACTAAAGGCTGAAGCCATCTACCTGAAAGACTTCTTCCAATGTAGAATTTGACGATGCCAATAGAAGCAAAGAGTTCAGGTGCCTGCGATGACCTCTGCTTAGGATTATCCACCAGCTGATAAACATATCCTGCGAATCTATTCACTTGGGGCTGTCAACCCACAAACAAACAGAAAACAGCAGAAGATTTTCCCTCCACAGAAGCCCACCAGTGCAGCAAAATCAGGATCCATAATCAAGCTCAGGGCCATATATCTGTCCAGTCCAGTTGGTTTATATGGTCAGCACCAGGACCCTGTGTGGTTGACCACTCCTCAGCAGGGTAGAAAAAAAAGAAAAGTAGCCATAGTTGTCCAGATCAGTAGGCCACACTAATCTGGCAGCCCTCCCCTTCCATTCACTTCCACAAGAGAACATCTCTTTTGAAAACGGTCTGCACCACGAGAAGGCGGGGCCGGACATTAGGTGCTAGGCCTGGCTGGTTCTATGCATCATCACAGTGGATTGTGTGCATAGCTCTCCTTCCAGTGACTACCTAGCTACCATTTATTACTTATTATTTTTCGTATGAATAATATAATTTTTTGAGGTGACATGAACTGACTTTCAATTGCTTATCATATCCTATTCTTTTTTTGGCCCGCAAAATGTTGGGAAAGGAAAAAATGGCCCGCCGTCTTTAGAGAAGTTGGACAGAACTGGTTTAAAATATTTCATTCGATTCTGTCAGTTCGAAGTGAGTTGCCAGAAATGACTTCGGTCTTAATACAGCATGTACTTACACGAGAAAGTCTCTACAAACTAAGTTGACCTGTTTTACCTTTGAGTGATACTTTTTTGCACACAATGAGCTAAATGGACAGGTCACAAGGACCCCGAGGGCTCAAAGAAGGTTAGGGGGAGGGAACCCACTGGAACAGCTGTTAGGAAGACAGATGGTAGCCTCCCGTCAAGGCCATCCAGCGTGCTCCTTAATGTGTACAGGGTATGGAGCCAACTCTCGCCATTGCAAACGAAAAGTACTTTCTAGAACCCTTCTCTATGTGTTGAAAATGAGTGAAAATTTTAGAGTACAGTCGCTCAAAAAAGTATCCGAACACTATGGTTGATTGCAGAATTCAGAAAAAAATACCTGGCAACGATTTTTTTAGAAATTAGCGATCTGGCAACCTTCGTGTCACGTGACACGAAGGTTGCCAGATAACTAATTTCTAAAAAAAAATTGGTTGCCAGATATTTTTTCTGAATTCTGTAATCAACCATAGTGTTCGGATACTTTTTTGAGCGACTGTACATTGAACCAATTATGTAAAAAAGAAGGCAAAGGAATGGAACAAATAAATAAAATATTTGAAACCCTCAATATTACGACTTCAAAATATAAACAGACAAAATGCAATTTTTGGTACAGTCGAGGAACAGAAATAAAACCAATAATTATACAAATTCCAAAGCAAAACGAGTATTTCTTTTCAAAAAACGAAAATGATAAACGAGTGAAAAATATGAAACATATGAATTCAAGTTTTAGTCTTCGTCTCCAGACCGTGGAGAATAACATCTATCCGTGGATCTCCCTCAGTTCTGAGCCCCCTTGGGATCTTTGGACCAATCCGTTTAGCTAATTGCGCGCACCAAAGTACGATTCAGAAACAAAGCAACTGAAATATTTGCAACAGAATAGCAGTGCCAGTTTCTCGAATAATGTCGCTGGGAGAAAGCTCATCCATGCACTTTCTTATTATATGGGCGGGGGTGGCTCAGTCGGTAGCGCGCCAGGCTCGTAATCTGTAGTTCCCAGGTTCGAGTCCCAGATGGGTCAGTGTTGAGATTTATCTCCGCAAAATTCCTCGCCCTGCCCACGGTCAGTAGGGGTTACCGATGGGCTTGAAAAGGCTGCCGTCCATCGGATGGGACGTAAAGCCGTGGCCCCGTTGTGCGGGAGAGCCATACCCTGTGCACGTTAAAGAACACGCTAGATGGCTTGACGGGAGGCTACCATCTGTCTTCCTAAATGCTGTTCCAGTGGGTCCCCTCCCCCAACTTTCTCTGAGCCTTCAGGGTCCTTGTGACCTGGCCATTTAGACCATAGTGTGCAAAAAAAGTGCCGCTCAGAGGTAAAACAACCCAATTCTTATTATACACACTCTACATTAGGTATGCAATATATCATTATTTGGATATTCTCATCAGTTAAAGAATTAATACTTCATCAGGCACCGTTTGAAAAAGTACCTTTTTTTGTCACCGAATCTTAATTTTTTTTTTCTTTTCCAGATGTGGCTAAATTAAGGAGAGGATGACGACTGCGAATCTGACGATGATCAATAAATTTATTTAAAGAAGATTTATTTTCGTACTCAATGCTGGATGTTGAAAAATGATGCAATGATGGCCAGTGCTGTAAAATATTCAGGCAGGAACTGGATAACAAACGAAAAGATAATTGTTGATTTTAATACTTATTCAGAATGTAAAAAAAGAAGGAATACATTTATTTTTATTATGTTCTTATTTATAATGTCTGATTTGCGTCAACACACTCAGAGGATATAAAGCAATAAATAACCGAAAAAGCTTCTTTAGTAACAAAATATTAACCCTTATGTGCATGTGGAGTGTGAAAATCACTTCTTTACGCTTGATTCATCCCCTATGTTAAATCCCTTCCCCGACTGCAGTGAGCAAGGCGAACCTGCATCAGTCAAAATCAATTTTGTCACTGATGACAGAGATGATTTCTCCCCATATCACACAATCCCATAATGCCAGTACCAGACCGTAACTGTATCTTTGATTCCTTTATTGCATGCGACACAGATTCAATCATTTCGCTTGCATTTCCAAAACGTGGAAACCATTCTGTAATCAGGTGAGATCTTTTTTTTTTTTCGGGGTGGGGGGGGGGTCATATTACAGCTGACAAAAACTAACAGAACGATGTTTATAGGGCCTTTCAGAGAGAGACCATTTGGCCCGGGCCTCAAGCTGAAAGGAGCTTGAATTTAGACGATTGTTATTTTCTTTTACGTTCGATACAAGAGTGAAAGGTGTCCTTTTTTTAACTGACGAACCTCGGATAAGGCAAGGATGTTTCTTGTCTGGTGCCTTTCTGCTAAGTCGAGTTTTGATCACCGATTTCATCTGTGGCGAATTACATTAATAATCTCCTGTCGGACCTCTGCTTCAGAGGAAATCGAGTTTCACAGATTTTGCGAAATTAGAATCAAAATCATTCGTAAATAACAACCACAATTTTTTTTATGGCTAGGGATCTAAAAAGTTGGAAGTGGCACGTGCTTCTCTGGACCTGTGCGAGGCCTTCAGTGTATATATATTATAATTATTATAGATATATGCATGTTTATTTTTTTATTTCTTATGGTAATCACGTAGTAGCAGCGCGTACTTAAAAATTTATAATGTAGCAGAGATGCGAAATTCCTACACAATGTTCCCAATAAACAGAGAAAAGGAAATAGAAATGTACACGTTTATAAAATCAGATGGATACGATCAGGGGCATCGTCGCAGATCGGGAGATTTCATTTCTCCAACTGTTGTGCGGTTTTTTCTTTTCCCCGTTGGCCTCTTCTTTCGATTCTGTTCTCCGTGATTTCTGAGAGAATAGGACGCATCATCATCAGAAGAGGTGATCAAAGATGTCGAAAACATGGAGCAGCAGAAATATGGCGAGGTGAACTAAACGTTAAAACCACGTGATCACACTGTCTCTGCGAAGACCCTAAAAGCCGCAGATGTCGAATATTTAGGCCTGATGACGAAAACTCGGCAGCTGCCGCTTTTAGGGTTAAATACTTGCTTGATTATATACTTCCTAGCAGGCGCTTCTAATACGGGATTAGCGTAAAAAATGGAGTGGAAAAAAATAGAAGAACAGAGACAATGACACGAGATAAATTGGAAGAGAAAAAGATTGGGAGACCAAATTACTGAGAGAAAGGGAGTCGAAGGAAATTTCCCGCTGCATTTGCAAAAAATTCTGAACTGAAAAATACAATTACAATTCTCCCTTCTTCCGAAACTGATCAATCAAACGAAAAAAAAGCGCCTCTTTCCGAGTAAAGTGGGAGATTCTTTTCCCTTTTTGGCACGTGGAGAGTATTCTACTTATTGGCGGCTCCTAATAATTTGTGGGGGGGATGACCGTTAATAGCGTAATAAAGAGAAAAAAAGGTTTCGTTCGGGGTAAAAATAATGTCGAGGGGGGGGGGGGGGTGGAGAGAGACGAGAAACAAATAGTTGTTTAAAGCATCGGCAGGGAGGGGGCAAGAGAACAGTTGCCCTCCCCCTGTTGAAAATTTATCAAAAAAGGAAACGGTGTTGAATAATATTAGGTGTACAAAAAAATAATGTTTTGCCCTTTAACGACTCTTATGCTAATGGGTGTCGATTAACGACACCATTCTCATCGAGATACTTATTTAAGTATCTCGATGAGAATGGGTGTAGAAGAAAAATGGTCTCGAGCCGTGTGGAATCCCCCCCCCCCCCCACGACCTCCTGATGACATATCAAGTACTGTAACCACCCACTGAGCTACGGGTTGCTGATCAGTCTCTTCTTTATTGCTGATGCTAAACTATACCCCATTGGGTGGTGAATCGCTGTCTCTGAGTGCATTTGGGGACTCTATCCTTCAGAGCCATGTGAACATCACCAGATGTACTCCTAGTGCCTCCTGACATTTCCTTTGACAAACATTTGACATGTGATCAGGAGGTCATGGGTTCGGATCCCACCGGGCACAAGACAGTTTTCCCTCTTAAATGACTAGTAAATCAATGAAGTGCTGTGCATTAATTTGTGTAATATTGTTTTTTCTTTACGTTTTCTTTCATTTTACGAAGTATATCATTTCTATTTATTTATTAACATGAAAAACATTAAAAAAAAATTAGTAGAAAGTACTTCCACATACAAATATAACCTAGAAACTTTGGGGCGGGGAGGGGGGCTCAGTCGGTAGTGCTCCAGGATCGTAATCTGTAGTTCCGAGGTTCGAGTCCCAGCTGGGTCAGCGTTGAGATTTATCTCCACAAAATTCTCCGCCCTGTCCACGGTCAATAGGGGACACCGATGGGCTTGGAAAGGTCGCCGTCCCTTCGGATGGGACGATAAACCGTGGCTCCGAGTGCAGGAGAGCCATACCCTGTGCACGTTAAAGAACACACTGGATGGCCTTGACGGGAGGCTGCCATCTGTCTCCCAATAGTTGTTCCAGTGGGTCCCCTCCCCCCAACCTTCTCTAAGCCTTCGGGGTCCTTGTGACCTGGCCATTTAGCCCATTGTGTGCAAAAAAGTGCCGCTCAGAGGTAAAACAACCAACCCAACTTAGTCACGTCCATAAACTCATCACTAATGAAAATTTGTATATTCTCTGCTACGTTTTGCAGCATACACGTCTCACTCAGATGCCGATCCTGACGTTCACGCTAACAGCATTCCGATTTGCCTGCAAAATGTTGACATCGCATTATCCTAAAATTGCTTTGACCAGTGTAGAGCAAAAGTGTATAACTTCGACCAGCGTGAACATTGGATAATTTCTTTTCATCTGGCTCTATTAAAGTAAATGGTGTTTTAATACGACGAAAAATTTAATTACACCCAGCTACAACGTCACTGAAGCCAAATGTTCAGCAGCTCATTTCTGGGATTCAGTTCCATCTTTCGCATACTGCTTCGACAAACTAAGTTCAGTTTTGATGTTAAAATATACTTTATATTAATTAAAAAAAACCCTCAAGCAGCTGTCGCACATGGGAACTTGCCACAGAGGTCTGACAGGAGCCTGTCAGTTTATACGACAAAGTAGGTCTGTGAGGATGGCGGGACCTCAGCAGAAAAACACGAACTAACACCATGACTTACTAGGGCTCGAACCCAGGTCCTTAGATCAAGTAGCCAAGTGAGCTAACCACTCGGCCACGATTAATATTTATTCTTATTATTTGTACCTATATACATAACAAAATGTAATAAAGTTAATTTTTTTTTGTCTTTTTAATGCATCCCCACCAACTATCGGCCCACAGCAAACATATCTTTCTATTCGGCCAGATGCCAAAAACGTTTATGCAACCCTACTTTAGATTTTCAGACTGAGTAATGTGGGGTGGAGAGATGCGGGTTCGAATCCCGTACGTCGGCGAATTTTTTTTCCACAAAAATATTAATATTTACATTTTTCGAATCCCATCAGTTGCAATTTCCAGTGTTAGAGAGTGCTAAAGGCGGTTAATGAAAACTCGAAAGGCGACCTCTAGCAGCGGAAAAAAGCTGGAAAATACCAAACCTTTAAATAAATATGGCAAACGATCTATTTTTTGCAAGAAACTTAAATTTTTGGTCATAGAGTGTAATAATCAAGTGGTTTACACTAATAGTAATGATTTGTCCCGTTGGTAAAATGCAACTTTTCTGCTTTAAGAGATAAATGAAAAACTTTTTTTGCACTTTACAGGTACTAATAAAATATTAATAGTTAATTTTCTCATTTATGCAGTAGTTCGAATTTCCACTGTCAGAGAATACTGAAAGTGTAAAATAACTAGAAGAATGCATATCGCCTCTGTCGCACATGGGAATCTCATTTTCAAAGAGTAGGAAGTTCTTCCTTTGCCTACTTTTTCACTCCTTAAAAGTTTCAATTATGGATGTTCGTGTAGTTTTTCTGCTGAGGTCCCGCTATCCTCATGGACCGTCTACTATGGCATATAAACTGACAGGCTCCTGTCAGACCTATGTACAAGCAGCTGCTTGAGGGTTTATTTATATTTTAATGTATGATGGGGGAAATGCACAGAGTAGTATTTTATTAATAATTAGAAAACATAAAATGCATTTGCCTTTTAGTTCTTAAATGTAAAAAGTTGCTTTTCTCTCGTTCCTATGAAAATAGTGTGCAAATCATTGCTGTCAGTGGAATTTCTACCATAACAGAACTCTACACGCCGAAATTTCTACCATAAACAGATCACTTGAAACATTCGCTAAAAGTTTTGCAGTTTCAATATTTAGTGATCTCTAATGATATAAATTAAAACTACCTTTGAAAATGCGAATTACATTTCATTAGTAACCAACTAAAAAAAAGATTTCCAATTATCTCTTAAACCAAAACCGTTCCGTTTCTTACCTACCTTGGGCCTAGGGTCAACTCATTGTTGTCAATGGAATTTTCAATACTGTCATATTCGATGACCAAAATTTCAAATTTTTAGCGTAACTACATTGTTTGCAATATTCGTTTTAAATTTGGGGATTTTTCGATTTTTTTCCACCGTTAGAGGGAGCAATTATAGCTTTTGGGAAATTCGCAAAATGCAAATTGTAATATTCCATTATTATCTGTCTAACCCAAAACGATTTTTTAATTTATCTCTAAAAACATACACTTTCGTGTTAAAAAAAAAGTTGCATTCACCTCTCCCCTTGGTCCAAAGGGTCAAGTGATTGTTGCCAATGGTAACTTCGTAACTTTCGCATTTCAACACCAAAATTTCAAACTTCTAACATAATTACGTCGTTTTGAATATTCGTTTGATAGTCTGGAATTTTCAACTTTTTCCACCGTTAGAGGGCGCAGTTATAACTTTTGGGAGATTCGAAAAATGCAAATCGTAATATATCATTGTTTCCTGTCTAACACATAAAGAATTTTTTATTTTTCTGTATAAACAAAAAAGTTCGATGTCTACAGACGGACAGACAACAAAGCAAAATCATATCTTTTTAAAAAATAGTCCTAAAATTTAATTTTCCTTTTTCAGCCGTTTTCCAAAGTGCTTCCAATCATGAACACTGAAATCTGTATCAAATATCACCCTACCCTTTTCCGGAATCCATAAGTATTCGTGCAACATTCAGCAATGCAAGCTAAACAATCCGAGCGACAAAACATGGCGTCCAATTTTGAGATGTCAACCTCTACCTATACAGGACCTCTATTCGACACCTACAATTTGCGCCATCTATGTTCTTGAGTGGCAACTATTTCCTTTTTTTTGCGCCGTTAGATGGAAATAAATAATGTAATCACTTTACGCTTTTGACGTTCAGCGCAGTAAAAAATAGTTGCCACCCGAGATCATAGATGGCGCCAATTGTAGGTGCCGAAAATCTCGGCAAGAGTTTAGATGCTATACATAGTGAGAGAAAGCATGAGCTAACATTAGTTCAATCGATAGAATACTCTGGCATGTTTCTGGAGAGATGCGCGTTGAAGTCCTGTACGCCGTGAAATTTTTCCTCAAAACATATGATTTATAGACGTTAAAAAAGTCAACAGGCAACTCTGATTTTTTTTAGTGGGGGGGGGGGGCGTACTACTTATCTTGTTAACCCAATCATTCCTAACTTCGTGTGACTGATTTTACGAGTTTTATCTATCAGAAGTGTCAGTGGACTATTCAAGAGAAAACATTATCTGGAATGAAATCCCATATAGTGGGTAGAAGTTGGGGGAATTCTCTATTGCACATACTTTTGCTAAAAGTCTTACACCCTTCCCCCATTTCCACAAAAATATCTTATCAGTATTAATTTAGAAGATAAATTCGGTAAAAAAATTTATTTCAATGTTTGGAACAATTAGCTTTTGTAACTAATGGGGTTATATGGCGTTTAGTTTTAACTATCAGTAGGAGGAAATGGTAAGCAGAAATCCAACAAAATCAAAAGCTTATGCTGCAAGTAGGGAGTGATTTTGAATTGGAATTAATATCGAAATATTTTTGGTATAATTTGATTATGAACAGGTGGGGGAGAATTATTTTAGCAAACTTAAATTCTGTAGGTAAATTATAATGCATGATAAAGTTGGTACAATAGTCAAAATGAGTTGGGTTGTTTTACTCTAAGCAGCACTGTTTTGAACACAATATGCTAAATGGCCAGATCACAAGGACTCCAAACGCTCAGAGAAGGCTGGGGGAGGGGACCCACTGGCCAACAGTTAGGAGACAGATGTCAGACTCCCGTCAAGGCCAGCCAGCATGTTCTTTAACATGCACATGGGGCCATGGCTTAATGTCCAATCCGACAGACACAGCCTTTCCAAGCCCATCAGTATCCCCTACTGACCGTGGGCAGGGAGTTTTGCAGAGATAAATCTTAACGCTGACCCAACTGGAAACTGCAGATTACGAGTCTGCCATGCTACCGACTGAGCCATCCCTAGTCATAATGAATGATGTAAGTTGCCTTCGGGTGCTCAATCATTCTTGTCAAATGACATTCATTTATTTTGATAAAGCAATATCAACAATTGCCATAAAGAAAAATGACAAAGTATTTTCAAAACTAAGAGACATACCACCATCACTTGCGATTTCTGCAGTGAGGAAAAGTCCTGTTTGTGCAATACGGATCAGTGTCCTGGGTTCGAGCCAGGTAAAGCATGGATGTTTGTGTTGTTTCTCTGCTGAGGTCCTGCAATCCTCAGCCCTTTCTCTATGGCATGCTCCTGTCAGACCTCTATGGCAAGCAGCTGCTTGAGGAGATTTTTTTATTATTAAAAATGTACGATGAGACTATCTTCCAGCAACCATCTTCAATCATCAATACTTCACATCATCATAGGCTGCATGTATAGAGGTTGTGTTGCAACCTATCATCATATATAATGGTGTGTTGCTACTTATATAACTAAAGCTAGTGTACTTAGTTTAACCAGCTTCAACTACATAAAGTAGGGGTTCTCAACGTGGGGTACGCCCCAAGAGCTCAAAAGTCGCTAGATCTGATTACCCAGTAAAATGTTTATAACTTTATAAGATTTGTTAAATTGTTTATTTTTTGCGTTTATCGATATTTGTAATTTATGAATACAAAATTCAATGTGTATATATATATGTGTGTGTTTTATTTTATTCCCATTGTTAGGCTATAGTTTTATCTATCTGTACAAAGGGTACGCCAGTGACATACACATTTCCAGGGGTTACGTGAAGAATAAAAGGTTGAGAACCACTGACTTAAAGCATTTTATCTAAAGAGTACTTTCTGTTATTTTTTGCAACATTACAGATGATTAAACATGTTTTAGAAGATAGTGAGAATTAGCCCCACAAAAATCTTAGCTTATAGTGAACAGAGATTTCATTAGATTGTACGAAATAAAATAACATGGATAGCTTATTTATTATAAAATTTTAATATTCATTTTCATTATTACATCTTCAGCTTAATTTAGTACTATCACCCTGTGTTTCTAACTGTTTTTGGTGAGCTTCAGCAAAAGTCTGAGCTTCATTTATTTGCTGATGTGTGCAATAGTCTTGAAGGAACACAGTTGCCAAATTACTTAGTCTATGATTGGTGCTTTTGCTATATCTTAGCATGCAGTCAGTTACAGATGGAGTACAAATATCTGAAAAGAAATTTTTTTTAATGTTCTTTGCATAAATAATCAAAAAATTTCAACAATTACAATATTTTATGGTACATTCTTGGTAAATTAATGAAAAATGTATTATGTGCGAATGTTCAGAAGTTTACATTCAGAAGATAAACAGTTTAATCCAGTTGATGAAATCAGTAACATTCACTGATTCATAGAGATATGACAACAAAATAGGCAATTCAACATTAATCCTATCGCTGCAAAAGTAAAAATTGAAATAAGAAAGGCATATATACATACGCTGCCTTCCTTATTCCTGTATTCAGTATGTGGAAGAAGGAATAAGAGGAGACTATCTAATATGCTCTTCCAGTGGAAGCCTGGGAAGCATAGATTATGAGGAGCAACAAAGAAACAAACCATCTACCCACAATGAAGGTAGTTTTTTGCTACGGATTATATCATTCTCTATGCAGTTTTATGAACCACATTTCGGTATGTGAAAGTTATGGACTAAATTATTAACTTTCTTTAATTCATTTTCATGCGACTAATCAGTTATATTTTGAATGCCACAAATTTAATAGCTGAGTAAATAACCTTTTAAATTTATTGGCATACTTCACTTTATATACAGCTACATCATATTAGTAAGGGACACCGATGGGATTGGAAAGGCCACTGTCTGTCAGATGGGATGTTAAGCTGTGACTCCATGTGCAGGAGAGCACCTTGTGCACGTTAAATAACATGCTGGATGGCTTTGACAGTAGGCTACAATGTCTCCCAACAGCTGTCCAATGGGTTTCCTCCCCCCAAATCTGATTCCTTGGGGTCCTTGTGACCAGACAATTTAGCCCACTGTGTTAAAAAAAAAAGTGCTGCTCAGAGGTAAAACAACCCAACAACTTTGTACATGAGCTAATAAATATTGTATAATGGATATTTCAAAAAACTTGAAGAGATTAGATGCAATATGATAATTCCTTTAGTTACTTGGAAGAGGATATAACATGCATAAGCAATAACATTGTAAAAACAGATGCAAGGGGGCAAAGCAATAATGGTAATAATCCTGACACAAGTTTATAGATAAAAAGATTTCATTTTGAAATGCACTTATTCTTCACTCAATACGAAATCTGGTCATAAGAGTTCAAAACAAAAAAAAATCTGCCATTCCCCCTAAAAAAAGCTATATTGGCCTCCGTGCATATTATATCTCACAAACACAATGAGTAACAGTAATGCTGCAAGACACAAGTTACTACTTCTTCATTCCTTAAGAAAAGTTGTAAATATTCCTAATAAATTAGATATAAAATTGCAGATTTCAACAAAAGGGATGTCACAAGATAAAGGAGAAATTGCCCCGTTCTTCTCTACCTTTTAAAAAAAGGGAGGAAGGTAGTATGTAACCATCTTTGTACCTATCTTCATATCACTTTTTGTTTGATATTTGTAACTCTAAGAAAGGGACAAGGGTTTGAGCCCCAGGTAAGGCATGGATATTTGTGTTTTCTTTATGCTGAGATCTCGCCTATCTTGCAGTCCTTGTCTATGGAGTTTTGTACTGACAGGCTCCTCCTATCAGACTACTGTGATAAGCAGCTGTCTGAGGAGAAATTTTTTGGGGGTGACTCTGAGACTGTTGATTTGTGTTTGTCACAACAGTTTTCAACATATCTTTTCAATGTTATTTGTAATGAGTTATGTACCAAAGAAAAGCTTCTGATGTAGGGAGTATCATAGGGTATATAAAACTTACCCTCATGTTTTCTTCCCCACTCTCCAAAAATGGGGAAATTAGTAAATGATTGCCTTCTTGCACTTCAGAACACGAGGGTGAAGTGTGTCAATTGAGTCTTTGATGTGTGTCAAAAGTTATTTAAAACAAGTTGCCTCAAGCTTTCCCTACCTCCCCCTCTCAAAAAAAAAAGTGGGGGGGGGGGAAGGTTTAAACAACTGTTGTGCTATTTCCTATGAATGAAAAGGCCATGTGCAACTAGTTATAGGTGAAATGAAATCTAGTGACATGAGGTAGCCTATTATGATCCCCAAGTTATGAACCTTTTCCAAACAAACTTAGGTGAAAAATTATCTGAAATGAGAGCTATGACATCAGGAATGTCATGGGCTACTTCAAATTATGGCCCCTCTTTCTCCTCACCTCCCAGTAAAAGGGAAGGGGGAATTTAACAGTGGTTAATTTTAATGAATCGTGTCAAATGAGAGCTTAAGATGAACAGAGTAAATAGGGAATAACAATTTTCTCGTCTAAAGCATGGAAAAGATTGTCATTAAAAATATCTAGTCCCTGCCATGTTCCCATTAAAAAGCAAAATAATATAGGTTATCTTAAGGAAATATATTTAAAAAAATAGAAATTACACATCATCATGATGAATTATGACATTTCTATTATTATAGTTATCATAATCATGATGAATTATGGCATTTCTATTAATTATAATTTTTGATGAATATGAAAAATTGGTCCATTTCTTCTCTTCCTTTCTAATAAAACTGGTAGTTCAAATCCTGCACTGAGTATAATAATTCATTTAGAATCAGAATGAGTTCTACATCAAAGATTTAATTATAGTAATTCCATAAGATATAAGAAAAAATTCGACCATTCCTTTCCCCTCCCAATAAAAGAGAGTTTGTAATATTAATTCTATATTTCTTCAACATAGGATCCAAGCACAGTGAGTTATGCATCAAACATAAGTATAAGAATGGCCCATTTTCATCCCTCTTCTAGAAAAAAAAAAGGAAACTTGTGAAGAATTATTGTACATCTCCATAATATTATAGGGTCCAATCATAATGAGTGATACACCAATCCCTTGATTTACAAAGTAGATAGTTTCAAATTGCATGGTGTTTTTTCTGGAACCTAACAACTTATGGAAGGGAAATAGGTTCCAACAAAATTCTGTTATTAATAAAACATAAATTCATGGCAAAACCCATTCTTTTTCCAGCTTATTATTTCACGAGTTCTGTCTACAGGACATATCCTGTGATTTACTACTGATACATTGGTGTTTTATTTATACATAATAAATAAAAATAAATAAATACCACCTCAAGCAGCTGCTTGCCACAGAGGTCTGACAGGAGCCTGTCAGTTTTATATGTCAGAGTAGAAGGTCTGAGAGGATGGCAGGACCTCAGCAGAAAAACGACACAAACAGCCAAGCCTTATCCGGGGCTTGAACCCAGGTCCCTTAGATCAGTAGCCATGCATGCTGGCCACTTACCACAAATTTCAGTTCAGAAGTAAGAATAAACTTAATATAATGTTATTTTGTTTAATAAATAATTGTAGAAAAAATTATTGCCAACAGTGAGAGATTCGAACCCATGACTCTCCAGATATATGCCAGAGAATTCTACCATGAAACCAACCATGGATTAATGTTATTTTGTACTTTATTTGCACTGAATCAGATAAGTTTAGATTAATTTCTCATAGATTTTGGTCGTGAAAAATACTCATCCTTAATGTAGACATATACTAACAAATTTGAGGATGAAATATAAAAAAAGGATATTTATGAACTGAATATAAAATAAAAAAATAAGTATTTATATAGAGACTTAATGCTTTATTTTTTAAAAGTTAGAATTTATATGATATATAAAATTGTGTACTATTACAAATCTGCTGTAGTTAGCCAAATTTATATTTGCTGCTAAAAATGAGAAGTTTTACTAGCCTGAAAGAACGGTCTAGAAAAGTCGAATCTTGTTGCTGATCCAAAATAAGTTTCATAAGATGTTATAAGGCAGATTGCATTACAATGGCAAGAATATTTTTTTTAGAGAAAGAATCGACTACAATAATAGGCTAACTGTATAATGCAGCCTGGTTGCAAGATTGCCAAAGGAAATTATAAATCAAAATGTATTTTACAAGATTATGAGAAGTTTAATTTTTGTTGAATGACAACTTCTCTGTCACAGTACACTATATATTTTGATAATGTTTTGTGCAAATCCAAAATTTCAAATTATGGTACTGATGACTTTTGAACTTAAGTGCACCAAATGGTCAAGAGTGAATTATAATTATATATATGAAAGTGTTCTGTGAATTTTTTTCTGGAATAGCTACATCAATTGACTATAAGTCGAATATACTAGATTATCAGATTAGTTTTCAGTGAATGGCAAATTGACTGCACCATCAGAGTAAACAGCACTAACTCAGCTTTTGATATTTTTTTCTGCCATTATTCTTAACTAATAATGAAATGATAATTACGCATGATGTGTGATATATTTATTATTGTAATTCATTTATCTCTATCATTCATGATTTACAGTTCAATCTGTATATCAATTAACACTCTCCCTTGAAAATTTCTACATGTAAATATTTATTAAAAAGGCAAAGCTGTCTACATTCTCCACACTAAGATAAGCTTTCCCCCAAAAATACTCCATAGTTCTTTAAAACCTACAATTCATAGTAAAAATAGTCTTCAAATGTTTCAATACAGAATTAATGGAAAATGTACATCTTTATGGACAAGTTCTTTTTAAGAAGTCTTTGAAATAGAATTTGCTAAATAATAAAAATGCACACATGAGCATTGACAATGTAATGTCAAAGTCTATGGGTTCTTACTGGGTGTCATTTTTCTGCTGAGGTCCTGCCATCCTCTCAGACCTTCTACTATAGCATATAAACTGACAGGCTCCTGTCAGATCTCTGTGACAAGCAGCTGCTTGAGGGGGTATTTTTTTTTATTATTTATTTAATTTGCACTATTATGCTGTATTAATATGATAAAAGTATAGGGAAAAAAGTATCTTTAGCTGTGTGGGACCCGAACTCATGACCTCTTGATAACAGCCACTGAACAATTATCATCTATTGTTGATCTAAGCCACACACCATAGGTTGTCTCCTGACATGTTATCAGGAAGCTGTGGGTTCTGATTCTACATGGCTAAAGACAATTTTTCCCCTATACCTTTTGTCATCATTATTATATATAGAAGATTGAAAGTGACTGACAGCTGACAAGGGATGATGCTGAAATTTGACCTCCAACATGTCCTTCAAGGGAAAAAAAGATCATGGTTTGACACAAAGGTCAAACCATGATCTACGAGTGCTAGAAACATGAAAATTCATGCGGGGGGGGGGGGGGTCATTTTTGGTTGTAGATGTTGGACACCTTAATGAAATTTCAGATCTTGATGGTCCTAGATCAAAAGGTCAAATTTAGATCTATCAGTGCTAGAGAGCTGAAAATGATTCCTGGGAATATTTTGAACTGTAGATCTCAGAAATGCCAAATTTTGGATGTAACGAGTCTGTCAAGGCCAAATATAGATCTGCTGGTGATAGACGCTAAAAATTGGGGCCTAGTGGGTATTTTAAGTCATCCTTTAAGATCAAATTTTGATATACTGATGTTGGAGAGCGAAAAATTGGTTGTCTATTTCAGACAGAACTCAGAAATAAGAATTTTTATATTGTGTCACATTCAAGGTCAAATAGGGGTTGAAGTGAGGGGCTAGAAATCAAGACTTGCTGAAGACACTGATTGATTTCTAGTATCAATATATAGCATAATAGTGTAAATTAACAATAAAAACTGATGAGCTGTGGATATAATTAATAAAGTCTAGGGTTCATGTTTTAAAGTATAAAAATTCAGCATTTATTTATCAACAACTAATCGTGCATCTGCAATAGATTTTTCTTAGTTTTACCAATCAGGTCAGCATTCACACACCAAATACACACATAAAACCCTTTCAACAGAAACCTGATTTGTCAATAAAAGGAACTTTTCCAAAGAGGTACAAAAAGGTCAAATGATTCAGTATTAGTGATATGATATTTAATTATTTTATTACCAATGAAGTAGGTATCTAAATAAAGTTAAGAACATTGCAAAAATTTAAATACCAGATCTAGAATCAGTTGTAATCAAGAACATGAGAGTAGTAATGGCTGAAAGTACTATCTCTTCTGAACTACTTGATAAACAATTTATAATCTTGTTAGCTCCACTTTTCTTCAGTATTGTTTCTTTATTTCGTTTATCTGGAAAATATTTTAATAAACATTAGGAATAATGAGGTAATAAAATCTTACTAAAGGCTTAATGCTAAATATTTTTCTTAAGAACAGTCTTAACCCTTAAACTCCCATAGCACTGATCTATCTGCAGGGTGAGGGTGGCTCAGTTGGTAACATCTGACTACTATGAAATTCCCAGGTTAGAGTCCCACCTGGACCGCATTGAGATTAATCTCCTCAAAACTCTCTACCCTGCTTTCAGTCAGTAGGGGAAACTGATAAGCTTGGGAATGCCATCCATCAGATGGAGCATTAAGCCATGGCTCTGTGTATGGGATAGCCATAATCTGTGTACATTAAATATACTGGATGGCCTTGATGGGAGGCTGCCATCTTTCTTCTCAACAGTTGTCCAGTGGGTCTCTTTCCCCAAGCCTTCTCTGAGCCCTTGGGGTCACTGTGATCTGGCCATTTAGCACACTGTGTGCAAAAAACTGCTGCTCAGAGGTAAAACAACCCAACTGATCTATTGCATTTCATAAATTTTACATTGTTACTGCCAGCTGAACTTCATTGTTTTAAAGAAATGCTACAATTAATTTACTATTCACACCAAGAATAGTATACTTTAAATAAAAATGCATACTATTTACCAATTAACTGTATACTTTTTTTTATCCTAATAACATTGCCTGACTAGATGTATCAATAATTGAATTATAACTCGAAATTCCTACATGTCAACTTACCTAAAGCTAAATTGCAAAGTCCACCAATGGCATATTCAACCAAATTATTATTATTCTCTTGTAGCTGATCTGAAAAACAGATTAATGTATTCTATTAAAAAACATATAATTCTACATTAAAACCTTGTCAAACAAGATGGACAAAACAAAATTGAAGAAAATTATATTTCTAGCATTTATTATCAATTCATTACTGCAATACTATTCTTAAAGCCACATTTTTTACATATACTCAATCACTATTCAGCAACTTTTTCACATCAAAATTAAATTTGATTATTTGACATTGTTAAAATCGTAACTTGAGCATTCAAGCTTTTACTCTTTTTCACAATTCAATGTGCCAGACTTTTTTTTAACTTTATTAGAAAATCAAGTTTATGATTACTTATGACTTTTTAAGTCATTAAAATTAACTGAAATTGGCAATCAAAACAGAAAAAAAAATGCGATTAGACTAAATCATCAAATTATGAGAATAAAATGTGACTGACACAAAAACAAAATAACAAATGGCCAACATCAGTTTTTATATGATCAGGTTTAGGGAAATGCTTTTAAATAAATAAAATATTTTTTTTAATATATTAATGACAATAAAAATCTTTATCTCAAATAATTCTCATATGTAAAATGTCCCAGGTATTTTGTTACAAAAGTCTTGCTGCTAGTTCTTGCACAAATCAGAAGTAGACTCAAAAGCAAGATTATTCGATTTTCTTTTCAACTTTTTGTAACAGGAAATTTTCATTTAACAGTATTTATAAAGATTACCATGTTATCTTATTACACTGTGATTAAACTCATTAGACTTATTATCTTCCCTTCTTTACAGTAAATATGGTTTTACTCATCAACAGCGCCTATTTTTTTTCTACATAATATTAATCATGCCACAAATTACATGGGGATCAGAAAACTTACTGTGAACTCCTTCATTCCTATTCTTCAATCACTGTATTATTATATATTTCAAATGAGCCCTTTACTTACTAATCTTGAAAAAAGAATATAACTTTCAAACTTTGAAATATATATATATTAATGATTATTTGGGGGCAGGGATACACAATAATAAGGGTAATATTTGTGGTATAGTCACAATTTGTTTTTCTTATATGCATAACAGAAAATACTTACCAAGAAATAAAGAAATAACATTTAGCTGTTGAAAATGCCCAAAATTCTCTGGATTGTATGCGAAGTTGGCTAAATTAGCTAAAACTTGTTCTTTAGCCTCTAGAATGAGAGAATTGATGCAAAGGATTTTCATTTTATACATATTCATAGCATTA
Source organism: Ryuthela nishihirai (assembly GCA_038380435.1). Classification (NCBI taxonomy): domain Eukaryota; kingdom Metazoa; phylum Arthropoda; class Arachnida; order Araneae; family Heptathelidae; genus Ryuthela; species Ryuthela nishihirai. The sequence continues at coordinate 116,450,007 of JAWZYU010000002.1, read as the reverse complement.
TACTGAATCAATAGCATAATAATTCCACTTTTTTACTGAAGAAAATTTAAATTCAAATTTATATAAATCTTGAATTTCAACAATATTCATTTATCCATAAGATGTCCGAGTGTAATAGGCTCGGACATAAAAGGTGAAAGTTAAAATACATTTTACATTTAAAGTTAAAAGAGGGGCAATGAATTAAAATGTTTGATAGTTAAAACGAGGTCACAAAACTTGCACTTAGGTTCATTGTCCGCCCATAAAAGAAATGAACGAGTAATAATCTTGGGCAAGTATTGACCGGACATAGTCATTTTCCAGCGTATCTGAAGTGTTTTAAGATCTCTGCCCACAGTTATTGCGGCTGTGGGGCTCCAGATGCAAATGTCGGGCATTACATCCTCTGATGCCCAATAACAAAGGTTTGCTAACGAACTCAGAAGTGCCCAAGCCATCAGAAAGGTAGCAGGCAGGATGATCACAGTGTCCATTAGGGGTGCCCAAGTGAGGGCACATCTGAGGGATCTGGGTTGGCTCATCTGCTGGCTCCGAGACACTCCTTTGAGACCAAAGCTGCTTTCATTCTTCTACTTATTTTCCCGACTTTTCTAGCCAGGCTGCGCTTCACACCCCCTTTAATGCCACCCATACTCCAAGTCCCTACTGATCTCCCCTGAGACAAAATCTTATCTTCTACTTCTAGGCTCTCATTGCCACTCGTATAGTGTCATGCAGACAAAGCACGAGTTTTTCCCCAGGGGGGGGGGTCCTTCGGGACCCGCCCCACCATAAATACGAGAGACCTACTATGGCATATAAACTGACAGCCTCCTGTCAGACCTATGTGGCAAGCAGTTGCTTGAGGGGATATTTACAATATTTTTTTAAAGCACCAATTTTGAGTCTTGATTTAATAAGCCTACAAGTTTCAAATTTGGTTAACAATTACTGAAATTCATTTTTTCCCCTTATCTTAACTAATAATCTACAAGTTTGAAATGTGGCTAACAATTAGTGCAATGCATTTTTTCCCTCCCTAATTTACCATATACAGACTGACCTGTTCACCTCAAAGTCAAGAAATTTCTGACAACTCGTATCAAAATTTAGTTCAGCCTTTACATGCTACTGTATCATTATATTTTCTACGTCATACTATACACTTCTACATCATACTTTAAATTCCAACGTCATACACTTCTTGAGCACTGTCATCTGTTAGCTGAGGACCGCAACCAACAAATCAACCAAACGGGCAAATGCCCAATTAACAATATAAATACATTTTAAGCTACAAAAGACTGCTCTGTATGGAGCAATCACTAAAAGTGACCCAAAAGCAATTGACCCACTGACTTTCACTCCATCAAAATCTTGATATTGCCACCAATCAAATTCTACCTCAATCACAGAAAATATCCTAATTAACTGAAATCTGCAACAAATTGTCCAGTTCCCCTCAGCCTGGCATTTTGGTCTCAGACAACCATATTGTCCCTTGTTGGTAATCTACCTAATACTACAAGTTTATAAGAGAATACCCATATTTAAAAATGTTTTGTTAATTATTTAATATAACATAAGTAATTGTATGGTGGCCGAGTGGTTAGCATGCTTGGCTACTGATCTAAGGGATCTGGGTTCGAGCCCTGGGTAAGGCATGGATATATGGGTCGTTTTTCTGCTGAGGTCCTGCCATCCTCTCAGACCTACTCTGGCATATAAACTAACAGGCTCCTGTCAGACCTCTGTGGCAAACAGCTGCTTGAGGGGGTATTTTTTTTTTATGGTCAAAATGTGAAACTTTTAGTCTTCTTATTATGACTGCATGTAGTATCACATGAAGTGTCTTAAATGCTAAATTTCCGAAATCACTGATTTAGTACAGTTTGATCTTGTGTCCCCAGAAATCCTGATTTGACACCGTTGGAATTTTTTTGGTTGGGGGTATACAGTAAAAACATTTACTCCCAAGAAATTCGTAATTTACAGCATTCAATGGAAAGAACTTTAAAATATGGGTAATTTTTTATAATGACATTTTACTATTAACGAACAAAAAACAATCCATCAAAGTATAACTCAAATTAATGCTGTTTCAGAACCTAAGTTTACAGTGGCTGAAAACTATACCTGTGGATGACGTATCCTGGAATTCGGTCACAAGCTGTTGTAAATAAGTAAATCTTTCTTTGCTACTATGTCTGGACATATTTTTTTGAACTTGAATTTACAACGCAAAAATGTTATTTCATAGGAAATTGCTGTGTCTTGAAAAAACTGTGCGTTTCAAAACTTACATATAAAAAAAAATCAGATGAGAAATACTCCTAATTATCGACATGAATTGATCAATACTACGAACAGTTTAGCAATAACACTACGGGTACCCATGACACAGCCTCACGAACACGGTTCGCACTTCGCATATGGGTTAACATATGTTATGGTATGAACCTGTATACCTCTTTCCCTCCAAAAGCTGTAAATGTCAAACTGAGATACTTGGCTCAATGAATCTTTTCAGCGTGATACAACTATTATTTTAAAAAATTAAAGCATTTTCCCCAAAATTTCTCCAGTACCAGGTGCATGACTAACTCTTCGGTAGTCCCTTTCTACAACCTTCTCTGAGCTCTCAAGAGCCTTGTGACCTGACATCTTATGCAAAAAATGTGTTCAGAGGTCAAACAACCCAACCCAAATTAAGCTGAGAGGCTCCTGTCAGACCTCTATGGCAAGCAGCTACTTGAGAGCGTATTTTCTTTTTGTTTACCGCATATTATACCATTTTTGTACACTTTATGTATGTTATTATAGATTTTGAAATCTGTATGTATAATTAATTTATTCAATTCGTGCAATATGCATGAAACTACTCTTCAGATTCTGTTTCATTCATGTTCTGTGTATGCCATCATATGATTCAGAGTATACAAATTAGTATTTTTTTTAAGTAATTTCTTTTTTAGTCTTTCCAAAAATATATTTGTATTGTTGTTGGTTTAGTTCAGAGCATTCATTGATGGGTCATTTTTCAATAACAGAGGAACCCATGGATTATTCTGCATCTGAGTAGCACTTTTTTTTTCACAATGGGCTAAATGGGCAGGTCACTAGACCTCGAAGATTCAGAGAAGGTTGGGGAAAAGGAACAGCTGAACAGCGTTTTGGAGACAGATGGAAACCTTCTGTCAAGGCCATCTGGCATTTTCTTTAACTTAAATAGGGTATGACACCCAGGGCCACGGCTTAATATTTCATCTGCAGGCAATTTGTAGTTCTGTTCCTCTAGACATTTTGCCTATTTTGTATCAAAATGCTGATTAGAAGTAAACAAGAGATGGATATGACTCATGGGTCATAGGTTTAATTGCAGTGCATCCCACATACACCTGATATCTTTATATAGTTCAAAGAATTTCTGCATGTGTCATTGATTCGGCTTTGTATTCCTGTGTTTTAATTGTAGAGTGACTGGTTTGGAAGAGACGTTGTCAGAGAGAAAGGTGAACGGTCATGTTTTTGAATTGCTCTTGAATCTAGTTCACTGTTAGCTAATATTTTGCTTAAGTTGCCTAACAACCTTAGGCGAGATCAGGATAAACCCCGGTGGGGCCTTTGGTAGGCAGGTTAGTCTAGGTCTAGCTTTGCTTTTACTTTAAAATGTTAACATTTTAGTTAGGGTGTGGAGATATCTTCCATATATTGTGCACACATAGACAGGTAGTTTCTGACAACTGACCGATATTAGGATACTACCTTAGTTGTGAAGATTTGGGATTGCGCTGCATTTAAATGAAAAATCTTATTTGTCAGTTTCGTAATACATGCTTTGACCGTTACTTACAGATTGGTCTTCTTTTTCCTACGTGATTTTTTTGGGATTAGTATTATCCAGATCTTGAATTTTATGTGCGTTACAAATTCTCGGAAGAGGTATTTCTAGTGCTAAGTTTTGAATGTAATTTCATACTTGCTTCTAGCACAATTGCGATAGTTCTGTTGTTTACTAAACGAACTTTACTTTATTAAAAGTGGTATAAACTTAGTTCTGATCTGGTAAATTAATTTGTTCTAGTTATCTAATATTAAATTTAATTAACTTTGCATTTGTTCTATAATACTTTTGGCTAAACTGAACTTTTAATTAAAGCTTTAATATGATTGAATCTGAAGAGATCGAAACTCTTCCTGAGGACAGACGAAAAGGTATTCTTCTTTAAATTTAATTAACTTTGCATTTGTTCATAATACTTTTGGCTAAATTGAACTTTTAATTAAAGCTTTAATATGATTGAATCTGAAGAGATCGAAACTCTTCCTGAGGACAGACGAAAAGGTATTCTTCTGCTTCTGAGTGAATTGGACCACACTGAAAGCTATACCAACCAAGCGATTTCTGAAATTTCACTGACTATAATGCACGAATTTGTGTATTTCTGACACTATAGATAAAATCCCAGTACTAAAAGAGTTTCATGGACTTCCACCAGACATACATGCTCATTATAATAACACAATTTTGAACAAATTCTACAATGAAAAAGAAATCAATGAAATGAATGTTCTGATCACTGTCTCAGAATCATTAATGAATCTGAAGACATGGCATTAAAAATCACTTTTGAACAAACCAGTGAAGGTAATCAGCATATGAATTAAATCCTATGACAAATACTGATATAAATATTCAAAGTGAAAATCAAACAGAAGAAACTAGTTGAAATGACAAACTCTGATAATAAACAAGCTAAGCTAAAAAAAGAAAAAGGTACAAACGTGCTCTCTCCCCATCAAACGAGAACACTTTTATTTCTAAAACCCGATTTTCTGTATTGGAAGAAGAAAACCTGGATCCTGTTGAATCAGACATAGAAGAGACACAGGTGGGATCTATAGAAGGAAGGGAAAAAAAGGGAAAAAATTCCTCCTATCATGCTTCAATCACCCAAGAATTGGACCTCCACCCATAAGATTTAACTAAGCTTGCAGTTGAAAGTTTCACTCCAAAAAGCTCAGGTAACTCCACTCGAATACAAACACGATGCACAGATGATTTTCGGGCGTTTGTAAAATTTTTTGATTTGAATAAGTTGCAATTTCACACTTATCAACTTTCAGATGACAAAAATCTGAGAGTTGTGCTAAAAAATCTCCCACTAGATGTAAGCACTAAAGAAATTCATGATGAACTAGCCGGACTATGTTTTAATGTGATAAAAATATCACAGCTTCGACGAGGTAAAGATAAAACTTTAATCCCAGTTTTCCTCATTGAATTACCTAAAAATGATGCAAATAAGAAAGTTTTTAGCATTTCTGATCTATTTCACTTAAAGATAAATATTGAAAACTATAAAGCGAAAAAGAGCCCAACCCAGTGCTAGCGGTGCCAGCGGTATGGACACTCCCAAAGCGGTTGTTATAACCTTCCAAGATGCGTAAAATGTGCTGGCGAAGACCTCACTCAAAATTGTATCAGATAAAAAGCAGACTGTCCACCTAGGTGTGCTAATTGCGGCATGGGCCATACTACTAATTATAAGGGCTGTTCCTACTACCCTAAAAAAGAAAAATCTCCTACTGTCAGAAGTAAAGCAACAATTATATCTGAACCAGTACACACCAGCAGACCTGTTTCATCACACATTTCTTATACAAGTGCGGCTGCTAATAATAAAAATACAACTCCACCACTTAATAAAGAAAAATTGGCACCAACAAAGAAATCTTCTACCTCATTACCTTCCACACAAACATCCCGTAGCAGTGAACAATATGATGCAACAATTTTTAATGATCTTGAGGAGCTCTTCCTGATTTTTAAAAATTTTAATATTTCTGGAGTCCTACTTACAGTAAAAACACTTATCAATTATCAAAATGCACAGGGCCTTATGTGCAAAATCACGGTAGGCCTAAAATTATTTGTTTTCATTAATTATTTGTTTTCAATTATTTGTTTTCATTGCTATCTTGTAATGGAGCCAACCCTTAAGAAAAATTATATTCAAATTTTCTTCTGGAACTGCAATGGTATATTCTCGGACCTCCTGGAGTTTCGTCACTTTTGTATGATTCTCAGGCGGATATAGTTCTCTTAGGAGAAACTCGCCTGTGTGCATCTGACATTTCGAAATTTCCTAATTTCGATGTATATAGAACTGATCGTTTGCACAATGGCGGAGGTGGAACTGCAATAATTGTGAACCGGTCAATAAAACATCATGTCTTACCAAATGCTAATTTTACTACTTTGGAAGCTACTGCTATTGCAATCTCTAATGAGAACTTTGGTACTCTTAATGTGTTCTCTGTTTATAAGCCACCAAATTCGGATCTTGTCTTAGAGGACTTTAACAAAATTTTTGATAGTCATATTCCAACGATTGTTGCAGGAGACTTGAATTCTAAGAATATGGCATGGAATTCACAAAACTGTATTAAAAATGGTAGATTGCTCCTTAACAATGCCACTGAACAAGATCTCATAGTGGACGCTCCATCAGAACCAACATTCTATCCATATAACACCTTACATAAGTCTGATGTTCTGGATCTTGTCATATTTGGCAATTTCTTCCCTACTTATGAACTAAATGTACATAAGTCTTTAAATTCAGACCATTTCCCAGTCTGTCTTACTCTATTTCAGTCAGTATCCTGTGAATCTGATAAAAAATATTTTACTAATTGGGATCTGTTTAAATCCATTGTACATAAAAGAGAGTCAGGTTCTTGTAGTAATCTTTCCCTCCGAACCGTTGATTACTCAATTACTAAATTTACTGACTTATTACTTGACTCCAAAAAAGAAGCCAGCACAAAATTAATTCCAGATAATAATTGTTTTGTCCTACCTTCACATATACAATATCTTATCAACGACAAGAATAGAGTTCGACATTTCTGGCAGAGGACAAGGAACATCCTGGATAAAAAGTATACACTCAAGAAAGAAGTAAAGAGACGATTGCAAGATTATCGTAGACAACCTTTGAACAACAAGATTACTTCGCTTAGCACAAGTGACAAATCCACCTGGACAATGGTTAAAACTCTTAAGAAACCATATTCTACATACCCCCCATTCAAGGAGCAACTGGACTTGCTTCAGTAACGATGACAAAGCTAATTCTTTTGCAGATGCTTTAGAACTACAATTCCAGGAAAATGTTGACCTATCAGATGAGAAAACATGTATGGAAATTCAAGACACCCTTATACATTTTGCTCAACTGACACGAACCAAACTATTATTTACTTCTCCTCAGGAAATTTTACAAGTAACCTCAAAACTTAAGGTGAAAAAAGCATCTGGTTCTGACCAAATTATTAATAGGATGCTTAAAAATTTGCCAATGAAAGCGATAACGTACCTGTGCTCCATTTTCAATTTCTTACTTCGAACCCATACTTTCCCTGATGTATGGAAAAATGCATCAGTCAGACTGATCAAGAAACCTGGGAAAAAACCTGCATTTCCATCAAGCTACCGTCCGATCAGTCTGCTTTCTTCCATTGGCAAACTCTTTGAAAAAAAATAATATTAAATTGGTTGGACGATTTCCTTGCTCAACATCAAGTCCTTCCAGAAACTCAATTTGGTTTTCGGCGCCATCGATCGACTGAGCACCAGATTCTTAGAGTTGTGGAAAAAATCTCTGAAGCTCTCAATAAAAAAGAAACTGTGGCAGCCGTCTTTCTAGACGTGGCCAAAGCATTTGACCGCATCTGGACTGACGGCTTGATTTACAAGCTCAACAAAATGGGGTTGCCCACAGGCCTTACATCTCTCCTGCAATCCTATTTAGCAAATCGAACCTTCCATGTTTGTGTCGTCTTCTATATCTACGAAGAGAGTTATGGCTGCAAGAGTCCCACAAGGCTCTCTGCTATTTCCTACTCCCTTCTCGTTATCTGTTTATGACCTGCCGTCATTTGACCAAGTTCTCGCCATCACTTGGATCGGAATTTGCTATTCGACGTTTGCAAAAATCCCTTGATGAGTTAGATAAATGGTATCATCGATGCAAGATCAAAATAAATACAGATAAAAGCAATGCGATACTATTCACCAGCAAACGGATTAAAAATCCTACTCCACTACATTTCTTAGGCCAAAATATCAAATGGCAAGATACGGTAAAATATCTCGGATTTGCATTGCACAAAACGCTCAAGTGGAATCATCATGTGCAGGACATAATTTCCAAAGTTAACGCTGTACGATGCTTATTGGCTCCTCTTATAGGAAGAAATTCAGTGCTATTGATCGACCACAACTTATGTTATACAATACAGTCATCCATCTTATAATACTTTACGCGTCCCTAATATGGGCGAATACTTCAGCTACGAACATTAAAAAGATTCCGACTTTACAAAACAAAATATTAAGATCTGCAGTTAATGCTTCATGGTTTATTACCAACAAGCAATTGTACAAAGATATGGGTATTGATCATATTTTTAGTTATATCAAGTTTATCTCTAAAATCTTTTATGATGCAGTCTTGAAAAACCCAAACGTATCATATCAAAACTGTTTGATTATGATCATGAAAACCTTAACTCTTTCAAAAGACCTAAAATGATGGTTTTTCTCTTCAGAAAGCTATACACTTTAGCTCTCTTGTCTCTCTTATCCTGCTTTTCCAATCAGTTCTTTTTTGCCTCTCGAGGCCCACTTTTGTGGTTTACTCACCATTTGATTTATATCTGATGCCAATTAGGCATACCTTTCGATGGAGAAGGTAATGGGCAAACTTTTGCCTGGAACTTCGCAAATGAATTGATGACCTATGAATGTGTCATTTCAGCTCTTCCTCTGATAATAACAAGTTTATCGATGAATATGCGGATATTGGTTAATACTATTTTTTGTTATAACTGCTTTTATAAATAGTATTTTGTTTTATTTTCTGTTAAAGTATCTAATGTAAATATATATATATAGGATTCATAGCTATGGAGGAGAGGCTCCCCCAAAGTAAATTGGAGTTGGAAAAATTCGAAGTGACTTGGTAAAATCCGAATTACTTGTGAAAATTGGGATAGTTTTTTGTCACATACATATGGTTCAAATGCTTGTTCCGATATTCCTAATTTCGAAGGCCGTTTAGCCCATGGTGTGCAAAAAAAGTGCCGCTCAGAGGTAAAATAACCCAACCCAACCTAATTTCAAAAATTAAATGAGACTGTATTTTAGTTTTGGAAAATTAAAGAACATAGTATTATGAGTCTACAATGGAATTTTCATATTTTTTTAAGTTTTTTTGTAATTCTTGTATTTTAATATTTTTAAGCAAAATTAAGTGTTATAACGAAAGTTAACGAAGTGACCCCTTATTTTCAGGTACCAAAAATGGCGGAAAAAGGACAAGTGCAATCTGCTCAAGGGCAGCCTTTGGTAAAAATTGGACATTATATTCTTGGTGAAACTCTTGGTGTTGGAACATTTGGAAAAGTCAAAAGTAAGTTTTGGAATGAAACAGTTTTTGTTTGTATGCTGAAGATATCTAAATTTATGTTTGTGCTATCAATTTGTTGCTGTAGTACATGTGCGTCACCATTCTACGAACGCCAATGATATTAGTGGCAACACACAATGTTTTATATTAATTGCGTTTTTGGTAAATTAGAAAAACATAAAAAACTAAAAGTTAACGTGCACATTTGCATTGGGATTACTGCCATTTGGACATTTTTGGGTGTATAGTAAAGCGAAATATTTGGGAATAAGAATTCTTTAGGTCATGCAGTTTTGACTAAAGCTCTCCAGGTTTGATCTCGTCTTTAGCTATATGAGTCTGCAAGGCACTTTGCTGCAAGTACAATTTGTCTCCATTCTCTATCCATGGCCTTCCCCTCCCAGTTTGAAATATTCAATTCATTCAAGTCCCTTTGTATGCAGTCTCTCCATCTCAAGTGGGGGTGCCCTCTTAGTTGTTTTCCACTTGGAAAAGAGATATAGCTTTTCTTTGGTTCTCTCTCTGCATCCATTCTTTGAATGTATCCCATCTATCATAATCAGTTGGCTTTAATCTCACTGGTTATAGTAGGAGAGCCATATTTTCCATACAATTCTAGGTTATGTCATCTCCACAATCCACTAGAGTTGTCAAGGGTTGGCTCGCCTTTTTCTGAGGACTTTTTTTCAAACCACTGTAATTCATCTTCATCAGCTCATGTAGTGCACCAGGTTTCAGAGCCATACAAAACAACTAGGAGCAAGTGTCTTATACTTTCTTTTGCTCTATGTGATAATAATATTCCTGCATTTATTTTAGCAAGAATTTCATTTTATATAAGATTTTTATCAGTGATCAGAGTTCCAAGGTACTTGAAATGTGTAACTTGATTGAAGAGAGGTTATTCATCTGAAAAGTAGCTGGGTTGTGCTCATGATCTTTCCTTGTCCTTTTAAGGTTCTGGCTGGTTATTATCTGCATAACCAAGAATTTTAATCCATTCTTCTTCCATTGTGATTCTCAAATATTTTTCCAAAATCAAATTAAAAAGCAGAGATGATAAAGCCTCACCCTGTCTTAGTCCCATAGTAATTTTAAAGGGTTCTGATTTTAATCTATTGGCCAACACAATACCTCAGAAGTCATATTTATTAACTTTTAAAGTTAGAGAGGTTTTTAGTTTTAGAGTTAGAGGGACATAAATAACAGATCTCTTGGTATAAAGGCATTTTCACATCTCCAAACTATTTATGGCCAAAATCTTTCCCTTGCAGTGAATTTTACATAACAAAATAAATAACCAAACTAAAGAGAAAAGGAGACAAAATGCACCCATGTCGAACACTAGAAGCAATGCTAAACCAATTGCTACAAGCCTTACCAACTCTCACACATGACTCGGTGTTACTGTAAAGTAACTAACTTGTCTGGTATTCCATACGATCTCATGATCAACCACAAATTATGACGATCAACAAAGTCTAAAGCATTTTTGAAATCAACAAAGCTAATAACCAAAGGTTTCTGAAACTCTAAATATTTCTCAAGAATCTGCCTATGAAAATATTTGATCTACACATCCCCTACCACTTCTGAATTCACACTGCTCATCATGCAATTGTCCGTCAACCAGATTCTTAATTCTATTAAGCACAATCATGCAAAGAACTCTACCTGGAGTAGAAAGTAGACTGATACCCCTATAGTGTTATCACAATAACTGCAATCACCTTTCTCAAAAATAATAGCTCTGGTAAAATCCTTAGGAACAATGCCTTTATCATAAAATATATTAAAAATTTCAGTCATCCATGTGGTAATCGAAACATTCCCAGCTCTAAGCATTTCAGTGGTAATTTCCTCTACCCCTGGGGATTCATCTCAAACTACTATAAGAAGATACATGTGCTTGTTTTAACTGCCATGCTAATTCTCACTTGCTAAAACTTCTGACATCCTTTTGCCAAACATTTATCCACCCACACCCACTACTACATTAGAATCCTCTGAAAACCCACTGTACATATTTTTCCAAAAACTATTCTCCTGAAATCCTAACACCCCATAAAAATCTGTTTTAATTTTTACCACTTGATTTTCCCACATTCAAAACTTTCCCCCATTTTCTTCCGTACTTGCAACAAAATGCCTACTACATCTTACTAAACACACACTGCTTGGCATAGAAAATGCCACACCATGAAGGAATGCACAAAATGGGAAAATTTATCACACATATAGACAAGTAGATGGGAAAGAAGTGATTTAATTTCTGAGGGATTACATGAATGTAATAGACTAGGAGACAGTATAATGTGGCCTGAGTCAGTAGGGTCATACGACCACCATGCGCAGCAACACTGTGGCATTGAGTGGAAAAAGTCCCCAGATGGTGTGCTGAAGTATCATGGATCATTCTTCATTGACCTGTGTCGATAATTCATCAACATTGCAAGGGGGTCATGCAGAGGCATGAAGTCATCTGCTAATGCCAGGCATGACATCCCACACATTTTCTATTGGAGAGAAGCCTGGGGATCATGCTGGCCAAGGCAGCACCTGAACACCTTGAAGGCACTGCCTGCTGATGTTGGCAGTGTGCAGGCAGATATTATATTGAAACTGGGATACCAAGGAGATGTGGCAACAAAACAGGCTGCAGTACCTCAATGACGTATCATTGTTCTATCATTGTACCCACTATGCGATGAGCGATGAACAGTTGTTGAAATTGATAGCACCCCAAATCATAACACCAGGCTGAGGAGTCGTATGACAGTTGTGGGTGGCAGAAAGATCAGCCCAGTGGTACTGCATCATTATAACCTTGCACAATGGTGTGCTATGGTGAGTCGCAGTTCCCACAATATCTGGTGAGAGCACAAGCCTAGCTCAGCCAATCTATAATTCACAGTCTGTGTCGACACATGGATGTCGGTAGCTGCCTGTACACCACTTGAATGTCATCTGCTGTGGATTATGGAACTGGTATAGTTTGCTGTCAAATGCAACGATTGAGGCATTCGGACGTCTGCCTAAGTGCACCAGTCCCACTACGGAGATGCATGTTATCTTCCTCCAACCACTGTTGCCAAATTCGGCTGACATTGTTGCATTGTGATGCATTTCTGCCGTGATGCAATGCAGACCAACCAGCTGTACATAGCCCTATGATGAAATCTCTGGTAAAGGTGTCCATGTAATGGTAGGATTCACGATGACGTCAACTAGGCATTCTCACTCCTTACACATGTTTTTGCCACTGAGATCACTCAAATGCAGTTATCAAAATGCCCAGGCAAGGACGACCAAATCTATCTACACCGAGCCATTTTGAACTGTTATCTCCTATACCTATCACATGATTGATTCACAATTGCTCTCATTTACAATACCCAGCTGTTGACACATACCCACCTATTTGCATGGCACTCTGGCAAACACTTCCTGGTATGTCATTTTCTATGTTGAGCAGTGTATATGATTAAAAATAATTCTAACCACATCAAACCCTCACTCAGGGCTAGACTTTGACCTTCTTGAGGCCCTAAGCTATGATAAATTTTAGGCCCTAAACTATGACAAATTTCAAACCCTAAACTGTGATAAATTTCAGACCCTGAACTATGAGAAGTTTGAGGCACTAAGCTTTGGTAACTTTAAAAGGCCCCAAAAATTTGAAAGTCAAAATATATATTATACTGATTCAAGGGAACGTTAAAAAAAACACGAATTTGATGTGGTGAAATTATCCTGGAATTGGTATACCACTGGACAATATGGCTCTGAGCTTGATTATGGATCCTGATTTTGCTGCACTGGTGGGCTTCTGTGGAGGGAAAATCTTCCGCTGTGTTTTCTTTTCGTTTGTGGGTTGACAGCTCCAAGTGAATAGATTCACAGATATGTTTATCAGCTGGTGGATAATCCTGAGCAGAGGTCATCGCAGGCACCTGAACTCTTTGCTTCTATTGGCATCATCAAATTCTACATTCGAGGAAGTCTTCCAGTGTAGATGGCTTCAGCCTTTAGTGGTGGGGGAACGGGTCTTTGCCCCATGTCTGCGATTAGGGGGCTGTTTGATATTGTCGACATTCCCTCTCTCAATAAACATAGTTTCTTTAAACATCCCACTAACCATTTTCTCCCCATAGGTAGTTAGAATGTGAGGACTCTGCACAGAGCTTTTTCTCTTGATGTCCTCACACAAGAATTCCACCATTATAATTTAGATATTCTCAGCTTGCAAGAGACCAGGTGGACAGATAAAGGTCAGATTCTTAAAAATAATCTTAAATTTCTCTTTTCAGGCAGGGACGACAATAAGCATCACCAAGGCATGGGTCTGCTTCTCAGCAGACATGCTAGTGATGCTCTTCTAGGATATGAGTGCATTAATGAAAGGTTTCTTACAGCAAATTTCGGACAAGCGTTAAAGACTTGAATGTTATCTGCTGTTATGCCCCCACTGAGGATGCCAATGAGGATGAGAAGGATAGGTTTTATGGACAAATTCAGGATATTTTGAATTCTTTCAAGAAAGGAGATATTACCCTTGTTCTTGGTGACTTCAATGCCAAAGTTGGTACTGACTCTGACCTTTGGGGAGGAGTATTAGGTCTTTTAGGTATTGGTAGCTGCAATGGCAATGGGCAACATCTCCTACAGGTAAGTAATCTCAATGGATTCAGAATAACTAACACTTATTACAAACACTGTGAAATACATAAGTACACATGGGTTTCACCCGATGGGCTGCGTAAGAATATGATTGATTATATATTAATTAACAGCAAATGGGCTAGTTCTGTTAGGAATACCAGGTCATATAGGAGAGCTGAAATTAGATCTGACCATTACCTTGTTAAAAGTGTCTTGCAACTTAAATAGTGTTGTGCTAGGGTGAAAAAATTTACTTTTAATACCGAAGCTCTGAAAGACCCAGTTATAGCCAAAGCTTACCATGATAGGTTACTTAGTCATTATGACGGTCATAGTATGTTTACTGCTGAAGTTGAGGAAGAATGGGAGCATTTTAAACAGGCTTTTTTGGGCACTAACAGTACTCTTTTAGGAAAAAAGGAGCAGAAGGGGTAGAATTATCTGAGTGATAAGGCACTTGAGCTTATTTCGGAAAGAAAGAACTGCAGGAATGTCCTTAATCAATACCCTACTAGTCCTAATAGAAAGCATTACAGAGAACTTAATAAACATGTAAAAGATCAGTTAGCTGCTGACAAGAATCTTTGGCTTGATGGTTTGGTTGACAAAGCTGAGGAAGCAGTTAAACAGCACAACAGCAGAGAGCTGTACCAGATGGTTAATGTTTTGTGTGGTAGAAAACGAACAGGTATACAGGGATTGAAGGATAAACAAGGTAAGGTTATAGAAGGTGAGGATTCTGTCATGGCTAGGTGGGCTGAGCATTTCAGGGATGTTCTAAACAATGTGGTTAGTTCTACTCCCATTGTTTGTAATGATGATAGATGCATTGGTGGCTTTAATGTTGACCCTATAACACAATCTAAAGTTAGGTTTAGCTATTTCTAAACTTAAACTTAATAAATCCCCAGGGGTAGATAAAATTACTACAGAAATGCTTAGAGCTGGGAATGTTTTGGTTACCACTTGGATGACTGAAATTCTGAATATCTTTTATGATAAAGGCATGATTCCTAAGGATTTTACCAGAGCTGTTGATCTTTTATGATAAAGGCATGATTCCTAAGGATTTTACCAGAGCTGTTGTTATCCCTATTTTCAAAAAAGGTGATCGCAGTTCTTGTGATAACTGTAGGGGTATCAGCCTACTCTCTGTTCCAGGTATAGTTCTTTCCATGATTGTGCTTAATAGAATTGAGAATCTGGTTGACAATCAATTGCGTGATGAGCAATGTGGATTCAGAAGTGATAGGGGATGTGTGGATCAGATTTTTTCACTTAGGCAGATTCTTGAGAAATGTTTAGAGTTTCAGAAACCTTTGGTTGCTAGCTTTGTTGATTTCAAAAAGGCTTTCGACTCTGTTGATCATCATAATTTGTGGTTGATTGTGAGATCGTATGGTATACCAGACAAGTTAGTTAACATAATGAAAGCTCTCTATAATAACACTGAGTCGTGTGTGAGAGTTGGTAAGGCTTATAGCAATTAGCTTAGCATTACTTCTGGTGTTCGACAAGGGTGCATTTTGTCTCCTTTTCTCTTTAGCTTGGTTATTGATTATGTTATGCGAAATTCACTTCAAGGGAAAGATTTTGGCCTTAAATGGACTGGAGATGTGAAAATTTCTGACTTAGATTATGATTCTGATGATTTGGCCCTTTTGGCAAATGTTGTTGATGAGATGAACTCTTTCATTCGAGCTGTTGATGAAACTATAGTAGAGTAGTAAATGGTAGTAGAGTAGGTTTGGTTATAAACAGAGAGAAAACTAAAGTGACTAAAATTGGTCAGGTAGGCTGTGATTCAGTTAATCTGAATGGTTGCAGTCTTGAGCAGGTGTCACAGTTTAATTACCTTGGGAGCTATGTAACAGATTCTGGTGATGTGCGGCATGAGATTAACAGACGAATAGGGATTGCTGCTGGGACTTTTAAGAATCTATGGAGAGTGTGGAGAAATAGGCATATACACCTAAAGACTAAAATTAGACTGTATAATAGTTTGGTTCTTTCTAGGGTTAGTTATGGTAATGAAACTTGGACGTTGTGTAAACATGATAACAGGAAACTAGATGCTTTTGATTCCAGATGCTTACACAGTATCTTGGGCATTTGGTGGTTCAACTTTGTAACTAATGATGAGGTTAGGCAAAGGAGTTTGCAACCTCCTTTAAGCAGCATATTGTGCAGAGAGAGACTCCTTTGGTTTGGTCATGTTGCTCGTATGAATAATTATAGATTGGCAAATAGGGTTACGAATAGTGTGCCTAAAAGCCTCAGAAAGAAGGGGAGACCCAGGATGTGGTGGGCAGACAATGTCAAACAGGACCTTGTTAGAATTGGTGTGCAGTGGCCAGATGCAGTAGATGTAGCTCAGGATAGACTTGCTTGGAGAATTAAATTGCATGGTCTGGTTGGACCTCCGTAGCCCATTGCTGCTTGAGGATGATGAAGATGAAGTTGTAGCTTATGCGTAAGTCCAGCCCTGACCTCACTCCATAGAACTTATGTAAAACATGCATTCCCCTCACACAATAGTCGCAGAAAGCTAACAAACTCCCTGGGGCGCGGGTGGCTCAGTCGGTAGCGCACCAGGCTTGTAATCTGTAGTTCCCAGGTTCGAGTCCCATCTGGGTCAGCGTTGAGATTTATCTCCACAAAATATCCCCGCCCTGCCCACGGTCAGTAGGGGACACCGATGGGCTTGAAAAGGCCGCTGTCCGCCGAATGGGACGTTAAGCCATGGCTCCGTGTGTGGGAGAGTCATACCCTGTGCACGTTAAAGAACATGCTGGATGGCCTTGACAGGAGGCTACCATCTGTCTCCCAACAGCTGTTCCAATGGGTCCCTCCCCCAACCTTCTCTGAGCCTTCGGGGTCCATGTGACCTGGCCATTTAGCCCATGGTGTGCAAAAAAGTGCCGCTCTGAGGTAAAACAATCCAATCCAATACTAACAAACTCCCATTTTTGAATGACTTGGCCATAACATTACAGAACAGTTTACTAACACTTTCAAAATTAATTACTCCTTTTCTGCTGTCACATCTCTCCTTATATTGCCTAATGTTTGGGCTCATCTTGTGACATTCTCTTTAAATCTCTCCAATAAACCTTATATATATATATTCTCATAAATCTCCATAAATACTCCTCTATAAACTCCTATAAATTCTGCAAGTATTCAGCTAATCATCTTCTACTAGGGCCTCTACGGGCCAGATAAATCTTGGCGTACAATTTCATCACCAGCGAGGCCGCATTATTATATCGTAAAGTGGAAGGGAGCCATCTGAAGACTAACTACTGTTTCTATTCTGGTCACATGCTTGTGACTCTCTCTTCATGTACAAGGTGAGTTCTTTTACCATCTTGGTTCATGCTGTCATCTAGGCACAGAGCAGGGAACCAACATCTGAATTCAACTCATTAATTTTCTCTAATTAATTCTAGCTCTACATGAGAGAAAACCTGAATCACTTATCAGCCAAATCAGACTTAGGCAGCTCTGCTCAGAGAACACATTGTGCTGAGATGAGACTTCCCAAAGCTGGGATTGAACTTGGGACCCTTAGGGAAGTTGACAAGCACTGCTAAAAGACATTGACTTAAATCCACAATGCCAAGAGGCTAGCCCCAAAGAGTGTCGTTGCAATTAGGTAAATATGCATTCTCAGTCATTACAAAATATCCAAACATAAACACTACATTCTCATCAAATCACACACAACATGTGACTTCACATTACCTACCCAAAAGCAAGAAGTCATAGAACCACAGGTCGCCAACAACCCACAGTTACTCTAACATTATGTTTCTATGTCATACATTATGCTTCAACTTCATACGTTTCCTGAGCCGCACCATCTGTTGGCTGAGGCCTGTGAACTACAAACTGATCAAAAATTATCTTGAACCAGGTTGATGTGAACACATGACCTGATAATGTGTCAGGTGCTTGGGCAGCTGAGCTATTAACTATCTAGGTCTCTTCTATATAATGATATTAACTATTCTACGTGTAGTACACAATTTCATCTGTCACCTGAAGGTAATCTTCTCTGCTTACAAACAGCATCTCGAAGTAGAGGAAGTGTGTATTTCAAGTATAGTAATTCAGTTAATAGTTCTTGTGTAATTATTTTGCAATAAGTTTCTCTGAAATTTAAGTATTATGTTAATACTTTCCATCTATACTAATAAAAATGTGCTTTCTTGCAGCAGCCAGACATCAGTTGACAGGTCACAAGGTAGCAGTGAAAATTCTCAATAGACAGAAAATCAAAAATCTAGATGTTGTGGGCAAGATTAGGAGAGAAATACAAAATCTCAAGTTATTTCGCCATCCTCACATTATAAAGTTGTAAGTTGTGTTAAATGCTAATTAGCTAATTTCAGTTGCTCTATCTTTTTATTATGAATCCTGGCCAATTACTCCAGCCCAAATACCAGAGTTATAACTGAGTTTGGTATTGCAATCACTAGCAGAAGAATAATATCACATTTAAAAAACGAAAATATTTTGAAATTAAAATGGATGTTTAATTTATGATTATGCTGTATTTTTAAAATCTTTTGAGCAACACTAGTCTACATTAAGCTTAATACTATTTTCACATAGTCAAGATGTGAATATTATTCATCCTGGTAAACTATCACTTAAGAACACTTTTATGAAAAGTTCCCAAGTATAGAGGTGTAAATTGTTACCATTTTTTAGATATCTTCTATACTTCTAGCTCTCAGCTGGTCATGCTATTATTCCTGCATTGTTCTGCAGGGCCCTGCTTCCAGGATTTCAATTTGATTGCCAGTTACTTCCCACTGGCAGCTGTTGTTGATGTATAGCACAGATGTTTATTATTCAAGTTCCAGATAACAATCCAAGTTTTTTTAGCAGTATGGAGAGGGAGATCCCTGATGGAGTTTAATGTTAATTTCTGTAATTTTAACATTTTTTAACTTTAAATTTAAGTTTTCTGAGGTTTTTTAAAGTTGTTTTAAATGCTTCAGGAGTTTAAAGTTCGTTGAGCTTTTTTAAGATGTTTAAACGTAATAAGGGGATCTTGTTGAGCAACCTCGTGTTTTACAGTTTTAAAAGAATGTGCAACACAAATCCATGGGTTGGAGGTGAATCACATTCAGAATAAAGTCTACAGTACATAAAAACTTGGACTGGTATCTGGAACTTGAATAATAAACATCTGTGCTATACATCAACAACTGCCAGTGGGAAGTCACTGGCAATCAAGTTGAAAACCTGGAAGCGGGGCCCTGCAAGAACAACGTAAGGATAATAGCATGACCGGCTGCGCCAGCTAGAAGTGTAGAAGACATCTAAAAAATGGAGAATTTTACACCTCTTCACTTGGGAACTTTTTATAAAAGTGTACTTAAGTGATAGTTTACCAAGATGAATAATACTCGTGGCTTGACTGTGAAAATAGTATTAAGCTTGATGTAGACTAGTGTTGCTCAAAAGCTTTTAGTAGTACAACATAATCGTGAATTAAACATCCTTTTTAAACAAATTACTGTGTAGTTTAAATTGATAAAATAAGTTAAAATTCTCTGTCATTGAGCAATAGAATAAAACCCATCTTCTGGTGTCACTTTGTTGATGATATATTTTTAATTTGGAATGGCAGCAATTTAACTCTTATTTAATACAGCCAACAGTATCTATCCTACAATAAAGAATATATTAGGAGAAGAATGAAAGCTTCCATAGCACAATGTAAGAAACTTTTGACTGTAGCACCACAAGAATGCAGATACACATGCTGCAGGGAAGCTGTTATTCATGATTGCAGGTGCTAAGATACTTGCATATTTGTTTCTGTGAGAACTTTTAGTTTCGGTGGCTGCTGTTGTTACTGTTGTAATTAAAAGTTTTTTTTTAATATGTATAAGCACTTGGGAATATTTTCTCATTGCATGAAATATTTTTGATCTTTTCTCCTTCAGCACTTTAAGTATGAGTTGTTCCTGAAAGGAAATAGTAAAATCTTGATTGATATAATTTTTAATAATATATACATCAAAGAACTAAAACATTATGACCAATATTCCATTATCTGCCTAATATGATGATGGTCCTCCACATACTGCCAAACAGCTCTTACCCGGTGAGGCATTGATACTACAAGATTTCTAAAGGTGTCTTGTGGTATCTGGTACTAATACGTTACCAGCAAATCCTTTAACTCTTGTAAGCTACATGGTTGAACCACTACAAATTGGATATGCTGTTCCAACACAAACCACAGATGCTCAATTGGATTGATGTCTGGGGAATTTGGAAGCCAGGGCAATTCCTGGAAGCCTTTCTCATGTTCCGCCAACCATTCTCAAACAATCTGGGCAGTGTGGCATGGCACATTATCTTATTGAAAGAAAGCACTACTAGAAGGGAATACTATTGCCATGAAAGGATGTACCTGATCTGAAATGATGTTTAGGTAGGTGGTAGATGTCATAGTTTCCTACACATGAATGACGACCCAGGGTTTCCCAGCACAACATTTCCCAAAGCATTACACTTCCTCCACAAGCTTGTTTTCATCCCACGGTACATCCTGATGCCAACACTTCCCAAGATAAATGACGCACACCTACCTGGCCGTCCATATGGTGCAACAGGAAATGAGATACATTGGACAAGATGACTTACAATCAAAGTCCAGTTTTGATGCTTGTGTGCCCATTGTAGGCACTTTTGACGGTAAGCCAAGGTTAGCATGGACACTCAGAGTGGCTATGCAACCCCATTTTCAACAGGGTTCGATGTACTGTGTATTGTGACACATTACTCCCGTCATCAGCATTCAAATTACAGGTGAGTTGCACCACAGTATCCCTTCTGTTGGCTGGTACTATACGGAATAGCTTTTGCTCACCTCTAGCATCAATGAGCCATGGTCTGCTACACCTTGCTGGTGTTTTTTGGTTTTTCCCTCCTTGGACCACTTTTTGAGAGTACTAACCACGGCTGACCATGAGCAAACCACAAACCTTGCCGTCTTGGAAATGCTCTGACCCAGTCGTCTGGCCATTACAATTTGGCCTTTGTCAAACTCACGTCTGCTGCCTTTCCAATCTGGAGAATAAGAGTAGCACTGATTAACCGAGCTCAGTATCAGATGTTATTTATACCATTTCATGACCACACACACTTATCGTCATTTACCTGCAGTTGCTTCAATTTGCATAAAGATGTGCTGGTCATAATGTTTTGGCTCTTCATTGTGCATTTATATATATAGTTTTCAATGCACTGCATTCCTTACTAACCCCTCCAGCTCTCTCTCTACTTATTTTACTGTGTTCAACAAATTTATCATAAATTTTTTTTTACATGATTATTTAATTTTTTGTTATTTCACATGATCCTTCCAAAATCTGTTTTATATTTATTTAGCAAATCTTTATTCCATATAACAAGCTGATCACTGCAAAATGTCTACGTAAATCTATCTCCTTTTTAGAATTTTAACTTTAAAGAATTTTAACTTTAAGTTTTTAAATTGTTTTCATATGCAATGAATGCAATTAAAATTAAAGAAGCACAGAAAATTTAAGAAGTGAACTAAGAAACTTATTTAATATTATATTCATTTCAACTGAGGTCACAGCATGAGAAGTTGGCTACAACAAATTAGGCCATTGGGCGTAAATTTCGTTTGCAAAATATCAAATCTCTTGTAACGCTCCAAAGAAATGAAATACTTTTAAAGTTTGGACCCTTTTTCTGATCCAATTATTTTTATGATCCGGATAGCTGAGTCGGGCGCCAGGCAATAATTGACAAATTGCCAAAAATAAAGTTTAATTAGGGTTTGAAATACCAGCGAGCGTTAATGAATAAGAATTCAAAAATATTAAATGATTGTCAAAATTTTATGTTAATGCTAATCGAAACAAACTAACGTTGCTCAAGAGAAAAAAATTAGTAAAGATTCAAAAGGTTTAAATAACAAACAATTTATTTCCAAAAAGCACTCACCAAAACTTCAATAAAGAAGATACTACATTATTTCTTACTACAAACATCTTCAACAAACTCCAAACTAAAACTGATCTCTAAACTGTGCTGTGCTCTACTACTCTCTCTACTATCTTCTGTGCTTACTACCACACTAACTGTGACTTACATGTCACCAGGTTATAACCAAAGGCTACAGAGCCCGCACGTGTCATGTTGCATGCGGGGAAAGACATTTGCATAAATTGATGAGCAGCGCAAGCTATGACGCAAGAGTGGGCGTGTTCTTGTGCACACGCTTTAGCGGGTGACAATCGAAAGTTCAGAGTTGCACATGCATAACTCCTAACTCTTGGAAACAAGCGCTGTGATGCCAAAAATGAAATAAAAGTCCCCAAAATGATAAATATAATGTAAATTAAGCAAAACTGGTTACGGTAAAGTAAAAGTGAATGGGGGGCATCGCACTCTCTTTAAAGTTTTGTAATTATAAAGAAATGATAAGATAGTAGAATCATGCACTTTTCATGTGAATTGCAAATATGCAGAAAATATAATCCATAGTTCCTTGCTGCTTTGCAGTTGTGGCAAGAAAGACACTCCTTGGAATCATGCATGCCGGCATTTACTATGTCACATGGCAAACACTCTATGCAGCCAGAGCTGTCTGGAGTCTTGGAACAAACAGGACCAAAGTCCTCAACAGGCATACTTTTATGATAATAAAAGTTTACTTAATCACTAATTATGAATAATTAATAATCTGTAAACATCAGTCACTTAGTAATGCTAGATATACATCTGGTTGGGTTGTTTTAGCT
Organism: Ryuthela nishihirai; assembly: GCA_038380435.1. NCBI lineage: Eukaryota > Metazoa > Arthropoda > Arachnida > Araneae > Heptathelidae > Ryuthela > Ryuthela nishihirai. Next base: position 116,427,080 of record JAWZYU010000002.1, on the reverse strand, counting down.
CTTAGCGACACTTTTTTTGCACACCATGGGTTAAATGGCCAGGTCACAAGGACCCCGAAGGCTCAGGGAAAGGGAGGGGATGCACTGGAACAGCTGTTGGGAGACAGATGTTAGTCCTGTCAAGGCCATCCAACGTGTTCTTTAACGTGCACAGGGTATGGCTCTCCCACACAATGGGCCACGGCTTAACATCCCATCCGATGGACAGTGGCTTTTCTGAGCCCATTGGTGTCCCCTACTGACCATTGGCAGGTGGGGAATTATTGTGGAGATAAAAATATACATCTGGAATTTACCCTACAAAATAGAGGAAATAGAACAAATACTGCTTGACATATTACAAGTCATCACCTGCCATAACTGCCAACATGACGGCACAGCTTTAGGTAAACCATGTGAATCTGGTAAGGAAGATTGCATTTGGAAAACTAAATCTATATTGTTACAAATCAAGCATTTACCAATATTTCTCTTTTTTGGAGTAGCAAATATATCAAATAAAGGTGCTGAAGAAGGGGGAAAAAACATTCAACATACCTGACATTTGAGATCATCATCCGCTGTTGTTCAGAAGCAACATGCTGAAAAGCCAGAGATTGCATATGCACAGAAATAATTCAATCCTAAACAACCAACCAACCAGTTTGCTGCATTTGCCCCTGTAAGCACATTTCGCAGCAGAACGTGTATATGGAGCTGATTGGTGGTAGTAGCGACTCAGCTCCAGATACAAAATGCCTTTCATTCTTCTCCTTACATATTCTTTGCCTACAATATGTTTCACATAGGAGTAGGAAAACACCAATGCCATCCTCTATTTAGAAGTTATCAATAAAGATGATGCAGAAAACTTGATGACATCAGTAACCGAAAGCCTATCTACGGTATAATGATTTGTTTGCATCTCCCTCCATAATAGGCATGAACTTGTACACCCCATAGAGGCATACAAAATTGCAGCCTTCCATTCTCCTATCAATAGGGCCTTAACCATATCCCAAAATGATAATGAGCATTTGCTGAAAAAAGAAATTCAAAACATTCAATCCATTGCTGCATTCTATGGCTTGCAACCAACAACAATAGAAAAGCTGATCACCAAGTATAGAAACGATAACAGAAAAGTTTCAGCTCTCCTTCCAATCACCTACTCTGAACAGGCAACCTTTGCCAGATAAATATCTTATGTTCTCGTCCTATCTGAATCAGTCTGTAAATTAGATACCAAAATATCAAAATTGTTTTCAGCCCAGCTCTAAATCTGAAGAAAATTATAAAAAGGGACAGAGACATATTTAGCCTGTTTCAAAAATCAGGCATATGCAGATTTACCCTACATTTACTGGATAATTCCGTTGTGTACTATATCAGGAAAACCATATGTTCTCTACAGGAGAGGTTCACAGAGCATCAATCAGATGTCAGCCAAAACAAGCTGACTCCCACTGCCAACCTGGCAATATAACACACAACAACCATAAACTTGGAGCACGTCATACTGCCCGCATGTGCATCCACTTAATACAGAACCATAGTCCTCAAGGCTATTGAAATAATGGCCTCGCTCATCCCCACCTGCAGGGGCGGGGGTGGCTCAGTCGGTAGTGCACCAGGCTCGTAATCTGTACTTCCCAGGTTCGAGTCCCAGCTGGGTCAGCGTTGAGATTTATCTCCGCAAAATTCCCCACCCTGCCCATGGTCAGTAGGGGACACTGATGGGCTTGGAAAGGCCGCCGTCTGTCGGATGGGACGTTAAGCCGTGGCCCCGTGTGCGGGAGAGACATACCCTGTGCACGTTAAAGAACACGCTGGATGGCCTTGACGGGAGGCTACCATCTGTCTCCCAACAGCTGTTCCAGTGGGTCCCCTCCCCCAACCTTCTCTGAACCTTCGGGGTCCATGTGACCTGGCCATTTAGCCCATGGTGTGCAAAAAAGTGCCGCTCAGGTAAAACAACCCAATATAAATCCTAAGAGAGCATTACTGCAAATTCTTTTAAATGATAATCCTGACATTAGTTGTGCTTGCCATCATCATGAATTGAAAAGAGAAATAGAGTTTTTATTACATTTTTACCTATTTATCTGCTCTCTCAAAATCTCAAATTCCTGGGTGATACTGCCCACTAGTGGGTGCTTTTGATTTTTGGTGAGCAATTTGTTGTTACTTACAGATGTTTGATGGCTTTCTAAAGGCAACTGACACAGTTTACAAAATTATTCAAAAGTGTATTAGATTTCTATCATAATGAAAAAGAAAATTTATTTCTGCAATAAATTACAAAGCATGAAAAAATATGTTATTTACTTTGCTGGAATATTTAAGAAGTTTAACGAGATTAATTTGAAACTGAAAGGTAAACTGTGACACTTATTGATTGCAAAAATTATGTCTCTATCAACAAATTAGCTCTAAACATAGATGATAATCACAGCATTACTTGCTGCTCTTTTGACATTTATAAATCAATAAATATTTTGCAGAAAATTTTTCGCTGACATACGGGATATGAATCCACATCTCTCCGAAAACATACCAGAGTATTCTTTCAGTTGAACTAATGGCAGCTCATCTTTTTTCCGCTAATTTTAAGACTAAACTCTATCACTGAGATTTTCAGGCCAACCATTGGCACCATCTATGATCTTGGGTGGCAGCTATTACCTTTATATTGCACAGAGTGAGATGGAAATAAATAATAGTCTCATCACGCTATTTAGTGTTATTAATGATTTAAATGTAGATGATAATCACAGCATTACCTGCTGCTCTTTTAGTCCCGTATGTCAGTGAAAATTTTTTCCGCAAAATATTTATTAAATTAGCTCTATTTAGGCAAAATGTCTTGTAGAAAGAAGTCTTATCAATTCCCAGAACTGTTCTCAATTAAAGATGAATTTTAAAACTCCTGACATAGAGAAATTTGGAAACCATTTACATGCACTGAGAATTGATATGATGACTCAGTTTAGTGACCTAATTTGTAGGTTGATGCATTGATGTTGAATCCATTTGAAGTAAGTGTGTATGATGTAACGTGCCAAGAGGAAGTTTTCAGATTGTGCCATGATGATGAATGCAAAGCCAAATTCAACTAAGGTGTTTATTTACAACTTTGGAAGAGCAAGATGTCCTCTGTCTATCCACAATTGTGGAGTAAAATTTCATTAATCCTACTAGCTTTCCTGACCTCGTTTATAGTTGAATGGGGTTTCAAAGCAGTCATTTGTCTTCTGCCAAAAGAAATTGCTTGTGCATAGCAGAAAGAAGAGATCTTCCTTTGACCCCTGTCAACTTTAAGGCTTGACATTGAAGTTCTGGTTAAAGGATAACAAGCACAAATTTTGCATTAAAAATGAAAAAAATTTTTTAAATTATTTCGCATTTTTATGGATAAGCAAGCAAGAACAAATTTTATTTGATATCGTATTTAATTTTAAAATTATAATGAATGATTAATAGTATTGCAAGGTGACAATTTAACACATGTTATTTATTATGTAGTAAGCAATTTGTTAGCATCTATATGTTGTAATAGCTTAGAACTAGAATTTTTTTTGGTTGGTGAAATCCAATCAATATAGGTCCATATGGCAACATCAACAAATGTTCATCTTTTATAACCACATGATGAGCAAGTTTTCATATTGGAAGTTAGAAGGATGATGGTTTGAGTAATAATAAATTCATAAATCTTTGATATTTCATTAAGGTTCTATATGGATATATGCAAATCTGTAAAAATGCTGTAAAGCAAAAGCTGGTGATCCATTGAATCAAGTGAAGAATCATTATATGCCACACAACACAAGTAAAAACGTTATTATTTAATGATATTATCAAAATTTTCTTTGTTCTGCAGAAATTCAGCTTATTTTTGCTATTTTTTGTATTTTTGTTTTATTATTCAGCCTAGTTAAAGATATGTTATTTTTTAATGGAGAGAAAAAAATATTTTTCTATAGATATCAAGTAATCAGTACTCCAACAGATATCTTCATGATAATGGAATATGTTTCTGGTGGAGAGCTTTTTGACTATATTGTGAAGCATGGCAAGGTGAGAAATTCATTGCTTAAAATAGTTTTTCATTAAGAATTATAATAGTACTGTAAATCTAAAGCATTTACGAAAGTAAAATAAAATTTGTGACTCTACATTCTGGTGCTTAAATATGTCAGTTGTTAAAATTGTCAGTTATATTTAAATCAATGGAAGAAGAGTTTATATCAGGTTTGAAAGTAAATCAAATTTAGTGAAATTATTTTATTAAACTTAAGTTACTATATATTGATATTTTTTTACTTAATTTGTTATACCCCAAATTAATTTTTTTCTAAAATTGAAGTAAAAAGATACATGTTGCTCTATAATCATTCATGATTATGTGTTTCCTCTGATCATTTCTGCTAACAAGAGACAGCTCCGATGTTTTATGTGCTTATGGACATCACTAAATATAATTCCCCTAACACCTTTATTTCTATCACATACTTCGCATGGATATGTGCTTTAATGCTTTACTACTCTGCTTTTTTTATATTTTGAAGGATAAAAAAAGAGTTTATATCAGGTTTGAAAGCTAATGCTAAATGTAACAGCACCTTAGAAAAGTGGTTCTCAAATACTTGGAATCCATGGACACCGTAGCAACATATTACATACTCGAGGACCCTCATCATCCACATTTAAATTATCTATCAGTTTAAAATAGATTCAAATAAAATAATTGAAAATATTTTAATGTTGTACCATGTGTACGAAATGTTTACTACCTGTTACAATGTGTTTTTTTTTTCCTCATCATTTAATTGTTATTTTTGCCTTCCTATTATAGGGGCAGGGATGGCTCAGTCAGTAGTGTGCCAGGTTCTTAATCTGCAGTTCCCAGATTCGAGTCCCAGCAGGGTCAGTGTTCAGATTTATCTCCCCAAAACTTCCCACTCTGCCCACAGTCAGTAGGGGACACCGATTGGCTTGGAAAAGTTGTTGCCAGTCAGATGTGGCATTAAGCCTTGGCTCTGTGTGCGGGAGAGCCATACCCTGTGCGTGTTGAAGAACACGTTGGATGGCCTTGATGGAAGGCTACCATCTGTCTCCCATCAGCTGTTCCAGTGGGTCCCCTCCCCCAACTTTCTTGGGGTCCTTGTTGACTTGGCCATTTAGCCCATGATGTACAAAAATGTGGCACTCAGAGGTAAAACAACACAACCTTCCTATTATAAGTTAGAAAAATATTATTGTGAACCACAATTTGAGAACCATTTCTCTTTGTTACATTCTTTCCCTTAGCATGTTAATATCAGAAATATGCAAACTAGTCAGTCCACACCATTGCCTTTGTGAATAAGTGTTGCTTTGACTGGTGCCTACGTAATGGGAATGCCTGCTGATTTCAAGACGTGAAGCGACAGCAGCGCTAGTTACATTTTCGTCCACTTGGCCATACTATTTTGCGCTGGCGATCCGCTGTTTTACTTGTTACTTGCTTCGTAGCAGTATACGTTATTACCCTGTTTACCGCTTGCTTCAAAATTGGATTTTGATATGGATTTGTTCATAAGTAATTATTTACTATTCTGTCTATTTCTACTGTTTTTAACTAGAAGTCTGAACGATGATGCAGTATTTTGTGATGTTTTGCAGAAGTGAATCTCAGTTTCTATCAAATCTATTCCAAATTGGATCTGCAAGACAGGTGACTGCATCATATATGTTGGCAACGTAACGATAACATGAGTAATTGGAAAAAAATTCTGAAATAACTTTTGAATAAATAATATTTTGAAATAGCAGAACCCTTTACAATATATGGAACTGAGTTACACTGCCCTAACAAAATATTAGAGAATTTCTGTGTTATGTGAATGGGAATCTTACTATAAATTCAAGATTATAATTTTATCAATTTAAATCTCGTTTTTCAACAGCATTAGTCTAGTATTTAAGGATTCATTATTCCTGTTTGTATCTCTGAGAAAGATTCTAGTTTATTGTACTTGATTAGTCATCTGTCTGATTCTTTACCATATGACTTCGACCAGATCGCTATATACTTGCCATTAGCGTAGGTTAGTTTACCGCGGAACACTGCTGCCCTCATGTGCATGCTTGCTAACATGGAGAATCACAGAAATCGACAGGCATTCCCATTATGTAGGCATTGCTTTGACTATACTTAAATAAAAGTTAAATATCCCCTCAAGCTGGGGGCGGGGGTGGCTCAGTCGGTAGCACGCCAGGCTCGTAATCTGTAGTTCCCAGGTTCGAGTCCCAGCTGGGTCTGCGTTGAGATTTATCTCCGCAAAATTTCCCCGCCCTGCCCACGGTCAGTAGGGGACACCGATGGGCTTGAAAAGGCCGCTGTCCGTCGGATGGGACGTTAAGCCGTGGCCCCGTGTGCGGGAGAGACATACCCTGTGCACGTTAAAGAACACGCTGGATGGCCTTGACGGGAGGCTACCATCTGTCTCCCAACAGCTGTTCCAGTGGGTCCCCTCCCCCAACCTTCTCTGAGCCTTTGGGGTCCTTGTGGCCTGGCCATTTAGCCCATGGTGTGCAAAAAAGTGCCGCTCAGAGGTAAAACAACCCAAAATCCCCTCAAGCTACTTGCCACAGAGGTCTGACAGGAACCTGTTAGTTTAATATGCCATAGGGAAGACTGTGAGAAAAGAGAGACCTCAGCAGAAGGATAACACAAACATCCATGCCTTATCCAGAGCCAAACCCAGGTACATTTACATAAAAAATGTAACGAGAAATTTTTGGAAAAAAATGAGTAAACATTTTAAAATTTTAATCAGGCATTTGAAATTAAATGGTTGTCTTATATTAATGTTGTATTATATAATAATATATAATTACACCATTAATATAAGGTTGATTTATAATTGGGCAAATACAATATGCATTCTCCATCAATAATATACCACTATTTGACTCTAAACTTTAATGTGAAACAAAGTTTTTTTTTATTGTATAGATTACAAAGTAAAAATCGAATTCATAAAGCTTATATAAATGTTGTCATATTATAGTTGTCTTTAAGCTTTAACACATTTATTTATCTAAGCTGCATATATTTATTGCTTTGTACTGAATAAATTAGAAAGTATTAAAAATTTAAATCCCCATCACCCTAGTGCTAAATGTGTGGCAAATATAAGATAAAAAAAATTTAAAAGCAGTAACTTTATATCTAATAGATGACATTACTGATAAAAAAAAATTCTACCTCACATTCTAATGAGCCTGCGTTCAAAATGATAATTAGATGTTGTGCCAGATATCTATTGGGTACCAGATAACATTTAACTGAATTAAAAATTAAACTCTGTTAAAAAAAAAGTTTAGAGCAATTTGAAATATTAATCATCATTATCATCATCCTCAAGCAGTCCTGGACTACAGAGGTACTAAATATGGAATAGGCAAAACCTTTAATGAATATTGCAAGTGATTTATTTATGATAGAAATTTCAGTGGTAGAGTGTGAAGAGATATTCCACTGACAGCAACAACCTGTCTCCTGTTCTCAGAATGGGGTGTATGTATCCAAGCTTTCGAAAATTATTTTTGGAAATAGAATATTTTTTATAGGAGTAAAAGTTGTAATTAGGGCTGAATTGCAAAGGCTTTGTTGACCATGGATTTGAGACCTGTATATTTTTGGTACATGACTTAGTTGAGATGCGAGGGGCATTCAAAAAGTTCTTGACATGCATCTGCAGAACAACACTCACTGCACTTATCTCAACTAAACTTTTACTGTCTTTCAAAGTATTCCCCTCCAGCATCTATGCAAAGTTGCAGACATCAATGCCAATTCTGAAACACTTGGCGGTACTGCTGTTGGGGAATACTCCGCAATTCTGAATAAACACATTTTGCAAGGTCTCTTGAAAAAGGTTTTCCAACAAGTTCCTTTTTAATTTTTGGAAGCAACCAGAAATTTCATAGTGCAAGTCAGATGAATATGCTGGATGGGGTAGCTGTTTGATTTTTTCATGCTCCAGATAGGCTGTCAGTTGCTGGGTTTTGTGAGCAATGGCATTATCATGAAGAAGAATCCTTCACATGCCTGTTGTTGGATGCTGCTCCTTCATCTCTTAACCATTTTGGGCAAAACAATGTTAGTGTAGTATTGACCATTTGTAGTCATTTTTTCAGGTAAAGTATCCAGCTACCACTCCTTGGAATTTGAAAAAAATTGTGAACATCCTCTTTCTTGCGCAAAAGTTTTGTCAGAGGATTTGGGGAACAGATCATCTTCCATATCAACTAATAAATCAGCACTAAGTTCCTTTTTAATTTTTCCAACAAGTTCCTTTTTAATTTAAAAAAAAAAATTGAATCGATGCTAAAGTGCTGATTTATTAGTTGATATGGAATACGTCGAGCTTATTTCATTATTTAGTTCATCTTCCATAACCCAAATATAGTTGTTTATCTTTTGGGAGTTGTATAATAATAAAACCATGTCTATCACCTGTGACAATGTCTATTAATTGTTTGGGTCACTAGGTTCCAACATTGCCAGCATCTCCTTGCAAGAATAGATTCTAGCCCTTTTTTACTGTTCTATCAGTTTGTGGGGTACCCGTTTGAGCACAAATCTTTTGGAACTTTAAATGTTGATGAATTATTGTTCCCACATTGCCAATTGATACACTGACATATAAACTTATTACCTGAGCGGTGATGTGTGGGTTTTCTTTAACGAGTTGACATACAGCAATAATGGTTCTCTTGTTCACAGCCTCCTTCAGTTTTCCTGCATGAGAGAAGTCTTCGAAGCTTTGCTGAATTTGCACCTCTGAATTTGCGCATCCATCCTGTAACAGTGCCATATGAACAAGCATAATTCCCATGTGCTTGTGATAAATCAGCATGATTTTTTTCACGTCTTTCCCAAATTGCATCCTTGTGAAAATGTAAAATCTTTCCCCATCTCTGGTAGGCTCCATAGCAACAACACACAGAGATCATAGACTGAACTTTACGCACCACTAGCGAAGAGAGAAATGATGAAATGGCCTTTGTTTTTAACACATAATGACAAGTTTAGACAAGCTTTCAAACAAGTCATAGTTTGTTAAGTTTGGAGGAGCAGTACAGATTTGTCAAGAACATTTTGTACACCTGTATCTTAAGCATATTAATATTTTAGTCAAGAGGTGTGAAAGGTTTGATTCTGCTATTGATGATGAGATTGCTGATAAAAGTAGATAACTGGTAAGGCTGAAAATTGACCTATGTTGAAGTTTATAAGAATGACATCCATTGAGATGCAGAGTAGAAATCGTGCTAGTAATATATTGTGGAAGGTAAGTCAGTACATTTCTAATATGCAACATATTGGCTGTGGTTTCTGTAATTTTCACCATCCTATCATTATTACATTGGGCAACAAATTTTCATAAAAGCATGCCTCTGAGATAAAAGTAGCCATTTCTTAAAGATTTCAAGGTGCTGAACACAAATATGGCAGTGAAAATTAAAAAATTGGCTTCTATTTCTGAGAAATTCGCAATAGTTTCTTGTAGAGCAATACGTGCATATGACGTGTCGGTAAAACTCCACTTCTACTTCCAATGTCACTTTGCCCATCGCTTGTACAGCTGCTCAGGATTGTCTTTGGCGAGCATCCAACAGTAGTCGGCAAGCATTGAAGTGGACCAGTTTCCTTGGTATTGTTTCTCCATTGTTGCACCGTCCTGGTGAAACTGTTCACTCTGCTCATCACTAACCATGCCGCAGTTGTCGGGGAAGAAATCTAAGTGGGAATGGAGAAAGTGGATCTTTAAGGACATGTTGCAGCCAAGTTTGTGATGCAGAGACAACATGCCCTTAACCAGTTTCTTGTAGTTGTCTGCCCTGACATTCCTGAGGAATTTAGTTGACACCAGACAAAACGCATCCCAGGCTTTTTTCTCGTCACCCTGAAGTAGGTTGTCGAACATCTGGTCTCTGAACAGCTCGCGGATCTGAGGACCCACAAAAAATTCACTCTTTAATTTTCGCTTGTACGTCAACTTATTCGCTGAGTCGAGGAAATTTGTCGGCCAAGTACTTGAAAGCTGATGCAGTCTGATCTATGGTTTTACAGTTTTTCATTACACCAAGTTTGATGTATAGGGACAACAGCAGGGTTTTGTGCGTTTCTGCCAGTGCTGGGTATTCCACATTCTTTTCTCCGACCTTCAGAGATTTCCTCTGAGGCCAGTTTCTATTCACATAGTGCAAAGTCTTTTCTCGGCTGTCCCATTCACATAAGAAACAGCAGTACTTCGTATATCCCAGCTGCAGATCCATCAACAGAGCCACTGCATTCAAGTTGAAACAGAGATGCCAGCCATACAGAGATAAACAGCTGGGTTGAAGACAGTTCAATAGCTGTTTTAGGTTGTCGAAGGTTTCTTTCACATAGACAGCATGTCCGACCGGAGTGGATGGAAGTCTATTTTCATTATGCAGCAACACCACCTTGAGACTCAATTTCGAGGAGTTGATGTATAGTCGCCATTCTTGAGGGTCATGTTTAATTACAAGGGCATTCAGCAGGCCATCTACATCAGAGCAGAACACAAGGTCATCTTCCTTTCTGAAGTAAGGCACAAACTGCTCATGACGAGTTCGAAACAAAGTCACTAGGACATTTTCCTTGAGAAGATTCCATTGTTTAAGTCTTGATCCAAGTAACTCTGCTTTGGCCTTGGACAGCTCCAGATCACGAACAAGATCATTCATTTCTTCTTCGATGAGAATGTGTGGCACAGATGATGCACCATGGCAGATGTATGGATCATCATTAGGTACTGAAAGCTGCGGAGAACTCAATGTTGGTTCGCCTCCCTCCTCCTCATCTGAATCGATGGAAAATTCTTTTGGAGGTTCAGGAACGGGAAGGCTTTCGCTGTGCGAAACTGGTTGGAGAGAAGATTGTATATTCGGGTATGCTATTGTCCACTTCTTTTTCCTTGTGATGCCCCCAGAAACAGGTGGAACCATGCAGAAGTAGAAGTCATTTGTGTGATTGCTTGGCTCTCTCTGAACCATGGGAACAGCAAACAGCATTGCCACTTTTTCGCCTTTCAGCCACTTCAGAAGATTTTTTGCGCAAGTACTGCAGCATGTGTGTGAGGCCCAGGCCTTGTCCTAGTCTCCGATCTTGCATCTAAAATAAAACTTGTGCGCCGCTTTCACTATTGGAGTGATGGCCCTTTTCTGGCTTGCAAATGTCACTTCCCTGAAAATATAACAAAATGTATCTGCACTATTAACACAGTTACTAGGCATCACTACTGCTGGATTAAAACTGCAAGGATCACTTGTATTGTACTTATGACTCAGGGGTAAATGGTAGTCACTCAAAAGACATGCTCACCCTACAAGACGTCGCTTACAACTAACTATTGCATCATCTTTTGTCCACGATCATAAAGCTGCAATGTCATGGCTCAACTACATTGCATTGATGCAATGCCTCTGGAGGTTGTGTGTATAGCACGCTGATGCAATATGTTGTAATCTGGAGTTTAAAATACAGTGTTGCGAAATGGTTACCTATGTACTCAATGCGGACTGATTCATTTATATATGACCATCTCTGTCTCTCCTAAACAAGAGCCAATCGACAAATTTTATTGTCATTTTCGTGTTCAGCACCTCGAAATTAGTTAAGATTGGCTATTTTCATTTCAGAGCCTTTTTATGTGTTGCCCAGTGTTATTATATGTACTTACTGTATGTAAGAATAGAAACTGCAGTAATTAGATGCAATTTAACATTTATTTTTACTAAAATCTTTATATCTTTTTATTACTGCAAATTTCTGTATTTTGATGCTTTTAGTTAATTACAATGTTTTATAGAGACTATTAATTTGTTAAATTTACTAATGAATGTAGAAAACTAGCAATTACAGAAAGTATATATGTGTTTGATGACATGTTGTTATCATCCTTTGTAGTTGAAAGAAGGAGAAGCACGAAGATTTTTTCAGCAGATAATTTCTGGCGTAGATTATTGTCATCGTCATATGGTTGTTCACAGAGATCTTAAACCAGAGAATTTGTTACTTGATCAAAATCTTAATGTTAAAATTGCTGATTTTGGTAAGTACTATCTTATTCATGTCTTAATATCACATATTTGCAGCATATGTAAGTAAAGTGGTCTCAATGTTAAAAATGGGTTATATATCAAAAGTTTGTAACTCTTTTGTTGGAAACTTGTAACTCAATTTCCCATACACACAATGAGATAAGTGGTGATTAGATTCCTAAACAAGCCCATAAAAGCTTATGTGACTCACAATTAAGCTGAAATACACATTTGCGGTGACTAATATTACAAAGCAGTACTGTTGTAATACTGGTGAAAGCAAAGCAGAAAATCAAATTCAGTAGCAAATTGTGTGATTCCATTTTGAAAGCATTTCTTTGATGCAAATGTATCACCAGCAAAACTCTTACACTTCTTAGCCATATTTTTTTTTACTCACAATATGAATGATACACATTGCTCTCACTCAAAGAATTGTGAACAAGTAACTGAATAAGGCTTCTTGTGCACCACTCATAAGAAAATGGTATACTCCTTATTTTGTCAGAGCCATTGACTAGCTGTTGAAAAATGTAAATATTAAACTGCACTCTACTGTTACCATATCTTAAAGAGTTTATATATATATATGTGGATATTCATAAGTCTTACATTTATAACTCTGGGACCTGTAAAATATAACCATATGCATCCTCTATCATGTTGCTATAATGGAAGATTTCAATCAGTGAATCGCCTGTGCCAACCTTCTCTAAGCCCTTGAGGTCCTTATGGCCTGGTCATTTCATCCATTGTTTGCAAAAAGTGCTGCTCAGAGATAAAAATCCAACTTTTATCATAGCTAAATAGGCCCACTTGAAATGGTGTGAGAAGGTAGCCAGGATCCAAGAACAATGGAGGCATCCTGCTCGTGGATGACTATAGATTTTCTCTAGAGTCAGCAGATGTATATTGATTTGGAGAGGGATGGAAACCTGCAATCAGGCCCATATCATCATCAAGAGAAGTGCATTTAATGGTTGAGATATGACTATGGGTCAGGTTTTCATTAAGTTGTCATGCATGTTTTTGATGGAGATTCTGTGATTGCTCTGAAATATTGGGATGGAATTCTTGATCTTATGTCAAGCCCTATATTGGTGCAGATGGTGATGAATTCCTGTAATTGATGATAATGCCCTTCCACACAGAGCAAGACTGACCAATCAGTATCTTGAGAAAGTATCCAATGAATGGAGTAGCCTACATTCTCTCCAGATTTCAACCCAATAGAACAGGGATGCCCAACACATAGCTCATGAGTCATATGGAGCTCACACAACAATTTAAAGTTATTTGCAAAGACTATTTAAATTCTATCATTTCTTAGATCAATTTCTGGAGTGTTAGCTTATGTAATGTGAATATTATGTTAATATGTTATATGTGAGGAACTGAAATAATTATTTATCAAAATCTAAATTAATTTTTCATAAAAAACATTTTAGTAATATTTCAGCCATCATATGCAATTTTAGATCTTTTATATATAGGTAACATACAGGTATTAAAACCAGGTGGCTTGCAAAAAATCTTCAGTTGTCAAAGTGGCTTATGGTAATTTACTTGTTATACAGTGCTGCAATAGAACATCTGTGAATGTCCCAAAGAGGTGCATTGCGCCCTTCACCCTCCAGGGCTCGAGTCTGGTCTTACTGCTCAATGGACTTTATTGCTTTCCCATTCTTTGAATTAGCATATTGAGGGCAGGAATCAATACTATCTGGCTGCATAAGTGCTGTAGCAGGCCACATTCCCTATGAAGTGTACATTTTGTATTCAAACCTACCTCTTTTTCATGTACTTATTATTTTTTTAGGGTATATGTAAACCATTTTGACACAAATTTTTATAACTTATACAACATTATCTTTATATCTTCCTGTGATATTTGATTAAATTTGTCAAAATATATTTCAAGATATGCACATTTTATTGACCCATGCTTAACTTTTGATGATAATTATAAATTTGTTATTTGTTATTATTATATATCTACTCCAGAAAATACTTCATTTTTCACAAATACAATTGGGGTGTGTTAAGTTTGAGTGGTATTTATATTACAACTTTAAAAGTATTGTTTGCAACAGTGTTGTATGTATAGTTTCACTATTTGAGAGAAAAATTTTTTTGCATTTCTACATTTATTGATTTAATATACAGAATTTTGTTTGCTTATAAATAAAAATCTCTTATTCTTGTCAGCAATTTTAAAATATTGGACTTTTACACTTCTAACAGTTTTCAACTAACTATGCAAGGTGTTTATACTAAGCCTAAATTTTTACATAATCTGATGATTTCAAATCAAATTTTAAAGAACAGAAGTTTATTGTAATAAACATTTAATACTAGAGATGCAATTTTTGCATCAAAGCAATTCGAACAGAATGGAAAAATGTTTATAAGGAAAGATGAGTCAGAAGTGGCAATGACTTCCGTGGCATAGTTTTGGGGTGAGTTGTAATAGTAAGCTTATGTTAAGTTTTAATCACTTTTATCCCCTTAAAAGTAGCTAATACAGTGAGCTCAGTACCTTTCCCACTGCTGAAAACACCTCTGAAACTTGTGTTTTGTGATGTTCAGCATCTCTTTCGATTCTGCTTGAATCACTTTGACACAGTCAAATCGTCAACCCTTAAGGTGAAACTTTATCTTGGGAAAAAGAAAAAGTCACAGGGGATGAGGTCTGGTGAGTAGGGGTTGGTGGGGGACCACCACCACCACCATGTTATTTTTGGCTAAAAACTGCTTAACAGACAGAGTGGTGTGGTCTGGTGCATTGTCTTGATGCACCACCCAGTCATGGGCATGCTATTTTCTGGACATTTCAGCCTCATACTCACCCTCAAACATTTCAGGACCTTGATATAATAGTTGTATTGGTTCACCGTTTGACCTGTAGGAACAAACTCCTTGTGCATGATTTCCTCCACATAAGAGTAACAAATCATCATACTCTTCATGCGGGCTTTTCACCTGCCCACTTCCTTTGGTCACAGTGAGGGAGTACTCTCCCATTGGCTCTTCACCTGCCTTACTTTCTTTGGTCATAGTGAAGGAGAACTCTTCCACTAAGATGATTGTTGCTTGGTTTCTGGTCATACCCATAAACTCAACTTTCATCACTAGTTTCAACTTTAGAAAGGAAATTTAAGTCCTTTTTTATTACTTCTGAAGGTCCCTGCACAGAGTGAGGCAGTGTTGTCTTTGGTCCTAAGTCAGTAGTTGCATAAATTTGGCAGCAGTCTGCCTCCTGTTGAGTTCTTCCATTGGAATCCATTTGCACAATCCATATGTTAGTCCAACAATTCCACGGTTGTCATTAATCTTTCATTGATGGTCCTCATGGATGGCCTGATGCACTTTCTCTCCATGTCTGTTCGGCTTATTAAGGGCTGATGATGTTTGGAATCTTCCACTAATGTTTTCCCATGTTTAACACATGAGAACCACTCAAGAGTGTGAGTTTGGCTCATGGGATCATCACTGAATGCTGTTTAAGCATTTCATGAATCTCTGAAGCAGGTTTGAAGTGCTTGAAAAAAGAATTGACGGAAATGCGCTGTTCTTTCGTGTTTTCCATTCTTCTGTTGAAAAAAAAAAGCAGCATAAACGTACTAAAAGGCTCATAAAGAAGGCTTGATTCCAACTGTCAATGTGAAATTTCCAGACTGCTTGACAGAAGGGTAGTCTTATGATACCTGGTGGCAGAAGTTGGAACTATTCCTATATGGACTACACATAATAAGTCCAGGAACTCTTGGATTGCACCATGTATATATTACCAATGTTTATGCACACACAATAAGCAATATTAATACTGTAAAATTAATGAAAACCACCAGTGTTTATGCACATACATAGTGAGCATTTATGCTGCTGGACAAATTGCAACTTGTTTAGCAGCAATTGGTGATATCCAAATTACATCATGGCTTTATGATGTTACAGTGGGCCAGGGGCAACATTACAAGGGGACATGACTATAATGTATTAACAAAGTTACAATGAATTGACATTGTTAACTGTACTTATAAAATTTTGCATATTTTTGAAGGTCCCAGATTTCTGATATCGGGAATTTTAAGGTTGTAATATACTAATAGTTTATCTGTAATAATGAATAATATTTAACAGTGAGCTTAATTTTTCAAATTTCAATTTTCACCAAATTTTATCCCTAAGGTTTGTCCAATATGATGATGGATGGAGAATTTTTGCGTACCAGTTGTGGTTCTCCTAATTATGCTGCCCCAGAAGTTATTTCTGGCAAGTAAGTAATGGTAAACATTTCTCAGTTTTGTGTTAATAGATTACATTAAATAATTAAGTCATTTGGTTCAAAACCAGCATCTCTACTTTTCAGTGCTGAGAATCTAATAGTTTTTCTATTAGATCTTAATATTAAATGTAAAGAATTTAAATGATTTTCTGTGTTATTAAGTATTGCTGCTTATTGCCTTCTGCATAATATTAGAAAAGTCTTTTCTGGGGCAAAAAAGTGAAATGCTGATTGTATATTTTAAAATTAGATTACCCAGTCAGCCTTTAAAGCAGCATTATTCAGCTTATAATTGATAATGCTTTATTATTGTAAGGTGTCCATGTGAATCAGTACTTTTAAATGGTAATATTTGCAAGGTATCGTATCCTTGCTGCTCATCTGTGACAGCAGTCCATTTGAGATAGGAGGAAAAACTTAATAATCTTTATTTTTTGATAACAACGGAATATACAATACTGGACATGTCTGGCAATCTAGAGTGGAGTTAAATTATTAGCAAATATTAACTATACTTCATAATTATTGTCAGGTTCCCAACTTAACTATCTGGCAAACTTGAAAAATTAAACTTTTAGGGGATGTTTTTTTTTTGGTTCCTAACAGAACTAGCTCATTTGTTGTTAATATATGATTGATCATATTTTTATCCAACTCATCATGTGAAACCCTGTGTATTTATAAATGTCCCAATGTTCGTAGTAATTCTCAAACCATTTATCTATCTGTAAGTAACAGGTAAGACAGGTAGATGTTTCCCATTGCCATTGAAGCTGTTAATGCCAAAAGGACCTATCAGTCCTGCCCAAAGGTCAGAGTTAGTATGAACTTGAGCACTGAAGTCACCTAACACAAGAGTAAATATTGAAATCTACAGTATACATTGTATTCAATATCTTAGGAGATATAACCCTAAATGCTACATATGTTCCCAAGCAACCAGCAGTCTTAGTAACAATTATACCACCTCACCATGCTTGATAAAGCCGACAAGCAGTTAGCAGAATGCTTCACAGAATCCCTTTTTAACTTTAAGTTGATTTTAACTTGTGATGTTAAAAGTTTTGTTGTACATTGGTTTTAACCTAGTGTAGCATAAATAGTAGGAAAATAAATAGCCTTGCATACTGTCCTTCATGCAACTGCAGGCAATATCATCCTTGTGAATTATGACATCAACTAACATCTTAACTGTACAAGTATAAAAGTGATCCTACTGGATAAAAACGGACTGCAGAGAAACTGGAAGGTACTACGTACAGCACAGTAGCTATAGATTATGCACCTATAAGTGAATAGCATCAAAACATCCAGATGTGCCTGCAGCAAATCAACTTGGCAGTTACAACAAATTGAGTTCAAGTAGTAGGCCACCAATTGCTGACATTGATACATCTGCCAACTGTATACCCATTTGCCAGCTGATTCCAAGTGATCAGAACTAAGAACTTGTCAGTGGAGTTTCTGCTTTATTCTCCTAATAAGACAAACAATAAACCTAAAATATTAGCAATATACTAGATAGATCTGTATGATGAATCTTGATGTTCAACATAAATTTATAATGTTAAATAGTTGCTGTTGACCTTGTAAAGAGTTTAGCTGATAGTTAGGCTCCTTTCAGTACTGTATGTATAGTTAGTAGATCTAAACCATATTTTTTTGGTGAGGTGGGATAATTGTTACTAAGATTTCTGGTTGCTTGGGAAACAGATGTAGCATTTAGGGTTATGTCTCCTATGATATTGAATACAATGTAAACTGTAGATTTTAATATTTATTAAATATACACCCAATTCTGTTTTTACACAATAGATAGGTTCCTGAAAAAAATGTGTAAAAAAAAATACAGTGCATATGAAAAAATAGAAGATTGGTTCCAGACGTGAAAACCCAGTACAAATAAGTTGTTTTCAAACAAATCTTATCAAAATCTTTAATTAAATCTTTATTTGATTTTTATTCATTTAAATGCATTTTTTATTTTATAAACTTTTAAAGATAATTATATGTACATATATAAAGTAAATTATCCTTCATAAAGAAAATGTCACTAATTCAAGAAGAAAAAGGTGCAAAAAAATATGACTTGCATATGCTTATTAACTAGATTTTATTCGTTGTCAGTTTCTGACAATAGACGCATTCATTTGTGTAAGACGAATTAAATCACTTTCATCGTTTGAAACATTTTGGCCATCGTGTTCATACTCCAATGGTGAAATGCTCTCTGTGACATGGGGAACCAAATTATCACTTGTTTCCAGTGATTCTGAAGTTTGATCAGTTTTGACAACGAACTCTGTAATCAATTGTTGAGATCCTGCTTTGACTAGATCTTTGTATAATTCTTGATAACGCGCCATACATGACTTCAGTTCACTTTTAAACTGCTCAGCTCGTTCGACAATGGGATCATGTGTAAGAAAAGGACTTTCCAATTTACTAGCCATTTGAAGCCCTTCTTTAATTAAACCTGCAGTGAGTGGAACCTCTTCATCACCATCACTTTTTTCTTTTTCATCAAGAGTCTCAAGGACAACTTCAATTATTTCATCTTCGCTAAGAGCTTTGTCAACCAGCAGTTCATCAATATATGCAAACGATAAATCATTGAATCCTTCTCCACCAACTGCATGTGCTAAAGTGATGATATTAGGATATTCAGTCGTATTTGGGGGTACAGGAACTTTTCTTTTTATATATCCTGGCCAAATAGCTTTCCAGCATGCATTTAAAGTTGATGGTTTTAATTCTGATAACATCAATCCAGCATGTCTGATACAATCTAAAATAGAAAATTTCTTCCACACATCAATAACTGTTAGTGTTTTATCCTTATCTAGTTTATCCAAAATGTTTTGGAATGTTTGTCTTACATAGTAAGTTTTAAATATGACAATTATACCCTGGTCTAGTGGTTGTATTAAGGATGTTGTATTAGGTGGCAGAAAACAAAATTGCACATTTGGGTGTTCCAAAACAGGATGGCCAGGTGCATTGTCTATAATCAATAGAACTTTAAATTCGAGATTTTTTTCCTTCAAATAGTGTTTAACTTCTGAAACAAAACATTTATGGAACCATTCATTAAAAATTTCTTTTGTAACCCAGGCTTTTTTGTTTGCCATCCAATACACTGGCAATTTATTCAAATTTACACCTTTCATTGACGGGATCGTTTGATGAGCAGCAGTTTTAACATACGAACTTCTGAAGCATTGCTGCAAAATAGAAAGGTCACACAATCCTTAGCTGCTTTAAAGCCACCAACAGTTTTTTGTGATTTTGCTACGTAGGTTCTACTCAGCATTTTTTTCCAAAAAAGACCAGTTTCATATGCATTCCAAACTTGATCAGGAGTGTATCCACCATCTTCAATGATTTGGGTCAATTTTGGATAAAATTCTTTAGCAGCTGGCTCATCTGCAGATGTAACTTCACCTTTTATCTTTACATTATGAAATACATGTCTTTGAAGAAATCCTGCAAGCCAACCTGTACTTGCAGAAAATTCATAATTTTTGTTTAACTGATATGTGGTTGATTCCATTTCTTGTATCTGCTTATATATTCGTAATGCCATCTGTTTGGTATTTCCGTCTAGAGGTATTCTTTTTCGTGAGTTATCTTCTATCCACATTACTAGTGCCTTTTCCATCTACACTTTTACAATATCTCTCATGTACAATGCTACTTAGCACTCAGTTTTGTTCCAGAAAGCACAGATTTTCTAATAGCATCATTTTTCTTGATGGTTCTTATGGTAGCTTTGTTCAAACTGAAATATTTACCTATGGATGTTGAACCTCCTCCTGTTGCAAGACGATCTAAAATTTGAAACTTAGTATCCAAAGAGAGCTTTCCTTTTCTTCTTTTGTATAGTTGAATTATTCAACATCATGGTAAGGCTTACAAAAAATATTTGAATTGTAGTTAATAAATCAGATGATGGAAAATTGTAAATTACTTATCAGCAAAATTTAATAAATTTATATTACACACACAAAACTTCAAAAAGCAAATTTTTTTTTTTTTGATTTCTTCTATGAAACATCTGAACACTTCTAACTTTAAACACGAAATGAGAGACCACCAAGACTAACATATGTATTGAAGATAAAATTGAGGGGAATTCCCAGAACTCATTGTTGCTATTTTATTGCAAATGAAGTAGGTTTTGTACAATTTCATAAATTAGAGAATAAAATAGAGAAAACTTGTTGTGTAGTTATGTTAGTGTAGTTTTTATTTTGGGTATTTTAGTGCACAAAATGTGTATCTATAGTACATTTTTAAAGTTAAAACTACTTCAAAAAATGTGACCATAAAAGCTGCATCTTTGTTATAAATGTAAATTCTAGGAATTTTTTTCTTGAATAGGAATATTTTTTCAGATTTAAATTCAAATGGAGATTTTTAAAAATGCGCCATTTGAACCATGTTAGATCAAAAAATAAATCGTGTAAAAAGAGAATTGGAATTTTTTTCTAAACCGTGTTAAATCAAAATCCATGTAAAAACAGAATTGAGTATATATACATTGTGAATAGGACTTATATTTTATAAGCACAAGAGTGACATCTACTTTCTAGACAGAATTCAAAATATGCTGAAGATATCTGCAAAATTTATCTTGTTCTCTTCAAAGTCCTCAGCCAGGGCATAACAGATAATATTTCAGTCTTTAACCCTTCCAGTGTCCAGCCTGAAAAACTGATTTCCATCCAGAAGCCAAGCTATTTTCTCCCTATGCTCAGCCAAAAAAAATCTTAGAACTTTTTTGCCAAATAACTAATGAAAGGAATTATGGCATGTTGTATGCCAAATTAATCATAAATAACAAAAGTTTATTTAAAAAAAATAGAAATGATTACAATGCACATGAATTAAAATTAAAGCTATTTAATTCTCTATGACACTTTTTTTTTAAGCACTCCAACACATGGACTATGCTATCAAGTATCAATAATTATTAAGGAGAGATTTACGTACTATGCCGTAGAGGATGGTAGTAACAGGAACTTCCAGGATGCTTTCAATGACAAATTTAATAATTGACGTTCTGGCCAGAAAGTGACGTCTCAGTGGAGATTAAATGAAGGATAACAGCTGCCAATGGTCTACCTGCCTTGGCGAAGGAAATAACTATTTATACTTTTGATAGCATAGAGTGCTTAAATAAGTTTTCTGATCCACAACACGCGTTTCGCGCTCTTCCTATCGGCGCTTCGTCAGGTGGGAAGTGAGGAGCTTAAGCTAATGCAGGAGAGGCAGTTGGTTGTTAAGTGCGGGGGAAGGGTGGGGTGCCATAAACTGACTTGTCAGTGGCTCCGCTCTGAGGATCAGAGTGGTCGGAGGATGTGCAGTTGGCCGTAATGCGATCTGCATGTGACGGAGGTTGGGAGAGGGTGTGGGATTACAGGAAATCGCCAAGATCAGCTTGTGTCAAGGGAAGTTTCACTATTTGTGGCTAGTAATTCGTAATTATAATGAGTGGGGTGCTTTTAGTGAATTAATAAATTTTGTAAACTTAAATTTGGTGTTAAGATAATTATGTTATTGAGGGTCTGAATAATGGTTTTCATATCGGTATTGCTATTGGGAGTTGTGTATGGGGGAGTACATTAATCACCGATTTTAGGAGGCATTATGGAAGTGTTCTAAAGGGTTTGGTGGGTGTGCATTAGTGCAGGTGGCAGATGGGGATCAGCAATGAGAGAGGAGAGTGTTTAGGAAGGGGGAGGGCGTGAATTTCCGAGGTGTATGTTATATCCCTTAAGGATCAGACCCTTCTGCTGGGGGGAGGGGGACAATGTCTGTGTTGCAGAGTTTGGTCAGTTTTACATTAATGAGGATATTTTCTGTGACGTCTAGTTGGAATTTGGTAGGTGGAGATACTATAATTTTAGCAGAGTGAAAATCAGTGTTAGGTTGTTTTCGGTGATTGCTTGAGATAGTGCAGTTTTTTGTAGTTTATTTAAGATGTATTTATGCTCTTTAAGTGGGACGTTAAATGGGTGTGAGGTTTTACCAATGTATTTGTCTTTGGGGAAAATTTTACCTGTGGGGTTGTTGAGTTGGATGTAGTAAACTCCTCCAGAGTTGGGTATATGGTTGCGATCATTTCGAATGAGTTTGGATATAGTGTGTGACATTTTAATTGGGACTTTATAATGGAAAGGTTTTAGGTTATTTTTAACGGAGTATGTGAAATTATTATTGATGTATGGTATGGTAGGGCTATTGTGTATTTTTGCAGTGTTGAAGTGCTTAAAAACATTAACAGTGTCATGGAGAATTAAATAGCTTTAATTTTAATTACCGCACTGTGTACCTCTACTCTAATTTTTGTTATGCACGTGAATAGAATGACTTTATATTTATGAATAATAATAAAAAAAATTTGGGTTTTAAGTAAATATTTCTCTTGTCTTGTAATTTTTTTTTCAGTACCATACTTTGAGAAAATTGCAGGCTTTTATCGAATTGTGCAGTCAGATAAACAAGTCAGCTTTAGAATTTTTTTAAAAAATAACCAATCAATGGAAATGGGTCATGTTATATGTCAAATTAAACAAAATTTAATTACAAATTTTATGAAAATAAATAGTATAAACATATTTACAAGCATATTGATTTTAATGAGCCTTTTCCAATGTGATAGGGTGAAAAAAATATCGCACTCTACAATTAAGGCTTCATTTTGGAACACCTGAAGAATAAAAATAATTAAATTATATATTTATCAAAAGGAAATTTCCTCCCAAATAATATAATATTCAACCTGAAATATGATCTTTATTTCTTTTAATGATTCTTTTTAGTATTGTATATTTTAAACACTGCCAGTCTTATGCAAAGTGACTTGGACTTCTCTATTCACGAGATTTTCTGAACTGGTTATGAAATAGAAAAAAACTTCCTTGACTTCCTTTTTTTCTAAACAATATGAATTTTTTCTTTGGGTGTTGAAGTTTGACGATCTTAGCTAAGTGCAAAAAGGTTTGTGCACCAAAGCGAAAAAAAAAAATAGTGTTATATATCGTCTTTGTGACATGGCTGAGGTACCAGGGAGGGGGTTGCCTTTAAAATCATTCAATATAAACATAAAAACTCCTAATTTTTAAAAAATGACATTTTTCTAGAGGGGGGGGGGGGTGAAACTTTTACCATGAGTTAGTCTTCCCAAAATTGCCATCCCACATGATAGCTGATTTCCATAGTAAGGAAGTATATTTTGCTTCCGTATCCAAGGCGTTTTTAGAAAACAGTACAAGCTCAAAGTTTTTTTACTAAGAAAACAAGAAATAATAAAAGAAAATTACATATAACCTAATAGGATATTAAATAAAATATCTGACTTTTAAACTGGCCTCTGATCTAGCATAGCTCGGAAAGATTGATAAATCAGCCGATCGAAAGATCGCTGACTAATGGAAGTAAATCTACAGAAATTAATTTGTTTCCATATCCAAGACCTTACTTATTTTCAGAAAATGATACTAGATCAAAGTTTTACTGGAAAAGTAATAAATAATAAAATAAAAATTAACATATAGCTTAATGCAATGTTAAAATATCCACAGCAACAAGTTGTAGGCCAGCCATGCGATGTAGCATAACTATGAAAAATCAATACTTATCAATTGGCTAAAAGATCACAAATTTACAAAAATAAATCTACTGAAATGAAAACTAAGGTTTAAATATAAGAAAAGTAAATATTAACTTTACAAAGGGTATCTAATATGCTGAACCAAAACTGTAAAAACACATACAGAGATAGCATGTGTCAGCCATCTGCCTCTTGTTTTCTCAGTGAAGCATAACTAATTAAATGCAGATGCAACCAGAATTTCTGAGAAGGATGTATTTACTTCCAGTTTCGATTTTAAGAGTGGGAAAGATGCATAGAATGATGGGAAAAATGATAAAAATAATTTGGGAATACTGAAATAGATTTATGATAGAAAAGAGCGTGAAACGGGAAATAAAAATGGCAGTACATACTTTGTAATTACTTCCAAAATCTACCATTTTTAAAAATAGCAGTTTTTTTTTGTTAATTTTTATGAGATTTTCAAAAATTTAAGGAAAATTTTGTTGATAATAATTGAAATCAAACTTGTGAGCTTAAATCAGAAGGTTGCTTCAGCAAATAGGAATGTTAACAAGCAAATCAGCAATACTGTTTAGTGTTTCTAAGAAATGGCGATCAGATGGCTTTATAAAATTATTTATATTGTAGTTTAATAAAATAAGCATCAAATTAAAAAACAATATTTTTCAAGCCTGAATTATAATCTTATTTTTGATTTGGTGAGATTGATGGTTTGAGTTTATATGTTTGCATAATGTTTCAGCAGAAAAAGGTAAGCAAGTGGTTAATGAAAGGTAAAGGTGAGGGAAATATAACCAATTTCACATAATGCAAGTAAACAAAGTGTATTACTTAAGTAAAAAAATAATAATAATAGTGGAATAATGAAGTAACTCAATGGAAAGTTTTTAATAGTTCCTTCAACTTTGAGTAAATGAGGTCTTGTTCTTATTTAAAATTGTAACCAATATCAGTGTCTATTAAAAATCACTTTTTTTATTTTAGATTGTATGCTGGGCCTGAGGTAGATATTTGGAGTTGTGGAGTTATTCTCTATGCTTTATTATGTGGAACTGTAAGTCAAGTTTTTTAATTAATATTTTTAAAAAGGAAACAAGTCTCCTGGTACAAAAGGCAAAGTAACCAGAAAACTTTATTAACTTGCCTTAGTTTTTCATGCAGCATACAATTACTTTAAAATGGAAATAACCTTTGCTTAGTAGTCTTGTTTTTTAATGAGTGTTAGGTAGAGAAATTAGATGTAATCTGAAGTAGCTGAATATAATTTAGCCAATATAAATCTGTAGAATAATCCATTAAAGGTCTTTCTGTTTGGTATCGAAACAATCATGGCATTCACTCTTTCTTTTACTACAGCCTCTTTCCAACACCCAGTGTGGCTTTTGTGGGCAATGGTCTACCTTAGACCACTTGATCCACCTTGAATCGGCGATCTGGAATTCGTTTCTACATAGAGAGTACCTGGTATCAATTTTCTTTGACATCGAAAAAGCTTATGACAGGTGTGGAGATTTGGCATTCTTCGTGACCTCCATAGCTTTGGCTTGAGAGGTCACATGATGATCTTCATTTCCAACTTTCCCTCTTCATGTTCTTTTCATGACCATACCGGTAACACTCAGTCACAGCCTTTCCCCCAAAAATGGGATTCCACAAGGCTGCGTCCCGAGTATTACGCTTTTCGCTGTCAAGATCAATTCCATTACACAACTTCCTCGAACTGTAGGCAGTGCCCTCTGTGTTGACGATTTTAGCATCTTTTGCTCATCATTCAGCATTAGGATCATTGAATGACAACTGCAAATAACCCTGAACTATCTCTCGGTTTGGGCGACGGCCAATAGGTTTTGGTTCTCCCCGCAAAAGACTGCTTGCATCCACTTTTGCCACAATCATAATCTTCATCTGGACCTTGAACTGCAGATTAAGGGTAATATCATTCCATTTGTGGTGGAGATCAAGTTTCTTTGTCTCATCTTCGACCAGAAATTGACCTTTTTACCCCATATACGATATCCCAGGTCCAAGGGGCATTGAACATCCTTGAGGTCGTCTCCTGGGGGCAGATTGATGATATTTGCTCCACTTGTACCATGCACTTGTCCATTCGAAACTGGACTATGGATATCAGGTATATGACTCTGCCTGGAATTCAGTGGTGAAGGTGCTGGACCTCCTCCATCATCAGGCCCTCCATGTTTGCATGGGGGCCTTCCACACCTCACCAGTCCAGTCTTTACGCTGAGACCAACGAACCATCCTTATCTATTTGCCATCAGCAGTTGTTCCTACAGTATGCATCAAAATTGCGATCCCTGCCAGGCCATCCCACTTGGGACTGCATTTCCAGTCCTCAGTGGGAAATGCTATACTAGAATCAGCCAACTGCCATTCGTCCTTTTGGTTTGTGTTCCCGAGGCTACCTGAGAGACATTATTCTCAATAGTGTTGACTAGTCGACAGCTGAGCCACCTCCGCCATGGCTCTGTGTCCCCTTCCTGCGACTTTTCCCTTTGCAGAACAGGGTAGGTTTTTACATCCAACTGTGTGTGTCAGCAACTTTTTGCTAGCCATAGTGCTGAACACCCAGACTTCTTGCCTGTCTTGACAGATCACCCGAAGTCCGGCACATCAGTGGAATCAGTCATGGTCTGCTGTGATGTAATCATTGCAGACTAGATCTCACAGCAGTATACCATCTTCACTGCAGAGTTAATGCTATCAACCTTGCCTTGTATCATATGGCAGCTAAGCATCATCATCAGTGTGTCCTCTACACCGACGTGTTTAGCTCGCTTCAGGCTTTGATCTTGGTGAGGCATTGGTTTCACCCTGTTCTCTCTAAGATCTACCAGCAGCTCCGTCATCTGGTAACCACAACCACTGTTCTCTTCTCTTGGATGACCTGTCACATCTGGATCACATCTGGCAGGGGTAGTGACTTGGCAGATGCTGCTTCCAAGTCACTACCCCTACCAACTCTCCACTGCCAGTTCCATACATGTTCCAGCAATGTTTTTCCATTGAGCTCCAGGCACAGTGGCAGAAATCTTTGATTGAACAGGTTGGTAACAAACTTTTCGAGATCAAGCCCATTATCAAACCATGACAGTCATGTTTTCACAGGAATCACAAGGAGGAAGTTGTACTTGCTCTGTTCTGCTTAGGTCATTTCATATATTACTCATTCATTTCTTCTTTGGGTGCATGATGCTGAAAGATTGTTTGTGAAATGTACTGAAAACTACTTACCCATATAAATATATTATTTTCAAGTGTATATTGATGTGTTTCTATATTATTTAAAGTATTCTTTTTTCCATATGCTTTATGTTATTTTCATGCTAGAGTTGTGGCACAATCCATTGTATTTTATGGTGGTGTGACAAGGGTTAAAGGTATTATATGTGTTGCCTATTGAATATAAGCCATCCTGTGGCTGAGTAGTTAGAGTGCTTGACTACTGATCAATAGGACCTGGGTTCAAGCCCCAGGCAAGGCATTGATGTTTTTTGTTTTTTACCAGAGGTTTCATCATCCTCACAGACCTTCTATTATGGCTTATAAACTGACAGGCTCCTATTAGACTTCTGAGGCAAGCAACTGCTTGGGAGGGTATTGAATATCAGCTGCCATTGAATGTGCCACATTACAGATTTATTATCATAGTTTAGTTTTAAAATATTGTTTGAAAAGTTAAGCTGCGCACAAGAGTTGTGTAATTTTTAGTATGAAAATTTCAAAGAAAGTAGTTTATTTTCTTGTTGGCTGCACCAAAGGGATCTGTATCTACTATATATTTTAGAGAGATTGTTTATCTGTCTGTTCAAGAACTCCAAATTCATAAGAGCAAGGGCCAATAAATTCAGTACACAGTTTCATATCACAACTTAGTGAGTATAAGGGTTTGGGCCCAATAAAATTAAGATCCTCCCCCCAAAAAATGACTAATATGTAATGACAAGCAAACATAATGAGTTCTTAATAATGACCATTATTTGTAATAGTACAGCAATGCATACTGATCTAACAATTAGGTCCTGTTCACATGAGACTCACAAATTAGTAATGTTTCAAAAAGTCGCTGTAATTTTTTTACTGTTGTGGAAAGTTTGCTTCAACTTTTAATTTGATACTTCTGGGGACTCTTCATAACTTCTCAAATACTTAAATTTCACATTAGGATTTAATCTTTGACACTGTATTGTATTTTTTAAAAAAGCCCTTTTAATGGATAGACTATTTCGACCTAATGCCTTTTTTTTTGCTAAAAATTAGCTGTAATTGTTAACTGGTTACATTGCTTATGTTAATGCTTGGGCTAAGATGGCATTAGATGCTTTTGAGAGAGTTCTGTATCTTATGGTTTTTGAACTAAACTTTATTATAGTGGTATTCAGAAGCTTTTAATGGGTTCAAGGAACCCCAAAATTTCCTCACCCAAAAGCAAGGCAGAATTAATTAAGTAAATGATCACAGAGTATAATGAGTTAAGTAGCTTTATGCTAATGCAGAAACTATTATGTGGTGAATATTATTGGTTAGCTCAAACTTTTATGTCCCCTTCTGCCTCCCAAAAGAGCAAGGAGAATCTCTTATGGAGCCAATCTTATTGAGTTTTAAAATGAAACTTGTTCTTTGAATGTGTCATTTACCATATATAAAGACTACTAGTTAGTTATAAGAAAGACAGTTACTGTATACTGTTTTTATCCCATAACTGATAGTTTTGTTTGAGGGCTACCATACCTACATGCAAGAACAAAAAAATAGGTCAAGTTGATGAGTTTTGCTATTTGGGAAGATATATTTACACTGATAATGACCAAATTAAAGAAATAAACCACCAAATTGGACAATCTAAAAACCAATTCAACCAGATGAGAAAAATTCTGTGTGAGGGAAAGTTAAACCTCCAATTGAGAATTAGAATCTTAAAATGTTACATCTGGCCCATCCTACTGTATGGGTGTGAGACCTGGACCTAAAGAAGAAATCAGAAGACAAATTTGAGTCATTTGAGATGTACTTAGAAGGATACTGAAAATAAAGTGAACTCTAAGGACCACAAACATTAAGGTACTGTATATGGCCAAGTGTACTAGACAACTATTAAATTTTGTAAAGAGAAGGAAACCGGCATATTGTAGAAATATATTGAGAGGGGAAAAGTATGACATCCCACAACTTGTCCTTGAAGGCAAATTGGAGGGCAAACAGACACAAGGAAGAAGACGAAAGGGTTGGATGGATGACCTTGCAAGTGGATGGGCTTGTACACAGAGGATATAATCCATGATGCAGGAAACAAAGAATTATGGTATTTGTTGGCCGGTAACCTCCCAATTGGAGATGGCACTTAAGACCATTATCCTCTTGTTGGGGGCAGGGGGGCTCAGTCGGTAATGCACCAGGCTCGTAATCTGTAGTTCCCAGGTTCAAGTCCCAGCTGGGTCAGCGTTGAGATTTATCTCTGTAAAATTCCCTGCCCTGTCCATGTCAGTAGGGGACACTGATGGGCTTGGAAAGGCCGCTGTCCATTAGATTAGACGTTAAGCCGTGGCCCTGTGTGCAGGAGAGCCATACCCTGTGCACGTTAAAGAATTCTGGATGGCCTTGACAGGAGGCTGCCATCTGTCTCCCAACAGCTGTTCCAGTGGGTCTCCTCCTCAAACCTTCTCTGAGCCCTCAGGGTCCATGTGACCTGGCCATTTAGCCCATGGTGTGCAAAAAAAGTGCCGCTCAGAGGTAAAACAATCCAACCACTTGTTGCTCCTGTCACTTTGATTTAGTATTTTAAATAGTTTAGTCTCTTGTAGGTTAAACACTGTTTCTCATCTCCTAAAATAACTGTTTTTTGTTTGTTTACAACTATATTTTTGTTACTACTATATAGCCACACACGTGATAGATGTGTGGCTATATAGTAGTTGTTTACATGGTTGATTTAAGTCCAAATACTTCCTCCCTTAAAGTGAATATCATCTCGCTTTGTAAAATTAGTATTTTATTTACTTTTTTGTAATTAAACCTCAGTTTTCCATATATGACCTTAAACATTACTCTATAACTACTTTCTTTAAGATTTCAGTGTATTAACTTCATTGTTATGAACATTTCAGTTGCCATTTGATGATGAACATGTTCCAACTTTGTTCAGGAAAATAAAGTGTATGTATTTTTTTTATGTATATTTAACAATAGCAAGTAGTACAACGGATTTATAGTATGTTAAATTTGATTAAGCATTCTTTTTTAAAGAAGCCTACAGATGTCCCAATTGATAGCATGCTAGGCATGTAACCTAAGGTTTACAGTTTTAACCCTCATATTTGCTAGAATTTCTTGCCTTTTATTTGCTGGACTTCTAAATGCCCTCATTGAATAAAGAAAAAAATAATAGAGTGAAGAGACATAAAAAAAAAATTCTCATCTTCTTTAATCTTAAGCTTTGTACATGTTTAGATTTCTCGTTGTAAAGTACTTTAGAGCAGTTGCATTACTGCATTTCACCTTACATCTCTTCTTAAAAAATTTTCATATGCATGCAAAGAATGACATTTGTAAGATGGGAATTTAATTCTGTAATTTGTAAGATGGAATTTTAATTCTGGACAAAATAACATTTTCATAATACTTCTGCGGAAATTATTTTTGCGGACTCATTTTTCCCACTAAAGTATTTACAGAATTCTATGTCAACAAGTAATCTGTATACTTACTATTGTGTGAAAAGATATGTCATATTACGAATTTTTTAGCTGATATCTGGTATAGTGGTTAGTACACTCTGGCATGAATATGGAGAGTTCAGTATGCGGGTTCGAGTACTGCAGTGCTGGCAAAACTCATTTTTCTGCTGTATTTATTGAATTCTACATCAACACGTAAACTGTATACTTACTATTGACTAATTCTAACACTCCCATGTTATGTGAATGGAAAGCCACATTCAAAGATCCCCTAACTTTGAAAATAAGCTTTTTACAAAAAAATATCACTAGAGGTAAATTGAAGATCTCATTCAAATCTCTCTAAATCTCATTTTTTTTTAACAATATTGGCTTATTAATTAAAGAGTTATTGAAGCTGGAAGAGCAGATGCCACTGTCACACTCTTCCTAAACATTACTCCCCCCCCCCTCCCCCAACCACAAAAAAATGAAAACAGAAAAAAATGGTTTCACAAACTTCAAATATGTTACATTTCTGTTAGTGAAAAATTTGTTATAAGTTTTATCTTTTGAAGTAAATATTCATGAGTAGCAATATTCATGAGTAGCATTCATGAGTAGCTTCCACGATTCTTTAAATATTGAATGAATATTTTGGAAAATAGGATATTTCAAGAGATTTGAGTGAAATCTTCAGTTTATCTCCATTAACATTTTTTCATTAAAAAATGCATTTTCAAAGTTGGAGCTTTGAATGTTGTTTTCCATTTACATAACAAGGAAGTGTCTGTTACTTTTTGGTATATAGTGTATATGCAAGAGGTGTTGTATCTGTTTATATTAAATAAAATGCTTGATGAGAGAATCTCAGTTGTCCTTAACAGCAACAGTCTGTAGATCTCATTATCACTGACTTGATCCGTGCATGAGGCAGCATAATTGTTTGCATGCCATAATATGAGATTGTTTGCTTCAGTTACCAACTAATAACAGACAAACAAATGTTTTTTACTAGTACTGAAATTCTGTGCACACCATGCTCTCAGTAAGAAAAGATGCACCTCTGACATCTTTTTTATAGAAAGGATCTTAATGGATGGTAGCTATAGAAAAGCCACCTTCGATTAAGATGTTAATATGTAGTTTAATATAAAGACACATCCAATGTTTGTTAAAAGTACATTTGGTGGCTCTGATATCAGCTATCTTGTGAGTTATCACCAAACCTGTGTGAATGGAATCTGATGATTTATTCTATTGTGCAGTAAAAAAAATTGTTTAAATATCACACATCCATTTTAGTAATCTGCATTAATGTTTGCTAGATCTGTGGAACAGAATAAAATTGTCAAATTAAAATGCAGTTTTATAAAAAGAAATTTAAGAACTACACTTAATAGATTTTTTTTATTTCTTTACCCTGAAGCAAGCAAGTTCTATTACACATATAAAACAGAAACACTGTGTAGCATAATGCAAACTTTCACATACATATTCATAACATAATATTACCACTACCCAGGATGCAAATTGGACCTCAGCTGCTTCAGCATTATTGTAAGCTACCATGATACCACAGAGAGGAAAGATAGTAAAATAGTTATTGGTAATCATTTGTATGAGTAACTTTAATTATTTTAAAGCTGAAGATTTAAGCATGGAATATTATACTTCTGTACCTAATTCTAAAAATTTCTCCAGAAACATTTAAAATTTCTATTATTAGAGATGTCATTTTTAAACAGTGTTTTAAAAATTATGCTTTTTTTAAAATGTTTTTCACAAATTTAATCATTGTTATTAGTATAAACAGGTTAATTGTTTTACCTTTCCAATTCCCTTTTGTTTTTCCATTAGAATAAATGATCAGACATAAGTTTTAGGGCTAGGGTTTGAAATAATGTACTGGAGAGCTGTTACGATCAGATGGCCACCCAGCATGCTATTTAATTGCACACAAGCTCATGATTAAAAATCACATATCTTGAATACCATTTTTGAAGGCAGCATTTCCAAATCTATTGTTTTGTTATTGCTGGTAGGGCTGCAACTCAAACTTACTAACCTCAGATTATGAGCCCAGTCCTACCCACTGCATTAAATTTAACTCGCAAATAAATCTTTTGAAGTAGGCCTCTTAGAAGCATGACTACTAAAACTTGCCTGAAACTACCAATTTTTGTTCTAGTATTAGTCCCAAGGGACTATTACTGTTTAAACTTAATTTACAGCTATAACATATTTGTTTCTAAATTCCAAAAAGTTTGTAGGAAATAGCAGTGCATCACTTATTTTATGCATAGAGGTACTAAGTTTATTTTACAAATAAATGGCCATAATAAAGGCAATACTATCAATTGTAAATATCATGGTTGCTTATGATATAATAGTTTTTTTTTGTAATAATTGTCTGATAGATATTTTGTTGTTTTTCTCTAAGAGATGTCTGAAGTATCTAATGCATATATCAGCCTTGAAGGCACAATTATAAATGTGCCTTCAAGGTCATTCCATTGAAGAAGCTCTAAATAATAAATAGAAGTACAAGAAAGTTCCACATTGTTTAATTTTTAAGTTGCCTCTCTTCAAATGGAACAGAGGTTGGCACAATCGGGATTGTGTAACTAGTTGGGTAGTTCCCAAGTTCAAGTCTCACCTGTGCCAGTTTTGAGATTTATCTCCACTAAATCCCCACTCTGCCCTCTATCATTAGGGGACACTGATGGGTTGGAAAGGCCACCATCCATTGGATGGAACATAAAGCTATGTCT
Source organism: Ryuthela nishihirai (assembly GCA_038380435.1). Classification (NCBI taxonomy): domain Eukaryota; kingdom Metazoa; phylum Arthropoda; class Arachnida; order Araneae; family Heptathelidae; genus Ryuthela; species Ryuthela nishihirai. The sequence goes on along the minus strand of JAWZYU010000002.1, from coordinate 116,393,618 downwards.
CTGTATATATATGTGTGTGAGTCTTCCCCTGTGCACGTTGAAGAACATACTGAATGGCCTAAATGGGAGGCTACCATCTGTCTCCTAACAGCTGTCCAGTGGGTCCCCTTCCCCAAATCTTTTCTGAGTCCTCTAGGTTCTTGTGACTGACCATCCCATTGTGCACAAAAAAAGTGTCATTCAGAGATAGAACAATCCAGTCCAACCTTCTCTTCAATTGAAATGACTATTCAAGGTATATCTTGAGACTTTACCATCTACAGTCAAAGTTGGTTGGTTGTTTGGGATTTTATGGAACAAGGGCAACTAAGGCCACGCTGTGCCACTTACATTCAAATGAATGTAAATTTGTTAAGGAAGAAACAACCGTCATTCCTGAGATGGATTTAAGCTATTGTAATATCATTCATATGTACTATAAAAGAAATTGATCATCTTTATTTTTTTAAAAGGGTATTTCAAGATAATGCTGTTGATGAGACTGGTAGTAGAGTAGGTTTGGTTATAAACAGAGAGAAAACTAAAGTGATGAAAATTGGTCAGGCAGGCTGTGATTCAGTTAATCTGAATGGTTGCAGTCTTGAGCAGGTGTCACAGTTTAATTATCTTGGGAGCTATGTAATAGATAATGGTGATGTGCGGCATGAGATTAACAGACGAATAGGGATTGCTGCCGGGACTTTTAAGAATCATGGATAGTGTGGAGAAATAGGCGTATACACCTAAAGACTAAAATTAGACTGTATAATAGTTTGGTCCTTTCTAGGGTTAGTTATGGTAGTGAAACTTGGACACTTTGTAAACAAGATAACAGGAAACTAGATGCTTTTGGTTCCAGATGCTTACGCAGTATCTTGGGCATTAGGTAGTTCAACTTTGTAACTAATGATGAGGTTAGGCAAAGGAGTTTGCAACCTCCTTTAAGCAGCATATTGTGCAGAGAGAGACTCCGTTGGTTTGGCCATGTTGCCTGTATGAATAATTATAGATTGGCGAATAGGGTTATGAACAGTGTGCCTAAAGGCCTCAGAAAGAGGGGGAGACCTAGGATGCGGTGGGCAGACAATGTCAAACAGGACCTTGTTAGAATTGGTGTGCAGTGGCCAGATGCAGTAGATGTAGCTCAGGATAGACTTGCTTAGAGAACTAAATTGCACGGTCTGGTTGGACCTCCGTAGCCCATGGCTGCTTGAGGAGGAGGAGGAGGATTATTAAAGGTTCTAAGGGGTCATTATTGGCATTATCTTTTTAGATGTGTGAGCACACCTTAGTGGTGTATTCCTTACAATATCATTTATATTTGACTGGAAGAAAAAGTAAACCTCTCTTGTGCAAGTGCAGAGTAATCCATACTCTGCCAACTTAGAAATCATTGTATATCATAAACCATGCTGACCCCATTGTGTTCTTCATAGTTCTCACCATTCAGTACTTTATAAAAAAAATAAGCAACCTTTTGGTTGGGATATGGAAAAGCCATAAAAATATCATCCAGGGAAGATAGTTTAAGGAAATTAAAAAAATAGATTGTATTTATAAGGTTAACTAATGAAACAGAATATTATAAAAAGCTCTTCTGTATCATAAAAGTAAGGCAAATAATTAGATACAAACACGTAGCCATAAGTATAGCATTGCCTAACCTAGCTTACATTGTTGGCCAAATCTTTACAAGTTGTACTAAAGCCTCACACTTACGAAGTTCCCATTAGTGTTGAGAATACAGCATATATGTTGTATTCACAACATGTATACATTGTAGGGTCTATAATGTACCATTAATTGAAATGAAGATAATTAATTATAAAAAAAATAAGCAGCCTTTTGGTTGGGATATGGAAAAGCCATAAAAATATCATCCAGGGAAGATAGTTTAAGGAAATTAAAACAATAGATTGTATTTATAAGGTTAACTAATGAAACAGAATATTATAAAAAGCCCTTCTGTATCATAAAAGTAAGGCAAATAATTAGATACAAACACGTAGCCATAAGTATAGCATTGCCTAACCTAGCTTACATTGTTGGCCAAATCTTTACAAGTTGTACTAAAGCCTCACACTTACGAAGTTCCCATTAGTGTTGAGAATACAGCATATATGTTGTATTCACAACATGTATACATTGTAGGGTCTATAATGTACCATTAATTGAAATGAAGATAATTAGTAAAGCATTATTACAGAAGGACTGGATATATTTGTGAACAAATATAAAGTATGCAAATGTGATCTTAATAAAAGTTTCTGCCCTCAGCACCAACTAGAACAACCAAACAAGAATGATAGCCTAACTTTGCACAGGGGAAAATTATCATTCTCTCCCCCATTCAAATGCATCCTGATGTAGCTAAACAGAGTTGATCATAATTTTTACTCTGTGATTGTGTAACGGGCCAAAGAAATGAAATACTTTTAAAGTTTGGACCCTTTGTCTGATCCAATTATTTTTATGCTCCAGATAGCTGAGTCGGGCACTAGGCAATAATTGGCAAATTGCCAAAAATAAAGTTTAATTAGGGTTTGAAATACCAGCGAACGTTAATGAGTAAAATTCAAAAATATTAAATGATTGTCAAAATTTTATGTTAATGCTAATCAAAACAAACTAACGTTGCTCAAGAGAAAAAAATTAGTAAAGATTCAAAACTCTTGGAAACAAGCGCTGTGATGCCAAAAAGGAAATAAAAATCCCCAAAATGATAAATATAACTTAAATTAAGCAAAACTAGTTAAGGTAAAGTAAAAGTGAACGAGGGGGCATCACAATTGTTTTTGCTCCTTTAAGTAAACTTCATGTAAAGTAACATGTCAGGAATATAGAACTTACCAGGATGTGTCATTGAAAAGATATATGTATGTTTGGAGGAAACATTGTCTTGAGCCAGGTGGAATATGAACCACAGCCTCCTGATTACATATGCTATGTAGTCAGTCAGTAGATGTATTTTGGCTGGAATTGAAACATTTGGTGTCACTAGAAATATTTTTCAATTATAGCCAGTCACGCTTAATGAAGCAATAGAAATGCTTAGCTTTAAACTCTGGGCCAGCACCTGTTGGGGGAGAACAATCATAAGTATAAAAGAAAACGTTTTATGCACTTCTTTTTTATATATGAATTGATTAGTTTAAAATATTTGCTAATTTAAATTTATTGTATTCCTCCAAATAATAAGTTTCTATGGTTCAATGTGAATAATTGGAAATAAAGTTAATTTAACATTTTGAGGACATGGTACAATATCTAAATTACACATTTTGAAATGTGTATTTTTAGTTCATAGACAACGCATAAATTTAATTTCACCAAAATCACTGTTAAAAGTTATAGTTGTTCTCGGATACTTTTACAATTACATTGGTTTTAACATTTTACACTAGGTAAAAGTACAGAGTATTTACTTCTTATAGTGCTTCTTATGCTATGGATCTTATTTCTAGCAAAGTCTTGTCATTAAATTTTATCTGTTGTATAGTGGCTGGCCCACTCCTCTTGGGGTATGTTATTCAGGCATCTGGTGTTCCTTTTGTGCACAGTTCACTGCTGCTGAAGGTGCTGATCTTGTTCACCTTGGATGGTATTTCTTCCCATGGAGGTACTAGTCCATCTTTTTTTTCCATTGGCTTATTGAGACTCTCTTGATTGAAGCAACTGGTGAGACTTTGCTAGAAATAAGATCCCGTAGCATAAGTAGCACTATAGGAAGTAAATACTTGATACTTTTACCTAATGTAAAATGTTAAAACTGATGCAATGGTAAAAATATCTGAGAACAACTCTAACTTTTAACAATAATTATTTTTGAAATTAAATTTATTTGTAACCTTAGCACTGAGAATTTTAATTATAATTTAGTTCATAAAATTTTATTTTAATAAAATCAAATTTATCATCTATTCCAATGTATAATTTTAAATCTACAATTGTTTTAAATATAATATTTTAAGTAATAATTTAATAATATATCTGATTATCTTCTGAATTTTGACAAGTTCAGAACAATATTTAATATTTTATCTTTGTAATTTTCTGTTTTTAGCTGGAATATTTCCTATCCCTGACTATCTTAATAAATCAGTAGTTAGCCTCCTTGTTCTTATGCTACAGGTAGATCCTATGAAAAGAGCAACCATGGATGATATTAAGTAAGCCTTTAAATATTCTAAACTTTAGTGCAAATATAATATATACCAGACTAAATTTTACATTTATTCATTATGTTTGAAACTGGTGGAAATTAATTACCCTGAGTGTTAATCCCCATGATACATTAAGTGCTTCATTCACTTCAAGTTTTTTTTTTTTTTAATAAATAAGCTGCAATATAAGAGAACTTGATAAAATTTTATGAAAAAATGTAATCCTAAAATTGGCTGAAATGTTACATAATGTTAAAGTAATAATTTCAGCTCTGTATTCATATCATCTCCTGGTTTGGGAGTTGCAGTTTTTAATTCTCTATTACTGTAACATGTTTGGCTATTGTTGGTGGTGTGTAATTCTTGAATCAGAAAAGTCACAAATGTCAAAAATATTAGCTCAATATTATATATTTTTCAAACAATCGGATGTTTTATTTCATTTAAAAAAAAAATAATATTTTCATTTATCTGTTGGTCTATTTGTAGATATTGTGCAGTGGAATTGCGTTTTACATGAGGTTAGGTTCTAAAGTCAGCACTTAAGGCGAATATCGCATATAGTCAAAATTGCCCTTGAAACTCCCTTAAATCACCCATAAAGTACAGTATACATGGTTTTATGTGTACCATCCTGTATAATAATAATATGTATGAATATATAATGTATACAGTAATGTACAGTGTATAATTAAGAGTGCATATTCAAAATATGATTTTGCAGTATTTTTAATTACATAAGAGAGAAGAATGAACGAATAAATAGGAAAATTTTTGAGGATAAAGCAATTGCTAAGAATTGCTTCAATTGCCTTTTGAGGTTGTCTACCTTGGTTGGCTTAACAGTTTTTAAGATTGAAACAATTCTTAAAACTGAATTCCTTCTCATCAGATGGTTTTCTCTCTTCAGCAAGAGGTTTCAACCATGGAGGTGGTTCTGAACTGCACATAGAGGCTAAGATACTTTTTTTTTTGCAAAATGTTGTCATCTATAAGAACACATTTAGTCAGGTCTTACAGCCATATATTTAATGCCTATTAAGTCTTCATTGCAATCTTATCACGCAGTTGGCTCATCCCCTTGGCATTTATTGGAGCACTTGATGCCACAGTTTGACTAATTTCTCTCTCTCGAATCTTGATGACATGGATGCTATATTCTTTGCAGCCATATTTACATGCCACTTTGGAGACCAACATACCATCTCTCAATAAATCCAACACAGCTAGTTTCGGTTGAGCACCAGGTGAAGTAGTTGACTTGTGTTTAGGGGCTATGTTGTATGAAAAATACATATCTTTAAACATTGTGTTTGGTGAGATGTTCCCTCTGTAAGAAAGATGTGGAAAATGAGATCAGCTCAAGGAACAGCAAATTCACAGCTCTCATCTTACACTCACACTGAGGCCTTTCATTGAGCAAAATGGCGAGTGGAATTACCTGCACTATTTAAATTGTTATTTTTCTCCTTTTTTGCTGATGCCTATAGTTTGATTTGCATAAGTTAAACACACTTATGATGCAACTTCACTGTACTTTTTTGTTTTTAGAGATAATTAATTTTTTTTTAATGTGTGTTGGATAGGTATTGATGTAATATTGTAATTCACACTTTTTGAATCACCCAGAAACTGTAATTGCACCCTCTAATGCTGGAAAAAGTTGAAAATGGCAAAATTTTGAACGAATATTGTAAATATTTTGAAATTTTGGTGGTGCCTGCCAAGGTTATGAAGTTTAAATGGCAACAATGAGTTAACCCCTTATCGGGGTGTTGGGGGTGCCATTATTTTGTTTTAAGGGATAATTGTTTTTCCTTTTAGTTTTTGGGTGGGATAGGTATTGATGAATATTGCAATTTTCACTTTCCAAATCTCTTAAAAGTTTAAATTGTGCTCTCTAATGGTGAAAAAGGTTGAAAATTGCAAACCTTTTTATGAATATTGAGAAAACCAAGTTTTAAATTGAAGGAATAAAAGACAAATACTTCTTGTTTTTCCCACTCAACTAACACCACTAACAAATACTATTTGTATTTTCCCAGTCATCCATTATTCTGACTTAAAACTTTTAAAGAGTGCAAAAGTAGGTAAAATTCATTCTCTTTGAAAATGAGATTTTATAATCATCAAAGAAAATATGTATTCTTATAGTTTTCTCATATAATTCTTTTACCATCTGAACCAACACTCGAGGTTAATGCTAGAGAGGCTCACATCCCCTATCGACTGTACATTTTGTAATCAACCTACCCTTTCCCCCTCTGTTTTTATCATACTTTTGTGTATTCATTTTTTTGGCCTGTATGTAAATTATTTTGGCCTACATTTTCATGACTTATCACACCATTTTCTTTTTACCTTAGGTAAATTATTTAAATGTGTCCAAATATATTTTAAAATATGTACATTTCATTCATCTCTGCTTAACTTTAGATGAGTGATGTAATTGGAAAATGATCAATAATGTTATTCATAAATATAGCAGATTGAAACTGATTAACAAATTTAAATATCCTGAGCTGTAAGAATAAAAATATGATCAATGCTAGATTTAGTATCATTAGATCTTTGTATACACTCTAATCTTAAGAAATGTGTTTTATTGAAATAATTCAGTCAATTAAGAATGATTTAACTTCTTAACTTAATGTTTAACTGTTATTGTCTTTACAAGGGGCCATGAATGGTTCAAAAAGGATCTACCAGGCTATTTGTTTCCTTCTCCTAATGACCAAGATACTTCACTTATCAATACTAGTGCCTTGTCAGAAGTGTGTGAGGTAATTATGTAGGAGTTTTTAGTTCTTTTCAATAAATCTTATATGAAAATGCATCGTAATATACCTTAAATTTTTCAGCATTTTGAGATCAGTAATTGGTTCAGTTATCATCAAAAGTGCAGTTATGCTTTAGGAGATATAATTTTTTTATCTCTACTATGGCAAATTATTAATTTTTATCCAATTTGGGACAAACCATTCACATAGTACTCAAAATGGAGTAGTTTGAATAGGGATTCCATCACACTCTTTTTTTTTGCCATATCTAAAATTAAATCTCGTTTCAAGTTAGGTTTCTGTTGACTTGATCTGTAATTGTGTTTCAATGCCTCACTTCTATTTTCCCATTTCAAGTACTGGCACACATCAACTGGTTACATACCAGCTGAGTTGCTGAACTATTAGTTTTCATGCCTAGAAACTGTTAGATCAGCAACAAAAATACTATTGAATTATCAATATAAATAAATGTGTATATTTAATAATTAACTTTCTGTTTCAGAAATATATCATCTAATTTTGCATTTTGTGTATTTTCAAATGCATTGCTTAGGAAATTGAAAAGGAAAAAATTGCTGAATATCTTTTAATAAGAAAAAATTGGTCAGGCAGGCTGTGATTCAGTTAATCTGAATGGTTGCAGTCTTGAGCAGGTGTCACAGTTTAATTATCTTGGGAGCTATGTAACAGATAATGGTGATGTGCGGCATGAGATTAACAGACGAATAGGGATTGCTGCTGGGACTTTTAAGAATCTATGGAGAGTGTGGAGAAATAGGCGTATACACCTAAAGACTAAAATTAGACTGTATAATAGTTTGGTTCTTTCTAGGGTTAGTTATGGTAGTGAAACTTGGACACTTTGTAAACAAGATAACAGGAAACTAGATGCTTTTGATTCCAGATGCTTACGCAGTATCTTGGGCATTAGGTGGTTCAACTTTGTAACTAATGATGAGATTAGGAAAAGGAGTTTGCAACCTCCTTTAAGCAGCATATTGTGCAGAGAGAGACTCCGTTGGTTTGGCCATGTTGCCCGTATGAATAATTATAGATTGGCGAATAGGGTTATGAACAGTGTGCCTAAAGGCCTCAGAAAGAAGGGGAGACCTAGGATGCGGTGGGCAGACAATGTCAAACAGGACCTTGTTAGAATTGGTGTGCAGTGGCCAGATGCAGTAGATGTAGCTCAGGATAGACTTGCTTGGAGAACTAAATTGCACGGTCTGGTTGGACCTCCGTAGCCCATGGCTGCTTGAGGAGGAGGAGGAGGAGGAGGATGATGATGATGATGATGATGATGATGATGATGATGATTAATAATTTAGTTACTAACCAGTTAAATAAATTTGTCAAAAGAAAATTTATGTCTTAGTTGCACTGTAAGATTTAATGTAAAAATACATTGTAATATTTTTAAATCAACATAGCTTGAGATTTTATTCAGAAAACTAACATATTTTTTACCATTGCCCACCACTTTTTGCAAAAATGGTATATGTGCCACATAATAAATTGAACAAATCATTGGTTTCTTAAGTAATGATAAAATCCATTAAAAAATTCAGGCTGAGAAGAATGTTGATAAATAGTCCATTTGTTGAAGAACAAATGTCCCAGACAGTGAGAGTTACTGAAGATTTATATGAGCAGAATTTATCAACAAGCATAGAATATTGAAGACACAATTCAGTTGTTATTGCTAATTGGTTTCTGCTGGTAAAGTATACATCAATACACCAAGTGATGAAGGACTTTTTTTAACTTTAGAATAATTAAGTTTTCGTGTAAATGAAAGTCATCAACAACAGTTGCACAGAAGGGAAGAGCTCATTTAGTTACTATAGCTGTGTACTATTAAGCAGAGAAATAAACTATAGAAAAATGATGAATACCTTTATAACAAAGAGTAGAATCAATGTATTTGTCATATGTTAAAATTTAACAATTGGTGGAACTTAGAATATGCCTCGTCAGATTTGATGAAGTGGCACAGCTGGTAGTGTGAAACACGTAGGCTATTATTCCACCTGCTATCTTCTAGCACCTGCATATAACTGATTGTTGTAAGTATTTTAATTGTTAGTAATGCTTTTAAGTTATCCTTAAATTTTAAAACATTACAAATACATTGATTCTACTCTTTAGTTACAAAGGGACTGTTGTTATTTTTCTATAGTTTACTTCTCTGGTTAATAGCAAACAGCTATAGTAGCAAAATTAACTCTTCCCGTCTGTGTTCTGTGTACTGTTGTTTGTTAATAACTTACATGAAATCTTAATTATTCTTATATCAGAAAACTCTTTCATCACTTGGTGTATTTTGCATATTCTACCAGCTAAAACCAATTAGCAATATCAAGTGAACTGTAGCTTCAGTATTCCATGTCTGTTGATGATTTCCAACTAAAAGAATCTTCAGATACTGTTTACCATCTGAGATATATAGATTATTTTGAGCTTGATATTCCCTATCGAATTTATCATTACATGAATAATTTGTCCAGCTTATTGTAGGTATGTATACAACTTTGTTAAAATTGCTGTGCAAAAGTAGAGATATGTTGACTTATGATTTTACTCACTAAACATGATGATTTAACAGAATTAGCACACACTTTTATATTAGCTAATGAAATTTGTTTGTAACAAAATTAATTTTTTTGCCCTTTTTATGCAACCAATTGAGCCAAATTTATATTCTCTATTCTTTGTATAAATTTGGTGTACAGCACTGTTGTTACTGCATTTTGTACCAGTTCTCCAAGTTATCGAGTTTTACCTCCATTAGTTGCAGCAACAGTTTGCTGTTAATTCTTGCTACACATTTCTGTTGATGATTTATGTAATATATTGTCCTTTTAAATTGTTTTAGTCAAGTACAGAGAAATTAACTTTCTAGAAAATTTTCAGATGAAATAAATTCATCTGGTCTCCCCCCCCCCCTCCTCCATTTTAGTTTAGATAAGGTCTACTGTTAAAACTTTCAGAGAACAATTAACTCACGTTTATAGCATAAATGTTGCTTGGTAAGTAGTAAGGAATATAAGCTCTCATTTTACAACTTAAGGAGGTGGGGGGATTATGAGAAAAAAAACTTAAGATATGCACTCTCAAATACTTTTTAGAAGGTTAAGTTTTTCAAACTTAATATTATATATGTAGGATTAGTTTAAAATAGCTCATTGCTCTAAATCTAACAATCACTGGTTCCATGACTTAGTATTGTGCCAGATTCGTTTCCCTACAGCAAGAAAGTGCATATACAATTCACATAATTATTAAAGCAGCATTAAAAGTAGAAATGATGCTATGTCAATATGCACTTAAGTCACCAGTTAGGAAATTAACTACTTATCCATCCAACTTTCTATTATTAGGGCTATTCATTAGTCTGTACATATTATTGTCTACTTTAGAAATGATTATTGAAATATAAATAACGAACTTTACTCAGTGAAATATAAACCAGGGCTGTGGAGTTGGCACACAAAAACTCCAACTCTGACTCCTCAAATTTTATTTTTTTTATCCGACTCTGGCTCGCTCTGTTCTATTTGTGCTGTTTGAGAATCAATTCAGCCTCAGGAATGCAATCTTCATGGGCCTCTTTTTCTTCATCAATTTTATTTGGCTTTTCTATCATGCTTAGCATGTTTGAAGCGTTATCTATGGCAATACATAGAATCTGCTCTTTCTTAATTTCAAAATCTTGTAAAACTTCTTCCACTAACTTCTGAAGATAGTTGCTGTCATGATGCACCTTATTGTCCTTTTATGCCCAATGTCTGAGTTACCATTTTATTGTTTTCATCAACAAATCAAGCATTGATGGCAAAATAGTTAACTCTATGACGTGTGGCTGCATCCATTTCAATAAATATGAAGTGTCCATTAAGAGTTCTTCAAAGTTCTTCCTTTTTATGTGTGGCTTCTTCAACTATTTCTCTGATACTCTGTCTTTCCAGAGAAACTCCAAGTTTTTGGCCATTTCTCCATTTAGGCCTAGAAAGACTGGTTGTGAAAATAAAGATACGGCTACACTATTTCTTACCACCAGTTCAATGATGTGCTTCTTGAACTTTTCTGTGGTCATTGTTATGGTAACTTTGTCTGCAGTAAAGAATCTTGTAAGTGCTGCTTGTCATTCAGTTGATACCTGATCATTTGTTAACTTTGGAGTACTTAGAAGATTTTTGTTATTATCTTTCTCAATGACAACTTCTAAAATTTTGGGTTGAAATGCTGCAAATATCTTTTTAAATTTGATGCTCTGGTTGATGCATTTTTATCACAGCCACTAAAACCACTGATTTCTGCTTGACATAATTTTTCACCATCATCATCTTCTATCATACACTGACACACAAAATGTTTCCCATCTGTGGTTATTGTAAAATATTCAAAAACTGCAGACTTCGTTGGAACTCTCTTTGCCATTGTGAAAGAGGTTTTAGACTTGGAAGTTATAACTTATGAAATTTAGAAAGAACTAGAAATTAAATAAGCATTAAAAATCCAGAATATTTTCTGAAAGAAAAAAAAATGAATTAATGGCATTAGTGTCTAAAATAGAAAACAGTAGGTTTATTATTTAAGTTGTTTAACCACCATAGCTGTCAGTGATGTCACACACAAAAACATATTTTATTAAAATTTATATTGAGGTTGGAGTTGGTAAAAATGCATCAACTCCGACTCCAGCAGCACCAAAATTGCTTTCGACTGACTCCACAGCACTGATATAAAACATCATTTTCAATAGTTCGTAGCCACATGCCAACAAGTTATTAGATTCCTCTTTGATATCCCGTTTTCCCAACATCCATTTTTGACTTCCTGAAGACTGTTTTTTGATGCTTGGGTTGTTGAAAAAGATCCATTTCTCATTGCACATAAGAATTTATGGTCATGTGGATTAGTAAAGAATTTCCTACAGACATTGATAGGATGGTTTGCTTGTTCAGTAGTCAGTTTATGTGGAACATTTTGTCAACTCCTGGCTATATTACTGATGTGTTGTAATGCTGCACTATAGTTGCTTGTGAGCAACTAAGTTTGTATGAGATCCTGCAAATTTCAATAATGTGGCACAGAATGTTGTGATCTACAGATATTGGCCATCCCAATAGCAGCTTAGTTTTGAGGCTTGTGTCACCACCTTTGAACTTCTTGAACCAGTTTGAGCAACACTAATGGAGACTGCCCCCTCACTTTCCATATTTCTAAGGCCACTTCAGTAGCTTTTAATCTTTTTTGTCAATAATAATGTAAAATTATATGAATTTTTATACTTAAGTTATTCATTGTACATTTCTAACAATGGAAACCAAAACTCTGATACTTTAATGGTTATATGCTGACAGTGGACTCTATACTTTCCATTAGTACTACGTTTTGCATGACAAAAAAAATGCACTTACTTATGAATCACCCTAATATTTACATACATAACTATTAACAGAAGGTTCACAATTCATTTGCATAAATTTCAGCTTAATCTTTTTGGGGCGACCCCTCCCCCCCCCCCCCCCCCAAATAGTTGTATCTGTGAAAAAGGTGCCAGTCTGCCTCTGTTTTTTAGGAGCTCAGCTAGGGGAAGAGGGGGCAGCCAAGATCACCATTTTGGCTCAATCTTTTGACCTAGCAATAAGTATCAACAATAAATATGGTTTTAGAGGCCAGGTGAGTGGTTATATTTGTGTTATACAACTTTTTGGTTGTGTTATACAGCATAATAAACTGTTGTGTTATATAAATTTTTCTCAGGATTCCAATACTTTTCTATGGATAGTTCATGCTTCTTAAAATAGTCCCTCTCCTGCAATTCTATGGAACTTTTGCTTACTTGTGTGTCAAATTGTTTTGAGTTAGTCATGTGCTTCAGGATTGTGAATATACCTCATTGGACAAAGTATGAGCATGCCCTGAAGACATCACATGGCTGTGCCTGTTGGTGGTTTCAGTTTTACAAACTTTTCTAAAAGCAAACCAGTTATGACTTCTGTAGGACCTTTAAGATGTCAGGCTGAATCATCCAGTCTTATTGTTTAGCCATTTTCCTCTATATGGTGGCAGAACTGCTAATGCTTAGTGCAGCCTTTTTATTGTCAGCACTGAATGACTGTGCTAGGTGGGCAGTCACTGGTCTATTTATATATAATTGCACACTGCATCATTCTTGATTGTTAATAAATTCTATATATGTACAGAGTGTATATCAGAGTTGAGTCAGTTACTGGTTACCTAGTTAGCAACATCCTGACATAGAGTAGGGAAAGGTATCCTTCCAAATAATAGCTCACATATAGGTGAAAAAGAAATTTCAATCTGCAAACATATTTCCTCTGTTAGTGTTTATGAATGTGAAGTTAGTAAATACAAAAACTTATTAAAGATTCTTGTTTTTTATCACATATGTCTTATGCTTGATATAAGTGATTTCCACTGAGTTTTAGCATTTTAATCATCATATAATAATGAATAGCCTTCCCATGGCCGAGTGGTTAGCACGCTTGTCTACTGATCTAAGGGATCTGGATTCGAGCCCCGGGTAAGGCATGGTTGTGTGTGTTGTTTTTCTGCTGAGGTCCTGCCATCCTCACAGACCTCCTACTTTGGCATATAAACTGACAGGCTCCTGTCAGACCTCTGTGGCAAGCAGCTGCTTGAGGGGGTATTTATTTTTTATTTATTATAATAATGAATGGCAAGGTTAGTTTCAAAATGAGTGCTGCAACTACTTGCAGCAGAGAGGTTTTACAGGAATCTGTCAGTATAATACGAAATGGTATAAAGTTCATTCTTTTGCATTACACTTATATTACAGTATACAAAATTACACAGTTACAGTACACAGTATACAAAAATATATCTATGCAGCAGAACATATCATCAGAATATTTTTATAGTGAAATATTTTAAATTTATAAAGAGTTATTTTTCCAGAAATTTGGGGTGACAGAACGTGAAGTACACAGTGCCCTTTTAAGTGGAGATCCTCATGACCAGTTAGCTATAGCTTATCATTTAATCTTGGATAACAAGCGTATTGAAGATGAGACAGCCAAACTGGAAATAAAAGATTTCTACGTAGCCTCGAGTCCACCACCAACTGCATTGACAGATGTAAGTGCTAATCTTCCTCAATTTCTGGGTCTAGAAATGTTAGTGTTGAATGTATATTAATTTTGTCTTATTTTAAAACTTCTGCTGATCAACAATGCCACAAAACAGCTATGAATTGCACACCTATAATGATAAATATGTTATATAGTTCCCAAAATCTAGTGTATTCATGATTTATACCTTAAAAATAACAATACCACTTCCTAGGATAAGAATGAAAAGGGCAAATAGTTAAAACTGGAAAGAATATATGGTGTGTTTTATTTCAGATTGTTTAGTGGTAACAGCTTTAGTGAATTACTGTTGTCTTTTTTTTTAAATATATGAAGGAACAGATATGTATATCCTGTTTGCTTCCCCATTTGTCTAAGTTTATAGTAGGTATGACAACTTCCAGCCATTTTGCTTTTAGCCTTATTGATTCATTCAGCACCAAGAATGCTAGGAGTACAGCATTAGTGTAGTACACAAGACCAGGATAATTTAGGACTAGTTTTGAAAATATCTAATGGACTTCCATTCACTTGTGTATTGCAAGTCACTGAAACAAAATTCGTTTAGCTCATCATGAAATCATCTCAGATGATGCCTGTTGCAAAGAACCTCACCTATGAGGTATACTTTTTTTCAGGGGGAAGAAGAAAGTTTTGGAGGTCAAACCAATGTTTCTCTAACTTAATATTAACAGAAGCTATATACCAAATTTGGTGATCCTTTCTCTTACCATTTAAGAGAAATTCTTTCCCTTTTTTCATTTGGAAGAGGGGGGAAAACCTTATGTTGCTTTTGAGTGATAGTTAGAAGAGTTTGTGTACTGAACTTGGTGATCCTAGCTTACTGTTTAGGAGCAGTTCTTTCCCCTTTTTTTGGTGGTGGTGGTGGGGGGGGGGGCATCCAAATGTTTGTATTTACAATGAGAGGAAGTTGTATATTGCATTCAATGATCCTAATTTTTAGCATTTAGGAGTTCTTGATCAGACATACACAGTCGTATCAGAATAATATGACCACCTACCTAATAATGGGAATAACCACCCTTGGTCCAGATGACAGCGGTGAGATGGCATGGCATGAATGCAATGAGGCCCTGGAAGGTTGCCAGAGGCACACGTGCCCATTTGGACTCCAACAGAGCACGAAGATAACGTGGTTATAGGTCCACACGCTGAACCTGTCGATCCAAATGGTCCCACAAGTGCTCATTGGAATTGAGGCCAGGTGATTTCACTGGCCAAGGGAGAATGGAGACATCACTGTTGTATTCCTGGAACCAGTCATGCACCACCTTAGCGACATAGCAGGGTGCATTGTCCTGTTGGTAGACACCATCACCACCAGGGTAAATGTCCAACATGAATGGATGCATGTGGTCAGCAAGGATGGACAGGTAGCCATTGGCATTCAGGGACCCATCCAGTGGTACCAGCAGTCCCAGGTCATACCAGGAAGACATGCACACTGCCACCGCTGGCCTGTACTTGACCGACAACCATGTTCGGATGTTGGTTCTCGTGTGTCTGACATCGTATCTGCCACTGCCCGTCACTTCTGTGGAGTAGAAACCTCGATTTGTCAGAGAAGGCAACCTTTTTCCACTCTTTCACTGTCCAATGACAGTAGTCCCATGTGAACTGCAGGTGTGTTGTCCATGGACCTTGGTTAACATGGGTGCCTTTATGCAGCGTCGACTCCGGACACCCATGCTTAACAGGGTTCACTCTACTGTAATTGGGGACACGTACCTGGGTGCCCCAATGTTCATTTGAGTGGTCAATTGCTGCACTGTTGCGCGTCGATTGCCTTTACCAGTTGACGGAGGCAATGTTCTCATCTGGGGTCAATGGCCTTTGGGGCTCCACAGTTACAACGTCTGGAGGTACTCGGTGTGCCAGCAGTCCAATCTTGATACACTCTTACTACAGCACCTCATGAACAGCCCACGAAGTCTGCTGTTTCCACCTTTGGCGCAGTGGCTGATGATCATTCCTTTTTGAACGTCTGTCAAATCAATACCTCTGCCCATTGTGCTCACTTTATGCACTATGGCTCATCTGTCCTGGCTGGCTGCTTATATTTCCGTGTGGTCGACCTTGTCATGTTCACTCTGTGACACGCTTGGGCAGGTACACTGTGATTCCGTGGGTGGTCATATTATTCTGATATGACTGTGTATGTGTAAAATCTAGATCCTTTAATATGTATGCATTTATCAATGTTATATTGCACAAGTATTTTGAGATGAAAAAAATAAGTGCAGTAATTAGTTTTAAAAGTGTAAAAGTCATATTTATTATTTTATGTCAATACACACAAAAATTTCATTTCTCTGCATCTAAACCAGCTAAAAAACTATGTATTGGAATCCTATAAAGTTAACATGTTATTTCAGAAAAATGAAATATTTGGAAATTTTCAGTTGTTTCCAATTTAGTTTTTTGTGTTCAATTTAGAGCTAGCATAAAATGCAAGGTAGATTTTTCCATATTTATTGAATATCTGGTATATTAAAATATTAATTAACGTTAGTGTTTTTTAGTTTTTGATGCTGAGCACATATTTAGGTATTGCATTTTTTCAATACACTTAGTAGAAAATATTCTTTTAAACATAACTACCCAGCAAGAATTTATTAGTGAAATGTAAAATTACCATAATCTGGGTAAACAAAATTTCAAAATCAATGGAATTATCTCCCTCAATAATACACTGAATGGACAAATTATTATATACACCCTGATAACAACATGCAAAGCAGAAATATTGGGTCCACTGAGGTGGGACAATGAAATTGGCAATGACTATAAATAGAGCAGGTCTATATTGGAAACCAGTCGTGGAAAAGGAATCATGGGTAAAATCAGTCACATAAACGAGTTTGACTGTGGCCAGAGTATATGAGAGATAACGAGTTTGACTGTGGCCATAGTATATGAGAGAAAGGCCAGTTGCTCAATCATCGCAACTGCTGAACTTGTGTGTTGGGATTTTCATGTCAGACATTTGCACATGTATACCAAGACTATGTGAAATATGGCAAAACTTCCAACCAGCTGGAGAAATCTGGACATAAACGTGCAATTGACTATCGAGGTGAGCGCAGATTGTCCCACATTGTTACATGGAATCACACGAGTACGGTGGAGCAGATAACAACTGAATTGAATGAGGGTGCATCCACAAGCTTATGCACAAAGACTATCCATCATGATGTCCACATCATGTCTCCTTGTTAACTGTAAGGTACCGAAAGATTAGGCTGCAGTTTGCAAAGACCTATCGCAACTGGAGTGCGGAGGACTGGAAACACATCATCTGGTCTGACGAATCACGGTTTCAACTCTATCATTCCGATGGGAGGGTGTGTGTGTGTATGTGGCTAAACCACATGAAGTGAGGGACCCAGTTGGGGTCATAAAGGCAGGTGGAGTAGGTGTAACAGTTTGGGCTTCCTTGTGGCTGCCTCTTACCTGTCAAGACCTCAGTCACTGACACATGGTATGTGAACATCCTCACAAACCATCTACACCTGTTCATAATGATTCTCTTTCCCATCATGATGCCATCTTTCAACAGGACACCACCACACAGCATACTTTCTGAGTGGTGACCAATTCGCTCCAGGAGCATTCAAGTGAGTTTACCACACTCGAATGACCCCCTCAATCACTAGACCTCAAACTCATTGAGAATTTGTGAGACGAATTGCAATGATCTGTTCAAGCCCGCCAACCCTTACCAGCAACTGATGGGTGCTCTACAACAGGCAATCCTGGCTTCTTGGGTGGCAAAACCACCTGTGTTTTCAACACTTCATTGAGTCCTTACCAAGATGTATATAATAATTTATCCATTCAGTTTGATTGTAGATAATAAAGTTATTTTTACTAATGTTATGAAATGATGAAAAGTTTTTTAATATTTTATTTCATAGTAATGCTTATCAAATATTTTCAGAGTCCTGCCCGGCCACATCCTGAAAGGATTGGAGGTATTTTTATAATTTTCCATTATGCTTAATCTTTTGAATTACGTTTTAGGAAGTTATTTAGTTTAAATTAAATAGTTTTTCCTAGTTTTATTGTATTAATAAGTTAAGTCTGTATGTTTGTGTTGTCTTGAATGAGATCTAGCTTTTCTCACACGAGATATTAGGCATAGGACAATTTGTAGCTCACTGGTCTTAGAACTTGAGGTTCAAATTGAAGTTCAAATTCTGTGTCAACAACATTGAGATTTTTCCATCTGCATCGTGCCCTTAGTAAGAAAGAGAATAATGGGCTTGGGAAGACTATATTTCAGTAGTTAGGGTGTAAGCCAATATGTCATGCAAAAGAGCCATACACTGTGCACATTTAAAAAGTATTTGATAGGTCATTAACATCTACCTCTGGTATCTTTTCAGCCAGTTCCTTCTCTAAATCCTCTTCAGAGTTTTGAGGTTCTTGTGACGTGGTCATTTAGCTAATTGTACATTAAAAACAAAAGTGCCATTCAGGATAAAGCAACTCAAACTCCAAGATGATTTACACTGATAAGTTCTCTTCAACCTTGATGAAATATTCTTGTCTGTGGAACAAGGGCGGCTCTTCCATTGTGACACCTGGGGCACTGTCCCACCAAAAATGATTGCAAAAAATAATAAATTATTATATATATGATAAAAGCAAAAAATGAAATTCAGTTTCAAAAATTACACTTTTTTATACTTCAAATCATTGGTCTATCCAATAACGCTCTTTGCTAATTAGAAAAATTGAATTTTTTTTTATCAACGATAAAGATTATTTTAATGAATTTTGACATTTTAATGAATAAATATTATTACAAAATATCCGTAGTAACAAATTGCACTGCAGTATATACACAGCCAGCAGCCCCTTTATTAGGTACAGTTCCATATTAAGTCAATAATAACTCGGATATAAACTCAATATTTTCTTAAATATGCTTTTTACAAAAAAATGAGACTGAAGACAATATAAAATATCTCATCAAAGCCATTTAAATCTCGATTTCAAACAATATGCATTTAGCATTTAAAGAGTTACAGAAGCTGAAACATTTAGCAAATTACCTCATTTTGCAAAACAAAATATGAAATTTACGAAAATGAGCATAACTATTGGATGAACTGCTAAAAATACTCTTGCATGTCTTAGTGAAGTTTAGTCATTAACGGTCAAGAAATAGTTTAGAAATGTTTTGATATGGTTCTGTCATTTAATGAGGAGCTTTTAAACATTAAAAAAAGATTATTTGTGCTTTCAGAATTGAATAAAATATCATGCTCTTTTGCCCAAGACCATCTTAGACTCTGTAATATTAAAAATTAAATCATTGTCCAAGACCTGTTCAGGTAACTCATGGAAGTGCTTAACACTAAAACAAACCACAATATTCCAGGTGTGTTCTGCAGGTAATTCAACTTCAAAAACTCTGTTCTGTTACAAGCTATTAAAGTAGATGCCTATCACTCACTAATCATGTGGATTTTTATGTTACATCGATTTTTTTTACAAATGAATTTGAAACCACGATTTCAGTACAATTCATGCAGTTTTTCATTTTTTTTATTTAATGCAAATTTTATCATTCAATGTCTAACTACAGGTCGTCAGAGGATGTTGAGTGGGGGTAACAGTACTGACAAAAACAAAGGAACTCCAATAAAGAGAGCAAAATGGCATCTTGGTAAGTCTTATTTATGCCTTACAAAATTGCATGCAAATATATTTTCCATTATATTTTAGTAGTGAAGCTGTATATTATTGTAGAACTTTGTTAGTCTTTTCATTCCTGTGTTCAACATATGCTGTCTGTAATTTTGAATAAATTTGGATCAGACAAAAGGTCCAACTTGAAAAGTTAATAATATTTGGAGCGTTACACATGGACTCTCCTGCTATGCCAAGTATTGATGAGCCCACAGAGCACTGAGATGGCCTTCAAACTAAATGCCTGGTAAAGCTACCAACTGGAAGAGGAAACATGTCACTTTTTAATCTTCAATTTTAGCTTTTAATGAGTTGAATTTTTGATGTTGATAAATGTTCTCAGAAGAGTACAAATGGTATGACTGTGCTGCATTTGGCATCTTTAACGAAAGTTGTGACCACAGAGTTCAAAATTGTGTCTACTTGCAACTATGAAATACCAGCAAATTCATCCTTCAATAACTATCCAACAAGAGTTAAAAATCATGGACTGGTTTCTCAAAGAGTAAATGCAAGAACTGCACATCAGCAATTTTGCACCTGCAACTGGACATGTGTTCATCCTCCACTCTGTTGTCAGAGATAACAACAATGTGCCAGGAACTCCCTAGTGTACCAGCCATTACAAGCAAGTAACCCATAACAGAGAAACTATGGTGAGAACTTTCTAGTTGATAAATTAACATCTAATATTAACTAACTACAACAAAAAGGAGAAATATGCAGAGATAGGCTCAACCATTTTGTGATATACAAAATGCATATTTGAGAATAGATACATGCTACATCAGTGAAAGTGCATTCTGAGAACATCTAATTATTTAATACAGTGAATTTTGTGATATTAAATTTTATTTAATCTTGGAAGTTGCTTTTCATTGCATTATGTAGTGTAAAATTAATTCACTGGTTCACTTATTTTTGCAATTTGTCAATTTGATAATGATTGGATGAGCTGTAGTAAGATGACAAAGCAGACAGAGAAGTAGGAAAAGAATATACAAAAGAACCAGTGATGATATTCATGATCATATTTGTTCTTCATGCTTTGCTAAACATCCATGGGCACTTTCATATATAGTTTGTATTATAAGATGTTGAAGTGGGAAATGTATAATAGTCCAGTATTTTTCCCCCTTTAAGTATTGGTATCATACTGATAAATTTCTTTTTTCCTTTCATAGAAAAATTATATTCTAAATCTTTCTTTGCAGGTATCAGATCACAGAGCAAACCTTTTGACATAATGAATGAAGTTTACAGAGCAATGAAAGCACTTGATTTTGTAAGTGTTTTAAAACTATAACAATTAATAACACTTAATTTTGTGAATATTTAAAAAATATTAGCAATGTAAGCATATCCATTAATCTTTTCTAAAAAAAATTTTAAATAAACTTCCTCTGATGCTGAGTTAATTTTAAAGTGTTTTTAGTAAAGGAAAAAAAAGGACTTTAGAATTTTTATCTTAACAAACAGAAATAGGTCATGTATGCCAAAGGAAAGAGCATTTAATTCTTAGCAATAAAATGATAGAGTCAAAGAAGATAAGTGATAGATGTTTTTTCTTCTGTTGAAGAAAATTTTTTATTATATTTTTTCATTTTAATTCACTAAAAAATTTTGAACATTTACCCTTTTTTTTTCTTAACTGTTTTATTGTTCCAATAAAGTTAACAGTAAAATTATAGCAGTGTCTATGCAAAAAACATTTTGTGTGTTTGCAAATGTGTGAAAATACACAATTAAAAGGACCTTCATGCTCAGAAATTAATTAAAAATGACTTAAACTTCTTTCATTGAGCAATGAAATTTTAAAGTTTATCCACCAAACTATTTGCATGTTAAAAGTTTTTAGGAGAAAACTCTGAAGCTTTTCGGAGCACAGCCCTAATGTCACCACTGATGATAATCAGTGGTGACATTAGGGCTGTTTAGAACTTCTTTCTACATGTGAAAGGCAATTCCAGTGTTTTGGTTGCTAGTGGGGGGGGGGGGACAGGCAAACTCATTATTTCAATTTCAGTAGTCTCGCAGACTATGGTTCCATAGAAAGTGGATGCATGTGCAAGCAGTGTGGCGTGCTCCTAGTCTATTGTTGCCATGTGTTGCACTGCTAGCTTGGCAACGTCCATTGTTAGCTTGTTTTGGCAAACATCTGATGCTTTATGAACCTCTCTTGTAGAGAACGTGTGGTTTTTCCGATGTAGTAAACAACAGAATTATCCAGTAAATGTAGGAAAAATTGATATATGCCCGATTTTTGAAGTAGCATAAATTTGTCTCTGTCCCTTTCGATAATTTTCTTCAGATTTGGAGCTGGGCAGAAAATAATTTTGATATTTTTGGCTCTGAGTGACTTGCAGACTGATTCACATAGGACAGGAATATAAGAAATAAGTCTGGCAAAGGTTGCGTATTCAAAGTCGATGATTGGGAGGAGAGCTGAATCTCTTCTGTTTTCATTTCTATATTTATTGATTAGCTTTCCTATTGTTCTTGGGTGGAAGCCATGGGACGCAGTGTGAATGTTTTGAATTTCTTTTTTAAGCAACTGCTCGTTTGAAGATACGGTGAAGGGCCATGGGTGAGGGAACAGAAGGCTGCAATTTTGTATGACCATGGGGTGCTTGAATCTGCACGTATGATGGAGGGGATGTAGGTAGGCTTTCAGTATACTGATAATGTCAAGGCTCCTGCGTCATCTTTTTGGATGAAAACATCTAAATAGGAGATGGCACTGCTATTTTCCTCCTCCTTCATAAAAGATATTGTAGGATATTGGGTGTTTCAAAACTCTCTGTACAAATTTCAGTGGGAGATAGGGAACACCAAGACAAACCTTTTTTGTCTTTGAATGTATATCCGATAATGTAACCCTTCAGTGCTAGAGGACACTGTTTGATGACTCTGCAATTGACTAGATGGGTGAAGTGGGAATGGACTTGTGTTTGCCATCGACATTCATAAATCAGACACATTACGTGTAACATGGAGTATTTCACGACTGCTGAGATGGCTGACATGCATCTAGCATAAGGGGTTGCCAATGGAAATGGAAGAGCTGCTGTGAGGTTATACTGACAGCACTTCCCAAACAGACATGTGCGAAACCCCCAAACATTTGCGCGTTTGCACCAGCAACTGCGAGAAACCAACATTCCATTTAAGCATGCATGACACTGGACGGGAGAGAACCATGCACACTCCTGACATGGAAGAAGAGATCCTATGGTGGATTGAGGACAATCCAAGCATAAGCACTTAAGCTGTATCATGTAGCCTCAGTGTGAACCACACCCTCGTGTGGAGAGTATTGCACGAGCAGCAGTTACATCTGTTTCATCGTCAGAGAGTCCAGACATTGCAACCTCAGGATTACCCTATTCGTGTGGCAGACTAGTGCACTGGTACGCTGACTAGTACGCTGATTTCTGCAGCAGACTAGTGCAGCCTGATTTTCCAGCTAGTAAAAGCATTATTTTATGATGCTGAGTATTTCTCAGTAAATGAGTACAAAGATGTCCATGAAGAAAAATATATGCTATTTTACATTCAAAATGAAGCCTGTCAATCTAAACTCAAGTATTACATGTTCATAATTTATACTACCAGATGATAGCTTCAATAAGAAAAGTGAAATAAAATGAATTTCAGGTGTCATCTGCCTAATGAGTACAAAGGATTAAAAGAAAAAGCATTTGTTCTCTTCTATTGAAAGCAAAATAAACTATAGTTCTTTCGAAGCTGCTCAGCCTTCCAGCTATGAGACTTAAATTTGTGATGGAATCAAATGGCTGTTCAGCATAGCACTGAATTAGAAATTTATTTTAGAAGTTAAGGAGCTTGTAATTTAGCTTTGATTGGCATAATGTGGAGACGTAAATGATTTTGATATGATAACTCTACATGACTGAAATTTCCCGTTCAGAAGTAGTAGTCGAATCCAACTTAAATATGGTTAATGTGTAAGTGTACAGTCGCTCAAAAAAGTATCCAAACACTACAGTTGATTAGAAAATTCAGAAAAAATATCTGGCAACGATTTTTTTAGAAATTAGTGATCTGGCAACCTTCGTGTCACGTGACACAAAGGTTGCCAGATCACTAATTTCTAAAAAAAAACGTTGCCAGATATTTTTCTGAATTTTGTAATCAAGCGTAGTGTTCGGATACTTTTTTGAGCTACTGTATGTACATAAGAAGTCAATAGGATTATAGATTAAAATTCAACTTGGGGAAATATAATAGTAGAAATGTTCCCACATCCCTAACAAGTATAACTCTCATTGGCTCTTGTAACATACCCAATGGGTGCCATGATACTTGGAAACTTGTATTAAATTCAATTTTGATAGTCAAGTTGTAAAAGTAAAAAAACAACTAATTTTCAGAATTTAATGCCAGTTAATATAAGCATGCTATCCAAAGTCCATGGCTAAATAAGTCGCAAACAAGTTTGTTAAGAATAAAATAGCAATTTATTTTTTTTAAAAGTCAAATGTAATGGCAATAATCTTCTATTTCTATTTTGTCACATCACTAACTATAAGCACAAAACTGCTCAACAAGGGGCAGTTCTATTATTCTAATACTCACTAGCTAAATATGATAGCACAGAATATACCCTGAACTCATAAGATTTTAAGTTCAAGCAAGAGCCAACAACACACAGTCATGTCAAAGTAGAAGTACTAGCAGATACACACCGTTCCATGGCATTAAGAACTTACACGTGCAAAGTATCAGCATATGCAAAAACCATATTTTGGCAATTTAAAAATTTTCTAAACATCCAAAGGACTTGAGCCATACTCCTTTTTTTCATGCAGATTTTTTTTTTTTATCTCAAAAGTACCACTTTTGAGTAGTTTTCTGTCAAATATGCTAAAATACCTAATTAGCTAGTGTCTGGACAGTAGTCACACATACTATAATAAACAGCTTAACTGTACAAAAGCTGTTTTACAACATTGTAATAATAGACTTGCAAATTAGAAACTATGCAGTTCCTTTGACTTACTAAATATAAAAATGGCCTCTTGCATAACTTGCAGGGAGAAACAACTATGTAATAACTTTATCCACAGCATAACTACAAACTAAGAAGTTGAAAAATTAAAAAGGAAATGGAAAATAGCAACAAAGCTAATAAAATTTATGAAAAGCCTGAAAGTTTTTGTTTAGGAAGCCCCTCACACACTTTTTAACACCCTTAAGTGCTAAAGGTTTTTAATTTCTTTTAAATTCTTGTTTGTGGTATTGATTATTTCAGAGGCAAGTGGGGGGTTTGATTCTACTGAGATCTTGTTCAACATTCTCTCTACCCATCCTAGGTACCTCTCTTTTCTGAGACCTTTAGGCACCCTATTCACTAATCTATAGTTAGTCATACAGGCAACAAAACCAAAGAAATGCAATCTCTCTGTGCAATATGCTGTTCAAAGGAGGCTGCCAACTTCTTTGCCTAACCTCATCGGTACTTAGGTGAAACTGCCTAATGCCCAAGATACTTCATTAACAGTTAGAATCAAGTAATTGAGCTTCCTGTTATTTTGCTTACAAAGAGTCCATGTTTCTCTACCATAATTGACTTTAAATAGGACTAAACAATTATATAGCCTAATTTTAGTCTTTAGGTGTATATTTCTTTTTCTACATTCCAAAGATTCTTAAAAGTCCCACCAGCCATATTGATAATGAATACATTTTTAAGTAACAATGTAAAGTAATTTAAACAGTAAATAATTTTGCAGATTTACCTGTTGGCTTTAACATCAATAAATATTTTTGTGAAAAAAGTTTTCTGACATGCGGGATATGAGCCACATCTCTCCAGAAACATGCCAGAGTATTCTACTATTGAACTAATGCCAGCTCTGTCTTTTCTCCACTTAATGACTTTTCACTCTTTCCGTGATTTTGTCTCCTAGACCTGGCACCATCTATGATCCGGGACAGCAGCTATTTCTTTAAATGTTGCAGTAGTAAGATGGAAATAAATAATTAAGTCACTTCATGCTATTAGTGTTGCATGTTAGCAAAACTTTTTCCACAAAAATATTAATGCAATTATAGTTTCCAACAGTTTAATACTGTTAAGTTGTAATGCTCCCAGTCGTAAATCAAACAGATGCCAGATAACTAATTTCTTGTGCCCAACAATAAACTTCCAAAAATAGAGTTTTAGGTTCTGCTTGAACATATGAGTGGTAAATTTCATTGTAATATGGTGTCCAACAATATTCTTAGATACAAAACTTAACTCAACTTGTTAAACTGCTCAAGAAAAAAAAATTACAAAATCAGATTAAAACTATTTATTAAATTCTGAATTTGCCAATTACAAGTTAGGAGTGGAATCAAATGCTCATCAATCAAATGTTAGCACTGGCGTAACAATTCTAAACTGTATAAATCATCATGCTCTTCAGAGATCTTCCTCCACACACTTCCTCCTTTTCTTCTACAGCTCATCTCTGCCCTGAACCAACTGCTCTCCTTAAGACACTGCCTAACATACACGTGCAATGTGTATCTGTTAAATGAAGCACATTTGCATAATGTTGCAGCATTGATGACATGAGCTGTTGTGACCTTGGCACTTGGAGTATCAATGGCAATTAACATTAACCCTTTCAGTACCATACTGTCCCGAAATATCTGATATTTTGAATCAATTCGCCCAATCAATGCTATTTCTTCCTTTTTACTACCTCTTACCTGCAATTTGGGCTAGTATGGTAGAAAACGGGCTAATCAGCCAGAACAAGTTACACATGCACCTCTAATCTAATGGAGAGGAAACTGCTCTGGTTCAAAGAAAAGTTAAGCCCCCAATAATAATTATAACATAAATAAAAATAGTTAGGTAAATCAAAATCTAAGGCAAACCATCACAATGTTTCAAACAGGATATAATGGTGATATTTTGAAACTTATATAGTATGATATGCTGCCACACAAACTTGTTGGTGCATGTGACTGCCTTCATCTTATGGGGATTCACTGACTCTGCTCATATGCAAAATGCAACTATACTATAGTGCTCAGTATGCCTGCCATGGCATACGGCAATGTAAAGATAAATGTTATAGACTAGTAAAAGAGTGCTGCCTCTATGTTAATGAGGGTGAATTACTCAGTTCCTTTTGACTGTCAACAACAGTAGTTTTCTCACTTGTTCCCTTGCAACTTTTTGATTTTCATTTTTGTAAGCAATATTAACATTGGGTTAAGTTTGAAAATGCATTTGTTATGATAATTTTTTTGCCAGATTATTGCATAGTAAATTGCCAAAAATATGTAAAAAATATATCTTCTCATTAATATTTTTTCTTTCAAATACTATTTTATTTGAGATATAATCACAAAGATATACATATACCTAAATGTTTTTGCAATAATAAAGACAAAAAAACAAATGTTTGTTTTCTTATATATTGTACCCCCTTCTAATCTCTCTAATAAAACAGCCACTTATCTCGCAGCCCACTTATAAATACCAAAGTTCTAATGTGGCCCATGTTAGCCAGGGCTGGCTCAGTCAGTAGCGCTCCAGGCTCATCTGCAGTTCCCAGGTTCAAGTCCCAGCTGGGTCAGCGTTGAGACTTATCTCCGCAAAACTCCCTGCCCTTCCCATGGTCAGCAGGGGACACCGATGGGCTTGGAAAGGCTGCCATCTGTCGGATGGGATGTTAAGCTGTGGTCCCATGTGTGGGAGAGCCATACCCTGTGCATGCTAAAGAACATGCTGGATGGCCTTGACGGGAGGTTACCATCTGTCTCCCAACAGCCATTCCAGTGGGTCCCCTCCCCCAACCTTCTCTGAGCCTTTGGGGTTCTTGTGACCTGGCCATTTAGCCCATTATGTGCAAAAAAAGTGCCGCTCAGAGGTAAAACAACCAACCAACGAATGGCCCATGTTAGCAAAAAGTTGCCAATTCCATGCTCTACACAAAACATGTTTCTGGCCCTAAACTTAAAAGTGATGCTCTGCTTTCAAGCTGAAGCTATTTAAATTTAGAGGTTTCATGGCAATTAAAATATTTATGTAGA
The DNA here is from genome assembly GCA_038380435.1 of Ryuthela nishihirai. Taxonomy (NCBI): domain Eukaryota; kingdom Metazoa; phylum Arthropoda; class Arachnida; order Araneae; family Heptathelidae; genus Ryuthela; species Ryuthela nishihirai. The sequence goes on along the minus strand of JAWZYU010000002.1, from coordinate 116,365,793 downwards.
GGTGAGTGAGAAAATGGAATAACTGCTAGCTAAGGAAATATGTTGTTTTAAGTCAAAGAAATAGAAATCAAGAATCTGTGTGAATCCTATAGTTAATCTTTTTTTATTTTTGTACTTTCTAGGCAACAGGTTGTGATGCCCCATCGTTCACTTTTGCTTTACCTTAACCAGTTTTGTTTAATTTACGTTATATTTATCATTTTGGGGATTTTTATTTCCTTTTCGGCATCACAGCACTCGTTTTCAAGTTTCTAGGAGTTGCGTACGCGCAACTCCGAACTTCCGACCGTAACCGTTAAAGCGCGTACCAAGGACACGCCCCCTCTTGCGTCATAGCTTGCGTCCTTCGTCATTGTATGCAAATGTCTTTTCCGGCATGCGCCGGCCTATTGTCAAAACCGTGACCTGCGAGTCACTGGAGCACTTGAGAGAAGGAGTAGAGCACTAGAGACTAGCACTTGAGAGTTGTAGAGAGAGCAGAGAGATGTAGTAAGGTGCGTAGCACCGTGCGTGTAGCACAGATTTTAGTTTCTTCATTGATGTCTTGGTGAGTTACTTATTTTGGAAATAAATCTATTTTGTTTTGTTACAAACTTTTGAGTCTGTAGTTTTTATCTTGAGCAACGCTAATTTAGGATTTTTTAAATCATTAACTCTTATTTGTTAAGAATCACTTTGACTCTTACTTATGAACGCTCACTGGCATTGGAACTCTAAATCAACTTATTCTACATTTTTGGCAATTTGTTAATGATTGCCTGGCGCCCGTCTGAGTTATCCGGAGCATAAAACTTTAATTATTTTGCATTGTTTGGAGCGTTACAGAGACACATAAAAGAAGTGGCGCAGCGAACAGGGACCCGCCAGTATTTAAAGATAGTAATTTTTTGAGCTCAATAGTTGTATGTACTAGTTGTAGATTTAACGGCAGCTTAAGCCGAAAATTTTTGTTGAGCAAGTAGCTTAACATTTGTGTGTATTATTCAAAGGTACTGAAGTTTCAGCGTAGATATTGCTGAATATTTAAGATAATTGTCGTATGTAATGATTAGAAGTGTCCGGACACACAAGTACGTAGGACGATAAGAAAATTTTTTTTATAAGCAAATTTATATTTTTGTAAAGCTTAGTTATAGCTTTATTATTGTTGTATAGCAGTACCTTTGAGCGCTGCTCAAGATAAAAAAGTTTTCAAAATTTCCAAAATTCCAAATTTCGGCAGACCGCTAAACATGTCTGCTAACAATATGGCCGATTCCGCCATAATGACTCCCGACATAGAAAGAGTAAAGGGTAGATTGAAAGATGTAATGATGGAAGCAGAAGTGCTAATGAATCTGCTTGATGATAATCGGGAGAAAAGGGGAACGACAACAACCCCTAAATTTGCTGACAATGCTACGTCAGTTCACCAACGAAGAAACTTTGAACGTAAGGTTCCATTTTCTGTTACGCCAGAAGCAAGCGATAGAACAGAGTATTTTCAACCGCCACAACGACGATTTGCCAACCCATCCATTAACTATAGTCCTTATGTTAATTGGCCTTTACCTGAGATAAGGTTCGACGGTTCGAAACGTCCGTCATCGTGGACATTTGTCAAGTCCATGGAGGAGCACTTCCGTTTACATGAAGTGCCAAGCAACAAAAAAGTTTTAGCAGTATCTTGCCTAATTGGATGTGCTAAGCAATGGTGGAATAACGTAGGATGTCGTCATGGCATAGAACTTTGGGAAGAATTTAAAAATGAAATCATGGACATATATCCGGCTTATAATGATTTTACAGAACTAGCTACAGAGTTGTTTTCACGAAGACAAAGGGAAAGAGATGACATAGAAAAATTCATATGGGGTACAGTAGAATTATACCAGCTGTACGATGCTGATGCCGCTGAAATTGATATTGTAAATTGCATATTGTCTCAATTACTTTTGCCCATCCGAGAATTCCTAGAAGTACGAAACATAAAATCCGTTTCCGAGTTAGTAAAATTGGCTCGGCAATACACTGCAAGAAGAGAATCTGCAGCAAATACACATAACCAACAATGGATGCCATTCCTGCCAAAGCAGCGATATCAGGTTGAGTCGCGTAGAATGACTCCCGCACGACCGCAATTTACACGGTCCCGACAATTTGCGCCGAACGCGCCTAGAACTATAGAATATGAACGAAGTAGAGACTTTTTGCCACGTCAAGCTTCAAACCATAACACTAGACCTAAAACTTTGGTTAAACAAAAGAGAGAAACTATCACTTGTAACTTTTGTGGCTGACTAGGACATATTGAGAAATACTGTTACCAAAGGAATGAAAATTCGGGAAACTCTCATCGGGATCTTTGAAGCGAGAGGCCAAGGTTCCTCAACAAAAGTCCTCTCATGAGTTAAGTCTTGCTACTGTGGGTATACATAATGTCTTACATTTACCTTTTGTGAAGCTTTATCACGATAAGACAGAATTCATAGCTCGCATTGATACAGGAGCTGATCTTACATGTCTACATAAGAAAGTATGGGATAAAATTCAGAAAAATTGTAAACTGAATTTGCAGCCGTGGTCCGGTGGACCTTTGAACTTAGCTTGTGCTTCCAAGCAGTGTTTTCCGCAAGGAACTGTTGAGTTACCTATCACTTTAAATAATGTGGAGATAAGACTTGAATTTTTAGTAATAAGTGAATTATTATACGACTCTTTAATAGGAATAGATGCGATACGGAAACACTTGATTGAATTTGATTTTGCCAACAATGCTATTTCATTAAAAGCAACAATGAAAGAAAAACTTGATATCGATCAGATAAAATTAGACATTAGAAAACATGCTGACAACGCTCACTTGGGAAATAGCGAGAGAGTTAAGTTAGAAACTCTGCTCAATGCTAATTACGAACTTTTTAACAACAAGCCCGGTAGATGTCAGATTTTAGAACATCATATCGACACCGGCAATAATAGACCTGTTTACAGCAAACCATATAATTATCCTCCCAGTAAAGAAGAGATAATTTCAACACAAATTAAAGAAATGTTAGAGGATGGGATAATAGAGCCAAGTTTTAGCCCTTGGGCTTCACCGGTCGTGCTCGTTAAAAAGAAAACTGGTGATTTGAGATTTTGCGTAGACTATCGAAAATTAAATGCTGTTACAGTCCCCGACAGATATCCACTACCTATTATTCAGAATCTACTAACACAACTGGCTGGCAAGAAATTTATTAGCACACTAGATTTGTCTTCAGGATATTGGCAGGTGTCCGTATATCCACCAGATCGACCCAAAACAGCATTCCTCACAAAAGATGGATTATTCCAATTTCGTTGCTTACCGTTTGGCTTATCAGGAGCACCCGCCATGTTTCAACGTCTTATGTCCGTAGTTCTGGGTGACCTAAAAGGAAAAATTTGTGAAGTATACTTAGACGACATAGTCATTTTTTCTACTGATTTTTCAGAGCATCTACGTGATTTGAATTTGGTATTTGCAAGGTTAAGAGAAGCCGGACTCACCATAAAGTTGTCCAAATGCACCTTTCTCCGAGAGGACGTTCAATACCTCGGTTTCATTGTTAATAAGGATGGAGTAAGAACATTACCTAATAAGGTCGAAGCCATAGAACGATTTCCCACACCGCGCAATTCGAAACAACTTAGTAGATTTTTAGGAATGTGTGGATGGTACCGACAATTTGTACCCAATTTTGCTAATTTGGCCGAACCTTTGTGTGAATTACGTCAAAAGCGAAAGCGGTTTCACTGGACACCTGTTTGCGATACAGCATTTCAGACATTAAAGGATGCATTGTGTCATGCTCCCGTGTTGGCCTTGCCACAGTTAGGCAAACCTTTTTTCATCTACACTGATGCTTCCGATGTCAGTCTCGGCGCCGTGCTGAGCTAAGTACAGAATGACAATTGTGAACACGTCATCATGTATGCCAGTCGCAGTTTGAGTCATACTGAAAGAAACTATACAGTGACTGAAAAAGAATGTCTAAGCGTAATATGGGCTCTAGAAAAATTTAAAGTACAATTAGACACATCCGACATAACTATTTTAACTGACCATGCTGCTTTACAATGGTTACAGACATCTACCAATCTAACAGGTCGTCTAATGCGCTGGGCATTACGCCTACAAGAATTTAATTTCAAGGTCGAGCATCGAAAGGGAAGTGCACATCAGCTACCAGATGCATTATCCCGTGCTCCCGTGTGGCCGGCAGAAGTTACGCCAGAGCTCGAAGATAAGCCTTTTGCTCCCTCACTCGCCACAATAGTTCCCATCGAATACAAGGAACATTTAATTACTGAACAACAAAGCGATTTAGAATATAGAAACGTGTATCATTATTTGAAAACTGATGAATTACCTCTAGATCCTAGTATAGCTTCAAGTATTGTTGGAAGAGCCAGACATTTCAGATTAATTAACGATATTTTGTACTACTGCAGACGACCGAGTCAAACAGGCAGTTATCGCCCATTTATTCCCAAGAATTTAAGAGAGTACGTACTCCGAGAATTACATGATGTACCTTCAGCTGGACATTTAGGTACACGGAAAACCTATCAGAAAGTGGCCAAAAGATCATATTGGCCAGCTTTGAAAAAGGACGTAAAAACCTATGTAGAAACATGCCTAATTTGTCAAACCACGAAATTCGATCAAAACCGTCCTTGTGGTCTTATGAAAAGCACGATCTCCAATGAACCCATGGAATTAGTTGGCATGGATTTAATGGGCCCGTATCCACAAACGCAAGCGGGATCCCAATATATTCTGGTCTTGGTAGATTATTTTTCGAAATGGGTCGAAATATTTCCTGTTAGAAATGCAACAGCAACAATCGTAGCAAAGAAATTTGTAAATGAATTTATATGCAGATACGGGGTACCCAAGAGTATAGTTTCGGACAATGGGCCCCAATTCATTTCCAATGTGCTTGCTGAAGTATGTGAAACGTTCCAAATAAAACATATATATACAACTCCATATCATCCACAATCAAATTTGACAGAAAGAATTAATCGAAATGTTGGCAGAATGATAGCTGCTTACGTCGAAAATAGACATAGTACATGGGATAAATATTTGCAACAGTTTTCCTTTGCTTTACGCACTTCATTACATGAAACCACCAAAAATTCACGCCTTCACGGATATTTCTTGGAAGAGAACTAACATTACCCTGGGACAGACTCATTGGCCAACCCGCATCTCCACAATCCATTGAGTTTAGAACGGAACAGCATATTCGAGCCATTTCAAAGGCACAAGATAATTCCCTACGAGCACAACAAAAGCAACGAGAGGATTATAATAAAAGACGACGACATATGGAATTTAAAGTAGGTGATAAGGTCTTGATTAAAACACATCATAAGAGTGATAAAGAAAGAGGATTTATAAAGAAATTTGCACCATTATATGCTGGACCATATGTTATAAGGAAGAAACTTTCTCCACTTCTGTATGAATTGGCCAATATGACCACTAATGCCTCAGTAGGATACTTTAATGTTGTGAATATTAAAAAATTCAAAACTTCTATAGAATTTTCTAGATCAGAAGCAGATGCTCCACAACCAACCCAGGAGAATGATGGCTCTGATGATGATATTGAACCTTTACCACCCAGAAGAGAAAAGAACAGATTAGATTATCACCTACTGCACACAACAGGACAAAGACTGACAAAGCCAGATTCAGCTGTTCCATCAACGTCAAGAGCGTAACAAAAAGCCGACGAAACGACCAGAGCCTGCAGAGCGACAACCGGCAGCGAAGCAGCGAACATCGGGAAGATGACGTCACGAGAGAGATCTACAGCGACGACTTGACTTGAACGAGATCTTCAGTAACAACTTTACGTGAAGCCACCCAACGACGACGGAAAGATGTTATCGGAAACGGACTAGATGATTTATCGCCACGGAGTGCCAACAATGAAATTTAAGTATAATTTTCTTTCACTTGGCACTTGATTGAGTTATAAAATGTTTTTTTTTCTGGAATAGATGAAGACGAAGAAGAAGCCTTATTGTGAATTATACAGTTAGCGATGTTTAATTTCTTGTTGAAACTTTATAACAGTTCGATATTTATTTTTGAAAAGTGAAATTTTTGTACTTCGAGTTTATACTTGTGTGAATAGAAATTTGTTTTTTTGCATTCTTGTTCATCGAGGTTCTAGTTATTGTATTTACGTGAGTTAAAATGTATTTTTGTAGATTTTTTTCAGCTGACTGATAGCTGAAAATTTTGTAAGTCGATATTGGAAAGTTTAGAAATTGTAAAATGTTTCTGGATATGAATGAGAAGAGTGAAAGAGAATTAGTGATTTAAGAATTTGTATTGTAAAATAACGTGCATTCCAAAGTGAATTTATGTAAAAAAAAAAGGAGATTCATGTAAAAGTTATTGGATGAAATGTTATCATCGTATATTATAAATTATTTACACTCTTTTTTCTTATTTCTTAGATACGATTTATGTATATGTGTTTAAATCTGTTCAGTGTCATCAGTGATATTTATGTGTCAATGATACGTAATTTTTGGGGATGACATTGACAGTATTTATTGGTATATATATAGATGATGACCATGATGATGACTGCAGAATTTTGTTTTTTTTTTGTGTGTACCTTTTTGGAGCTGTCCCCAAATGGCATAGTCTGATAACAGAGTTGTTATCAGCATAACTCCTTTGGGAGGGGGACGTTAGCTCTGAAGGGGGAGGTAACTAATGATTTTTTATTTCAGCTAGATCGCGATTTCTGTGAATAGGAGAAGAATTAGCGGATGATTACAATCCCGCTTGTTTGTAAATTTTGAATTTTCTTAGCTTTGCGTATTTGAATGTAATTAGGAGGAGATAACGGTGTTCGAATACCCATTTTTTTATGTGATTTAGGTGAAGAATTAGCTTTCACGAATTTTTATTGTGGTTAGGGGAAAAGCGGAAGTTATTACCCCGCTAACAACAAATGTAAAGAATCACTTTTTCTTTTCATCTTTTTAACATTTATTAGACTTAGAAAGTTAGGAGTTATTAACCTGTTTTTCTGTACAGTTCAAGATATGCCAATTTCGAGTTTGTATCAGAATGTGATACTAGTTAGACCGATGATGCTAGTATACAGTTAACTGTCACAGCCACTGGTACGTAAGTACACTAGGTTAGCTGTTAAATACATATTTTTGTTAGGAGGAAAAGGGAGGAGGTACCTTTGGTTGTGCTGGAAAATTGTGTCAAAGTAAGAATAGTTCATCATATCCAAATTTGCGTTAGCATACTTTTACTTATTTATGTTCAGCCATGTGTAAATGACGTAAGATGTGTCCTTTATTCAAAATTTGCTCGTCAAAATTTGTTAGGTCAATCATTTTGACTCCCTTTGGAAGGGGGAGTTATGATGCCCCATCGTTCACTTTTGCTTTACCTTAACCAGTTTTGTTTAATTTACGTTATATTTATCATTTTGGGGATTTTTATTTCCTTTTCGGCATCACAGCACTCGTTTTCAAGTTTCTAGGAGTTGCGTACGCGCAACTCCGAACTTCCGACCGTAACCGTTAAAGCGCGTGCCAAGGACACGCCCCCTCTTGCGTCATAGCTTGCGTCCTTCGTCATTGTATGCAAATGTCTTTTCCGGCATGCGCCGGCCTATTGTCAAAACCGTGACCTGCGAGTCACTGGAGCACTTGAGAGAAGGAGTAGAGCACTAGAGACTAGCACTTGAGAGTTGTAGAGAGAGCAGAGAGATGTAGTAAGGTGCGTGTAGCACAGATTTTAGTTTCTTCATTGATGTCTTGGTGAGTTACTTATTTTGGAAATAAATCTATTTTGTTTTGTTACAAACTTTTGAGTCTGTAGTTTTTATCTTGAGCAACGCTAATTTAGGATCTTTTTTACATTAACTCTTATTTGTTAAGAATCACTTTGACTCTTACTTATGAACGCTCACTGGCATTGGAACCCTAAATCAACTTATTCTACATTTTTGGCAATTTGTTAATGATTGCCTGGCGCCCGTCTAAGTTATCCGGAGCATAAAACTTTAATTATTTTGCATTGTTTGGAGCGTTACAAGTTTTGAGTGTTTTAAAATGAATAAATATATTCTAAAGCAGCTTAGCATTCTATATATGTTTTTTTTTTTTAGGAATGGAAAATGGCAAATCCGTTTCATGTAAGAGTAAGAAGAATGAATCCCATCACTGGAAAATATGTGAGTGTTTGAAAAACAGACAGTTGCAATTTAAAAACTGAGAAATAAAGTAGTTTTTTAGCAGATGTGGAAACAATGCAAAAGATAAAAAAAATGCTCTACTTTTTCTGAAATATGTATTATACCTATAGTGCCATAGATTTGCCAATCTTACACAAGGAAATTTTTGAGTATTTTATACTCAAAAGAATGAAAATTTAAAGAAATTACCAGCATTTAGGCAAAAATTAGGAATACTTACACTGTTAAGTTCCAGCATTTTAATTAGTATACCTCCCTTTTAGGAGAACGAAAGCAAGAGGCATAATTTCTGATAATCTGTAACACACTCCCCACATCATAAGCTTTCATTTGTCATGTAACTCATTCTGCTCATCTCATGTTTGGAAGGTATAGTGAAATCTTTGTTTACATATTTTTTGAAGGGTGAGGAAAAAACTTTAGAGGGATATTTTTGTAGCTTATGACACTCCCTTCATTGCAAGCTTTCATTTGATACAGAATTTTGTGATTGGCTGCCTAGTTGTGAAGATGCAGTGAAACAAAACTAACAAATTGACCAACATATTCCAAGTGAAAAGCAGAAGGAAGATAACTACAAAACATGGTGAATATAAATGGTGTAATTGCTAATATTTAAAAATAACAGAATAAAACAAAATGTCACATACATTGCTAGTTCCATTTGCATATCCTTATTTTTATTTAGTCCCCTTTTTTTATTAGTCCCTAAGCATTGCAGACTTGGCCTTTTTTAGAAGGCTAGCATAAATTTTTGCTGATAGCAGTTTCCTAGCATGTTACTTTTTGACACTAATAGGATGTGAAGAATTATGTTTTGCATTGATCCCTGAAAGTAAGCTTTAATTAACTAAACACTAGGTCACATGATGTATTATTGAGATTAAAATGTCAAAATATCCAACATAAATACAATCAAGCACAATGGAAGTTGCCAGAATGATCTTTTTATTGGCACGAATAGCTTCCTGAGTGCCAATTCATGGTGTCAATAAAATATCTAGATATATTAGCTACCAGGTACTGTGAGAACCGCATTATTATTTTAAGTTAAATAATAGGCACCAATTTGATACTATACAGAACCACAAGAATTCTTCAAGTTCAGTTATAACTTCACTCAGTGATTCTTCATTTCTTTTTTCTTTACTAGGCAGGTAAAGATGTAATAAAGTACTAAAATCAAAGAAAAACTTAACTCTTTTTTTTTCATGTCAGTTGCTTGAGAATGCAGCAGAACTTCAGATTTGGAGCATTATTTATCACACTTGCTCTACAAATCTACCTAAGAGTTCTCTGTAAAATTCTTCTAGGTCATTCTTTAGATATGAATCTCGGTTTTTTGAAGTAGGATATTATACTTAAATAAATTTATCACACTATATAAAAAACATATGCCCCATAGGAATTGGAACTTAAAAGAATATTCTTCCTTCCCTACTTATCATACCTCTGTTGTTGTTTTTTATGCTTTCCTTTCTTGCTGTTATTTCTGCTTTTACTGCTCATTGTAGCATTATATTTAAGTTTTTTGCAATCAGGATGTAACCTGAGAATTTCTGGGTGCTTTTTACAGATGTAGAAGTTACAGTATTTTGGGAAGCCATATTTTCAATAACAACTGCCTTACTTTTGGAATCCACATGCACTTTTTGGTCATCCTTGATGTCTGTAAATGGTAACTAGGCATAAACTGGGAGGAGAGCTGCATACCAATCCCCAATGATGATGCACAGAACCAGCCAGGTCTAGCACCTAATGTCCGACCCTGCCTTCTCGTGGTGCACGCCATTAGTACTTTACAAAAGAGATATTCTCTTTTGGAAGGGAACAGAAGGGGATGGTTGCCAGTTCAGTGTGGCCTACTGATCTGGTTATCTATGACCACTTTTTTTCTTTTTTTTTTCTACCCTGCGGAGGAGTGGTCAACTTCACAAGGTCCTGGTGCTGACCATTTATACCCACTAGATTGGACTGGTTTATGGATTTCAGCTTGATTATGGATTCCGGACTTGTTGCACTGGTGGGTCTCTGTTGAAGGAAAATCTGCCGCTGTGTTTTCTGTTTACTTGTGGGTTGCCAGCCCTAAGTGAACAGAAGCACAGAATACCTTATCAGCTAGTGGATAATCCTGATCAGAGGCCATTGCAGGTACCTGAACCTTCACTTAGCTAGTAGGGCATCATCAATCCTAAACTAGAGTAATGTGTCTCAGGTAGGCCATATGGCTCTTGAAAAGGTGGTGGCTGAAGTTCCTACCAGCATTGGTGATTTCACCCTTTAGCAGAGGAGGAACAGGTCTTTGCACCATGCCTGCAATCAGGGGCTGTTTGATATTGTTGGCCCTACATATCTCAATAAATCTAGTTTCTTTAAAAATCCTACTAATCATTTTCTCTCTGCAGGTACATGGAACATGATGACATTACATAGAGATTATTATCTTGATGTCCTTACACAGGAATTCCAGCATTATAACAGATGTTTTAGGCTTGCAAGATACCAGATGGACAAGTAAAGGTGAGATACTTAAAAATAACTTTAAAAATCTCTTTCCAGGAAGGGAGGATGCAAATCATCTCCAAGGTATAGGTTTGCTTCTCAGCAGACATGCCAGTGATGCTCTTCTAGGATATGACTGCATTAGTAAAAGATTTCTTACTGCAAAATTTGCAACAAAAATTAAAGACTTGAACGTCATCTGTTGTTTTTCTCCCACAGAGGACTCTGATGAGAACAAGAAGGATACGTTTTACAGGATCTTTTGAATTCTTCAGGATATTTCTTTGAACTTCAGGATATTTTGAATTCTGTAAAGAAAGGAGATCTCTCTTGTGATAGGTGACTTCAGTGCTAAAGCTGGTACTGACTCTGGAATGGTATTACATAGCTATTTCTATTTTAGATAGAAAATAGCTATGGAAATATTCTTCATTATCAACTTTTTGCTCTCATACGTTGAACTTTCCTTTTATATGTATTTAAAAAATATATGATTATTTGTCTATATTACTGTAAGGAAAAAAAAGTTCAGGAACTGTAATCTTGCTGCTGTTTTACACCTTCAGCTGCTATGGATGCAATTTCATAATTTTATTTATATTTCTTAAAACTCTATAGTGTTTCCATTATTTAATGCAAAATTGCTTGCTGTTTTATAAATAATATACATGTTTCAGAATTTATTGGGCAGGAGTTTTAGGTCCCTTTGGAATTGGTAGTTCCAATGGCATTGGAGACTTCTACAGATAGGCAAACTTAATGTAATAACTAGTTACAAATAACTAGCACATACTTCAAACATTTATAAATAGGACAGGAAATTTATAAATATACATGGGTTTCACCTGATGGGTTGCACAGTAATATGATAGATTATATTTTAATTAACAGCAAATGGGCCAGTTCAGTTAGGAATACCAGATCATACAGGGGAGCTGAAACTGGGTCTGAACATTACCTGGTCAAAAGTGTCTTGCAGTTGAAGATTAAGAAATGTTGTGCTAAAACGAAAGGTTAAGAAAATTACCTTCAACACTGAAGGTCTGAAAGATCCGGATATAGCCAAAGCATACCATGATAGGATAATTAGTTATTATGACAATCATGGTTTGCTTACTGCTGAAGTTGAGAAAGAGTGGAATCAGTTTAAACAGGCTTTTCATGAAACCAACAGTACTCTTTTGGGTAAAAGGGAACAGAGGAAACAAAATTATTTGAGTGATAAGGCTATAGAACTTAGTTCTGAAAGAAGAAAGTGCATGATTAATTTGAATCAATACCCTTCTAGTCCTAACAGAAGGCATTATAATGAGCTTAATAAACATGTAAAGGATCAGTTAGCAGCTGATAAGAATCTTTGGCTGTGATAATACATTTGTCAGGTTTAAGCTGAATGAAAACCATTTAAAACTTACAAAATAAATTGTAAGGATTGACTCAATTAACAGTTTAACTTGTTATTCTTCTGAAAAGTATAAAATATATTTTAATACTGATATTCATATTAATAAATGTTTTAAATGAAATATACATATTTCACCAATATGTTAAAATTTTAAGAATATTAGGAATGAATATTAAAATTTGAAATGTGTTTTAAATTCTGAAACATGCATATTATTTATAAAACAGCAAGCAATTTTGCATTAAATAATGGAAATATGTTAAAATTTTAACAAATATATATGAAATTGCATTCATAGCAGCTGAAAGTGTAAAACAACAGCAAGATTACTGTTCCTGAACTTTTTTTCCTTACAGTAATATAGACATATCATATATTTTTTAAATACATATAAAAGTAAAGTTCAACATATGAGAGCAAAAAGTTGATAATGAAAAATATTTCCATAACTATTTCTATCTAAAATAGAAATAGCGATGGAAACTGTATAAGTGAATATGTAATACCATTTGTGTTTAATTTTATTCTAAGAGAAATATTAGATAATGAAATATCTAATGATTAAAATTTAATTTGGAATATTAGCTAAAGAATTGGGTTAGATACACTAATAGATTATTAAACTGAATGGATAAATTATTATATACACCCCAATAACAATATGCAAAGCAGACGTATCGCATCCAGTCAAGCAGGACGCTGAAACTGGCAATGCCTATAACTAGAGCAGGTTTCTGCTCATTAGAAACCAGTCATGGAAAAGTAATTGTGGGTAAAGGCAGTGATATAAGCAAGTTTGACTGGCCAGATAGGTGCGAAGAAGGCTGGTTGTTCAATCACCACAACTGCTGAACTATTGGGATTTCCATATCAGACCGTCACACATGTATACCAAGACTACGTGAAATATGGCTAAACTTCCAACCAGCAGGAAAAATGTGGACATAAACATACAGTTGACGATTGGGGTAAGCGCAGACTGTCCCACATCATTACAAGGAATAACATGGCTACCACAGTGCAGATAACATTGGAATTGAATGAGGGCATGTCCACAAGCTTATGTGCAAAGACTATCAATCATACCATGGAAAAAATAGGTTATGGCAGTTGATGTTCACATCATATCTGCTTGTTGACTGCAAGACACCAAAAGATTAGGCTGCAGTTTGCAAAATCCTATCGCAACTGGGGTATGGAGAACTGGAAACATGTATCTGATCTGATGAATAACAGTTTCCACTCTATCATGCTGATGAGAGGGTGCATGTGTGGAGTAAACCACATGAAGCGATGACCCAGCTTCCCAATGTGGGGTCATATAGGCAGGTGGAAACAGTGTAACAGTTTGGAGTGTATTTACATGGGCTTCCTTGGGACCCCTCATACCTGTCAAGATCTCTCTCACCAGCACAAGGTATGTGAATATCCTTGCTGACTACCTACACCTGTTCATAACGATTCTCTTTCCACATTGCATACTTCCCAAGTGGTGATCAAATTGGCTCCAGGAGCATTCAAGTGAGTTTACCATACTCAAATGACCCCATTGAGAATTTGTGGGGCGAATTGGAAAGATCTGTTTGAGCTCGCCAACCCCCAACAGCAGCTGTGGATGCTCTATAACAGGAATCCTTGCTTCATGGGAGGCAATACCACCTCCATGTTTTCAACTCCTCATTCAGTCCTTACCAAGGTGTCTTCCTACTGTTGGAAGGGGAAAAGGTGGAGCAACAAATTATTAGATAGGTGTATGTAATAATTTGTCCATTCAGTGTGTATACACTGCTCATCGTTAAAATTTACCAACCTAGATGGAATAGACAGATTGATCTGACAATTTGCATGAGTTGTGACATATTGACATAAACAATTTGGATATCAAGCCAGTCAGATCACTAAAACATCTAACAGCATATCTAGTACCACACTGATGTAGGAAACTGAAGAGGATAAACATCAGCAAGTAAGCAAAATAATGATGTTTTTGTGTATGTGTAGGCTAATAACATGAAGTCATTAGTTTATTAATGAAATATACTTCACTGTTTAATTTTGCTTTAATAATATTTTTAAAGTTAAATTAGAATTATTCATTATTCTTTGGTGTAATTTATTCTCTTTAATGCAGGTAAAAATGACTCTTCAGTTATACCAAGTGGACTATAAAAGCTATTTATTGGATTTCAAGTCTTTGGCTAACAGTGAAGAAACTTGGGAGCAGCAGAGTAAGAACCCTTAATATAATGTATATTTCTCTTAATAGAATAGCAAGTTAAAATTATACATCTTAATATGTTCACTGCCACTCTTACGCCCATACCTGAAGGCCACTAAGACAAGGAGCATTCTTGCACCAGAAAACTTGAATCTCAATCTGGATTCCATTGGTGCAAGGATGAATACTGCTAGTGTCAACTGAATCAAATGGGACAATACTTGATGCACACATGTTCATCAAGCAGTAGCAAACAGGTTTAGAAGAAAACTAAGAAACTAAGTTCCACTGTCCTAATAATAGGGCTTGCTCCCACATAATTGTTCTCCATTTTTTTGCATAAGCATACGTATAGAGTTTAAAACAGCCAAAGTGGCTGGCTACTAAGAAAACATAATATCCACTATATTTCACAAATTAGCAATGCAAAACAAAAAAAAAGTTATAGTTTTTGATATTCTAGCAGTTACATCAAAACCTTTTCTGGTATTTTCAACTGATTGAATAATTGGTAAGAAATATTATGATGCTGCATTTTCCTTCTGGTTAAGTAGTTTAAAGAAGCATATAAGGTTCAGCTTATATAGGTCATGAGTTTTTTATTATTATTATTATTATTTAGAAAGAAATTTTCTTTCCATTGATATATAATTTAACTTTTTTCCCTCAAGTTTTCCAATGTTAAGCTCTAACTATCTTGCCAAATCTTTTTTTTTCTTCTATATATCACTGTGAAAAGGTTTTATAAAACTGCAAATTTGTTTAAATAATTTATTTTCATAAAATTCAGAATTAAATGCTGTTTTATTTGGTATATAACATGCTTATTTTGTTGACTGTTATGTGACAAAAAGTCTGTAATTTCTTAAAGTTTGTCACTGAAGAAAAAATTACAGAAAAATACTGATTTTCCTATTTGAAGTAAATATTTATTTCCTTTTTATTCACATGTATTATAATTGTTATAAGGGTCTATTTGTTTTTTAATGATTTTTATTTGTATTCCCAATTCTTTTTTTTTTAATACATCACCCAAAAAATGTCCTATTAAAATTAATCCTATCCGCATTTTTTTTTTTTTTTTTTTTTTTTGGGATATTTTCATAAAATCCAGAATTAAATGCTATTTAATATGTAACATTACCAATTTCTGTTCATTAGTTATTTGGAAAAACTGTTCTGTAATTTTTCTTTTGGCTGAGCACAGTGAAAATATAGTTGGGCTTGATGAATGTAAACCAGTTTTTCAGACTGGGTCTTGGAAGGGTTAATGGCAGCTAAGAACCACAGCAAAAAGAACAACCATTGGAACAACTAGCTGTACCCCTCCTCCCCCCACTGCACAAGTCTAATTGAATACTTCAACTGCCCCAGCGTTGCTCTTTTGAAGGTAGCAACCAGCACATGGGAAAATAGCTCACTGCTCTGTGGCTCTCACTACCAACAAGATATTACATCCAAGTGCTACTGGCAACACACTGTGAACATCTGCTACTAAGTGACTTTTGCTCCACTACAAGCATGCTGAAACTTACTTCTGCTGCAGGACTCTCTTGAGTGAAAATATCTTCAAGAAAAAGGTATTACTTTTGCCTATCTTAACATTTCACCAACGGTCAACTTCCCCAAGGAACTATGCTGCCCTGAAGATGACTGCTGAGTGCAGTTAAAGGCACTTGGCTTCTACACATGTAACTAACACATTTCAGTGCCTCGTTTATACTTGTCTAAATAAATCTAACCATCAAAAAAAGGGTTATCCATTCTTTTGAATCAAAGATCATGTGATATGTGGGATGATGAACTTACAGATAGCTCACACAAATATAATAAAAAAGTAAATAAATAAATCCCCCCTCAAGCAACTGCTTGCCACAGAGGTCTGACAGGAGCCTGTCAGTTTATATGCCAAAGTAGAAGATCTGAGAGGATGGCAGGACCTCAGCAGAAAAACAACACACACATCCATGCCTTATCCGGGGCTTGAACCCAGGTCCCTAAGATCAGTAGCCAAGCGTGCTAACCACTCGGCCATGGGACGGCAACACAAATATACTGCTCACAAAAATAGGGGATATTTCAAAATGAATATGAAGCGAAGAAATATCCCCTAATTTTTGTGAGCAGTGTAGTTTATCAGCAGCATGGGCATTTCATTGACATTCCACATAGGAAATCACCATCTTGCAATATTCACCATTTTAGTAACTAAGAATGATTTTCACTCCTGGTTGAACAACAACCAATGTTTAAGTCAGAACAGTGGCAAGATTTAATAGTCAATTCCCTGATGCACACATCTGCATGATCTGTATTTGCATCACTCAAATAACCAGCAAGGCCCTTTGCATATTGCTGCCTATGGCATGAGCAGTATCTTATCATTAGACATGTTTCAAGGGAACATGTGGGATACCTTTCTGGCACAATGTAACTTTTCTTAGCAGAGTACATCACTTACCAAACACCAGGTTGTTGAAGCCAATAAAAATTAATTCTGCTTGACCTTTTGTGACAGTTCTCAGGCCATTATTAATCCAATTTCATTCATGGTGACTTATTTATGTGTAATCAGTACTACTCAGCAACTTCACTACTGGAATTTTGGTGCTAATTCTGCAGTATTTCTGAAGTTAACACTACTATGTTCTGCACTTTGCCACTGTGAGCACTGCAACTGTACCCATTGGGAAGAACACTCCCACTTTCCTGTAGGGAGGTGACGTTAGTTGCTATTTTGAAACAGTATTAAGCACAAATGAAGTGCAAAGATTAAATTTACCTTTTTACTAGTACTTTTGATTTTAAACTGACATTTGGGATTTATCTTAATATTAGGCTTCTGATTCATAGGTATAGCCTAAGCAGTGATTGTAGTTTGTCGATGTATGTATATATATATTTTTTTTTCTTTCAGATTCTTCTGATTCTAACAGTTCAACAAGTGGCCAACAACAGTCTCACAATATTATGGAATTTTTTGAAATGTGTGCTTCTCTTATTACTCAGTTAGCCCGTTAGCAAGATTTGTTACTAGCTGTATATGCATGTTGAAACAGTTATTTTTGTTAGTGCCACATTGATACAACTGGGAATAATACTACCTGGTTGTGGACATACATCTCTAAGCTGGTAAAAAACAAGACTGCATTTAGCCAGTTGAGGAGTTGCTTTGTGATAAACTGTATGTTGTGAGCAACATATTTTCTGTTAGCTCTCGTATGTAGAATGGGGAAAAAGTGTGTGTACATGCAGAACCGTTTTAACTAAACCATGCTCAAAATAATGGATTTATCATTTTGCATTCAAGCTTTATGTAGATATTTCTTAAATCACAATGATATTGAGTTTAAATACCAGTGAAATAAAAAGAATATTTGTATATAGAAATGTATTGCAAAGCTTTATTACACAAAGTTAGATATATATATATGTATTAAAATTAGTTATTTGTATGTAGGAAATCAGTGTGTGTGTGTATATATAAAATACTACATGATGGTTATTTGCCACATTTACAGATATGTAAGATATGTTAGTTGTATTGTTATACTGTAAACTATAACGTTAAGTCTCAGGAGAAGGATTTAATTTAGGACCTTGTACTGGAGTTGTGATGACCTCCGATCATTCAGGCACAGTTTCTTGTATTATCAGCTTAAAAGAGTTGCTCTATACTCTGTATTTTAACATATCGCCATATATTACCTTAATAACAGTAAAGAAACAAAAAAAATTAAGTAATGTGCAATTTCCTTTTCTACCAGCTAAGGCACTTCCCTAATTCAGTAACCAAATAGCTACAATTAATAGACAAATTATTACTCATCAAAATTTCATAACATTTGCTTATACATTATACACCTTTCACAGCTGCATAAGCATCAATTTAATAACATCTAATTGTTTTAAGAAATCATATAATAAGCATTAATTACAAGTTATTTAATTTCAATTGATCTCTTGTGTTGTTAATTTGCACTTCACTCTGCATAGTAAATGAACATTCTTTTTCAACATTGCTATACTGTAATATTAAGTGTATACTTATCCAATTTCTTATACACCTGCCTCCCTCATTTCTGTTCTTAACTTTTAGTGATATGGTCTCAGAGAAGAAGTGGAAGAAGTAAGACTTTATTATTCAAAGTGTTTTTTTCCCCTCTTCATAATCAAGATAACAGGAAACTAGATGCTTACGCAATATCTTGGGCATTAGGTGGTTCAACTTTGGAAGTAATGATGAGGTTAAGCAAAGGAGTTGATAACCTCCTTTGAGCAGCATATCGTGCTTACTACTAGGGTCTTTTTTTTTAAGTTGAGCCACCAATAACTAGCCGTTTTTTGTTACTGCACACATGTTTAAATCTACTATATCAAAGCTGAGAACACAAGAATGAAACAGGCTACCTTGTAAATTTTTTGCTTTTTCAACTTTTAAACTGTACAAATGATTAAGAAAGCAACTCTGTGGTTGATGACTAAAATGAATTATATTATCCCAGTGTAAAATGTATTTTAACTCTTCCCATTATTTTGATTACTGGAAAATGATTGTTTTTTTAATATATGTACACAGGATTTAGTAATAGATGTTTGTCCAAGATCTGAAATAGCAAAAGCACAAAATATGTAGCAACCTAAAGCAGTTATTATTGTAAATGAAGTCAGAAGTCTAATTATTTGTTATATCAAATGTCATTTTTTACTTATTCCATTTACTTCACATAAATGTTGCTTGTGCACCAAAAATTATACCAGTTTTAAGAAATTTGCATTTTGTGTTTCTTAAATATATAAATCTTCTAAAAAGTGTTTAGAATAATATGCAATATAGAAATGCATATTCTAAACCCAAAAATAATGGTCAAAACCTCAGATAAAAACTGCTATAATTTTATTTCTAATATATTGTATTGGCCTCTTAGAAACCCTTCTTGGGTAAAGCTGCAGTGTTTCATAGAGTTTGAAACTCGAAAAAAAATACTCGCAGAGTAGCAGCAATTTCCCACAATGAAGTTTGAGTCAAAACATGAACCTTCATTTTATTGCAGTTCAATAGTTTTAAAGCTTTCTGATATACAGCACTTTTTCTATCCATTAATAACAATACTTGGCATAGAAGTTATTAAATTTTCTACAGTTGACCAGGATGCAGAAATTTTTGGAATGATAATGCAAAATAATATAAACCTAATACTCTTTCTATTTTCTACAAGATTTTATAGCAGTTTTGATATTTAACATTGCTTAATCCATATATATTACTAAACGAGATATCCACTTCCTCATTAGTAAAAATGATTTTGTCATTGATTATATACTGAACCTTTGCAGGTTGTACATTCTTTTGTATTTCCAATCTGAAAAATTCTGAAAGCGTATACCAATGAGAACTAGAGTTTACAAATATATATATCACTTTCAATGGTATAAATAGGCATCTTGGCAAAGGCAAGCTAGGCATGACCTGAGACTTCAAACATGCCTTTGTGTCTAGGACCCAAAAATGTTTAAATGCAGTCCTGGGTATAAATGAAAATAAAATAGCATGAACTACCATGATTTTGGCACTTTGTCATCATCATTAGGGATAATGCTGAATTAGTGATTTTATTTTTATATTAATTTCATCAGTCTATGCTCTGAAATTAATCTCTGCACAATAGCTGGTATCAATACCATGGAGATAACAAGAACGTCTCTGGACCGTGTATTTGTACACCACAGGAGGGTTTGGAGCCTGTCACTGCTTAACTTGCTAATGGCCATCAATGACATTGACATTTGATAAAACACTAAACACACAGTAGTATTTGCGGTTTAACTAATTACATTTTACATTGTGTACCAGCATTAGGCCCGATATATATTTGCAGATTCTGTAATACGAGATTTTTATAAAAAAAAAAAATTACAAATCCAGTGACATTATTGTTTATTCCTGCTAACAGTAATCAATATCTTCAAAAAATAAGTTCTGGCAAGGACAAATAATTTCCAATCTCTTCTGTGCCTTCAGACATCGTTAAAACATATGTATCATCATTATAAGAAATAGCTTACATAGAAAGACACCTAATTTAATTTGTTATATATATATAAGGAATAAACTTTTATATGAATCGATTTCGAATGTTGTAAATTAATTTTTGGTAATTTAAGACACAAATTCTTAAAGTATTGCAATATTCATAATTTTATATGATCAGTGGCATACGTTTCCCTGGGTAAAGTTTACTGATCTAAGGGACCTGGGTTCCAGCCTCAGATAAGGCATGGATGTTTGTGTTGTTTTTCTGCTGAGGTCCTGCCATCTTCGCCTACTATGGCATATAAACTGACAGGCTCCTGTCAGACCTCTATGGCAAGTAGCTGCTTGAGGGAAGTATTTATATTTACTCACAGAAAGGCGTGGGGCTGGTACACCCTTATCCATCCCTTGTTGGAGGGCTTCAATAGCATATTTTCTATTTAAACCTGGAAAATTAGTAAAGCACGTCAAACCTCGATTGGGAGTTTTTGTTATACCATTGTGTGGGATGACCTGTTAAAGGCGATACACCAAAAAACTTGTTTTTCATAGGCCTTGTGACAGAAATCGGACATTTGCCTTAAAAAATAGTGGAAAGCTGCTAGCAGAAACTCAACATCCCAAGGTTCCTGTTTTCTCCAGCTTTATCTGGTAAGAAGGGTCAGGGTGGTGTTATCTAGTAGGCATTGTGCGTGCGAAAAAAAAAAGTAACCCTTTTTTACCTTTGCCTGACCAAAATTAAAATATCTATCAAAGCCTGTTGCATATCGATTTACTAGGAGAAATTTGAAATATATACACCCATAAAAATGCATCCGCCAAAGGGTCTAGAAGTGTGTAGGGCCTACATGGGCTTTGAAAGCCAACATGGCTACCGATGTGCTTTGAAAGGCTGTTGGGATGTTAAGTCTTCCGAGTACAAGACTGCCATGGGCGTCCGCAGAAAATTTTCCAGTGGGTGGGGGGGGAGCTTTGAGACAATTACATCAATAAATTTATATTTAATTTTTTAGGTTTTTTTTTTTTCACAAGTAGATTATAGAATATAGTATTGCATCAATATAAAAAACAATATATAAATTAATTACGTTTAAATTAAGTTTATAATTTGTGGAATTTTTTACTCGATCCAAGGGGGGTGCAAGTGCCCCGTTTGCCCCCCTCTCCAGACAGCCTTACCCTATGCACATTGATGAACACACTGAATGGCTTAATGAGGCTACTATTTATCAAAACAGCTGTCCAGTAGGTCCTTGACCCCCCTGTCTTTGTGGTCCTTATGACCTGGCCATTTAGCCCATTGTGTGCAATAAAAAATCGCTAACGAGAAGGGGTAGAAATGGATCATCAGTACCTAGTCCCAATTTTTCAAGGGGCACACAATGCACCAATGTGTTCAGTAAATTGTTTTCAATAAATAGGAAAACATAACAGTATTTCAACACTAGTCTTTTTAAAGTGGAAGTGGCTCAGTCGGTAGTGCTCCAGCTCGCAATCTGCAGTTCCCAGGTTCGAGTTGCAGCTGGTTCAGTGTTGAGATTTATCTTCATAAAACTCCCTACCCACGGTCAGTAGGGGACAACGATGGGTTTGGAAAAACCGCCGTCTGTCTGATGGGATGTTAAGCCATGGCCCGTGTTCAGGAGAGAGGCCCTGTGTATGTTAAACAAGAATGGACATGACGTGAGGTTACCATCTGTCTCCCAACAGTTGTTCCAATGGGTCCTTGTGACCTGGCCATTTAGTGAAAGCAATTGTGTGCAAAAAAGTGCTGCTCAGAGGTAAGAGTGAACCCTTCTCATCATGTTTGAACAGTTAAAAATTATTTGGTTGTTGAATAACTTTCACAATGTATATACACGTTTGGCCTGAGAAAATTTCATTATGGGCAACTAGTACAATACATATCTCCAACAAGAAACTAACAGTGTGAGAACGAAATTGTTTCATAAGTCAGTGACTGCAGATTGCCAACGTTAGAATCATTATTTTAATTCCGTTGGTGCGAAATCATAAGCATTTAATTTTCGTGTTGCGCGAATTTTGAATCAGAGTAAAATTATTGTACAGTGTGATACTTATACACCGAACAGCTAAATCATTTCGTCTTTGTGCAAATTGAAACAACTGAAGGTAAAGAACGGCGCATGTGAAGGTTGTGACACGATATAAAAAACACCTGATACTGAGCTCTGCTAATTACTGTTCTTCAGATGGGAAAGGTAGTGGACTTAAGTGAGTTTGACAATGGCCGAACAACTGGGTCAGAGCATATCCAAGGCTTGTGGGGTGCTCATGGTCAGCCATGTTTAGTACCTTCAAAAAGTGGCCCGAGGAGGGAAAAATCGCAAACTGCCTGCAAGGTATGGCCGACTATGGCAAATCGATACTGGAGGTGAACGAAGGCTATTCCATGTGGTATGAGCCAACAGAAGGAATACTGTGGTTCAATTCACCCATAATTTGAATGCTGGTGATGGGAGTAATGTGTCACAACTCAGTACATTGAACCCTGCTGAAAATGGGCTGCGTAGCCGCAGGCTGCTCCGAGTGCCCTACTAACCTTGGTTCATCATCAAAAGTGTACAGTGCGCATGCGAGCATCAAAACTAGACTGAATGATTGGAAGTAGGTCGTCTTTGCTGTTGCACCATATGGATGGTCGGGTATGTGTGCGTTGTTTAGCTGGGGAAGTATTGGCACCAGGATGCACTGTGGGATATAAGTGAGCCGGTGGAGGAAGTGTAATGTTTTGCGCAATGTTCTGCTGGGAAACGCTGGATCCAGTCATTCATGTGCAGGAAACTAGGATGTCTACCTAAACATCGTTGCAGACCAGGTACATCCTTTCATGGTATCGGTATATCCCTCTAGTAGTGCCTTCTTTCAGCAGGATAATGCGCTTTGCCACACTGTCCTAATTGTTCGAAAATGGCACTTGGATCATGAGGAAGACCCAGGTATTGCCCTGGCCTCCAAATTCCCCAAATATCAATCCAATCAAGCATCTATGGTTTGTGTTGGAACAGCATATCCGATCTGCAGCGGCTCCACCACGTAACTTACAAGAGATAAATGATCTGCTGATAACGTATTGTTACCAGATACCACAAGACACCTTTAGAAATCCTGTAGCGTCCATGCTTCGCCGGGTAAGAGCTGTTTTGGCGGCACAGGGAGGACCAACATAATAATAGGCAGATGGTCATAGTGTTTCGGCTCTCTTTAGTTGCTTGTAAGCAACCAAATTCAAACGAAAGCCTCTAGGTGCTTGTCTATGCATCAGCTTCAACGGCGTGGAATAGAATGTTACGATATACTTATATTGGCTGTCCCGATTGCGGCTTACTTACGAGGCTCCTGTCACTACTTTTAAATTTCCTAAGCTAAGCTAAAACAGCACGAATGGAGACTGTCCTTTCACCTACACTTCGCATATTTCTCAGACACTTTGGTATTTTTAAATCCTCCAGTAATGACAAATTCTGACTTTCTTAACGCACTAATTATACAGTGTTTCTAACTGCGAAAACAAAGACGTGTTTAATCAAACCCAGATCTAAAAAAAAATAAAACGGAATTACTCATGGAGCCATAAAAAGAGTAAAGGGGTGGATAAGGGATGGTATTTCGATTTTAGTATAACATTTTCCCATCCATTTTAGAGATAATTAATATTTTTGCTAAGAAACGCTTGAAATAAATAGTTATATCAGAATAATATGCCACTCAAGGAATCGGTGTACCCGCCCAGGCACGTCATAGAGTGCACAAGACAAGGTAGACCACATGGAGATGTAAGTGGTCAGCCAGGGCAGATGAGGTAGTGCGTAACATGGGCAGAGTTACAAATTTGACGTTCAAAAAGGAATGATCATCGGCTACTGTGACAAGGGTGGAAGCATCTCAGAAACTAGACTTTGTGGCTGTAAGGGTGTACCAAGAATTGACCACTGGCACACCGAGTACCTCCAGACGTCATAACTGTGGATCCCCAGAGGAGAACGTCGCGTCCGTCGACTGGTAAAGGGCAATTGACACAACAGTGCAGCAACTGACCACTCAAATGAAACCTGCACCCAGGTATGTGTCCCTGATAACAGAGCAAACCCTCTTGCATATGGGTCGAGGCTGCATAAAGGCGTCCATGTTAACCAAGGTCCATTGGCAACGACGCCTGCAGTTCACACAGGACTACCACCATTGGACAGTGGAAAAAGGCATTCTCTAATGAATCGATGTTTCTACTCCAGCGAAGTGACGGGCAGTGGTGGTTATAGCGTCAGACACTAGAACAAACATTCGGACACGGTTGTCGGTCAATACAAGCCAGCGGTGGCAGTATGCATGTCTTCCTGGGACCGCTGGTACCATTCGATGGGTCCCTGAACGCCAATAGCTACCTGTCCATCCTCACTGATCACATGCATCTCTTCATGTTGGACGTTTACCCTGGTGGTGATGGTGTCTACCAACAGGACAATGTGCCTTGCCGTGTAGCTAAGGTGGTGCGTGACTGGTTCCAGGATCATGACAATGATGCCTCCATTCTCCCTTGACTCGCGAAATTGTCCGACAATCCCATAGAACACGTGGGATCATTTGGATTGACAGGTTTGGCTTGGGGACCCACAACCACATCTCCGGAACCTCCATGCTCTTCTGGAGTCTGAATGGGCACGTGTGCCTATGGCAACCATCCAGGGCCTCATTGCATCCATGCTATGACGTCTCGCCACTGTCATCCGGGCCAAGGTGGTTATTCCCGTTATTAGGTAGTGGTCATATTATTCTGATACGACTGTGTTTGTACAAGTTAATAATTTTTCGCTTTCATTATCATTACTAGCATTGTCAAGGGGTGGGGGAAGACATTGCCACCTAGATCGGGCACTGCTTGTACACTGAAGTGCCATTGAATTAGGGTAGGAGACGTTATCCAAATTAAATTCTGCAAGTCCCACATTTGCGTGCATGCGTGAGTGAAACTGGTCATATATAGCTGCTAGCTTTGGCTTCCCGTAGCATCCATCGTGAGAAGCGTAATGGGAAAGGCAGGGTGTTTAGATGCATTTGACAGAGGAGAGATCGTAGGTACCCGACGGATGCGACAGTCGATCTCCGAAATTGTCAACGAAATTGGATTTTCTTGTATGACAGTTTCAAGAGTGTTCCGGGAATGTGAAAATTCAGGCAAAAAAAAACAAGTACCCCAACAAACTGCAAAGGACAACCAGCCTTGAATGATCGTGGGCTTCACTGTCTGATCTGCATCATACAAACTGATAGGGGCCAGACATTATCTGAAATCACATCCCATCTGAATGCGGGTTCCAGCCGGGAAGTCAGTGCACAGACTGTGCAAAGCTCACTTAATCGTCTCAGCTTTGGGAACCGCTGACTTACGAGAGTCCCATTTCTAATGGCAGAACACCGAGCTCAACAACCCCTTGCATGGGCTAGAGAACATCGAAAATTGGCAACGAATAGCCTGGAATGATGAATTCGGATTTAAACTTCATCACGCCGATGGGAGACAGGGTATGGCGTCAATCCCATGAAGCCATGACTCTTGCATGTCAGGTCAAAACAGTACAAGCTGGTGGTGGCTCAGTGATGGCCTAGGGCATAGCTTCTTAAACTATGGGGTCGCGCAACTGAATGTGGGGGGTCGCGAAAAATGCGGCAACAGTAAAAGGTTATGAACACGCAACGACCAAAAATTAATTCAAAATTAAACGCGTAATAAATCCGAGGTGTTTCTGGCAGTGCGACTTCACTGCAGCCTTGGTCTTAACACACAATATGCGCACTTTGAACTGCGCATGCCGTCAGCCACGCAATGTCAACGACGCTGCCAGAAAACCTCGGTTGAGATTCGAGACTATTGTATTTTATGATTAGCATTGTTTTGTCTCTATATATAAAGTTTCCTGCTCTTATAAAAACATGATAGTTTAATTGCGGAAAATAAAGACTTAACATTTTCCTATATAGTATGTTCCTTTTATAGTATGTCTTTGGATTCTATTATGGATAAGCGGCTAAATTTAGACAAAAGAGATAAAAATCTGATCATAATTCGGCAGAGTCTTCGCTACCAGGTTTTAGTACACCTAAATCGACAAAAAAAAAGGAAATATGTCGAACATTTTTGCAATATGGATTTACTTCTAATAATCATGATGGTGTGGAAAAAGCTCTTTGCTTAATTTGTAATGAAGCTTTGGCTGCGGAGAGCAATGAAACCAGCCAAACTAAAACGACATCTTAATACTAAGCATGCAGCGTACTCCAATAAACCAAAGAAATATTTTGAACGACTTGTAAAATCTTTAAATAAAGAAAACAATGTTTTGAGAAATTTGTTACTGTCAACGAAAAGTATTTACTTGCATCTTACGAAATTTCTTATTTAATTATAAAAACTTACAAGCCATACTTGATAGGAGAAGATCTCGTGTTACATGCTGCTATTAAAATGTCAGAAATAGTTCATGGGAAAAAGTAGGGATGAAATTCATAAAATTCCTTTATCGAATGATACTGTTTCCAAAAAAATTCTGAAATTAGTAAAGACCAATTCCAGCAGCTGATTACCAGGCTCAAGAGCAGCCCGAGGTTTGCAATTCAGTTAGTTGAAACAACTGATATTTCTAACATGGCACAGCTGTTACCTTATGCAAGATATGTTTATGAAGGAAGCATACATGAGGAATTATTGTTTTGTCGCCCTTTGGAAGAGCACACAAGAGGGAAAGATAATATATCTTAAAGTCGAGGAAGTTTTCACAAATGAAGGTTTACAGTAAAAAAATTGCGTTAGAGTCTGTACAGACAGTGCTGGAGCAATGATGGGCGAGAATGTTGGATTTGTAGCAAAAGTTAAAGCTGGTGGCAATGAACATATCATTTTTACTCACCTCATGATCCATCGAGAGGCACTCGTAGCCAAAAAAATATCACCAGAGTTAGAGGTTGTGCTTCGTGATACTATCAAAATCATTAACTTCATTAAAAGCCGTGCCCTTAACAGTCGTTTGCTTTTAAAACTTTGCAGAGATATAGACTCCGATTACAAAAGCTTTTTACTACATGCAGAGGTAAGGTGGCTCTCAAGAGAGCGAAGTTTAAACAGATTATTGAAATTGAAAGATTGTTGCATTTTTGACTGAGCAGAAATCTGATTTTGTTAATTTTTTTCATAATGACATGGCTTTCAAAACTGTGTTATTTGTCGGATATTTTCGAAAATCTCAATGATTTAAACATGTCGCTTCAAGGAAAAAATTGTAACATAAGTATGTTAATAGATAAAATTGAAAGCTTTACTAAAAAAGTTAACATACTGAAGAATACAGTGGAAAAACAGTTCTTTAGAAACAGCTACAGATGATTTTATAATTGAAAATCACTTTCCTAAAGATTTAATTGTAAGAGTTATAATTGATCATCTGAAGTACCTTGAGACACCGTTTCAGAAATACTTCCCTTCAAATTTTGATTTTAAAAAACTAAGTTGGTTTCATAAACCATACTCAATTGAAATCAAAAACGTCAGTCATCTGCCATTAAAAGTTCAAGAAGAATTTGCCGAGTTATCAAGTGACACAGGTTTAAAACTTGAGTTTCCTAAAAAATCGTTAAATGAATTTTGGATTGGGATTAGGATAGAATTTCCAACAATTTCTGAAATGGCCCTGAACATACTTCTCCCATTTTGTACTATGTATTTATGCAAAGCGGCGTTCTCAGCATTGACGATTGTAAAATAAAAATATCGATCAACTCTGAAAAACGTTGAAGATGCTCTACGTCCTGCATTGTCAAATATTCAGCCAAGATTTAAATCTTTATGTGAAAATAACCAAGCACATCTATCTCATTAGTATGCCAATTTACTTTCGTCTTTTAAAAATGGTAAAATTATATATATATACCAAAGAATAGTTTTAAAATAAATTTCTTTGCGATTTATTATCAGTAAATGTTTGATTTGTATACCTATTATATGTACCTATATATTAGGGACGCGTAAAAATTTATCGGGCGAAAAGGGGTCGGAAGTGTTAAAAGTTGGCAAAAAGGAGTCCCGAGTGGAAAACGTTTAAGAGGCCCTGTCCTAGGGTATCTTCATTTGGACATCTGTGGGACCTTTGATACGTGTACCGACGACTCTCAATGCATCCCGGTACGTAGAACTCATGGCTGACGATTTACACCCATTTATGGCCCCAATGGAGATGGCGTCTACCTGCAAGATAACTTCATCTCACAGGGCCAGGTTGGCTACTGTATGGTTGCAGGGGCATTCTGCTGACTTTGAAATAATGAATCGGCCACCTAGAAGCCCAGATTTAAATCTCATCGAAAATTTTTTTCGATACCGTCGAGCAGAGTGTTCGAGCCCGTATCCCATCAGCGACGACCTTGAGAGAATTCTGGACAGCTTTGGAGGATGCATGGGTCGCCATACCTGTGGAACATATACACAAACTTGAGGAGTCCTTGCCTCGTTGTGTGGCGGCCGCTATCAGGGCAAGAGGTGGTCTAACATGTTATTAGGTTGCTATCCCTAATTCAATGGCACTTCAGTGTAATAGTTATGGACTGACGCAGTGCACTTTATGCGTTCCATTAGTAAGCTCAGACGTACGCAAACAGAATATGGTGATATGCCACTTTGCACTGAACCATTTTTTGCGAAAAACGCAGACTTATGTATCACCTCATATATAAAAAGGGTCTTTCCTACTTTGATAGACTCTGGTGTAGGGAGCCCCTCATTGGAGGCTAATTTCACCATGAACTTACACCTTGAACCTTTGATAGACTCTACAAGTCCAAATTTTTCTTTTTGAAATTGAGTGATAGATGATACAACTTTGATTTCTTTACCTGTAATTGAAAGTTGTTTCCCACTGTCGAAAGTCATTTAATTTAATGCACTAATTATTTTAAATGTTTGTTGTTAAACTTTTGTTGGTTATGAACTATGCTAAATGACGACCATTTATAATAATAAAACTGCATTTTGAAAAACATTTTGTGATTTCCGTGTGCTCTTGTGGCAGCAGTAAAGAGTTTTTCATGTTGTGCTTCGTAGAAGTGGTGTAAGATGGTAAGTTTTATCTTGTAACATCTGAATGTTTAATTGTTAATTAAAATTATTTTAAAAAAATTAAAATGATATATTTTGTGTAATTTCTGTATTTTGTTATATGTGGTAGGTTTACGTACTAAATTAATGGTAAAGGACTTAGTGTCCTTAGCTCTTAAACTTAGCCAAGGGTACCAAAAAGATACAAATTGATCAGATTATTTAATAGTCTACTCAATAGGCACATAATCTACAAGTAATTGGTGAATTCATATAAATCGTTCGAGATATATGGCATATTTTAAGTCGTGGTACTGATTGAAGGTAAACACTGAATTGCACGCATTAGCAACAAAGCCTGGCTTATGTGGACATAGGTCGGGTAGGTCATACCATCTCAAATCGTCACACTAAAATACCATTTTTTCATTCAGATTCACTAATTTTCTGAAATTTTTTGGTTGTGTGTGCATCACACAAGTAAGTATTGATCCACAATTGGAAACTTTTGCTACAATTGATTTGAGTGATTTGGTTTCAAAAATTTCAGCAATGCACTTTGACCTTCAATTTCTGAAATTTATCCATTAATTTTTTTAAAACTTGCACACATTCTGGTAAAACTACACTTTTTGACACTTAGACACCATTTTTTTGGAATTTTTTTAGAATTTGGTACTTGTGCTGCAATTTTGTTTCTGCAAAGGTCTGTGCAAATAGTTCCTTTTCCACCATTAAAATTAGGTGACCATTTTTCTTCAAGGAAAATATAGGACACATATTAAAAAAATATTTTTTCTGGTTATGTGTCATTTAATACTATTTGTTAATTTTTGTCATTTTATGCTATGCCCGGTACTTACATATTAACGCCACCGCAGCTACAGATTTGGCGGGTTTTAAGTGCCGCCAATCTACACCTAAAATTTTTGCGACAAATCATAAAATAAAACACTTTATTTAAAATCAAAACACTTTCAAAATTCAAAACACTTTATTTAAAAACAAAGTAGTCAATCGGTTTTCGGTGGAAAATGGGCTGATATAGAGTTTAACATAGATTCAAAACAGTCTCTATTTTCTTTCACCTGATGCTGTCGCCATATGAACTGATGCTGTCGCCATATGAACTCTGATAAATAAGATTCCAAATGATGTCTTGCTGTCCCCCTATGTCTCTTGTTCCTCCATTTAGCATTGCCCCACATTCTCTCAACTGTTTGTGTATGAACTCCTGTATCAGGATCAATAAAATTGTATTTATGATTAACTTCAGCATGTAGGAATCCTTCTATTTCTATTCTATTTGTTTGGTAACCTTTCCAACTGTCAGAATAAATTGTGCTACCATCTGCAGTGTTTTCAATAATTTTATCAAGAAGGGTAGAGCCAGTTCTATTAGGAACAGTGACAACAAACGCATCTTTTGTTTCTCTACATATACCACCAAACACCCACTGTTCGGGTAATACTCGACCACAATTATTTTTACGTTTAGTAAACAAACTTTCATCAATTTCCACAATGCAATCTGGTCCACCTACCTTCTTCTTTGGTTTATTCTCCATATCCAAGACACATAATTCATGCATGTAATTGTTCCAATCTATAACAGTTTTATCCGATAAATCAAGTTGCTTTTCACAAAATTTAATCGACGTCAACTCCTCGCACCAGCAGTATATGAATCTCAAAGCTGAACAAAATGGAATTCTGCTTCCCTCAAACCAGTTGTCTTTTCTAAGTCCCACTTGCTGATCACACTGTCTTAAATTACATTTCCAAAACTTACGTTTACCAAAATAAAGTTTCATGTCATGGGAATTGGTACATTTTCGTTTTTTTTTGGTAAAATATTTCGCTCCTGAAAAAATAAAATTGCATCTTGTTCTGTTTTTGGCAAATCCCAAATACGCATTTTCGTATCACTAAAAAATGGCTTCAAAAATCGGCAAACAACAAGGCAACAAGGAATCCAAAAGATAACTGCGTGCGCGTGCGAACAACAAGATTGCTCTTTATTGGTGCATAACCGCAACTTCTGCTGCGGTGGCGTTAATACGTAAGTACCCTATGCCCAACCCAGTCACCAAAAAGTGGTAAATATACTGAGGTTATTTGAGAGGTTTGAATCATGGTAAATTGGCATGTTTGACAAGGCGCACACCACCACAATTTGCAACAGCAATGTGATGACAATTGCAATTGCTTCTGTAAAATGCATTCTAAGAATATTCATAGAACATTCTAGCCCATTGGGTTATTTAATCCCTGTGGCTTTCTTCAAACTTTAAATGCAGAATGGTAGCGTTTATGATTTTTGCAATTATTCCAACCCCATTGGGTTAGTTGACCCTTGGGGCTTTGTTCTAGTGCAGAATGATGGTTTGTTGTTTAATGATTTTGAGTGTTTTTGCGGTTGATCTAGTCCATTGGGTTATTTAATCCATGGACCTTTTTTTTAGTGTGGAATAGCATTGTTTATTGCCCTTTTTTTGTTTTTGGGTGTTTTATAAAATATTTGGAAAAATATTTTCCTATGAGGCAGTGGTGGTAGATAAAATTTTGGTTTGGAAATTATGGCGGCATCAGTACCTTTTTCTAAGTAATTACCTAATTATGAATTATAATTATGTTACTTCCTCAGTCACATCAACAATAATAAGAAAAAATTATCAAAATTAGTGGAAGGATATTTTTATTTGGTATAAAAAAAAAAAGGGGGGGGGGCAGTAGCACAGATCATGGTCCTCGGCCACCATTTTTTGTATGTAATGTAACAAAGCTGCCCTTTTCGATGATTCCCACTATTTTTTCATTACCATGGTAATGATTACTCGAGTTTACTTCAAATGCAAAGTACCGTTGCCATGGTAACGATACTTTTTTAAAAAGCTACCAAACTCCCATATCCAAAGGATACGACCATAACATTACAAAACACTAACACTTTAAAGAACAACTCTCCTAACATTAAATAATTTCAATTCCAAAATATCTTAAATAGCCTATACTTAACCATATTTTAACCAAATGTAAAAAAGAAATGGAAACATATTACCCTTATTTTGCCTATCATTCAAAAACCCTCATTAAATATATTATACATAGTCCCATGGCCGAGTGGTTAGCGTGCTTCGCTGCTGATCTAAGGGACCTGGGCATGGATGTATGTGCTGTTTTTCTGCTGAAGTCCTGTCATCCTCACAGACCTACTATGGAATATAAACTGACAAGCTTCTGCCAGATCTCTGTGGCAAGCAGCTGCTTGAGGGGGATTTTTTTTTTTATCACTTATCTCTAACTGCATACGTGGCATGATATCCCAATCAGTGCTAAACCAAAAATGGCAAAAAAAAGCAAATGTCACATTCACGCCAAATCACACGACTTTACCTCCCCAAAATAAAATCATAAAACCATAGGCCACCAACGGTTATATTTCTACATCATACTTTACATCGACATACGGGAATTGAACCCACATCTCTCCAGAAACATGCCAGAGTGTTCTTACCAGTTGAACTAATGCCAGCTCGTCTTTTTTCTGCTTATTTTAAGACTAAACTCATCCTCAATATTTGTGGGCTTAAAATAAGTTTAGTCTTAAAATAAGCAGAAAAAAGACGAGCTGGCATTAGTTCAACTGGTAAGAACACTCTGGCATGTTTCTGGAGAGATGCGGGTTCAATTTCCGTATGTCGGCGAAAATTTTTTCAGCTAAATATTTATTGATTTATCAATGTCGAAAGAGCATCAGGTCATGCTGTGATTATCATCTATGTGTAAATACTTTACACATTGACATCGTATGCTTCTTGGGCAGAGCCATCTGTTGCCTGAGGACCATGTAAACTACGCTGACCAAAAAATAGAACTTTTGAAGTATAGAACGAAAAAGTTTTTTATAAATCCATAGGACTGCCTTTTAAAATATAGGATGAATAGTCATCACCCTTCTCAAGCAGCCATGGGCTACGGAGGTCCAACCAGACTGTGCAATCTACTTCTCCAATCATATCTCCTCAGATATGATTGGAGAATCATCTGCTGCAGCTGACTGAGCTGCATCTGGCCACTGCACACCAATTCTAACAAGTTCCTGTTCGACATTGTCTGCCCACCGCATCCTAGGTCTCCCCCTCTTTCTGAGGCCTTTAGGCACACTGTTCATAACCCTATTTGCCAATCTATAATTATCCATACTGGCAACATGGCCAAACCAATGGAGTCTCTCTGCACAATATGTGTTTAAAGGAGTTGCTTATTCCTCATAATCAACCACAACTTATGAAAATCAACAAAGCTAGCAACCAAATCTGTTCTGAAACTCTAAACCTTTCTCAAGAATCTGCCTAAGTGAATCTCAAAATCAAAGTGCTATCCCTACAACTGCCATCTACCCTTCAAGTAGCTACTTGCCAAAGAGACTGATGAGAGCCTGTCAGTTTATATTCCATAATAAAAGCTCTGCAAGGTTTGGCAGGACCTGAGGAGAAAGGATTATTTCATCAGAACATTAATATCCAGGTCCCTTTGATCAGTAGCAGAGCATGCTAACCATTCAGCCATGGGACAGCTGTTTAAAAATACCCCCACAAGCAGCTGCATGCCATAGAGATCTGACAGTCCCGTGGTTAGAGCGCTTGGCTTACTGATCTACGGGACCTGGGTTCGAGCCCCGGGTAAGGCATGGATGTTCGTGTTGTTTTCTGCTGAGGTCCTGCCATCCTCTCAGATCTACTGTGGCATATAAACTGACAGGCTCCTGTCAGACCTCTGTGGCAAGCAGCTGCTTGAGGGGGTATTTATTTTATTTATTTTTTTAATGTTATAAAAACAAGTGTAAATGTAACAAATCAAGTGCGCAAAGCAAAAATGCACTGTAGATATGCACTTAAACCCCATGACCTGAATAATTCCATGAAATACTTATTTATTTTTGTCATATCACTATGAATTTACAGACTTGCAACTCTATAGGCTTTTAATTTAGTGCTCTGTAAAGCATGGATGGTTCTCTATTTTACTTTCTGCTGAGGTCTCATCTTTCTCGTGTATCTTCTTTATTGGATATCAAAACTTCAAGGCCCCTGTCTGATATCTATGGCAAGCAGCTTCTTGAAGGTTTTATTTATTGCAGTCTTGTGGCTTAGTGGTTAGTGTGCTTGCTACTGGTCACATGGACGGGTTTGAGCTCTGCATAAGGTATGATTGTATTGCCTTGCTGCTGATATCTTGCCGCCTTCACAGACTGGCATATAAACTGGCAGTCTCCTATGAAACCTCTGGCAAAATTTCATAATGAATCAAATTTCAGAAAGGCTTTATCAGCTATGTTTACCTATCAAAAACACCCATTTACCATATTTCTGACTCCTAGAAGCTATTACAATTACTCAATTCTAAATACTATTTTTTGTTAGTACAATGTAAATTGTAGGTTAAATTTTGACATAACTCTCAACTTTCTAACAGCAACTGATGGCAGAGGAAAAACTATAAAGACCTACTCTAGGTCACCATATTTTTTTGGTGTAGGATATATGTAGACTGATATGGTTTGTTTGGAGAGAGCCATTTGTTTGTAGGTATAGAAAATAGTTTGTAGTTGTAGAAAACATTTTAGTATCAATGATAATTCAGTATAACTATTAAAATATTGTTTTTTCACCCAAATCCCTACTTTGGTTTGCTTAAAATGCTTTAAGCCAACATTTTATTTTCTGTCTTCAACATGCCTGTGATGATATGCCACTTACAATGACTTAACTTATTAACTACTTTTTGAAAATTGCATCAAGTTTGTATTCTGGAACTTAACCTTGATTTTCTGCTTGTGTTTTTGCTTAAGCATTAAAAACCATTTATCCTTTAACTGTATACGTTATGTAATGAATTCGGGTGTCACCCAAGTTTGCCAGGTGATGCACAGATTTCCAAGTAAATCACTTGCCACATTATTAAAAAACCAAAAAACAAATGATTTATCTTTTATAATTCAACAGGTGTGTAGTTGTAACTGCTCTACTGAGTTTCAAATTCTGTGGTATCCTACTGCATGATCAAAGGAAGTTTACCCCTAAAATGCTCGATGAAGTGAATAATAAATTAATAGATATTTCCTCAAGCAGCTGCATACCACAGAGGTCTGACAGGAGCTTCCTCAGTTTATATGTCATAGCAGAAAGTCTGAAAAACTAGACCTCTGCAGTAAACATTGAAAAAAAAAAACATCCATGCATTACTGGGAGTTGGGGGTGTCAGTCAGTAGAGTGCCAGGCTCATAATCTGAGTTCCCAGGGTTTGAGTCCCAACTGGCCAGTGTTGAGATTTATCTCCGAAAGACTCCACCTTTCCCATGGTCAGTAGGGACACCAATGGGCTTGAAAAGGTTGCCGTCTGTTGAATGGGACATTAAGCTGTGACCCATGTATAGGAGATCTATACTCCGTATGTGCTAAAGAACATGCTAGGTGGTCTTGACAAGTTACCATCTGTCTCCCAACAGCTATCCAGTGGGCCCCTTCCACCAATTTCTGAGCCTTTTGGGGTCCTTGTAACCTGGCCATTTAGTCCATTTTGTGCAAAGAAAGTGCTGCTCATTGGTAAAACAATGTGGGGGCTTGTACCCAGGTCTCTTTGGTCAATAGCCAAGCATGGTAACCACTTGGCCATGGGTGACCACAAACCCCTGTGTCATGCCCTTGTTAAATGTTAACTAACAATAATTTAAACTACACAGCAATTTGGTTAGAGAATATTTAATCCACGATTATGCTGTATAACCTAGGGAATTTTTGAGCAATCAGTATGCATAACACTTAAGATTAATTTTACTAAACTTATTAAACTTACTTTAGACTAACCTTTTAATTGGTTTCATATATGGTAAATTATACTTAGGGATTTTTCTATCAGTAAAAGGTTTCCAAGTAAGGATGAAAGTTATTACCATTTCTTAGATGTCTTTGATGAGTCCTGCTGGCTGCAGCCAGTTGTGCTGTCCTTCTTGTGACATTTTTTCAGGTTCATATTTCAGGATATCTTCTGAAGAATTGTTAGTTTTTCTTCAGAAGATATCCTGAAATATGAACTTTGGAAAAAAAAAAAAAACAATCATATCTTGACTATGTAAGAATTAGTCTTAAGTGTTATGTGAATTGATTGCTCAAAAATTCCCTAGGTTATACAGCATAATCATGGATTAAATATTCATTAACTAACATGTACATATTATTATAAGAATAAGCATAAAAACAGGAAAAATAAGCAATATGTTGATGAACCAGTTTTTATTTGGCAGGTATATTAAGATGAGTGTAAAATCGGTTTTACAAGAGCCTCAACTTCAAACAGCATTGAATTTAACTGCCTATAGTAGAGGTCCCCAAACTACTGTTCCTGGGGACAGATCTGGCCATAAAAGGTTGGTAATCTGGTCCTCAAAACAAATGATGAACTAGAAGATTAAAATTAAATTTTCAAATGCTCTAACATTAAAACTGCACCACCCAGAAAGAATTATCAGAAGTGCATGAAAATCAGCAGGCAGTTGAGTTGTACTGAAATATGGGACCAATCAGGCTGCAGTGTTTGCAGATATCAGCTAGAATACCTGCAATAACATTACTACAGCTTAGACTGATTTCTTCATGAGAAGAGTTACTTTGAGCTGCAAGTTCCAGGAGGAAGTGAATCCTGTATAGAATGCCAAGGCAACAGATTCACTGACCATATCACTCGCCAAGCGAATTTAAGAGAGAACAGATTGGCCTCCGAGAGGCTGTATGGTCAACTTACTGTATTGTGCATCAGTGCCTCCTTCAAAAATCGGGCATATATGGATTTACCAGATAATTCCATTGTTTATTATATCAGAAAAACCATGCGCATTCTACAGAAGTTCACAGAACATCAGGCTGATATCAGGCAAAACAAATGACTACTGAGCTACAAAAATTACATTAGAGGTTTACAGTGCAGTAATTAAAATTAAATTGAAATCTTTAATTCACTATGACATTGTTAAATGTTTTAGTCACTTCAACAAATGTTCTATGCTATCAATTATCAAACGTTATTAAGGAGAAATTTATATACCATACTGCAGAGGATGGGCAGTGAGAGGTTATTGCCCATCCTCTGCAGTACTGTGCATAAATTTCTCCTTAATAACTTTTGATACTTGATAGCATAGAACATTTGTTGAAGTGCTTAAAAACATTTAACAGTGGTCATAGAGAATTAAAGATTCCAATTTAAATTTACTGAGCTACATTTTCTAGCACCTGCATCCACTTATTACAGAACCATCATCTGGAAGGTTATGGAAATAATGACCTTGCCCATGCCCACCTGCAACTGAGACACTGGAATCACCCTTTACAATATGTGGAAAGAAGTTCTTAACATCATCGCATAGTGTCACCTCACTTAGTATGCAAATTGTTTGAAGAATAAATTTCAAAATTTTATTGCTCAACAACAAAGAACTTAGGTTAATTTTGACAAAATTTTTGAATTTTAAAAACTTGTACTTCTGTACTCAATATGTATTATAGGGCATGCTGGCATTCTAAAAATGAGGGTGAAAAACAAAAATGCTGATTCAATTTATCAGTTCAATAGTTTTTTTAATTACTAAAATGTATTAACTTGGGTGTGCTGTGACTAAGTGAACCTTGTACTGTAGATGTTCCATGACTGGGAAAATGTTGAGAACCACTGCTTTAAACACACCAATATATAACCTGCTGACCGAAAAGTTTGAATTTTTTGCTCTAATGAAAATGGATGCAGTGCCTGTTAGAAAAACTTAGACAAAATGGACTGAAATTATAATTCTAGTGCTGAATAAATTACTTTTACCATATATATATACTTAATTTGTACCTGTTACTGTGATCAAATAACTTGTTTCCAAAAAAAAATGTTTTTTCACAGACGAAAGGAACATCAAGTTTTGGTAAGCGGAGGAACAAGACTCACACTCTGTGCCGACGCTGTGGACGCAGTAGCTACCACATACAGAAGTCAAAATGTGCTCAATGTGGATATCCAAATAAGAGACTGCGGCATTGTAAGTATTTGTTTTGATATTCACAAATTAAAATTTTGAAATTAATGCTGTTTTTCTAACTTTCAATAAGCAATAATATGAAATATTTGGCCAATAACAGCTGTTGCCAAAATATTTCTATATGCAGAAAAAATAGTGAAACCCATTCTACTTGCCATTCTTAGTGATAGTAGTGACCTTAGCCATTTATCAGGTAAATGTATGTTTCAGTGAAAAGAGTTTAATAAGATAGGTTTTAGTCACTTTTTATATTTCAATAAGAAGAAAGTAGCAAAGTGTAGCAACCTATAAAGTGCTGGAAGAACTACAGTTTGCAAAGAACCTTACAAGTTTTTTTCTCCAAACTGTAATTGTCCTAAAAAAAATTTTACTGATTGCTTTTCACTTGACATTTGTCAGTTTGTGTGATTGTCAAAACAATTGTTCCACCATTTCCTTTGAACATAATGTAGAAACAATTTATATGTCAAATGAAAGCTTGTAATGCAGAGAGGGGCACAGGCTATAAAAATTGAATACCCCATGCTTTCTTCCTGCCTAAAAAAAGAGAAATAGAACTATTCTATCTAGGATACTAGTGCTGAAAGTAACAAACTATACATCAAATGAAAGCTTATGCTGCAGGGTGTTATTTCCTATAAAATATTTACCCTCCCCTAAATAGTGGCAAATAGGAAAATGATTATTCTGCTTTATCTTTGGAATGCGAGTGTTGAAAGTAACAAGCTATGCTTCAAATGAAAGCTTTTGATGCAAAGAGTATCATAAGCTATAAAAAATTGACATCATGATTTTTTTCACCTGAAAAAAGGGGACATTTGAAAAGGATTATTGTTCTGTTATATTTTAACACCAGTGCAGAAATTAAGCTATATGTCAAATGAAAGCTTCTGAGGTAGGGAGTGTCATAAGCTCTTAAAAATTGACCCTCCATTATTTCTTCCCCCTAGAAAAAGATCTTGGTCTGTAAATGGTAGGTAGGCATAAGCTGGAAGGAGAGCTATGTAACAATCCCAGTGATGATGTACAGAACCAGTCAGGTTTAGTACCTAATGTCTGATCCTGCCTTCTCATGCAGGCCGTTAGTACCTTACAAAAGAGATATTCTCTTTTGGAAGGAAACAGAATGGGAGGGCTGCCAGTACTACTGATCTGGCCATCTATAGCCACTTTTTTTTTCCACTCCTGCCTAGGAGTGGTCAACTTCAGGGTCCTGGAGCTGACCATTTATATCCACTAGACTGGTTTATGGATTTGAGCTTGATTATGGATCCTGGATTTGCTGCATTGGTGGTCCTCTGTTGAGGGAGAATCTGTCGCTGTGTTTTCTGTTTGCTTGTGTATTGCCAGCCCTAAGTGAACAGAAGCAGAAGCATGCAATACCTTATATCAGCTGGTGGATTAATCCTGATCAGAGACCATTGCAGGTACCTGAACCCTTGGCTAGTTGGGCATCATCGATCCTAAACTGGAGTAATATGTCTCGGGCAGGCTATGTGACTCTTGAAAAGGGGTGTCTGAAGTCCCTACCAGCATCAGTACTTCAGCCTTTAGTGCAGGAGACACAGGTCTTTGCCCCATGCCTGTGATCAGGGGGCTGTTTGATTTTGTTGGCCCTACTTCTCTCAATAAACTTAGTTTCTCTTAGGATAAATTACCAGGGATGGATGAAATCACCACTAAAATGCTTAGAGCTGGGACCATTTGTGTTGTCACATGGCTGACTGAAATTTTGAATATTTTTTATGATAAAGGTGTTCCTAAGGATTTTACTAGAGCTATTATGCCCAGATTTTTAAAAAAGGTGATCGTAGTTCTTGTGATAATTATAAGGGAATTAGTTTCCTTTCTGTTCCAGGTAAAGTTCTTTGCATGATTATACTTAATAGAATTAAGAATTTGGTTGATGGACAACTGTGTGATGAACAGTGGGGATTCAGAAGTGGTAGGGAATGTATTGATCAAATATTTTCACTTAGGCAGATTCTTGAGAAATGTTTAGAGATTATGCATATGTCACTAGATTTACACATTTCAAAA
Source organism: Ryuthela nishihirai (assembly GCA_038380435.1). Taxonomy (NCBI): domain Eukaryota; kingdom Metazoa; phylum Arthropoda; class Arachnida; order Araneae; family Heptathelidae; genus Ryuthela; species Ryuthela nishihirai. Next base: position 116,325,151 of record JAWZYU010000002.1, on the reverse strand, counting down.
AGGCTTTTGATTCTCTTGATTGACATAATTTGTGGTTGATCATTAGATCATATGAATTACCTGACAAGTTAGTGTAATTAAAGCTCTCTATAATAGCACTGGATCATGTGTGAGAGTTGGTAAGGCTTTTAATGATTGGTTTAGCATTTCTAGTGGAGTTAGACAAGGGTGCATTTTATCTCCTTAGTTTGGTTATTGATTATATTATGTGGAATTCACTATAAGGGGACGATTTTGGCCTCAAATGGTCTATAGATTTCAAAACTGCTGACTTAGATTATACAGATGGTTTGGCCCTGTTGGCTAATGATGTTGATGAGATGAATTCTTTCATTAGGACTGTTGATGAGACTGGTAATATGGTATTTTTGGTGATAAACAGAGAAAAAAAATTAAAGTGATAAAAATTGGTCAGGCAGGTGGTGCTTCAGTTGTTTTGAATGGCTGCACTCTTGAGCAAGTGTCTCTGTTTAAATATCTTGGGAGGTAACAGATACTGGTGATGTGTGGCATGAGATGAATAGAGATTGCTGCTGGGACTTTTTAAGAATCTATGTAGAATGTGGAAAAATAGGCTTGTACATCTAAAGACAAAAATTAGACTATAATAGTTTGGTTCTTTCTAAGTTTAGTTATGGTAACAAAACAGACTTTTTGTAAGCAGGATAACAAGAAACTTAATGCCTTTGATTCTAGATGCTTATGCAGTATCTTAGGCATTAGATGGTTCAACTTTGTAAGTAATGATGAGATTAGAAGGAGTCAACCTCCTTTGAGCACCATATTGTGCAGAGAGTGACTGTGTTAGTTTGGCCATGTTGCCTGTATGCATAGCTGCATATTGGCAAACAGGATTATGAATAGTGTGCCTAAGGGTTTCATAAAAGGGGGAGACCTACAATAAGGGCCTACAAATAACAAGGTAGGTGTCAAAGCTTCTGACCTCTCCAATGTCATGGGCTACCTCAAACATGACTCCGAATGGGAGGAAAAATTTTGATGTTTATGAGTCATATAGCAAATGAAAGTTTCTGAAAGTAGGTGTTTTTAGTGACAAAAAATATATATTTAAAAAATACCTATTTCCTATATGCACCTTAAAAAGTAGAAAACAAACCTGAAGCATATTGATGGAGCAATCACTGAGTTTGTATTCACTGCAGAGGGAGGTAGGGTGTCGATTACTGAACAAGATTGCCGGTGCCCTATCTTCCATTGAAATGAATATGAACTCGTTGACTGGTTGCACCATCAATACACTTTTTAGGGCGCTTATAGGAAGATGTGTATTTTTTTAATTTTTGATTTATTTGAATTTTGCATAACATGTCATTCTGTTAATTTTTTTAGGACAGGGTTATGCAGTTCTTTTGGTTTTAATTTTCCAGGGTCTAGCCTGAAAAGCTGGATTACATCCATAGGCTGCACGATATTTTCATTGTATTTAGCCAAAAAAAGAAACTTTTTTTTGGCAAAATAGGTAATGAACAGAATACTGGGGTTCTTCTGTGACCTTAGAAAGCTCTAATTGCAGAATTGTTAAATCTGGATTTCACCATGTGAAACAATGCACTTTTGGTTATATTTGGATTGTTCAAGCATAATACAGATTTCTTTATTTGGCTATTAACATTTTTCTGTGAACATACATGGTGCCATCTACATTGGAAATTAAAACCATAAGTATATCAGTAGATAAAATGCATCTGGAATATGATCTGTAGGGCCCTGGGTTTATACCAGTTGACTTGAAACTTATTTTTACGACTCTTCCACTTGTAATATCTACAGGACATTTATTTGTGCATTTATATTATTATTTTTCTTTTATTATTGTTGCATTTTATAATTAAATCAAATATTAATGATTATGAAATTAAAATTGTGATATTTCTTAAGATAATTGGAGTGTAAAAGGCAAAAGGAGGAAGACCACAGGAACAGGAAGGCTTAGGCACTTGAGGAAGGTTTGGCGAAGATTCAGGTAAGGAATTAAAAAAAATTGTCTGATCTTAATGTTTTAAAACATACAGTAAAATCTGTTCACAAAGTGGTGCAATCACATAACCTGAAGCTAAGGCCGTAGTTGTTCCATCATTGAGAATTTCTTGACTTGTCCATGCACTTTGTGAAAGCTGTGTATCCTGATGAAAATTTCCATCTGCTACTAACCAGCTGAACAGTAGGTGCTGTTAACCAGAATTGATAAAGGGTATGTGGGTTTGGGTTGTTTTACTTCTGAGCGACCTTTTTTTACACATCATCTTCATCCTCAAGCAGCCATGGCTACGGAGGTCCAACCAGACCGTGCAATTTAGTTCTCCAAGCATGTCTGTCCTTAGATACATCTACTGCATCTGGCCACTGTACACCAATTCTAACAAGGTCCTGTTTGACATTGTCTGCCCACCACATCCTAGGTCCCCCTCTTTCTGAGGCCTTTAGGCACACTGTTCATAACCCTATTCGCCAATCTATAATTATCCATACGGACAACATGGCCAAACCAATGGAGTCTCTCTGCACAATATGCTGCTTAAAGGAAGTTGCAGACTCCTTTGCCTAACCTCATCATTAGTTACAAAGTTGAACCACCTAATGCCCAAGATACTGCGTAAGCATCTGGAATCAAAAGCATCTAGTTTCCTGTTATCTTGTTTACAAAGTGTCCAAGTTTCACTACCATAACTAACCTTAGAAAGAACCAAACTATTATACAGTCTAATTTAGTCTTTAGGTATATACACCTATTTCTCCACACTCTCCATAGATTCTTAAAAGTCCCAGCACCAATCCCTATTCGTCTGTTAATCTCATGCCGCACATCACCGTTATCTGTTACATAGCTCCCAAGATAATTAAACTGTGACACCTGCTCAAGACTGCAACCATTCAGATTAACTGAATCACAGCCTTCCTGACCAATTTTCATCACTTTAGTTTTCTCTCTGTTTATAACCAAACCTACCTACTACCAGTCTCGTTAACAGCTCGAATGAAAGAGTTCATCTCATCAACATCATTTGCCAAAAGGACTAAATCATCAGCATAATCTAAATCAGAAATTTTCCAGTCCTCCAGTCCATATCTCAATTTTGTCAGTATCTCCAGTCCATTTAAGGCCAAAATCTTTCCCTTGAAGTGAATTTTGCATAACATAATCAATAACCAAGCTAAAGAGGAAAGAAGACAAAATGCACCCTTTTCAAACACCAGAAGTATTGCTAAACCAATTGCTACAAGCCTTACCAACTCTCACACACGACTTAGTGTTATTATAGAGCTTTCATTATGTTAACTAACTTGTCTGGTATACCATACGATTTCACAATCAACCACAAATTATAACGATCGACAGAGTCAAAAGCCTTTTTGAAATCAACAAAGCTAGCAACCAAAGGTTTCTGAAACTAAACATTTCTCAAGAATCTGCCTAAGTGAAAATATCTGATCCACACATCCCCTACCACTTCTGAATCCACATTGCTCATCACGCAATTGACTGTCAACCAGATTCTTAATTCTATTAAGCACAATCATGGGAAGAACTTTACCTGGAACAGAGAGTAGGCTGGTACCCCTATAGTTATCACAAGAATTGCGATCACCTTTTTTGAAAATAGGGATAACGATATCTCTGGTAAAACCTTAGGAACCATGCCTTTATCATAAAAGATATTCAGAATTTCAGTCATCCAAGTGGTAACCGAAACATTCCCAGCTCTAAGCATTTCTGTAGTAATTTCATCTACCCCTGGGGATTTATGTAGTTTAAGTTTAGAAACAGCCAAAATAGCTTCAGATTGTGTTATAGGGCCAACATTAAAGCCACCAATGCATCTATCATCATTGCAAACAATGGGAGTAGAACTAACTACATTGTTTAGAACATCACTGAAATGCTCAGCCCACCTAGCCATGACAGAAACCTTGTTTATCCTTCAATCCCTGTATACCTGTCCATTTTCTACCACACAAAACATTAACTATCTGGTACAACTATCTACTATCAGATTGTGTTATAGGGCCAACATTAAAGCCACCAATGCATCTATCATCATTGCAAACAATGGGAGTAGAACTAACTAGGGGGTGTGATTATGTAACATTGATGTTTACTTTAAAATATAAAAATGCCAAGCCCTACCTGATCTAGTGGTTAATGAACCTGACTACTAAGACCTGCAGGCATGTCTTTGTGTAAGTGTTTGTATTTTGTATGAGAAACCAGAACAAGCCTATTATAGCTTCTAGGTTATGTCCGTCCTTTGTGTAAGGAAGTATCTTCCTTTAAAAAAGGGGTGGGGTGGTTCAGTTGGTAGTGCACAACTTATAAAATATGCAGTTCCCAGGTTCAAGTCCCAGCTGGGTCAGTATTGAGATTTATCTCTGCACTGCCCACAGTCAGTAGAGAACCCAATTGGCTTTGAAAGGCCGATGTCATTCAGATGGGAAGCCATGGCCCTGTGTGCCTTGATGGGAGGCTACCATCTGTCTCCCAACAGCTGTTCCAGTGGGTTCCCTCCCTCAACCTTCTCTGAGCCTTCAGGGTCCTTATGACCTGACCATTTAGCCCTTTGTTTGCAAAAAATGCTGCTCAGAGGTAAAACAATCAAACTCGTAAAAAAACAAAAGTGCAACACTTAGGGACTAAAGAAAAATAAGGATATATAAATGGAACTTAGAGGATGTTGTGACATTTTGCTGTATTCTATATACTTTTAATTATAATCAATTATTCATTTATATTCTCTACTGTTACTTGTTATTGCATTTTGCTTGTCATTTGTTGGCTGAGGTCAGTTTTGTTTCACCTTAACTTTGTAACCTGGCAGCTGATCACAAGAGATGTGTAATTGGATTGTTTTAGATCCAAGTGGCATTTGATATTAACTTCTGTTAATATCAAAAACATAGGGGTACAGTGACTTGGCTGCAGCAAGCCACTGCTTCCTGGACCACGACAAGCAGCTACTGCCTGTGATTCAAGCACTTTTTCAAAAATAGCACTGTAGCAAAGGGTACAATAATTTACTGAGTATCTATCTACTCTCAAGCTGTTTTATGCAACAGGATGAAGATTGGTGTAGAGGAAAAAATTATCTTATGGTGGTTGAGATCTGAACCCAGGACCTCCTGACGACATGTCAGATGCTCTGTACACTGAGTACAGGCAGCTGATCAAAATCTCCTCCATTGCTGATGTTATGCTATACACCATCTGGGCAATTACTGACAGTGATTGGTAGCAGATCAGTGGCTGGTAACTCAGTGGACAGAGTACCTGACATGTCATCAGGAGGTTGTGGATTCATATCCCACCTGCCATAATACATTTTTCCGCTACACCCATCTTCATCCTGTTACACAAAACAGCTTGATAGTAGATGGATACTTCGTAAATCAATGATAAGCTACATTTGTCTAAAAGGTGCAATAATATTTGCTGTTATTTGCTCTGTATTGTAATGCTAACTTTTTCAAATTATTGATTGATATCTTATTGATCAGGAGATAATTCTCCTTAATAATTATTAGTGATTAAGTTAACTTTCGTTAATATCAAAGAAGTACAGATGTAGTGAGCACCATTTCCATGCTACATATGAATCCTACCACTATTGGTGATCCAAGCACTGTACAAAGGATCACTGGAGAAAGGAATGCAATAATGTTACTATTAGATCTATATTCTAATGTTAACTTTTGCTATATATCTATTGTTAATCATTGAATGTTGCATACTATGCTTTGTTGTTTTGCAATATTATGCAAGTTTAGTTTAATTGCTAATAACTAGTAACTAATAATCAACATGTATTGATGCATCAATTAATAATTGATATATGTTATGAAAATTCCCATATTTTGTACAATTTATGTAAGTTGGATTTTTTGTTGTTACAAATCATAATTTTCGTTATGCAAGGGTGGCAGCTCTATACAGTATATATAACTGTAGAACATATAAGAAGTAAACCTTTTGCTCTACTTTCCAAAATGAAATTTTTCCCTAGCTCTTTAACTCAAAATATGTCAAACTGCTGACCTTCTAGCCAACGTGGCACGCAATCTACCTCATGTAACCAATACTTTCAAAATTTTCATAAACATCAAACAAGAAATCAACAAACTTGAAAAACACGTGACAAACAGATACTTTCAATTGCAGGCATCTATTAAACACAACACTAGATATACATTAAATCCACAAATTTCTCATATTATCAACCTTCTTTCCCCAGAAAACACATTAAAATACTTCACAGATTAAGAACTAATGCAACCACTTTAAATTCATCATTATTTAAATTAAAATTAACTCCTTCACCTAACTGCATCTACTACAATGTTCCTGAAACAGTAAATCATATTCTTCTAAAACTGAGATAGATATTCCAAACAAAGGGCATTATTATCTCGATCACTCGCTGAACTACACTTACATGAATTACACATCAACACTTTACTTGATCCACCTAATAGTGCAACCAAAGTCCGAATTTTTGAGCTTTTCAGTTTCCTCATTTCCACTCCCCTCTGGAACAGAATTTAATCTACCTTTTCCTCCCACTCCTTTCTCCATACTTTCCCTTTTATTTTTTCCCTTTTTTATCTGCTTTTCACATAACCCTTCTCAACATTACTCATAATTAAAAACTTCTACTAAAGGGAACTTAATAAAATTAATATAAAAAACCAAAAAAGAGCATGAACACAATATTTTGATTCACAAAGTTAACACACAAAAAACTTCTACCTTTCCATTAAAAAAAATGTAAAAAATAGTATCACTGCCACTTTGAACCCACTTGCTCAGGACCCATCAACATTTGCCATAACACAAACCTCTCTCAACCCTTTAATTTTGCTTCACCACAACACACAATGAACTGCAGTAAATAAGGAATATTCACTATAACTTAGATTAAATTTTAAAAAAAGGGCATAAACATACTACAATACATAGCTACATTAAGTGATAAAAATACATTTTCCCTACATGCCCACATGCTCAAGACCTAACACCTACAACCACTATCAAACCTTTTCATATATGCATATTTAAATTAACATTTCAATGGGGATCAAACAACTCGTAGATAATTCTTAAAAAAGGGTTTAGGGGGAACTCCCTTTTCTCCTCCACTCAACATATTCCAGATACATATACTAAAATTAGCAGACTAGCAAAAATAATAAAAACAATTTTAGAACAAAAAATATAACTACAAAAATAACCCAATAATATATACAAAAAATTAAAAAAAAAATAAAAACAACTAAAAATAAAACAAAAAGGAGTACCTAATAAAAAAAATTACTCAAAGATGAATATACCAAAAAATCTTATATATAAATGAATGAAAAATCAACACTTACTGAATTAATTCTGAGTTAAAATAATACAAAAAAAACTCTCTAAAAAATTACTATTTCTTTACTCCTACAACAACAAAGGGCGAAAAAAATATGTACTAAATAAAAAAAATAGTTGGATAAAACCAAATTTCATTTTTTCTTTTTATTCTCATTACAACAAAAACTTTTTATTCAGTAAGCCTGAAGAAGGAACACTCACTGATACGTAACGTATAGCAAACAAACAAGTGAACAGTATTTTTTGGTTGCATGCTAAGTAATGGATACTACAGAGTAATACATGGGAATGACTAGGATTTGTTAATCTAATAGATGCTGTGTTATAGACGTCTGCAGACTCTTTCCTGGCCTTTGGTCTACTAGCAGCTTCTTAAACGGAGAAAAACAGGGTGGGTAATGCACTGACATCAAATAAACTTAAAACTATTTAGGTACTAATGCTAATCATGGTGAGTGAGACAGTTCACTCACCATAATCAGTATCGTGAGAACCGTTTTCTCACTTCGTCGATTACTCGTTCCCTACTGCCCTGTCACGTGTGCTTTTCGAGGGATATGCTTTATAGGTAAAACCACGTGAACAGTTCAGTCAAAATCCATTCTGAACAAAGAGTGCCTTGCATTGGATGTAACTGTCTTAAATTTCTATTTTGGAATGATTTTTCAGTTCAGTCATGGTCTCATGTACCATACATTAAAACCATCTTCTCTGATACCTATCAGTGAATATATATTTCGGTTTTTTTTTTCTTTGCAGACATGGTTTCAGAGAGGGTGGCCAGGCCAAATCACAGAAGCGTGGAGCTGCAGCACCAGCATCGGCAGCACTTTCCAAATAACTGGAAACTACATTTTATTTAGACAATGAACACAAATAAAATAATTACTAAGAAAGTATAAAAAAAGGGCAGTCAGTGTCATTATTATTTCATGTTTAATAAAATCACATATGCAGAGTTTAAACGATGCACACAGTCATTACTGTAATAGTTGCATATTTAACTGCTAAGTAATCATAAATGGAATATGCGGAGTAGATTGTGAAATGATTTGCATTTGTTTGGTAAATTGAAGTCCCGAGTGTATTTTTACAAGAGATTGCAATAGATCGAATGCTTTGGTTGAAGTATTTCTTGCGATGGCTCTCGTATTCTTCATTGTTGAACAGAAAGCCAAAATTGTTTTTTCTAAAAAAAAAAAGCCAAAATACTTTCTAAAAATTTTGCCTTTATTATATTGTGCTTAATAGCAAGAGATTTGAGGCAGTTATGGGCTCTTGGGGAAACATCAATTTAGGTAGGAAAGCTTTATAATCAAACGATCTCCAGTCGTAGCTTACACGAGAAGTGGGTCATTTCCGGCCGGTATGGTAGTGAAAGGGTTAAATAAATACCCCCTCAAGCAGCTGCTTGCCACAGAGGTCTGACAGGAGCCGGCGTTCAAAAAATCTTCGACACGTCTGTAGATTTCCAATGGTTCCTCCCGAAGTTAACGAGCTATGACTTGTGTGAAAAACTCATTACGTGTTAAAAAATAACCTGTATGTTTATTTCGCTGGCGACACCTAAATTTCTGTATGCTAAATCTGCGTTGTTATGCAGCTTGCTTAAAGACAGGATCCTACATTTTTACAAAGATTCAGCTTGGGGACTGTGAAAAAAAAACCCTCAGTTTTATCGAACTCTATGGGATCATGTCTGTTCATTACCCCACAAATAGAAGAGCAAAAAAGCTAGTGGACTCGTGCTAGGAGATGCTGGTAATGTTTGAATCTAATGGCCCCAGACTGTTAACAAATGTCGCAGGTGTTGAGACGTCTAACATCTTTTTTCTGGACCATTTTGTAAAAGGAGACTAGGCCCCTTTATCTGGTCGATGTGGTGTGACGTGGTTTCCTACTGTACAACTTCCAGAAAGATCGAAAACTAAATTTTGTTTGCGGAAGATGAACCTTGTCCCCGAATCCTCCGACAAGGCTGAAAGAAGACGTTCAGTTCCGAGGGGGAGCAAATGATGAACATAACTGCAATTGGGCGGAGGTGGCTAGGTCTAGCGCGCGAGGGTCGTAATCCGCAATTCCCAGGTTCGAGCCCTTTGCCTTTATTGGTTACTAGCATTCCCTGAGGGGTTTACCCCAGCCCTATAGTGACATACACAGTCGTATTAGAATATGACCACCCACGGAATCTACTCGCCCAGGCGCGTCACTGCACATGACAAGGTCGGCCACACAGATATAAGCAGCCGGCCAGGACAGATGAGCCATAGTGCGTAACGTGAGCACAATGGGCAGAGATAATGATTTCACGGATGTTCAAAAGGGAATGATCGGCTACTGCGCCAAGGGTGGGAACATCTCGGAAACAGACTTCGTGGGCTGTTCGTGAGGTACTGTAGTAAGGGTGGACTGCTGGCAGACAGTACCTCCAGATGTCATAACGAGCCCCAGAGAAGAACGTCGCCTCTTTGACTGGTAAAGGGCAATTGACCACTCAAATGAACGATGGGGCCCCAGGTACGTGTCCCCGATAACATGGAGCGAACTCTATTACGCTTGGGTCTCTTAGAGTTGACACTGCGTAAAGGCACCAATGTTTACCAAGATGCATCGGCAACGACGCCTGCAGTTTGCACGGGACTACCGTCATTGGACAGTGGAAAAAGGTTGCCTTCTCCGACGAATCGAGGTTTCTACTCCACAGAAGTGGCGGATATAGCGCGAGAAACAAGAACCAACACCCGGTCAAGTACAGGCCGGCAGTGTGCATGTCTGGGGAATGTTTTCCTGGTACCACTGGATGGATCCCTGAACCCCAATGGTTAGCTGTCCATCCTCGCTGACCACATGCATCCCTTCATGTTTGGTGTCTGCCAAGAGGACAATGCGCCCTGCCATGTCGCTAAGGTGGTGCGTGACTGGTTCCAGGAACACGACAGTGATGTCCCCCTTTGCCGGCGAAATCGCCCGACCTCAATCCAATAGAGCACTTGTGGGACCATTTGGATCGACAGGTTTGGCGTGCAGACCCATAACCAAGTCATTTCCAGAACCTCCGTGCTCTGCTGGAGTCCAAATGGGCACGTGTGCATCTGACAACCTTCCAGGGCCTCATTGCGTCCGGGCCAAGGGTGGTTATTCCCATTATTAGGTAGGTGGTCATATTATTCTGATACGACTGTGTGGTTGTGCCATGCTTGCCTAAAACTGGAAACGTTTAATCTACATTGATGATGCAATATTGCTTACAGAAATTGGTAAAATCGTAGGATTCAAAGGACGTCAAAAAATTAAAATCACTTATTTGAAACAAATACATTTAATCGCTTCTTCAGTCTGATGTGTATACACTCAGTTGCTAAGCTGGAGAGGGGCATGGGTGTGGAACCCATATTGATGGTGGTACCACCTGTCGCTTAAGTGGGAACTAATCATTTTTCAAAAGCAGGAGAGAGAGCAGGGACAAGTTACAACAGCATGCATGAGTGGGAGAAAAATATTTGCGATACGCATTTAAAGGTAAATTTTTAATATTTATATATTTGCATTTAAATGTTAAAAAAGTCCTATAGACATTTTATAAAGTAAAGTATTTTTTATGTTCATATTTGACAGATTTTCACACACAAAACTTGGATTATATGTTACTATTACTGCATTTTAAAACAGTTTTACTTGTCAAAATCCTGTTTATTGATTTGAACAGCATAAAAGACCGTATATTGTAGACCAGTGTCTCGCAAACTTTTTTACTCTGCAGCACACTGAATCTAATTTTTTTTCCGCGGCACACCTAAAAAAGAATTTTTGATGGTTACGTAAAAAGAGGAAAATTGAAGTTTCGTTAAATGCATTTTCTTTAAAATTTAGATATGAACATATTTCAATGGGATGTATGAGCTTGCTTCTGCGAACAAATCTGCATTATTCTTGGCTAAAAGTTAGATAAACAAACACATCTCTTCATCAATCATCTGAAGCCGCTCACGCTTCTTAGATTTAATTTCAGTCAATGAGAATCCAAGTTCACAAAGATAAGACGAGCCGAAAGGTAACAAGGCTCGAATAACTTTTGTGGTCAATTCAGGATATTGAGGTTATCAGGTTATTGAATTCAGGATATCTAGTGTCAATTTGAAAATCTCCAGCGGCACACAGTTTGCGAGACACTTGTAGACAGTTACCATACGTCCTCCGAAAGTAAGACATGGCTGTTTTATCAAAATTTATGTCCTCCGGGTATTTTGAAAAACGTGAAAATGTTCTTGTATAAACTCGTAAAAACGTTTTAAAATTATTCTTGACTGTCCTGCAACTTACTATTAATTGTAAATCAATTTGCTGAAAATCCTAAATCTAAAGTCATTATGTTAATGTTGTAATGCTTAATATCAGCAATTTACATGGGATAAAAAAAAATGGGCGCTTTAGAAAATTACATAGCATATTTCTACCTCCCGTGGATAGAAGGGGTTATGAGAGTTGACAGCACTTTTACTTTTGCAACATAAAAAGGACAGCAAAGTATCTTAGAAATTACTAGTTTCTACAGGCCTCGTACAATGTACCAAAGTCACAGCTGATTGATACCTCTGCTAGACGGGGCGGGGGTGGCTCAGTCGGTAGCGCGCCAGGCTCGTAATCTGTAGTTCCAGGTTCGAGTTCCCCGCCCTGCCAACGGTCAGTAGGGGACACCGATGGGCTTGGAAAGGCCACCGTCCGTCAGATGGGATGTTAAGCCGTGGCCCCATGTGTGGGAGAGCCATACCCTGTGCACGATAAAGAACATGCTGGATGGCCTTGGCGGGAGGCTACCATCTATCTCCCAACAGCTGCTCCAGTGGGTCCCCTCCCCCAACCTTCTCTTAGCCTTCGGGGTCCATGTGACTTGGCCATTTAGCCCATGGTGTGCAAAAAAGTGCTGCTCAGAGGTAAAACAACCCTCTGCTAGAGCTAATACAAACGCAAAGTTTACCTGCTGGAACAGGAGCTAGCTCCCTAAACAATACATCAGCATAGACATTACCACGGGCGGAATGGGTATCTCCATTGCCGGATCGGGTGTGAACTTAGGGAGAGAAACAGACAAAAAATTGTGAATATTTCATGCATTTTTCAAGAACTTTAAAAACTTGTATACATACAAAATCCTCATGAAGCCATGGGCTATGGAGGTCCAACCAAACTAATTTTCCTTTCCAGATGGGGCGGGGGTGGCTCAGTCGGTAGCACGCCAGGCTCGTAATCTGTAGTTCCCAGGTTCGAGTCCCAGCTGGGTCAGCGTTGAGATTTATCTCCGCAAAATTCCCCGCCCTGCCCATGGTCAGTAGGGGACACCGATGGGCTTGGAAAGACCGTCGTCCGTCGGATGGGACGTTAAGCTGTGGCCCCGTGTGCAGGATAGCCATACCCTGTGCACGTTAAAGAACACGCTGGATGGCCTTGAAGGGAGGCTACCATCTGTCTCCCAACAGTGTTCCAGTGGGTCCCCTCCCCCAACCTTCTCTGAGCCTTCGGGATCCATGTGACCTGGCCATTTAGCCCATGGTGTGCAGAAAAGTGCCGCTCAGAGGTAAAACAACCCAACCCAAATCCTTTCCAGATGTGTCCTGCATTTGGCCAATTCTAGCAAGGCCCTGTTTGACATTGTCATCCATCGCTTCCTAGGTCTCCCCCTTTTTCTGAAACCCTTAGTCACATTGTTCATAATCCTGTTTGCTAATCTGCAGCTATGCATATGGGCAACATGGCCAAACTAATGCAGTCTTTCTTTGCACAATGTGCTGCTCAAAGGAGGCTGATGACTCCTAACCTCATCATTGCTTACAAAGTTGAACCACCTAATACCCAAGGTAGTGAATAAACATTTAGAATCAGACATCACGTTTCTTGTTATCCTGTTTACAAAGGGTCCATATTTTGCTACCATGGCCCCCTGCAAGAGCCCTGTGAGTGCTTTTAACCATCTTTCGTTCCTGAAGGAATTAAGGCTGCCATTGTCTTTTTTAGGTAGGGAAAACTCAATACCTTCAGAGATTAAATAACAAGCTGTTAAGAAGGGTCTCGATTACTAAACAATATATTAGTAAAGTTAAAAGTGTCATTTCTTAACTGCAATACAAAATCCTTCATATGCCCCTAAATGGCCTACTATAGACTTATTGCCGCCCCTGATATACACTGACTGAACAAATTAAGCCCATTATCAAACCGTGGCAGTCGTGTTTTCTCAGGTATTGCAAGGAGGAAGTTGAACTTGCTCTTCTTAGATTATTTATTTATTACACGTTCATTTCTTCGGGGTGGATGACGAACCTAAATGCGAACTTTGTGGCACCATTTTAACCGTTAGGCATATTTTTATCTCATGCCCACCTTTTAACCTTGAACGAGATCGTATTTTATCTTCGCTGATTTACGTCCGACCCCTTCATTCGGACATCTTTTATCAGATGACTCCTTTTTACCTACTGTCTTAGCTTTACTGGTTATTTTAAAGATTTGTAATTTTATAGCTTTGTCATTTATACACTACAACCTGGGTTGGTTTTACCTTTTGTATCTTTATATTTATTCACTTTACACCTATTTATTGTTTTGTATTTGCCTTCTGTTGGTTTTATCCTCTGGCTTTTATGGTTGCGGGTTCTGTGATTTTTATCTTTACTTTTACTCTATACCATATGTTTGGCGCATTATGACCTTAGTTGCGGTTGCGTCATTAAAACCAAACAACCAACTAACTGACGAAAAATTATTATATTCACCTACCTAATAGCCTGTTGCTCCACCTTTTCCCCCTCATAATATCACCAGATGTCTTGGTAAGGTGAACTCGATGAAGTGTTGAAAACAAGGAGGTAGTTTATATCATTTACACTATTAGACTGTAAGCATGATGAAAGTACCGGGAAATGTAGGCATAAAAGGAAATCGAGCAGTTTCAGATTAAGCCGCTGGTGGCTCTACTAGAGCAATTTGGTTTTTATACCCTATGGGTGACATCTGCACTTCTGTTGGGAAGAATGGAAGTTACCCCCCCCCCCAACAGTAAAGTTTCTATATTCACGAGGTGCTGTAGTAAGGGTGTATCAAGAATGGACTGCTGACACACCGAGTACCTCCAGATGTCATAACTGTGGAGCCCCAGAGGAGAATGTCGCCTCCGTCGACTGGTAAAGGGCAATCGATGCACAACAGTGCAGCAATTGACCACTCAAATGAACGCTGGGGCACCCAGGTATGTGTACCTGATAACAGAGCGAACCCTGTTACGCATGGATCTCCAGAGTCGACACTGTGTAAAGGCACCCATGTTAACCATCGGCATTGCCTGCAGTTCGCATGGGACTACAGCCATTGGACAGTGGAAAAAGGTTGCCTTCTCCAAAGAATCGAGGTTTCTACTCCACAGAAGTGATGGGCAGTGGTGGATATGGTGTCAGATAGGCAAGAACCAATATCCGGACATGGTTGTCGGTCAAGTACAGGCCAGCGGTGGCAATGTACATGTCTTTCTGATATGACCTGGGACCGCTGGTACCACTGGATGGGTCCCTGAACTCCAATGGCTACCTGTCCATCCTCACTGACCACATGCATCCCTTCATGTTAGACATTTACCCTGGTGGTGGTGTCTACAAACAGGTACAATGCGCCCTGCCATGTTGCTAAGGTGGTGCATGACTGGTTCCAAAGAACACAACAGCTATGTCTCCATTCTCCCTTGGCCGGCAAAATCGCTCAATCCCATTGAACACTTGTGGGACCATTTGGATCGACAGGTTCAGCGTGTGGATTCATAACCAAGTCATCTTCGTGCTCTGTTGGAGTTCAAATGGGCACGTGTGCCTCTGGCAACCTTCCAGGGCCTCATTGCATTCATGGCATGCCGTCTTGCCACTGTCATCTGGGCAAAGGGTGGTTATTCCCATTATTAGGTAGGTGGTCATATTATTCTGATACACTGTGCATTCGTGAATTAAACATTTTTAAACTATTTGCTGTGTAGTTCAAATTAAGATAGTGATTATCTGAATTTATTGGTTAAGGTAGAGGTTTTCAAACTTTTCAGTTGCAAACCCCCCTATCATTGACAGATATTTTTGCAATCGTGATACCATTGATGGAAATAATCGTGGTCCCCTTTACTATTAATTAAATTTGTTACTCCACCCCTTTACCACTGAGAAAAGTAATGAATTGAGATAAGAATATTATCATAATACTCCAGACAATAGTATACGGTGTAGCATCAGGTGCCTGCAGCGGCTGATTGAAGAACCCAGGGAAAGCGATGTGTATGCAGATTAGAGTTGGTTGGGAGCATTGCAGGCTGAGGGAGTAGAAGGCTTGAACTTAGTATTCTATGTTATATAGTATAGGAGGTATTGCTGCTCTCTCTCTCTCATCAGAAAGCTATAACGGAGGGGGAAGTTAGTGAAGCTAGTGTTTATAACATATTGAACTTTAACCCTCGTTTTCACAACGAACGAGGTAGATTTCTTATACATTACGCATTCAATCATATCCAGCTGCAACCACTCTCTCAAGTGCTTGACCCACAGTTTGAGAAATGCGGGTTAAGGAATGGCAGGGTTTTCATATGGTACCATTACTTATTTTGAAAGAATTAATGTAAAGTTCAGTTTTGAGACGACTCCAGGGTACTATTAATTTATTTTAATAGTAGCTAAATAAAGACCCTTTTCATTCTAAATTTTTATAACAATTTTAGAAGCTTCAAAACTGTAGGACCAAGGTTAATCGCAAAGATTTCCTATCGAAAATCCTCTCTGCGTACGATTAGGATCTTATGTTATTGAAGTTAAACATTTTCGTGATGTAAATCACATCAGAAGATAGCATCCTGTAATAAACCAACTGTTATCAACTGGATACTTATTTGCTTACACAATTTTCACTTATCTGTTTAAAAATTTTTATATACTAATGCAGAGGTCTCAAACATGCAACCCATATGTAATAAGTTCTAATTGCGGTAGTGAACTGTGGTTTACTATCTTGGATGGAATGCAATCATCTCACACAGTTGTGGAGAATGTGGCTTCAATCAAGCAAGATTCATTACTAATGAAAGTTTTTTTTTTGTTATCGAAACTATGTAACATTTAAATATTAAAAAATATAAGTAATTATGTTTTGGTTATTATCGCTTAAAATACAGCCCACCATATACTGAGAAATTACTGACTTAAGCCACTATGTGATTTGAGATCCTGTACTATTAGGTTTTTGTTAGTGGGATCTGGGCCCATATCTGGATACACATATGGACTGCTCAGGGTCTTTTATGAGCAAAAGATACTATTAAACTTAAGTTGGATAAATTATTTTAGAAGATTGACAGACCACAGCTAGAAGAGAAGTTTTAACTTCTGCTGCAAGCTGGCCCGGATTTAGAGACCCAGGGCCCCTAGGCACTTGACATTTGGGCCCCCTTACCATCTCGAAGCTATTTTGGAAATTTAGCAAATTAAATGCACTAGTACAGAACATATAATTTTTAATCGACTTTAATAAACATCAGAATAATACAGTCTATGTTACTATAGTTACGTTATTCTATAAAATTTATAGAATCATACGACGAACTTTCTTCTGTGCAAAAGAACGAATGACGTCATCATAGTCAATTGACTTCATTATTTCTGACTCTATGTACATTACAGAGAGTGAATTGAACCTGTTCTCTCCTATGTTAGATCTTAAGTAATTCTTTACTCTCTTTAGCGCTGAAAACGACTGTTCTGCCGAGCAGTTTGACGCTGGTGTACACAACAGCATTCGGAGCGCAATTCCTCATCATCATCATCCTCAAGCAGCCATGGGCTACGGAGGTCCAACCAGACCATGCAATTTAGTTCTCCAAGCAAGTCTATCCTGAGCTACATCTACTGCATCTGGCCACTGCACACCAATTCTAACAAGGTCTTGTTTGACATTGTCTGCCCACCGCATCCTAGGTCTCCCCTTCTTTCTGAGGCCTTTAGGCACACTGTTCATAACCTTATTCGCCAATCTATAATTATTCATACGGGCAACATGGCCAAACCAACGGATTGGATTGGATTGTTTTACCTCTGAGCGGCACTTTTTTGCACACCATGGGCTAAATGGCCAGGTCACATGGACCCCGAAGGCTCAGAGAAGGTTGGGGGAGGGGACCCACTGGAACAGCTGTTGGGAGACAGATGGTAGCCTCCCGTCAAGGCCATCCAGCGTGTTCTTTAACGTGCACAGGGTATGGCTCTCCCGCACACGGGGCCACGGCTTAACGTCCCATCCGACGGACGGCGGCCTTTCCAAGCCCATCGGTGTCCCCTACTGACCGTGGGCAGGGCGGGGAATTTTGCGGACCAAACCAACGGAGTCTCTCTCTGCACAATATGCTGCTTAAAGGAGGTTGCAAACTCCTTTGCCTAATCTCATCATTAGTTACAAAGTTGAACCACCTAATGCCCAAGATACTGCGTAAGCATCTGGAATCAAAAGCATCTAGTTTCCTGTTATCTTGTTTACAAAGTGTCCAAGTTTCACTACTATAAATAACCCTAGAAAGAACCAAACTATTATACAGTTTAATTTTAGTCTTTAGGTGTATACGCCTATTTCTCCACACTCTCCATAGATTCTTAAAAGTCCCAGCACCAATCCCTATTCGTCTGTTAATCTCATGCCGCACATCACCGTTATCTGTTACATAGCTCCCAAGATAATTAAACTGTGACACCTGCTCAAGACTGCAACCATTCAGATTAACTGAATCACAGCCTTCCTGACCAATTTTCATCACTTTAGTTTTCTCTCTGTTTATAACCAAACCTACCTACTACCAGTCTCGTTAACAGCTCGAATGAAAGAGTTCATCTCATCAACATCATTTGCCAAAAGGACTAAATCATCAGCATAATCTAAATCAGAAATTTTCCAGTCCTCCAGTCCATATCTCAATTTTGTCAGTATCTCCAGTCCATTTAAGGCCAAAATCTACTAACTACATTGTTTAGAACATCACCGAAATGCTCAGCCCACCTAGCCATGACAGAATCCTCCCCTTCTATAACCTTACGTTGTTTATCCTTCAATCCTTGTATGCCTGTCCGTTTTCTACCACACAAAACATTAACTATCTGGTACAGCTCTCTGCTGTTGTGCTGTCTAACTGCTTCCTCGGCTTTGTCAGCCAAACCATCAAGCCAAAGATTCTTATCAGCAGCTAACTGATCCTTTACAAGTTTATTAAGGTCTCTGTAATGCTTTCTATTAGGACTAGTAGGGTATTGATTAAGGACATTCCTGCAGTTCTTTCTTTCCGAAATAATCTCAAGTGCCTTATCACTCAGATAATTTTGCCTCTTCTGCTCCTTTTTTCCTAAAAGAGTACTGTTAGTGTCCAAAAAAGCCTGTTTAAAATGATCCCATTCTTCCTCAACTTCAGTAGTAAGCAAACCATGACTGTCATAATGACTAAGCAACCTATCATGGTAAGCTTTGGCTATAACTGGATCTTTCAGAGCTTCAGTATTAAAAGTAAAATTTTTAACCCTAGCAAAACACTTTTTAAGTTTAAGTTGCAACACACTTTTAACAAGGTAAAGGTCAGATCCAATTTCAGCTCCCCTATATGCCCTGGTATTTCTAACAGAACTAGCCCATTTGCTGTTAATTAATATGTAATCAATCATATTCTTATGCAGCATATCAGGTGAAACCCATGTGTACTTATGTATGTCGCGGTGTTTGTAATAAGTGTTAGTTATTCTGAATCCATTGAGTTTACTTACCTGTAGGAGACGTTGCCCATGCGCAATTCCTACGTTTGGATAAATGTCCAAAAAGCCTTTTTCCGATAAGTATTTGTATAGCTTCAGTGACGATAACTCCATTAACTTCATCATTCGACGACAAATGAGCTTGCAGGTGCAGACACTCGTTTTCCAAAGTCCTATCCAAATCCCCCGGATAAAAAGTTATAAGGTTTCTGGTTCCTTCACGGATGTCTTTAGATTCCAAACGATGTAGTTTCGTAAGAAAGTCAAACTTTTTACTTAACTCCTCATAAGAAGATCCGCGTCTCCGTAGTTCTGTAATTAGTCTATCTATAATGACGTTAAAAATGGTAACTCTGAATCTGTCCCTGCCAGAGAGTTCGGTCTCGTTTCCTTTTACTTCGTCGAACTGAACTTTACGCAAAGGTACTGGGTTTCCTTAAGTGTTCTAGGTATGTTACCAAAGACTGATACAGTTCAACGATCGTACCCAGGTCGATGTTAACAGATTGGAGAGAATTGCTTACTTTGTTGAACCTTTCCAAGATGTCATTCCAGAGAAGTGACAAAAAGCAAGTTTCCATCGAGTCTAATGAATTTAGAAGACCTGAAGACTCAGAGCGCGTAGATGGTTTTTCATTTGCATCATTGGCAATTATCTGAAGAGCTGCCATGATCTCATCCCAGGAGCAACATAGACTTCGGCAGGCGTCAGCTCGAGCAGACCATCTTGTCTGAGAAAGACTCTTCATGACTGTTGAATTTGACTTCAGTTTCGACAGCAAAATTTCCCATCTGTGTGTTGATGCCGAAAAAAAATTATACAATGACTGCAAAATACCGAAGAAAGATACAGCAGCTTGACAAGACTCGGCCGCACAGGATCCAACAAGATTCAGTGAGTGAGCCGAACAGGGAACGAAATCTATCAGAGGGTTCACTTGTTTTATTCTCGCTTGAAGACCAGAATATACACCCGACATATTGCTAGCATTGTCGTAAGACTGCCCCCGGCAATCTGCGATATCCAAGTCGTGATATTTCAATGTCTCTAGGACGACTTTAGCCAGGTCTTCCGCTTTATGGCCACAATTTGGAATGAATTTCAAAAATCGTTCGACAGGACATCCGTCTTCAGAGACATATCTCACTATGAAAGAAAGTTGATCTACATGAGAAATGTCCGGAGTAGAGTCCACAGAGATAGAGAAATATTTGGCATGTTTTATCTCAGTCACGATTGTATTTATTACCTTTTCTGCCATGATATTGATCATTTCATCGCATATTTTTGACGAAAGATATGATGTTGTGCCACTTCCTTTGTTACCGTGGCGTTTTATGTGTAAGTCCAGAAAAGGATCGAACTCAGCCAAAAGTTCTAGGGTCATAACATAGTTCCCACTGTTTTTTGATCCAAATCTCTCATGGGAACCTCTAAACGGCAATCCGCGTGCAGAAAGTGACCTCACAACAGCCACAATGCGCCTCAAAACCTCATGCCAGTATTTTATTTCTTCTTCCGTTTTAAGAACAAGACTCTTGTCAACTCTTCCGCCAGCATTCTTCCTAGCTAATAGAGTCGCAAGTGCTGACCTGTGTTCGTCCGAATTCTCATGTTCCTTCATTCTTTGAACTGCGTTTTTCCAGTCGTTGTACCCTTCATTAGCTAGCGACCCCAATTTCCCAAACATCTTACAAGGGGCGCAAAACACTGCACCCTTGCTCTTCGAAAATATGAGCCAAGGTCGAGGTCATGTTTCACCATTGCTTAATGTTCGGCTAAAAAGTGACAGCGATAGATACCTGGTTTTATCTGCGTACTGACGCCTTGAAAAAGAAAAGTCGGCATCAATATTTTGTTTCACGCCATTTTGAACAATGTATTCCAATGTAACTTCGTCTAGCATCCACTCAGCAGGATCGTCACTTAAAGAATTAGATTCAGGATTTTCTAAAGAATCGTTTTTTGTAGCTGTTACGGGGTTTTCAGAAATAATGTTTTCAGGTAGCTCGTTGCAGTCAGACACGTTTGTTGGAGTTGCCTGTTGACGGTCATCAGCAGCATCACTGCAACTGCCACTGGCTAATGCACTAGTACTACTAGTACTAGGACTAGAGCCAGAACTAGGTCTAGACGTAGACGAGACGAAAAATGTGTTTAACTTAGGAACATTACGAAGAAGCTCTTTTTCTTTTCTGGAACTCGCTTAGTTTTTTATTGAAGTCAGACATCGCGACATCGGTAATTTCTATAACGAATATAAAAGGAGAGGGTCATTAAACAATAGGAACTTTGTTTAATTATTTGGAATAATGTTTTTATGTTTCAATTTGTTGTTTATTTGTTAATTTGTTCAAGACAATTTCGGTTTTCCTCAAATTTTCTTAATTCAAGAATTTTTCTCTTGGTTCAAGTAAATCTTTTTTTCTGTGCATACTTCATATCGACATACAACCATACGATTAATTTAATAAATGACAAAAATACGAAAAGAAAATTGTAACCCGGCGTGACGCGTCACAGACAGTAGCGAGGATCACTACAAAGTTCATATTAATATTACTAGGTAACTTACCTACTCTACTGATATCGCACCGCTCTCGCTCGTCCGTTGTCGTGTTGTATGCGAGCTGCGAGAGAGATGAACGACCGTATCTCAACCATCGACACAAGAAGACTAGAGACAGGAGAGTAAACACGTGTGGAGGGAGTAGGCTAAAAAATTACAGTCCTCAGTAGGCGGATCTCGCGTACGCGTACACTGCGCAGTGGAACGAAATTTGCTTTCTGCGCAATGTTTGAAGCTTGACAGTTGGCGCAGAACACGGCTTACAATGACAAACCAACACAAGCAAACGCTGCGCACTTGAATACTGCGCAGTGTACGGAATGCGAGAGCCGCCCACTTAGGCACGTATATTTTGGCCCATTTTATCTTACCACCTCCACCCGAGTTACTCTCCTGTCTCTAAACTTCTTGCATCGACATATAGAATGGACTACCTGCGCGTGGCCTGGCAATGCTAAGCGTGGATACTGCAGGCGAGAGAGAGAGGGGAAACGAAGAAGCCTAATTCTAGCTTTGTTGCGCGCAGGGCTGTAAGTTATATTATGAGCGACCTGTTTTGGCAAAATGTAGTAAAAATATTTATTATAATATTATTTTCGATAAAGCTTTTTGATAAGGCAAGCCAGGCTTTTGAGCTTATGTAAAGATTCCGCCACCGGGGCCCCTAGGCTGCCTGGGCCCCTAGGCCGTATTGCATTTTCTGTAGTCAAGTTATTTTCTGACTTTTAATATCGTATTAAACACTAGA
Source organism: Ryuthela nishihirai (assembly GCA_038380435.1). Classification (NCBI taxonomy): domain Eukaryota; kingdom Metazoa; phylum Arthropoda; class Arachnida; order Araneae; family Heptathelidae; genus Ryuthela; species Ryuthela nishihirai. The sequence continues at coordinate 116,302,657 of JAWZYU010000002.1, read as the reverse complement.
AATTACATTTATCTCTGTATAACAATAAACAGGGTAGACCCCTCCTCCAATATGTGAGATGCTGAAACATCTCCACATTGTGAAAATTTATGGGAAAAATGGTGTTTGATATTCAACAATTCCGAGATTCCATTGCATCTTCAGGAATGCATCGTGGTCGAACCTTGGGAGGTATGGGATGCTAACAAAGTCAAGAAGACTCACAGGGCTAAGACTCTTTGTATTTTGAACAATGACATATGATGAGGCTTGAACAATGACATATGAATGAGGCTTGATGCTGAATGTCTATAAATCAATTGGCCATAACCAGTTCATTCAAATAATTAAAAATATTGCTCACTAAACTGATTTAAAAAAATGGAAAGAAATTAATATGAATATTACAATTACTGGTAATAAAAGAAATATAGTAAGGCACATGAAACACGTGTTCTTATTAAAATTGGGTTCATTTCTTAGCTTGGATTGGTTGAGTTGTTTTACCTCCGAACTTTTTTGCACACAATGGCTGGTCACAAGGACCTGAGAGAAGGTTGGGGGAAGGGGACAGCTGTTAGGAGACAGATGGAAGCCTTCTGTCAAGGCCATCCAGCATGCTGTTTAACGTGCACAGAGTATAACTCTCCTTATACACCAGCACAGCTTAATGTCCCATCCAATGCTGGCCCATTAGGGACTCAAACCTTAGAACTACAGATTATGAGCCTGGTGCACCACTGACTGAACCAACTTCCGTAGACTTAGCAATATTGCACAGGAAACCACTATTTCTATTCTTAACTCTTTGACTGCAATAGAATATGATCAAATATAAAATGAACAATTGCAATAAGTAATGGTGAATAACCAATTAATTTTATTGCAAGCTTTTACAAAAGTGATGAAGTATCAAAGTTTGCGATCCTAAGTTAATAAAATTACATCACAATTTAAATAAACATTACTGTAAATATCACCTGAAAATTAAAATTGTAACAAGCAAACCAAAGTTGAGGTATTTGTTAATTCTGAAATATTTCTCCTAAGTATTGGGCATTTGTAATTATTCTGTTTTACAATGCAACTTGCAGAATTATATTCAAAAAATTTTCAGCAATATTTATATATATATTTCATTCTTATTTAAGTATGAAAATAGTATTTTTCATCACTGGTCTTAACATTGTCCACCATCTGTTAACTTAATGACATTATCAGTCTTTTTTTTTTTCCTCTCAGATTTCCATCTCGTTGCATTTTTCAAGGTCACTCACCAAATTATGTTTCACAAACAAGACAATTGTGACCTCTGGTGTGAGCCAACAACCAATCCATTCCTGTTGATATTGTACTCAGAGTGGCAACATCAACTAAACAGACCTATGAAAAAAAGAAATTTCATTAAATATCTGGTTGTTCAATTACTATACAACGTTAATCATTCCATCAAAGTGCAAAGTTATCTTACAGAATTCTTACCTGTTTGGATGCAGTCTGAAAGACAACTTGTACAGTTACACAGTTACTGTTAGACACAGTTAGTGGGTTTACTCTTTCAATAAAATCTGATAACTGCTAAGTTGTTAATAGCAGCAATATGTTGCTATAAATCCAACGCTAATTATTGTGTTGAAAAATTTGCACATCTCAGAGATCATATTTCATATATGTAATTATTCTGTTATAATCAGTAAGTTGTGTTGATTGTTTCTGAAGGAAACAATCTTTAACAGCAGATGTGGTCTGGAAGACTGCATAATAGTGGAATTTTAATTGTTTCTCACCCTTTTTATCTCTTCAGTCATGCAAGTCTATGTACAGTATCACGTTAAGGAGGGAGTTATGGGGTTAAAATTTTTATATTCCCTCTTTGAAGGATTTGATAATGCATATTACGCAGGGGTATAACATAATCAGCTTGGGTCTGGTTCAACATACCTTTACAGTCACCCCCCCCCCCCCCCCCCCCGAGTCGCTTTTTAAAAGCTAATTAGGAAAACTTGCATTGGTGATTGAATCCTTGCTAAATTTGTAAAATTCTCATTTGAATCTGTAATGAATAAATTGGACATTATTCCTAGAATTTGGTCTAATTAACCATTGATAACTCATGTCTGAGTTAAAAATGTATTCGCTTTTTTAACCAATTAAATAATGCTGATACAATTTTGGTACTTTCAAAGGAATATAATATCGATAATATGGAATAATATTTTAGGTGCATAGTAAACGTTTTCAAGAAAATTTAATTTTTTTTCCTTATTAAACAAGATTACTGTAAATCATCACATACTATATACATATATATAAAATCCTCATGCAGCCAAAGGCTATGGAGGTTCTCATAGCCTTTGTACTTTCCTATCAGACTGTGCAATTTTGTTCTCCAGATATGTCTTGCCCATCGCATCCTAGGTCTCCCTCTTCTTCTGAAGCCTTTAGGCACACTGTAATCCTATTTGCCAATCTGCAGCTATGCATATGGGCAACATGGCCAAACCAATGCCATCTCTCTTTGCACAATAGGATGCTCAAAGCAGGTTGCTGACTCCTAACCTCATTACTTACAAAATCAAACCACCTAATGCCTAAGATACTGTGTAAACATCTAAAATAAAAGGCATCAAGTTTCTTGTTATTCTGCTTACAAAGGGTCCATGTTTCACTACCATAACTTTAGAAAGAACCAAACTATTATACAGCCTAATTTTCATCTTTAGGTGCATATGCCTATTCTTCCACACACTCCATAGATTCTTGAATGGTCCCAGCAGCAATCTCTATTCTTCCATTTACCTCATGCTGCACATCACCAGTATCTATATATAATATTTTATTGCACATCGTATTCAATACATACATAATGAGTATGATCCTACGAAGCCAGGGGCTTATCTGCAGGAAATTTTACATTATTGGATCAGTTTTATTGTATATAATGAAATAATTTACAATCACAAATAGTACGTTATTTCACAGAATGTAGATGATTATCAAATAAGTAGAGAAATATGAAAACAAACATTTCATTTGTAAAATATAAAAATCAAAATATTAATTTGACATGTTTTCAAATAACCAATTTTTTGTTTTATTTTTGGCAGTGTCATAACTTTTAAGCTGTAACAGATATCGTGGTCCTGAATTAATGATGAATGGTACTTGGTACATTCGGGTATTTTTACCATAGTTGCTAATGATTTTAGGCAATAAGTAGTATCCCTTAGTGCTCAATCTTGTTGCTGTAAGCAGAGAGCTTTTTTCACTTTTGAAGTGTTTACTAAAGTAATATTTTAGAATTATGATATATTTGTATAAATTGTCGACTGGTAGGATGACTAACTTAAAAAATCTTTTTCTTGAGGCTGGAGTTTACAATAGGGTGAGAAATCAATATTGTTTTTAAAATACTGCTTTTATTTTAAAAATGTGGTCAATGTGAGAGGAGTACGTTGAACCACAGACAAGCCATATCGAATAATAGATTCACATAAAGATTTGTACAGTAAGACATATGTTAGTGGGAACTGCACTCTGTAATTTACAGATTTTAGAAGCAAATCTTCTAAGCCTATCACATAGATAATTAATATGGGTCTTCCATCTGAAATGCTTATCAATAATCAAACCTAAATAATTAAATGAGGTTACCTGTTCTAAATCTGGACAGACACAGTAATTGCTTTTCCTCAACTGAAAATGAGTTTCGTTTATACATGTATTGGAGTTAGCTTTGATAGATTCTACCGTTGTAATTTTTATACCAGGTGAGTGGATATACATAACTTTAGTCTTATTATGGTTCAAATAAATGTGATTTTTATTTATCCAGTTTGTTGTTTCGTTAAGATCAAGTTGGGAATTGCAAATAACCGTTTCCAAATTATAATCATAATTGACTAATACAATATCATCAGCATATAAAAAGATATTAGATATTAAATTTTCTGGCTCTAAGTCATTAATATATATTAAGAACAGTAATGGACCCAAAACTGATCCCTGAGGTACACCATACACTGAAGCCCGAGGAGAGCTTTTGCAGTCTTTCATTTTGGTGGTAATGTATTGATCATTTAAATAAGCTTTGAACCACCTGAGAAGTTTACCTCTAATGCCAGTTCTTTCCAACTTCCTGAGTAAAATATCAGAATCCAAAGTATCGAAGGCTTTACTTAAATCTAAAAAGATACAACATACGAGTTTACCTGTATTTAAATTGCCATTGACAGTATCAGCAAAATTTTCTTAAAGCTGCTGCTCTTGTTTTTTTGGAAACCATATTGAGCTGAGTTTAATAGATTAAATTTGTAAAGATAACTGTAGATTTTATCAGCTATATATCTCTCCATAATTTTCTCAATTGTTGGTAATATAGCAGTAGGCCTGTAATTTTTAATATGGAAGTTTTTCCAGATTTATAAATTGGTTTTATTACAGACGCTTTAAGCATGGTTGGGATATAAGCTTGATCAAATATTAGATTTATTAGTTTAGCTATAGTATTTGAAATTTGTTCATTACAGATTTTTATATGTTTTATATGTATATCATCAATAGCAGCTGATTTCTGAAGGCTCATTTCTTTGATTATTTTGAATACATCAGCTTTGTCTTAATGATCATGAATCATTTTGAATACATGTTTTGTCTGATGAATATCTTGAAAATACATTGAGTTCTGTGTACTGGATGTTGTAATCATATATGAAAAGGCTCATTGGATGGGATTTTTTCCCATTAGGTCAAACACAGGTGTAATGAAATAGTTACTAAAATTCTCTACGATTTGATTAATTGTCAAATCTTTTGACAATTAAGAATTACATCCTCAATATTCCTTTTGAAGCTTAAGCCAGTAATTTCATTAATGTAATTCGATTTTTTTTAATATTACCAGCAGCATTTTCAAAAAGCCGAAAATAATATTCTCTTTTTGCATTCCTAATCAGTTTATTGACCTTGTTTCTAGCTGACATATAGTCATCTTTGTAAGTCTTATTATCTTTGTTATTAATGTATTATTTGCACAATTTATCCTCAAGAGTCATTTCATTTTTGATTGAATTTTGATCCACATTTTGTCTGGTCTTATTTTCTTTTTCATCTTTTTCGTGCAAGTATGTTTTGCTTCATTGCAAATATTATGGAATGGGTCATAAATTTTCTTGTATAAGATTTCAGGATTATTTGTCAATTTTGATAAATCATCCCAATTTATTTCCAGTAATTTTTTCCCAATGATTTTCTCATCATAGGCGTAGGCAGGTTCACTTATTTTGTTGGACAGTTCAACAGTGGCTGATTCATTAGAATGTGAATCGTTGGAACCATACATTGCCATTACGAAATAGTGATCTGCTATTTTCTGAGTACATAATGCTGTGAGTAAAGGTAAATTATTTTTTACAACTACATGATCGATACATATGTGGGTCAACTGATCGTTTCTGATTTCCACTCTTGTATAATCATTTACCATTTGATCATTGCCAAAATCTGCTATAATATTTCTATATTCCTCTACCCCAGATTTAAGCAGTTTTTTAACATCGCTATTAAAATCCCCAATTAAAAGCACATCATTCAGAATCTGATTTTCTTTAAACCAATTTTTTAAATTTTGAAGAAAAATTTGCAAATCTGAGCTAAGGGGATCTATATATTGCAACAATATGAAGTTTAACATTGAATTTCTTTATAGAGATTTGTAAAGTTTCAGCTGGGACAATAGATTTGTTGATCAATGTACAACTTAAATTATTTTGATAATATATTATTACCGCCCCTGCCTGTTTGATCAGAAATATTTGAATTTAAATTGCTGAAGCCATTAATTGTGTATAAATCGTTTTCATGGATGCTAATATTACTCTCTGTTATAATAATTATGCCAAGTTTATACAATATATCATCAATATGTACCATAAGTGTTGGTTGGTTGGTTGTTTTACCTCTGAGCAGCACTTTTTTGCACACCATGGGCTAAATGGCCAGGTCACATGGACCCCGAAGGCTCAGAGAAGGTTGGGGGAGGGGACCCACTGGAACAGCTGTTGGGAGACAGATGGTAGCCTCCCGTCAAGGCCATCCAGCGTGTTCTTTAACGTGCACAGGGTATGGCTCTCCCATACACGGGGCCACGGCTTAACGTCCCATCTGACGGACGGCGGCCTTTCCAAGCCCATCAGTGTCCCCTACTGACCGTGGGCAGGGCGGGGAATTTTGCGGAATACCATAAGTGAATCGCAGTTTTGCCTCAGCTATCTTAAATTTATGTAAATTACAAAAAATGTTTCCTTAAAAGAGTCAGTACATTAGACAACCCATTCTTTCAAACTGTCTGTTGTCTGAAAGTCATGTTTGTAATCATGTTCATTTTACGACTTAACTGCCATGATATAGATAAAAGAAAAATACAGGATAATATTATATTTATAGACTTAAGTTCTGGAAGTCACATGATAGATCAACACAACATACCTTACGTAATTCACCCTTTCTTAAAAAGATCTTTCCATTTTTATACCACAAATATTTTACATCATTTTCTTTTGCATATTTTTTTTTGCTTGCCATAGAAGATTTTTGTTCACAGAAGTAGTTTTTCATTAATATAGACACGTCTGTTAGATCTGTTACATAGACATTACAGATCTGTTACATTGCTTCCAAGATAATTAAGCTGAGACACTTGCTCAAGAGTGCAGCCATTCAAAACAGCTGAAGCACCATCTGCATGACTAATTTTCATCACTTTAGTTTTTTTCTCTGTTTATCACCAAATCTACTCTATTACCAGTCTCATCAACAATCCTAATGAAAGAATTCATCTCATCAACGTCATTAGCCAACAGGGCCAAACAATCTGTATAATCTGAATCAATAGTTTTGAAATCTAGACCATTTGAATCTAAAATCTTCCCCTTATAGTGAATTCCACATAATATAATCAATAATAACAGAAGAAACGCTCTTCTGTTTCTTTTTACCCAAAAGAATACTGTTAGTTTCAAGAAAAGCCTGTTTAAACTGATTCCATTATTTCTCAACTTCAGCTGTAAGCAAACCATGATTATCATAATGACTAATAACCAATCATGGTATGTTTTGGCTACATTGGATCTTTTAGACCTTCGGTGTTTAAAGTAATTCTCATAAGCTTTAGTTGCAAGACACTTTTGACCAGGTAATGGTCAGACCTAATATTGGCTCCCTTGTATGATCTGATATTCCTACTAAACTAGCCCATTTTCTGCTAATTAAAATAAAATCTATTATATTCATATGCTAGATTCCTGACAAAAAAATTCCAGAGCATTATGTGCAGATCGGAATTCTATATTCACAACAAATATACCATTTACAACATATAATGGGTGTCAGCAACCGCATTCATGCTCTCAAAATGTCACCCTTGAATTCCATGATTGTTCTCGAGAAGGAAATACTAAGTACTTCCTATCCAAAGTAATTTTCTACACTTATAAATCTCTGGTCCTCACAAAGATCATTCCCCTTATGCAATTTCACAAAATCTTTATATCACAGCCTCCAAACATTTTACATAAGACAACCTGTAGTCCTATAGAATTTTTTAAGCAAAACTTTTGGAATATTTACATAAATATTTACAAATTAAAATAATTTTAATGAAACAAACTTTAATTTCATTATCTCAGCCTAGATTCTGACTTTCCTTACTTTCATTTATGCAAATGTTTTCCATGAGTAGAAGAATAACATATCACCTCTGGCAAATATGGGATGCTTGTTTTCAAAGAAAATGAAGGTTTTCATTTTCAGAAATTTGCAACCTTTAACAGGAGTAATTGGTACTAATGAGTGATTGGAAAATGTAAATAGTAATATATTATCAGCCCTACACAATGCAAAAAGAATTTCTCATTTATTTCTTAATAGAAGAAGTTACATTTTTTCATCCTCTAGGGTTGATGACAAATCAGTCGGTGTTTATAAAATAATTCATTATTACTATATTAAAATATTAAAATTTTTTACAATAAGTGCTAAATTCTTGAAAATAAAACTCTAATAGTCAATTCAAAAATAATTTTTCATTGCTCTCTTGAAACAAAACATTGCATTTTCCCACTCCATGAAGGTGAAAGGACAAATTGCTGCTGTCAATGTAAAACCCTCACAACAGCAGCCAGACATTTTGGTAAGGAGTCAATGAGGTGTTGAAAACACGGAGGTGGTATTGGCACCCATGAAGTGAGGATCACCTATCATAGAGCATCCACAGTTGCCAGTGGAAGATGGCGGGCTTGGACAAATCTTTCCAATTTTGTCCCACAAATTCTTAATGGGCCTGGCGATTGTGGGGGCATTTGAGTCTGATAAATTGAGTGGAATGCTCCTGGAGTCAATTGGCCACCACTCGAGAAGTATGCAGTGTGGCATTATCCTGTTGAAAGATGGTCATGGTGTGGAAAGAGAATCATTACGAATGGGTGTAGATGGTCAGCTAGGATGTTCACATACCTTGTGACAGAAGTCTTGATGGGTATGAGGAAGCCCATGTAAATGCACCCCAAACTGTTACACTAACTCTACCTGCCTGTATGACCCCAACTCAGAGCTGGGTCCATTGCTTTGTGTGGTTTACACCACACACAGACCATCCCATCGAAGTGATAGAGTTGAAACTGTAATTCATCAGACCAGATGATGTGTTTCCAGTCCTCCATATCCCAGTTGCGATAGGCTTTTGCAAACTGCAGCCTAATCTTTCGATGCTTTGCAGCTAACAAGGGGATACATGTGGACATCGACCGCTATAGCCTATTTTTTCCACGGTACAATGGATAGTATTTATGCATAAGCTTGTGGATGCACCCACATTCATTTCCGACATTAACTGCTCCAAGGTAGCCATGTAATTCCTTGAAACAATGTGGAGCAGTCTGTGCTCACCTCAAAAATCAATTGCACGTTTATGTCCACAATTCTTCCCCTGGCTGGAAGTTTTGCTATATTTCATGTAGTCTTGGTATACACATGCGATGGTTGATGTGGAAATCCCAACAGTTCAGCAGTTGCAGTGACAATAAATAGTCTTCCTCGCACCTATCTGGCCACGGTCACTACATTGCTGCCTTTACTCATGATTACTTCTCCATGACTGGTTTCCAATGCATACAGATCTGCTCTATTTATAGGCATTGCCAGTTTCAGCGTCCCATGTGACTGGATGCGATATACTTCTGCTTTGTGTATTGTTATCAGGATGTATATAATAATTTGTCCATTCAATGTAATTTATACTGTTCAGATATTTGGCCACTTTGTCAGCAATGTTACATATTATTAAAACTAAAATAACTATGTGCTTCTTTTTACTGTTATTAAATTATGTTTTTAAGTGAAATCTTTGGTGTTTTTTGCTTTGAATCAAAAAAATAGCTATTGATGGGATTTTTCATTCATGAAAATTTAACACTAAATTTTAAAGAACAACAATCTCCATTAATAATATTTTATGTGACATTAAGAACAATTTGATTCTTTAATGGTAATGACTTAATGCATTTTTTTTTTTTGGCCTGGTTTGAAATGAGAAATAGTGCCTTACCTGCCATGGAATGTTAAATCTCCATAAATTGAGCTTTGATAACAATGTGCTCCAGTTCTGTGTGCATACATTCCAATCTGGTACACAGGCTAGAACCAAGAGAGGGTAGGGCGATTCTTTTGCCTCAAATGCAATGTCCAGGTCCATTTGACTCGCTCCATCGTGCCTTTTAGATGAAACAGCTTTGACATTTTCACATGAGATTTTTAATTCGGTTGTTTTTTGAGTGCAGCTTTTTACAAATAGAGGTAAATCTAAATAGGGATCTTAAAATACACAAGTGTTAGGAAATTATATAAAGTAAATAGAACTGCATATTACTAAAATTGCAAAGAAAACACCATATGCAGCATATATATATATATAATTTATGTCTTGGTTAGGGACTGTAAAATAGTGATGTAAAGTGAAACAACATACAGTACTGTTCAAATTAGTTGGGACAATAGGAAAATGCAGTAACAAAGACACAACTAAAATATTTATTTAATAGTGAATGTGACCCCCCCCCCCTTAGCATTAATTACTTCTTTCACCCTCTCAACCATTTATGCCACTAGCTTTCCACACATCTCCTTCACTTCAAGATCATGGTACCACACTTTCATGACACTTTCTATCATTTTGGTTTTCGTCGTGCAATCCATCTTAGATATGCATGCTTTAATAATGGCCCACAAATTTTCGATGGGGTTTAGATCAGGTGAATTTCTTGGCCACTCCAATACCTTCAAATGTTGCTGGGTAAAGAAGCTCTTAGCAAGCTTAGAATTGTGGCATGGAGCCAGATCCTATTGAAATACCCCATCGCCATTAGGAAACAGCTTCTGCAGTGTTGGGACCATTTTTGCCTCCAGAACGCCTAATGTATGTACTTTTTGCTGTCCATCATTCCTTCAATGGGGTGAAGCGTCTGTTAGATTAGTTTAGACTTGCAGCAGAAGGTCACGGACAAGTTTAGACTTGCAGCAGTTTAGACTCTGCAGCGGAAGGGACTTAGCGTTCCTTCGCTTGTCCCAACTAATTCGCACAGTACTGTATAATGAAGTATTTTCTTCCATAAGAATATATGTAAACACAGGGGGATAGAGAATGGTGGAGCATTAACATTACTTTGACAATTTATAAAGGGATATATAATGGTAAATGGTAGCTAGATAGTCACTGGAATGAGAGCTATGCACCAATTCCCTGTTATGATGCACAGAACAAGCCAGGCCTAGAACCTAATGTCCAACCACACCTTCTCATGGTGCAGGCTGTTAGTACCTTTCAAAAGAGATACTCTTTTGTGGAAGTGAATGGAAGGGCTGCCAGATTAGTGTGGTCTACTGATCTGGACAACTATGGCTACTTTTTTTTTCTACTCTGCTGAGTGGTAAAACCACATAGGGTCCTGGTGCTGACCATATAAACCTACCGGACTGGACTGAAATAAGGCTCTGAGCTTGATTATGGATCTTGAATTTGTTGCACTGGTGGGCTTCTGTGGAGGGAAAATCTGCTATGCTTTCTATTTGTTTATTGGTTGACAGCCCCAAGTGAATAGATTCACAGGATATGTTTTATCAGCTGGTGGATAATCCTGAGCAGAGATCATCGGAGGCACCTGAATTCTTGATTCTACGGGCATCATCAAATTCTACATTGGAGGAAATCTTCCAGTGTAGATGGCTTCAGCCTTTAGTGGTAGGGAAACAGGTCTTTGCTCCATGCTTGCGATTAGGAGGCTGCTTGATATTGTCGGCATTCCCTCTCTCAATAAACATCCTACTAACCATTTTCTGTCCACAGGTAGTTGGAATGCAAGAACTCTGCACAGAGATTATTCTTCTGATGTCCGCCCACAAGAATTCCAGCATTATATTTACATATTCTCGGCTTACAAGAGACCAGATGGACAGATAAAGGTCAGATTCTTAAAAATAATCTTAAATTTCTCTTTTCAGGGAGGGAAGATAAAAAGTATCTCCAAGATGTAGGTTTCCTTCTCAGCAGACATGCTACTGATGCTCTTCTAGGATGTGAGTGCATTAATGAAAGGTTTCTTACAGCTAAATATCAGACAAGCATTAAAGACTTGAATGTTATCTGCTGTTATGCCCCCACTGAGGATGAAAAGGATAGGTTTTTACGGACACTTTCAGGATATTTTGAATTCTGTCAAGAAAGGAGAAATTACCCTTGTTCTAGGCGACTTCAATGCCAAAGTTGGTACTGACTATGACCATTAGGTTATATGTAATTTTTATTTTATTATTTCTTGTTTTTTTAGTAAAAATCTTTGAGCTTGTACCATTTTCTGAAATTGAATGTCTTGTATACGAAAGCAAAATAGACTTCTGTTGCTATAGAAATCGGCCACCATTTGGGAGGGCAATTTCGGGAAGGGCTGGTCCTTGTTGCATAAACTTTTCTGCACTTAGCCAAGATCGCCAAACTTCAACACCCAAAGAAAAAATTGTAATATTTAGTAAAAAAAAGCAGCCAAGGAAGTTTTTTTTTCTATTTCATAACCAGTTCAGAAAATTCCGAAAATGTGAGAAGGCCAAAGGTTCAATATTATATTATTTGGGAGGAAATTTTCTTTTAATAAATATATAATTTAACTATTTTTATTTAGCAGTTTACAGGTTTTCCAAAATGAAAGCTTAATTGTATAGTGCAATTTTTTTTTACCATATCAATTGAAAAAGGCTTATTAAAATCAATATACTTGAAAATTTGTTAATATTATTTATTTTCATAAAATTCCTAATTAAATTCTATTTAATTTGGTATATAATATGACCTATTTCCATTGATTGGTTATTTTTTTTTAAATTCTAAAGTTGACTTATCTGACTATATTGTTAAATATTATAATTTCAGATAATCCAGGATGAAATGCTGATTAATTTGGCATACAACATGCTATAATTCCTTTCATTAGTTATTTGGCAAAAAAGTAAAGTTTCTCAAGTTAAAGTTTTTTTTGGCTGAGCATAGGCAGAAAATAGCTTGGCCCCTGGATAGAAACCTGTTTTTCAGGCTGGACACTGGAAGGGTTAACTGACACTAAAGTGAAGTGACTGTTGTCACTTCACTTTAGCTGTCACTTTAACTGTAATTTAGATTGTTTAAGTGGAGTTCAGGTACTAAAATATGATTGTAATGTAAAATCATCCACCTCTCTAAGCCTACAGTGGAATTTTGTTGACTTTGAAATTTCAATAAATTTAATTTTTTTTTGTTATTGTTTTTTAAACCAAAATCAGTGTTTTGGTCAATTATTTAAACATCTACTCATCGCAACTACAGTTAGAAAATATGGGGCCTATATATTACTAGCTTGTTGGTTGTTCCTGATTTGAGTATAAATCTTCTTTTGACAATTCTTTCAAAATTATTTGTTAGAAAGCAATTTTCGAAGTCAGATCAATAATAAGTACTAATATGTAGTCCTGAGAGTTAGAAATTCTGAATGGTTAATTGTTTTAGTCAACGCGGATTATACTTAGTTCATTCTACGTCTCAAAGAAAAAAGTTGCGGGCAACAATATGTATGTATAATTTCTAATTGCATGGTATTAAAATATTCTGTATGAAAATTTTTACAATTCCTCAGCTACATACCATCATCATCAAAATTCTGTTGTGTAGCATCAATAACATATATTAATGCTGAAGTATCTTCACAAGACTGTGCTGCTGCTGTTGCTAATTGCCACATTCCATCATTATCCTTCACCAAAAGTTTATTGCATTCATTTCTTTCCTTGGGAGACAGTGACTCCCGTAGCATTTTTGTATTGGAGTAAAGAAATACAAAACACACAGGCTCTCCTTGGTAGTTGACTGTCACACCTGATCCTAAGGAAGATAAAACAAGGAAACTGAATGAAACTAGTCTTTATATACATATATAAACTATTCAGTTTACAACTGCAGAAAGGAATGAGGTGCAAAATACAACTAATAATGTAAATGGTAAAATATAATGACATATATTATACACACAGCTTTCCAGAGTCATTGTAGAAACTAATACAAAACTAATTTTAGTTGCAGAAACACTTACTCTCATTGTAATCAGCTTTGTATCTAAGAAAGTATTGAATAAGAATAAGGCTTCACAGCTGACTACAAAATAATAATGTTTGTAACTTTCCTGTTAATGGAGACAAACTTTTTTCTGCAATGCTGTTCTTGTGATTTAAATATTTCATTAATTGACTGAATTGTTTTTCCTATAGATTATCAGCTTATCAGTTTTAACAATTTTTTTCATGTTTGGAACTGGGGTAAATATTTTTTTTAATGTGGAGAGACAGATAATTTTGCATAATTTCACACAAAACTGGACCATAGGATATGGAATCAGAAAATGTTGGATGCTGTCTCTTGGTGATAAAATTGAGTTCAATATCTTTCAATGTTAGTTTTGAATTTGCTCACTGGAGTTTGTTGGATGGTGTGTGAAGCAGGAACAAACTGCATAATCTCTATTTTTCTTTCTAGAATGGCTGAAATTTTGTATGATCAAAATGAGTATGAATAATTTCTTATGATTGAGGGAACATAGGCTAGTTTCCTGTAGACTACAGTGATTAGCATTCATGAGCTTTTTTTTTGTATGTATGTATCTAGTAGGCAATTTTTAATTTATTTTTATTAATTTTTTTTATTAATTTTTGGATAAATTGAATTGGCACTGATACTGGCATGACTACTAAATAGCAAAATAATTTTTCAAACCAGGATTTATGCTTTGGATCCATGATATCTGCTAGATTCAGCAATAGCACACTGGTAGTCATACACAACTACAATGAGTAGGGTGGGGCACTTACCCTCTGAAAATAACATCCAACATATGCTCATTGACATGTGTTACCCTTTTTCAATATGTAAAAAACTGAGTATTTTGCTCTCTCTGAAAATGTGTTATTGTTGCTCGTGTATACAACAATTAGAGCAACACTGGTTTACAAGATTTTATAACATGAACAATTGTAGCTGCCTTTAACTGTTTTTCAGGAGCTGATTTCAGATATGGCCTTAAAAAATGGCTAGCATGTCACGTTTTTATGTTATTGGTCATTTTGACTCCTATTCAGATCTTCTTATACCAACACTGCCAGGCAACTGGGAGGATATTAGATATTTTACTTTTTGTGGCTGGCAACACTGATTGCCAAGTGGGAGAAAACATGTAACAGTAACCTAACTTCAGACTGCCATTCTTATTGTTTTTATTGTAGGAGGAACATGTGCTATACGTTGAAGAGTGAATTTTGGAGTTTAAATGGCACAAAGGCAGCATCGCAGATGTGTTAATGTGCCAGATAAGTTTCGTTATGTGTGTGGAAATTATATTTTAAAATCCCAGGGCCATTCTTTGACAAAGATTGTGAAGAAAGCCTATAACTTGTATTTTGGATGTCATGTTGGAGATCAGGACAAAACATGGGCTCCACATGTGTGCTGCATTTCGTACTTTGTTGGCCTGAGTGAATGGTTGAAAGGTAAGATAAAATCCATGACCTTTGCAGTTCCAATGATTTGGCATGAGCCAACTAGTCACTTTCATGATTGTTATTTTTGTTTAACTAAAGTGTCGGGCTTTTCAAAAAAGAACGAAAGCAAAATACAATATCCAAATGTGCCTTCAGTCATAAGGCTGGTTGGTACCTCATGGAGATCTTCCTATAGCAACACCTTCAATCAACTGAGAGTAGATGGATTCACATTCATCAGAGGAAGACACTGAGGCAAATACAGATTCTGATCCTACATATACCCCTAAAAAGTTAGACGAGCCTCATCTGATTCAGCAAAATGAACTAAATGATCTTGTTCAAGACCTAGGACTTTTCAAACAACAAGCTGAGGTTTTAGGTTCAAGAGTGGAATCTTCTGTCCAATGGGACCAAAGTTTCTCTGTTCAGAAATAGAAATTTGGCTTTATCTGCTTATTATGAGATTTAAGATAGTTTGCATTTCTGCACAGATATTTCAGGGCTGATGGAAGAAATTGGAACAACTCACAACCCTAAGGAATGGCATCTATTTATAGATTTGTCAAAATTCAGCTTAAAAGATGTCCTTTTGCATAAAGGAAACCAAAAACCTGCCATTTCAGTAGCACATGCTGTGGGAATGAAGGAAACTTATGAAAGCATTGAAAAAATACTCACTGCTATAAAATATGACTAGTTTAAGTGGACAATATGTGATGATCTAAAAATCATATCTCTCTTGCTCAGGCTTCAAGGAGACTTCACAAAATTTTGCTGTTTTCTGTGTTTGTAGGACAGTAGGGCCAGAAAGGAACACTAGAAAACAAAAGACTGCCCCAAAAGAGATGTTTTTATTCCTGGAAAGAGTAATGTGAGGTATAAGCCTTTAGTTGACCCCTCTGATGTTCTTCTCCCACCACTACACATTAAACTGGGGCTTATGAAAAACTTTGTAAAGGCTATGGACAAAACTGGTAAAGGGTTTTTGCATGTGAAGGAAAAATTCCCAAAACTAAGTGATGCCAAACTCATTTTCTGAGGACCAACAAAGAAGGGATTTTTGTTGGTCCACAGATCAGGAAGCTACTGAATAATGCTGTCTTCGAAGAAAAACTGAATATGAAGGAGTACACTGCATGGAAATCCTTCACGTCTGCGGTCCAGGGTTTTCTGGGGAATCAAAATGAGGAAAACTACCGTCAGCTCATTCAAGATCTTCTCAAAAACTATGAAAATCTTGGCTGCCGAATGTCTTTGAAGATCCATTTCTTGCACTCACATCTCAATTTCTTTCCCAAGAATTTAGGAGCTGTCAGTTATGAGCAAGGGGAAAGATTTCACCAGGATATTCGAATCATGGAGGAGAGATACCAAGGCAGGTTGGACCCAGCAATGATGGGTGACTACTGTTGGTTCTTGCAGAAGGAAGATACCTCAGCACATAAAAGACAAAAATGAATTTCATGTAAGAAGAAAAAATCCTTACCCATTTTTTTTATTTTGCGTTTCAATATTTCATTTGTTACTTTATATTCAGTGGTCTATAACTATGATATTTCTAATTTTTTTCACTGTAATCTTGTAATTAATAAGTTTTAAGTTGCAATTTAGTAAAATAGTCACATTTATTTTCATTTTCCAAATATGCATATTCATTGAAATTTGAAATACATCAATCCGTAATTTTAAAAAAAGCTGTATATGCTGCAGATTTTTCACAGCCATATTTGAATTCAACACCCCAAAATTAGTTAAATAGGAATTTGACCAATGTTATAAAAAAAAGTCTCAGTTTGTTGTCTAGTGTAATTGCAAAATCACTTAGAGGCCTGCATAAGAAGATGCATGAATGACTTTGCTCCTTACAGCTTATTTGCTGAAACACTCAATAAGGGTATAAAGTTGCATAACATGTGTAATAACATCAGAAGTTATTCAGGAAAAGTAGATGAAAGGACACATACCCCAAGTATACTATATTATAAGGTCATTTCAATGACATTGCCCCATGACAGATAGGATGAAAATGTCAAATAACACACAGGTAGAAGTACAAACTCCATTTATTGCACTGAAAACAAACAATTACAGCTTCTAAGAACATGAGAAAAGCAATATGCAGCAAACAATGAAAAGATCTTATCTGATCTAGCTACAATGCTCACCTGAAGGCAGTTCAAATAATTGTCTAGATTAGGGGTTCTCAACGTGGGGTATGCGGTAAAATTTTTTGGGGTACGCCGTGAGAGCTCAAAAGTTGCTATATCTAGTAACAAAGTCAATGTTTTATTTTATTCCCATTGTTATATTATAACTATAGTTTTATCTATCTATACAAGGGGTACGCCAGTTACATACACATTTCCAGGGGGTATGTGAAGCATAAAAGGTTGAGAACAACTGGTCTAGATGGTAGTAAATTGGTGAGCAGTGACAAGGACATAGGTCTCTTTGATGCACTACTGTAGATCATGCACTCCCAGTGGTGAGGTGGCTTACATTAGTGGGGTAGACAGTGAATAGCTTCACCATATCCAAACCACTGATTGTCAAACACCTCCATGAGATGGACACATAATATTTGATGCAAAGTGCACCATCATGCTTAAACATATAACACATCTTGGAGAGACAAATTGTCCACCCAATTTAGTACAACACACTACAGTAGCTTCAGGTATTGCTGACCATTCAGATTACCCTGATTGAAAACTGGTTCAACAAAGATATTATTCATATTGCATTCCACACATTCATGGACCACTGAATTAGACTTTAACCTTATTCTGTGCAGGTTTTCTAATATCCATTAATAGCTGTTATACCAGATCATATTATCACAAACACACATATATATAGGGGCACGAGTAGCTCAGTCAGTAGCACATCTGGCTTGTAATCTGGAGTTCCTTGTGTGTGCAATGAAATTTACCTTTGCTAACCCCACCCTACTCTTGATGAGAAAGAGGGCACTGATTAATTTGAAAAAGGGAATTAACTATCAGATGAGATAAGCCATGACCCCATGTACATCTGTCTATTAACAGCTGTTCAGTGGATCCCCTTCTCCAATCTTCTCTGAGCCCTTAGGTTTTTGTGAGTTGGCCATTTAGCTCATTGTGTGCAAAAAAGTGTTGCTAAGAGGTAAAACAACCCAGTCCACACAATCCCTTATGAAATAAGCCTTGTCTACCTATAGGATGTCTGCAATGGTCTCTGTGGTGCTGGCAGTCACTATTCTGTAATGTATGTTATCAGAAAACATGATATGAAGGTATGAGGTGGCAGCATAGAAATTATTGCACGTCTGAATATTAGCCTTCATGCTGCACTCATTTCTCAGAGGCTTGTGCTTCAGTGTGCCAAGGTGATGAGAATGATGTTATTCTATATGTACACCCATGCATGCTGTCATCCTGAATGGAGTCTGAGCATAAACAGAATATATGGTGTTATAGTTTGGGCAAAAACCTGTTGGAAAACAGACAGCATAAGGCTAACAGTCCCTTGTGAATTACATCAGTCACTAAAGAGTTACACCATCTTCCAATAATATTCATGCATATCTTCCCCCATGAAGTCTGATATCACCTGCATACAGTGTTTGTGTTAAAACCAACTTTGTCCAGTTATGCTTATACTTTCTAGTGTATATATGCTTGAAGGGGAGGGGGTCACCACAGATGTACATAATAAGTGTGCAAATCCACACTGCCAACCTTCCTGTACAATTTGAGCTGCAGGTAATCTTTCTCGTACTCCAGAGACTGGCCAAATAGGTCATGGTAACCCATGACCTATTGCCCTAACCCATCAAATATGATCCCATCCATATGACCTATGCCCCTAACCCATCAAATAGGTCATGGTAACCCATGACCTATTTGATGGGTTAAGGGCATAGCTATGCCCTAGACAGGGGATCAAGCCAACCTTCCTGTACAATTTGAGCTGCAGGTAATCTTTCTCGTACTCCAGAGACTGACCAAATAGGTCATGGTAACCCATGGTAACCCATGACCTATTGCCCTAACCCATCAAATATGATCCCATCCATATGACCTATGCCCCTAACCCATCAAATAGGTCATGGTAACCCATGACCTATTTGATGGGTTAAGGGCATAGCTATGCCCTTGACAGGGGATCAAGGCAAGTAGAAACTGGGTAATGATATAGGGATGTTTCCATTTTACTTATATTTCCTGCATACATTGCAGTGTTTTCCTGCTATTGAAGTGTTGCAGGACTTCGCACTTTGCATATAATTGTGTTAATTATATCTGAAGCAATGGCTAGTCAAACCTTACTTTGTCTTTGTATGAGAAGGCCCATAAAAATATGAATAGCTTCTAGAACTCTGTATTGCTGATAAATAAATAAATAAATATATGAAACATATTCAGCTATTAGTCAGTCCATATCTCAAAATGTTGCTATAATTCAAAAGGGTATTCAACAATATGAATGTTGTCATCTCTTTCATGATTACTTCAAAAACACTTGGAGTTTCTTCAACCCTAGAGGTTATCTTCATCAGATTCCTGTATCAATCTTGCTTACCAGTGGTGAAAATAGATCATCATGGGCCCTAAGCACAAAATATTTGAGAGGAACCCTATCATAGAGTATAAAACTGTAGTGTCAAGCAATATGTGCTCCCAATGCATTACATTGCCTGCACCAATGGTAGTTTCATCCATTGCTCAACCTAAAAAGCACTTATTACAATTTTTTTTTTTTGGTGCTTTATGTATAACGTCAATATGAACACTATTCAAGAAATAATAGGCTGAAAAAAAAATTGGTTTTGCCATGAGTGGGATTCGAACCCACATCTCCTGGAAACATGGGTTTGGATCCCACTCATGGAAAAACCAATTTTTTTCAGCTTATTATTTCATGAAATCCATGTCTACACTATTGAAATTTCTTTACTATTGAATGCACACTATTGTTTTCATATCCCCAGCAATTAACAATCACTAAGAAAATGGTACGTTATTATTCTAACTCTATGTTATACCTGGTATTAATAGAGTTATACAGAAGCATACTTATTAGAGTACAACTACATATTTAAACACTACTTAATTGTTGAAGTGCTTTTGATGCATTTTTAAAGCAATATAGATAATTAAAGTTTTTTTACTTGATTCTTTAAATATTTATACTCTGATTTTACCTTCAGATTAGTGACCAGGTGTCTCCATTTTTTGGGGACAGTCCCTTGATGAAAGCTCTGTCCCCAACAAATAAGCATCCCTGGAAGTGTCCCCAAAATTTGTTTTTGGTTATTTTTCATATATTAAATTAACTGTAAAACATGAGCTAATTTTTACTAATAGAATAGTAATGGCAATACAGTTACAAAATATTTTTTTGGTAATATAAGTGACTGAAAAACTGAGTCTAGAATTTTATAATGAAAGTCATCAGTTGTGAGTTGTTAAACTAGGGTGACCAGATATCCCCATTTTCCAAAAACACTGCATCAATCCTTCCTTGTAGGTTATACTTTAAACTGAATTTTAAAAAGTTCCTGGATCTTTTTCTCTAAATCTGGGCACCTTGCTTCAGAATATTCCTTTAATTATGAGTTTTTCCAAGTAATAAGAATACTTGAGTAAAAATGTATTACTCATGGTAAAACAACCCATTACAAGGTATATATACCTTTTATGCAAACCACCTTAAAAAGTTATTTCATTAAAATAATGATAGCCTGAAATATTATTATTATTATTGAGCATGGTACAGTTAAGCTGTTGTTAAATTAATTCACAACAAATATATTTTGTTCAGCAATTATTAGCCATGAATACAGCATTCTGCAACACTTACCCATTCCTCTGCCTTTGCTACTGCTCATCCCTGTGGCAGTGAAGAAGGGTCCCTGTCCTGAAAGTATCCTGCGTGCAATGACACTAATTCCTGGTGTTTCAAGTCCAGGGCCACACATAACTATAGTTGGTACTTGCGTTTTTTCTTTTGAAGACCATCTCAACCAACTGGTACTAAGATTGAAGAAAAAGGGTATGCTTTGTTTCTTACGCACGGCTTGCCATCTCCTACATTGGTTACACCATGGATTACATGCAACGTATCTGAAATAATAATAATCATAAAACATAATTTTTCTCTTCTTGGATGTTCATATATGTAATATGCATACTTTGATATTTTAAGAATAAAATTTTTTTGCATAAAATTGGCAATATCCTAGCATGAGAAATATTTTCTTAGGTTGACCTGTGAGCAGGCACACTTCAAAGACAGAATTAAAGTAAAAAGCAAAACAATAAAGGGAACATAAATTAAGTATCCATCAATCATAACTCTTGTTCCAAAAAGTAATGGTGGTAATTTTTCACTTTGTTGGTTTTCAATGGTGTGTGTATGTATCAATATATTAATCCTGAAAGTTCTGTCTGAATATCTGCCTCAGTAGACAAGTGTGTACATTTTCCACTCATTAGTGACAGACATGCAGATTCAGCTGCTGCTCTTAACCAGTTTCTTATGCTGCTATTTTATCTTTTAAGAAAAATGATTTTTACCCTCACCATATGTAGGAAAATCAGTTTGCAGGTCACACAGATAGGCTGACAGGTCACAAGTGCTCAATCTGTTGCCCACTACTATTTTCAACTAGCAGTGAGAAGCCAAAAGTTTTCACTGAATTCTCCAAATATCAGCTAACATTTTGCAAAACATAATAAGAATTTCACTTGATTATAATATCATGTAAATAATATAGCTCTTATTTCTAAAATTATAACATTACAGAAGGTAGAAACAACAATATGTAATAAAATATTTGAAATATTAACTTTAATGTTACTCTTTGAGTTATAATCAAAAGTAAAGTTGAAACTGCTACTTTAGATATTACACTGCATTATGTATTTTGAAAGAAGAAGAAAAAGGCATAATTGGGATTATTTAATTTGATAACTGAAATTCAGAAGCATCTTTGTTTTCAGAGTGTTATGATCATTTCTTTTAATTCTCCAGCCAGCTCTAAAGATGAGAACAAGTTGCCCCTGTTGTGTTTTTATGAGATCTTTCTACTGGTGTTGAAAGACATAGTATGACCTGAATTGGCTTCTAAGTGTTTTCCTCATTTGTGAGTCAAACACCATCGGGACATTTTCCGCAGTAAAGTAAGAGTTATTAAAATCAACACTTGAAACTGCTTCCAACATAAATTTCTGTACTGTCATGATGCTCCAAAATATCATTGGTAGAATACTTGTTCTCCACCTTACTGATTCCAAATACTCACTTAACTCATTGCCAGAATCAGTTTCAATGCAATCCTGATTTATCTCCAAATAATCTTAATAACTGAAATTAAGTTATTAAGATGTTTATATGATTTAGTGATGAATTAAGTTATCAGATGTTTTATATGATTACATTTATATGATTAGGCCTGGCAGCTGGTTAAGAGGAACTTTCAGAAAAATCTGAAAGTTACTCTTAACCAGCTGCCAGTCCTATGTGGCAAGCAGCTGCTTGAGAAAGAATTGATTTTTATTTATATTTCTGTTGGTCACTCTTTTGCATTGAAATTGCTTCTGCTTTATCTGAAAGTTCCTCTTCTCTCAAATCATATAAAAATATTTCAATTCTAGCAGACTAATCTGGGTTTAAAACATCTACTTGGATGTGCTAGGTTAATACATTGTTGGAAACAGTACAAAATGATATACACTTATCAAAATATAAAAGTTTCACTTATACAAAATGTTATTAAAAATTCCTGATCTACAACATCGATATTTTAATGGACAATATTCTAGATAACACTCAGAATGTCTAACTTTCACAGAAATGTAATATTTGGATGATAAATCACAGGTTCAGAAACTGGTTCTGGAGTAAGTGGTGAACAAGTATTCTACCAATGACTTCAAAGATAACAGGACAAAGTAATTGGATGTAAGGTAGAGAGGAATTCAAAGCAATACCCTCTAAGGTACACTGGTGCTCAAAAATTGAGAAACATACACAAAAACGTTAATTACAAACATGTCCATTGGATTTCAATGAAACATACAGGTGAAGTCCATGATCATAATCCCACTAATACTTGAAAAACAAATGAATTCCCATGAATATTTAATGATGTTAAAAATAGAAAATTATTACCTCAAAATGGCATGTAAAAGTTCAATGATAACATACCTTTAATATGGTGTGTGATCACCTTGAACAGCAATATAGGCTGCATAATGACTCATCATGCTGAAAATCAGAGTGTCAATGAGGGTTTGAAGGAGTAATTACCATTTTTGTATCACCTTGAACAGCAATATAGGCTGCATAATGACTCATCATGCTGAAAATCAGAGTGTCAATGAGGGTTTGAAGGAGTAATTACCATTTTTGTATGAGTGCAGATAAGAGTCTCTGGGAGGTGGATTGTGATCGGTGATGCATCATCCTAGAGTATCCCAAACATGTTCTATTGAATTTAGGTCAGGTGATCTGGAAAGTTGCTGGATTAGTCCATCAAGCGAGCTCTGTGAGGGTGAGTATTATTGTCCATTAACACAGAATCAGAACCCACTGCTGGGAGAAATGAACAAATGTAAGGTTTGAGGATCTCATTGCGATACCTTACAGCCCCTTCTGCTGGCATGACATGAAGGTCTGTGTGGCCATTGACAGTGTTGTCTGCCCACAATATCAGCTTAAAAACTGTCAAGTATAGATTTATCAGTATTTAAGTTTTGTCAAGTATATCTCTTTTCCAGATTTTAATGGAATATCTGGTTTCATGCCATCTCCAGACCAATAGTTGTCAGGAATTAGTTTGCAGACTAAATTGGGATTAATCAGTGAACAGAACATTGACCCCATTAATGTTGAGTCCAGTTGTGATGTTGTCGAGACCAATAGTATCAGGCTCTGTGCTGGCCAGATGTTAAAGACACACACACACACACAACTGGCTGTCTTGCATAAAGATGTCCTGCATGAAGCCTGCTGGACACAGTTTGCAGGGATACAGCCCATCCTATGAATGCAGAGAGGTTGAAAGTGAGCTGGCATGCTGTATGGGTTCTATGGCACCTTGCATTTAAGAGCAGGTAATAATGTCCCTAGTCAATGTGGCCCTCAGAACATCCATTAACAGGTATTCTAGTGATGGTTTGGTTTGTTTGAAATTGATGCCAAAGGTGGCTTACAATGCTGTGGTTCAATTTAGCCATCTGGCTACTTCAGGCTGACATTGTCCAGCCTCGAGCCCCAGATTACTTGCCACCCCATTTCTTCACTCAAAAGATTTCTTCTAGCCATTATCTAATGGTTGGCTAATTCAGATGTCATATGTCAAGACTGACATGTACATAAAAATGAGATACTTTTTATATTAACCTATTTCACATGCGCAACTGTGTTTAATGCAAATTTCGTGTGCAGATTTGAACTCAACATAATTTTTTCTAAAATATTTGACTTTTGTTATTTATTGTTAATTATAACCCATCAAGTATGCAATTTTTGCACTTGTTGTTGCTTAACTTTTAAGCACCAGTGTATTGCCATATTTAATACATCCACTTTAATAGTGGTTTTACAGATCGTTACTTCAATTTGGAAATTAAAACTGCTCACTTGTATGACATGGTGTGGCGAGTATATTGAAACATATGTGAAAAGAGCAGGGCATAAATTGGTAGATTTCCTCCACTAATTAAGAGAAATAATGAGATTGTCAATTAAATCAGTAAAACATTATTATTATTATGGGTTGTAACAGAAAATGTCAAACTTACAAGCATTTACTCTTTGAATGGATATAGTCACACACTGTGATCTTCAGCTCACATTGTTTTATTACATCTGAGATCCTTTCTAAAACTTCTGATTCAGTCATGAAGGTAATGTTCCATAGCTGGAGGTCATTCAACAGTTTATAGTGCCACACAACTTTATCATCAGCAATTTTATACCATTGTTTACATACTTTAGATGCTACAATTCTCTCTGTTCCAGAGAGAAAGGAAAACACCAAAAATAGAATTTCATCCTAAAAAGAGAACATATTATTTTAAATAATAGCATTAAAGAAAATGCAAAATTAATGAAAAATTGACACGTGGTAAAATAATTGTTATATATTAAGTAAATGTTTCACTTATGAACTGATATTATGTTTACTTTTTCTAGTTTTTTTTTATTATAGATCTGTCAAGCACAATATATTAGGCTTCCTCAGTTAGATAAACTTTTGTTTGCTGATACATGAGACAAAGATTAAAATACAATTTGAAGGTGGAAAAACTTTGCAGGTCTTCGTTACATGTTGCATTGTCTGAACTAATCTAAACTAACAGAGTTCATCCACTTATAATTTTACTTTTTATAACAACTGTAATGCAATTAGTAAAAGCTTTTTCTAAGCAGTTTTTGGTTCATACATAATTATATACACTACCTGATCAAAAGTATCTGGATACCCCTTCTGAGTAGTGGATTTGTCCATATACACCACAGCCCAAACAGGTATAAAAGGATGCACATGGCTTGGCAAACCTCATAGACATGCATGAACAGGAGAATGGTCCATACAGCAGAGCTCAGTAACTTTCAATGTGGCACAGTCATAGGATGCCACCTTAGCAACAAGTCAGTTTGGAACATTTTGGCCCTGCTGCAGCTGCCCCAATCAACTGTAAGAGATGTAATTGTGAGCTGGAAACACCTAGGAGCAACAACAGCACAATTGCGACCCAGAAGGCCATGTAAAATGACAGAGTGGGACTACAACAGACTATGTCAAAATTTTTACGAAGTCTGTTCCTTCTAAACATAGTAAACAGAAAATGAAAGAAATGCCCTTCTGAAAAACAAAGATTCATAGGATAATCTGCTTTTCTCACTAATACAACCCCAATTAAAACGAAATTAAAAAAAAAAATTATAAAAGGATCAGTTGGAGACAATTGAATGTATCATCATCCTCCTCCTCAAGCAGCCATGGGCTATGGAGATCCAATCAGACCGTGTGGTATAATTCTCCAAGCATATCTGTCTTGAGCAACATCTACTGCATCTGGCCACTGCCGTGACCACCAAGAGACAAGGCCAAGGGACTGATTTATGGCATCACTAAGAGTGGTGCTTGCTGTGACTAAGAAATTGAGCTAAATCGTACCATGGAATTTCTTTCAGAAGCATTGAGCAGGTGGTGTGACAAAATTGCCTGTCCTCAGTTAGAACACTCACCACAGAGTTCCAAAATGCTTCTGACAGCAATTCCAGCACCATAACAGTTTTTGTGAGCTGCAAAAAATGAGTTTCCATGACCTAACATAAACGCCAAGCATCATTGGAGTGGTGTAAAGCACAGTGCACTCTTGAGCAGTGGAACTAAGTTTCTGGAGTAATAAATCACGCTTCACCATCTAGCAGTCTGAAGGATTAGTCTGGGTGTGGAAGATGCCAGGCAAATGCTACCTGCCTGACTGTGTTGTGCCAACTGTGAACTCTGGTGGAGGAGGCATCATGCTCTGGGGCTGCTTTTCATGGTTCGAGCTGGGCCCCATAGTTCCAGTGAATGGGACTCTGACCATAATGACATTCTCAACAATTCTGTGCTCCCAACTTTATGGCAACAGTTCAGTGAAGATCCTTTCCTGTACCAACCATGACAATGCCCCTGCCCACAAAGCAAGGACAGTGCAGGAATGGTATGATGAGATGGGTGTGGAAGAACTCAACTGGCCTGCACAGAGCCCTGATCTCAATTCCATGGAACACCTTTGGGATGAATTCGAATGACAACTGCAAGCCAGGACAAACCACCTGACATCAGTGGCTGGCCTCACTAATGCTCTTGTGGCAGAATGGCAGGCAATTCCCGCAGCAACGTACCAAAATCTAGTGGAAAGCCTTCCCCATAGAATGGAGGCTGTGGTAGCAGCAAAGAGTGAACCAAAGTGACATTAATTCCTTTCCAATTACCAGGAGATTGTGGATGAGCGAGTGTTTAGATACTTTTGATCATATAGTGTATGTATACACTGGTGCTCAAAATTATAGGACAATGTTGTATCTTCAAAAGTATATAAGGGAATGGCATGAAATATGGTGTACATATAAATTTTGCAATGCAGAAGAAATGCTTGCACATTAAATTGATATGACCAAGGGCATGCAAATTAGGCTTTTTTTTATAAAGAGTGCATGGCTGCAGTCACTACTTCCTTTCTATTCCAGCCAGCCTGGCATTAACTTGGGTAGTAATCCTAGTCCAAGATTTCCAGTCTTAAATGTGATACAAAACGTTCTCTCAAGGCTTTGAGGACAATTTCAAGGAACAGGGGAAACTAATCATAAATAAGGCAAAGGCTGTATTACTGAGTATCTATCCACTATCAAGCTGCTTTTTGTAACAGGATGAAGATGAATGTAGAGAAAAAATTGTCTTGGGCCAGGCGGGGTCTGAACCCACAACCTCCTGGCAACATGTCAGGTACTTTGAATTAATTTGTCTAAAAAGCAAAGGTTGTCAGGACCACAACTGCTCAGGGCAAATATTATCTTTTTTTAGCAGAAGAGATCATTTAATACAGTGCAGATAAATCTTCTATGGAGCCTAGGTCAGTAGGTAAATAAGCTCTTCCCAGACGAGTCCAGATTCCATTTGAACACCATTTTTCAGCATTTGTTCATCTGGAGAGAAAAAGAAACTTGCCACAACTGCTATAATATCACATAAAGGGACCATTTGGGTGGCAGTAGTATAATGATATGGGCTGGCATTATGACTAGCTGCATAGCTTCACAATTTTTTCTCAAAGCTGAATATTTCAAGTCCCCACTTGAAAACATAAATTATGGCATTAGGAGTAGTTAATGTCATCACATTGTCTACACATCAGTTCTTATGACATGCAGGGATGGCTTAGGGGGTGGCAAAAATAACATGCCTCCCTTTTGAGAATATTAATAACAGGAATGGTAAAGGAATGCTTTTATATACGATTTATAAAAATAGAAGGTTGATGGAAATTATATACTGGGATGGCTTCCAACTCAATCTAATCACTTGCCCTCCTCCAATTTTTTTTTTCAAGTTCCTTTCCTAGACATATATATGGAAGCAAATGAAATCATACTCATAGGCAGCCATGCCATTTTTACATAAGTAGGTCCACCTCTTTTTGGTTACAAATCATATGAAACTTAATATTTTATTAGGTTTTTATACTCTTTTCTAGTCCCCGAAAATCAGACTCAAATGCAACTCCCCTCCTTCCTAGCCAAATCTCAAAATAACACCAGGCCTATACAGTAAATAGTTCACTTTTTAATCCCATAGTTTCTCCAGTCTGATTCTTCTAACAAAATATGAAAGTTACCAGTTAAAGTAGCTCACCTGAGGGCAACGACTATCGAATTGTTAAAACATTTCAGTTCTTGAAAGCTTACAATTAAAGGCTTTGGAACTTACCGGCAGATCGCTAATATTTAACATGATTTACAGTTGAGAGAAAAGTGTGAATGCAACTGGCAAATGATTTAAAATTTGATACACACCACCTATATAACGACCAATTAAGAACGATCACTGTGTGAATGCGAGTCACACAGACGACCCGGTAACATCTACCACATATAACTAACTGACACACAATCTTTCCTATCAATTGCTTCCAACTTAAGATGACATTTCACCATACACGTGTACAATGTTGACGAGGTTGGATCATTGAGGTAGGAAGAGAGGGAGGCGCCCTAGCGCTTGAAACTGTAACCGAGCGTCGCCATATTGTTGTTATTCGTGCGTGCTATCAGTTTAAAGATCGACAGATTGCATTAAAAAATGGGAACGTGCATCGCGTTTGGATGCATCAACAAAATTGCGAAAAAGATAAAAGAGATTACATATAGGTAAAAAGTAATGCTGAAGTTTTGCTTTGTAAATTGAAATCTTTTTTGTTATTTAAACTATTTATGACAGTAGCATAGTTAGAACTTGCGGGAGGAGAAATAACGAAAACTTGGAGAAGGGGTTGCGACACTTTCCCAGTGTTTTAAATGTAAACTGATTAAATAAAGGTTCATTATAAATTCAGAGAAAGAAATAATAAATCAAGAAATGGAAGAGAACATAGTACACACTTTATTCGTTTCCTATGCTTTTGATGAACCCCTCCGAAATATTCCATTTAATGGAAAAATGTGACTGAAGATATATTAAAGATCACATTTAAATCTTGATTTTAAACAATATTCGTTTAGTATTTCAATAGTGGCGGAAGCTGGAATAAGTAATAATCTTCCATGTTATACCAGTGAGGACCTAACTTGGAAGCTCTATGACTTCTAAAATATGCATTTAATGGAAAAATGTGGCTGAAAATAAATTATAGATCATAATTAAATCTATTTAAATCACGATTTTAAACAGTATTCGTTTAGTATTTAAATAGTAGCGGAAGCTGGAATATTAAGTAATAATCTTTCATGTTATTCCAGGAGAACCTAAATTGGAAGCTCTATAAATTCTAAAATATGCATTTAATGGTAAAATGTGACTGAAGATAAATTAAAGATCATAATCAAATCTATTTAAAATAGTTTTTCCAATAATATTACTTAAGTATTTAAATAGTTATGGACGCTAGAATATTTCATGATAAATTATGTTCCAAGTCGATGGAAATCTAACTTTTAAGTACTATAACTATTGAAATATGCATTTAATGGAAAAATACGACAGAAGGTAAATTAAAGATCATAATCAAATCTATTTAAATCTCGATTTTCAACGATATTCATGCAATTTAATGGAAGAATATGACTGAAGATAAAAGTTCATAAAACTATTTAAATTTCTATTCTAAACAATATTCAGTATTTAAGCCTATATTAAAGTCTGGATATTTCACAACGAAGTTCCTGCTTCTTATTCCAAAGGGTTTTTTTGCTAATATTTACATTTTTTCCTTATATAAGAGATTAGACTTTTCACAGTTTACTCTGAACATTAGAAACTTGATATATGTAGTGAAACCTGCACTGGATATATGTAGTTCTGCAATCAATCCATATTTTATGAAAAAGATGCTGTATCTTTCAATTGATATGCAATTTGTTAATGCTAACTTTAAATGGGATTAAATAACTGTGTTTAAAAACGTAAACAAATGCAAAACTGAAGAGGAAAAAAGTTTTTTATATAAATATATTAAACATCTCTTGACTTTCTAAGAAAAAAAATTGATGATTTAGCAATATTTGGCGAAATAATTCCTTTTTTGTACAATTGCGATTTTATTGAGCAGTATTCGTATAAAGAATTCGGATATATTGCAATTAACGTGCAGCGTGTGGCTTTCTGAGTAGCAACAACATGGCTTCCGCCGTTCTGCGCGGTAACATTAGCGACCTATGCTAAAATATAGTAAGGGCGCCTCCCCCATTTCCTACCTCCATGGGTTGGATCATCGAGGGGTTGGATACGGATATGATTTAGTGTTTGTTATGGACATAAAAAAATCCTTCAAGCAGCTGCTTGACACAGAAATCTGACAGGAGCCTGCCAGTTTAATACGTCATAGTACAAGGTCTGTGAGGATGGCGAGACTTCAGGAAAAATACAACACAAACATTCCTTACCCGGGGCTCGAACCCAGGTGCCTTAGATTAGTAGCCTAGCGTGTGAGCGTACTAACCACTCGGCCAAGGGACGGCTCGATCTAAATCCATTGCAGCAGGAAAGTTTATGCCAAAGCGTAAGATGCCGAGTAAAGTATGGTGAGGTCATACTTATCTGTGGGCAGAATGTAATGGTGGGGGAAGCAATGGGAAGCCCCCCTCCATTCAAAGTGCTAGTGAGTGTAAGGAAGGCACAAAAATTATTGTACTTCTGCACATCACATGTATTCTTAAAGAAATTTTTAAATACCTCAAAAGCGGAGTGCAAAATGTTATACCGCAGTGTAAAGTCAGGCTCTTCCCTTCCCCCTTTCCACTTATGTTTTTAGATCTGGGTCTGAGCACGTCTTACAACCTATCGCTAGTGGTGGCATTCTCTATTCTGAACTCAAAATAATAGTGTCATCAATATAAAGTGTTAAGATCTTTCCAAAACTTTGCAGGCATAGTAATTTTAAAACCCTGTTACAAATGATTTAATTGGAATTTATTTGCAATATGGAGGCAGGAAAATATACTCAGTTACAGCCACAAAAGTGGCAAAATCATTTTAGATGATAAAAATAGCATGATCTCTTAAGGCGGCAAAAATTAAAATCGTTTGTAAGAGCAAAAAAAAAAAATCCATTTGAGGCGGGTGGCGGCAACAACAAAGTTACTTGGTGAGTGAAAAGTAAATTTACTTTAGGGAAGGGCCGCAATGTATCGTAGGCTGACGCTGCTGCTGTTAAATATTCCAGTTATCTTTCATTCTGAAAGAATGTTGTTGTTGGAAATAGATATTTTGATCTGAGGGAGAATTTTTTCTGCAGTCATAGTTTTGGATCTAAAGCTTATTAAAAGACTTATGGAGATTGTAATTTTTTTATTTTAGCATAACAGTAAAAAATATCTAATAATTTAGCTTAACGTAATAGTAAAAACTGCGAAGAAATAAATAGCGGCAAGTTTGGCTCGAAAACAAGAAGGTTTACACTTTACTCTTAAAAAGAAAGATCTAAACCATGATTATCCTTTTCAGCTGCCATTCTTCCCTCTCCGCCTTCCCTTCCGTAGGTTCTTCAATGACAAAGCACAAGGCCTATAACACTAATGCCCTACGGGAAACCCTCCCCTAGCAGCCTCTCATTCTTCCGAACAAAATTCGGTTGAACAGGTTTCCATCGAACAAATTTCCGTGGAGCAAATGTAGAAGAAATTTCCGGATGCCGCCTTCATTTGGGTATACCAATGGGTTTGGAAAGGCTGTTGTCCATGGGATGGAACACAAAGCAGTAACCAAAAGTGCCGGAGAGTTAAGAACACATTGGGTGGCCTTCATGGGAGGCTACCATCTGTCTCCTAACAGCTTTCTAGTAAGTGGCCTGGCAATTTAATCCATTGTGTGCAAAAAATTGATGCTCAAAGGAACACAATGCAGCCTTCATTATATCCTTTTGGAATTTTTATGATATATATATATAGGTTATATTAAATGTTTTTCTTCTTATTTTGGTATTATTAAAAGTACCAATATTCATATTGCAAACTACATAATTATAATAATAAATACAATGAAATTCCCTCAAGCAGCATCTTACCACAGAGGTCTGACAGGAGCCTGATAGTTTATATGCCATAGAAGAAGGTGTGAGGATGGCAGGATCTCAGCAGAAAAACAACAAGAACATCCACACCTTACTTGGGGCTCGAACCCAGGCTACTAAATGAAAAAATTATACCCCTCAAACAACTGCTTGCCACACAGGTCTGACAGGACTTGTCACTAATATGCCATAGAGTTCTTTGAAAATTTTAAATTTTGAAAATCAAGATGGACCGTTATTAAAAATTTTAAGCATCATCATCCTCCTCAAGCAGCCATTGGTTACAGAGGTCTAACCAGACCGTGCAATTTAGTTCTCCAAGCAAGTCTATCCTGAGCTACATCTACTACATCTGGCCACTGCACACCAATTCTAACAAGGTTCTGTTTGACATTGTCTGCTTACCACATCTTAGGTCTCCCCTTCTTTCTGAGGCCTTTAGGCACACTGTTCATAACCCTATTCGCCAATCTATAATTATTCATACGGGCAACATGACCAAACCAACGGAGTCTCTCTCTGCACAATACGCTGCTTAAAGGAGGTTGCAAACTCCTTTGCCTAACCTCATCATTAGTTAACAAAGTTGAACCACATAATGCCCAAGATACTGCGTAAGCATCTGGAATCAAAAGCATCTAGTTTCCTGTTATCTTGTTTACAAAGTGTCCAAGTTTCACTACCATAACTAACCCTAGAAAGAACCAAACTATTATACAGTCTAACTTTAGTCTTTAGGTGTATACGCTTATTTCTTCACACTCTCCATAAATTCTTAAAAGTCCCGGCAGCAATCCCTATTCGTAGGAAAATAAAGGATAGCTGTGTAATATTACTCTATAGCAGTGTTTTTCAACCTTTTATGCTTCACGTACCCCCTGGAAATGGGTATGTAACTGACCTACCCCTTATATAGGTAGATAAAACTATAGTTATAGTATAATAATACCAAATTAGCGACTTTATTACTAGATCTAGCGACTTTTGAACTCTCATGGCGTACCCCAAAAAATTCTACCACATACCCCACTTTGAGATCCCCTGCTCTACAGTAATATATTGCATTTCATAGCATCATGCGAAAAATATTCTGGAACATATGAGAAGTGCTTCAGTATGATTATTCTGCACATATATGTATATATATCATGTGATGCCCCAACGTTCACTTTTGCTTTTCCTTAACCAGTTTTGTTTAATTTACGTTATATTTATCATTTTGGGGATTTTTTATTTCCTTTTTGGCATCACAGCGCTCATTTCCAAGAGTTGTGAGTTGCGCATGCGCAACTCCGATCTTCCGACTGTCCCGCTAAAACGCGTGCCAAGGACAAGCCCCCTCTTGCGTCATAGCTTGCGTCGTTCGCCATTTTATGTTAATGTCTTCCCGGCTTGCAGTCCGGCTCATGTCTTTTAAAACCGGTGACCTGCGAGTCACAGTAGCACAAGCAGTTAGTTCAGAAGCACTCAGGAGTGAGGAGTTGTGTAGAGTGCCTAGTGCACGGAGTTGTAGAATGAGAAAGAAGGGAGAGTGATGTCTTGGTGAGTTGATTTTGGAAATAAATCTGTTTGTTATTTTAAACCTTTTGAGTCTGTACAATTTTTTCTCTTGAGCAACGCGAATTTAAGTTTTGATAATATTAAATCTTAAAATTGACAATCATTTTTGATTCTTACTCATTAACGCTCGCTGGCATTTTGAACCCTACTTTAAACTTAGTCTATTTTTTTGGCAATTTGTTAATTATTGCCTGGCGCCCGTATCAGCTATCCGGAGCATAAAACTAATTGGATCCAAAGAAGGATGAAACTTTAAAGCATTATTATATTTATTTGGAGCGTTACAATCATAATAACCCTAGATCAATATGGTGAGATCTTCACCTAATGGACCTTACTAATATTTAAAGAGATACCCTTCTGTCTGCCTTATGTAGAGGGTAGGTTGGTTTGTATCTGGTTTGTATACAAACGTATCTATTCTAAAATTTTATTTATTTATATGACTATAACAGATCTAAGATCCAATTATAGTAGTCATTGTGTTTACATCATTTCTAATTATGTAGTGAACAAATAACACATTGAATTTGTTGTAAATGTTCCAAAAGTTTGTTGAGTCAAAATTTCAAAAGTTGTGCAGATAAAAGAAGAGGTTCAAATAGACTGAGTAAATGTGTGATAAGTAAAAACAAGAAGTATTTTTATGCGGAGTGTGCGCAAGTGGTTGTTTTGCTTTGCTAGTGTGATAAATCTAGTCATCTAATCAAAGACGAAGGATTGTTTATGACTGAAGTGAAGGTATTCAAGAGATATGACAAAAATGAAGAGGTATTAGTTTAGTAGAATAGACAGAACTGGTCTTGTATGCTCTGTAGAAAAAGGGTTATTAATTTATGTACGATAACAGTTATGTAGTTTGTTTATAAGTTATTTTATCCATATTTTTTGTAATAATTTGCATTGTATTGTAAATATACGTATTGTACTCACGCTCAGTGTCATCCATTTAAAATTTTACAACATTTGGTGCCAGGAGTAAGGATATTATTAATTCAAGTG
Organism: Ryuthela nishihirai; assembly: GCA_038380435.1. Taxonomy (NCBI): domain Eukaryota; kingdom Metazoa; phylum Arthropoda; class Arachnida; order Araneae; family Heptathelidae; genus Ryuthela; species Ryuthela nishihirai. The sequence continues at coordinate 116,267,744 of JAWZYU010000002.1, read as the reverse complement.
AATGCCTTTTACTAGAAGTATGGATGAATTAAACAAACTGATGACTGATATTAAAGGTGATATTGCTGCCCAAAGCAGTAAAATTAGTGAACTTTCTAGTTAAAATATTGAAATTAAAGGTGATATAGCTGCCCAAAGCAGTAAAATGGGTGAACTTGTTAGACAAAATGACAGCTTGAAAGCCGACATGACTACACAAAATAATGACATAAATAACAAAATAGGTGAACTTGCTAGACAAAGTGATGACTTGAAAGCCGAAATGGCTTCTCAAATTGGTAAGATTACTGATCAGTGTAAGGACATTAAAACCGAACTTAATAGACAGTGTGATAGTTTAAAGGTTGAAATTGTTGGTGTAAAAAATGATATTGACGTGGTCAGGTGTAATATTAATGAAATTACTTGTGATTTAAATACGAAACTTGAGAGTGTCAAGTTAGATTATAAACATGAAATTGAAACTGTAAAAACTGATTGTGAACGCCAGTTTCAGATTTTAAGAAATGAAATGTTACCTTCTTGTGATAATAGTAATTTTAGCGAAAATAATGTTATTACACATATCGCTAGAAATGCAACTAAACATTGAAATGTATTTACATTTGCAATGAATGTTAAGACTAGAAAAATTGTGTTTTTTTTTACAATGTACACTTAAATGAAAAATTTTATTTTCTAAGGTATAAAATTCAAACATAATTTTGATTTCCTCATAGCATTTTCGTGGTGTAATATTTCAAGTAGAATTTTATTTTAGAAATAGTCCAAGTTGTCGCATAAACATGAGGGTTCATATATGATCACATCTTGTGATACAAATAATGAGTAAATCACATTTTCATATTAGTTTATGCATGATTAATTTCCTTCCTTTTGTTCAAGGCTGTCCAGGCTTGGCGTATCAAGGTCCTATGGGAGTTGCGCATCTGTATCTTCCTTATTCTGTGTGTCACTATGGATTAAATTGCTGTGTGACAAGAACCCCAAGTCTCAGAGAGAGTTGGTGAAGGGATCCAGTGGACAGTTGTTAGGAGACAGTGCTTAGGTTAAGGCTTAATCTATCATCTGATGGACCACAGCTTTTCCAAGCCCAACTGTGAGGCTTTTCTCACCAAAGGCAGGTGGGGTTTAGCAGAAATTAATATCAACACAAGCACAGTTGGCAGATAGAAATGGAATAAGGTTGAATATTTGAACCTGGGAACTGCAGATTACGAGCCTGGTACAATACAAAGTACGCTGCCCATTGGACAAAGGTGAATGGCGCGAAATATCGGGATAACAAGCTGAGAGCAGTGCAAAATATTTAGCATTTAGATCCGGATTATGAAGAAAAATATAGCTGAGAATTAAAGCTATAAGAATAAAATGACTTTGTTTTTCCTATGATGAGTTTTTGTAAAAGTAGACAAACTCTTGAACGTTCAATGTAGGATCTGAACAAAAATTTGAATCTTTTCCTTTAACTGATTGCATGTTTATCAGCTCCATTTTCTATCAGTTGGTCACTTTTCCTGTTGAAGCATGTGTGGCAAGGAACATAATGGAACTATTCCTTAGTAAAAATTGAAAACCTAATTTCATTTTTAGCAAGCAATAGCTCCATTATATTTATGTCGTTAGTTGGGTTGGGTTGTTTTACCTCTGAGCGGCACTTTTTTGCACACCATGGGCTAAATGGCTAGGTCACATGGACCCCGAAGGCTCAGAGAAGGTTGGGGGAGGGGACCCACTGGAACAGCTGTTGGGAGACAGATGGTAGCCTTCCGTCAAGGCCATCCAGCGTGTTTAACGTGCACTGGGTATGGCTCACACGCACAAGGGACCACGGCTTAACGTCCCATCCGACGGAAACGCCCTTTCCAAGCCAATCGGTGTCTCCTACTGACCGTGGGCAGGACGGGGAATTTTGCGGAGATAAATCTCAACGCTGACGAAGCTGGGACTCGAACCTGGGAACTACAGATTACGACCATGGCGCGCTACCAACTGAGCCGCCACCCCCACCCCTTATGTCGTTAGAAATAACTAATCAACTAGCACTCTTTGCAGAACCTACATATTTTACAAAAGCGTGAAATTACTTGTCTTTTGGGAGCTATCTGTGTATTGTGGGCAAGAAGCCAAAGCCTAGACGGTGCCTACGTAATTGGAATGCCTGCCAATTTCAAGACGTGAAGCGATAGCAGCGCTAGTTACATTTTCGTCCGCTGTGGCGCTGGCGATCCGCTGTTTTCCTTGCTACTTGCTTCGTTGCAATATCGGTTATTACCACGGAGGTATGAATGACAGGAGACGCCCTAACGCGCTTTCCCTGTCCAAGGAAAATGATGCTGACGCAGCAGGGCGGTAGCCATATTGTTGCATTCAAAACAAACCGTCTGCCGCTGCAATCAAGCCTACTTTTCACGTGCTATACTCAGTTTTACTGTGCGTTATATACGGGAAGATTATTTTTTTACGACTAAGAGAAAGTCCATTTAAGCTATTTGGAATTTATATGGCTTTTTTTTTAATGCAATGAATAGAACAACATGGCTGCCGCGCAGTCGCCGAAGCATCATTTTCAAGTGCTTAGGGCTCCTCCTGTTATCTTCTTACCTCTATGGTTATTACCATGAAGGTACGTGGACGAGTGGTTAGCACGCTTTGCTACTGATCTGCGGGACCTGGGTTCGAGTCCCGGGTAAGGCATGGATGTGTATGTCGTTTTTCTGCTGAGGTCCTGCCATCCTCTCAGACCTTCTACTATGGCATATAAACTGGCAGGCTCCTGTCAGACCTCTGTGGCAAGCAGCTGCTTGAGGGGATATTTATTTTATTATTAGATATTACCACTGATGTCCAGCATGCACCGAGTTGATGGTCTCGCTTTGGTTGGTTACGTCACTTCCGCCTTAGGGCCAAGCTTCCGCTAACTGATTTTCAGTAATCATAATGGCACGAAACGAAGAGAAGCAATTAGGCAAGCTTAATCGTTTATTTCTACATAAAGAGCGAGAAGGTAAATAAGTTTCTTTGCAATCATAGAATATAAATAGTGCCATTGCTATTGAGTTCTTAAGGATAGGATCACAGATCTTTTAGTATGGCAGTATAAGTGAGAGGCTCTTCTCAGACCTGTGTGGCAGGCAGCTGCTTGGGATTTTTTTTAATTTAAAAATGGAATTTGGTGGTTGTGGGGCTGAAAATACAACTTTATATTTGGCTAGTATCAATAATGGAACTTGATCATGGACAGTTGCATTTTTTTATGTTTCAAACAGTAAGCAATTTTTGCAAGTTAAGGAATTTGTGCTAAAATTATTACATGAAATGCTTCAAAATTCCCATTAAAAAACTGAAAAATACAAGTATGCAACTGTTATCAATAAAAAAAAAATTGCATTTAAGAGGCCCCAAAATTTAAAAGTAAAAAAAAAAATATTATTCTTACTAAATGGAGACTAAAATTACTATTAACAACTCCAGTTCACAGCTGCTAATACAATTCAGACTGCTACACAGTAAAACTTGAATCTTATTATTTTGTGAGGCTTTTCACATCAAGAGGTTCTAGGCTTTAACTTGGCTTATGTGCATGTCGAGCTCTTGATTCACAGATACCAAGTTTAATGTTTCTAGTGCATCTGCTTCATCTGACTAAAGGGATTCCAATATCTTAAATCTGGTAAAATTTTACACTATGTTCTTTCTATAGTTCTAGCCTAGTTGCACCATAGAATGACCTCTGTTTTACTGTGAAGGAATTGTAAGATAGATGTTTTTCATTACTTTCTGAGATCAAATGATTTAAATTACATGTTGACAATTCTTGATGGTTGTGTCATTTCTGTATCATAGAATTAGCATTAACTCCAATGTATCACTGAACCAATTAAGTTATAAGATTTTGCTTATTAATGGTAGTGTTTTTTTCTATAATATAAAGTTAGCAAATTATATGTTAATAACCTCTTGTATGTAGTAGTCACATAATTTCCTAATATAGTTGTTTATGCTAAATATAGGATTGATGCAAAAGTAAGGGGAAAACACAAGACATGAAAGAATAATCATTCCCATAATTAGCCAATGTGTTATTTAATCAAGGATGTAATTGCTATTAGTGTATACGATTCTTGTAGAATCTCATCCTTCGTAGCAAAGAAATCAGTAATGCACTTTTTCTCTTTGTCATCATTCCAAAACTTCATATCAGAAATGAAATTGTTCAGGGACCTGAACACATGGAAATCTGAGGAAGCCAGGTGTGGCAAATATGGGGGATGTGTTATTATTTCTTAGCACAATTGCTGCAGCTTCTGCTGAGTCCATAATAGGCTTTGCATTGTCCTGATAGAACAATCTTTTCTGTCTACCAATACTGGGCCTTTGCCTTCAGTGCTACACTTAAGCTCTCCAGCTGCTCACAGTAGACATCCAAGTTGATGGTTTGGGACTGATTTAAAAGCCCATAGTGGATCAATCCCCTGAAATCCCACTAACAACAGAGAATGCAGTTCTGGTTTTGCTAAAGCTAGAGCGATTCTCCAGCTTGACACCATGATCTTTTATGGATGACATTATCATAAAGGATCTGCTCTTCATTCTCATTTCATCAGTCATTCTGTCAAGAAAACCATCAGCCTTTTGGCAAGCAAGCAATGAAGCATATGCAAGGTAGCGAGCCACCATGTTCTTTTGTGACGATGTGAGATCTAGTTTTGACACCTAACCTAGCTTTTGCAGATGTTGAGTAACAAAGAACTGATTGATGTTCAGTAGCTGTGCCAATTCCCTTGATATTTGGTGTGAATTTCCATTTAACAGTTCTTTAAATGGTTATTGTTCAACCCCACTGATCAGCCACTTTTGAGGTTCATTTTCAAGCTGAAAGTCACCTGACTTGGAACTTCTCATACCATACAATACCATACAGGCACTTTTAGAGTTTCACATGCTTTCCATTACTTTTGCATCAATCCAATATTTGGATGGTTATGGTATTATAACTTTCAAATTATTTAGTAAAAATTTAATTTGCATATTTTTCATAGTAATTAATACAATATTGTGCTATTTCTAGAATATTACAAGAAGCACCCCAAAAGACCTAAACTGGTAAGTACATTTCCCTTTATATTTTGTCACACTATTTCTGGAAAAATACCTATAACAAAATTAGCCCCTGAAATTTCAAATTTCTGAAACATAGATATATATTTTCAACTATTTTTAGAAAATTAAATATTGCTATATAGCTAAGCTATTTTTTTTTAATTCAACCTTTTTTTCACAATGTTATAGTGCTCAATTCTAACTAACAGGTGCTTGCTGCTCATGCAAGACAAAAATGAAATCTGTGTATGCTGCAGGAGAAACCTGAAGTGATAAAGTGGTCAGTTTGTTCACAGTCCACAGCCAACAGATGGCACTGCTCAAGTAGCATATGACATTGAGGTGTAAATTATGATGTAGAAATATAACTGTTGGTTGTTGGTGACCTATGGTTCTTTTATTTGTTTCGTTTGGGTGGGTAATGTGAAGTCACGTGTCGTGTGATTTGATGGGAATGTGAAGTTACGTTGTTTTTTTTTTTTGCCATTTTTGCATGCTAACTCCTTGGGATAACATGCCTATGCTGTTAGAGATAAGTGCATGTGTATGATATATTTAATGAGGGTTTTTTAATGATAGGCAGAATAGGAATAATATGTTCCTATTTTTGTTTTTTTTTTAAATTTCTTTAAAATATGGTAAGTTATTTAAGATATTTTGGAATTGAAATTATTTAACATTAGGAGGGTTGTTGTTGAAAGTGTTAGTAAACTTTTGTAATGTATGGCCACATCCTTTGGAAGTTGGGGTGGGGGTGGTTCAGTCTAGCATGCCAGGCTTGTAATCTGCAGTTCCCAGGTTGAGTTCCAGCTGGGTCAGTGTTGAGATTTATCTCTGCAAAACTCTGGGCTTGGAAATGCTGTCTGTCGGATGGGATGTGTGTCCTGAGCATGTTGAAGAACATACTGGATGGCATTGACAGGAGGCTACCATGTGTCTCCCAACAGCTGTTGCAGTGGCTCCCCTCCCAACCTGGCCATTTAGCCCACTGTGTGTAAAAAAGTGCTGTTCAGAGGTAAACCAAAGCTTTTTTGTATAGAAATTTTGGTATTGTAGAATTGTTGGTGTAGAAGAATGGCAGTTTTTGATGGAGTCAGGAATATTAATGAGTAATTTAGGGGAGGGTTCTTTGAGCTATGTGATAGTGGGGGGTATATTGTTTTTTGTTTGTGATGAGATTATTTGGTTTCAGTATGCCAAATAACTAATGAAACGAATTATGGCATGTTATATGCCAAATTAATCATCATTTAATTCTGCATTTTCTGAAAATAAATTATTTAACTAAAAAGATGACACGTTTAATTTTAATAGGACCTTTTTCAAGTCATGCAGTAAAAAAATGCATTTGGCAACACAAATAAAACTTTATTTAAAAAACAGCAATAGACAGAAATGATCATAATGCACATGAACAGAAAGACTATTTATTTCTGAATAATAGAAAAAAAAATTTTCTTGTTTAAAATAAATATTTCTTCTGTTTTGTAATTTTTTTCTCCTTACCTTACTTTGAGAAAAATCCAGGCTTGTTGCAGAGTCCAATAAACAAGTCAACTTTAGAATATTTTTAATAAATAACTAATCAACAGAAATAGATCATGTTATATACCAAATTAAAGAGAATTTAATTCTGAATTATATTGTAGTAAAACATATGAACTTTGTAGTAACATATTAAATTTAATAACACTTTTTACAGTGGTATTCCAAAAAAAGGTACATATTTCATAATTACTTACAAAATCTTCCATTTTTAAAAATGGTTTTTTGTTAATTATTGGCATTACCTTATATTACTTCTAAGAAACACCAATCAGATGGCTTTAACAAAGTATTTGTCATAGTTTAATAAAATATGCATTAAACGGAAAAAGAAAATATTTTCAATCAAGCATCAATTATATATTTTTATAAGATATCTATAAAAAATTGTTAAAACAGCAATTTTTATTTTTAGAAAATCAATTTTTTTTTGTTGTACTAAAAACAGATATATATATATCTTGGACACTGGAAGGACTAAAAGCTAGTAAAAAGTAAACCTGAATCAAATTAAGGTATAGTAAATTTGTAGTGCTATCCTTGATTGCATGTGCATACTTTAGTTATAAAAAAATAAATATCCCCTCAAACAGCTGCTTGTCACTGAAGACTGATAGGAGCCCGTCAGTTTATATGCCATAGCAGAAGGTCTGTGTGGATGGCAGGACCTCAACAGAAACTTTACCTGGGACTTGATCCCAGGTAAATTGTCAGGTCCTTTGATCAGTTGCTAAGCATGCTAACCACTAACTCTTTATAAATCTTGAAAACCATGATGAATTTGAATAAATTGTCAAAATTCCATCTTTCAGTTTTCACACTGGTGCGTGTATAATCATTTTGGTGGAAATAAGTATTTTTAGATGTGATACAAAACCCAATTATTAACCTCTTATATATAGTTGATATTTATATGAAGATCAGATAGTGATCAAGGGGAGATAAAAAGCATTATTCCCTTCCTCCAGAATTTGTGAAGATTAAATATATATTCATTAACAGTAAAGTCTAGTTATGAACTCAAAAAGAGTGATTTTTGTCTTCATTTTCAGACAGAATTAATTCTTTTAGATTGTTTTGCTCTGGTGAGTGAGCTGGGCCACTTTACCCCATGTGCCCTGAGGCACAAGAAGTTGTAGTGGGCATTTATGTGTGGTCTCTTTTTTTAAAATTTTATGCAGAATTTTTTTCTCTTAACTGTAAAGAAGTAAGTAATAGAGATATATATTGTTAAAATTAATTTATATTATACATATAAGATTTATAATATTCAATATGTAGTAGCATTTTAAAATCAAAATTATCATTTTCAATGTAAACTTTTCTTATTTTGTTGTAATGAACATTTTTTTTAAGTTATCAAAGAACTTTAATGTTTCCATCTTGTATAAATAGAAAGTTGTATTTGAAGCTTCCTGAGAATGAAATAAACCTTTTGAATCAAATTGTTGTAGAAAATAAATTGAGAATTTCCCCAAATTTTGGTTTTAAGCAATTTTTTTTAGTATTTAAAGAGTCCTGATTTTGAAATATTAAATGTTAGTCTTGCTAGTCTTAAGAATTCATCTCAAAAGTTGTAATGAATTATTTACTGAAATTAGTATAATTTTATCAATTTATATAATGGTGTTTTTTAGTTTCCATAAACTTTGACTATAAAAGTAGCATCAGCTGTCAAATATTTTCAGCTTTAGTAGCTTTAAATATTGCTTAAAAATGTGATTTGGATAAATTTGGCTGAGATGTACAATTTATCCCCTGTTGAATTTTTCTGTAAAATCTATTTTTAAAGTTAAAGTTTTAAATATGGTTTCTATTTACATAATATGGAAGTGTTCCATTATGTTATAATATGCTGTATATTTGCACACCTCTATATCCTTAAAAAGTTCACCTTTGATTGTCAGGAAAGAGAGTTATCTGAAACTACTCTTAAATTATGGATATTTGCAAATAGGGTTTCATTCCAAGAATTGAAAAGGGCAAAGGACATATTTTTGTTGATACTTAGACAATATAAGATTTTAACATTGCTTTGGCAAATACATAACATGCTTTATGGAAAATATAGCTCTTTGGGTAGGGGCTACATTTAAGAGGAGGGGTGGAGGAACAGAAGTTCAAATCTCACTCACAGTAAAATTCCATTTTTGCAGAAAAAATTAATTCTATGTTTACAGGTAATTCTGTGCCTTTACCATTGATTCTTGCATTAATAACACTGTTAGTGTGATTGACTTTCTAATTATTCTATCATATATGTAGTAATTACGTTATCCCTTCCTGATCATAGATGGCACCATGACTGACAAAAATTGTGAAGGTTTATAGTCACAATTAAATACCTGGCATGTATCGAGAAGAATTTGAGCCCCACCCATGACAAAAATCAATTTTTTCAATAAAAAGAAATTGTATAGTTCTATGCTTCTACTATTGATTCTTGTCCATTATAATTGAATATTCATACAAGAGTTTACTGTATATATATATATACACAGTCGTATCAGAATAATATGACCACCTACCTATAATGGGAATAACCACCCTTGGCCCAGATGACAGTGGTGAGACAGCGTGGCATGGATGCAATAATGTTCTGGAAGGTTGCCAGAGGTACACATGCCCATTTGGACTCCAGCAGAGCATTGAGGTTCCGGAGATGAGACGGTTGTGGGTCCGCATGCTGAACCTGTTGATCCACATGGTCCGACAAGTGCTCTATGGGATAGAGGATGGGTGATTTTGCTGGCCAAGGGAGAACGGAGACATCACAGTTATGTTCCTGGAACCAGTCATGCACCACCTTAGTGATATGGCAGGGCACATTGTCCTGTTGGTAGGCACAATCACCACCAAGGTAAATGTCCAACATGAAGGGATGTATGTGGTCAGTGAGGATGGACAGGTAGTCATTGGCATTCAGGGACCCATCCAGTGGTACCAGCAGTCCCAGGTCATACCAGGAAAACATCCCCAGACACACACACTGCCGGCCTGTACTTGACCAACAAGTGTGTCTGGGTGTTGGTTCTCGTGTGCTGACACCGTATCCAGCACTGCCCATCACTTCTGTGTAGTAGAAACCTCGATTTGTCAGAGAAGGCAACCTTTTTCCACTCTTCCACTGTCCAATGACTGTAGTCTCGTATGAACTGCAGGCGTCATTGCCAATGGACCTTGGTTAACATGGGTGCCTTTGTGCAGTGTTGACTCTAGAGACCCAGGCATAACAGGGTTCGCTCTGCTGTTATTAGGGACACATACCTGGGTGCCCCAGCATTCATTTGAGTGGTCAATTGCTGCACTGTTGCATGTCAATTGCCCTTTACCAGTCGACGGAGGTGACGTTCTCTGGAGTCGATGGCCTTTGGGGATCCACAGTTATGACGTCTGGAGGTATGCGGTGTGCCAGCGGTCCATTCTTGGTACAACCGTACTACAGCACCTAATGAATAGCCCACAAAGTCTGCTAATTCTGAGATACTTCCACCTTGGCATGATAGCCGATGATCATTCCTTTTTGAACACTTGTCAAATCAACACCTCTGTCTATTGTGCTCACATTACGCACTGTGGCTCATGTGTCCTGGCCAGGTGCTTATATCTCCATGTGGTCGACCTTGTCATGTGCACTCTGTGAAGCGCCTGGGTGGTACATTGTGATTCTGTGGGTGGTCATATTATTCTGATATGACTGTGTATGTATCCCTATAACAAGCTAACTGTATTCTTTTGCATCCTATTTACTATATTTTTTTTTGTGTTCTACTTCAAATTATAATTATATAAGTAAGCCATTTGGATGCTTTTGAGAGAGGAAGAATTATAGTCCTATGTGAAGCTGGATGGACTACATGTTGTGTCACTGCTCATGCTCATTGGGATGTACGAACTGTTGGACGCTGTTACAAAAATTGGCAAAATGAAGGTTCCAGCATGTGTCACAGAGGGAGTGGTACTATCTGACACACATCAGCATGGTGTGATATGTGCATTGTTTGACATGCTCGTTCATCACCATAAAGCATTGCAGGCAATATTCGACAGGCTGTGTCAACAACCATGGACGTTCCCATAACGACCTGAATGGTAAACTGGAGGTTGCCTGAGGCACACTTGTGCAACAGTTATGTCGACTGCCATTAATTGCAAACCATTGCAGCACTCGTCTGGCTTGGTGCTGAAGTCATGCGAATTGGAATCACAAATGAAACACTATTGTGTTTAGTGATGAATCTGGTTTCTGTCGGGTGCTGATGATCGACAGGTTCGTGTATGGTGATAACCTGGTGAGAGGATGAATCCAGCTTTTGTTCGTGACCAGCACACCGCCTGTCAGCCAGGCATAATGGTATGGGGTGCTATTGGATATGAAATCAGGTCACCTCTTGTCTACATCACGGGAATACTGACAGCTGCACGATATGTTAGCGTGGTTCTGCAGCCCTTTTTGTTACCATTCTTGGGAGGCATGCAGCAGCCCATTTTCCAGCATGACAATGACTGTGTACACACTGCTAGGGTTTCTAGACAATGTTTGCAACATATTCAAATATTGCCATGGCCAGCACAATCTCCAGATTTATCCCCAATAGAAAATCTGTGGGACCACATTGGATGACGTGTGCAATCCTCTCACCAGCCAGCGTGGAATCTCGATGAATTATGGGAGCAAGTCAATGCTGCTTGGTGTGCAATTCCTCAGGACCATATCCATTGACTGTATGACTCCATGCCATGCCGTATTGCTGTCTGTATTGCCGTTCATGACAGTGCAACCACCTACTGAGACAGTCACATTGTGCTGCATTATCTCATCTTCTAACCACTGTAAGTGGCTGCAAATTAAATCATGGTATGCCAATATGTATTGCTATGATGTGCTACATTTCACCCCTATCCCTTCACTCCTTCTGGGTGGGGCAATTTCAATGTCGTGCAGTGTAATTTATAAGGGAAAATCATAAAGTAAGGTTCTTATTTTTATTGTATATGCAAATAGGCTACAGCTAAATGCATAAGGCAGTTGATGTAGGCTATTTTTCTACATAGCTTCATGCTTGTTCAGTTACTTTGTAGTGGTCAATTCAAGTTATGGTGGAAGAATTATATGTCTTACTGCTGTAGCTATTGCCTGAACCCATTTGTTGTAGATGTCATCCATTTTGAGATGTACCCTAGACAGCATCTGTTTTAATGTCAGAAAAGGTGCAAGTTTGATGGCCCTATTGGAACTTTAGGGAAAGTTGGGAAGTCTCCCAGAGCCAAGTGTTAAAGAGGTCTAATATGGTTTGAGCAATGTGCAGTCAGGCATTGTACAACAGTAGCACTCTTTGTGAACATGCTGGATGGCTTTTTGATGGGAGGCTATCATCTGTCTCCTAACAGCTGTTCAGTGGGTCCCCTTCCCCCAACCTCCTCTGATCTCTTCGGGTCTTTGTGACTTGGCCATTTAGCCCATTGTCTGCAAAAAAGTGCCACTCAGAGGTAAAATAACCCAACCCACAAAACATTTTTATTCATAAATGTTTCACTCAGAATTGTTTGATTTTTGTGATCTGTCAGTTCAATGGAATTAGTACTACATTCTATGCGAGCCTTTCATTTATCTCCAGATAAGAACATTGCTTTCTTTCAACTTCACCTTTTTCTTGACTTTAAGTTCAAACTTGGTAGTATAATTCACACATTTTCGTTTTCCAAACATACCATATGGTGGGAGTTAGCTCAGTTGGTAGTAAACAAGGTTTGCAATCTGCAGTTCTGAGTCTCACTTGTGTCAGTATTGAGATTTATCTCTTCTAAATCCCCCACCCTGCTCTTGATCAGAAAGAGGACCCAATGGACTTGGAAAGGCTGCCATCTGTCAGATGGGATGTAAAGCCTTGTAAGGTATGATCAGGAGAGCACATTAAAAATGAAAATGTGCTTGGATGGCTTTGACAAATTTTCAATCTGTCTCAGTAGAAGTATTCAATGGGTCCCTTTCCCCCAAACTTCTCTGAGCCCATTGAACTTGGCCATTCAGCCCTTGTGTACAAAAAATTGCCACTCAGAGCTAAAGCAACCCAACATCAACATACTGTTTGGGGGGGGGGGGGCACTGGAAATAATGTATTCTAAAAAGAATAAAGATAATGTTCAGCAGAAACGAGAACTCTTCAATCAAGGACATGCAAAGTTATTAGGAAAAAGCCAATAAACCAATATGAAGCCATTGGGCTAAACATAATTCCCATCTCTTTCTCTCAACAGAATCCATGTGAAACTGGGAGGAAGAAGGTTGAATTTGTTGGAAGGGGAGAAAAACTTTGCATATAACATGCGGTAGCAGATAATATGCAGTGCCCAATTTGCTCACTTTTAACAACACATAATCTGCAGATTATATACTGAAATTATGGTATTAACCAACCTCAAAATCATGGCCCCCTACTACTATCCATTAGATGGAAATAAAATAAGGAATTAGTTTAAAACTTTTCCCATATAAAAATTGTTTTTCTTTCCAGAGTAGCCTAAACACTATTGAGGAGATTCAAGAATGGATTCCAAATATTAAGGAAGATCTTGAATTCTATTTAAGTGAATGTCAGGTAAACTGAAATTGTACTCTTTATATATGTAATGTAAAGAATGTCAGTGCACTATAATTTTTAATATGTATTTAATTGTTGACTGGTGAGGTATTGTTTGAGGGACTACTCTTAATATGCATTCATTTGTCATTGAATTATGGCACCCATCTAATGCTGTATTGGGCTTTAGCCTCAACTCATAAACACAATATGGCATGGGTGCTACTAGGTTATACCTCTGGGTATATGTTCAGTCAAGCTGACAGTAAAGTCCCTACAGTTGAGGAATAATGACCGGGCTCAATTTTTTGAGTGCTCTGGATGGCCTCCATCTTTGTGAGAGTATTTTTGTATCTGTTCCTAACAGCTGTTCAGTAGGTCCCTTCCCTAACCTTCTCATAGCCCTTGAGGTCTTTGTGACCTGGCCATATAGCCTATTGTGTGTACAAAAGTGCTGATCAGAGTAAAACAACCCATATTTCTCTTATCTCAGTAGCACTTCAATTTTTTTTTATTCCATTCCAGGATATATAATTTTTTTCTTTATTAAGATCAGCAATTTTTTTTATTCAGTTCTCAAACAATAAATTATGGATTTATTGGAGTGTATTTGGTTTGTCAAGGGCTATTTTAAGGGAAACTGTTAATGAATAAGTTCCCCTATGCATCATATTTTTATTTTATTTCAGCATCATTACTTTCTTGCCATGCTATGTACATACTGAATGTAAATAAAACGGCACATCATCATCCTCAAGCAGCCATGGAGGTCCAACCAGATGGTGCAATTTAGGATACCTAAGCATATCTGTCCTGAGCTATATCTTCATCTTACCACTAGACCAATTCTAATAATGTGCTGTTTGATATTGTCTGCCCACCACATTCTAGGTCTCCCCCTCTTTCCGAGGTCTTTAAACACACTGTTCATAATTTTTTGCCAATCTATTATTATCCATACAGACAACATGGCCAAACCAACTCAGTCTTTCTCTGCACAATATGCTGCTCAAAGAAGGTTGATGACTCCTTCTAACCTCATCATTACTTACAAAGTTGAACCACCTAATGCCCAATATACTGTGTAAGCATCTAGAATCAAAGGCATAAAGTTTCTTGTTATCATGCTTACAAAGGGTCCATGTTTTGCTACCATAACTTTACCCTAGAAAGAAACAAACTATTATATAGGCTAATTTTAGTCTTTAGGTGTTTAGGTGTATATACCTATTTCTCCACACTCTACACAGATTCTTAAAAGTCCCAACAGCAATCCCTATACATCTGTTAATCCTATGCCACACATCACCAGTATCTGTTACATAGCTCCCAAGACAAACTGACACCTGCTCAAGACTGTAATCATTCCGGATTCACAATCTTGCTGACCAATTTTCATCACTCTAATTTTCTTGCTTATTACTAAACCTAGTCTGCTACCAGTCTCGTCAACATCATTTGCCAAAAAGGCAATCATCAGTATAATCATCAGTATAATCTAAACCAGATATTTTCAGATCCCTAGACCATTTAAGCCCAAAATCTTCCCCTTGCAGTGAATAATCAGTAATTAAACTGAAGAGAAAAGGAGACAAAATGCACTCTTGTTGAACATCAGAAGTAAAGCTGAACCAATTGGTACAAGCCTTACCAACTCTTGCACACAATTCTTGTGTTATAGAGAGCTTTCATTATGTCCAGTGACTTCTCTGGTATGACATATGATCTCACAAACAGCAACAAATTACACTGGGCAACACATTTTCATAAAAGTCATGCTTCTGAGATAAAAGTAGCCATTTCTTAAATATTTCAAGGTGCTGAACATGAATATGACAATGAAAAGGCAAAATTGGCTACGATTTCTGAGAAATACACAATAGTTTCTTATATAATAGAGTAATACGTACATGTGACATGTATCAATAAAACTCTGCTTCTACTTCCGATGTTGCTCGTACAGCTGCTCAGGATCATTTCTGGCGAGTGTCCAACAGTAGTTAGCCAACATTGAAATGAACCAGTTTCCCTGTTATTATTTCTCCATCATTGCAATGACCTGGTGAAAACGTTCACCTGTTCTCATCATTAATCATGCTGCAGTTGGTGGGGAAGAAATCTAAGTTGGAATGGAGAAAGTGGATCTTTAAGGACATATTGCAGCCAAGTTTGTGATACAGAGACAGCATGTTCTTAACCAGTTTCTTGTAGTTGTCTGCTCTGACATTCCCGAGGAATTTAACTGACACCAGATGAAAAGTGTGCCAAGCTTTTTTCTCGTCACCTTGAAGCAGGTTGTCGAACATCTGGTCTCTGAACAGCTCCCGGATCTGAGGACCCACAAAAATTCCCTCTTTAATTTTCACTTCACTGAGTCGAGGAAATTTGTCGGCCAAGTACTTGAAAGTTGATGCAGTCCGGTCCGTGGCTTTTACAAAGTTTTTCATCACATCAAGTTTGATGTTTTGATGTGTAGTGATGGTAGCAGATTTTGTGCATTTCTGCCAGTGCCTGGTGTTCCACATTCTTCTCTTCAACCTTCACAGATTTCCTTTGAGGCCAGTTTCTCTTTGTGTAGTGCAAAGTCTTTGCTTGTCTATCCCATTAACATAAGAAACAGCAATATACAATCAATACTGTACAAGTACTTAGTATATATCCCAGCTGCAGACCCATCAACAGAGCCACTACCTTCAAGTCACAACAAAGATGCCAGCCATACTTGCTGTATTGAAGACAGTTCAACAGCTGTTTTAGGTTGTCATGGGTTTCTTTCATGTAGACAGCATGTCCGACTGGAATGGATGGACGTCGATTTTCATTATGCAGCAACACCGCCTTGAGACTGAATTTCGAGGAGTCTATGAATAGTCGCCATTCTTGAGGGCCATGTTTGATTCCAAGGGCATTCATCAGGCCATCTACATCGGAGCAGAGCACAAGGTCATCTTCCTTTCTGAAGTAAGGTGCAAACTGCTCATGACGAGTTCGAAACAAAGTCACTAGGACATTTTCCTTGAGAAAATTCCATTGTTTAAGTCTTGATCCAAGTAACTCTGCTTTGGCCTTGGACAGCTTCAGATCATGAACAAGATCATTCATTTCTTATTCGGTGAGAATGTGTGGCACATATGATGCACCATGGCAGACATATGGATCATCATTAGACACCGAAGGCTGCAGAGAACCCGATGTCGATTCGCTTCCCTCCTCATTGTCTGAATCGATGGAAAATTCTTTTGGAAGTTCGGGAACGGGAAGGCTTTTGCTGTGCAAAACTGGTCGGAGAGCAGATTGTACATTCGGTTACGCTATTGTCCACTATTTTTTTCTTATGATGCCTCCAGAAACAGGTGGAACCATGCAGAAGTAGCAGTCATTTGCATGATTGCTTGGCTCTCTCCAAACCATAGGAACAGCAAATGGCATCACCACTTTTTTGCCTTTCAGCCACTTTGGAAGATTTCTTGTATATGTGTCGGGCCCAGGCCTTGTCCTGATCCCTTTTCTGGCTTGCAAACATCTCTTCCCTGCAAATGTAATAAAATGTATCTGCACCATTAACACAGTTACGAGGCATCACTTCTGCTGGATCACTTGTGTTGTACTTATGACGCGGGTAAATGGGAGCCACTCAAAAGACTTGCTCACCCTACGAGACATCACTTACAACTAATGATTACATCATCTTTTGTTCATGATCATAAAGCTGTGATGTCATGACTCAACTACATTGCATCAGACAATGATGCAATACCTCGGGGGGTTGTGTGTATGGTGGGCTGATGCAATACCTCGGAGGGTTGTGTGTATGGTGGGCTGATGCAATACCTCGGGGGGGTTGTGTGTATGGTGGGCTGATGCAATATCTCGGGGGGTTGTGTGTATCGTGGGCTGATGCAATACAACGCAGACAATACAACCAGACGCATGTTGCAATCTGGAGTTTAAAATGCAGCATTGCGAAATGGTTACCTTTGTACTCAATGTGGACTGAGTCATTTATACTTGACCATTTCTCTCTCTCCTAAACAAGAGGCAATCGACAAATTTTATTGTCATTTTCGTGTTCAGCACCTCAAAATTAGTAAAGATTGGCTATTTTCATTTTAAAGCCTTTTTGTGTGTTGCCTAGTGTTATGACAGTCAACAGTGTCAAAATCCTTTTAGAAATCTACAAAGTTAGTAACCACAAGTTCAAGTTTTTTAGAAACTAAATATTTCTCAAGTATTGGCGTGTGAAAAAATCTGATCAGTACATCCCGTACCACTTCTGAATCCATACTGCTCATCACCCAATTGTCTATCAACCAGTTTCTTAATTCTATTAAGCACAATCATGCAAATAACTTTAACTGGAGTGGAAAGTAGTCTGATACCCCTATAGTTATCAAAGAGCTGCGATCACCTTTTTTAAAAATAGTGATAATAATAGCTCTTGTAAAATCCTTAAGAACAGTGGCTTTATCATAAAAGATATTCAAAATTTCAATCAACCATGTTGACAACACAAATGTTTCCAGCTTTAAGCATTTTAATGGTGATTTCACCCCTGGAGATTTATGCAGCTTTAATTTAGAGTTGGCCAAAGAGATTTCAGAATGTGATATAGGGCTAACATTGATGCCAGGGTTGGGTTGGGTTGTTTTACCTCTGAGCGGCACTTTTTTGCACACCATGGGTTAAATGGCCAGGTCACATGGACCCCGAAGGCTCAGAGAAGGTTGGGGGAGGGAACCCACTGGAACAGCTGTTGGGAGACAGATGGTAGCCTCCCGTCAAGGCCATCCAGCATGTTCTTTAACGTGCACAGGGTATGGCTCTCTCACACACGGGGCCACGGCTTAATGTCCCATCTGATGGACGGCGGCCTTTCCAAGCCCATCGGTGTCCCCTACTGACCGTGGGCGGGGCGGGGAATTTTGCAGAGATAAATCTCAATGCTGACTCAGCTGGGACTCGAACTTGGGAACTACAGATTACGAGCCTGGCACGCTACCGACTGAGCCACCCCCGCCCCAACATTGATGCCAGTAATGCATCAAACCTCAATATAAACCATGGGAATAGAACTAATCACATTGTTCAGAATATCCCACATAGCCATCACAGAATTCTCACCTTCAATGACCTTACCATTTTTATCCTTCAGTACGTGTGTACCTGTCTGTTTCTTCCCACACAAAGCATTAGCTATCTGGTACACCTCTCTGCTGTTTAGATGCTTCCTCTACTTTGTCAGTCAATCTATCAAGCCAAAGATTATTATCAGCTGTTAACTGATCTTTACATGTTTATTAAGCTCTTTGTAATGCTTTCTATTAGGACTAGTAGGGTGTTGATTAAGGATATTCTTGCAGTTCTTTCAAAATAAGCTCCAGTTCCTTATCCCTCAAATAATCTCCTCTTGCATTGTTGTATTGCTCCTTTTTATCCAAAAGAATGGTCCCATTCTTCATCAACTTCAGTAGTAAGACAACAAATGACTGTCAAAATGACTAAGTAACCTATTATGGTAAACTTTGGCTATAACCGGATCTTTCAGAGCTTCAGTGTTAAGGGTAACTTTTCAAACTTATTAGTTAGCAGCACAACACTTCTTAAGTTTAAGTTGCAAGACACTTTTAACAAGGTAATGGTCAGTCTGAACCCACAATCTCTCTACTCCTAATAGACTAATGACATTAATGAAAATTTTTCCTCTATATTTAACTAACATATTACTGACAGATGTATATCTGTGAAAACCTATTATTTCAGGTAATGGTCAGATCCAGTTTCAGCTCTACTGTATGACCTGGTATTCTTAACAACAGAACTAGACCATTTGCTATTAATTAATATATAATCTATCATATTCTAATGCAACCCATCTTATGAAACTCACGTGTATTTATGGCATTTGCAATATGCGTGTTTTTCCCGAAACATTTAAGTTTATTTACCCATAGGAGATGTTGCCCATTGCTATTGCAGCTATCAATACCAAAGGGACCTATCACCCCTCCCCAAAGGTCACTCAATAGTCTAGTTTAACATTTAGCTAACTTTAGCAGTGAAGCTGTACATGGGTAATATCTCCTTTCTCGACAGAAAAATATCCAGAAGTTGTCCATAAAAGTTATCTTTCTCATCCTTATCTGCTCCTCAGTATGGGCATAACAACGTATAACATTCAAGTCTTTAATGCTTGTCTGAAATTTAGCTTTAATTTTATTTTCTGAAATTAAGAAACCTTTCATTAATGCACTCGTATCCTGGAAAAGCATCACTAGTGTTATGCTGAGAAGCAAACCCTATGCCTTCTAGATGCTTTCCATCATCTCTCCCTGAAAAGAGAAATTTAAAGTTATTTTTAAGTATCTTCCCATCTGGTCTCTTGAATGCTGAGAATATCTAGGTCATAATGGTGGAATTCTTGTGTGAGGACATCAAGACAATAATCTCTGCAGTCATCACATTCCAAGAAACTGTGGAGAGAAAATGGTTAGTGGGATGTTTTAAGAAACAATGTTTATTGAGAAAGGAAGTGCCGTCTGTAATCGCAGGCATGAGGGCATATATTTGGACAAGCTCGAGTTTTGCAGATGAGTGGAACTTGAGCCCATGCCTCCCAGTTATTTGCAGGTTGAATTCCATGTTGACAAGTAATATGTGCATTTACTATTGATTGATTCATATATTTTGACTTTCGAATTTTTGGGCCCCTTAAACTTACTGTAGCTTAGGGCCTCAGAAGGTCAAAATCTGGCCCTGCATAGAAGCAAGGTTCAGGTACCTGCGATGGCTTTTGATCAGGATTAGTCACCAACTGGAAAAGCGTAACCTGTGAATCTATTTACTTAGTGCTGTCAACCAACCAAGAAACAGAAAGCACTGCAGAAGATTCTCCCTCAATGAATGCCCATCAGTGTAGCAAATTTAGGATTCATAATCAAGGTCAGAGCCATTATTCTATTCAAGTTACTTTTAAAAAACACCCAAGTGAATTAGAATTTGTATTATTCATTCTAGTTTAGAATTAAAATATAAAAAAAAAATATGAAATGTAAATTAAGGCAAAATTTAGATTTCAGTTGAGATAAATTAGATATATATTTATAGAAATGTTGGTGTTGCTGGCCCCTATGATAATACCCCTGGTAATAAGACAATAAAGCAAGACACTTTGATATTTGTAAAATCAGGCATAAACGTTTTGCTCAACTGGTTTTCAAAATGCCTGGACTTTTGCTGTTTGAGGTTTGAAATGAAGAGGTTTGGTGATTTAAAAGAAAATGTTAGTTTTTTTATTTTCATCTGGCAACTTTGACTTATTTTTTTAAATGTACTATTTAACAGTCATATTTTTTAGATATATAAATTTATTTTACAACTTTAGTAAATCAAACAGCCACTGCTTGCCATTGTTTTTTTGTCAGAGGATCACAGTATTAAACGCAGTGCATTTTGTGACTGTTGTAATTCCACCCAAACTGTTTTATAGTTGGCGTAGGATTACTTCAGCTAGTCTTTGGAATTATAGATGGGCCACTGAACTGGGTTTACAGTTATGCAGATTGTTATTTATGCCCTTTTTCATTTCTTCAGGTGTCACATATATTGCATATTTTAATATGTGAATTTCTACTGTATTTAGGTAATTTATGGAACTGAAAAATGGTAAAAATGTAATATGCATTTTTAAATTGTAAAATTTGCTTTTAAATGCTGTCATTAATTTTACAGTGAATTTTCACTATGAAATTTGAAATTAGCATTACAATATAAATTTGAAAGATGCTATAATTCAATATTTATTTCTGAGTGTACCATAATTAATTTATAGCATTATAATTATTAGGAAGTTGTATAATCCTATTTATAATCAAAGCTCGATCCATTTTGCACATTAGTGAACTATTGCATTTAATATTTTTTTAAAAATTGATTTGTATTTGAAACAGCTTATTCACTCATTTGTGTATTTTAGGTTTCATGTTACCCTGAACATAAGATTGTAGAATCACAGCAAAAAGTATTAAGATTAGAGAAAGAATTTAAAGCATTTGTCAGGAAAATAAGGGTGTTAAGCCCAGGAGGTTTAGATGTTGTTCCATGGACATGTCGGCCATATAAAAGTAAAAATCAAGGTAAATATGTACATGTATTCTTTTCGTTTTGTGTATGCTATCTGAACTACAAATGAAATTTTGGCAACTAATATGAAAATAATTAAGTGAATGAAAAAGTAAGAAATTATTTTTCTTAAATTCTGATATGTGATGAAATACAGTTCTGTATTGCAATAGAACATTTGAATGTATAAAACTAAAATCAGAATTTAAAAGTTAGCAAACAAAAGTTAAAATTCCTTGTTTTAAAAACCAAGAATCATAGTGAAATTCTGTGCTTTTTGTATTATCCTTTAACCTTTCCAGTGTCCAGCCTGAAAAACGTTTACATTCGGAGATTTTCTCCCTGTGCCCAGTGAAGAAAATTAGAACTTTTTTTGAAAAGTATCTAAGGAAAGGAAATATGGCATGTATTATGCCAAATTAATAAGCATTTAATTCTTAATTTTCTGAAAATAAATATTAAAAAAAAGACGATTAGTTTCTCATTTTAATAGGTTTTTTTTTAAAGTTATATGGTAAAAAAATGCATCTGGCAATGCAAATAAAAATTTAGCAAAAAAAAGGCAGACATTATAATGCATATGAATTAAAAGTCTATTTCTGAATAAGAAAAAAAATATTTACTTGAAACAAGAAAATTACTTCTTTCTTTTGGAATTTTTTTCCTTGCTACCATACTTTGAGAAAAGTAGACTTTTTGCCAACTGTGCTGTCATAAAAACAAGTCCATTTTAGATTTAAAAAAGGCTAACCAATCAACCAAAATAAGCCATGTTATATACCAAATTAAACAGAATTTAATTGCGAATTTTATGCAAATAAATAATTTAAACAAATTTATAAACATTGATTTTGATAAGATTTTTTTACATGATATAATGAAAACATAAATCGGATCCTGTAGTTGAGGCTTATTTTTGGAAAACACATCGAATAAAAACAGTTAAATTATATATTAATCAAAGGGAAATTTTTTCCCAAATAATATAATATTTACTTGAAACATGATATTTCATTCTTTTAATGATTCTGGCTGCTGATCAAAGGGACCTGGGTTCGAGCCCCGGATAAGGCATGGATGTATGTGCGTTTTTCTGCTGAGGTCCTGCCATCCTCTCAGATCTTCTACTATGGCATATAAACTGGCAGGCTCCTGTCAGACCTCTGTGGCAAGCAGCTGCTTGAGGGGGTATTTATTTTTATTTTTATTATATTTTAAAACTAGACCAATGTTATTCAAGGTGACTTGGATTGCTTGCTTTAACAGGATTTTCTGTCCTGTTCATGAAATAGAAAGACACTTTCTTGGCTTCCTTTTTTTATTAAACATTATGAATTTTTTCTTTGGGTGATCATATCAGATGGTATCAGCCTAATGCCATCACGGCTGCTTTTCAACTACTACCAATATGCTTCTAATTTTTTATGCCCTCCATTGGTACACTCTTTAAGCTATCCTTTAGGTGCTCAAGTAAAAAGAGGAACAATATTTACCAGTACTGGCAGTGAACTTTGATGAATGTCTGCTGGCACGGGTACAGCTTGCAGTTAGATATCATATCTTATTCTATCTTCAGTTGTTCATTGAAGATTGGCAGAGATGTTAGGGATGTTCTTATCATCACAGCAAATTGAAGTCATTTGTGATGCACTACATATTCTTGCCCAGTTGTTTAATGAACTTGACATGACCATCGGTACAGTTGTACCACTCACTGCAATAGTTGTATACCAGTCCTTAGGAGAATTGCTGTTATCTGTTTTTTTAACAGCCTCTAGATGTTATAAATCTCATACATAAATTCATCTCCCATTAAACTGGTGTGATGTTATGATATTCTGACACACACCCCAGAGTCTTATAAAAGTAACTTCTAAAAAATTAAAAGTTTAAAAAACAAGGCCCCCACTTATCAAGCTACACATTTTGTGAACCTCCCATTGTTTTGGCTTCCTCAGGCTCCCAATTACAGATGTTTTGTAGTTTAAATATGTGTCTCATTTACATCACCGGTTTACTGCTCATTGTGTTTGCACATTTGCTCATACAACAGGAGAGCCCACGCCACTGGAAGGGGTGGAATCTCCATGTTGCAGAGCCTATGTTGATTGGTATGAATTAGCATATTTTCAGTGTAAGAAAGTTGAAACTTAGTTTGTGGGGCTGCTAATGATCTGTATGTTAATTTTTCTATTTCCAAATTATTATCAATGATTGTTTGGGTTAATGCTGTGTTCAGATGTTTGTTTTTAATATCAGAATAGTGTTCCTGCATTCTTTGTTCAAATTTCTGATAGGTTTTCCCTATATAACTATTTTTTCCTTCTAATATGTTCAAGAGGTCTGGGATATCTATTTCATATACTCCTCCAGTGGGTTCTTTCTTATCCCTATTATTAATTAATAATTTTTAATAGTTTTATTCATGGTACTAGGTAACTGTGTGTCATATTTTTTTAAATATTGGTTAAAGTGTTAGATACATTTTTCATATAAGGAAAGCTATGTGCATATTTATTAGGTTTTTCCCCGGATTTGGTGCAAGTTGAATCTTTTTGAGATTGATATTAGTGGTTTTCTCCAGATGCTTTATATGGGGTGGGAGTGGCTCAGTCGCTAGCATGCCAGGCTCATAATCTGTAGTTCCCAGGTTCGAGTCCCAGCTGTGTCAGTGTTGAGATTTATCTCCATAAAACTCCCCGCCCTGCCCATGGTCGGTAGGGGACACTGGTGGGCTTGGAAAGGCTGCTGTCCATTGGATGGGACATTAAGCTGTGGCTCCATGTGCGGGAGAGTCATACCCTGTGCACGTTAAAGAACACGCTGGATGGTCTTGACGGGAGGCTACCATCTGTCTCCCAACAGCTGTTCCAGTGGGTCCCGCTCCAACCTTTTCTGAGCCTTCAGGGTCCATGTGGCCTGGCCATTTAGCACATAGTATGCAAAAAAGTGCCACTCAGAGGTAAAAAACCCAACCCAGATGCTTTATGATGCAGGGGGAAGTGGGGGGGGGGATCCAGCTTCATTACCTATTTGCTTTATGAAGTTTAACTCCTTAACATTATTATTTCAGTACAATACTGGAATGCTCTTATAAAATATGGTATAATTGAAGATTTTTTATATTTTAAAGGATGCACTGAATTAAACGGGATTATATTTGGTATGTAAGTTGGTTTTCAATGTACTTCTGTTTCACAAATATTATTTTTCTTCTTTATCAATATGTCTAAATATTGGTAGTTGGTTATCTACCTCGGATTCATACGTGAATTTTATGGAAGGTAAGACACTATTGAAAGTTTCAATTAATTCTTGTAATTGTTCTGTATTATGATTCCAGAAAATTAAGATATCATCAATATACCGAATATAAATGGTAGGTTTGTACTTAACTTTAGCAAGTGCTGTCATTTCAACATGCCTCATAACCACATCTGCCATGAGTCCAGGCAGTGGTGAACTCATTGGGATGCCTTCTGTCTGAACCCATGACTGCTGGTTAACAGTGAATCAATTTGAAGTGGTGGCCAGTTCCAATTTAGTGGGAGATGAATTTATGTAGAGATTCATAACATCTAGAGACTGTTAAGGAAACGGATAACAGCAATTCTCCTAAGGACTGTTATTCAGCTATTGCAGTGAGCTGTACAACTGTACCGATGGTCACGTCAAGTTCATTAAACAACTGGGCAAGAATATGTAGTGCATCACAAATGACTTCAATCTGCTGTGATGATAAGAACATCCATAACATCTTTGCCAATCTTCAATGAACAACTGAAGATAGAATAAGATATGATAACTAACTGCAAGCTGTACCTGTGCCAGCCGACATTCATCAAAGTTCATTGCCAGTACTGGTAAATATTATTCCTCTTTTTATTTGAGCAACTATAAAAGGATAGCTTAAAGAGTGTATGAATGGAGGGTATAAAAAATTAGAAGCATATTGGTAGTAGTTGAAAAGCAGCTGTGATGGCGTTAAGCTGATATGGTAGCATATGAGATATGTTGAGCACTCCTTTGGACTTATAATGTGTTAATATACAACTATTAATTATAGTTATTAAATTTTATCAAATTAGCTGTAAGTTTTAATTTGTAGAAATAATACCTTTTTTTTTCTTGCAGACATTTTTGCTGATGAGAGGAAGTTTCAGCATGCTAGTGGAGTAAAAATCACTAGGTAGCAGCAGTTCGGTGCTTTGCCGGTATCACTATCACTTAGACATAATCCCTTCTCAGTAGTGAAAGTGCAGAGCAGTGAGCCATTTTCCACATGATGGTCACAAGCTTCAGATGAGCAATGCTGCGCATTGAAGTGACGAGTTAGTCTTGTGCAGTGGGGAGGAGGGGTGTGGCTGGTTAACCATTGGTGGTGGATGGTGGCGGTAGGAAGTCACGTAGCAAGATGCACCAAGCTGCAGGAGGAAGGGATATGTTAAAGTTGCAACATCTGCCACAGAAAGAGAAAATTTAGAGGGTTTCATGAAAAGTAACTTGAGTTTTGGAGTGGGGGGAGGAGACAATGAATGCAGAGTTGAACTGGGGAATTACCTTGCCATCAAGGATGATTTTAGCAAGGGCAGTTCGTGGAATTTTGTTTCTAATGTCCTGTTTATGCTCATTTATCCTTCGTTTTACGGTGCGTGTAGTGCAGCCGATATCGGTGTGCAAAATGGGGTTAGGGGAATGAAGTAGATTCCACCTTTGTTAGCTTGGTTAATGGGACCTCTGTCATACTTAAGAATTTTAAATAGATTTGGTGGTGTTTTGAATTAAACTTTTAGGTTAATTGGTTTTAGGAGGTTGCTAACAAGGGGTGCAATATTGAGAAGGTAATGGAGGGGGTGAAGTTATGCTGTGGTTGGAGGGGTGGTGGAGGGTGATTGTGAAATTTATGCTTAGCTTTGTGAAGAATTCTGTTGATAAAGGTATTAGTATAACCAGCATTGCACCCGGTGACAAAGATAAAGCTGATTTCGTTTTGCAGGTTGGTTGGGGAATCACAGGCACACAAAGTGCGATAAAATGTGGAGTAGAAAAAGGCACTTTTAAATTGCGTGGGAACAAAGGCATCAAAGGGAATAAGGGTGGGGGAAAAACCAGGTTTGTGGAAAATGCTGGTGGTTAGAGTGCCTTGGTTGGTTCGCCAAATATTAAGGTCCAGAAATGGGAGGGTTCTGTCTACTTCACTCTCTTGTGTGAATGAAATGGTAGGGTAAAATGAATTGAATTCTTGGAAGAATTTGGCGAGTTCCTGCTCTGAGTGTTCCAAAATAAAAAACATATCATCTGCAAATCTTGCCCAAAAGAGAGGTTTGCATGCTCGATGATTGATCATGTGCTTTTCAAGGTTACACAGAACAATGTCAGTGAGCAGGCCTGAAAGAGGAGATCCCATGGGACATCTGCTGAGCTGTGTATAAAAGGGTTGAATTTGATTCCAAGTTTTTTAAGAATTAAGTTTAATAGCAAAACCGTCCCTGAGCAAAGAATCATCCACACTGCTGAAATGAAATTACTGCAATCATCCAACCTTGTGTCCTGTAAATTTACATCTGAAGAAGCCAACCTCCTAGAATTCGGACCCAAATTTATTTTCTCACCACAGAAATGCCACACCCAAGAGATCATCACAAAACTGGAAGATATAGTCAGTCGGGTACCTGAGCTTGAGAGAGATAAGCTCTGATTTCAGCTATTTAGACCACTCCATCAAACATTATCAGATCTCTTTAAGATGCCAGCACAAACCAGGCATCCAAGCTCCTTATTAATATTAAAAATGATCCCTCGATCCGAATACTTTCTGCTGAAAAATCTGCACAACTTGTTATCCTTGATACCCCAATCTTTGAGGCAAAAATGGAACAAACCGTAGCTTAATTAAATGTTAAAGAGCTGCAGAGAGATCCCACCTGCAATCTTTCCCAAAAAGTCAGAGTATTCAAGTACAATACCTTTATTCCAGACAATCTATGAAAATTTGCTTTTACACCCCTTTATCCATGGCTTCCATCCATTTCTGTTAAAATCAAAACACATAAACCCTCACAACCCTTATATCGAAATATTGCGCACCTACATTCAACCTCGAAAAAGGGTTATTAAAATTTTTTCAATCCTTTTCCTGTCCAGACTACAGAACTTCCTCCTCAACCACAGACTTTCTCACAAAAAATCCGAAAATTAAAAGACATCCTCAATCATGCAAAACTGCTTTTCTTTGACGTTGCCCTCCTTGTACCCTAACACTCCAGTTGACCAAGCAAAAACAATTTTGATCCAAACACTGATTAACTCTGGAAATCTTAATCAAGTCCAAACTAACAAAATTTCCAAATTGCTCGACCTGTTCATTGATAATAATTTTTTTAAATGCAATTCAAACCTTTATAAGCAGCTCACTGGATGCCCCATGGGATCTCCTCTTTCACTCCTGCTGGCCGACGTTGTTTTGCGTAACCTTGAAAAGCATGTGATCGATCAGCAAGCATGCAAACCTCTCTTTTGGGCCAGATTTGCAGATGATGTGTTTCTTATTTTGGAACACTCAGAGCAGGAACTCGCCAAATTCTGCCAAGAGTTCAATTCATTTTACCCTACCATTTCATTCACACAAGAGAGTGAGGTAGACAGAACCCTCCCATTTCTGGACCTTAATATTTGGCAAACCAACCAAGGCACTCTAACCACCAGCATTTTCCACAAACCTGGTTTTTCCCCCATTCTTATTTCTTTTGATGTCTTTGTTCCCACACAATTTAAAAGTGCCTTTTTCTACTCCACATTTTATCGCACTTTGTGTGCCTGTGATTCCCCAACCAACCTGCAAAACGAAATCAGCTTTATCTTTGTCACTGGGTGCAATGCTGGTTATACTAATACCTTTATCAACAGAATTCTTCACAAAGCTAAGCATAAATTTCACAATCACCCTCCACCACCCCTCCAACCACAGCATAACTTCACCCCTCCATTACCTTCTCCAATATTGCACCCCTTGTTAGCAACCTCCTAAAACCATTTAACCTAAAATTTCAATTCAAAACACCGCGAAATCTATTTAAAATTCTTAAATACGACAGAGGTCCCATTAACCAAGCTGACAAAGGCGGAATCTACTTCATTCCCCTAACCCCATTTTGCACATGGATATCGGCTGCACTACATGCACCATAAAATGAAGGATAGATGAGCATAAACAGGACATTAGAAACAAAATTCCACGAACTGCCCTTGCTAAAATCATCCTTGATGGCAAGGTAGTTCCCCAGTTCAACTCTGCATTCATTGTCTCCTCCCCCACTCCAAAACTCAAGTTACTTTTCATGAAACCCTCTAAATTTTCTTTCTGTGGCAGATGTTGCAACTTTAACATATCCCTTCCTCCTGCAGCTTGGTGCATCTTGCTACGTGACTTCCTACCGCCACCATCCACCACCAATGGTTAACCAGCTACACCCCTCCTCCCCACTGCACAAGACTAACTCGTCACTTCAATGTGCAGCATTGCTCCTCTGAAGCTTGTGACCATCATGTAGAAAACGGCTCACTGCTCTGCACTTTCACTACTGAGAAGGGACTACGTCTAAGTGATAGTGATACTAGCAAAGCACCGAACTGCTGCTACCTAGTGACTTTTACTCCACTAGCATGCTGAAACTTCCTCTTGTGAGCGAAAATGTCTGGAAGATAAAAAGTTATTATTTTTGCTTAACCTAACCTGTCACCTACAATCCACCCATACAAGGAACTATTACGCCGCTCTGATGACTTCTGAGTACAGTCAAAAGCACTCGACCCCCTGTAAATAGCACATTGCAACACTTGCGTAAATAAATCTAACTAGAATAAAAGCGTTATCCATTCTTATGTGTGAATAATGATGCCGTGAAATCATTATCTATTACCTCTTCTTGTTCTCTACCATTGAAAAATTTTTGCAGATACCAAGCTAAATGAAAAAAATGATAATTGATTTTTTTTGGGTGGGGGGGAGGGTAATTATTATCACAGTTACTAGTTGCCTACAGGTCATCATGTTTTTTTTCATCGTACATATCTATATCCTAGTTTAAAAATAAAGTAGCTATTTGATTCTTCCAAGAGTTATCAATCCTGAATTTTGACCCACCTATGAGAAATCGAATGAATAGGGTAGCTAGTACTTATGCATCCTGCAAATTGAAAAGTTTTATTGCAGCTTGTTGCAAATATAGGTTTAAATCATAGATATAATTTTAAATGAGTTGTGTTGCTTAATGGAAATGTCATCTGTTTGCTTTTATACTTTATGCCCCTTAAATGAAAACAAATTTTAGAAAATATGTAAACAGTATCCTGTCTTTTTTCATATTTCTTTTATCAAAGTACTTCTTGCCTTAATGATTGAAATTATATCCATATATGAATTATATCTTCTATGGAAAATGGCTACCTTGGGGAAAATTTGAATATTGCAAAAATAATGGTAACCTTTGCAGTGCAATTGTTCCCTTCTCTGTTTGTATTGGTAAACAGTTTCACTTTTCCTTGTGCAAATTTTAGCATTTGCAGATTCAATTTGTAAACAGCAAAAACTCATTGTAAACAGCAATGTTTTTAAATTAAAGAAATAGAACAAATTACTTGAATCCAGATTGAGAGTACTAAACTGGGGCCAAGATTTTCTACCTTTATTCATAAAATTTCATAGTAAACTAGACAAAAGATAATTACATTTTTATGCAGGCCAAATAGCTTTGCAATTTTGGGCCACTTTAGTGGCCAGAGATAGAAAAAATAACACAGAATTTCCTTTATATATTTAGTGTGTTTTTTCACATTTCTTTTGTGAAGACAAATGTGTACATTTGTTTCATTTCTTATGTGTTTCACATATTTTCCACAGACCACAAATCTTTTGTTCTCTGGCTGAATTTTGCCCATGGACTGCCATTTGAGTAGCCATGCATTATATCTTTTATCAAAGTTTAGCAGTCCATTGTGAAATATACTAGTTTTCTTAAACACTCTTGTAATTTGTTATAATGTTATTTTCGAAGTTATGGCTTTTATTTTCGTTTTTCTGGAATTTTTAATATGAAAGCATGATTTCTATCTTGCTGTACATATGTGACATTTGTTGCAAATTTATATTTAGTTTAAAACATGAAACTATGAGTATTACATTAATGAAAAGAAAGATGAAAAAAAAATATATATAAAGTATGAAAAGAAATGCTTAACCATAAATTGTATTTAAATGTGTTTTTACATTTCTTTTAAAGGTAATATTTCTAAATTTTGTTTTGTATGTGTTTTTTTTTCTGACTCGCATTGTCTGTGGTTGAGGGACTTCATGTTTACATTATGTCGTGTTTTGAGGTTAAAAGTGAGATATCACCCAATTTCAGGTTCACAAAAGGTAAAAATAATAACCAGGGATGATTGTGGTATTTGGCCAATGAGAGCAAAAACAAAATTTTGCACAAGGTGAGAGGAGGGGGGAGGGGGAAATTGAGGCAAAAAACATTATTTTCAGTTGAAAGATTATGTTTTTATTAATTAGCATATGAAAACATTTTTAAAATTCTACAGGGGTTGAGGGGGAGACAGGTAACCAATTTGCTATCTCTTGGCTGGAGCAAGATTGAAGGTTCTGGTTGGCCCAAGGGAGTTTTTTTTAATAAAATGGCCCATATTATAAAATGTTATTTATTTGAATATTTTTACATACATTTTAAAAATCTTCCATATATTTTATTTCTATTTGCTAAAATATCGATTATTTGCTCATCAGGAATATTCTTACAGAAAAAATTAAAGAAATCAGTCAATAACTGTGTTATTATTAATCCATGTGAAAATGTAATAGTTTAAAATATTATTCCACTATAATATAAAAAAAATAAATAATAAATACCCCCTCAAGCAGCTGCTTGCTACAGAGGTCTGTACAGGAGCCTGTCAGTTTATATGCCATAGTAGAAGGTCTGTGAGGATGGCAGGACCTCAGCAGAAAAATGACACATACAACCTTGCCTTACCTGGGGCTCGAACCCAGTTCCTTCAGATCAGTAGCCAAGCGCGCTAACCACTCGGCCACGGGACATAGGCTGTGGACTTAATTTGGTTTACAGTAATAGTTTTGAAATTATGCTTTTTGTGAAACAGGAAACAGAAATTTTTCAGCCAGTGAATAGGTGGCCCGCTACCCCATTGGCCCACTCAGGATTTCCTCAATACCTAGATAGGTCAATCCGCCCATCTATTGGTGATATCCAGTTAAACAACTGTAGCTTATACTATTGTTTGGAAGTTGAAAAGTGAATGCTCAAAAACAACCTGATATTTGATGAATTTGAACTGAACAACCAATTATTGCCATTGTATTATCTGATTGAGACAAGGTGAAGAACTGCCATTGTAAGATGAAGAAAAACTCAAACTGAGCATTTTTGATACCATTGAGGTTTGAAGATTTTGAAGACTTGATTTTCAAAGATATTGTTAATAATAAAAAAAATAAAATAAATACCCCCTCAAGCAGCTGCTTGCCACAGAGGTCTGACAGGAGCCTGTCAGTTTATATGCCAAAGTAGAAGATCTGAGAGGATGGCAGGACCTCAGCAGAAAAACGACACAAACAGCCATGCCTTACCCAGGGCTCGAACCCAGGTCCCTTAGATCAGTAGCCAAGCGCGCTAACCACTCGGCCATGGGATGGCTGTATTGTTAATACCATCACAATAAAACTGCCATGTTCATATGATGTATAACAAATGGTATTGAATACAAATTTCTAATGAAGGTGAATGTTCATGAAGACTCAGTCCATAAATGTAATCTTGACTCATTGCTAAAAGGAGTTTGACTTCAATTGTTTGATTCTGGTGTTGACACCAACTATAGGAGTGGCTCAATGTTTAGGGAACACTAATAAATTACTTATATGTATATTGACCTAATAATTGATAAGCACATGAAATCTTGTCTCAGTCCACCCTGATATTGATCTCATGCAAATAGGTGCTTGAAATAAGTTGATGAACTGTCATTTTTGTAATAAGTAGCAATTACAATTTGATGCCAATCATCTTGGGACATTCTGCATGCTTCAGATTCTGCTGCATCATCGGTGATTAGAGCTTAATTCTTTTTGTTTTGAAAACCATTTGTGGAAAAAAATATTTATTGTGTTGTGTTGAGGGCCCCTGGCATTCTTTTTACTCTAGTCATTTCAGCTTTACATTTCTATCTATCCTCTTATTGCTTTCACTTGACATTTGCTGGTTTGTGTTTTTGTCAAAACAGCTATTCCATGAGAAACTTAATGATTTATGTGTCAAATGATAGCTTGTACAGCGGTAAGTATCATAGGCTATAAAAACTGACCCCCATTCTTTCTTCCCCCCTAAAAAAGGGGAAATATGAAACCATTCTGCTATATCTCCAGAACATGAGTGCCAAAAGTAACAAGTCATATGTCAAATGAAAGCTTGTGACATGGGGTATGTCGTAAGCTATAAAAAATTTACCTCCCCATGCATTCTTCTCCCCTAAAAACGGGGAAATGTGAAAACGATTCTCTCTATATTTTTGGAATATGTGCGGAAAATAACAAGCTATTTGTCAGAAGAAAGCTTCTGACGTGGGGAGTGCTATAGGTTATAAAAAATTGATCCCCATGTTTTATTTCCCCCTAAAAAAGAGAAAAATGTGAAAATGATTGTTCTGCTATATCTCCAGAATATGAGTGCCAAAAGTAACATGCTATACATCAAATGAAAGCTTGTTATGTGGGGAGTGTTGTGGGTAATAAAAATATTCTCCCCTTGTTTTCTTCCCCCTAAAAATGTGAAAGCCATTCTTCTTCTATATATCTTGCAAATGCAAGGTTCTACAATTATGAGTTAAGTGTCAAGTGGAAGCTCATTTAATGACCATTGTAATCTGTTTTGAATTCCCTCTACTATTCTCCCCCTGATAAAGGGGGGATTTTTCTTGGGGGTTGACTTTAATTAGCTATATCTCAAATTAAAACTTGTGAGGTAAACCATGACATTGGAGACATCAAACACGACTCCAAAGGGGAGGGAAACTGTGGTCGATGTTTATGAGTCATATATTAAATGAAAGTTTCTGAAGGTAGGTGTTTTAATGACTAGAGAAAAAAAATAAATTGAAAAAAAAAACCTATCTTCCTGTAGGTGCCCTAAAAAGTGGAAAATAAATCTAATGCATATTAATGGTGCAATCAGTCACTGAGTTCGCATTAAGTTCAAAGGAAGATAGGGCGCTGATTTACTAACTCAACAAGATTGCTGGTGCCCTATATATCTTTGAAGTGAATGCTAACTCAGTGACTGATTGTACCATGATGTGCTTTAGGTTTATTTTCCACTTTTTAGGGTGTATATAGGAAGGTAAATAGTTTTTAATTTTTCAAATTTATTTATATTTAAAATATTTTTATGTAATGACTAAATATATTAATGCTCCATTCTGAAGGAATGAAGCTGTGAAACATGAATGTGTTGCAGTTGTTAGTACTTATAGTTGTTCTATATAGTTCCAAATTTATATATAATCCAATGATATTTCATATATGTCGTTTTCAGATCTTGTACAATTGCCCAATAAGAAGGTCAGATCATTTGTTCCTATTGCAACACCTCTACTTGAAACAGTTCATATTATGGAAGAAAACAGTTATATAGTGAATACTGTCCCTGTCTCTATGGATAAACCATTAGAATTTAATATTGAAAATGCTAAGGGAAAGTGTGTGGAAAAATTCTGTAAAGGATTAAAACATCAAGAGGCTAACAATTTATCTATCCCTAATACCACCACCTCCACAGATCCAAGGAATGTTAATAATACATCTCTGGAACTGCCATGTAGTTTAGTGCAACATAGCATTTATTCTTTAGAAAATAATGAACAAGAAAATGCTTCAGCAATACTTGAGAAAGAAACATCCTGTAAACTTAATTCACATGAAACTATCTCAGAAGGATCCAACACACAGAAAGCAGTTATTTGCCACAACAAGAAAGAGATTGCTTGTAGAACTAAAAATGATCATTTATTAAATGCAATAAGTGAAGAGTATTATAATTCACAGTCACTTCTGTATTCTAATAAGCCAGTTGGTAGTATTCTTGGGCTTGATTATGACTCAACTTCAGGAAGTGACTAAATTTTTTTATTTATGTATATACGTGAAAAGATTAATAATAAAAAGGCTTATTTTATGTAAATGGAAAAGAAATGTGTGTGCTGGACTTGGAAGTGGAAAATACACCTGCTAATCTCAGAATATATTTCAGCTCTATTAATCTTGGTGTCTTGAGAGTTGTGTGTGTGCTGAAAACTCTGAAATGAAGAAAAATGTAAGATGTGAAACATCTGAACATAAAATTCAGGATACTGTAATATTTTTCTTCAGCCAAATTTATTCATGTCTACGTAGACAAATTTAATAAGACTTCTTTCTGCATAAAACAGGACATATGGAGCTTCAGTTTAAAATATTTCATAATACAACAATAAAGCCCAAGAAATTAAGCAGAAATTGCTGCTATCAATGTAAACCTGTTCATCAAATTTCAGGTTTCAACGGTTAGATAACATTTTTCATTTAAAATCATACCATTTTGAAATTTTAGCACATTCTAATGATTTATTAGTAGCTATGTGACCCAAAGAGGTTTTTATCCCTAAAAACAAAATATTTGAATGTATACAGATAAATGACAGGGAAAACAACTTATTAAGAGATTAAGTGAACATTGTTAGCATCCTTTACTGGTACATAGGGAGAAGCAGTTGTCAGAAATTCTGAAGTTTAAGAAGATAAATCAGCAGAGGCCATTGACTAAAATCTCGAGATGAAATCTTATCGAGTGAGGCTTCTGATAAGATTTTTGGATCTCCTTAAAAATACATTTTCATAACATATTTAATTTTTAACATCTTCCTGACTTGCTACAGATAAATTATTCTTGTCCTGTTTCTCAAAATCATATCCAAGATGTGTACTGTAGACATGGAATTCATGAAATAATAAGCTGAAAAAATAAGGTTTTGCCTTGAGTGGGATTCGAACCTACGTCTCCTGGAAATATGCCAGTTATGCTAATCACTAAACCATCATTGGCTAATGTTTTCTTCAGCTGATGTGAACTTATAAACTTCCCGTTTTATTACGTTACATATTATTACTCGCTGTGTTCACTCGTAATGATTTATAGCAAATACTTTTGTAAGGGAAATATAGAATGAAATGTGTGTGGGAGATTCAGAACTCTTCAGAAGCCTTATTGGATAAGACTGCACCTTGTGACAATTTTAGTCAGTGGCCTCTGCTAATTTTGTCACTTTCAAGCTTCAGAATTTCTGACATTGCTTGCACCTGTGTATCAGTAAAGGACACTAACACAGTGTTCCGCTATCTATGAACTATCTATATACACAGTGTGTCTTTGAAATTCGATTAATGTGCAGTATTGTACCACAAAATACTTTTTGAATAATCGTTTTGAGTTTGTTTAAATTTTTGAAATAGTACCACTGTTTTCATTTTACATAACAGGCATGGATTCTTAGAATTTGTTTAATCATATAACTGTAAACTGTGTTATAAAAGAAAAATTCTGTGGCAGCAACAAAATATAAGAAAACTGGGGGGGGGGGATCTTTTGCAACCCTAAGGATGCTCATAATTTTATCATAAAGATGCAACTACACTCACTACTCACTAAATTATGACCACCTCCTTCAATGTTATATAAATGGATGCTAACTTTGAAACTATAGCTTCTAAGCGTTTTATGAGAAAATGTTACAAGATAAAGATCTCAATCAAATGTATCAAGATCTCGATTTTCAGTAATGTTCATTGTACTTAAAGAGTTATGGACTTTGAATATTTAACAGCAACAAGGCAAGGACACAACTGAAAGGATCTTCTTGTTCAGAAATTAATTAACAATAACTTAAAATTCTCTGTCATTGAGCAATAAAATTTTAAAGTTTATATTCCAAACTATTTGAATGCTAAAAGTTTGTAGGAGAAATCTCTGAAACTTTTTGGAACAAGGGCAGCGCTCCATCTTCAGTGAAGTGACACTATGTGGTGAAATGGTGTGAAATAATACTTATTCAAATTATAATTAACTTCCGAGTTAAACTGCAACGTTAGGTATTGCTGTTAAATATTCCAAATTCCATAATTCTAAATACTAGGAGAATATTGTTGAAAATCGTGATTTGGGTATATTTGCGGTCTTTATTTTCCGTCCCTTGTATCGCAAAACTCCTTTTTAAAAGTTATACCTCTTCGAAGTTGGCTTCCACTGACATGAAGGGAAGTGGACATAATTTAGCGAGCTCTGAGTGTATACACTGCGTTATGGCACATTTACCTCTATATACACTGCTCACAAAAATTAGGGGATATTTCAAAATGAATATGAAGCGATAAAAAAAGAAGCATTTGTTTTTTTTAATTAAACAAGAACATTAGAAAAGCAAACAAGTCAAAGAAAGTTGTTCGATTATGCAAATATGAGATGCAAAACCAACTTTTATTTAATTGGTAAAAATGCACTATACAAAAGGCTGAAAGTACTGGAGTATCTGCACGTTCCCTGATCTTGAAAGTTCACATCCTGCATTTTCCCAGCCCTTGAAATGCCCCTGCAACACGATTTGCCCGAATGTGAAGCCTGGAGAGCCATAGGGCGTCTTGAAGCTGGTCAAACACAGAGACAGTGGCAACAGCACTTGGAACATCCCAAAGCGTGATTAGCAGACTGTGGAATCACTTTCAAGAGACTTGCACAGTACGTAGAAGACGAGGGCAGGGTCGCCCATCTGCCACAACAGCAAGAGGTGACCGCTACTTGACCTTATTGGCAAGAAGGAACAGGCGCAGCAATGCAATAGAGCTGCTGGGACAGTTTCTTGCTGCCACTAGATGACTAGACGGATATGCACCCAGACCATACGAAATCGACTCCTTCGTGTTGGACTACTGCATGCCCGGTGACCAAAGGTATGCATTCCGTTATCTGCTGAACACCGTAGAACCCGTAGGTGGGCTGATGAGCATAGTCATTGAACCCGTGATGAGTGGTCAACTGTCCTCTGATGAGTCACGGTTCAGTCTGCAGCCTGACAATCATCGTGTCCTGATCTGGCGTGAACGAGGAACACGGGAGAATCCATGTTTCATGCGAGAAAGGGACTCCTTCGGTGGTGGTGGAATCATGATGTGAGCTGGCATCAGCATTGGTGGTTGTACCGACCTCCACATCATCAGAAACGGATCGCTGACTGCTGTCAGATATCGAGATGAGGTCTGCACCCTATAGTGGTACCCTATGCTGGAGCAGTTGGAAACAACTTTCTTTTCATGGACGATAATGCAAGGCCCCACCATGCGCATCTCGTCAACAACATGCTTCAGGAGGCAGGAATCGAACGCATGGACTGGCCTTCACGTTCTCCAGACCTGAATCCCATTGAACATGCTTGGGATGCACTGGGAAGACGTCTGGCAAACCGTCCAATGCCTCCCACAACACTTCTTGAGCTGGAAGTTGCCCTGGAGCAAGAGTGGCAGAGGATCCTACAAGAACTGCTGGACATTCTGATCCTGTCCATGCCCCATCGCTGTCAGTGTGTTTTGGCAGTCTTGGGTGACCATACACCCTACTGAACAGTCAATGTGTGGCACTCTCGGCCAGTTTGACATACTTCTGTTCACCCCCACCAATATGTCACTTGCTACTCAATCACGACAATTGAGTTTGCATCTCATTTGCGTAATCGAACAACTTTCTTTGACTTGTCGTTTGCTTTTCTGATGTTCTTGTTTAATAAAAAAAATTCAAATGTTTCTTTTTTTTTTATCGCTTCATATTCATTTTGAAATATCCCCTAATTTTTGTGAGCAGTGTATATATAAACAATGGGAATGCGTCTGGCTTTGTGGGCCTTAGCTGTGCATGACACTTTCTGAAAACTGGTGACTACTATTTAATAATGGCTGTTATGCTTTACGCTTTTCTATCAGTTTAAACCAAGCAGAATATTGCTTTTTTTCATGTAGCATCACCTACATGTGAGAACTGCCTCCCATTCAGTCTGAGGGGTAAGGTATGGGGGATTGACTCGGTACTGTGCCAGGCTCATAATCTGCAGTTCCCAGATTCAAGTTCCAGCTGGGCCAGGGATGAGATATATCTCCACAGTCAGTAGGAAACACTGATGGGCTTGAAAAGACGTTAAGCTGTGTGTGTGTGTGTGGGGGGGGGGGGGGATGTCGGATGGGAGGTTAAGCTGTGGCTGTGTGCGGGAGAGCTATACGCTGTGCATGGTGAATGTGCTAGATGGCCTCAAGAAGAGGCTTCAATCTGTCTCCCAACGGCTGTCCAATGCCCCCTTCCCCAACCTTTGAGTCTTCGGGGTCCTTGTGACTTGGCCATTTAGCCCATTGTGTGCAAAAATAAAAATCTCAGTGGTAAAACAACTCAACCTATACCCTTGGCACGTTAAAAACATGCTAGATGACGAAAGGGTGGCTTCCATCCGTCTCCTGGCAGCTGCCCAGTTGACCACTTTCCCAACTCAGCCCTTGGAGTCTTTTTGATGTGGCTATTTAGCACATTATGTGCACAAAAGAGCCAAAGGTAAAATAACCTAACTTTTTAACTGTTCAAAAAATTTTAAGTTTCTTTCATCATGAAATTTGTGTCACTTGATTAGTCGCTCATTCCTTCAGATCTCCTTAGATGATTTATGGAGGGTGTTCAAAAAGTTCTTGACACGTTTCTGTAGATTTGCACTCGTTCCTCTGTAGTTAACGAGCTATGACTTGTTTGAAAGCTTGTCTAAACTTGTCATTTGGTATTGAAAACAAAGGCCGTATCACCATTTCTCTCTTTGCTGGAGGTGTGTAAATTTCGGTCTGCTAAATCTGTGCATTGTTGCATTGTTGCTGTGGAGCTTAGTAAAGATGGAGAAATGATTTTACATTTTCACAAGGATGCAGCTTGGGGACGATTCGAAAAAATTCATGCTGATTTACCACAAGTATATGGGGATTATACCTGTCCATATGGCACTTATGGGATGGATGCACAAATTCAGAGAACGTGAATGAGAGAACCATCATTGCTGTTCCTGTACTCGTTAAGAAAAACCCATACAGCAACCTTCAGGTAATAAGTTTAGATGTCGGTGTATCGTTTGGCAGTGTGTAAATAATTATTCATGAACATTTAAAGTTCCGAAAGATCTGTTCCAAATGGATACCCCACAAACTGACAATAGCAATAGGGTAGAGTCGACTCGTGCAAGGAGATGTTGACAGTGTTTGAATTTAATTTCTCCAACGGTTAACAGACATTGTCACAGGAAATGAGACATGATTTTATTACAACTCCTAGAAAGATCTAGAATTATGGGTTGGAGAAAATGAAATGGGTCCCCAAATCCTCCGACAAGACTTTCGCTGAAGGAAGATGGTCACAATCTTTTCAGTTCCCAAGGAATTGTAGCCATGGATATCTCACCTGAAAAAATGGCTATAAGTAGCCAATACTACATCAATATCGTTTTTAGGCCAAAACATTTTAGACCTAAAATAGTTAAGGAGATGAATGAGCAGTGTCCAATAACAGCTGTGCCAAGACCATGCAAAATCCGTTCATTAGTTCATTGTGGAGTATTCCACAACAGGAGTATCACTAAGCGTTCTAGAATTGGCATAGATGTGTGCAGCTTTGCATAGATACTGGAGGGGAGTACTTTGAAGGGGAGTAGAAGTTTCGTTTAGGTAAGTGCAATGGGTTTTGTTCTGCAGATGCCATATCAAGAACTTTTTGAATGCCCCTCTTAGCATTGCGTAAAAATTAAAGAGGAAAAAAAATCCTGCCCATTCAAAGTTATAGCATTCAAAGAATCGTTAACTTTTTAATATCCTTTATTGTCGGTTATAAGGAAACGTGGAATGATTCTGTATGGCTCTGAAAGCGATTGTGACAGGTTCATCGCTGGAAAAAGTTCACAACAAGGCACTAAATGCAGTTGCGTCCTATTAATAGAAACATATCTTGAGGAATTGATCTATTCCTCGGTCGTTTAACCGAATGATGAACATGCGGCTTTCGGATTCTTCATGCAAAGAACGATCATTTCTTGACCACCAGCTGGTTTCAGATTTGAAGACAGTTCCTGATGTCACTCGCATCAGAGACAAGTGATGGAGCGAAGAATTCTTTCGTCACATTCCTCGAGAAGGACTTCTTGAATCTTTTGCTAGGTCCATCGTCCATTCCGTTGGAGGGCGCTGCTGCTGTCTGTCAAAGTGGAATTGTCGTCTCCGTCGACTCCTGCGTACAGACGAGATCTCATTGGCCATTTCTATTAAAGAGAAAAAAAAATGATCTTATCCGGGAATTAAAATCAGGTGTATTTATTTTTTATAAGAAAAAGCGAGGAAAAGTTTTAACAATATTTTAACCTGCTTTTATCCTTCTCAAAGAGGATAGAAATGACAACTGATAATGCTGCATGCAACTATTTGATTTTCTGTAAGGGTGTGGCTCAGTCGGTAACATTTCAGGACCATAATCCGGAAGTTCGAATTCCAACTTAAGCATCGAAGATTTTCTCTCCTAACCCCTTTCTGCCTTTGGTGAGAAAAGGAACATTAGTGGGCATATAAGGACTGCCGTCCTTTCAATGGGACGTTAAGCTGCGACTCCTTGTTCAGGAGATTCATACCCTATGCACTGGATGGCCGTGATAGGAGGCTTCCAGGGGCGGGGGTGGCTCAGTCGGTAGCGTGCCAGGCTCGTAATCTGTAGTTCCCAGGTTCGAGTCCCAGCTGGGTCAGCGTTGAGATTTATCTCTGCAAAATTTCCCCGCCCTGCCCACGGTCAGTAGGGGACACCGATGGGCTTGAAAAGGCCGCCGTCCGTCGGATGGGACGTTAAGCCGTGGCCCCGTGTGCGGGAGAGCCATACCCTGTGCACGTTAAAGAACACGCTGGATGGCCTTGACGGGAGGCTACCATCTGTCTCCCAACAGCTGTTCCAGTGGGTCCCCTCTCCCAACCTTCTCTGAGCCTTCGGGGTCCTTGTGGCCTGGCCATTTAGCCCATGGTGTGCAAAAAAGTGCCGCTCAGAGGTAAAACAATCCAAACAATCCAATCAAAGGAGGCTTCCAGCTATCTCGTAAGAGCTGTTTGGTGGATTCCCTACTTCAATATTTTCTGAACTCATGGGTCTTTGCGGCATGGCCATTTAACTCGTTGTGTGCAAAGCAGTTCCTCTCGGAGGTAAAACAACCCAACCTGTAAGGGGCAGGGTGTTAGGAAGTGTTGTGGCATAAAACCGTATTAAATGAATTCAACTGAAATATAACGAGCGCTTCAGATTAGTAAGGAAAACGGTAACAGATTGGCTTGAATGGAAACAAAATAAATTTCTTAATCATTAAGAGTTAGGAAAGGGTGAATTTCTGCTTGAGTCTTAAGTGTGGCACTCACCCTAACGGGATGCAAGTAGCTGCTCTCCCAGCGCAGACTTCTTTTCTCTCGAAGTTCGCCACCGCTCACAGATCGTCCAACGGATGATGATGAGCACCTGCCCACGTACTCCCGGTTCTCCTAAAAACAAAAAATGGAAGTTGAGCAAGTATATTAACAAAATGAACGTGATAAACGAATTAGGTACGAATCAATGCAATGAGCGATATTTAACATTTGTCCGTTTTGCATTCGTTTCTGTATGTCATCCTTAACCTTTATGACACAATCTGCACAACTGTGTAATATTTTAACTTCTAACCTGACCATACAACATTAGCATATATCCGAGTTTTGAACTAAATAACATACTGGTCCAAGATTTCGTAAGAAGAAAATATCAGCCACTTTACAACTGCTAGAATTTGAAAGCATTGTTAGAGTAAACGTATCACATTACCGTTCCTAGATTCTGAAGTACGAGGGCTATTAAATAACATCCAATGGTCTGTTGTCGTGGCATACCCAGAAACTTCAGTGGGGAAGGGGGGGAGGCTTAAGGCCCTCCCTGACTATACCACTGGTCTATTAAAATCCGTGCACTCAATAAATGAGGACTGTGAGCGCCCACAGGGTCACTTTTTCCATCAACTCTTCATCATATTGTAAGTGCTTTGAAATGCTGCTTCCTTCCGTGGTCAGGAAGTGGATGTGACCTGCATCGCTGAGAGTGTTGTCATGGGGAACTCATTCATCTTTGAAATATTCAGTTCTCAGTTCTCTCAAATTTCAGAGAAGGTAATGCTTTGCTTGCTATTTTCAGAGATTATTTTATTCTGCATACCAGTCAGAGAATACGTTGCGGGACTATTCTATTAAGTAATTAGCAATGTACCTTCTGAAGGCATAAGTCTTGTAGTTGAATATTTTGTTATCAACATTATATAATACACATACTGTATGTGGTTAATAAAACTGCTGCAACTTGGT
Source organism: Ryuthela nishihirai (assembly GCA_038380435.1). NCBI lineage: Eukaryota > Metazoa > Arthropoda > Arachnida > Araneae > Heptathelidae > Ryuthela > Ryuthela nishihirai. Next base: position 116,224,871 of record JAWZYU010000002.1, on the reverse strand, counting down.
GTGGTCATTGACTTAAAACGTAATACTGCTACTATAATACTAGTTCAAATAGAGATATTTTATTAATACTTGACTTGATGTATGTCGTGTTAATTGGCCCTATTGTAAGTCCGCCCAAAATTGGGGGACTAGCATACAGGCCATGTCTCTGGATGGCGATTAATATCCCTATTAAAAACAATAAAATAATTAAAAAAGTGAGAATAAAAAAAAAAGAAAAGAAAGGCTCCAAAGTTGCAAAAATTCAAGAGAGAGAGGAAATAACAAATGCCAAATATAGTAGAAAAGTCAATGTAAGCCGAATCGAAGAAATAGTTAAATTTGGACACGATTCAGACAGAATCGTGTTCAAATTTCTTCAACGATGTTAAGTAGATTTTTTCGAACTTTGGTAGAATAAGTCCTTTATTGGAGATAGTTTTTCTTAGACATTTATATACAGGAGGAAGTTCCCACTCTGCCGATGCAAGTTTGGGATGAGCCAAAAACTTAAGGCAATCAACTACATCTTCAAAAGTCTCTAGAGAGTCCTCTGAGTCAAATGCCGATGTGTAGTCTGGTGGGAGTTGTTTTTCAAGAATAAACTTATGCAAGTTAGAGAAAAGAGGAGATTTACCCGTTCCCTTAAAAACTTTCCATGGTTGCAATTCTGGTTCTCGTCCGAATGGACTCTATAACCCTGGGAGTTCTGAAAATTCATCTTTCATGCAAGTGATTTTTCCGTAGGGTTCCAGGACATTGCGAATCTTTTGATTTGTGATAAAGAAGGACCGTTTTTGCAATAAGTACTTTGACCTCAGGTAGTTTGAGTCTGCTAACTGTGACACACCAGAGGGTCTTGGGAAAAGAGTTCCCCAAAGTCGAAGAAATGTGACCACTGTGGATGAAGCATTTTTTTTTTAAGCTTTGAGCAATATATAAATTGTCAATTCCATATTTTTCAGCGAGCGTTTTTACCACCATTTCGTATTTCATGTCCGTGTGTTTAATCTTAAAAGAGAACTTCAATCTTTTGTCTTTCATGAATTCCATTTTTATTCAAAATTCAAATGGAGCACTTTCACAACTCGTCTGCTCCCTTCAGAATCCGGAGAGAGAGTCCTATTTGATTAATACTCGAGCACATTAACTTATGATTGAAAACATTGATTGGCTGAGGAACAGAAAATGTTGCATTAGGAAAGTAACGTGGTTGGTGTTTCAAATGTAAGTAAATACGAGGGCTGATCAATAAATAACATTTAATGGCAAGTGATGGCAGAAATTAATGTGTAATACGAATACCATTGTGACTGCCTGATTCAAAACTTGGTCTCATGAGGAGTTTCATCAGTAAATGGGTTGCCTTGTACAGGGCCCATGGTGACAGTGCAAATACTCATCGTCATTTGCAAGAGGTCAATGATCCAGATGTTTTGGATGTAAGGAATGCAACGGAACGGTGCACGAAGTTTGAAACAACATTCTATGCTGTGAATCGTCAAAGATGTGCTGTGGTATCTCAATGTGTTGGGGAAATTGGACATGCAAACCACTGAGTGCAAAGCATAACACTTTGTGTGTAGGACTCACAAGCCTGCCGCTTTATCCAGGAAGATTGTGAGTTCTCCAAAGTGGTATGCATGATATTACCATCTTTGAAAGTTGTAAGGCAGAAATTTCTTTTTCGTATAGTGGTGCACAGAATATTTTTCATGAAACTGGTAAATAAACCTCTGAAAGTGATATTCAGAATATTACGTTTTCTGAAAGTGATATGAAAATAAAAAAAAAATGAAAATGAAAAAAGTCTGTCGTTACAGACTTTTAAAAAATATTGTTTCCATTTGTTCTAAGGAATTTCTGACAGCTTCAAAATTTATTTGCTGCAAAATCTAATCTTTGTCAATATCTCCTAAAACGAGGCAAATTAAAATTACTCTTTAAAGAAACCTGAGAACCAAAGCTATTCTTATCGTAAGGGAGAACTATATAAGTGCTTGGGAGATCTGAAATTTCTGATGTAAACAGAATAATAAAATATGAATAACTAGTTTAATGGAGAAGTAAACAGTTTAAAGAAATTTATTCCCGATATATTTCTCGTTAATATTCGAATAGAGGGCTACTATGAATAGAGATTTAGGCGTTGAAGGGGAACTTGTTTGTCGCCTATGTCGTGTAAACATAAATTTGGATTGTTTACCTATGATTGGCATTTTTGCGCATACAGTAGACTACATGGCCAGGTCACAAGGACCCCCACTGAACAACTCTTAGGAGCCTTCCATCAGGACCATCAGACATTTCCTTTAAAGTGCATAGGGTATGGCTCTTCTGTACACGGGATCTCACCCGACGGATGGGGGCCTTTCCTTTCTCACGGTTGGTTGCAAAAAAAATTTAGTCTCTTTTTCATCTTCATTTATATTTTAATGAGGGTCAAAAGGACGTTTGACCTCATTAAAGAAGGGCAGAACGGAGATTAGCCGAGAAAATCTCAAAGAAGGGACAATGGGGTTCGAACCCTGTAAGAGAAAGATTCTAAATTTTTTTCAATTTTGCTAAATATCTCGTAAAATAAAGATTTCATTTTCTTTTTTAAAATATTTACATTGATGAATATTAAATGCGCAAGGGAAAATATTCATTTAACGAAGATAATTTTCATGGTTATTTATAGATTTTCTTTTTAAATTAGCTTGGAAGTCTTTTTTTTCCCCTTCTAAAAATATTATTCCCCAAACTTATGCTTTCCACTTTTGTAATTGAAAGAAGCCTTGTCTGTGTATTATGCCACAGAGAAGAATCTGTGAGAAAAGAAAGTCTTTTATTACGAAAAATAAATATCCGAAAATCGTCTTGTAATGGCATTTCATAAGATCATCGCTTTTTTTGGAATAGTGATCGTGGTTCGCTGGGTAGCTGCAGTGGACACCGAACATCAGAGCACGAGGAAGAGAGAGTGTTGGTAAAAGTACCATTCACAGATATTTACTATCAATTGAGAATTTTGATGCAGCTGTCAATATAAGTGTGTTGCCATTTGAGATTTTCAGAATGTTAATGCATACGCTGGTTGGCATATATCCTCGTGAGACAGAAAATGCTGTGAGAAATGCACGAGACAGTCAAATTGCACTCGCCTCCATTGTTTCGTCTTCGTTGAGTATTCTCCTCAAGTGCGAGATATAAGTCGTTGCCAGAATGAGGACGTCCAATTTCGAGAGCTTCGTGTTGGGGGGCACCGACGGCAGAGACCTCTGCAAGCTGTGGAAGGCGTTACGAAGACTCTTCACTCTCGAGCGCTCCCTGGCGGCATTCCTCGAGATCACGTTCCGGTTGCGGTCGGGGAATTTCGGCAAATCTGAAATGAAAATTGATTATTAAGGGCTATTAGGATTTTCAAAGGAAAATTTAAATACTTTTTTTTATTCCATTTGATCTTCATTTTAAAAGCGTATTTTGAGTCTTTTGGTTGCAAAAAAAATTTAGTCTCTTTTTCATCTTCATTTATATTTTAATGAGGGTCAAAAGGACTTTTGTAGACAACTAGGGGACTGACAGGAGCCTGTCAGATCTCTGTAAAGCAGCTGCTTGAAGGACTATTTTCTTTTATTCTTGAAACCACGAGTACTCTTCTGGATAAACGAGCATAGGAGACAGAGAAAAGAAAGTTTCTTAAACAGTACAACAAAGAGTTGTGTCAGGTAGTAAGCATTTTGTGTGACGAAAAGCAGACTGACAAATAGGGAAAGAGAATTGGAAAAAACAATAATCTGCTTTCAAATCACAACTCGGTGGATTGCAACTAAAGGAAGAAATCCATTGGTTAAAGTTTATGTGTCCTTTGTTAAAAAGGTTCAATCATTTGAAGGAGTGAGATGAAGGGATGTTCGAAGGATATGTGAACTGACCTGAAAGGGAGGATCTTTCTTGAGTGGAATGTTCCATCTGAAGGGGAGTATCCTGGGGGAGGAAGACAAAAGAAGAGGCTGCTGGCATCAGAGGGTTGGAGGAAGATGCCACTCGATATCCCTGCGCAGGGGAAGAATCCATTTTGTGGAGGATGAAGTGCGCCGGCGAGACGGGATCCTGGAAAAGAGGCAAAGAATTATGACCTTGGGGTGTTAGGGGGGGGGGGGGGGCTGAAAAATCAAGGTAAATATTTTTCTTGTAGTAATTTTTTTAGATGAAAAGTAAAGCTTAATAATGGCACGTTTCCAAAAAGAGTATTTCTCCTCCACCTTTATGTCTGTGCTTAAATGACGTGGCATTATTATCAGTTGGGGCCCAGTTGGCTCTTCGACAATTCTTATAGATCATAAGTTGCTTAACAGATCATTGATAGGTCACTGACTTACGATCTATGAGAAATGTCGAAGCATCAACTACGCAGTCTCAGAGTCTCCCCAATTGACCCTCAAGCAATGGGTCCGGATTTGAAAGGATCCGGATGATGGCTATAAGGACTCCCCCACAACCTGCCTCCTCATTCATTCAACTCATCAACTCTATTATATAAAAAAGGTGGATGTAAATATATCATCAAATACGTAAACGTACAGTGTAATCGTCAAATCAGTATTTAGGCATATGTATATCTATAAGGAGAGATGTGTTATGGGGGTACATTTTTTTAGATTGAGGAATGTTAAATACGGAAAGAAGTATTCGATTACGAAGATCATTTCTTGGTTATTTATAGATTATCTTTTTTAAATTTGTTTGAATTTTTTTTCTTCTATAAAAAAGTTACTGTTTAAATTTATACTTTCCATTTTTGTAATTGAGAGCAGCCTTGTCGGTGTAATAAGACGCAGAGAAGAATCTGTGAGACAAAAATCTTTTATTCCTGCGCAGGAGAGATTCATTCTGTGGAAGATGAAGTATGCTGGCGAGACTGAATCGTGGAAAGTGAATGAATCCTCAAGTAAACCTCAGAGTGAGCCCTTGAGGATCAGTTTCAACGACGCCACTTTTTAGTATTTGCCTCCCTCCCGGGTTATACAATTAAAAAATTTACGATATTTGGTAGGATTGCGATCAAAAGGAGTCATCTAAATTCGTGTCTTCTTATGATCCAAAGAATCGATAGCTCTTAGATACAGTTGATAACATTCTTACAGTGATATTGATTGACATTAATCTAGTGATACAGTTAACTATTTAAGAAAAATCGACAGATATGGAATTTAAGAGTCATCATTAGTAAAAATTCCACTGCAACACTAGACAGGTGAATTTTCTTCACCAGAGAGTTATGAGTTAGTTATATGGAAAGCTTCATAAGGCATGAAGTGGCATGGGGTCCTATCCTATCCTTATATGGAAAGCGTCATAAGGCATGAAGTGGCATGGGGTCTTATCCTATCCTTATATGGAAAGCTTCATAAGGCATGAAGTGGCATGGGGTCCTATCCTATCCTTATATGGAAAGCTGCATAAGGCATGAAGTGGCATGGGGTCCTATCCTATCCTTATATGGAAAGCTTCATAAGGCATGAAGTGGCATGGGGTCCTATCCTATCCTTATATGGAAAGCTGCATAAGGCATGAAGTGGCATGGTGTCCTATCCTATCCTTATATGGAAAGCTTCATAAGGCATGAAGTGGCATGGTGTCCTATCCTATCCTTATATGGAAAGCTTCATAAGGCATGAAGTGGCATGGGGTCCTATCCTATCCTTATATGGAAAGCTTCATAAGGCATGAAATGGCATGGGGTCCTATCCTATCCTTATATGGAAAGTTTCATAAGGCATGAAATGGCATGGGGCCCTATCCTATCCTTATATGAAGGATTCATAAGGCATGAAATGGCACGGGGCCCTATCCTATCCTTATATGAAGGATTCATAAGGCAAGAAATGGCACGGAGCCCTATGCTGCCTTATATGGAGAGCTGCATAAGGCATGAAATGGCACAGAGCCCTGTCCTATCCGTATATGGAAAGCTTCATAATGCATGAAATGGCATGGGGGCGTTATCCTGCCGTATAGGAAAGCTGCATAAAACATGAAATGGCACGGGGCCTATGCTGCCTGGATGCAGATGCTGTCGCTCCGTTATATTTAGTTACGTTACTGGCTACATAACTGCCTTTGATTAAGAGACGCTGCATATACATAAAATGCAATTTTTTTGGACAAAGTTATTTTGTTTTGCTAGAAGTGTTTATTGAAATAGAACAAACTTGACGTTACGAATCAAAATCTCAGTCCCTTGACATAAAATATCGTAATAATGTTTACGAAACTAACCTCTGAAAGGGATAACTGAGAGCTGATGCAGATACGAACCAAGATTTGAATCCACTAATCCTAATTCATTAATGTTTGATTTCGCAATCAGCTGACTAGTCGGCTCAATGAGAATATTTGAAGACTTTTCTTTATTTGGTTGCTCCATTTGGTGAAAACATTGTCGAGAGCTATTGTTATCGCAATATATATTGCAAAATATATTGGGGAGGGGGAGGATCCCTTATACAGACAGAGCAACAACCTTTGTAAATCCTTTTTTGAGAGATGGGTTTGGAAATGTTTGCGTTTTTCAGATGGGAGATTACACACCGTGTGCACGAGAGGCGCACCTGGAAAACGCTAAAGAACTCATTCCATCTGACTTCGACAGGAGGGGCTCCTAGTAGTTGCCCAGTGGAGCCACTTCTTCTGCTTTCAGCCAATGGGCCATCTTTGGGATCTGCTCATTTCGTCATTGTGGGAAAAAACATCCCTTCTCAGAGGTAAAAGAACTCGCCCAATTCTGAGTAATGTGAATTCTCACAGAAACCCCGGATCCCATTCAAAAATACAACTGTAATGAAATAAGATTTGAAAAAAAGCTAAGGATTTCAAAATTTCAGTGACAATCTCACTAAAAGGCAATGCATTGTGTTCTGTCTGTAAGCAAACGGTTCATTTTATTGTCTCTCATTGTTAATGTGGTTGCTCAGAAACGAATATTTTATTAATTTGCAAATAAAACTTCAGCGCTCTTAAAGTGTTTTTTTAATGTTTGAGTGGCAACGGAGCAACTGATCATTATTTTAAAAGAACAACTTTGCTCATTATTTTTTATATTGCAATTAAAAAAATTTTTTTAAGAAAGATCGTGAAAAAAACTTTTAGGGTTAACATTTTTGTTGAAAAGCAAGATTTTATCCTAGTGCATAGATCGATTTTATATTCGATACAAATAGAAATAAAAAAAGTCAGTTTTAAATAAAAATGCACAACTACACTGTAAATGTAAATTTCAAATAAGAGCTGATTTTAATAATGAAATATTTTTAGAATTTAAAAACAATCTGCGCACTTGTCGTCAACCTTTTTCTTCATTTAGCGCAATTAACGTCTGCTGGTACAGAACGAGATTTGGCGTGATCCTCTTACGCCAAGAAAGCTCGTGACAATCGCAAGCTACGTCTCGAGAGTCAGTTGGTGGAGCAAGATGGCGCAGGTCACGAAATTGCTCGCATCGACTTTATTTTGGCTGAATAGTCTAATTAGAGTATTTGCAATTACAGACGGATTGATCTGTTTCGTTAAATTTATTTGGGAGATGAAATGGATTAGCCTTTTACAAAATATCATTTCACGCTTCCATATCCTGCGTCCAGTGGAGGCCGAGTCCAAAATTTCAATTTGAACAGAATCTAAAGAGCGGACATTTTTATCCGTGACTTCCCAGTTTCCAAGCAAGGGACTGCCAACCCATGGTGGATATCAGTGGCGCACCCAGAGGAGGAGGGGGGGGGGGGGTGAAAGGGGCCCTGGCTCCCCTCAAAGAAAATACACTAGAAAATTTTCCAAAAAACTTTTCCTAATTAAAATTCATTTTTTTTATTTATGTTTTGTCGTGTCTTCTGTTTCTACTGCTTATGAATTAGCGGTCACGTAAGGTGGGAATATTCCCATATAGCTCTCGGGAATCTCGGCTGCTGTGAACACAAGGTGAACGAATCGGGCGGACCGAGCGCTACTTCGTTTGTCCTAGGCCCCCCCCCCCCCCCCCCCGCCCCGCCAAGATTAAATCCTGAATGCGCCACTGGTGGATGATACACCATAACATACCAAATATCAGCTATTATCGTACCGTACTTAACATCAGGATGGCAGCATTTGAAGCAATATGGATATTAGCCTATTTCTTTTGAGAAACTTTTTTATTCGCTTACCAGTTGAAGATGGAAAATCGCTTATGCCGTAATAAGGGTTTTGCAGATGGAGAATCCCTTATGCCGTAATAAGGGTTTTGCAGATCGAGAATCCCTTATGCCGTAATAAGGGCTTCGCAGATGGAGAATCCCTTATGCCGTAATAAGGGCTTCGCAGATGGAGAATCCCTTGTGCCGTAATAAGGGCTTTGAAGATGGAGAATCCCTTATGCCGTAATAAGGGTTTTGCAGATGGAGAATCCCTTGTGCCGTAATAAGGGCTTCGCAGATGGAGAATCCTTTGTGCCGTAATAAGGGCTTTGAAGATGGAGAATCCCTTATGCCGTAATAAGGGCTTTGCAGATGGAGAATCCCTTATGCCGTAATAAGGGTTTTGCAGATGGAGAATCCCTTATGCCGTAATAAGGGTTTTGCAGATGGAGAATCCCTTATGCCGCAATAAGGGCTTCGCAGATGGAGAATCCCTTATGCCGCAATAAGGGCTTCCCAGATGGAGAATCCCTTATGCCGTAATAAGGGCTTCGCAGATGGAGAATCCCTTATACCGTAATAAGGGCTTCGCAGATGGAGAATCCCTTATGCCGTAATAAGGGCTTTGCAGATGGAGAATCCTTTATGCCATTGCAAGAATGTAGCCCTTAATCATTTCTGATCTTCAGTTGGAGCTAATATAGAAATTGTTTTTCTCTCGGTATCATTTACAAGGTTAAAATGAAATTCATGGGTGGGTAAAATATACTCTTGACCCGGATCTCCAAAATTTCCGGGTGGCCAGCTGCCCACTCACTTCGCAATCTGCTGCCCGAGTGATACACAGCAATGATCCTGGAACAGGAGGACTTAAAAATATAATAAAAATTCCATAAAAAATATCGCCCGTGATTGATTTCGTGCCTCTACTTGGCAAAGAATTTGTCAACGCGCAATTGATCATTGCGAACTCCCCCCCTCTGCCATTGTTGACGCAACTCATTCGAAATGACATCCGCGAGGCAATATACTGACGATAACATTTTCAACGGTCACCTTGTCGCTTATTGCACAAACGATGACGAACATTAATCACGACGTCTTTGACAAAGGAATGAATGGAACGCTTCACGTAGCAATTGGATTCAGTCAAATATCATCAGAGAATATAAAACGAAAGGAAAAACGCTTTTCAAAGGCATGGCACTTTTGGTAATAGCATTGTAAATACTCGAATATTTTTATAATTTATTTTATAGAAGAGCAAAAGTGTTTAAAACAATGACTACATTTGATCAAGAGCCGAAGAAAAAAAGGAATGAAAAAAAAAAGATATCAAGATTTTTTTAATGTACGTTTGCGTACGTTTTTAGATAGGAACTAGGTTTGGCTCGGTCGTCAGTGCTCAAGGCTATAATCTGCAGTTTCCAGGTTCGAGTCCCAATTGAGCGAGCGTTGAGATTTATCTCCGCTCCCTAACCTCGGTCAGAAAGGTGACACCGATGGGCTTGAAAGGCCCCGCCGCCCTTCGGATGGAACGTTAAGCCGCGGCCTCGTGTTGGGTCGTTTTACATCTGAGCGGCACTTTTTTTGCACACCATGGGCTAAATGGCCAGGTCACAAGGACCCCGAAGACTCAGAGAAGGTTGGGGGAAGGGACCCACTGGAACAGCTATTGGGAGACAGATGGTAGCCTCCGTCAAGGCCATCCAGCGTGTTCTTTAACACTGGGTTGTTTCATCTCTGAGCGGCACTTTTTTGCACACCATGGGCTAAATGGCCAGGTCACATGGACCCCAAAGGCTCAGAGAAGGTTGAGGGAGGGGACCTACTGGAACAGCTGTTGGGCGACAGATGGTAGCCTCCCATCAAGGCCATCCAGCGTGTTCTTTAACGCTGGGTTGTTTTAACCTCTGAGCGGCACTTTTTTGCACACCATGGGCTAAATGGCCAGGTCACAAGGACCCCGAAGGCTCAGAGAAGGTTGGGGGAGGGAGCCCACTGGAACAGCTGTTGGGAGACAGATGGTAGTCTTCCGTCAAAGCCATCCAGCGTGTTCTTTAAAGTGCAAAAGGCATGTCTCTCCCGCACGCAGCACCACGGATTAACGTCCCATCCGACGGGCGGCCGCTTTTCCAAGCCCAGCGGTGTCCCCTACCAACCGTGGGCAGGGCGTAGTGGCCTCGTACGGAGTGGCCTCGTGTACAATAGAGGCCATATACTCTACGTGCATGTTAAAGAATCCACTGGATGACCTTGACGAGATTATCTCATCTGTGCCCTAACAACAACAGCAACCGTCCACTGGATTCTTTTTCCACAACTTTCTCTCAGCCCTTGGCGACCTTGTGACCTTGTTGTTTAGTCCATTGTGAGCCAAAAAAGGGCCAATCGGAGGTAAAAGCAACCGAACCTAAGTTTTTAAATAAAAGAACGTTATATGTTCATTTAATGTTCGCTTCGCTTAGAACTTAATTAGTAAGAGTATCTTTTTCACTTTTGAGATTGCCGCATTTGATAGCGCATTTCAGAGCTTCCTCCCCCCCCCCCCCCCACCTTCTCCACATTAACGCCGTCCGACATTAAGGATTCGCTGATCAAGTTTCCGATTTCTCTGTTCACTTTTAACTTCTTTTTCATCGTCATTACTCTCCTGATAACCTTTCCAGTTGTAGTTGTTTCGTGGTCGCCATTTCCTACCGAAAGATTCCTCACAGTGTCCGTATCTTAGAGGTGAGAATCAGTGACGTGGTGTGGGGATGGCAAAACGTCAGACTGTGATTAGCGCGGCGGAGGCGGGGGATCGCCAAGGCAGAGATATTTTCATTATATATGCATTAAAAAATAAATATATATATACTCTATAATAGAGAAGCAAATTTTTGTAACATGATAGACAATAATATTATCAGCAGGAGGTGGGATATTATCCACCTAAAAGCAATTTTTCCTCTAATCTGATATCGACGTTAACTAAGTTGGGTTGTTTAACCTCTGAGAGGCACTTTTTTTCACACAATGGGCTAAATGGCCAAGTCACAAGGACCCCGAGGGGTCAGAGAAAGTTGGGGGGAGGGGGACTCACTGGTCAGCTATTTGAGAGACAGACGGTAGCCTCCTGTCAACGACATCTAGCATGTTCTTTAACATGCACAGGGTATGGCGCACCTGCACACGGGGACCACGGCTTAACGCATCATCAGACGGATGGCGGTCTCTCCAAGCCCATCAGTGTCCCCTACAGACCGAGTGTAGGGTGGGGAGTTTTGCGGAGGTAAATCTCAACGCTGAGTGAGGCGGGAACTCGAACCTGGGAACTGGAGATGACGAGACACACCCGTCCCCTTAAACTGAGAGTGAATAGTCCCTTAAAGTATAGTAAGCAGTAATTATAAATTATAAAGAGAACAAATTACTTTATGATTACGAAGAATTTCAGGAGCCTGGGAGTAGAGGCCGAAATTTCGTTTCGTCTGCTATCATATTTTCTGTCGTGCCTGGTGATGAGACTGCGCAGTTGAGGCATCAAGTTTCTCACGGATCAGAGGTTCAATGAAGATGATTAACTGCACATTGACCAATTACTGTCGCAGCGTCAAGTGCGCAGCCTCGCAACATTCTCTCCGTTTGCCGGGGAGGGGGTGGCTCAGTCGGTAGCGCGCCAGGCTCGTAATCTGCAGTTCCCAGGTTCGAGTCCCAGCTGGGTCAGCGTTGAGATTTATCTCCGCAAAACTCCCCGCCCTGCCCACAGTCAGTAGGGGACACCGATGGGCTTGGAAAAGACGCCGTCCTTCGGATGGGACGTTAAGCCGTGGCCCCGTGTGCGGGAGAGCCATACCCTGCGCACGTTAAAGAACACGCTGGATGGCCTTGACGGGAGGCTACCATCTGTCTCCCAACAGCTGTTCCAGTGGGTCCCCTCCCCCAACCTTCTCTGAGCCTTCGGGGTTCTTGTGGCCTGGCCATTTAGCCTATGGTGTGCAAAAAAGTGCCGCTCAGAGGTAAAACAACCCAACCCGATGGGCTAGGAAAGGCTGCCGTCCTTCGACGACATCAATGAAATGAAAATTTTTCAAATGAAAGCCCATGGCTGCTTGAGGATTTTCGACATCAACGAATCACGTTGGATGGGATGTTAAATAATGGTCTCGTGTACATGAGAGAGAGAGAGTCGTACTCTGTGCACATTAAAGAATACACTGGATGGCTTTGAATAGAGGCTATCATCTGTCTCCTAACAGCTGAACAATGGAAATTCTTCCTCAAGCCTTTGAAGGTCTTCTAACCTAGCCAATTAATTCATTGTGTGGAAAAAAAGTGCCGCTCAGAGATAAAATAACCCTCTCATCCTAAAAAAAAACTGAAAATCTGAAACTTGCAAACGGTTTTTCCTTCTGTATCTCTTCAACCCAGGGGCTATTCCTAACGACTTATACTGGAAATGAAAGCTCGTGTTGTCATTGCTTACAAACTATCTGCCATTAGTCCTTTTTTCGTCCACCCAAAAATGGAGTAGAGTGTTCCGTTATGTCTCGTAACACGGAGGAATTGATGTTAACGAGTTGCACGTGAAATGAAAGCTCCTGATGTGGAAATGTTTCCTCTCCAAAAGAATCTGTGTGGGAGTAAATTTCTAAATATGTCTCGCACTCTCTTCCCGATGCAAACGAATGTTGCATCAAATGATATCAAATTAAGAATCATCATCATCCTCAAGCAGCCATGGGCTATGAAGGTCCAACCAGACCGTGCAATTTAGTTCTCCAAGCGAGTCTGTCCTGAGCTACATTTACTGCATCTGGCCACTGCACACCAATTCTAACAAGGTCCTGTTTGACATTGTCTGCCCACCGCATCCTAGATCTCCCCCTCTTTCTGAGGCCTTTAGGCACACTGTTCATAACCCTATTCGCCAATCTATAATTATTCATACGGGCAACATGGCCAAACCAGCGGAGTCTCTCTCTGCACAATATGCTGCTTAAAGGAGGTTGCAGACTCCTTTGCCTAACCTCATCATTAGTTACAAAGTTGAACCACCAAATGCCCAAGATATTGCGTGCCCAAGATATTGCGTAAGCATCTAGAAAAAAAAAAAAAAACATCTAGTTTCCTCTTGTTTACAAAACATCCAAGTTTCACCACCATATCTAACCCTAGAAAGAACCAAACTGTTATATAGCCTAATTTTAGTCTTTAGGTGAATAAGCCTATTTCTCCGCACTCTCCATAGATTCTTAAAAGTCCCGGCAGCAGTCCCTATTCGTCTGTTAATCTCGTGCCGCACATCACCAGTATCTGTTACATAGCTCCCAAGATAATTAAACTGACACCTGCTCAAGATTGCAACCATTCAGATTAACTGAATCACAGCCTGCCTGACCAATTTTCATCATTTTAGTTTTCTCTCTGTTTATAACCAAACCTACTTTACTACCAGTCTCATCGACAGCTCGAATGAAAGAGTTCATCTCATCAACATCATTTGCCAAAAGGGCTAAATCATCAGCATAATCTAAATCAGAAATTTTCCTATCTCCAGTCCATTTAAGGCCAAAATCTTTCCATTGGAGTGAATTTCATATAACATAATCAACAACCAAACTAAAGAGAAAAGGATACAAAATGCACCCTTGTTGAACAAATAATCGTCGAAGTAATGCTAAACCAATTGCTACAAGCCTTACCAACTCTCGCATACGGCTCAGTGTTATTATAGAGCTTTCATTATGTTAACTAACTTGTCAGGTATACCATATGATCTCACAATCAACCACAAATTATGACGATCAACAGAGTCGAAAGCCTTTTTGAAATCAACAAAGCTAGCAACCAAAGGTTTCTGAAACTCTAAACATTTCTCAAGAATCTGCCTAAGTGAAAATATCTGATCTACACATCCCCACCCACTTCTGAATCCACATTGCTCATCACGCAATTGCCCGTCAACAGATTCTTAATTCTATTAAGCACAATCATGCAAAGAACTTTACCTGGAACAGAGAATAGGCTGATACCCCTATAGTTATCACAAGAACTGCGATCACCTTTTTTGAAAATAGGGATAACAATAGCTCTGGTAAAATCCTTAGGAACCATGCCTTTATCATAAAAGATATTCAGAATTTCAGTCATCCAAGTGGTAACCGAAACATTTCCAGCTCTAAGCATTTCCGTAGTAATTTCATCTACCCCTGGGGATTTATGTAGTTTAAGTTTAGAAACAGCCAAAATAACTTCAGATTGTGTAATAGGGCCAACATTAAAGCCACCAATGAATCTATCATTATTGCAAACAATGGGAGTAGAACTAACCACATTGTTTAGAACATCACTGAAATGCTCAGCCCACCTAGCCATGACAGAATCCTCACCTTCTATAACTTCTAAAATATCAATTTAATGGAAAATATGTGACTGAAGATAAAGATCAAAACTAAGTCTCGATTTTCAGCAATATTCGTTCAGTGTTCTAAAGAGTTATGAATGACAGAAAATTTCACAGCAGTAATGCATCATAAGAATGTTTCTCAGAAATTAACTTAATAAGTCCTATTTTTCAAACCATACGATAAAAATAGATATTTTAAAAGTTTCGTAATGATTATGAACTTTTTTAACAAAACAGATAATTTATTGTTAAATATTCGAGCTTGCATAATTCTTTAAATACTGAAAGAATATTTTGGAAAATCTAGATTTGATTTGGACCATTTTCTATTCGGAGGAACCCCTTAAATGAACTCCCTTAAAAAACCTTTTTACCCTTTAATGAACCCCCCTTAAATGCATATTAATTAGAAGTTAATAGATCTTCGAAATTCGATTCCCATTGACGTGGAAATTCTGAAATATTTCGCATCGCACAAAAATTTAGGAATAGTGAAAGAATCAATTGCACTAACTTCTGTAATATACTTTTATTCCATTAAATCGCTGATGCACGTATTTTTTTGACATCGGGTCGAATTGAAAAATGTTTGCTCTGGGCCAAGAGTTGGAAGGGGGTTCAATAAAAAAAGTTCAAATATGTGCCGAGTGGTTAGCGCGCTGGGCTACTGATCAAAGGGACCTGGTTCGACTCCCGTGTAAGGAGGTCTCGCCATCCTCACAGACCTTCTAGGGACGGGGGTGGCTCAGACGGTAGCGCGCCAGGCTCGTAATCTGTAGTTCCCAGGTTCGAGTCCCAGCTGGGTCAGCGTTGAGATTTATCTCCGCAAAATTCCCCGCTTTGCCCACGGTCAGTAGGGGACACCGATGGGCTTGGAAAGGCCGCCGTCCGTCGGATGGGACGTTAAGCCGTGGCCCCGTGTGCGGGAGAGCCATACCCTGTGCACGTTAAAGAACACGCTGGATGGCCTTGACGGGAGGCTACCATCTGTCTCCCAACAGCTGTTCCAGTGGGTCCCCTCCCCCAACCTTCTCTGAGCCTTCGGGGTCCATGTGACCTGGCCATTTAGCCCATTGTGTGCAAAAAAATGTGCCGCTCAGAGGTAAAACAATCAATCCAACAGACCTTCTATTATGGCGAATCAAACTGATAGTCTCTTGTCAGACCTCTGTGGCAAGCAGCTGCTTGAGGAGGGGAGTATTTTTTTTATTAATAATAAAAAATAATATTAATATAAAGTTTATTTTAATGTCAAAATTGAAGTTGGTTTGTCGAAGCACTATGTGGTGGATGGGAGTCGATCGCAGAAATGAGCTGCTGAATGACTTCAATGACCTTGGAGCTAGTTGAATAATGTGTTGTTCACATTTTCGTCTTATCTGCATCACCATTCACCTTAATAAAGTCTGACCGTCCAATTGAAACATCCAATTTTAACGCGGGCAATGTAAAATATAGTTAAATGGGCCACATTGGTTTCCACCAGAGTTTTGAAATGATAAGTTTTAAAATCAGTAAATTTGCCATCGTAATTTTTATTAAATATACAGCTCAAAGAATTTTCTTTAAAAGTAATTAAAACTTTAAACTCACGATTTCAAACCACTGGATGAAGTCTATGTCTTGAAGTTTGTTTACATCTCGGAGTGTTTTGGGGAGGATTAGATTCAAACAAATTTTTGCAAACAATGCTGAAGACAGAGGCGAATAATTTGGGATGCATTTGAATGCTTTAAGTGAAAAAGAAATTATTTCCGAAGCTCCCTCTGAACGACCGAAGTCGGAGAGAACAATGCGTCAGTTTAACACCCCACAGAAAAGAGCTGTAATGAAAAAAGAGCCCTGAATAGAAAAACGAGATTCCATGATCTATGTGGGACTCGAACCCAGGGTTTGGAGAATGGGGTCACCGGAGCGCTGATGACTTGTAAAAAAACCTGTAAAATTTCAGATGACCTGTAAAATTTCAGATCAATCATTTGACCATGTAATTGGATCACTCTAATACAAAATGGAAATTATTTTACTGAGAACCTAAAATTTTATTCAGAACGAAAAGCTGAGAAAAAGCTTGATGCTGGCAGTAAAAAAACTCTGATAATTAGGTACTCAGAATTAAAAAAATCCTTTATATATAAATAAACATTTCACAGTCCATTTCAACTCGGCTTTAAAATTCACCTTCGCCTACTCTCTCTCTGTTCAACTTCTTTCTCAAATTTCGATGTGAACTTCAAGTATTAAAACTTCTAATTTAAAAGAATTCTTCAAGATTTTGTTGCTGAGGATTTCATTAAAATATCCAACCGTAATAAAGTTTTCAGGAACCAAATCTTCAATTTTTATTTTGAATTAGAAGTTTTCTAATTGAAATTGACATCGAAATCTGCTGAGAGACGAAGGCACGAGGCGAAGCGAGTGCGATACGTAGTCGAGTCTCGGTGGTGCGTTGATGTTGATTTTTAAGAGGAGCTAAAAACATTTCAATTTGCCTCACCTGACCTCTTCTTCGTTGGCGATGCCGCTCGCTGCTTCCGCTGCTCGCGACCGACAAACTCCAGCGCGAGCGTCGGGGTAGCCTTTTCCGCACGAGGAGGAGGGAGGCGGGCAACGCCTCACTAATGACCGAGTAATGAGGGGCGGAGCTAGCCTGTCGGCACGAGGCCAATGAAGCCATTTCTTGCACGTGAACAACATTGTTGTGGATTGCCCAGCGGCGGCACCTGACGCAGTGCGAGGAGGAAAAAACGGCAACGGGGCATTTCTTGAAGAAATCTGTGTTTTGGCAGAAATGACTCACCGATGACCTTGATAAGAAATTAGTTGCAATTGAATGATACTATTCTCTTGAACCTCATTCCAAAGAGTATTCTTTGGCGAGAATTTTTTTTCCCATCACTATCACAATGGCGCATTAGCAGCGAAAATTTCTGACGCCTTTCGTTGCGTCGACTGCCGCTTAGCAGACGAATGTGCTTCACTTGTCCCTAGTTTCGAAATGAAGTGATCTGCAAAAGTTTTCAGGGTCATTCGATGACTTAAATCAGAGATTCAGAGAATTCTCCCCCCCCCCTCATAACTCATAATGAAATGAACTCTTATTTGCCAGAGTTTCGCATCAGAAGAAATTTCGAATAGTATAACTTCATTACTAGAGTCGTTCCTATTTAAATGACTAAAATATAAAAAAATCCTAGTCGTGCATTAAAAAGCTGAGAATTAAACTAACAGCAGCATTTTTTTAAAGTAAATTTCATTAGTCTTTCTGTATACATTTTACAAACAATAAAGTTGTTGATGATGACCCGCAAAGCTTAACGCTCATCTGCAGGATACATAATTCAATTTCAGTTGCAAATTATTTTCACCTATTTGAGTCTTCTTTTCAATACGTCAGTTGTATTATTGTTAATCAGTTGTATTATATTTATATCTACACCGAAGAGCCAAAACATTATGACCAGCTCGTCTTTATGCAAATCGAAGCAACTAGGTAAACGACGGCGCGTGTGAAGGTCATGAAACGGTATAAATAACACCTGACACTGAGCTCTGTTAATCAGTGTTATTCTTGTTCTTCAGATGCGAAAGACAGCGGACTTAAGCGAGTTTGAGAAAGGCCAAACTGTAACGTCCAGACTGCTGGGTCAGAGAATTTCCGAGACGGCAAGTCATCGGAATGGGTCATGGTCAGCCGTGGTTAGTATCTTCAAAAAGTGGTCCGAGGAGGGGAAAACCACGAACCATCGGCAAGGTGTGGGCCGACCCCAGCTCATCGATGCTAGAGGTGAGCGAAGGCTATCCCGTGTGGTATGACTTCATATATGTATGTATGGCGCAACTTTCCCGTAATTAAATGCTGGTGACGGGAGTAATGTGACACAACACATAGTACATTGAGCCCTGCTGAAAATCTAGCTGCATAGCCACAGGCCATTCTGAGTGCCCATGCTAATCTCGGTTCACATTCAAAGTGCCTACAATGGGCACATGAGCATCAAAACTGGACTTGAATGATTGCAAGAAAGTCGTCTGGTCCGATGAATCTCGTTTCCTATTGCACCATGTGGAAGGCCGAGTACGTGTGCATCGCTTACCTGGGGAAGTGCTGGCACCAGGATGCACCATGGGACAAAAACAAGCCGGTGGAGGAAGTGTAATGTTTTGTGCAATGTTCTGCTAGGAAACCCTGAGTGCAGTCAAGTAATTATTTCATTCACGTGCAGGAAACTACGACATCTACCAGCTACGTAAACCTCATTGCAGACCAGGTACATCCTTTCATGGCAACGGTATTCCCCTCTAGTAGTGCCTTCTTTCAGCAGGATAATGCGCCATGCCACACTGCCCGAATTGTTCGAGAATGGTTCGTGGAACATGAGGAAGACTTCCAGGTATTGCCCTAGCCTCCAAATTCCCCAGACATAAATCGAGCATCTGTGGTTTGTGTTGGAACAGCATATCCGAACTGCGGTGGCTCAACCACGTAACTTACAAGAGTTAAAGGATCTTCTGGTAACGTATTGGTACCAGATACCACGTGACACCTTTAGAAATCCTGTAGTGTCCATGCCTCGCCGGGTAAGAGCTGTTTTGGCTACACGTGGAGGACCAACTTCATATTAGGCAGATGGTCATAATGTTTTGGCTCTTCGGTGTATATATATATATACCCTGTTTAAATGCTAGCAACTACATTAATATGTTATAAGTGTTAGTTTTGATATAAGTGTGTACATTAATTTGATATAAGTGTAGTGTTATTTTTAATAAGTTTTTAATATTGATGAGCAATATCAGATTTGAAAAATTCTTTCAATCCCTGCTTCAAATTTTTTGTCAAGAGAGAATGTTTTGGAATATTGTAACTACTTATTCATTTTCCGTAATTATTAATAAAACATGGCAATTGATAGTAATTATTTTGTTTCGGTCTTGTATTCCTTTCATGTTGCAATTTATTTTGTGTGCGTTGTCAAATAGGTTTTGGAGTACCAAGTTGTATCTGTATAACTTAGTGAAGGACAGAATGTTTAGGTGATTGAATCTCTTTTTAGGTGTTTTGAAGTGGAAGCGTTTGCTGTAAGTGTGTTTTGTTATTGTAGATTGAATTCCTTCTATTTTTTAACGTCTGTTACGTTAGCTGTGCCATATCCTGTTATGCCATAAGTTAAAATTGACTCACAGACCGCTTTGTAAAATCGTAGACATGTGTTCGTGTCTGTTATGTATACTTTTGTGACGCAGTATCTTAATTTCTCATATACCTTTTGTGTATTCCAGCGAAACTTATTGTCGAAGTATAAACCTAAACATCTTATTTTGTCTACACGATCAATTATGTCACAGTTACATTTATTTTCATTGTGGATATTTTCTTTATCAATACAGTTTAATTTATGCGTTTTTATTTGTAATTTAGCATTGATTTTGTACCCTGGTGAGTGGAAAAGCATAAATTTAGTTTTCTTACTGTTTAAATAGATTCTTTTATGGTTGAGCCAGCGTATATTAATGTTAGAGTTTTCTTGTATTGTTTGTACTGCGACTTGGTTTTGATTGGAGAAAGTCAAAACAATATGATCAGCATATACTGTAGATAAATTTTGCTTTTTAAATTTAAGTTGATAATTGATGTATGCTAAAAATAGCAGAGGCCCAAGTATTGATCCTTGAGGAATTCCATAATTTGCCGTGAGTTCGGTACTGTAAGTTTTTCCAAATTTTGTAATTGTGGATCTGTTAAGAAATTGCGAGTCTGTGTAAATAGCTTCTAAACCATCGTAGTGTGTTCCGTCGAATTCCATATTTATCCAGTTTGTCTAATAGCATGTCATGGTCCAGTGTATGAAACTCATTCTGCAAATCTAAAAACATTGCAACATATTTTTCTTCCTGATTTAAAGTAGTGTATACATTTTCTGTAAAACTTGTTAGCAGCATAGTTGTGCATTTTCTCTTTTGAAATCTGTATTGTGTGTCACTAATTATATTATTCATTATATGACTTTTTTGAAAAAATTGTACAAGTTTTACACAAAATATGGAAAAAAAATATATAATAACAGACAGGATTGTGAGTGGTTGATAATTGGTGATATTTGATTTCTCTCCTACTTTGTATATTGGTCGAAGTATGGACGTCTTTAATTCCGTAGGCACGTACTTCCAGCTGATATACTTTGATTCACTATGCTAGTAATTGCATCACCCACTGCTGTAATGTTATGTTTTATATATTTTGTTTGTATGTTGTCAAAGCCACGTGATTTGTCCTCATTCAATGATTTGATTATGTTCATTAAGTCTGTTTTCTCCGCAAAAGGTATGAATATAGAAGAGATATTTGTGTACCTATAATTGATTTCATAATTTTCGTCTTTCACCTGGTTCTCTATCATTACGTTTATAATGTTTTATAGCCCACATTAGGACCCCTGACAATCATCGAAGGACACCTGAACGTCATCACTGACCAAGTTCATTCCCTTCATGACTGCAGTTTATCGTCACTGGGATAGACAATGCCCCTACTCACAAAGCACTGCCGTATCGTCACCGAATGGCTCCAGGAACATGCCGACGAGTTTTCTCTGCTTCATTCATTATACTGTATATTCAGAAATCAAAGTTGTATCCCACACAGGCAGAGAGGTTGATAAATGTTTCTAATATCAAAGTGAGATAGGAGCCTTGTACGTTATAACTGACTAGCGAATGAACAAACCCGACAGATGATGGCTCGGGGAATGCCTCTTTTGTTCCTAAGATGGACGACCTATCATCATTGTTTCTTCGTCAAAGATTTAGGGGTTGGATAAATCAGAAGAACAACTGGGCATAATTTTCATAAAATTTCATTTTGAACTCGCCGGCGTGGAGATTTATCTCTGCCAGCCTCCTTCTTGCCCTCGGTGAGAAAACGGACACCAGCTCTCCGTGAGAGAGTCGTTAAGCCGTTGCCTCATTTGTCGGAAAGTGAAAAACTCTTAACATGAAAGAAAACGATAGATAGCCTTGAGGTAGCTGACTTCGATCTGTCTGCCAACAACCGTTCTGGGGATGCCCTAAAGTTCTTTAAGCCCATGCAGATCACTCAGAGTTAAAGCAACAACCTTTAATGTTTGCAGTTACCAACAGTCAGCAACGAGGTGAAATAAGGTTTAATATTTTTTTGTATTATCGAAGTGAGCAGACTTTCGTTTGTAAGTTTGTGCGCGCTGGAATAATTTTTTATGAATTTTTCAGGTAAAAAATATAATTTTTCTAAACGACTTCAAAAATTAACACCAGATTAAATTTATAGCATCGTTTTCAAAACACATCATATTGAATACCAAATTAATACCATATACTTATTTTAAAAAGTCATCACAATGAATTTTAAATTCTCTGTTCATAGATTTATTCATTAAATTCACAGTAAATTTCGAAACATCGTAAGGAATACCAACAAAATTTCACGTCCGTTTTTCGAACAGTCATCATAATGAATCCAGAATAAACTCATATCATCAAAATGATTACTAGATTAATATCATACACCTGTAATTTACCAAACAAAAAAAAAATCTGAAAATTATGTCAATATCTCTACCGGTAGACACATACACAACATTGTCCCTTTACATGGTGAAAAAAGACCATACTTAGATTTACGAAAGAGCTGCGGTTTTGAAAGAGGAAAAAGCTTTTAAGAGACGGTAAGTGTGAAAAGTTTTAGGAGATATTTAGCACATATAATGTCCCTTAAGAGTTGTTCTGTCTCCTCCCGTTTTGCCAAGGACTCGATGATGGTTCTATAATGTCTTGAGCTTCCATGTCCCTTATGAGTTGTTCTGTCTCCTCCCGTTTTGCCAAGGACTCGATGATGGTTCTATAATGCCTTGAGCTTCCATGTCCCTTATGAGTTGTTCTGTCTCCTCCCGTTTTGCCATGGACTCGATGATGGTTCTATAATATCTTGAGCTTCCATGTCCCTTATGAGTTGTTCTGTCTCCTCCCGTTTTGCCAATGGAAGCCGTAATGCTGGTAGATTTCCTGGAGGAGAATCATCAGTCTTGATCTTATGTTCTGTCAGGTTAGTACAACAATAATCATTTGATGTAGCAGAAAAAATGCCAGAAAACTCTTTAAGTTAGTTCTCGGCCATAGCAGCTTGCTCTTCAGTTAATATATTCGTTAGTAGTGGGTAAAGGAGAGTTCTGAGCCAGTGGCGGATCAATGTTAATCCTATGGGATCCGCCACCCATGTGTTTTAAGCTGGTGGCGGATGATTATCAATCACATTAGTCATGCAATGTCAAAAAGAATACCTCCCTCCAGTGATGTAATAATCTGAAATTATTCAGTTAAATTGCAGATAATCCATTAGTAATTACCACCGACGTCCATCTTGGTTTCTACCCTCATCCGAAATTTCTAAGTCCAGACTCTGCCATTTTGAATCCTGACTCACCTATTAGAAGTTCTGCCTTTCAAAGTATTTTTACCCAATAGCTTTGTTTCTTTTCGTTTCTGCAGGACAGTTTTTTTTTATTCCAGTTTCTGCGGGATAGTCCTTCTTCTAGTATAAATACGGCATTCATCCGTACCCCCACTAGTGCTTTCCCCCCCTATGACGTCACCGACCACGCCCCCCTATGACGTCACCGACCACGCCCCTATGACGCAACATGACGTAATCATTACATAATCATTACGTAACCGACCTTTATTAATAATTCCTCCCCCTTTCACCCCCCTTTCCCCTCAGTGGCGCCATCTGTTGACAGTGAGAAGTACTATTTTCCCAAAAAAACCCTATTTTTATTCTAATTCTTCGATTTTTGATTTCCCCCTTTATAAAAAAAATTCCTCCCCCTTATGAAAAACCCCTGGCGCCATCTGGTGCCTGTGAGGAACACTAATTCTCCAAAAACCCTTATTTTAATTCTTTGATTTCCCCCTCCTATTAAAAATTACTCCCCCTTTTTAAAAATTTCTTCCCCCTTATGAAAAAACCCTGATGCCTTCTGTTGACAATGAAGAGTACTATTTTCGGAAAAACCTCCTTATTTTAACTCTAATTCCCGATTTTTCTTTATTTTGTCCCAATGGTTGACCTATATTTTAAGCCCTCCCCCTTATGAAAAACTCTCTGGTTGACCATTTTAAGGCCCCACTCCTTCACTCGGCTGATGCAAGTCTCAGAATAATTGCATGGAACGATTGACTGGTCTTAGAATAATTGTACAGAAAAGGATGATACAAAATTCCTTAGTAATTAAACACTCATCAAAATTCCCTTACCTCTATTAAAAATCATCCTACAGTTGAAACTCATTTTACTCTTACTGCTTCCATAGAAAATACCATAGGGTGAAATTAATAATGGTTTAAATTATTCGTAGGGATGGCATGTTAAATCTGCTTTTAGAACACACGTCTGCAGTGGAAAAATTTTCAAACTCCGTTAATCAACTCCCTAGTAATTAAACACTCGTCAAAATATTCCTCACCTTTATTAAAATCACTCCACGGTTAAATCAGTTTTTCTGTAGATGTGTTTCACCGGAAAAAAAAAATCGTCCCTCGCTCTGTGGATTCCGTCCGACTGTCTTGGGTTCCCTGACTATACCGTGTACTTGCTGTGGCCTTGATGCGGGTCAGGCATTTCAAATATTAACCTAACTTTTTCTATGTATTTCTTACATCAAAGCCAACACTAGCACTGAACTCTTTTGAATGCAGATCTCAAATTGTAAATCAACTCGCAGAGTTGTATTTATTCCTTAGTAATTAAAACTCTTTGCTATTCATTTAGCCAGGACGACTAAACGATTCCTTTATAATTAAAATTCCCTGCTATTAAACTCCCTAGTAATTAAACACTCATCAAAATTCCCTTACCTTTATTAAAAAAAACAGTTTTCTGCAGAGGCGTTTTATCGAAAAAAAAAAAAACTTCTCCTCGGCAACGAGAGTCGAACGCGCTACCCAAGCTTCACTCTGTGAACTCCTAACAAGAACCAACCTGCAATGGAAAAGGCATTCCTGAAGTCGTACGTGGAGTCATGCCCACACGTGTCCGTTTACCGGTCAGGTAGCAACGAAACATCTCCTGACACAATCGCCCTGGGAGGTTGAGTGTCCAGCGCTCAGCAGTGTGATGACTCATACGATGTTGTTCTCTGAGGGTAGGTGACGTCACAACAAGGGGAATGTAACGTGGAGTGACCAGCGAGTGACACGTATCAGAAGACTGAGCACTGGGGATGTTTAACCTTCAGTATAATTTTACACAGTGTGTTAGGATTAACAACTCTTATAGCATAGTTATTGCGGGTAGGCTCCCTCTCCCACTTTTAAAATTTAGATCTTACACCGACAGTCTTTTCATATACGTATTTTTATAACCATTTTAAAACCAACACTTATTTCTTTTATCCCTAGCGATTACTGGTTGTTGCATTTTTTATTAGAAGAAACCCTACCCCTGCAGTAACAGCCCCCGCAGAAAATAAAAAAATGCTATTGGGCGAAAAATTAATAAAATCTGATTTTATTCGTCGTGATGAAAAATATTGATGGGGTAATAGGTTCGACTTAAAAGACTTCGTGTTCGGATCCTCACCACGGACAACCTCTCGCTGAAGGACGGTTAAACCCTACGAAATTATTCCAAACGGGGAATCACAAGGTTTTTATTGACGAATGAATCTTGGACCTGTACTGCTTCCGTACATCGTGAAAACCCACTCACAGCCTTGATCCGTGTTCCCAATTTCCTTTACTAAGTCACTTCAAAAAACATTGTGATTGCAAAAGTATGACTAACAGTTTTATTACGCCACGTTTTAAAAATACTTATTACTGCTGTATCCGCGGTACGGGAGAGTAACACTGTTCGAAGAAAAATCAGGTAAAACAGTTTTAAAAAAAAAAATCGTTTTCTCCGTCGTTTGCGTATGTCTCATCAAGCTGGTGAAACCGGGTGAAAAAATATTTTTTTTTTGTACGAGGTAGAATGTTAAAAGTACGTCGCGTGCAAAAACTTTAGTTCCATCACGAATGCACATTAATAAAGTAGGGAGGTCGTAGTTTAATACTTCAGCTATAAAAAAATAATACAATGTCTCACACACACCTCTCAACTTGTCTACACTAATCCGCTGAAATTTCATTTGCAACGGAGGCTGATACTTCGAATCCGCTATATGTTCCGGAGCTGCAGTGGAATGCAATGGCCCCCTGCTGAATGCTACGCTATCAGAAGTCCATGTGGCTGTCACGTTCTCCAAGCGCTCAGAATATTACTATACTTATAACTGATCTAAAGTCCGTTTTAATCAATACTTATTTCTTTCAACTCTGCGACTATTGGGCCGGCACATTTTCACTAGAAGGACCGCCTCACAGTGGCAATCCCGCAGAAAAAATTAATAAAAGGAAAAAATCTGATTTTATTCTTCCTGATGAAAAATATTGAAGGTAATAGGGTCGACCTAAAAGGCCCGTGTTCGGATCCTTGCCCCGAATGGTTTTTAACAAAAGTCCTACGAAATTAAAAACTATCCCGTTACACGACGGCGTTGTTTAAAAATACTTATTACGATTGTATCCTCAGCAAACTCTTTCCTAGGAAGTAACGCTACTCGATGCGGTCCCAGTTACATGCTTTTACCGGGTAAAGACTGTGCGCCAGAATGTTAAAAGTAGAATTCATACGTTTCCGTAAAAAAAAAAAACAAACTTTAGTTCCTGCTGAAAGGAGTATGGTTCGATTCAGGAAGAATAGGATTTGACCTCGTGCATTAGAAAAGGGAACAAATCCGTCCCCGGTGTCATTTGTTAGGTGGTAGTATTAGTATCCTTATACAAGCTCACTTCAAATTTTCATATGACATTTTGGGGTTGAGTTTCAACCTTTTTATTTTTTCCAACCGCGATAATGCGCAGTTTTCTGCGGAACGCGAGCGACTTCGACGCCAAGGAAGACTCGCACTAAACGATACGACCGTGCACTAGAAAACCGTGAACGGACTTGTGTGAAACGTAATGTACAGAGCTTGACAACAGTAATATAGACTGGGATCCTCGCTCACTATACTATCATAACCCTCGAGAAATTATCAAATATGAATAGACCTCTGTAAAGTTCCGACTCCACAATCTTCTGAGTTCATTCCCCGGTCGATGCGATCAGGATCACAAGGGATGTTTTACACATTCAACGACTTTTTCTGACATTCGCTAATCAAAGTGTCTATCTACACATCAGACTTGTCATTACATCGACAAACTACCTGTCCATAGGCTGAGTAAGCATTTAGAATGAAAGATTGAGTCTGCTTCACGACACAGATTCGTAAAACGCTCATTAATTATTTTGTGAGAGAAAGCATGCATAAAGTTCAAACACTAATACTTCTTCCCTTTCTAATAAACCATACGATCAAAGTAGATAAATTGCAAGCATCATCGGATCTGATTCCGTATATCTGCTTACGACGAAAATCTCACAATAGCCTATTCAGTACTTTAACCCCCCCGATACAGTATGTGACTAGGTCGTTTAACTAAATTACGTGCATAAACGAAAATGTAAAGGGATATCTGTAAATTCGCACAACGGGATAGGTGAATATTTTCACAATTCTTTTGAAGGCAGAATAACTGTGACGAGAGAGAAAGTATAAAAATGCAGTGGGATGGCTGTAAAAACAACAGATTACAGCGCAAATACTGTAAGATAGAAAAAACGACTATTAACAAGTGTCATATAAGGAACGACCGATAAAAGTCACACCGTAGCGGAAGGAGTAATACAGGAAAAATCATAAAATATTAACCCCTCCCTCCCCCACGCTGGTAAATCACGGGCCATTGCGTACACACGGATGAATATCACAAAAATACTTTGCATATAGTAAAGAACCACCGAAGTTTGGAAATTTAAAATCTGAAAACTCACTTTTTATAGTATTTCCGTGAAAAGTCACCCCCCAGAAACGAGATCTAGCTCTGTCGCCAGTTATTCCAGCGTACTATCTCTTTTCAGCACGTTTGAATAAGTGCATGTGAAGGTGGCTAGCTGCAGACACAAGCTTTTCGACAAAGATAGGATGTTTCACTACAATCTAACACGGAGATGTCTGTTAAGTTATTTTTTCCTCCTATTTCTACACTAGTGTCGAAGTCTTAGAACAAGTGGGTTAGCACACGGGTTTTAATATTATCTTGTTTGGCAATCTGAAAGAACACTGTCTGTGGAACATTACCCCCCTGCAAGCTAGTACTAATTACTTTACGATTCTGAGGGACGAAGGTTGAAATCGTTGGCAGATATTTTTCAGAAATATGTAATCAACCATAGTGTTCGGATATTTGATCCATAGTAAGACATGAACGATGTTTACCTGCCATCAGCGACCCCTTCTACGGATCGTATGAGAGGTAATTGTTACGACAATTAGCTACGTGAAGTCGTGTTTATTTTTAAAAGCAAAGACACACTAATTACCGACTAGCTAGAGAACGATATATTAACCTACTAAAGTTTGATTTTAACGATCAGATAGTGTATATATCATCACTTTTTTAGTTCATAATAATATTCCAACTTTTAAAGGAAATATTGTCTCGTTATAAGCGATTACATACAAAGAAATACACACTCTATACTTTAAATCTATAGAGACAACGATCACTATCCCAGGAACACATCTGTGAAATATCACCACATTTTTGTTTTTAACGTACGGTTGAATCGTTCTACGATGCTAGCTTTGGTTTCCCATCCCTTTCTTTTACACCCACCCGATATAAAACATTCGACCCACATAGCTTGCTAGCTGTGCGAGGTCTTGATACAGAGAACAATATTAACACTTCTAAGGCTGACCTTAAAATCCCCGTTAACTATACAAAAGAAATCACATTGACAAAAATATCAGAGACATTCATATTTATTTACATTAAGGTCACATTAATATTTAGTTCGTACATACCAGTTCACCGTGCACCTCTTTTAGTACTGTTGCAAAGTTCAATTTAGACATAAACGCGACATTAGCAGGACGATTTAGTTCGATACATGATTCTTCCACAAAACTTACGGCAATATCAGTTAGATTAACGTTTCTTACCACTTCGGGGAAATAATCGTAAGCTGATTCAGCGTTTATGGTGAGGCACGAATGGCGAAGTTGACTCGGATGATCCACTTCACACCCGAAACAGTTCTTACGTAGCAGCGTAAACAGTTCTTTTCGGAGATCTGTTTTCAAAGTCCGCTTTAAACAGTCCATAAGCTTTACGAAATCACTGCTGTCTTGTTCAAGGGGTCGATCGTTAGATGGTGGGCTTCGAGGAAGATTTGCCGCTAATTCTACCTTCCGCACTGCATTCCAAAATTTACCGTTTTCAAACTTCAGAGCCATCAAACTGTAGGTGATTGGATCGCATAAATCTGTCAACCGATGCCACTGTTCGACGCTGAGCCGAACCGATGACGAAAATACAAGTCTTCCGTCACGGGGGATGCTTTTTTTAATGACCACGCCGTGTCCACCTTTGAGCACGACGAGGCAAACCATAGCGTCCAGTTCATACTCGCCGTATTCGACATCTTCGAACGCTTCGACGATTGTAGACGCATACGAAACCAGTCCATGCCACTGCTCTTCAGACAGCATCACACCGTCCTTTGTAGGATATAGTTTTAACGAGTCATCACTCTGGAACACACGTATGTGCACTTTAGGATATGACCGATATTCACAAACGCTCGCAAACAAATCCGATCCGAGTTGAAACATATGGCTATCATCATCTCTAACAGCAAGTCGCTTCGCAGGAAGATCACCATCGGTCAGGGAACGTTTAGCACAAGCCATAGCAAGTCGATACTGGAAAAAATAATGCCTTACAGCCCGTCGAAGGGTAATACTTATACCTTAAACCTGTGACGTGTCCCTGTAACTCCATCCCATTGGTCGAGATCTGGTAGATTTGCCATCTCTTAGTAAACATGATGACGTCTACAAATATTTACGAGCCTGTATAGACGTGCTTTCGAAATATGCATGTGGTGCTCCTTTAAAACAAAAATCGTGGGAGCTTTTGATCACAAAAACCTTTCAGAATATCTCTGAAATTACAAACAGATAAGGGGAGTTGAATTCATTAACAGAGTATTTCAAAAGTATCTTAAAAACACACTCATAATGAAACCAAAGCTAGCATCGTAGAACGATTCAACCGTACGTTAAAAACAAAAACGTGGTGATATTTCACAGGTGTGTTCCATGGAGGCGCCACTGAGGGGGAAAGGGGGGTGTTTTAATAAGGGGAGTGGCCTGTTACGTAATGATTACGTAATGAATACGTAACAGGCCACTCCCCTTATTAAAACACCCCCCTTTCCCCCTCAGTGGCGCCTCCATGGAACACACCTGTGAAATATCACCACGTTTTTGTTTTTAACGTACGGTTGAATCGTTCTACGATGCTAGCTTTGGTTTCATTATGAGTGTGTTTTTAAGATACTTTTGAAATACTCTGTTAATGAATTCAACTCCCCTTATCTGTTTGTAATTTCAGAGATATTCTGAAAGGTTTTTGTGATCAAAAGCTCCCACGATTTTTGTTTTAAAGGAGCACCACATGCATATTTCGAAAGCACGTCTATACAGGCTCGTAAATATTTGTAGACGTCATCATGTTTACTAAGAGATGGCAAATCTACCAGATCTCGACCAATGGGATGGAGTTACAGGGACACGTCACAGGTTTAAGGTATAAGTATTACCCTTCGACGGGCTGTAAGGCATTATTTTTTCCAGTATCGACTTGCTATGGCTTGTGCTAAACGTTCCCTGACCGATGGTGATCTTCCTGCGAAGCGACTTGCTGTTAGAGATGATGATAGCCATATGTTTCAACTCGGATCGGATTTGTTTGCGAGCGTTTGTGAATATCGGTCATATCCTAAAGTGCACATACGTGTGTTCCAGAGTGATGACTCGTTAAAACTATATCCTACAAAGGACGGTGTGATGCTGTCTGAAGAGCAGTGGCATGGACTGGTTTCGTATGCGTCTACAATCGTCGAAGCGTTCGAAGATGTCGAATACGGCGAGTATGAACTGGACGCTATGGTTTGCCTCGTCGTGCTCAAAGGTGGACACGGCGTGGTCATTAAAAAAAGCATCCCCCGTGACGGAAGACTTGTATTTTCGTCATCGGTTCGGCTCAGCGTCGAACAGTGGCATCGGTTGACAGATTTATGCGATCCAATCACCTACAGTTTGATGGCTCTGAAGTTTGAAAACGGTAAATTTTGGAATGCAGTGCGGAAGGTAGAATTAGCGGCAAATCTTCCTCGAAGCCCACCATCTAACGATCGACCCCTTGAACAAGACAGCAGTGATTTCGTAAAGCTTATGGACTGTTTAAAGCGGACTTTGAAAACAGATCTCCGAAAAGAACTGTTTACGCTGCTACGTAAGAACTGTTTCGGGTGTGAAGTGGATCATCCGAGTCAACTTCGCCATTCGTGCCTCACCATAAACGCTGAATCAGCTTACGATTATTTCCCCGAAGTGGTAAGAAACGTTAATCTAACTGATATTGCCGTAAGTTTTGTGGAAGAATCATGTATCGAACTAAATCGTCCTGCTAATGTCGCGTTTATGTCTAAATTGAACTTTGCAACAGTACTAAAAGAGGTGCACGGTGAACTGGTATGTACGAACTAAATATTAATGTGACCTTAATGTAAATAAATATGAATGTCTCTGATATTTTTGTCAATGTGATTTCTTTTGTATAGTTAACGGGGATTTTAAGGTCAGCCTTAGAAGTGTTAATATTGTTCTCTGTATCAAGACCTCGCACAGCTAGCAAGCTATGTGGGTCGAATGTTTTATATCGGGTGGGTGTAAAAGAAAGGGATGGGAAACCAAAGCTAGCATCGTAGAACGATTCAACCGTACGTTAAAAACAAAAATGTGGTGATATTTCACAGATGTGTTCCTGGGATAGTGATCGTTGTCTCTATAGATTTAAAGTATAGAGTGTGTATTTCTTTGTATGTAATCGCTTATAACGAGACAATATTTCCTTTAAAAGTTGGAATATTATTATGAACTAAAAAAGTGATGATATATACACTATCTGATCGTTAAAATCAAACTTTAGTAGGTTAATATATCGTTCTCTAGCTAGTCGGTAATTAGTGTGTCTTTGCTTTTAAAAATAAACACGACTTCACGTAGCTAATTGTCGTAACAATTACCTCTCATACGATCCGTAGAAGGGGTCGCTGATGGCAGGTAAACATCGTTCATGTCTTACTATGGATCAAATATCCGAACACTATGGTTGATTACATATTTCTGAAAAATATCTGCCAACGATTTCAACCTTCGTCCCTCAGAATCGTAAAGTAATTAGTACTAGCTTGCAGGGGGGTAATGTTCCACAGACAGTGTTCTTTCAGATTGCCAAACAAGATAATATTAAAACCCGTGTGCTAACCCACTTGTTCTAAGACTTCGACACTAGTGTAGAAATAGGAGGAAAAAATAACTTAACAGACATCTCCGTGTTAGATTGTAGTGAAACATCCTATCTTTGTCGAAAAGCTTGTGTCTGCAGCTAGCCACCTTCACATGCACTTATTCAAACGTGCTGAAAAGAGATAGTACGCTGGAATAACTGGCGACAGAGCTAGATCTCGTTTCTGGGGGGTGACTTTTCACGGAAATACTATAAAAAGTGAGTTTTCAGATTTTAAATTTCCAAACTTCGGTGGTTCTTTACTATATGCAAAGTATTTTTGTGATATTCATCCGTGTGTACGCAATGGCCCGTGATTTACCAGCGTGGGGGAGGGAGGGGTTAATATTTTATGATTTTTCCTGTATTACTCCTTCCGCTACGGTGTGACTTTTATCGGTCGTTCCTTATATGACACTTGTTAATAGTCGTTTTTTCTATCTTACAGTATTTGCGCTGTAATCTGTTGTTTTTACAGCCATCCCACTGCATTTTTATACTTTCTCTCTCGTCACAGTTATTCTGCCTTCAAAAGAATTGTGAAAATATTCACCTATCCCGTTGTGCGAATTTACAGATATCCCTTTACATTTTCGTTTATGCACGTAATTTAGTTAAACGACCTAGTCACATACTGTATCGGGGGGGTTAAAGTACTGAATAGGCTATTGTGAGATTTTCGTCGTAAGCAGATATACGGAATCAGATCCGATGATGCTTGCAATTTATCTACTTTGATCGTATGGTTTATTAGAAAGGGAAGAAGTATTAGTGTTTGAACTTTATGCATGCTTTCTCTCACAAAATAATTAATGAGCGTTTTACGAATCTGTGTCGTGAAGCAGACTCAATCTTTCATTCTAAATGCTTACTCAGCCTATGGACAGGTAGTTTGTCGATGTAATGACAAGTCTGATGTGTAGATAGACACTTTGATTAGCGAATGTCAGAAAAAGTCGTTGAATGTGTAAAACATCCCTTGTGATCCTGATCGCATCGACCGGGGAATGAACTCAGAAGATTGTGGAGTCGGAACTTTACAGAGGTCTATTCATATTTGATAATTTCTCGAGGGTTATGATAGTATAGTGAGCGAGGATCCCAGTCTATATTACTGTTGTCAAGCTCTGTACATTACGTTTCACACAAGTCCGTTCACGGTTTTCTAGTGCACGGTCGTATCGTTTAGTGCGAGTCTTCCTTGGCGTCGAAGTCGCTCGCGTTCCGCAGAAAACTGCGCATTATCGCGGTTGGAAAAAATAAAAAGGTTGAAACTCAACCCCAAAATGTCATATGAAAATTTGAAGTGAGCTTGTATAAGGATACTAATACTACCACCTAACAAATGACACCGGGGACGGATTTGTTCCCTTTTCTAATGCACGAGGTCAAATCCTATTCTTCCTGAATCGAACCATACTCCTTTCAGCAGGAACTAAAGTTTGTTTTTTTTTTTTACGGAAACGTATGAATTCTACTTTTAACATTCTGGCGCACAGTCTTTACCCGGTAAAAGCATGTAACTGGGACCGCATCGAGTAGCGTTACTTCCTAGGAAAGAGTTTGCTGAGGATACAATCGTAATAAGTATTTTTAAACAACGCCGTCGTGTAACGGGATAGTTTTTAATTTCGTAGGACTTTTGTTAAAAACCATTCGGGGCAAGGATCCGAACACGGGCCTTTTAGGTCGACCCTATTACCTTCAATATTTTTCATCAGGAAGAATAAAATCAGATTTTTTCCTTTTATTAATTTTTTCTGCGGGATTGCCACTGTGAGGCGGTCCTTCTAGTGAAAATGTGCCGGCCCAATAGTCGCAGAGTTGAAAGAAATAAGTATTGATTAAAACGGACTTTAGATCAGTTATAAGTATAGTAATATTCTGAGCGCTTGGAGAACGTGACAGCCACATGGACTTCTGATAGCGTAGCATTCAGCAGGGGGCCATTGCATTCCACTGCAGCTCCGGAACATATAGCGGATTCGAAGTATCAGCCTCCGTTGCAAATGAAATTTCAGCGGATTAGTGTAGACAAGTTGAGAGGTGTGTGTGAGACATTGTATTATTTTTTTATAGCTGAAGTATTAAACTACGACCTCCCTACTTTATTAATGTGCATTCGTGATGGAACTAAAGTTTTTGCACGCGACGTACTTTTAACATTCTACCTCGTACAAAAAAAAAATATTTTTTCACCCGGTTTCACCAGCTTGATGAGACATACGCAAACGACGGAGAAAACGATTTTTTTTTTTAAAACTGTTTTACCTGATTTTTCTTCGAACAGTGTTACTCTCCCGTACCGCGGATACAGCAGTAATAAGTATTTTTAAAACGTGGCGTAATAAAACTGTTAGTCATACTTTTGCAATCACAATGTTTTTTGAAGTGACTTAGTAAAGGAAATTGGGAACACGGATCAAGGCTGTGAGTGGGTTTTCACGATGTACGGAAGCAGTACAGGTCCAAGATTCATTCGTCAATAAAAACCTTGTGATTCCCCGTTTGGAATAATTTCGTAGGGTTTAACCGTCCTTCAGCGAGAGGTTGTCCGTGGTGAGGATCCGAACACGAAGTCTTTTAAGTCGAACCTATTACCCCATCAATATTTTTCATCACGACGAATAAAATCAGATTTTATTAATTTTTCGCCCAATAGCATTTTTTTATTTTCTGCGGGGGCTGTTACTGCAGGGGTAGGGTTTCTTCTAATAAAAAATGCAACAACCAGTAATCGCTAGGGATAAAAGAAATAAGTGTTGGTTTTAAAATGGTTATAAAAATACGTATATGAAAAGACTGTCGGTGTAAGATCTAAATTTTAAAAGTGGGAGAGGGAGCCTACCCGCAATAACTATGCTATAAGAGTTGTTAATCCTAACACACTGTGTAAAATTATACTGAAGGTTAAACATCCCCAGTGCTCAGTCTTCTGATACGTGTCACTCGCTGGTCACTCCACGTTACTTTCCCCTTGTTGTGACGTCACCTACCCTCAGAGAACAACATCGTATGAGTCATCACACTGCTGAGCGCTGGACACTCAACCTCCCAGGGCGATTGTGTCAGGAGATGTTTCGTTGCTACCTGACCGGTAAACGGACACGTGTGGGCATGACTCCACGTACGACTTCAGGAATGCCTTTTCCATTGCAGGTTGGTTCTTGTTAGGAGTTCACAGAGTGAAGCTTGGGTAGCGCGTTCGACTCTCGTTGCCGAGGAGAAGTTTTTTTTTTTTTCGATAAAACGCCTCTACAGAAAACTGTTTTTTTTTTAATAAAGGTAAGGGAATTTTGATGAGTGTTTAATTACTAGGGAGTTTAATAGCAGGGAATTTTAATTATAAAGGAATCGTTTAGTCGTCCTGGCTAAATGAATAGCAAAGGATTTTAATTACTAAGGAATAAATACAACTCTGTGAGTTGATTTACAATTTGAGATCTACATTCAAAAGAATTCAGTGCTAGTGTTGGCTTTGATGTAAGAAATACATAGAAAAAGCTAGGTTAATATCTCAAATGTCTGACCCGCATCTAAACCACAGCAAGTACACGGTATATAGTCCGGGAACCCAAGACAGTCGGACGGAATCCCCAGAGCGAGGGACGATTTTTTTTTTTTTCCGGTGAAACACATCTACAGAAAAACTGATTTAACCGTGGAGTGATTTTAATAAAGGTGAGGAATATTTTGACGAGTGTTTAATTACTAGGGAGTTGATTAACGGAGTTTGAAAATTTTTCCACTGCAGACGTGTGTTCTAAAAGCAGATTTAACATGCCATCCCTACGAATAATTTAAACCATTATTAATTTCACCCTATGGTATTTTCTATGGAAACAGTAAGAGTAAAATGAGTTTCAACTGTAGGATGATTTTTAATAGAGGTAAGGGAATTTTGATGAGTGTTTAATTACTAAGGAATTTTGTATCATCCTTTTCTGTACAATTATTCTAAGACCAGTCAATCGTTCCATGCAATTATTCTGAGACTTGCATCAGCCGAGTGAAGGAGTGGGGCCTTAAAATGGTCAACCAGAGGGTTTTTCATAAGGGGGAGGGCTTAAAATATAGGTCAACCATTGGGACAAAATAAAGAAAAATCGGGAATTAGAGTTAAAATAAGGAGGTTTTTCCGAAAATAGTACTCTTCATTGTCAACAGAAGGCATCAGGGTTTATTCATAAGGGGGAAGAAATTTTTAATAGGGGGGAGTAATTTTTAATAGGAGGGGGAAATCAAAGAATTAAAATAAGGGTTTTTGGAGAATTAGTGTTCCTCACAGGCACCAGATGACGCCAGGGGTTTTTTCATAAGGGGGGAGGAATTTTTTTATAAAGGGGGAAATCAAAAATCGAAGAATTGGAATAAAAATAGGGTTTTTTTTGGGGGGAAATAGTACTTCTCACTGTCAACAGATGGCGCCACTGAGGGGGAGGGGGTTTAATAAAGGGGGAGGAATTATTAATAAAGGGGCGTGGCCCGTTTCGTAATGATTATGTAATGATTACGCCATGTTGCGTCATAGGGGGCGTGGTCGGTGACGTCATAGGGGGAAAGCACTAGTGGGGGTACGGATGAATGCCGTATTTATACTAGAAGAAGGACTATCCCGCAGAAACTGGAATAAAAAAAAACTGTCCTGCAGAAACGAAAAGAAACAAAGCTATTGGGTAAAAATACTTTGAAAGGCAGAACTTCTAATAGGTGAGTCAGGATTCAAAATGGCAGAGTCTGGACTTAGAAATTTCGGATGAGGGTAGAAACCAAGATGGACGTCGGTGGTAATTACTAATGGATTATCTGCAATTTAACTGAATAATTTCAGATTATTACATCACTGGAGGGAGGTATTCTTTTTGACATTGCATGACTAATGTGATTGATAATCATCCGCCACCAGCTTAAAACACATGGGTGGCGGATCCCATAGGATTAACATTGATCCGCCACTGGCTCAGAACTCTCCTTTACCCACTTTCGTTGTTTCTCTCAACAAGTCAGTTAGATGAGGTGGGATGTATTTATGGTCTTGGTTTGAGTCAGTAACTTCTATTGTGTTTATACTTGTTACCCAGGTAACAGGTTCACATATTGCTAATTCTTCACCCTTTTTCAATATTCTATTGGATTTGTTACAGTTCATCACTCTGATAGGAATCTGTTCTTTATCTACACTGACTAATGTCCTTGCAAATAGGATACCACGAGACAAAAAGCTCCTTTACCAGAGGCATCAGTGACTGCAATCGGAAGGCTCCAAAAGTCTCCTTCCGATGTCCACAGATATAATTTCACTTTGTGCAGGGATCTCTGGGTCTTCCGTCACTGATATTGGGGTCACGCTTGATAAAGAATCGGATGTTCGGCTAAGCAAAGGGATCTCTTCTGTCGTATAGATGTGTAGGCTCTCACTGGGTCTAATGCGGAATCCATGTTTCTTTAGGAAAACTAGGCCTAATATGCATTCATCGTAGATGTAACAGATGAAAACAGGATGGCGTACCAGACAGTTACAAACTCTGATGTTGAGTTCTATCTTTCCATGGACTTTAGCATGATCTCCAGTAGCTGTCTGTAGGGTTATATTAGACTGTCCAGCATTCCAGTTTGGGTGAGGTATTATCTTCTTTATTATGTCTGTTCTGAGTCAAGTTACATTTGCACCAGTGTCTACTATCATACGGCAAGGCACTCCATTCATGGTTCCATCAGCTACCAATCCATTATCTCCACCATGTAGTGCTGAAACGTGGGCGACTTCCCCTGGGGCCAACCAATCAACAGCCAGCCTTTGCCCTTCACGTTGCTTATGCTGGTTCTGTTGTCTGTTAGACGTGCTTGAACTTTGCGCCCATCACGTTTTGCAGTTGGCTCAAATATGTCCAGCTTGCCACAATTCCAACACTGTATGTTTGTAGAAGTCCTTGGAGAGGAAACTTTTATCTCTTTCAAAATGGATTGTATGGCTTTGGTTAGCTTTTTCATTTCACTCTCCTTTTCTACAGTTTCTTCTGCATTCACAAATCTCACTGTGTGTTCGCTCGGGAGGAAAGCCTGGAGCACTCGTACCTCGTAGCATGCTCCACAGCTGATTTTAAGGTTTCACCTTCCAACATCCTCAGAGATTGTTGAGTCTCAGGGACAGAAAGAGCATCAACAAATTGTAATTGAGCTAAATTGTCTTGAATTTCTGGTGGACAGTTACTGTAAGCCAGTCTAGCTAGACGCTCAATATCACAAGCAAGTTCTTGTAAAGTTTCGCCACTCTTCTGCATACGATGTTTAGATTCAATCATATGGTATTGTTTTAAATAACTATTGCCAAACCTGAGTTCTAATGCAGAAACCAGACTTTAAAAATCAAGTCGTTTTTCTTCTGGAACAGAGTGTAAAACGTCTGCAGCAAAATTTCTTAAGGAAGCTGCAAGAAAATTGGCCGTCTGAAATTCACTCCACTCATTAGGCGTAGCGATAACTTCAAACTGTGTTTTGAATATTGTCCAAAATGATTGACCATCGTATGTAAAAGGTTTAGTTGTATTTCTAGCGATATGTGTATTATTGTCACTAAAATTACCATTATCGCAAGAAGATAGTAACATTTCATTTCTTAAAATCTGACGTTCACAATCAGTTTTTACACTACCAATTTGATGCTTATATTCTATCTAAACACTATCAAATTTTGTGTTAAAATCACAAATTATTTCATTTACATTACAGATTACTCTATATCATTTTTTACACTATCAGTTTCAACCTTTAGCCTATCACATTGTCTGCTCAGTTCGGTCTTAATGTCTTTACACTGATCAGTGATTTCACTGATTTTTCTGTTCAGATCACTATTCTGATCAATAATCTTACTAATTTGAGAAGCCACTTCAGCTCTCAACTCATTATTTTGTGTAGCTATTTCGGCTTTCAACTCATTATTTTGTGTAGCTATTTCGGCTTTCAACTCATTATTTTGTGTAGCTATTTCGGCTTTCAACTCATTATTTTGTGTAGCCATCTCGGCTTTCAACTCGTTATTTTGTGTAGCTATCTCGGCTTTCAACTCATTATTTTGTGTAGCTATTTCGGCTTTCAAGTCATCATCTTGTCTATCAAGGTCACCAGTTTTACTGTTTATATCATTATTGTGACTGGCTATTTCAGTTCTTTGAGCAGCTATTTCATTTCTTATATCAGCTATCAGTTTTACTAACTCATCCACACTTCTAGTGAAAGGTATTCACTAAATTCCTCCGCTCCTGACGCCAAATGTTATGAATTAAACGGATGGAAAGAGTGAGCGTGAGTTCAAAAGAAAATGGTATTTGACAATTACAATTCTAAAATAATGAAATTTATTAGATTAGTGTGTATGAAAACATTTTTATAAACTCAACTAACATAAATCTATATCAGTATGAGAATAAATCTTCCAAAGAACTTAACATCTTTTTACTATTCTTACTATCTACACACAAAGCATTATATAAGGCTTTTATATCAGTCGATAATAGGTGGCACAATCATATTTGTTAACAAATTTGCAATCTATAAAGAATAACCTCACCAATTCCTAAACAACTAAATATAATGATGAACTCTTCCTACAGAAAAGTTGAGATCATCTCTGCTCGTTCGACTGACCTATGACCTCCTCAGTCCCATTTTTAAGCATCTTTCTTTTTCTTGCAGTCCTCTAAAAGGATCAACACTAATAAACTTATTTAATCTCCCGCGAACACACCAAATGAAAACGTTTCTTCTTTTAACGATACCGTACAGATAAAGTCAAACTTCGTCTTTCTTTACACTCCAATTCCTCTTAATTGCAACTCTCCTATACTTTTTTTTAAGTTAAGTTCGTTCGAAGTAGTTAGTGACATAATTCTCACGCTGTAGTTCACGCGAGCATCAAGATGAAACATCACTGATTCATTGTATCACGTTCATCTGTCGTAACAATATATTAAAAACAAATGGTTCTGTTAAGAATAACAGATCATGTGGGGGAGCAGAAATTGGGTTTGACCATGCCATGTGATTAAAAGTGTCTTACAAGTGACGCTTAAGAAATGTTGTGCTAAGATTATAAGAGAATTCCCTTTAAAACTAAATCTCTAAAAGATTCCGTTAAAACGAAAGTATGCTATGATAGTCTACTCAGTTATTACGACGATCATGGTTTGCTTACTGCTGAAGTTGAGGAAGAATGGGACCATTTGAAACAGGCTTTTCTTGAAACTAAAGTACTCTTTTGGGTAAAAAGGGACAGAGGTAAAATTATTGAGTGATAAGACACTTATTTCGGAAAGGAACAACTGCAGCAATGTCCCAATCCCTACTAATCCTAATAGAAAGCATTACAGAGAGCTTAATAAACTTGTAAAGGATCAGTTAACAGCTGATAAGAATCTTTGACTTGATAGCTTGGCTGACAAAGCAGTTAGACAGCACAACAGCAGAGAGCTGTACCAGATAGCTAATTTTTTATGTGGGGAGAAATGGGCAGTAATCCAAGGATTGATTTATAGAAGGTGAGGATTCTCTTTTGGCAAGGTGGTCTGATCATTTCAGTGATGTTCTAAAAATGTAGTCAGTTCTACTCCCATTATAAAGAGAATATATGCATTACTGGCTTTAATGCTAGCCAAAGAGACTTCATAATGCGATATCTCTAAAATGAAACTGCATAAATCCCGAGGGGGGGGGGGGATGAAATCACCACTGAAATGCTTAGAGCTGGGAACGTTTGTGTTGTCACGTGGCTGAGGGAAATTTTAAATATTTTTGGCGAGTTGATCTATTTTTTAAAAGCTTATTGTAATTCATTGGAAATTATTGGGTAAATAGACTACTTTCTCTTCCAGGTAAAGTTCGTTGCACTTTTATGCTTAATAAAATTAAGAATTTGGTTGATGGACAACTGCTCGTTGAACAGTGCAGATTGAGAAGTGGTAGGGGATGTGTAGAGCAAATATTTTCATTTAGACTTACTAGCTTTATAGATTGCAAAAAGGCATTTGGCTCTCTCGATCGATATAATTTATGGTTGATTGTTAGATCATCTGGAATAGTTGACAAGTTAGGCTGATGAACGATCTCTATAATAACACTGAGTCCTGTGGGAGAGTTGGTAAGGCTTGTAGCAATTGATTGAGCATTGCCAATGTAGTTCGACAAGGGTGCATTTTGTCTCCTTTTCTCTTTGGTTATTGATAATTTTTTGTGAAATTCACTGCAATGGAAAGATTTTAGCTTTAACTTGTCTAGAGATTTCAAAATTTCTGATTTAGATTATGCAGATGAATTGGCCCTTTTGGCAAATGATGTTGATGAGATGAACTCTTTCGTTAGAGTTATGCATGCATGTGTGTGTATGTATTTATGTGTGTGTTATATATGCATGTGTGTGTACGTGTGTGTGTGTTTTACATGTATGTCCTTCGCACCATGGAAACTTAAACATTGAAGAAACCTTCATTTATTTTTGTACTGATTTATTTTTTTCATTGTGAACGTAACTGTGGTTCTTGGGATTCAAAATCACTTGCATTTGTCACAAACAATTTAATAGTTTAAATGGATGCAGGGGCGGTCCTAGGAACCACAATTTCTTTTTTTGAGGAGGGAACAGTACCCCCCCCCCCCCCCTCTAGCACTTTTTCGTTGGAACCGCCATTAACTGGATGAACAGTTGTTACAGTTTCTTTAGAAACAAAGTTACAACACGTGCTTCGGAGCCTTTTTTGCAAAATATTAAACTTGAAAAATATAAAGCCCTTGAAAGTTGACCAACCGCAGTGGGGAACTCTCCCCCCCACCAACAACAACCTCCTTAAAATCTATTTACAAACCCACGGAAGTTGAAAATTTCCATCAGCAGAGACAAGTATTTAAGATCATTTAATTGAGAGGAGAATTAGAAAATCAAAATAACTTCCATTTGCTATTAATTCTCGCATTTTCTTGTGAAAATCCAAAATAGTCTTTTATCGATGATCTACTTGTCACACACACCGTGGTCAGGTTTCTTTAATGAGAGAAAAAAAAGGAATTTGCAATTAAAAAAAATTACTAATTTTCTATTTAGTGATTTGTTTTTGCATTTTCTGATTACTATAGACCAGAGGTTGGGTTGTTGTTGTTTTACCTCGAGCTGAGCGGCACTTTTTTTGCACACCATGGGCTAAATGGCCAGGTCACATGGATCCCGAAGGCTCAGAGAAGGTTGGGGGAGGGGACCCACTGGAACAGTTGTTGGGAGACAGAGGGTAGCCTCCCGTCAAGGCCATCCAGCGTGTTCTTTAAAGTGCACAGGGTATGGCTCTCCCGCACGCGGGGCCACGGCTTAACGTCCCATCCGACGGACGGCGGCCTTTCCAAGCCCATCGGTGTCCCCTACTGACCGTGGGCAGGGCGGGGAATTTTGCGGAGATAAATCTCAACGCTGACCCAGCTGGTACTCGAACCTGGGAACTACAGATTACGAGCCTGGCGCGCTACCGACTGAGCCACCCCCGCCCCATAGACTAGAGGAAAATATTAATACTGTATCTTGTAAACTTTTTCTTATTGTTTAGTGGTCGGATGGTTCGAGTCGTCAGGAGAGCTGTCACCATTAATGCCACAGGAATGAGACCATTGGCAAAACGCTAAATTTAAAGTGCCAATGAACAATACCAAGTTCAGGGGCAGCCACGACAATTAAGAATTAGACTTCTCTTTGCCCTATAAGATGAAAGTGTAATTATTTCTTTTTGTTTTTATGAAGTCGGTGATCTGACGCACACAGGCCGCACTCTCAGATCCTTTACGAGATAGGAAATTTAAGAAATCCAATCTATTATTGAATGGAAAATTGAGATGAGGTCAAGTACAGGCCTTGTGGTTTTTGGGATCGTGTTTCAGTCATTGCAAAATGTTTTGCCACAGAAGGATTAATGAATGTTTATGAAAGACTGCCATTGCACGCGAAAGCATTTCTTCTTTCTACTCTTATCGAGGAAGATCAGTCAGCTTTTAAATGCATGGAATTATTGCAAAAGGAAGTGTTATTGATCGAAAACAAATTAATTTTTGTCAGTACATCATGAGCATCTCTTAACATTTCATTTAAAACTCAATTCCAGACATTGGGAGCATTTCATTTGAAGGAAAATCAGATTTAAGTAGATTTTTTAGGAGTAGTGGGTTCGTGTGAGAGTGGATTTTGATAATGTTTATGTCAGGGAAGTTTTTTTTAAACTATTTTTTAAGAACGTTATTCCTTCAGGGGAGGGATTCTTCCACCCCCTTGGCTGTACCATTCCGTGCAGCCTTAATCTGACTTTCCTATCTGAATGCGAAGTTGAAGCTGATAAATGTTCAGGAAAATATTTTCTTAATTCTCAATCGCACGTTTCATCATATTTCTTGACACAACCTTTTGTATCAGTTTTTTGAAATTTGTAACTATTTGTCCTGATGAAGTTATTTGCTTTAAAAGATTTGTGAATTATTTCGTCTCTATTTTCTGGATTTCGCAAAAAGAAAAATGACTACGATCGAAGGGAGGGATGTGAAATATCCGATTGATTCGCCTTCTTCACTCGTATTGTGACGTGAATCATCGGTGCAGGAGGATAATCTCTCGAGGGGATTAATTCGAGATTCTCGGGAGTTAAACGAGAAGTGCTGTGTGATCCGGGCACCGGATTGAATCACGCGGCGAGTGGATGGATGTCTCGAGTAGCTGATGGAAGCTCGCCGATCCAAGAGGCGACAAAAACTGACATTCAGAGGCGGAGGTGAAGTGCCGGGCGCCGATAAAAACGACCCTTCCTCCCCCAGACGAAACCGATACACTTGTCTGCCGAGGACCACCGAGCGAGCGTGGCAGTCAGGGCTCCAGTCACCCAGGGCTCGCCAGTGGGTCAATTAGAGGCCAACGGGCTGGTCAGAAATCTGACGAAGGTCAGGGGGGTCAAACAACGGCACAAAACCGTTCTTCTGTTGGAAAGCACAAACTGTCGCTTGATGCTAAGTGACGAGAGCGGCGCCAGAAAAGCTTTTCGGCCCTCTAAGCTGACCTTCACCTGCGTCATTAATCTTGTCCCAAAATTGTGAGGCTGGTGTTTATTAGCAACGAATTTCTCGGAAATCTCTCTTCGCCCCTGGACGGAGTGGGTGGCAACGAGGGACACGAGACGTCACGATTTTGTCACTTCATCGTCGTCACGCGCATAGCGAGGTGGCAGGTTGCGACGTCACTTCGTGGGAGACTTCGTCCCGAGAGGAATTTTTTCTCTGCCGTAGACGCCGCCTACTTTAGAGGCGTCTGCACTTTCCAAGAAGACGATGAAGACGCTTGGTCATCGGAACAGCGAAACGTCACAATCGGAAAGAGGAGAAATTGGTGACAAAT
The DNA here is from genome assembly GCA_038380435.1 of Ryuthela nishihirai. Classification (NCBI taxonomy): domain Eukaryota; kingdom Metazoa; phylum Arthropoda; class Arachnida; order Araneae; family Heptathelidae; genus Ryuthela; species Ryuthela nishihirai. The sequence continues at coordinate 116,180,398 of JAWZYU010000002.1, read as the reverse complement.
TAATATTCTAAAAGAAACATTTCTTTGATTTCGAGATACCAGCGAAATTGTGAGGCTGGTATTTATCAGCAACGAATTTCTCTGAAATCTCTCTTCGCCAATGGACGGAGTGGATGCCAACGAGGGACAGGAGAAGTCACGAGGGTTGTCACCTCTGAGATAGTCATGATGACGCATTAAACATTTGGATGACACATAATGATATCAGAATGCGAATAATCCCACTGCATCAGTCTCAGATATTTGCATCATATGTGAGACTCGCGTTTCTAAACCAATTTCTCATGCAGATATCTTTAATTTAGCAATCGGATTAAAGAGTAGAATCTTTTGAATGAATGCGCTCTGAGGCAATATGAAAGTAAGAACCGAAATATATTATTAATCGGTTTATCTCGTGCCGAACTGATATCTCGAAATCAAAAAGAAATGCTTCTAATAGAATATTAATTTGCCACCAGTTCCTCCTTTGCTTTCAATTGCTGAATTAAAGATATTTGCGATCTCCGACAGATGGTAGTGGGAGTATTCGCATTGTGATGTCATTCAAATGGCATTGCGTCATAATGACCACATTAATGTCATCCTTTGGCAATAATTAAGAAACGATAATTGAGAAATGGAAACATCTTTCAGTTTCTGTTTCTGCTCATCAGAAGAAAACTTTTTTATCATTGGACAGAAATGCAACAAGGAAGAATAAAGAGCGATTTTCCGTACAATTTCAAGGAGAATTTTTAAAATGTAAATCAGAGGCATAGACACTGTTAGGAAGATGAACATTTAAGATAACGTTGTCTGTTTTTAAGAAAGAAAGAGACAACAGTCAGAATAGATTTTTGGAAGGAATATGCGCGAGATAAGAATGAGTAAAATGATAAAAAAAAAAAACTTCTGAGAGAGTAGAAGAGAGCGGAAAAGAGATTCAGACGACATTTGGCTTAAAATTAAGATGGCGGATGGGGGAAGGAAGTGTGCAAAATGAGATCTGAATGGAAGAGGAAGAAAAAGGATCGAAAGAGGATGTGGATGCATGAAGTGATGAGGGAAAAGAAGCCTGTTGGAAGTGGAGGGCAGGAAGAGGAAGAAATAGATGGAGATGCTACGCTGGCAATCCTCTGGAAAAGATAAGGCAGAGAAAGGGAAGGATGTATCGCAATATCTTTTGGCAGGCACGAAGTCTTACCACACCATCACTCCTTCCCGAAAATTCTGAAACGGTTAAAAATGGAGAAGATTAAGAGTAAGAAGGGAATTTTAATTTGCGTGCATTCAATTGTTTAAAATCATTTTTTATGGGATTGCATGTAATTTTATGCTTCATTAGCATTTAAATTAAAAAACAATTATTCTTTTCCTTTTCGAAATATTTCTTGTCTTCCTGAGTCCCCCACATGATATTTTCTTCCTAGGTACCTGCCCTTCGGGATGGCAAATATGATGCAGAGGTATATTGTGGGCATGATTCCCAAAATACTTCAAGACTTGTGTCCATGTGTACGCTTTCTAATCTGTATTCATTAAGGGGACATTCTACGATGACTCCGAAAGTAGAAAAGAACAGCAAGGTTTACAAGGATCAGATTTTGCGTTGATTGGCCAGAATCTGAGATAAGTCCGGAAAATTTTATTAAAAACCAGAAAGTCATTTTGACAAAAATTTCATAAGCCTCTTCGGAAGCCATAGCGAAGGAGCTCCTCAATAGATGGCGCTGGAAGCGTTGCCTTTCGTTCTGCATTTCGAGAACTCTTCTTGTGGTTCCTTAGATTGAGGGTTCTTTCTTCTGTTTTGACACTGGACGAAAAAACTTCAATAGATTCGAGCATTCCCCCCCTCCCAACATTAAATTTATCCTGGACATTAATTCACAATGAGCCGCGAATCTGAATTAATCTTTCTATAGTCAAGTGATAACACATGCAATGCCTAGCCTGTTCATCTGCAGAATCAGTTGTTTCAACAAAATGGCAGATTAACAGCCATTTTTGTTCGAATGTTTTAGGATTTCGAACGATTTGGCAATTGGAGGTTTCGTTTGCCCGTGCCTCGCAAAGGATTCTTCCTAATCTAATCTCTCCGCTGACAATGCTTGGCGCGTTATGAATCCTTAAAACAAAACGGTCTTTTTCAATCGTTTCTGCCTTTGTACTCCAGTGGGAAATTTAGCCGCGTCATTTGGATGATTGTTCCTAAGGTAAAATTCTCATCAGAGACTTTAACAATGATCATGACAACGTGAACTTGAGACTTTTTTTTAAAACTTGTCTGACAGAAGTCTTCATCACTCTTATAATAATCTTTAAGAATGCAACTACTTGAAAATGTAACACGCCGAGAACACTTCATCAGCACCATTCTCCTGACAGAAATTGATTACGTTTCTAGAATTTATGATCCTAAATATTCCTAAACATCAATTTTGACCTTTCTAGCCCAGGTAGGTCGAAATTTGACTTCTGACCCTAAGGGATCTGATGGATCCAAATTTTCACCTTTCTGAGACCTAAAGACCCAAAATACCACTAGGCACCAATTTCCATGTTAGCAGCAAGTGTAGATCAAGGTTTGATTGAAATTTGATCTTTTCCCTGAAAGAAATGTCGGTTTCATATTTCGGATTTTCCCCAAGACCTACGACCCGGATTACCCTTTGATGCACGTTTTCAGAATTCTACCTCATTTGCGTCTTGGTCAGATATTAACGTATCCAACTCATTCATTCACAACAGCTGCCATACATTAGATATTAAAGATAAGATACGAAATGAATGAATATCCAAACGTTTTACATTTCTGGAATGATGACCGTTTCATGACACGAAAAAATTGCGGCAACTACATTAATATAAAATAAATTTCAGATTAAATTTTGCAAAAAACGCTAATTTTCCATTGGAAAATTTCGAATCAGAAACTAAAATATTGTTATGATAGATGAACGTGCAATAATAAAACTATGATGATATACACCGGAGAGCCGAAACATTATGACCACCTGTCTAATATGATGTTGGTTCTCCACGTGCCGCCAAAACAGCTCTTACCCGGCGAGGCATGGACGCTACAGGATTTCTAACGGTGTCTTTTGGTATCTGGTACCAATACGCTACCAGAAGATACTTTAACTCTTGTAAGTTACGTGGTTGAGCCACCGCAGTTCGGATATGCTGTTCCAACACAAACCACAGATGCTCGATTGATGTCTGGGGAATTTGGAGGCCAGGGCAATACCTGGAAGTCTTCCTCATGTTCCACGAACCATTTTCGAACAATCCGGGCAGTGTGCCATGGCGCATTATCCTGCTGAAAGAAGGCACTACTAGAGGGGAATACTGATGCCATGAAAGGATGTACCTGGTCTGCAATGAGGTTTACGTAGCTGGTAGATGTCGTAGTTTCCTGCACGTGAATGGCTGCACTTAGGGTTTTCCAGCAAGATTACCCAGCAGAACATTGCCCAAAACATTAAACTTCCTCCATTGGCTTGTTTTCGTCCCATGGTGCATCCTGGTGCCAACACTTTTCCAGGAAAATGACGTACGCGTCCGTCCACGTGGTGCAATAGGAAACAAGATTCATTGTACAGGACGACCTTTTCCCAATCATTCAAGGTCCAGTTTTGATGCTCGTGTGCCCAGTGTAGGCGCTTTCGATGTGAACTGAGGCTAGCATGGGCACTTGGAGCAGCCATAGCTCACCTGTAGCTTCAATGAGCTGTGGCCGGCACACACCTTGACGTCGATTCGTGGCTTTTCCCTCCTCGGACCACTTTTTGAAGGCACTAACCACGGCTGACCGTGAGCACCCCACAAGCCTCGCTGTCTCGGAAATGCCCTGACCCAGTCGTCTGGCCATTACAATTTTGCCTTTATGAAACTCACCCAAGTCTGCTGTCTTTCGCATCTGAAGAACAAGAATGACACTGATTAACAGAACTCAGTATCAGGTGTTATTTATACTGTTTCATGACTTTCACACGCGCCGTCGTTTTCCTGCAGTTGCTTCGATTTGCATACAGACGCGCTGGCCATGATGTTTTGACTCTTCGGAGTATATGATAGCAATAAAACTACGATATATGTTAATATTTGACTATATCATTTGACACTCGTGTTATGCCTCAGCGTGAGAATTTCATCACTAATCTTTTGCAACAGAGAGATATTGAATTATAACAAGTGGAGAAAACATTGGAAGTTTTCTGTAGTGGAAAGAGTTGAATTGTCTTTTTACTGTTTTTTTTATATTAAGTATTCTAAGTACAAAGTTAGCATTAAATAAAAAAAAAATACCCCCTCAAGCAGCTGCTTGCTACAGAGGTCTGACAGGAGCCTGCCAGTTTATACGACGTACTTAGAAGGTCTATGAGGTGACGGGACCTCAGCAGAAAAGCAGCAAACACGTCCATGCCTTACTCAGGGCCCCTAGATCTGTAAATTAGCGTCATAACCACTCGGCCACGTGAAGGCTACGAAGTTAGAATTAGGAAAACTACTTTAGTGGCAGTAATGTTATCGAAGAAATTTGCTAGTGTGGAGGAGATTTGGTGCTGTTGAGGTATTTAAGGTGAAATATAGAATTGGAAAGGTAACTTTGGTAACGTGCACAGTCGTATCAGAAAAATATACGTATACTATGGTAGGTGGTCATATTATTCTGATACGACTCTGTATAGGTTTATTCACAATGATAATTGCATCGCTTATTGAATGTTGTAAAAAGATTCCCTTTATGCTTTGAATAGAGTCTGTAAAAATTGCAAATGCAATTATTTGAAATGAAGAATTGGAAAGGTAAACCTTGGTAACTAATAGGTTTATTCATAAAGATAATTGTGTCGCTTATTGAATGTTGTAAAAAGATTCCCTTTATGCTTTGAATAGAGTCTGTAAGAACTGCAAATGCAATTATTTGAAATACAGAATTGGAAAGGTTATTTCATGTTCTGGAAGTCTATTTCATGTTCCGCAAACCATTCTCGAAAAATCCGGGCAGTGTGGCATGGCGGATTATCCTGCTGAAAGAAGGCTCTACTAGAGGGACATACCGTTGCCACGAATGGATGTACCTGGTCTGCAATTACCTTGGTAACTTATAGGTTTATTCACAAAGTTAATTGTGTCGCTTATTGAATGTTGTAAAAAGATTCGCTTTATGCTTTGAATAGAGTCTGTAAGAATTGCAAATGCAATTATATGAAATATGTAATTGGAAAGGTAAACCTTGGTAACTGATAGGTTTGTTCATAAAATTAATTGTGACGCTTATTGAATGTTGTAAAAAGATTCGCTTTATGGTTTGAATAGAGCCTGTAAGAATTGCAAATGCAATTATAAGAAATATATAATTGGAAAGGTAGACCTTGATAACTAATAGGTTTGTTCACAAAATTAATTGTGACGCTTATTGAATGTTGTTAAAATATTCCCTTTATGCTTTGAATACAGCCTGTAAAAATTGTAAATACAATTATATGAAATATGTAATTGGAAAGGTAAACCTTGGTAACTGATAGGTTTGTTCACAAAGTTAATTGTGTCGCTCATTGAATGTTGTAAAAAGATTCCCTTTATGCTTTGAATACAGCCTGTAAAAATTGTAAATACAATTATATGAAATATGTAATTGGAAAGGTAAACCTTGGTAACTGATAGGTTTGTTCACAAAGTTAATTGTGTCGCTCATTGAATGTTGTAAAAAGATTCCCTTTATGCTTTGAATATAAATAAATAATAAATACCCCCTCAAGCAGCTGTTTGCCACAGAGGTCTGACAGGAGCCTGTCAGTTTATATGCCATAGTAGAAGGTCTGTGAGGATGGCACAGCCTATAAAAATTGTAAATGCAATTATATGAAATATGTAATTGGAAAGGTAAACCTTGGTAACTGATAGGTTTGTTCACAAAGTTAATTGTGTCGCTCATTGAATGCTGTAAAAAGATTCCCTTTATGCTTTGAATACAGCCTGTAAAAATTGTAAATACAATTATATGGAATTTGTAATTGGAAAGGTAAACCTTGGTAACTGATAGGTTTGTTCACAAAGTTAATTGTGTCGCTCATTGAATGTTGTAAAAAGATTCCCTTTATGCTTTGAATATAAATAAATAATAAATACCCCCTCAAGCAGCTGTTTGCCACAGAGGTCTGACAGGAGCCTGTCAGTTTATATGCCATAGTAGAAGGTCTGTGAGGATGGCACAGCCTATAAAAATTGTAAATGCAATTATATGAAATATGTAATTGGAAAGGTAAACCTTGGCAACTGATAGGTTTGTTCACAAAGTTAATTGTGTCGCTCATTGAATGCTGTAAAAAGATTCCCTTTATGCTTTGAATACAGCCTGTAAAAATTGTAAATACAATTATATGGAATTTGTAATTGGAAAGGTAAACCTTGGTAACTGATAGGTTTGTTCACAAAGTTAATTGTGTCGCTCATTGAATGTTGTAAAAAGATTCCCTTTATGCTTTGAATACAGCCTGTAAAAATTGTAAATGCAATTATATGAAATATGTAATTGGAAAGGTAAACCTTGGTAACTGATAGGTTTGTTCACAAAATTAATTGTGACGCTTATTGAATGTTGTAAAAAAATTCGCTTTATGCTTTGAATAGAGCCTGTAAGAATTGCAAATAGAATAAGTTGAAATATAGCTTAGTATTGTGAAACATTCTTTTGATGATTGAGAAATTTCAGTTTAGTTTAAATTGCTGTTTATGTGTGATTTTACGTAGATACCTTTTGTAATTAAATTAGTTCAAAGAAATGATTACCAGCCAAATGATAAATGAACTCATTCTCAGTTTTCTGTTTAAAATTTGTAACAATATAATCTTTTGGACCTTAGTTATTTATCTGTGCTGAGTTTGTTTACACAAACGAAAATTTAATCCCACCCCCCTCTTATGGACCTGAATTGCTAAAAATATGAGGTTATTGCTAAAACATTTCACCCGACAGGAAAGGTTAGAATGATAAATATAAAATTTTGTTACATAAGGAATGTCTTTTAAATCTATTTTTAGTGTCGGGTATAAAATATGCGGTTGAAATTATGCAAAGGCAACTGCTTTGGATTTCGAAGCAGATAAACAACTTTGAGATTTTGTGTAAGGCGACAGGATTTTCCGACCGCCTTTTTCCTCCTCCCCCAGAGTACGTCCCCGGCTGAATATATTTAATTGTTGGAATAATGACTCGCAACTTAAGCTGGCAAGTGAATTTAGACAGATATCAATATTTTCACACGTATGAAAATTTAAAGCAGATTATGTTAATTTTTCACATGAGTTTACAAAAGATTGCAAATTCAATCTGCACTTTGCAGAATAGAAGCGACTTTGATAATGCCTCAGGATAAGTTAATCTGAAACGGAAGATGGGTTGCGATTTCTAATTTCTTTCATGCCGCTTGATTAGTATTAATAACACACGAATGTTTTAGCTTGAGATCAATATCTCGATTTTGAACAAGATTTCGTTCAGTATTTAATGAGTTATGGAAGTTTGAATATTTAGCGATAATGACTTCAGCTTAAAAAAAGCGAAATTGACTTCAGAAGTTAATTTAAACTTAGTAATAAATATTGTATCAAAGTGTTTAATAAAATAAGTTTGTATTTTAGAAATTTCTGTAAAGAATTCTTTCACTATTCTTCAGTTTTGTACAAGTTTCTTAAGAATGCTATTGTTAAATATTAAAACTTCCATAATTCATTAAACATTAAATCAATATCTCGATTTTCAACAATATTACTTATTTGATTGAGATCTTTATCTGCAATCACATTTTTCAAAACGAAAAAACTTATTTTAGAAGTTATAGAGTTTTGAGGTTAGTTTCCCGCTGACTTAACCTAGGGATTTTCTTTAATTTATGGAAACCAGTGTATTTGGTGGTTTTTTTCCAGTTCAATTTTATTATCTTATTTATTATTTTTCTGCGACCTTTCTTCGTTCTCGTGGTTTAATTTTTCCGTGTGGCATTTTAAAGCTTTTCAGCTGTAGACTGAAATTTTCGTGCTTTTTGTAAATGACGCTTTTCAATGCGAAAAGAAATTCGGATCGAAAAAATCCACATCGTCGCTTGTCATCATTTCGAAGATGATGGAATTGCTGTTGAGGGAGGGAAAAAGACGTTGAATTGATTTCCCCTTCCGCTTTAATATTGGAGAGAGACCACGTGATAACTGATGACGGAAATTCAATCTCTGCCTGTTCTTCTCCTCAGGTGCTAATCCGGGTCTTATTGGCGAACTTTTCAGGTTTGTTTTGGATCTTTCTCGTTCTGCTTCCCTCACCTGTCACACGCTGAACGTGACCGTGAGTTTTCTCCTGCGCGGGCCACGCACCGGATGATGAAACACAAGTCACGTACCGAGGGGCGTCCCTGCCGTCACTGTTGTCGACCCCACATCGTCAGTTCATCTGTCACTCTCTGGAGACGGCAGCGGGACGAACTCTACGTGACTTACGGACCGCGTGCCCTGACGTCACTGATCCCTTGAGCCGCGTCACCCTCGAGAGATTGCGCCAGTGGGAACGAGAGTTTGCACGACCTCTGACACGCAGTCGATTTCTCACGTGAGGTGAGGAAGGTGAAAGGTGAGACCAACCGCAGTGGTCGCGCAAAACAACACTCTCGCATCACGTGGCGGGATGGCATCATAGCAGAGAAGGGGGGATATTTCAATTCTGTAATGTGACGTCAGAAGCTCGTCATAAAGAAACCGATTTTAGATTGTTTTAGCCTTCGCGTATGTTGGCGTGATTTTGGTAAGAATTCTTGCTCCATGATTTTTCTGATGCAGCTCATTCATGCATCACAAAAATTTTCCGCGATATCGTCATATTTTGTTTCAAGACATTTCAAGCAATTTTTCATTCGCTTAAAGGAAGACTTTCGCCATTTTGATGATCAGAGTTTAGTCTATGAAGCAGAATTCGACGACAAATTAATGATTTTGATTTCTGAGATATATGTAAGCCTACGTAATCCCCAAGCAGACATTTTCTGTGGAGATCCAGTGTAAGCAGAATGTTACATTTAAATACCTCCCCCCCCCCCCCACAATGCAGCTTTGTAGACATAGAAGTCTGACATGAGCCTGTCAGATTAATACGCCATAGAGAAAGTCTGTGAGGATGGCGAGACCTCAGAAGAAGAAGAGACCCAGCCTCATTTGATCAATAGCCAAGCGCGCTGACCACTCGGCCACGGGTGGAACGTCTTTAAGGGGGGAAACGTCTTTGCGACGTTTCCCCCCTCGCATTCCACATGTGCGTTTTTTTTCCGTAGTTATCCGTATACGGGCAATATGACGAAACCAACAAAGTCTCTGTGCGCGAGAGGGGCGGAGGTGGCTTAGTCGGTAGCGCGCCAGGTCGTAATCTGTAGTTCCCAGGTTCGAGTCCCAGCTGGGTCAGCGTTGAGATTTATCTCCGCAAAATTCCCCGCCCTGCCCACGGTCAGTAGGGGACACCGATGGGCTTGGAAAGGCCGCCGTCCGTCGGATGGGACGTTAAGCCGTGGCCCCGTGTACGGGAGAGCCATACCCTGTGCACGTTAAAGAACACACTGGATGGCCTCGACGGGAGGCTACCATCTGTCTCCTAACAGTTGTTCCAGTGGGTCCCCTCCTCCAATCTTCTCTGAGCCTTCGGGGTCCATGTGACCTGGCCATTTAGCCCATGGTGTGCAAAAAAGTGCCGCTCAGAGGTAAAACAACCCATCCAACCCACTCACGGCAAATCCAAATTTTGTCAGTCTTTATTTCCCGAGTTCGATGTCTGCAGAACACATCCTGTGATATTTTGCAGATGAATTATATTTATGCTTTTTTTTTATTTTCGGAAAGAAGTTAAAGAATGCAGCAACTTTGAAACAGAATTTTTCTTTTCAGGAAAGTGGTGAATAACTTTTATTTCTATTTTTTTTCACTTCTTTTCCGATCTTTATTCTTAATTGCAGTTCCAATCAGACTTTAATAATTTGTTCTTGCCTGAGATTCAAAATCTTGGCTTTGCATGTCACGCCCTCCCGCGCTTAAAGAAATAGAAAGATATTTACCAAAGGTGCGCTGGCACAAAGATATGGTGAGCCCCCGGGGGTGGGTGGGGTGGAAGAATAAATTTCTAAGAGACCAAGGAAAGAGGTAAAAGAGGAGGTCTTCGAGATGGTGATTGGTCGAAAGAAAAGAGATGATTTTTTTAGATGCAGTCAATCGTAAAGTACAGGTAGCAAAAGAAAGCAACTGCGTCTGCGCGTTGATGCCACGGCTGTCCAAGACCTCCACCATGATGATGGTTTTTACTGATAAGCAAACGGATAAATTTTTTAAATAAAAATGAAAAGTAATTTTCGATAATATTTTATTTTGTGTATTCTGATTATAAACCAAAGTCAGAAGTTAATATGAATCCCCCCCCCCCTTTTTTTTTTGCTTTATTTATTCGTTGGAATGTACAGGGTGATGACATTTTGTTGCGTATTAAATTTTTTTATGGGCATTTGAGAATGCATTTAGTCACGTGACGGTTACAGTGACGATCTGCTGATAAGGGATGCATCGATTTTCGAAACGGGAATTTTATGACCGAGTTTTGCTTTCGTAACTTCTTCTAAGCAGGAAAGCAACTCAACTTCTAAGAATCGTGCCCCAGTTATTCGGTTGTTTTACCTCTGAGCTGCACTTTTTTTGCACACCATGGACTAAATGGCCAGGTCACAAGGACCCCGAGGGCTCAGAGAAAGTTGGGGGGGAGGGGGACACATCGAACAGGTGTTGGTAGAGAGATGGTGTCCTCCCGTCAATGACATCTAGCGAATTCTTTAACGTGCACAGGGTATGGCTCTCCCGCACACGGGGCCACGAGTTAACGTCACATCCGACGGACGGCGTCCTTTCCAAGCCCACCGGTGTGCAATAAATCTCGACGCTGATCCAGCTGGGCCTCGAATCTGGGAACTGCAGATTACGATCCAATTCTGAAGCAAGTAAGAAACCGAAATAGCTTATGTTTTACACCAAACTGAACATCGTGTAATCCTGAAATATAAAGCAACAGCAATTGAAAGCATTCATTTCAAAAATCAACCTTATTGGCTTTCGGTGCTTTAAGAGCGCGTGAAGGTGATTATATGGGGTAAAGGGATCAGCAACTTGGATATCAAGACATGATGGACTGGATGACGATCAAGAGGGAAATGCTGGGATTTCATAACTCTCATTAAGAGATCCATTTTAGGTATATAAGCGGCAGACGCGATCCTCTTTCGATTCAGGGATCGTGTGGAGAGCCAAACAGAAAAAGAAACGTCGATGCGGTGCCCGTGCGGCCATTGCAGGCGTTCCTATTTTCGAGAGCGAGAGAATCGGCTGCAGGGTGTCCGTTTCAGTTTGCGGCAGACGCCATTCAGGAATGCTTTGTTTCGAATGCTAGATTTCCGAAGCCACCATCCGATACCTCCGTCCGTCAGTCACGTGTAGGCCACGAGGGCCGACACGAGCAGGCTGTTCGCTGGCAGTCCGGAGAAGTCGGGGTCGAGACCTGACCCGTGTCAGCTGTACCGAGCTCGGATCGGATGGCGCAAGCTACACGTGCACGCATGACGTCATGACTGCGATATTTGCAGACGCGAAGGAGCCAAGAGAATATACGTGCATCGCGAGAGATGCACGTACAACGCTCGGCCATTGTGCAAAGGGCACGTGTTCTCATTTCATTGCTTAATCCCCACAAGAAAACGATAAATTTGCTTCGTCGAGAGAACGAGATGGACCTGGGATTTAAGGGTTCGTTGGAAAAAGAAATAAAAAGAAACTTTCGAGATATCTGATTTCAAAGTTCGGAACTCCAGATTGTAAGAACTAATTCTTTATTGCTGTGCATTGCGTAAACACTTTGAAGGGACATCGTCTGCCAGCCTTAAAAATAAAAAATGTTTTCTACAGGCGAAACTAGAAATATCAAAATTTGTTAATTTTCACCTTTTTCCACCGAACCATTAAATATTTTGTGAGGTGGCGATAGAATGAAGACAATCTTTCGAATTCAAGCTTCAGGAAAGAGAACCTCCTCAGGACATCAAGGGATTCTGATTGGCTGCAGGAAAGGCCCATTCAGATTGGTCTCTCCTTTCATAAAGGACACTTCAAGTATATAATACGTCTGCAAATAGTGAACTTAGTGTCGGATCCTAGATACTGGAATAGGGAAGCATTGTGGGAAAAATGGAATTTTCTGGCCAACAAGAAAAAATAGAATAAAATAGAGAAAATGGTAGATTTAGCGAAAAACAAAAAAACAAATTATTTTGCGCCCTGGTTTTAACTTTGAGTTTTGACATTTTTTGCTTGAAGCAAAGAAATAGTCTCTGTCGACATTTGCATTAGTCCGAAATTGCCCATAACGTTTTTTGTACGACGGTTAAACTGGGAAAGAAAAATTAAATATATTTTTTTTAAATATAAGAACTCTCATTTCCTTTTGAGTTTGGAATCATTCTCAGGTATTGATTAAATTTCGTAAGGGAGCAATTGATTCCTGGTTCGTAATATTTTGAAAGTCTCTCTGCTAAAGAGCTAGAAGGTTAAAATTTGCAGAGGGGAGGGGGGGGGGGGGGCTTAGGAAAGGCGTTTGGAATCGCATTAGGACCAAGGCCTGGGTTCAGTTTGCCTTAGAATGTTTTTGATAAATCTTTATTACGTGTATCTTGATGTCATCAATATGTTTTAATTCTTCGCCTTCAATGCATTCGGATTACATTAGAGCTGAAATTCCTAACTTTTTTTTCAATATGTCTCTGAATAAAGAAGTCGACAGTGCAAGGCTACATAACTGAAGGTCCGTCTGTCTCTCTCCGGTAGGGGGCGGGGGTGGCTCAGTCGGTAGCGCGCCAGGCTCGTAATCTGTAGTTCCCAGGTTCGAGTCCCAGCTGGGTCAGCGTTGAGATTTATCTCCACAAAACTCCCCGCCCTGCCCACGGTCAGTAGGGGACACCGATGGGCTTGGAAAGGCCGCCGTCCGTCGGATGGGACGTAAAGCCGTGGCCCCATTGTGCGGGAGAGCCATACCATGTGCACGTTAAAGAACACGCTGGATGGCCTTGACGGGAGGCTACAGAATGTGGAAACAGAATGTGGCTACAGAATGTGGCTACAGAATGTACAGAATGTGGAAAAGTTTAGAAATTACGGATACAGTCCTTTAAATTACTCAGGAACAGTTTAATTTTGTATATGGCAATCATAAGTTGCAGAATATTGTTTGTGAAGTTATTGCTGAAATTAAGAATCTTTTTTTAAATCAGATTATCATAGAAAAGATATCTTCACATCGGAGCTTGCAGGATTCAGTCTAGAAAATATTAAAGCGAAAGGCGAAGTGACTGGAATGAACCGGAATCGACCATAATGGCGTTCACTTCATTAGAGATCGCTCTCCTTAACAGATGATCTCAGCATTGCAAATATTTACCTCACGTTGTCAGAGAAACGATACTTATATATCTCGAGATAATTTGGATTTTTCCAACCTTTCTAATTGTGAAGTAATTGCATGTGGAGGGGGCGCGAGCCCATTTATTCACCGAGCTCTAAGTGCGATCGCGCGATATTTGCAGCGATGTCTGCGAAGCACGTTCCTCTAGAGAAAGATTCTCGTCAAGAATCGAGTCTGTGCACTTGCCAACTCGATGATTATCGAGTCTTGCATTTCGGAGTGGATATTCATCAAGAGAAGGCTTCGGTGTAGCTGCAGACGAAGGCGATTTTGGATTCTGGTGTTTCACATCCGAGCAAACCTTTTTATGTCTAAAATGAGGTAAGGTTACAATAACCCCAAAGGGCTGAGAGTTGGATAGGAAAGAAGGATCATTTGGATAATTATCTCAAGACAAATGGATACTTCTATAAGAGATCATCCAGCATGTTCCTTAACACGCCCAAAATGTCTCTCTTTTTAATGGACCACGGCTTAACGTCCCATTTGAAGGGCGGAGTCGTTTTCCAACCGATCGGAATCTCCCTAGGGACGGAAGTGGTGGCGAGGGTTAAAGGTGAAAATCTCATCGGAGGACTCGTACCTGCGAACCTCAGATTATGAATCTGTTCCTCTGTCGATTTGCCATTGGGGGACACGGATTCGCCTTCACAATGCGAAGGGTGTCCAACTGGCAATGTTAAACTGTTAAAGGCTGACTCTTTTCGATTTGCCATTGGGGGACACGGATTCGCCTTCACAATGCGAAGGGTGTCCAACTGGCAATGTTAAACTGTTAAAGGCTGACTCTTTTCGATTTGCCATTGGGGGACACGAATTCGCCTTCACAATGCGAAGGGTGTCCAACTGGCAATGTTAAACTGTTAAAGGCTGACTCTTTTGTCTTGTTGTTCAAACTCTGCCGTGCTCTACTGAGTAGGAAACCTACACTGTGATAATTGATTTTACAATTCACTAAGGATATATTCAAATATTCTAAATCATTTAAGGGAATACTTTTTTATACATCTTTTTATACAACATATTTTAAAACGTTTGCGTAGTCCTCAGGATTTTAGGTAAAGTCGAATAGTTACGATGGCGCTTGGCTACTGACGAAATGGCAGCACGGTGAGGTATTGATGGCTCTTTATTCGTCTTGTTCTTCTGCTGAGGTCTCTCGTCTTCTTTAGAGACCCTCCCCCCCTCTAGCGCATATTCAACTGACAGGTTCCTCTCGGATCTCTGCGATGAGCAGATGCTGGAGGCTCTGGAGGTCTCTGTGACAAGCAGCTCTGTAATGAGTAAGAAAAAAATAAACGAGTATTCCTCAAATTATAATTTCGATAAGAAATGAGTCTCCTGATAATGATAGAATTTGTTTCCGTCGTTAATGTCGAAGAATTCTTTTCTTGAAACCGTGGCAAGAAGCGAAACCTCGATTCAATAGAAGAAATTTTTTCCTAACAGGTTGAAAGAATCGTGATCCACGTTGCGGACCTTTGGTTGCTTCCTAGGCTGAAATAAATCTCTGAAATTAACCCTCAAGCAACTGCTTTGCAACATCTCTGTACGACTCTAGCTCTGGTTACACTTATGACTATGATGGAGAAATGAATTGCAGCATCCGGTTCCACCTCCTCCGTAACCATGGCTGCCTGAGGATTACGTCGGTCAGAATATTTCGCCATAGAGGTCTATGAGGAAGACGGAGACTCCATCCGAAAGACAGCAATTTAAAAACACCATGACTTATTTGCGGATATAACTAGGAGCTTTTCATCCTCATCCACGAAAGTTAACCACGTGGTCATCAGAAATAAACGAAAGAGCTAATTCTTCAGTCTTTCTGTTGTCACAAGATGGCAGCACCGATCAGCTCAGAGAAAAAGTTTCGGATCAAACAATGTTGCTGCCTTCGTCAGAGAGTTGTCAGGGGATGGATATTACGGTTTTCATTGTTCCGATATGCACTCCGAAACGAAAGGAAGGTCCTCTCCTCTCAGGTGCAGTTTCCATGTTTCAGTTTTCAATCTCAGAGGCAAAGAAAACTCAGCGGATGGATATTAAGGTTTCTTGTCAGGGGATGATTATGTCTAGAGATAATTTGGATTTTTCTTACCTTTCTAATGGTGAAATAATTGCACGTGGAGGGGGCGCGAGCCCATCTATCCATCGAGTTCTAAATACGATCTCCAAGCGCACTGCCGATCGCGCGATATTTACAGCAATGTCTGCGAAGCACGTGATATATATATGAGGAATAATAAAGCCCTTGAATTTTACAAAATGTCATTCCGTCGATACCGTTTCCATGCTTCCATTCAGAAACGGAACAAATGTCCCTGTCCTGTTAAGAGGATGAAGGTTACTTGTTCCGAGCTGCTCCTTTGCTCTCAGAGATGAAAGAAATGTTGTCAGGAGGTGGATGTTACGTTTCCAGAGTGTCGTATGCAGGGTTCTTGGAACGTATGGCACAAAAAAAGAAATACGCTTTTTTAGAGTTAAAATATTGACTTTTAAAATTGTAAAAGGGAAACTTTGTTTGTTGAAAAAAGTCGCTT
This sequence comes from Ryuthela nishihirai, assembly GCA_038380435.1. Taxonomy (NCBI): domain Eukaryota; kingdom Metazoa; phylum Arthropoda; class Arachnida; order Araneae; family Heptathelidae; genus Ryuthela; species Ryuthela nishihirai. The sequence continues at coordinate 116,164,345 of JAWZYU010000002.1, read as the reverse complement.
TCAACGGATAAAATGATACGAAACTTTTTTTATGTATAGAAATTACGGTAATATGTGAAAATCGACACGCATATGTTAAACTGCCAGTTTACTCTTATCTGGCTATATTGGCTACACGGCTCTGCTTATGGGCATGCGCAGAAGTAGAACCTCGTGCTGTTCAGAGGGGCTGAAAGAGTCGGTGATCAAATGGCGGTCACCCTTTGACCTAAGAGTTCTCTGTTGCCAATTCCGAGGATGTCGGTTTCCCTTCTTCTTTTCATACTTCTGTTTTAAATATCTTTCCTATTATGGAGAGAGGGTTTGGCTCAGCTGGAAGCGCGCCAGGCTCGTAATCTGAAGTTCCCAGGATCGAATGCCATCGGAGTTTCATCTCCACCTAACCCCCACCCCGCCCCCCCTCGGTGAGAGAGGGGGGACACCGATTCACTTAGTAAATCACACCGTCCCTCGAATGGGACGTTAAGCCGTGACTCCGTGTGCGAGAGAGTCATACCCTGTGCACGTTAAAGAACACGCTGGATGACCTTGACGGGAGTCTATTATCTGTCTCCCCAAGCTGTTCAAAGGAAAAGCTGAAATGTCTTTCACCGAGTAAGTTAAAGTGCTGGGTTTAAAAAATTTGTTTCAAAGTACGTTTCGTTCCCATATTGCCATTTCATTTAGCTTAATTAAATTATTCAAGGCAAACTGCACATAACAATTAAATTTGATTTCAAAGAATTATTTGTTTCAGTTTCTTCCAACAGATATATTTGAGAAAGAAATTTCTCCAAACGATCCACCTTTTTTGCACAGGATGAGCCGAAATCCTCCAGAGGTTTTAAGTCGTGATCACCGTGCTCCTTTCTCGAATCCTTCCACGACGAAATTCATTTCTTTCTTACGAAATCGATTTGCCATTCGATTAAATGACTTTTCAATTTCTCCGCCTCCCGTTTCATCCGCAGCCACTTAAATCCACATTTTGTGTTTGTTCGTTTCCGTTTCCTCATCCCATTTGTTCTTATTGCAAAGATTCCGCGCGTTCAATATTCATTGCAACCAGATTCTGTTTCCCTCTCAGCAAATCGACACTTAAACAAACAAGACATCAAATATTCCATTAAACTCGGAGATCGTTTTGGCGAAGGAATTCCGGGACGAGTTCTCTTTGATCTCTTGGAATCGGCTGCAGTGTCGTTGCGAAAGCAAAGCACGAGGTGAAATTCTCCCTCTCTCATAAATGCGAAATTCTTCCTCCCTAAGAAGAATCATCTTCGCCGAATTCTCTCTTCTGAGATACTTGAACCCAGATTTGCATTCGTCAGAAATCAACTCTTAACACTTAGCGCGAGGAAGCATCAGAATGAAACGGTCAACTCGTGTTATTCGAAATTGAGATCTTTACATCTCTGAGTTGGTGAGTTGTTGGGTTGTTTTACCTCTGAGCGGCACTTTTTTGCACACCATGGGCTAAATGGCCAGGTCACATGGACCCCGAAGGCTCAGAGAAGGTTGGGGGAGGGGACCCACTGGAACAGCTGTTGGGAGACAGATGGTAGCCTCCCGTCAAGGCCATCCAGCGTGTTCTTTAACGTGCACAGGGTATGGCTCTCCCGCACACGGGGCACGACTTAACGTCCCATCCGACGGACGGCGGTCTTTCCAAGCCCATCGGTGTCCCCTACTGACCGTGGGCAGGGCGGAGAGTTTTGCGGAGATAAATCTCAACGCTGACCCAGCTGGGACTCGAACCTGGGAACTACAGATTACGGGCCTGGCGCGCTACCGACTGAGCCACCCCCGCCCCTGAGTTGGTGAGAAGAGGGCAAAAGATTGAAGTTGGTGAAAAGGTTCCTTAAGAAATGTCCATTTGGTTCTATGACCCAAAACTGATTGAGTCGATCATTTCTGAGAATGATTTCGCCAATACCTCGAATCTGGTGAAGAATCACAGTTAACAGTCGTTGCCGCTTCAAGCTTCAAAAAGAAATGGCAAAGCTTAAAACTTTTGATTCATTCAGTTTCATGAAAACTCCTTTTTCCGTAACTGCGCAGATGAGGACACAATGATCAAATTGAATTCCTCGTGCCTTTCGGATCACGAAAAAGATTCATAATCCGTATGCTAAAAAACTCCCTTTGAAACATAAATACATTTTTGCATTGATAAAGTGAACCTTCGATTTAACGGACTCATTGATGACTTTAAAGCCGAAAAGTGTCCGGTATATCTGAATGTTTACATGATCATCTCTTATACGAGCCATTGCGAACATCTCTAAAGAGACTAAAATATCAGTCTGATGTCTGTAATAGCAATATCAGAACTGAAATCAAATAAAAACAAGTGTGCAATAAAGATGAGTTCGGGTCTGCTTGGGCTAAAGATATATGAAAATGAAGTAAAGAATTAGCGATATATACTTCGGTATAATAAATAATAGAGCTTCAAAAACTGAGCCAGAAATCATTTCTACACAGAATAAACGTTTACTTTGAATACGAATTAATATATTTATCCTGTTACCTTTTAAGAGAGAGGATTATGGGCAGGAGAAAGAATATCCCCGTTGCCTCTTAAGAGAGAGGATTATGGGGAGGAGCAAGAATACTCCTCTTGTATCTTAAAAGTAGTGGGTTATGGGGAGGAGCAAGAATACTCCTGTTGCCTCTTAAGAGAGAGGATTATAGGGAAGAGCAAGAATATTCCTGTTGCCTTTTAAGAGAGAGGATTATGGGAAGGAGCAAGAATACTCCTGTTGCCTCTTAAGGGAGATGATTACGGGGAGGAGCAAGAATATTCCTGTTACCTTTTAAGAGAGAGGATTATGGGAAGAAGCAAGAATACTCCTGTTGCCTTTTAAGGGAGAGGATTATGGGGAGGAGCAAGAATACTCCTGTTGCCTTTTAAGGGAGAGGATTATGGGGAGGAGCAAGAATACTCCTGTTGCCTGTTAAGAGAGAGGATTATGGGAAGGAGAAAGAATACTTGTTACCTTTTAAGAGTGGATTGTGGGGAAGAGCAAGAATATTCCTGTTGCATGTTAAGAGAGGATTATGGGAAGGAGAAAGAATACTTGTTACCTTTTTAGAGAGAGAATTATGAGGGAGAGCAAGAATATTCCTGTTGCATGTTAAGAGAGAGGATTATAGGGAAGGAGAAAGAATACTCCTGTTGCCTGTTAAGAGAGAGGATTGTGGGGAAGAGCAAAAATATTCCTGTTACCTTTTAAGAGAGAGGATTATGGGGAGGAGCAAGAATATTCATTTTGCCTGTTAAGAGAGAGGATTATGCGGAGGAGAAATAATATTCCTGTTGCTTCTTAAGAGAGAGGATTATGGGGAACAGCAAGAATATTCCTATTGCCTTTTAAGAGAGGATTATATCTCTATAATATAATCCTCTCTTAGAAGGAAGAAGGAGAAAGAATACTCCTGTTGCCTGTTAAGAGAGAGGATTGTGGGGAGGAGCAAGAATATTCCTGTTGCCTGTTAAGAGAGAGGGTTATGGGAAGGAGTAAGAATACTTCTGTTGCCTCTTAAGAGAGGATTATGGGGAAGAGCAAGAATACTCCCGTTGCCTCTTAAGAGAGAGGATTATGGGGAAGAGCAAGAATAATCTTGTTGCCTCGTAAGAGAGAGGATTGTGGGGAAGAGCAAATATATTCCTGTTACCTTTTAAGAGAGAGGATTATGGGGAGGAGCAAGAATACTCCCGTTGCCTCTTAAGAGAGATGATTATGGGGAGGAGCAAGAATACTCCCGTTGCCTCTTAAGAGAGAGGATTGTGGGGGAAAAGCAAGAATATTCCTGTTATCTTTTAAGAGAGAGGATTATGGGGAGGAGTAAGAATATTCATGTTATTTTTAAGAGGGAGGATTACGGAGAGGAGCAAGAATACTCATGTTGCCTGTTAAGAGAGAGGATTATGGGAAGGAGAAAGAATATTCCTGTTACCTTTTAAGAGAGAGGATTATGGGGAGGAGAAAGAATACTCCTGTTGCCTCTTAAGAAAGAGGATTATGGGGAGGAGCAAGAATACTCCTGTTGTCTCTTATGAGAGAGGATTATGGGGAAAAGGAAGAATATTCCTGTTATATTTTAAGAGAGAGGATTTTGGGAAGGAGAAAGAATATTCCTGTTGCCTTTTAAGAGAGAGAATTATAGGGAAGGAACAAGAATACTCCTGTTGCCTGTTAAGAGAGAGAAGATTATGGGAAGGAGAAAGAATACCTTTGTTGCCTCTTAAGAGAGAGGATTATAATAAAAAAATAAATAATAAATTCCCCCTCAAGCAGCTGCTTGCCACAGAGGTCTGACAGGAGCCTGTCAGTTTATATGCCAAAGTATAAGATCTGAGAGGATGGCACTACCTCAGCATAGAGGGTTGTGGTGAAAAAATATAATTTTCCCATTGTCTCTTATTTTTAGAAGATTGTGGTGAGGAGCAAGAATTTTTCTGTTTCGCATCTTGCAAGCAGAAGGTTATAACGATCAATAAGAATACTGGTGTTGCCTCGCCCAAGAATACCCTTGCCGCCTCGCATTAGCATAGGGTTGTGGCGAGGATTCCCTTGTCGCCTCGCATTAGCACAGGGTTGTGGCGAGGAGCGAGGATACCCTTGCTGCCTCGCATTAGCACAGGGTTGTGGCGAGGACTCCCTTGTCGCCTCGCATTAGCAGAGGGTTGTGCGAGGAGCGAGAATACTCTTGTTGCCTCGTGTAGAGGGTTATGGTGAGCGCAAGAATTTACCTGTTGACTCTTAGAGGATTATGGTGAGGAAATAGAATCCTGCTGTTTTACCTCTTAATTCTGGTGAAATTGGATTAGGCAACAGGATTTTCCTGTTGCCTCATTAGTAGAGAGTTTTATTGAGAAGTTAGATTCCGCCTGTTGCTTCTTATTAGTTGAGGGTTTTGGTGAGGATCTAGAATCCTCATGTTGCCTCATATTAGTCATTTCTGTTGTCTACAAGTTACCAGTTAAAAAATGCCTTCCAAAACCCTATTAAAATGTGGAATTTAAGAGAGATTGTAAAATATCCTTTTCATGTTGCTACCGATTTGTGTGGCAGTGTAATTGCCACACTCTCTCCACACCTCTTTGTTTAGGGGTGTGGATTGATCCGTCAGTGTTGCGCCTGACTCATGATCCGATTTTCCAGGTTCGAGACCCAACCGTGGCTGCGTTGAGAATCTCTTCTTTCGATGAGATGGAAGGGCAATGGATGTCTATTGGCTGCGAGATTAAGCAATGACCTCGTGCGTAGGAAACTGTGCATATTCAAGAATACGCTGGATGGCCTTGAATTGGATTGGCATCCGTCTGTCTCCTAACAGATGGCCAGAGGGTCCCTTTCCAACATTCTCCCCCGAGGATCCCATGGCGCGAAAGAGAAAGGACTGCTAATAAACAATCGAATCAGTTCAGAGGAATAAAAATATTAAATATTTTCTGATAACTGATTATGAACGTGTTTCTTTATGTCTCGTTCCATTGGTTTGAGTAGTAAAGGGAACAGTAGGAGAAAAACGCTTTCCCTGTAATCAGTTGACACTCGTAGGAGTAAAGTTCAACGAGGAATTGTGGCTGTCGCGAGGCAGACGGGGGAAGCGAAGAAGTGGAGATAATGTAAGGGGGGTGATAACGGAGACAAAAGTCGTTCTTTTTAAGAGATTAAGAGAAAAGAAAAATTGTTTCTCTCTTAAGGGTTGGTCGCTTCTTTAGCAGGGCATTCGGTTGCTAGGTGACAGTGGAATTTGAGACTTTTGGAGCGATTCGAATCTTGCGGATGAGGTTGGGTGTTTGAGTGGAGAAAGGAATCCGCGGATCTTTCGGGGGGGAGGAAATGGGGGAGCCTGGAGGAAGTGACCTAACGGAAGTTAAAAGTTTCCATTTGCAGGGCGTGCAATGGAATTTCGCTTGGTTGGAGAAAAGAATCGGATAATTAGAATTCCTTTGTGAAAAGTGAAGAATTCCGCTGGGGAATTTCGTCGCTGACATCTGAGAGTTAAAGTTGAGTTGATTTTGTTTCCAGTGGAGCCTTTCGCTTTCTCTTCGAAACTGATTAAAGATTTGAGTCGCAAGGACCCCAAGATAACGGAAACTGGGGATGAGAGGATCATCTCGGCTCCGATCATTCACTTGCCGTGTTCCCTTCACTTGAGGATTTCTGGGAAGATTCTTTCTGGGATATTCAGGTGCGATGCTAACGAGACGAAGAGGATGTTGATCATCCTTGAAAAAGGTTACACACAAATGGAAATGGAAACCGAAAAGAACTTTTGTTGCGGGGGATCTGAGATGTTGCAACCGATTCAACTTTTCTTATTGCAAATTGATCGATTTTGCCTCAGCTGTTTCAAAAGCCACACGAATGCATCTTCTGCCCAATCAATCTTTCGCTTCAAAAGTAAGTGGGAGAGTCCATTGACTCTGGCAGTAGGGGAACTACGAATACTTTTCGTAGGGTAATGTCTATGGTCGGTATTCTCTTGTTTCCTTTAAAATAATCTGACAAGAAATTTAAAATATCTACGCATGAAATATGGCTGCGTACTTTGCCGATATACTTCTTCTTTACTGAGATGTAGGTCATCACTTGTGGTCATCATTCGTGAAAACTGGACGATTCGAACAGCTGGCGTGAATCGAACGGTGATGACCTTGCGCAGTCCCAGGCGCACTTGCCAAGCGATGACGTATAACGGAGGAATCACCTGAACTAGGAACGGAGAACCAGATGCCATCCGCGTGCCACGTGATCGGGACCGACTTCTCGCACCCTTGACGGGCGGGCGAGTGGGAGAGGTAAAGATAGCGACCGGCGAAGTGCGTGCGGAGAAACCGTTTCTATCCACTCAGACTCTCGAATCGGGGCAAAGGTCATCGAAAGATAACGGCCGTTTGAACGCAGCCAAAGCCTTCGACACGTGAGCAAACACTTGGCGCATCAGAAGCAGACGAAAGAAATGAAATCGGAGAAAATCGATGACGATAACGATAGAGGGGAGGCACAGAGGAGGAGATCTGATTCTACAATTGGCGCTAAACTTGGTTTCTTTCGATTCATTCTTCACCATAGCAACGAGGTTGAAATCATTTGGAAGGAGTTTTTCTTTGCTTTTCAAGGAAATGGTGCGGATATTGGGCTATGCAGTGAAAGTAACGGCCTCGTTTTCAGATCCGTTTCCTCCGAGATATCAGAATAAAGGATGTCGCTCTGTGCTTCTGCAAAAGGGATGGGGATTGTCTATGTGCGCGTGTTTCACAGAAGTCTCTCTTTGATCATAGAACTGTCAAGTTTAAAAACCGAGAAAGGGATTTGACAAAATAATCAAAAAAGATTTAAATTATGATTCTTTTTCTAAACCTGTTTTTTTTTCTAATCGTTGTTCAGCGAATAATTCGTAGCTCCTTCAAGAAATACCTTTCCACCCAGAGAAGCTTTTCAGGTGTTTCCATGGTAACACCATTTTTGAAAGCCTTGATCAGTAAAAAAAAACACCAAACATTTGTTTCAGTTTCATTGTTTCTTACTGTATTTTTTTTACAAATTCCGCTGTTCCTTCCAATTTTTCATTATTATCATTACTTAACTTTAACTTCTTACACTTAAATCCAGATTTATTTAAAAAAAATTAGAAGGGCTCGAAAGGAGGGGTGGGGTGGGGGTGTGTAAGGGTCAAGTTCCTCATCCCCAACGACGATCTAGTGTTTCTTTTAAGAAATAATCTTCGAGACAGAGCAGACTGCGCTTTTTCCTCACCTGCCCTTTGTGGACTCTTGCCAAGATGCGTGTCTGCAATATGACATCAGTTTATTTAGTTACCTTTTTAGTTTCCTTTCAGGTTTTTAAAATTCTCCTAGATATTTTCAGGTTGTGTCTGTGGGGGGAGGCACATGGCATCCTTGGACCACGCGCTCTTAAAGATACTTTCTGCACTTAGTTAATATTCGTTTGCACGCAGAAACAGATTTCTTGCGTTGTAGAAAAAAGGATTTCAGGTAATAAAGAGTTGTCGCAAAGTTCTCCATTATTTCAGTTAATCCGTTCGCTGAACAGTTCAGCAAATGAGCGGCGACTCTTTCCTTCGCTCATTTGCTGAACTGTTCAGCAAATGAGGGGCGACTCTTTCCTTCGTTAAAACTCCTTAACGCAACCTCTTTAAAATCGAACTCACTATTGTCATTGTCATAAAGAAAAGGATTGCTAAGAAAGACCTGGTCGAGAAAAATATAAAGTAGGGAAGACAGTCTCCATTGCAATATAAAGTAGGGAAGACAGTCTCCATTGCAATATAAAGTAGGGAAGACAGTCTCCATTGCAATATAAAGTAGGGAAGACAGTCTCCATTGCAATATAAAGTAGGGAAGACAGTCTCCATTGCAATATAAAGTAGGGAAGACAGTCTCCATTGCAATATAAAGTAGGGAAGACAGTCTCCATTGCAATATAAAGTAGGGAAGACAGTCTCCATCGCAATATAAAGTAGGGAAGACAGTCTCCATTGCAATATAAAGTAGGGAAGACAGTCTCCATCGCAATATAAACAGTCTCCATTGCAATATAAAGTAGGGAAGACAGTCTCCATTGCAATATAAAGTAGGGAAGACAGTCTCCATTGCAATATAAAGTAGGGAAGACAGTCTCCATCGCAATATAAAATAGGGAAGACAGTCTCCATTGCAATATAAAGTAGGGAAGACAGTCTCCATCGCAATATAAAGTAGGGAAGACAGTCTCCATTGCAATATAGTCCCCTGCTTTCAGAGACCTTTAAAATTTTTCTTGAAAAATGCATATAAATAACTTCAGCAATTTTTTGCTCTATTACCCTTACTGTTATTCTCGAGGGTGGAGATGGGCGCTTTGCTTCCCCCCTGGGGGCGGGGGTGGCTCAGTCAGTAGCGCTCCAGACTCTAATCTGCAGTTCCCAGGTTCGAGTCCCAGCTGGGTCAGTGTTGAGATTTATCTCCGCAAAACTCCCCGCCCTGCCCACAGTCAGTAGGGAACACCGATGGGCTTGGAAAGGCCACCGTCCGTCGGATGGGACATTAAGCCGTGGCTCCGTGTGCGGGAGAGCCATATCCTGTGCACGGTAAAGAACACGCTGGATGGCCTTGACGGAAGGCTACCATCTGTCTCCCAACAACTGTTCCAGTGGGTCCCCTTTCTCCAACCTTCTCTGAGCCTTCGGGGTTCATGTGACCTGGCCATTTAGCCCATGGTGTGCAAAAAAAGTGCCGCTCAGAGGTAAAACAATCCCAAAGAACTCCCCCTCCCTCCTGCTCTGTGTATAAAGAAGAGGGTAGAACTTGTTACGATGAGAAGAAAAAAGGATGAGGGGGCCGGGGAAGGTTGTTGGCTCAGTGAGTATAAAATTCAATTCCCAAGGTTCGAGTTCTGTGAGCGTTGAAATTTATCTCCGCTCAATCCCACTGTGCCTTCGGTGAGAAAGGAGATACCAGTGGGATTGCGAAGGATGCCCTCTGTCGGATGAGACGTAATTCCCGCACACAGGACAGCCATTCACTGCTCGTGCTAGAGAAGACGTTGGAATGCCTTAACGGGAGACGATCTTCTGTCTCCCAGCAGCTGGCGAGTGGGTCCTCCTTTCATACTCCACTCTGAGCCCTCGGGGTTCTTGTGACCTGCTCATTTAACCCACTGTGTGCACAAAGTGTCGCCTCAGAAGTAAAACAACCGAACGACAGAAAAGCAATGCGAATGACGAAAGGTTCACGTGAGCAACCGAGTAAAGGTGACCTTCTGATGACGGCGATGAAGCAAAAATATTAAATGCAAGGAACGAATCTCCTCCCATCGATTTCTCGTCTTCGCCGCGAACCCTGTTTGACCTTGAATGCGACAACAGATCCAAAATATGTTATCGTTTGCGAGATCTACGAGAGAGAAATGCTTCGAAGCACCAATTCGGACATCCAGCTGAGGCGCATAGAAAGTTGGGGATTCATTGGATCCGAAATTTCGAAACCTCTCTAACGTATGGAAATGGAAATGCATTCTAGGCACCAATTTTCAATTCGTAACAGATGCAGATCGAAATTCGACATTTGACCTCGAAGGAATCGCCGGATTCGCAAATTTGTAATCTTCTATGACCAGGAATACATCTCGGTACTAGTTATTAGCTCTCTAGTATTGGTAGATCGAACTTTGACCTTGAAGAACCTCCGTATCAGAAATTTGGTAACGTTTCTGAGATGTACAGTCCGAAACACCCGCAGACACCAATTTCCACGGTTTCTGGCACTTCTAGATCACGGTTTGACCTCTATTGAGCTCAAAGGACACGTCGGGCTCAGGATTCAGATTTTCCCCAAGATCTAGGACCCGGATAACCCTTTAGTTCAAAATATCAGAATTCCCCATCCTAGAAGCTGGATTCCCTGTCTCCCCCAATCAGCTGTACACAAAATCATCGCTCACACGATGCGTGAATGCTTTAAACGTGCCAGAAAGGCTCGCATATTATGAAGGGGCTCCGCTCCTCCCAGGGAACAGGATTCATATTACGAAACCCGCAAATATGGTGTAAAGTTCTCTTTTGATCCTTGAGCGTTATTCAAAATATAGAGAAAAATTTAAAGCTATTTAAGATGACATCAAATGCAATCAAGTTGGGGGTTGTTTTGCCTCTGAGCGGCAATTTTTTGCGCACAATGGGCTGAATGGCCAGATCACAAGGACGGAGAGAAGAGGGTGGCGGGGGCGGGGGTCATCGGACAGTTGTTAGGAGACGGATGGCAACCTCCCGTCAAGGCCACCCAGCATGGTCGTCGATATGCACAGGACGCGGCTCTCCCCCACACGGAACCATGGCTCTCATGCCACGTGGGACGGACGGCGGCATTTCCAATCCCATTGGTGTCTCGTGCTGACAGAGGGGGAGGTGGGAGTTTGCGTGGGAGGGGGGAGATTTGTCCCGCCTTTCTGAAAGCGAAATCCGCTTCTAACAAATTGAAGATGTTTTTGCGGAGATAAATCTCCACGCTGGGACTCGAACTTGGGAACTGCAGATTACGAGCCTGGCACGCTACCGACCTTACAATCAACTCTCCTCGGCGTGCTTGGGGTGGCACTTATCAGACAGCAGAAGCGCATTCGAATCGTCAGAAGTGAAGCTTCTTTACTCGAAGATTCTCCAGGCAATCTAAATAGTACAGTCGCTCAAAAAAATATCCGAACACTATGGTTGATTACAGAATTCAGAAAAAAATATCTGGCAACGATTTTTTTTAGAAATTAGAGATCTGGTAGTGTCACGTGACACGAAGGTTGCCAGATCACTAATTTCAAAAAAAAAATCGTTGCCAGATATTTTTCTGAATTCTGTAATAGATAGTTCATAAACTCCTATTTTTGAAACTATCGAATCAGCTTTTGCTTTTACGAAATTATGTAGCTTTAGCAGTTTTTTTTTAATCTCAAACGTTTCTTTCAATCATTGTAGAAATTCGTAGCCTTTCCTTTAATGCGACTCATTCGAATTTTTAATTTTTTGTGTGATGTTGGTCCATAATTTTACATATTTTTTTTTCATTTCTTCAATTGTTGCAATGAATTCGCATCCGAAGTTGAAAATTTCTGACTTCCTTCCAGCGAATGAGAACAGATTCTATTCCACGCGCAGAATCCTCTCCTCCAATGGGGGATCAGATCCATCTGTTCGACTCAACAGAAGATTTGTCCCACTTTTTTTAAAGCAAAATCAGCTTTTTCCAAATTGAAGATGTGCTCGAGCATATGAGTTGAGAAGAACAAAAATCTCGTCAACTTAAAACTTCAGAAAGTCTCTCGCCCCTGTTGGGGGTGATTTCGCGTTCTTCGTTCACAATGAGTTTGAATGGCCAGATCACAAGGACCTCTGGTGGCAGGGCTGGGAAAAGATGACTCACTCGGCAGATGTGATCATCATTTCTAAGGTCATCCCGAATGTTCTTTAAGGTGATGATGATTTCAGTGTTTTCGGAAAAGGAAAAGTCATTTCGAGAGGAGATGATGAATTGCATCGATAAAGAATGAATTGCATCGATAATAGAGAATTATAAATCCTCTCTCTCTCCAAAAATAAATCCCTCGAAAGGTGAAATGATGATAATGATGATAATGATGAGGATGTGCAACATGAAAAGAGACGAGATCGAGAGGTGATTTAAAATAATTCGAAGAAAGAAACTGATGACTTAAGTGGAAAGATGAGAGAAGATTGTTGTTGCCAAAGTGAAATCAGAAGTTTTAAGTTAGAATTAAGCAAAGCATTAATCGAACAAGAAGGAAAAGAATCTCTTCGATGTTGCATTTCTTGAAACGTGTCTTAATATTTCCTGCATGTCATTTAAGACAAAGGATGTCTTGATACCAGTTTCAAGGTCGTCCCTCTCTTTTGAGGTCACTCCTCTCGTTGCCTATCTTTTGCCTTATCCGATCGTCGCAAGAGATTCTCGAACCACTAGAACGCGATTCTCGATCTCGATGCTCTTCGCGCACTATCAGGTTAACGAGGAGACGTTACGACACTCGCTCGATGGCCGCCTCGCCCTTCGCTCGAGAGAGAGCTAAATATAAACGCAGGTGAAAAAACATGGGGCACGTGCAAAAAGGTCTCGTATGAGGAGGGCCTATCGCTCGAGCAGCCTTGGTGTCGGAGAATGGCGGCGATAACGATTAAATATTTATGGAGAGGTTATTAATTCGTTTGGGGGCGATTGCAACAGAGATTCCGCTCAATTCACGAGGCACTTGGAGAGGAATCTTTGATCTGGCAGGTACGGAGAAATGACCTTTGTAAAGGAGAAATAATGGAATATGCAATTGGATTTTAAAATTATTTCGTTCATTTACAGAGTATAACATCAGAAGCTTCGAAGGAGAAATTTTCTCTGTTAATGGGGAGATGCTTTTCGATAAAACCAAAAGTGACGGATTTGTGACCTCAGTTATAAATTTTTGAAGCAGTCACAACATTGCAAGAGTTTTAAAATTAAAGAGCATATGCGAATTAGTAATATTTATATCATTAGGTTCTCTAAATATTAATGTGAGGTTCACTATCTCATCACCGTTGTAGTGAACCTTACATTAGTAAATACGAATTGTATGTTGTCAATCCATTTGCTGTACCTTGTCTTGATCATCGGATGATGGATTCGATGATTCTGATACCACAGGAAGGCAGAAAAAGTATTTTGGGATTGAAATGTCATTTATCAACTCTCTCGTGATTTCCTAACTGCCATGCGAAAGTGGCTCAGTCGGCTGCGCACCAGGCTCGTAATCTGCTCGTAATGCAGGTTCGAGTCCCAGCTGGGTCAGCGTCTCCGCAAAACTCCCCGCCCTGCCCGCAGTCAGTAGGGGACACCGATGGGCTTGGAAAGCCCGCCGTCCGTCGGATGGGACGTTAAGCCGTGGCCCCGTGTGCGGGAGAGCCATACCTTGACGGGAGGCTACCATCTGTCTCCCAACAACTGTTCCAGTGGGTCCCCTTCCTCCAACCTTCTCTCGGGAATCTTCTCTTCGGAGCCTTGTGATCTGGCCATTTAGTCCATGGTGTGCAAAAATAAGTGTCACTCGGTGGTAAAAAACCCAATGCTAACTGCCACGAACCTTTTCACTTATTCACCGATCTCTGAAATAGTTTAGAAATGTCTCTTGAGATTAGAGCACACTTTCTCTAATGACGCCCCTCCCCCCTGCAGCTTAGTAATGATTTCATGTCCGCTCTCCTTAGTGGTCATCCCCTTTGCCCCCAAATGTATCTGCAGTGGCAAGGCATGTCAGTTGCTGAGGTCTGCAGAGGACACTGGCTCAAAATGCACCTGGCAATAATGCCGGTTCTCAAGAAACTTCTTCTTCTTCTTTGTAACGTTGAACTTTTGCCATTTCCAATATCTCTCCCATTACATGGAATTCAATATTTCAAAGCATCTAGATGTTTACACAGTATCTTGAGGATTAGGTGGTTCAACTTTGTCATGATGAAATTAGGCAATGGAGCCAGCATATTGTGCAGGGGGAGACTCCGTTGGTTTGGCCATGTTGCCGTATGCATAATTATAGATTAGCGAATAAGGTTATGAACAGTGTGCCTGAAGGCTTCAGAAAGAGGGAGAGACCTAGGATGCGGTGGGCAGACGATGTCAAACAGGACCTTGTTGGAATTGATCTACTGATGGAGCTCAGGAGAGAGATATTTCGTGAACTAAATTGCACAATCTGGTTGGACATACGTAGCCTTTGGCTGCTAGTTGATGAATATTTCAAAAAATAAAAATAATTTGAAAACGTAATTTTTTTTATCTTTTCCACTTGTTCATTGTTTAAAAGAACAAGTGTTTGTTTAATACTTGCAAGAGCAATAAATCTAAAAAAAAAAATCGTATGGAAGCAGCATTTCCTCCGGGGCGAGGAATGGCCCTTTGTCGTTTCCCCCCCACCCTCACTTTCGCTTGGCCAATCGGAAAGTTCAGCATTCAACGCATCGAACACCAATTATCATTCAAAAGCGACACATCGAAGCTACAATTTATGAGTCGCTCACTTTGATTCGATTTTTTCGAAAGACTCTCCCCCCCCTCTCCTCACCCCCTTACAAGTGTGCCACGTGAAAGATTCCTCAACAGAGGAAATGCTTCTTCAGGACTCTTCTGTTGCTGTTTCCTGTCCACCAGGAAGCGAGAATTTGCGAATCCGCAATTCCAAGCGTGATCATTGGATTATCTGAAAACTTTTTATTCTTGAAAAATGAGGAAATGTTTTTTTTCCCTTTGTGCTATGTCCGTCAGTAGGCGTTCAAATTTTTTCAAAATAGATAATTGAAAGTCTTTTTAGGTTGGATAGGCATTGAGGAAATATCACGATTCGTGTTTTCCGACTCACCCAATAGTTTTAATGAGTTTAAAGAGCTTGCTTCCCGTCTGCCTGGGGGTGTATCGACCCTCCGTGGGCAATATCAGTCCTTGTGGCTCGATTCTTTCTCCACCCATTGCGACTCGATTCTTTCTCCACCCACTGTGACTCGATCCTTCTCTCCACCCCCAATGTGACTCGATATTTCTCTCCACCCATTGTGTCTCGATCCTCCTCTCCAACCATGTGACTCGATCCTTCCTCCAACCATGTGGTTCGAACCTCTCTCTTTCTCCAACCATTGTGACTTGATCCTTCCTCCACCCATTGTGACTCAATTCTCTCTCCAACCATTGTGACTTGATCCTTCCTCCACCCATTGTGACTTGATCCTTCCTCCACCCATTGTGACTTGATCCTTCCTCCACCCATTTTGACTTGATCCTTCCTCCACCCATTGTGACTTGATCCTTCCTCCACCCATTGTGACTTGATCCTTCCTCCACCCATTGTGACTTGATCCTTCCTCCACCCATTGTGACTTGTTTCTTTCTCCACCCATTGTGACTCGATTCTTTCTCCACCTATTGTGTCTCGATCCTTCTCCCCTCCCACTGTGACTCGATCTTCTCTCCACTCATTGTGTCTCGATCCTTCCTCCACCCATTGTAGCTCAATCCTTCCTAGAACCATGTGGTTCGAACGTCTCTCTCTCCCCAACCATTGTGACTTGATCCTTCCTCCACCATTGTGACTTGATCCTTCCTCCACCCACTGTGACTCGATCCTTCTCTCCACCCCCAATGTGACTCGATATTTCTCTCCACCCATTGTGTCTCGATCCTTCTCTCCACCCCCAATGTGACTCGATATTTCTCCCCTCCCATTGTGTTTCGATCCTCCTCTCCAACCATGTGACTCGATCCTTCCTCCAACCATGTGGTACAAACCTCTCTCTTTCTACAACCATTGTGACTTGATCCTTCCTCCACCCATTGTGACTCGATTCTCTCCCCAACCATTGTGACTTGATCCTTCCTCCACCCATTGTGACTTGATCCTTCCTCCACCCATTGTGACTTGATTCTATCTCCACACATTGTGACTCGATCCTTCCTCCACCCATTGTGGCTCAATCCTTCCTCCAACCATGTGGTTCGAACCTCTCCCCAACCATTGTGACTTGATCCTTCCTCCACCATTGTGACTTGTTCCTTCCTCCACCCATTGTGACTTGATCCTTCCTCCACCCATTGTGACTCGATTCTTTCTCCACCCATTGTGTCTCGATCCTTCTCCCCTCCCAATGTGACTCGATCTTTCTCTCCACCCATTGTGTCTCGATCCTTCCTCCACCCATTGTGGCTCATCCTTCTTCGAGATTCTTTCTCCACCCATTGTGTCTCGATCCTTCTCCCCTCCCAATGTGACTCGATCTTTCTCTCCACCCATTGTCCTTCCTCCACCCATTGTAGCTCAATCCATCCTCCAACCATGTGGTTCGAACCTCTCTCTTTCTCCAACCATTGTGACTTGATCCTTCCTCCACCCATTGTGACTTGATTCATTCTCCACCCATTGCGACTCGATTCTTTCTCCACCCATTGTGTCTCGATCTTTCTCCACCCATTGTGACCTGATCTCATGGAGAGAAAGACAGAGTCACAATGGGTGGAGAAAGAATTAAGTCACAATGGGTGGAGGAAGGATCAAGTCACAATGGGTGGAGGAAGGATCAAGTCACAATGGGTGGAGAAAAGATTTAGCTACAATGGGTGGAGGAAGCATCGAGACAAAATGGGTGGAGAGAAAGATCGAGTCACAGTGGGAGGGGAGAAGGATCGAGACACAATGGGTGGAGAAAGAATTGAGTCACAATGGGTGGAGAAAGAATCAAATCAGAATGGGTGGAGGAAGGAATGGGTGGACCATGTGGTTCGAACCTTCCTCCAACCATGTGGTTCGAACCTCTCCCCAACCAGTGTGACTTGATCCTTCCTCCACCATTGTGACTTGATCCTTCCTCCACCCATTGTGACTTGATCCTTCCATCCCATTGTGGCTCAATCCTTCCTCCAACCATGTGGCTCAATCCTTCCTCCAACGATTTGGCTCAATCCTTCCTCCAACCATGTGGTTCGAACCTCTCCCCAACCATTGTGACTTGATCCTTCCTCCACCATTGTGACTTGATCCTTCCTCCACCCATTGTGACTTGATCCTTCCATCTCATTCCTTCCTCCACCCATTGTGACTTGATTCTTTCTCCACCCATTGTGACTCGATTCTTTCTCCACCCATTGTGTCTCGATCCTTCTCCCCTCCCACTGTGACTCGATCTTTCTCTCCACCCATT
The DNA here is from genome assembly GCA_038380435.1 of Ryuthela nishihirai. Classification (NCBI taxonomy): domain Eukaryota; kingdom Metazoa; phylum Arthropoda; class Arachnida; order Araneae; family Heptathelidae; genus Ryuthela; species Ryuthela nishihirai. The sequence continues at coordinate 116,147,131 of JAWZYU010000002.1, read as the reverse complement.
GTGTCTCGATCCTTCCTCCACCCATTGTGGCTCAATCCTTCCTCCAACCATGTGGTTCGAACCTCTCCCCAACCAGTGTGACTTGATCCTTCCTCCACCATTGTGACTTGATCCTTCCTCCACCCATTGTGACTTGATTCTTTCTCCACCCATTGTGACTCGATTCTTTCTCCACCCATTGTGTCTTGATCCTTCTCCCCTCCCACTGTGACTCGATCTTTCTCTCTACCCATTGTGTCTCGATCCTTCCTCCACCCATTGTAGCTCAATCATTCCTCCACCCATTGTGACTTGATCCTTCCTCCACCCATTTTGACTTAATTCTTTCTCCACCCATTGTGACTCGATTCTTTCTCCACCCATTGTGTCTCGATCCTTCTCCCCTCCCAATGTGACTCGATCTTTCTCTCCACCCATTGTGTCTCGATCCTTCCTCCACCCATTGTGGATCAATCCTTCCTCCAACCATGTGGTTCGAACCTCTCCCCAACCAGTGTGACTTGATCCTTCCTCCACCATTGTGACTTGATCCTTCCTCCACCCATTGTGACTTGATCCTTCCTCCACCCATTGTGATTCGATTCTTTCTCCACCCATTGTATCTCGATCCTTCTCCCCTCCCAATGTGACTCGATCTTTCTCTCCACCCATTGTCCTTCCTCCACCCATTGTAGCTCAATCCTTCCTCCAACCATGTGGTTCGAACCTCTCTCTTTCTCCAATCATTGCGACTTGATCCTTCCTCCACCCATTGTGACCTGATTCTTTCTACACATATTGCGACTCAATTCTTTCTCCACCCATTGTGTCCCGATCCTTCTCCCCTCCCACTGTGACTCGATCTTTCTCTCCACCCATTGTGTCTCGATCCTTCCTCCACCCATTATATCTCGATCCTTCCTCCACCGATTGTGGCTCAATCCTTCCTCCAAACATGTGGTTCGAACCTCTCTCTTTCCGCACCCGATTTCCCCATCTCGATCTTTCTCTCCAACCATTGAGCTTCAATCCTTCCTCCAATCATTTGGTTCGAACCTCTCTCCAACCATTGTGACTTGATCCTTCCTCCACCATTGTGACTTGATCTTTCCTCCATCCATTGTGACTTGATCCTTCCTCCACCCATTATGACTTGATCCTTCCTCCACCCATTGTGAGTCGATTCTTTCTCCACCCATTGTGTCTCGATCCTTCTCCCCTCCCAATGTGAATCGATCTCTCTCTCCACCCATTGTCCTTCCTCCACCCATTGTAGCTCAATTCTTCCTCCAACCATGTGGTTCGAACTCTCTCTTTCTCCAACCATTGTGACTTGATCCTTCCTCCACCCATTGTGACTTGATTATTTCTCCACCCATTGCGACTCGATTCCTTCTCCACCCATTGTGTCTGATCCTTCTCCCCTCCCACTGTGACTCGATCTTTCTCTCCACGCATTGTGTCTCGATCCTTCCTCCACCCATTGTAGCTCAATTCTTCCTGCAACCATTGTGGCTCAATCCTTCCTCCAACCATGTGGTTCGAACCTGTCTCTTTCCCCACCCATTGTGACTTGATCCTTCCTCCACCCATTTTGACTTGATCCTTCCTCCATCCATTGTGACTTGATCCTTCCTCCACCCATTGTGAATTAATTCTTTCTCCACCCATTGTGACTCGCTTCTTTCTCCACCCATTGTGTCTCGATCCTTCTCCCCTCCCACTGTGACTCGATCTTTCTCTCCACCCATTGTGTCTCGATCCTTCCACCCATTGTAGCTCAATCCTTCCTCCAACCATGTGGTTCGAACCTCTCTCTTTCTCCAACCATTGTGACTTGATCGTTCCTCCACCCATTATGACTTGATCCTTCCTCCACCCATTGTGACTTGATCCTTCCTCCACCCATTGTGACTTGATCCTTCCTCCACCCATTGTGACTCGATTCTTTCTCCACCCATTGTGTCTCGATCCTTCTCCCCTCCCAATGTGACTCGATCTTTCTCTCCACCCATTGTGTCTCGATCCTTCCTCCAACCATGTGGTACGAACCTCTCTCTTTCTACAACCATTGTGACTTGATCCTTCCTCCAGCCATTGTGACTCGATTCTCTCCCCAACCATTGTGACTTGATCCTTCCTCCACCCATTGTGACGTTTTCCTTCCTCCACCCATTGTGACTTGATTCTATCTCCACACATTGTGACTCGATCCTTCCTCCACCCATTGTGACTTGATCCTTCCTCCACCATTGTGACTTGATCCTTCCTCCATCCATTGTGACTTGATCCTTCCTCCACCCATATGACTTGATCCTTCCTCCACCCATTGTGAGTCGATTCTTTCTCCACCCATTGTGTCTCGATCCTTCTCCCCTCCCAATGTGAATCGATCTTTCTCTCCACCCATTGTCCTTCCTCCACCCATTGTAGCTCAATCCTTCCTCCAACCATGTGGTTCGAACCTCTCTCTTTCTCCAATCATTGCGACTTGATCCTTCCTCCACCCATTGTGACCTGATTCTTTCTACACATATTGCGACTCGATTCTTTCTCCACCCATTGTGTCCCGATCCTTCTCCCCTCCCACTGTGACTCGATCTTTCTCTCCACCCATTGTGTCTCGATCCTTCCACCCATTGTAGCTCAATCCTTCCTCCAACCATGTGGTTCGAACCTCTCTCTTTCTCCAACCATTGTGACTTGATCGTTCCTCCACCCATTATGACTTGATCCTTCCTCCACCCATTGTGACTTGATCCTTCCTCCACCCATTGTGACTTGATCCTTCCTCCACCCATTGTGACTCGATTCTTTCTCCACCCATTGTGTCTCGATCCTTCTCCCCTCCCAATGTGACTCGATCTTTCTCTCCACCCATTGTGTCTCGATCCTTCCTCCAACCATGTGGTACGAACCTCTCTCTTTCTACAACCATTGTGACTTGATCCTTCCTCCAGCCATTGTGACTCGATTCTCTCCCCAACCATTGTGACTTGATCCTTCCTCCACCCATTGTGACTTGATCCTTCCTCCACCCATTGTGACGTTTTCCTTCCTCCACCCATTGTGACTTGATTCTATCTCCACACATTGTGACTCGATCCTTCCTCCACCCATTGTGACTTGATCCTTCCTCCACCATTGTGACTTGATCCTTCCTCCATCCATTGTGACTTGATCCTTCCTCCACCCATTATGACTTGATCCTTCCTCCACCCATTGTGAGTCGATTCTTTCTCCACCCATTGTGTCTCGATCCTTCTCCCCTCCCAATGTGAATCGATCTTTCTCTCCACCCATTGTCCTTCCTCCACCCATTGTAGCTCAATTCTTCCTCCAACCATGTGGTTCGAACCTCTCTCTTTCTCCAACCATTGTGACTTGATCCTTCCTCCACCCATTGTGACTTGATTATTTCTCCACCCATTGCGACTCGATTCCTTCTCCACCCATTGTGTCTGATCCTTCTCCCCTCCCACTGTGACTCGATCTTTCTCTCCACGCATTGTGTCTCGATCCTTCCTCCACCCATTGTAGCTCAATCCTTCCTCCAACCATGTGGTTCGAACCTGTCTCTTTCCCCACCCATTGTGACTTGATCCTTCCTCCACCCATTTTGACTTGATCCTTCCTCCATCCATTGTGACTTGATCCTTCCTCCACCCATTGTGAATTAATTCTTTCTCCACCCATTGTGACTCGCTTCTTTCTCCACCCATTGTGTCTCGATCCTTCTCCCCTCCCACTGCGACTCGATCTTTCTCTCCACCCATTGTGTCTCGATCCTTCCACCCATTGTAGCTCAATCCTTCCTCCAACCATGTGGTTCGAACCTCTCTCTTTCTCCAACCATTGTGACTTGATCGTTCCTCCACCCATTATGACTTGATCCTTCCTCCACCCATTGTGACTTGATCCTTCCTCCACCCATTGTGACTTGATCCTTCCTCCACCCATTGCGACTCGATTCTTTCTCCACCCATTGTGTCTCGATCCTTCTCCCCTCCCAATGTGACTCGATCTTTCTCTCCACCCATTGTGTCTCGATCCTTCCTCCAACCATGTGGTACGAACCTCTCTCTTTCTACAACCATTGTGACTTGATCCTTCCTCCACCCATTTTGACTCGATTCTCTATCCAACCATTGTGACTTGATCCTTCCTCCACCCATTTTGACTTGATCCTTCCTCCACCCATTGTGACGTTTTCCTTCTTCCACCCATTGTGACTTGATTCTATCTCCACACATTGTGACTCGATCCTTCCTCCACCCATTGTGGCTCAATCCTTCCTCCAACCATGTGGTTCGAACCTCTCCCCAACCATTGTGACTTGATCCTTCCTCCACCATTGTGACTTGTTCCTTCCTCCACCCATTGTGACTTGATCCCTCCTCCACCCATTGTGACTCGATTCTTTCTCCACCCATTGTGTCTCGATCCTTCTCCCCTCCCAATGTGACTCGATCTTTCTCTCCACCCATTGTGTCTCGATCCTTCCTCCACCCATTGTGGCTCATCCTTCTTCGAGATTCTTTCTCCACCCATTGTGTCTCGATCCTTCTCCCCTCCCAATGTGACTCGATCTTTCTCTCCACCCATTGTCCTTCCTCCACCCATTGTAGCTCAATCCATCCTCCAACCATGTGGTTCGAACCTCTCTCTTTCTCCAACCATTGTGACTTGATCCTTCCTCCACCAATTGTGACTTGATTCATTCTCCACCCATTGCGACTCGATTCTTTCTCCACCCATTGTGTCTCGATCTTTCTCCACCCATTGTGTCTCGATCTTTCTCCACCCATTCTGACCTGATATCATGGAGAGAAAGATCGAGTCACAATGGGTGGAGAAAGAATTAAGTCACAATGGGTGGAGGAAAGATTTAGCTACAATGGGTGGAGGAAGGATCGAGACAAAATGGGTGGAGAGAAAGATCGAGTCACAGTGGGAGGGGAGAAGGATCGAGACACAATGGGTGGAGAAAGAATTGAGTCACAATGGGTGGAGAAAGAATCAAATCACAATGGGTGGAGGAAGGAATGGGTGGACCATGTGGTTCGAGCCTTCCTCCAACCATGTGGTTCGAACCTCTCCCCAACCAGTGTGACTTGATCCTTCCTCCACCATTGTGACTTGATCCTTCCTCCACCCATTGTGACTTGATCCTTCCATCCCATTGTGGCTCAATCCTTCCTCCAACCATGTGGCTCAATTCTTCCTCCAACCATGTGGTTCGAACCTCTCCCCAACCATTGTGACTTGATCCTTCCTCCACCATTGTGACTTGATCCTTCCTCCACCCATTGTGACTTGATCCTTCCTCCATCCATTGTGACTTGATCCTTCCTCCACCCATTGTGAATTAATTCTTTCTCCACCCATTGTGACTCGCTTCTTTCTCCACCCATTGTGTCTCGATCCTTCTCCCCTCCCACTGTGACTCGATCTTTCTCTCCACCCATTGTGTCTCGATCCTTCCACCCATTGTAGCTCAATCCTTCCTCCAACCATGTGGTTCGAACCTCTCTCTTTCTCCAACCATTGTGACTTGATCGTTCCTCCACCCATTATGACTTGATCCTTCCTCCACCCATTGTGACTTGATCTTTCCTCCACCCATTGTGACTTGATCCTTCCTCCACCCATTGTGACTCGATTCTTTCTCCACCCATTGTGTCTCGATCCTTCTCCCCTCCCAATGTGACTCGATCTTTCTCTCCACCCATTGTGTCTCGATCCTTCCTCCAACCATGTGGTACGAACCTCTCTCTTTCTACAACCATTGTGACCTGATCCTTCCTCCACCCATTTTGACTCGATTCTCTTCCCAACCATTGTGACTTGATCCTTCCTCCACCCATTTTGACTTGATCCTTCCTCCACCCATTGTGACGTTTTCCTTCCTCCACCCATTGTGACTTGATTCTATCTCCACACATTGTGACTCGATCCTTCCTCCACCCATTGTGGCTCAATCCTTCCTCCAACCATGTGGTTCGAACCTCTCCCCAACCATTGTGACTTGATCCTTCCTCCACCATTGTGACTTGTTCCTTCCTCCACCCATTGTGATTTGATCCCTCCTCCACCCATTGTGACTCGATTCTTTCTCCACCCATTGTGTCTCGATCCTTCTCCCCTCCCAATGTGACTCGATCTTTCTCTCCACCCATTGTGTCTCGATCCTTCCTCCACCCATTGTGGCTCATCCTTCTTCGAGATTCTTTCTCCACCCATTGTGTCTCGATCCTTCTCCCCTCCCAATGTGACTCGATCTTTCTCTCCACCCATTGTCCTTCCTCCACCCATTGTAGCTCAATCCATCCTCCAACCATGTGGTTCGAACCTCTCTCTTTCTCCAACCATTGTGACTTGATCCTTCCTCCACCAATTGTGACTTGATTCATTCTCCACCCATTGCGACTCGATTCTTTCTCCACCCATTGTGTCTCGATCTTTCTCCACCCATTGTGTCTCGATCTTTCTCCACCCATTGTGACCTGATATCATGGAGAGAAAGATAGAGTCACAATGGGTGGAGAAAGAATTAAGTCACAATGGGTGGAGGAAGGATCAAGTCACAATGGGTGGAGGAAGGATCAAGTCACAATGGGTGAAGGAAAGATTTAGCTACAATGGGTGGAGGAAGGATCGAGACAAAATGGGTGGAGAGAAAGATCGAGTCACAGTGGGAGGGGAGAAGGATCGAGACACAATGGGTGGAGAAAGAATTGAGTCACAATGGGTGGAGAAAGAATCAAATCACAATGGGTGGAGGAAGGAATGGGTGGACCATGTGGTTCGAGCCTTCCTCCAACCATGTGGTTCGAACCTCTCCCCAACCAGTGTGACTTGATCCTTCCTCCACCATTGTGACTTGATCCTTCCTCCACCCATTGTGACTTGATCCTTCCATCCCATTGTGGCTCAATCCTTCCTCCAACCATGTGGCTCAATTCTTCCTCCAACCATTTGGCTCAATCCTTCCTCCAACCATGTGGTTCGAACCTCTCCCCAACCATTGTGACTTGATCCTTCCTCCACCATTGTGACTTGATCCTTCCTCCACCCATTGTGACTTGATCCTTCCATCTCATTCCTTCCTCCACCCATTGTGACTTGATTCTTTCTCCACCCATTGTGACTCGATTCTTTCTCCACCCATTGTGTCTCGATCCTTCTCCCCTCCCACTGTGACTCGATCTTTCTCTCTACCCATTGTGTCACAATCCTTCCTTCACCCATTGTAGCTCAATCCTTCCTCCACCCATTGTGACTTGATCCTTCCTCCACCCATTTTGACTTAATTCTTTCTCCACCCATTTTGACTTAATGCTTTTTCCACCCATTGTGACTCAATTCTTTCTCCACCCATTGTGTCTGGATCCTTCTCCCCTCCCAATGTGACTCGATCTTTCTCTCCACCCATTGTGTCTCGATCCTTCCTCCACCCATTGTGGCTCAATCCTTCCTCCAACCATGTGGTTCGAACCTCTCCCCACCAGTGTGACTTGATCCCTTTTCCACCATTGTGACTTGATCCTTCCTCCACCCTTTGTGACTTGATTCTTTCTCCACCCATTGTGACTCGATTCTTTCTCCACCCATTGTGTCTTGATCCTTCTCCCCTCCCACTGTGACTCAATCTTTCTCTCTACCCATTGTGTCTCGATCCTTCCTCCACCCATTGTAGCTCAATCCTTCCTCCACCCATTGTGACTTGATCCTTCCTCCACCCATTTTGACTTAATTCTTTCTCCACCCATTGTGACTCGATTCTTTCTCCACCCATTGTATCTCGATCCTTCTCCCCTCCCAATGCGACTCGATCTTTCTCTCCACCCATTGTGTCTCGATCCTTCCTCCACCCATTGTGGCTCAATCCTTCCTCCAACCATGTGGTTCGAACCTCTCCCCAACCTGTGTGACTTGATCCTTCCTCGACCATTGTGACTTGATCCTTCCTCCATCCATTGTGACTTGATCCTTCCTCCACCCATTGTGACTTGATCCTTCCTCCACCCATGGTGATTCGATTCTTTCTCCACCCATTGTATCTCGATCCTTCTCCCCTCCCAATGTGACTCGATCTTTCTCTCCACCCATTGTCCTTCCTCCACCCATTGTAGCTCAATCCTTCCTCCAACCATGTGGTTCGAACCTCTCTCTTTCTCCAATCATTGCGACTTGATCCTTCCTCCACCCATTGTGACTTGATTCTTCCTACACATATTGCGACTCGATTCTTTCTCCACCCATTGTGTCCCGATCCTTCTCCCCTCCCACTGTGACTCGATCTTTCTCTCCACCCATTGTGTCTCGATCCTTCCTCCACCCATTGTGTCTCGATCCCTCCTCCACCGATTGTGGCTCAATCCTTCCTCCAACCATGTGGTTCGAACCTCTCTCTCTCCCCAACCATTGTGACTTGATCCTTCCTCCACCCATTGTGACTTGATCCTTCCTCCACCCATTGTGACTTGATTCTTTCTCCCCCCATTGTGACTTGATCCTTCCTCCACTCATTGTGACTTGATCCTTCCTCCACCCATTGTGACTTGATCCTTCTTCCACCCATTGTGACTTGAATCTTTCTCCACCCATTGTGACTCGATTCTTTCTCCACCCATTGTGACTCGATTCTTTCTCCACCCATTGTGACTTGAATCTTTCTCCACCCATTGTGACTCGATTCTTTCTCCACCCATTGTGACTCGATTCTTTCTCCACCCATTGTGACTCGATCCTTCTCCCCTCCCACTGTGACTAGATCTTTCTCTCCACCCATTGTGTCTCGATCCTTCCTCCACCCATTGTGGCTCAATCCTTCCTCCAACCATGTGGTTCGAAGTTCTCTCTTTCTCCAACCATTGTGACTTGATCCCTCCACCCATTGTGACTTGATTCTTCCTACACATATTGCGACTCGATTCTTTCTCCACCCATTGTGTCCCGATCCTTCTCCCCTCCCACTGTGACTCGATCTTTCTCTCCACCCATTGTGTCTCGATCCTTCCTCCACCCATTGTGTCTCGATCCTTCCTCCACCGATTGTGGCTCAATCCTTCCTCCAACCATGTGGTTCGAACCTCTCTCTTTCCGCACCCGATTTCCCCATCTCGATCTTTCTCTCCACCCATTGAGCTTCAATCCTTCCTCCAATCATTTGGTTCGAACCTCTCTCCAACCATTGTGACTTGATCCTTCCTCCACCATTGTGACTTGATCCTTCCTCCATCCATTGTGACTTGATCCTTCCTCCACCCATTATGACTTGATCCTTCCTCCACCCATTGTGAGTCGATTCTTTCTCCACCCATTGTGTCTCGATCCTTTTCCCCTCCCAATGTGAATCGATCTTTCTCTCCACCCATTGTCCTTCCTCCACCCATTGTAGCTCAATTCTTCCTCCAACCATGTGGTTGGAACCTCTCTCTTTCTCCAACCGTTGTGACTTGATCCTTCCTCCACCCATTGTGACTTGATTATTTCTCCACCCATTGCGACTCGATTCCTTCTCCACCCATTGTGACTTGATTATTTCTCCACCCATTGCGACTCGGTTCCTTCTCCACCCATTGTGTCTGATCCTTCTCCCCTCCCACTGTGACTCGATCTTTCTCTCCACGCATTGTGTCTCGATCCTTCCTCCACCCATTGTAGCTCAATTCTTCCTGCAACCATTGTGGCTCAATCCTTCCTCCAACCATGAGGTTCGAACCTGTCTCTTTCCACACCCATTGTGACTTGATCCTTCCTCCACCCATTGTGACTTGATCCTTCCTCCATCCATTGTGACTTGATCCTTCCTCCACCCATTGTGAATTAATTCTTTCTCCACCCATTGTGACTCGCTTCTTTCTCCACCCATTGTGTCTCGATCCTTCTCCCCTCCCACTGTGACTCGATCTTTCTCTCCACCCATTGTGTCTCGATCCTTCCACCCATTGTAGCTCAATCCTTCCTCCAACCATGTGGTTCGAACCTCTCTCTTTCTCCACCCATTGTGACTTGATCCTTCCTCCACCCATTATGACTTGATCCTTCCTCCACCCATTGTGACTTGATCCTTCCTCCACCCATTGTGACTTGATCCTTCCTCCACCCATTGTGACTCGATTCTTTCTCCACCCATTGTGTCTCGATCCTTCTCCCCTCCCAATGTAACTCGATCTTTCTCTCCACCCATTGTGTCTCGATCCTTCCTCCACCAATTGTGGCTCAATCCTTCCTCCAACCATGTGGTTCGAACTTCTCTCCACCCATTGTGACTTGATCCTTTCTCCACCCATTGTGACTTGATCCTTCCTCCTCCCATTGTGACTTGATCCTTCCTCCACCCATTGTGACTCGATTCTTTCTCCACCCATTGTGTCTCGATCCTTCCCCCCTCCCAATGTGACTCGATCTTTCTCTCCACCCATTGTCCTTCCTCCACCCATTGTAGCTGAATCCTTCCTCCAACCATGTGGTTCCAACCTCTCTCTCTCCCCAACCATTGTGACTTGATCCTTCCTCCACCCATTGTGACTTGATCCTTCCTCCACCCATTGTGACTTGATTCTTTTTCCACCCATTGTGACGTGATTCTTTCTCCACCCATTGTGACTCGATCCTTCCTCCACCCATTGTGACTGGATTCTTTCTCCACCCATTGTGACTCGATCCTTCTCCCCTCCCACTGTGACTCGATCTTTCTCTCCACCCATTGTGTCTCGATCCTTCCTCCACCCATTGTGGCTCAATCCTTGCTCCAACCATGTGGTTCGTACCTCTCTCTCTCCCCAACCATTATGACTTGATCCTTCCTCCACCCATTGTGACTTGATCCTTCCTTCACCCATTGTGACTTGATCCTTCCTCCACCCATTGTGACTTGTTTCTTTCTCCACCCATTGTGACTCGATTCTTTCTCCACCCATTGTGTCTCGATCCTTCTCCCCTCCCACTGTGACTCGATCTTCTCTCCACTCATTGTGTCTCGATCCTTCCTCCACCCATTGTGGCTCAATCCTTCCTCCAACCATGTGGTTCGTACCTCTCTCTCTCCCCAACCATTGTGACTTGATCCTTCCTCCACCCATTGTGACTTGATCCTTCCTCCACCCATTGTGACTTGATTCTTTCTCCACCCATTGTGACTTGATCCTTCCTCCACTCATTGTGACTTGATCCTTCCTCCACCCATTGTGACTTGATCCTTCTTCCACCCATTGTGACTTGAATCTTTCTCCACCCATTGTGACTCGATTCTTTCTCCACCCATTGTGACTCGATTCTTTCTCCACCCATTGTGACTCGATCCTTCTCCCCTCCCACTGTGACTAGATCTTTCTCTCCACCCATTGTGTCTCGATCCTTCCTCCACCCATTGTGGCTCAATCCTTCCTCCAACCATGTGGTTCGAAGTTCTCTCTTTCTCCAACCATTGTGACTTGATCCTTCCTCCACCATTGTGACTTGATCCTTCCTCCACCCATTGTAACTTGATTCTTTCTCCACCCATTGCGACTCAATTCTTTCTCCACCCACTGTGACTCGATCCTTCTCTCCACCCCCACTGTGACTCGATATTTCTCTCCACCCATTGTCCCTCGATCCTACTCTCCAACAAATGTGACTCGATCCTTCCTCGAACCATGTGGTTCGAACCACTCTCTTTCTCCAACCATTGTGACTTGATCCTTCCTGCACCCATTGTGACTCGATTCTTTCTCCACCCATTGTGACTCGATCCTTCTCCCCCCACTGTGAGTCGATCATCCTCTCCACCCATTGTGTCTCGATCCTTCCTCCACCCATTTTGGCTCAATCCTTCCTCCAACCATGTGGTTCGAACATCTCTCTTTCTCCAACCTATGTGACTTGATCCTTCCTCCACCCATTGTGACTCGATTCTTTCTCCACCCATTGTGACTCGATTCTTTCTCCACCAATTGTGACTCGATCCTTCTCCCCCCACTGTGACTCGATCCTCCTCTCCACCCATTGTGTCTCGATCCTTCCTCCACCCATTGTATCTCGATCCTTCCTCCACCCTTTGTAGCTCAATCCTTCCTCCAACCATGTGGTTCGAACCTGTCTCTTTCTCCAACCTTTGTGACTCGATCCTCCTCTCCACCCATTTTGTCTCGATCTTTCCTCCACCCATTGTGTCTCGATCCTTCCTCCACCCATTGTGGCTCAATCCTTCCTCCAACCATGTGGTTCGAACCTTTCTCTTTCTCCACCCATTGTGACTTGATCCTTCCTCCACCCATTGTGACTTGATCCTTCCTCCACCCATTGTGACTTGATCCTTCCTTCACCCATTGTGACTTAAGTCTTTCTCCACCCATTGTGACTCGATTCTTTCTCCACCCATTGTGTCTCGATCCTTCTCCCCTCCCACTGTGACTCGATCTTTCTCTCCACCTATTGTGTCTCTATCCTTCCTCCACCCATTGTAGCTCAATCCTTCCTCCAACCATGTGGTTCGAACCTCTCTCTTTCTCCACCCATTGTGACTTGATCCTTCCTCCACCCATTCTGATTTGATCCTTCCTCCACCCATTGTGACTAAATTCTTTCTCCACCCATTGTGACTCGATTCTTTCTCCACCCATTGTGTCTCGATCCTTCTCCCCTCCCACTGTGACTAGATCTTTCTCTCCGCCCATTGTGTCTCGATCCTTCCTCCACCCATTGTAGCTCAATCCTTCCTCCAACCATTTGGTTCGAACCTCTCTCTTTCTCCACCCATTGTGACTTGATCCTTCCTCCACCCATTGTGACTTGATCCTTCCTCCACCCATTGTGACTTTATCCTTCCTCCACCCATTGTGACTGGATTCTTTCTCCACCCATTGTGTCTCGATCCTTCTTCCCTCCCAATGTGACTCGATCTTTCTCTCCACCCATTGTGTCTCGATCTTTCCTCCACCCATTGTGGCTCAATCCTTCCTCCAACCATGTGGTTCGAACCTCTCTCCAACCATTGTGACTTGAACCCATCGATCCTTCTCCCCTCCCAATGTGACTCGATCTTTCTCTCCACCCATTGTCCTTCCTCCACCCATTGTAGCTCAATCCTTCCTCCAACCATGTGGTTCGAACCTCTCTCTCTCTCCCCAACCATTGTGACTTCATCCTTCCTCCACCCATTGTGACTTGATCCTTCCTCCATCCATTGTGACTTGATCCTTCCTGCACCCATTGTGACTTGATCCTTCCTCCACCCATTGTGACTTGATTCTTTCTCCACCCATTGTGACTCGATCCTTCCTCCACCCATTGTGACTCGATTCTTTCTCCACCCATTGTTACTCGATCCTTCTTTCCTCCCACTGTGACTCGATCTTTCTCTCCACCCATTGTGTCTCGATCCTTCCTCCACCCATTGTGGCTCAATCCTTCCTCCAACCATATGGTTCGAACCTCTCTCTCTCCCCAACCATTGTGACTTGATCCTTCCTCCACCCATTGTGACTTGATCCTTCCTCCACCCATTGTGACTTGATCCTTCCTCCACCCATTGTGACTTGATCCTTCCTCCACCCATTGTGACTTGATTCTTTCTCCACCCATTGTGACTCGATCCTTCCTCCACCCATTGTGACTCGATTCTTTCTCTACCCATTGTGACTCGATCCTTCTCCCCTCCCACTGTGACTCGATCTTTCTCTCCACCCATTGTGACTTGATCCTTCCTCCACCCATTGTGACTCGATCCTTCTCTCCACCCCCAGTGTGACTCGATATTTCTCTCCACCCCCACTGTGACTCGATATTTCTCTCCAACCATGTGACTCGATCCTTCCTCCAACCATGTGGTTCGAACCTCTCTCTTTCTCCACCCATTGTGACTTGATCCTTCCTCCACCCATTGTGATCGATTCTCTCTCCAACCATTGTGACTTGATCCTTCCTGCACCCATTGTGACTTGATTCTTTCTCCACCAATTGTGACTCGATTCTTTCTCCACCCATTGTGACTCGATCCTTCTCCCCTCCCACTGTGACTCGATCTTTCTCTCCACCCATTGTGTCTCGATCCTTCCTCCACCCATTGTGGCTCAATCCTTCCTCCAACCATGTGGTTCGAACTTCTCTCTTTCTCCAACCATTGTGACTTGATCCTTCCTCCACCATTGTGACTTGATCCTTCCTCCACCCATTGTGACTCGATTCTTTCTCCACCCACAGTGACTGGATCCTTCTCTCCACCCCCAACTGTGACTCGATATTTCTCTCCACCCATTGTGTCTCGTTCCTCCTCTCCAACCATGTGACTCGATCCTTCCTCCAACCATGTGGTTGGAACCACTCTCTTTCTCCAACCATTGTGACTTGATATTTCCTCCACCCATTGTGACTCGATTCTTTCTCTACCCATTGTGACTCGATCCTTCTCCCCCCACTGTGACTCGATCCTCCTCTCCACCCATTGTGTCTCGATCCTTCCTCCACCCATTTTGGCTCAATCCTTCCTCCAACCATGTGGTTCGAACCTCTCTCTTTCTCCAATCATTGTGACTTGATCCTTCCTCCACCCACTGTGTCTCGATTCTTTCTCCACCCATTGTGTCTCGATCCTTCTCCCCTCCCACTGTGACTCGATCTTTCTCTCCACCCATTGTGTCTCGATCCTTCCTCCACCCATTATGGCTGAATCCTTCCTCCAACCATGTGGTACGAACCTCTCTCTCTCCCCAACCATTGTGACTTGATCCTCCCTCCACCCATTGTGACTTGATTCTTCCTCCACCCATTGTGACTTGATTCTTTCTCTACCCATTGTGACTTGATCCTTCCTCCACCCATTGTGACTTGATCCTTCCTCCACCCATTGTGACTTGATCCTTCCTCCACCCATTGTGACTCGATCCTTCTCTCCACCCCCACTGTGACTCGATATTTCTCTCCACCCCCACTGTGACTCGATATTTCTCTCCAACCATGTGACTCGATCCTTCCTCCAACCATGTGGTTCGAACCTCTCTCTTTCTCCACCCATTGTGACTTGATCCTTCCTCCACCCATTGTGATCGATTCTCTCTCCAACCATTGTGACTTGATCCTTCCTGCACCCATTGTGACTTGATTCTTTCTCCACCCATTGTGGCTCAATCCTTCCTCCAACCATGTGGTTCGAACTTCTCTCTTTCTCCAACCATTGTGACTTGATCCTTCCTCCACCCATTGTGACTTAATTCTTTCTCCACCCATTGCGACTCGATTCTTTCTCCACCCACTGTGACTGGATCCTTCTCTCCACCCCCAACTGTGACTCGATATTTCTCTCCACCCATTGTGTCTCGTTTCTCCTCTCCAACCATGTGACTCGATCCTTCCTCCAAGTGTGTGGTTCGAACCACTCTCTTTCTACAACCATTGTGACTTGATCCTTCCTCCACCCATTGTGACTCGATTCTTTCTCTACCCATTGTGACTCGATTCTTTCTCTACCCATTGTGACTCGATCCTTCTCCCCCCACTGTGACTCGATCCTCCTCTCCACCCATTGTGTCTCGATCCTTCCTCCACCCATTTTGGCTCAATCCTTCCTCCAACCATGTGGTACGAACCTCTCTCTTTCTCTAACCTTTGTGACTTGATCCTTCCTCCACCCACTGTGTCTCGATTCTTTCTCCACACACTGTGTCTCGATCCTTCTCCCCTCCCACTGTGACTCGATCTTTCTTTCCACCCATTGTGTCTCGATCCTTCCTCCACCCATTGTGGCTGAATCCTTCCTCCAACCATGTGGTTCGAACCTCTCTCTCTCCCCAACCATTGTGACTTGATCCTTCCTCCACCCTGTGACTTGATTCTTCCTCCACCCATTGTGACTTGATTCTTTCTCTACCCATTGTGACTTGATCCTTCCTCCACCCATTGTGACTTGATCCTTCCTCCACCCATTGTGACTTGATCCTTCCTCCACCCATTGTGACTTGAATCTTTCTCCACCCATTGTGATTGGATTCTTTCTCCACCCATTGTGACTCGATCCTTCTCCCCTCCAACTGTGACTCGATCTTTCTCTCCACCCTTTGTGTCTCGATCCTTCCTCCACCCATTGTGGCTCAATCCTTCCTCCAACCATGTGGTTCGAACTTCTCTCTTTCTCCAACCATTGTGACTTGATCCTTCCTCCACCCATTGTGACTCGATTCTTTCTCCACCCATTGTGACTCGATCCTTCTCCCCCCCACTGTGACTCGATCCTCCTCTCCACCCATTGTGTCTCGATCCTTCCTCCACCCATTGTGGCTGAATCCTTCCTCCAACCATGTGGTTCGATCTTCTCTCTTTCTCCAACCATTGTGACTTGATCCTTCCTCCACCCATTGTGACTCGATTCTTTCTGCACCCATTGTGACTCGATCCTTCTCCCCCCCACTGTGACTCAATCCTCCTCTCCACCCATTGTGACTTGATCCTTCCTCCACCCATTGTAACTTGATTCTTTCTCCAACCATTGCGACTCGATTCTTTCTCCACCCCCTGTGACTCGATCCTTCTCTCCCCCCCACTGTGACTCGATATTTCTCTCCACCCATTGTGCCTGGATCCTCCTCTCCAACCATGTGACTCGATCCTTCCTCCAACCATGTGGTTCGAACCACTCTCTTTCTCCAACCATTGTGACTTGATCCTTCCTCCACCCATTGTGACTCGATTCTTTCTCCACCCATTGTGACTCGATCCTTCTCCCCCCCACTGTGACTCGATCCTCCTCTCCACCCATTGTGTCTCGATCCTTCCTCCACCCATTTTGGCTCAATCCTTCCTCCAACCATATGGTACGAACCTCTCTCTTTCTCCAACCTTTGTGACTTGATCCTTCCTCCACCCATTGTGACTCGATTCTTTCTCCACCCATTGTGACTCGATCCTTCTCCCCCCCACTGTGACTCGATCGTCCTCTCCACCCATTGTGTCTCTATCCTTCCTCCACCCATTGTGTCTCTATCCTTCCTCCACCCATTGTGGCTGAATCCTTCCTCCAACCATGTGGTTCGAACCTCTCTCTCTCCCCAACCATTGTGACTTGATCCTTCCTCCACCCATTGTGACTTGATCCTTCCTCCACCCATTGTGACTTGATTCTTTCTCCACCCATTGTGACTCGATTCTTTCTCCACCCATTGACTCGATTCTTTCTCCACCCATTGTGACTCGATCCTTCTCCCCTCCCACTCTGACTCGATCTTTCTCTCCACCCATTTTGTCTCGATCCTTCCTCCACCCATTGTGTCTCGATCCTTTCTCCACCCATTGTGACTCGATTCTTTCTCCACCCGTTGTGACTCGATCCTTCTCCCCCCACGGTGACTCGATCCTCCTCTCCACCCATTGTGTCTCGATCCTCCTCTCCACCCATTGTGTCTCGATCCTCCTCTCCACCCATTGTGTCTCGATCCTCCTCTCCACCCATTGTGTCTCGATCCTTCCTTCATCCATTGTGGCTCAATCCTTGCTCTACCCATTGTGGCGAACTATTGCTATACTATGAGTTTTAAACTCTATCAGATATCCTAGGGATTGTCCAAAGGATGTTTACCCCTAAAACGTTCAAGAAGTAAAAAAAATCTCATTGGCGAAAGGAAAATTTTGAAATTTTTAATAAATATTGGAAACGCTCTACCATTTTGTTTTTTAAAAGGAGGAAGGTGGTACCTCTATAAAAAGGACGGAGATAAACAAGGACAGGCCTAATATAAGGTTCTGCGTTCTCATAGAACATCAAATACTTACACAAGAACATTCCTTCTGGTCCTATTAGCCAGGTACAGTAACTAATTAGACCAAGTACGACTAATTTATGAGAGGAATGTTAAATTTTGGTGATTAGTTTTACGGTGAAGAAGTTTATTTTGACAACAATGATTTCCCCCCTTTCCACAAGGGGGCGCGGAAGATGGCAGCTTTTGAAGATATAAATGAAAAATTCTTTTGATATTTTATAAGTGTTAATAAAATATTATTTTATATATTTTCCCAATCATCCTTTAGTTTTAGTTTTGGCTGACAGAGGGCGATAAACGCGAAAAAATCAGAAACTTCATTCTCTTTCAAAAAGAGCGCCCCATATTATTGCGCGCTATGTTATTTCTGCATCCATAAATTTTATCTTCAGGTGACCTTTTATTTATTTCTTAATATTTAATTTCCAAAGGTCAGAATTTCCAATCGTTGCATTTCTGTTACGTTTTGATGTGTAGCAATTTCATTTGTCGATGGTTAAAAAAGAACTCTGTTAATGAATTGAATTTTCCATCTTTAATCATCTTTTTCCCACTACGAAAATTCTCCCTTCCTCTTACATGTTTTCGATTTCTCCATGAGATCAATTCTTCAGAATCAGTGTTTGATGATGATCTCAGTATCTGACTGCTTCCTTGGTTCGTTTGGAAGCCTCATAAACTCTTTATTTCTCTTCATCTAAACGATGATCAGCAAAGAGTCCTTCCAAGAATTAAAAACTGCACAAAAGTCCGCCACAGTGTGGCAGCTACTTCACTAAAATTCGAAAGAGTGCAGAAAACGATTCATCGATGACGGAGAGATCCCTCATTTTCTATAGCCAACAGATAGTGTCGTTGCCAGCAATAGGACTAAATTTTGCTAAAGGGGTTTTCGTTTGGAAGTACTTCTTACCACTACTCAACCGATTCCTTCTCAAATTGAGAGCTTTTCGTTTCTCAAAACTGCTGATGCCTATTTCCTCTGAACTAAATCATAACCAATATCTCTAATTATTCTCTCCCCCCCCCCCCCCCCGCCTTCGTCGACAGATTCAGAACCCTTTTTTCATTCGCCGACAGATTTTTTTTACCCTATTCGCTCCCCCTCTCCCCACATACCTTCCACTCAAGTATCCTTTCTTCTCCACGAGCCTCCAGAATCCCCCTCCTCCTCAGCTGCCTCCACGAGAGATGAATCCTTCTCCTCTTTTTCCCATCAGTCATTGGGTCAGGAATTTTCATTTTATTTTGGCGCGTGATCTTTCGCAGCCAATGATGACGTTTACATCAGGACTTTGCAACACTTGCTGATGAGCGCGCTCGCTCGAGAATTGAAAAGAAAAAATGTTTCCCCATCACGGACTGACTCGTCATTTGAGACCTCTTTCGATTTCCAAAGAATCTGATTTAAATCCATCATTTGACAACTATTCTTAGAAAAATGAAATTCTTGTGTTTAAAAAAGCGTTGGGCAGTAAAAATGGGCTGAACCCATTAACGTATCTATTGTTTTTTAAAGGATATGTTAAACTAAGGTTTTTTTTCTTACAATAGTCGCAAACATGCAAATTATCCAAAAATATTTTTAATGCAAAACAAATAAAACTGCTATAAAATCAAAAATTCTTTTGCTTTTGATATGTTTGTTAGCAGTATTATCAATCAATCAATCAATTTTATTTCATCATCATATATAATTTATAACAAAGAAAAATAAGAGTGAACCCAAAAACCACATGGTTTGTCTTGGCCCCTAAAGGAAATTAATACAAAGATCAATAACGACTTACTCACTACAAAGAATGCAAACAATGTCATTTTTACGATATACGTACAATACAATTTGACTTTATACTTGATTATTTAACCTAGGTGCAACATCTTCCAAAGAAAAGAGAAAGCTTTTTAAATTCTGCTTAAACATATTAAATTTTTTTTCACTTCTAATTTTAAGAGGCAACTGATTGAAGATTTTAGGTGCGATATACGAATAATGCTTATGAGCAATTTCTTTTTTGGTCAAAGGAACTGAGTATTTTGGACCTTTTTCTCTGAAGTATAAATCCGGCTGAATGTGAAAATTAAAGCAATTTTGTTTAAAAAATATCATCACTCTAAAAAGTCTAATTGGTAGAATTTTTAGCATAGAGTAACGACTGAAATTGCTTAAAATATCAGTGTTATTTTTTGCAATTAATTTAATAATTTTGCTTTGCAGCGACACCAGAGGTTTAAAAACCGAGACATAAGTTCCACCCCAACAAACTATACCGTATTGAAATGCAGCTTGTATCCATGAGAAGTACAATGTTCGCAGCATATTAAGATTAACTTTGTATTTCAAGTGGTGCAATTTGAGTAGTTTGTAACGTGCTTTACCTGTGATGTAGTCACTATGTTTCTTCCATTTTAGATTATTATCTGTGAAAATACCAAAATATTTAATGCTCTCAACCTGTTCTATGTCATCACAACGGCAATCAATACGTTTATGGCATTGAGGGGAATGCAATTTAATAACAAAAGTATTTGCAGCATTTTGATTATTTTTCAACTTGTAGCAAACGAATTTAGTTTTATTTTTATTAATTGAGGGTTTATTGTTTTCGAACCACATATTAACTTTCTCAAGAACATTACTGACATTGGACAATAAAGCTATATTAGTTCGGTTACTAAAAGTTAATGCAGTGTCATCTGTAAAGGTTGTAATATTAAAATTAATGTTCATTTCACAGAGGTCATTAATATAAATATTAAACAATAGGGGTCCAAGAACAGAGCCATGCGAAATGTCATATTTAGTTTGTTTGGATTGCTGAGGCAGTCTTTTAATTTAACTAATTGAGTTCTATTTGTTAAGTAACTGATAAACCATTCTAGAGGAATCCCTCTCATACCCAAATGCTACAGTTTTTTCAAAAGCAATGAATGTGTTACGGTTTCGAAAGCTTTTTCAAGATCTAGAAAAACTGAGTTAAATTTCCTTGGTCAATTGAGTTATAAATAAAATTAGTAAATGACAATAAGACATGATCAGTGCCCTTACCCTCAGTGAAGCCAAACTAATTTGACGAAAAGAAATTTATTTTATTTAAATCACTCAATACTCTGAAGTTTACTAGTTTTTCAAATATTTTGGAAAAAACAGGCAAAAGCGAGATCGGTCTGTAGTTTGAAAGGCAGTTTTTATTTCCCTTCTTGTAAATCGGAAGTACAATAGAGGTTTTGAGATCGTTTGGAAAAATCCCAGTTTGAAAAGAAAGGTTAAAGGTATAGACTAAGGGAAGAATAATGAAATTTGTACCTTTTTTTACTATAGTTACTGAAATTTCATCGATTCCTCGGCATTTGCCTTCCATTAGATTTGTAATGATCTTATCTAATTCTTGTACGGTTATAGGAGTAAAAAAGAAACAGCTCTCTGTTTTATAATAATTTTTATAACATTCATTTTCAGTAGGTTTATCATTAAGCATTTTTCTTGGTAAATCGACAAAATAAGTGTTCAATTCATTTGCTGCATCTCTAATTTCGTCAGTGTTACAGTCCTCAATATTATTCATTTTATCCGACAGAACTTCATCTTTTGAGTTATTCCCAAATAAATTATTTACGAACTTCCATTGTTTTTTTTTACATCGCCATTACATTTTAAAAATTCTTCCATGTAATATTTGTTTTTGGCCTCCTTAATTTTGGATCTTAAGTTATTCCTATGTTCTAAAAATTGCTTATCATGGTCCTCGTTATATGGATATTTTAAAAATTTTTTAAATAGCTTATCTCTATGCTTAATCATATCACAGATTTCATTTGTGATCCAAGGCTTTTTCAGTTTCTGAATGTTTCTTTTACCATAGAGAGATGAATCCTTAATTATTTTACACAAAATCTCTGAAAATTTTTTGTATCACCTCCTGTGTTATCACCTCCCATTTATAACCTTTTAATTTATCATTTATTAGTTCATAATTAATTCTGAGCATGTAATCTTTAATATTATCATTTCTTCTGTCAAAAGTTTTATTTTCCTTATGTCTAATTATAACTACTATGGGGTAATGATCCGTAATCGGCATTTTATATACTGCAGCTTGTACATTAATTCTATTGTTAATTTTAACCAGTACATGGTCCAAACAAGACTGGGTATTATAGACCTCTCTGGAGCAATATTTATCATTGACTCATATCCATACATAGCAGTCAGATTTAGATATTCATTTGCAAGGTTCGAAGTATTCGCTTCGATTTTTCTTATTTTTTCCCACATTCATGAATTACTTTTTCATCAGTTAAGAGCAATACATGTGAAATGCCTTCCCACCAAGATTCTGGTTGAAGGGCTCTACAAGCAAGACCTCTGAGTTTCTTTAAGAGTAGAAAAAGGACATTTAACTTTACCCACGAAAAAAAAAGGCAATACTTTCAAAAATCCATGCGTATTGGAATATAGTTTAGTCAGCATCTTTTTGTGCAAATTTAGTTAACGAAACGTTTTCACAAAATTCTTCAATTCGTGAAAAGGCTTTAAAATTTTTTAAATTACTAGTTTTCAAGGATTTAAGGGGATGTTGTATCACTGTAAGCCACCCCCCACCCTCTACTTGGGATACACCCCTGGGTTAAAGAGGGCTGAGATTGGCTCAGCCGGTAGCGCGCCATTCTCGTAATCTTCAGTTCCCAGGTTCTAGTCCCAACTGTTCCTGCCTCGAAAATTTCATCCGCTCTCTCCCGCTCTTCCTTCGGTGAGAAAGTGCACACTGATTGGCTTGAAAACATTGCCGTCCGTCTGGTGAGATGTCAAGCCACACTTCATATTTTTTTTCAAAGTTAACGAGATTGTTGGATGGAAATAAAAAAAAAACTGAAAATGGGATCATTTCAGCAAAAGTTTGCGAAAGTGAAAATGTCTGCTTTATTTAATCTTCTGCTATTATGCAGTTCGTTCATTTCGTTTCACAACACCATTTATATAAAAATAAAAAACAAAAGGTGTATTAAGCATCTGCTTGCCACAGAGGTCTGAGAGGAGTCTGTCGGGTAAAACAACATCAGAGAGAAGATCTGCGAGAAAGGAAGAGAACCTAAGCAGAAGGACAATACAGAAAATTAATTCCTTATCCGAGTCTCCTCTCCAAGTCCCCTTGATCAGTAACCAGTCATTCTAACCACAGAGACAATTTATATAATATTAAGATAAAAATTTAAGTCGCTTCAAATTATGTAGAATTGGACATTATTGGTTAAGAAGTTTAAATGGCGCAACTCTAAGATTCTGCACACAGCGCCCTATTATATAAGATCCCTGTTACTTCTGAGCTATCGGGGCATTAGAAATGCAAACCTAAGTAACTTTCGAAAAACATATTTCTCTTTAAGAGATGTTAATCAACGAAATATTATTTGCTATCTGGGTTTCACTTTCTTAGCTTTCAATTTATGACATTTGAAATATAAATCTTTATGATATTAATCTATCGTTTAACTAATCACGAACGAAGGAAATTCTATTTCCGTTAATTTCTGAACAAATTAATTGATGGATTGATGGATTGTTATTATTTGCTTTGCTTAAATTGTAAATGAATTTATATTCAATTTATTTTAAGGAGCAGGAAATTGAATCATCGTCATCTTAAGGGAAGATCGATATGAAGAAGAGGAAGAGATTGATGAAGAGCGAAATCATCATCAGATGATGAAAAAGTGGAAAAACATATTCCTAGTCGAGTGTGAGACAAACGAGGAAGAAGTCATTCTTTCGTTTAATTTCAAATCTGACTTTAATCAGATTTTCAATCCAATATACCGGAAAATGGAAGAAAAAAATGCTGTCGAGAATTTTCAAATGAAAAGAAGACACGAAAATTAGTAAAATCAGTTTTTGTGCTGAAATATAAAATGAAACTGGCAGCAGTGCATGAAAAATCTTCAGTTAAAAAAAACTATTTTCATGTCTGCCCCAATATTCATGGCCTGCATTATCATTTAGAACGAATGTTTTGTTTAAAGTCCAGACACTAAAAAAAAACTTTTCTGTTATCGCTACGGCCACTTACGGCAATGAATCTGCAGCATCCTTGACCTTGGACTTGAAACCGAATGCCGTGTGAGGTAAGCGGCAAGTGAGGAGAGGAGGCTGCTCGCACAAGTGGTCCTTCGGTGACAGGACCCTGCAGAAGCGATGACCCTTGACCCGTCTGAGGACTATAAAATATCGGAGTGGACAAGGCTCGGTACGTCTCTTGGCCAACTCCTTTGCCAAGATGAAGGTCCTCGTGGCATTAGCTCTCCTCTGGCTAGGAACAGGTAAGACTCGTTTTCCATCATTCTCTCCTTCGCTAAAAATAATTTCTTCTTCCGTAAGTCAGAAAGTCTTAAATTTTCCTTTTGAATTTAAGGGATTTATTCAATATTTGCTTTTCGTATTTGAATGCATTTTTTTCTCTGATTTTTAGAGTTTTGCATTGGGGTATATTGGTAATATATCCAGTTGGTACTGTGAGAATTTGCAATATCTATTTCCTCTGATTATTAGCTGATATAATCTGATTGATGAAATGGACAATTTGATCATGAAATGCTTTGAATAATTACTGAAATTGAAAAGCCAACTCTATATTTCTCTGAAAGGTTAGGAAATTATGATGAAAACTGCTTAAGGTTTGGATTTTATGAAGAAAACTGCTTTGGAGGCTAAAATCTGAAGAAGTTCTTTTTAAATTATTGTTTTCTGTCGATACGGGAGAAGATGAACTTTGCTTCCTCATCGCAAGGAAGCTCATCTTTATCTCTGAAATGAGAGTTGATCTTTCATCTCCTGAACTCACTTCATTTCTCCTTTCAGTTTTCTGAACTCTTTCTCTTTTCAACAGAAAGATAGTTCACACAGATCTGTACAATCTGTCTTAACTAATTAATAGCCAAATCCAAATCATTCAAAACTATTTCGTAATTAATGCTTTTAATAACAAAATATCCTCTTAGCGGAGAGACCGAATTTAAAGTCCTCACAGTTCGGTGGAGGGTCGACCCAATTCTCAAGCCTAGGCTTGTTGCTTCTCACTGATTTAAATTCCGTCGCAAAATCATTATTTTTTATTCTTTAATTCCATTAAGAAGGTAATTTTTGAGCTCCCTTCCCAATTCTAGTGAGAAGAAACGCATTTCTTTAAATAGTTTAGATTTCCTTCTTTCGAAATTGATTTAAAATACATTTCGATCACTTACAATTAAAGTGCAATAATTTTTCAGAAAATTCTTAGCAGTTGAATTTAATGGGAAATGGAAAATTCTCATTTTATGTGACAGGGATTGGCGAAACTTATGTATCCCGATCATAAGATATTTCGAAAACAATCCTTGATTGAATATTTAACGATGAAAACTGGACAACCGAGTGCATTTATTTTCGGAACGTTATTCCAAATGAAGCAAAATTAAGGATTGGTGTAATAATGCTTACGTTTTAGATACAAATGATTCAGTTTTGTAAAAAGATCCCATTTGAGGAACGTAAAATCTATTCTCTTTAAAACAATTTTCAACGCCTTTCACGGCAAGTTCTTGTAAAGTAGAATTGATTCATTTGCTTCCTTTTTAATAACTTTGTGTTTTATAATCTCTGTAAAATTAATCTTTTTTGTAATTAATGCATGAACCTTTTAGCTAAAAAAATTGGTTTTATTTTCTTAGAGAAGAATGCTGACTTTTCTCATTAGTAATAATTTTTTTTTCTTTTTAATCTTTATAGATGCCTTCTATTCCAAGTATCAGAAGCTGAGGGAACCACGTAAGTAACTTTTTCTGATCTCTTAATACCGCTATATTCATCAGGGAGCTAAACTACTATTGGTGCAGGCGATGTAACGTACCGGGGACCCTTGGTGCCAGAAGACTCCCATTTATACTATATGACTCGAATGTTTTGTACCAGGTCCCATGACAATGCTCTAGTTTCGCCCCTGATATTTTTTCTATGTTTTTGTCATCTCTCTTACATATTAAGCTATTTTGTCTCTTCTTTCTGAAATGAAGTTGAATCGAAACAGACGAATTCTTTTTGCTCGCTGCTGCAAAATACAGAGGAAATGTAACGATAGACCACGAAATGTTCGGATTGGGGCCGTTTCCGCTGTCCCAAAGCACTACTTCCGCTGTCCCAAAGCACTACTTCCGCTGTCCCGAAGCACTACTTCCGCTGTCCCAAAGCACTAGAAAGTGATTTTCGCAATGTCATCCATCCGTGGAAAGCTCGAGCGACTAAAAGGTAGAAACTGTTCAATTCAGATTTAATACTGAGTGATATTTCCGTCTAGAGTAGTAATAGCAGTTCTAGATAACCCTGAAAATGTTGTTAATGTTTTACTTCTGAGCACCGCTTTTCTCTTTGCAAACAATGTGTTAAATGGCCAGGTCACAAAGACCCCAAGAGTTCACAGATGGGTAGAAGAAGGAATCCCCTAGACAGCTATTAAGAGACAGATGGAAGCCTCTTGTCAACCCCATCTAGCGTGTCTTCCTTAATGCGAGGTCTTTGCTCGTTGCACGCGGGGCTGCGGTTTAACGTCCCATCCGACAGAGGCGCGACCTTCACCAAGCGCATCGGTTCAACCTCTTCGAGAGCAGAGTAGGAAAAAATCTCAAAGCAAGCATAAACTTACGAACCTACGAGAAAAATATGAAGCTTGTCCTGTCTTAATTTAAGGACACTTTCTCTAGAGAATTTTTTCAATTAAATTTTGTCTGCTTATGTGGCAACGTATAGGGAACAGTTTAGGAAGTATAGTCTCAACATTACTGCATGAGCAAAATGGCTCAAAAAATCGCTGTACAATGAAAAACAAAGTTTTGATAATATTTCCCTTTAACGACCGTCGCATTACGTTCATTGACTAGAGATCGCTTGGTGTGAAGGCTTAATGAAAATTTTAATTTTGGGAGTTCATATTCTATCGAATACCGATTTTTCATAACAGAAAGTTTCTGAAATGTCTGCTGCGCATCAAGTTTCGTTTTTATCACACATCATGTCGCTGCATAAAGACGACTGTATATCAGAACAAAGCCCGAGCAGAAAGATTCGATATTATTGCCAAATCCACGGATTTTCTCAGTGATTCAGTGGTTATATGATGTTTTACATTTTTGTATGATCAAATTTTCATCCAATCAGCTTGCATTTCTTTGCAAAGTGATAACGAAATTTTGCAACATAGTTGGAGTAGATAAGCCACTTTAAATTCAGTGGTCTGAAATAAATGATATTCTGCTGTAGCAAATTTAAAAAATGACTATACCTAAGGTTTGGTACAAAATCTTGCTACCTTGCTTTATTTAAAGAGTGATTGCTAATGCTGCAGCTTAGCAAGAAGAATGTTCTTTTTCCTAAATGGTGTTGCCAGTTGAATCTGTTTCGTCATCGGTTTAAAATTAGGGACGTCATGTCTGAATCGTTTCACGTGATCATTTAACCTGAGCAATCGAAAACGAGATTCAGTCTTCCAGCTATTCATCTGGTTACTAAACTTTTCTCTCTAAGCAGCATTCAGTTTAAGCTTTTAGAAATATGCAAACATTACATAAGATTAATTTTAATTGAGGTGAATTATTATTCTTATAAAAATGCGTTCATTTAAATATTTCGCTTTAACAGACAAAATTTATTCATTCTTCAGTAAAAGGATCATAATTGAGAATCAAGGAAATGGGTGAAGGAGCTTCCAAATCCAAAATAATCTTAAGTTCATTAGCTTCTGTTTGTGGAGAATTCTCTTTTTCTTCTCATATTGGCGAATTTGAAAGGGAGCAGACTAAAGAGTCTTTGAGTAGAAACTTTTTTTTATATACTACTCCTTCCCATGGCCGATTGGTTAGCACGCTTAGCTACTGATCTAAGGGACCTGGGTTTGAGCCCCGGGTAAGGCATGTCTGTCTGTGTCGTTTTTCTGCCTGAGGTCCTGCCTTCCTCTCAGACCTTCTACTATGGCATATAAACTGACCTCTGTGGCAAGGGGATATTTATTTCTTGTCAGACCTCTGTGGCAAGGGGATATTTATTTATTTTTTATTTATATATATATATACACACACATTCTGAGTGTTCCAAAATAAATGTGCCATAAGGGAAGCTAAATAACTGTTTTCCTTTGTAGGATTGAGCAAAACTGAAAATGGAAAAAACTCTTGTGAAGTCTTTTAGGTTTTATTTAGTTCAATTAATAAACTTCTGTATGCCTTCTGTCATTAGCTGCAACGAATCTTAACTTTTTCCATATATTTTCAACAGAAATGTAAATATGGATGTATAAGAAAACATCATGGATAGAAATTTCATATCATAGCAATGTTTGGCAAATAATTATTGACTGGAGTTCGCTCCGTCAAAAAAAATGGTCTGCCTGTCAGGTGAATGAAATAATGCGAAGAAGATGTTTACTTCAGGAAAATCCTCCCGATATTTAGCCACTTTGAATTTATAACTTTGCTGGTTTTTAAAAATCTATCACCACAAATCAACTCTTCAAATTGAGCTGAAATCTGTTTCCCCGATGTTGTCCTCTCCGTCTCCGTAATTGTGTCTTAAAATGTATGGGGGAAAATACGATTTAAAAGAGATTTACTGGTTGACTCCACTACAATTAGAGAAAAGTAAAATGAGATTTCTGCTGAGAAGAACAATTTTTTTAATCCTTTATTTTCTCTATTTTCTATTTCAGCGTTCTTGCCCGGTCGGTCCCACCATTATGAGCTGACAGTCAATTTCACCGCAGGAGTCCCTGGCCTCAGCAACCAGGTGGCCAAGTCCGTCCTCAAGCTTGATGTCGTCATCAAGGCAAAGTCCTACACCGAATACATCCTGAAGGTAAGTGAGGCTGTAACTGGCTCCCTTTTACAATTGGCTTAATGTTCTTTATTTAATTCTTCTTTTCCTATTTTCCCTCCCCACATTTAAATTCATTC
This sequence comes from Ryuthela nishihirai, assembly GCA_038380435.1. NCBI lineage: Eukaryota > Metazoa > Arthropoda > Arachnida > Araneae > Heptathelidae > Ryuthela > Ryuthela nishihirai. The sequence continues at coordinate 116,118,446 of JAWZYU010000002.1, read as the reverse complement.
CCTTTCTTTTTGTTGTCATAAACATTTAAAGAGTTTGATCGCAGAGGAAATATTTGCCTTCATCTTCAAAGAGATGCAAGTGAAATCCACTTCCCCCTACTTCCATTTATTGAAGGACCTCTTCCGTTTCAGGTCAACCTAGGGTTAATTGAGTATTGAATATTCACAGAAGAAGATAATTCTTTTAACTCACGAGGTCGACAAATCGCGAGGCATTCTTTGGGAATGCATTTTTCATTCAGTCTGAACCACTGAAACTTTGTTTATTTGTTTGCTATTGGAATAAGAAGTCAACAATAACAACACGTTTTTTGTTGTATTCAAAAAGAATAATAAAATTTAAAAATTAATTTAATAATTCGCTAAATTAGTTGAATATTTATGCTTTGAAGTGAATTAATTTTGCCTTTTGCTGCTTAGGTAAAAAGTGAAGAATTTCACCACAACGTTTCAGTTCAGAGTTCTTTTATCTCAGTTCCACTTTTTCTTTTTTCTGCTCAATGCAACAGTTTGGCAAACTCCCATCAGAAAGCGTTTGGAATCGATATTAAACGTCTTTCAGTTTCAAAAACAGAACGATTCTATTTCCATGGATACCGTTATTAATATTTCCCTGATGAGTTTCACTCTTCGGCGTTCGATCGTTTGCTGATTGGTGGAGCTAAATTTCTAGTGGATGCTAATAATTGACACAAATTTTTCTGATTCATTTGCTCATTTAAATCCTAAAAAAAATTAAAAAATTAAAAATTCTAATTTTTTTCTCTCTTTTGCTTTTAGATCGAAAATGTCCGATTCAGTGAACCAAGGAAGTCTGTTGAGGACGACGAAGAATCGATTCCTTACAGGCGAGCTTCAGAATTTGAAGCTGAACTTGCGAAGCCCGTGAAATACTTCTACAGGAAAGGAGAGGTAAGAGAAGGAAAATTGGAATAGGCATCCAACATCACCAGATAACAAATCCTTTTGCAGATTAACCCGTCGACTGCAATTCAAAATACATTCTGCTTTCTTCACGAGATTCATTCGTGGCAATAGAAAAAAAATTCCTCTTACAGTTTATTGTGGTGGGAGCTGTAGCCTCGTGTACAGGTCGCTATGGCGATAGCTTCCGGGTGTCGTCAACAGAAACTGAAACAAGTTTAAAATGCTCTTAGATCGAACATAATGCACGAGCTAATAGGATACACGATATAGTACATCGCTTGCAATGCCAGATGTACCGATGTTAAAATTGCTAAGTGCGAATGATGGGTGAGATGTGATTGCAATGTTATACAAATATTATTCACCTTCTAAATTATATTCTTGGGGAAGTCTTTTGAGCTCTAGGTCTTCATAAAATGGGACAAGGGCTGGTTCAGTGGGTAGAGCACCAGCTCGCAATGTGCTGCTCCCAGGTTCGAGTCCCGAATATACCAGTTCTGAGCGTTTTTCTCATGAAATCCTCACTGTATAGAAGCAAAGGGACTACGATACAATTGGAAAGGCAGCCGTCTGTCAGATTGAACGTTAAGCCATGTCTCCTTGCGCACCCTTGTGTTCGTTAGAGAACTTTCTGGATGGTCCCTCAGTATACCAATATCTCTCCAGTGGATGCCTACCTTAATCTTATCCTAGCCCTTGGGGGTTCTTGTGACCTGACTGTTCAGTCTATTGCGTGCAAACAAGTGTTGCTCAGAGTTAAACAATTAAACAACAATTTTTGGGGCATAGGGGTGGCACAGTAGATAGCGCGCTAGGCTCGTAATCGGCCATTCCTAGGTTCGAGTGCCACGAGGGACAGCATTGAGATTTATCTCCACATAACTGCCCACCCTGCTCATAGTCAACAGGGGATAGAAATGCCGCTTTCTGTCAGATGGGACATAAGGCCATGGCTCTGTGTGCGGGAGAGCCCATGCCCTCTGTCCCTGTTAAAAAAAACACTCCGGATGGCCATGACGGGGGGAGGGGTTGTCATCTGTCTCCTGCCCTACTGCTCGACACTGTCGTCTAGCTGTCCACTTAGTTCACTTCCTCCAACTTTCTGTGAGCCCTCGGGGTTCTTGTGACCTACCCATTTAGCCCACACACTTTTTGTGTGTAGAAAGTAGCGTCAAAGGTTAAACAACCCAACCGAAAAAACCTAATTTGTCTTCATGAGATTAAATATATTTTCTCGTTAATTCACTGAAAGAGGAAATCCGAAACGACTCAGTGCGTCCACTAATGCTAATGATATGATTATTTATTCGGAAGTATAATCGACACCGAAATATTGAAGTCCACTTGGATCAAATGAGTGCTAAAAATAGATTTGTATTGTTTTGTTTTTAATCTGATTGATGAAGGAAACTAAATTTATATCGGAAGTAAAAAATATTGCTTATCATAATGTTGTAAATTAAAAGCATTTTCTTTAATGATTTATTTTAATACTGATTTAAAAAAGTTAAATTTTTGGAAGGTATCATAAACACTGACCATCGGATTAGAAACTGATTAATTTTATTCCTATTTTTTCGACTTAGGTGATTTCTTACTCTTTGAGCGAAGATGAGAGCGAAGAGTCAAAGAACTTGAAGAAGAGCATCCTCCGCCATTTTCAACTGAAGCTGAACAAACTGTTCCGCAGCAGCGCCACCACCTCCAGCGAAGAGAATGAAGAGTACAGAGGAGATTATCCTCCAGTCACTTACGAAGTCGTCGAGGTGAGGACAAAAATTTCACAATATTATCTCACGCGATAAAATAGTTTAAGATTCAAAATTTCATTATTCATTCGAAGAAATAAATTAGGACAGAAAGTGCACATTACAAAAGGAAAAATTTTTCTTTTTGGGAAAACTGGCTTCATAGGGGAAAGTGCATATTAAGATGTCCGTTAAACCTGACTTTGGTTTCAGTAAGGCATGTCCTTGTATGAGGAGGCTTCTAACAATCTAAGACCCTTCTCTCTCTTAGGTGTTGAAAAATTTCGACCCGGATTAAAAGTAATTTTTAAGGGTGATGATATCATAGAATGGTTTTGCATTTAAAGAGGAAATGGATCATCTATGTTGATGAGAATTGCAAATCGGGATGATCAGAAGAGGAGGAATTCCACTGTTGCTTTCGTTCTTATCCTGAAGAATCCGTTTTCATTCATTGCTTGCTATGGCTGTGATTACAAGAAGGAAAAAATTAGAATAAATTACATTCTGCTCAAAATTAAAACAACAACAACAACAACAACTAATGATTACTTTAAATATAATATTATTGAGTCATTAACGCATTCACGTTGGGATGTAATCAAAATAAAAAAAAATGTCTATTTAATAAATGCGATATTTTAAAAAATGTTTTAAGCTAATTATTTTCGAATTTATCCTGAAATTATTTTAAATAATAATTCTATTTTCTTATGTAGCTAAAGTGTGAAATAGAGTGAAATATTTCTAAGTGTGCAACGTTCATTGGAGAAGTAAATATTGGCAAGGTTCAATATTGTCTTTTCTTTCCTCAGAATGGAGACTTCAAGCCTTACCTCGTCCACTACCTCGTCACTTCAAGCCCTTACCCAGAATTCCCCGAAGACGAAAAAGTCTACAACATCAGCAAGACCTGGATCTACGACAAGCTTCCGTCAGTGCACGAGCATCACAATTTTGCCGCCCAAGGATGCGTATCAGTGTGTCGCAGAGTTGAACACTACAGATACTATTACAGGCGCTACAACCCTTACGCAGCTGGCTGCCCTTATCGCTACGAACCCGTAAGTGTCCCCTTTCATTCTAAGCTTTTCTGTTTTTGTTGGGGGAGATCACATTGAAAGAGAGAGAAAGAGCTTCATTTTTTGAAAAAAGATATTGCTCTCGAAATATAGCTCTTGCTTTCATCATAATTTCTAAATTGATATTTCGCAGATGAAGAGTTTCCGTTAAAAGAAATCTTTCCCATTATGTCCCATTGATCTTCAAAGTGTCTTTGTTTCTTTCCTCCGTTACCTTTTCCAAGAATAGGCAATGAAAACAGATCCACGAGGCAGATCAGTTCTTCTAACTCCATCAACGATGCTTTCCTTTTATAAGCAGGCAACTTTTAATACCAAGTGGAAACAAAAGGACACCTCATAAAAATCGATGAATGCCTATCGGTAGCTTACAGAATTGAATTCCCCTAATTAGGTTAAAATCAATAGAACCTTCTCTGTTCTTTTTTCTCTTCGTAGTCATCATTTCCCCCCCCCCCTATATTATTCTGAATGAAGGCTTGTGGTATTTTCTTCTTTTCTCTTAAGCTTATGCAGAATAAGTATCTCATAACAAAACGAACTTTCTCCATTTTACAGATCAGAATATTTCTCAACTGATGCAAGTTTCCTCACATATAACTCTCAATGAAGCAAACATGCCTCAGTGTCGTATAATGTGACAGAAATCTAGAAACACACCCTTGAAACAGTCTATTTTTCTTACCTTTATTTATAAACATCAATCGTCGCCCTTTCTTCGATCTGTGTTTCTTGAATCTTCACCGAAGAAGAATGACACGCAGGAAGTGCACGTGAAGTGAAAGAAATTTTACCTTGGAACTTTCAGTGACGTTGGCAATGAACAAAAACTATTTCATTGATGGCTTTAAATTATAAATGCACGCGGCAAAGTCCTTTTCAGCACTTCAGTTTCCTATGTTCAGCATAATGTTTTAAAATCTTTGAACAACTGTGTACAAAACTGGAAGATTCTAATTGAAAGAAACTGAAGCCCTGTTGAAAGTTTTAGTGGAATACTTTATAAGCTTGAAACTCCCTCTGTAAAATATGTACTCAAGATCGAGAAAATATTTGGCCCTCTTGTTTTATTTGAATTTTACGACTTGCAACTGTCATATTTCGTGTCGCAGAATAAAAATAGATTACGAAAAATGATTGTCCCTCTTTTCCATTTCAGCATCACGTGCCACTGAAACATTCCCGCACCGCCCACTACAACCTGAAGGAGGTAGAAGGCAAACCAGTCATCGAAGAGATATACGCAGAGGAGAAACATGTCGCCAACACTTATGATCAGGACATGCAAGTGACAACCAGGTGAGACTTCTGATTGTCTCATTACGATGACAATGAAATAATTAGGGAGAAAAATTCTCAAATTTAGGTATTCTTATATCCGATACACACAGGAGTCAATTGAAGAATATAATATTTGTTATTGACGAAAAACAAAGATGTTTTGTTCTGCAGCACAAATGAAACTGTCAAGGATAGCAAATTTCGCTAAGAAAATATATCGCTATTTCTTGCCAGTGGTGGTGGTTAGCAGTCAGCTTGTTTACGGATCAAAGGGATCCTGAACGATCTCTGGATAAGGCATGGATACTTGTGTTTCTCTTTCTGCTAAGGTCGCAGATGCTTCTCTATGGCGACTGACAGTCTCCTGTCAGATCTCTGTGGCTGAAGAGGCTGCTTGATAAATAATTAAACTTTAATCATTTAATAGCTGATCATCTTCCAACGCCAGCCGAAAAGGATTAATCTGCTGAAAAGCAAACGCTTTTGTTGGACGAATCAATTTAATAGAGAAAGTTTCATCCAAGTGAGGAAGTTGAAACTTATAGAAATTAGAGTTTTAAAAGTAGAGTGCAGTAATGTTTAATCTTTTGAGATCGACTAATACATTTCATTCCGCAAAATTCCCCGCCCTGCCCACGGTCAGTAGGGGACACCGATGGGCTTGGAAAGGCCGCCGTCCGTCGGATGGGGCGTTAAGCCGTGACCCCGTGTGCGGGAGAGCCATACCCTGTGCACGTTAAAGAACACGCTGGATGGCCTTGACGGGAGGCTACCATCTGTCTCCCAACAGCTGTTCCAGTGGGTCCCCTCCCCCAACCTTCTCTGAGCCTTCGGGGTCCATGTGACCTGGCAATTTAGCCCATGGTGTGCAAAAAAAGTGCCGCTCAGAGGTAAAACAACCCAACCCAATACATTTCATTTGCCTAAATAAAGGAAGGAAAATAAGAAACTTTTTATGAAATATGTGTTACAGGAATGTTTTTATTTTCAGTTTAATGAAAGTATAATTATGATTGTTTTTGTCATCAAGACAACGATATTTCAATTTCTCTGCCATAGATACATAGTCATTTTCGCCTTTTCAGATATTATTACGAACTGAAAGAGATCACTAACAGAGAGTTGCCAGAGCCTCGCGAGGAAGCGAGCTATTCTGATCTTGCCATCTATCCCCCATCAGAGGAGAGATCCCGGTCGCACTCTTATCGCAACAAGGACGACAACTCCGGCGACTACAAAGGAGAAGAACAGGCTTCCCTGCATCGTCTCTATGGCAGCTCCCGACTCTCGGACATCACCGCCGTGGCAGAGAGGCTCCTCGAAGACATTTCCGAAACAGTGGTCCGAGCTGAAACCGAACAGACAGTCCTGGTCGGAGAGAAGGTCATCCAGCTGCAGAGGGCTCTCTCTGTGCTCAAAAAGACCCACTACGACATCCTTGGAAGGAAAATCGTCGACTACAACCGCGTACAAAAAGCACCCGAAAAGGAAAAGGTCAAAAGGTAAAAAATTTGTTGCGTGTTTTGAATTGCTAGATTATAGATAAACGTTACATTGATATACAGCAAAGATTATTTTGACATTTATTTACATTTGGGTTTTAGAGGTAATTAAAGTAAAAAAACTTTCTTTAATAACAGTTTTTTTTTCAAACTCTCACATCCGATTTTCTAATCAAATGGACGTTTCATCTTAAATGAAAGCAAATGACAGATAGTTTGATTTTTGTGGTCAAACAAATTTAAAAAAAAAAACTTTCACATTTGATAAAAAGGAGCATTCTTTTAAAATAGAAAAAAATAAAAAAACTGAAATATGAGAAAAAATTTTATTGAAAGATTCAAAAGAATTGTCTTATCGTTTCTATTTAACCCTCAACTCTGCTGATGATTTACCTTATCGTAACTGGTAAGCTATGAGCCGTTCTGAGCCATCATGACAATTTTATGCCTTTGACATTTTCGATGAGGTGAAACGAAATACCATTTTGTTTTCAATGGAAAGGTGTCGTACATTCCCCTAAAACTTCTTTCAAACATAACAATTTCGATTTCTAAAAAAAATTAAAAATGTCAACAACAAACACAGAGAAGAAAAAGAGTGCATCGACATGATCGACTCGTACCTTATTGCTAAAGAATAAGCAATGTAAAATTAATTCTAAATCTTATATTTATTATATATTAACGTTTCAAAAGAACAGTTAGAATGAAGATAAAAGTTTTGTAAAAACCTTTCAATTTGTTTTCTCTCTTAGGCAACTGTTCCTGGATTTTCTTCCCTTGGCAGGATCCGACGACTCCCTCAAATACATCAAGTATCTCATCAAGTCTCGCAAACTTTCATCCTACGAAGCGAAGGAAGTCCTCGAGGCCATCCCTGAGAATCTCATCGACCCTGACTACGAGAACGTGAAAGATCTCTACGTAAGTGGCTTTCCTTGATCCTCTTCTCTTTACCACGCGCTCCCTCTGTTGATGGTTTCATCCATCGTCAAAGGAATACCCCTCTAAAAAACGAAATTCATCCATCGAAAAGGAAGACCCCTCTAAACCAAAATGCAATAGGGAAGTTGGACAGATCAGATTTCTCTCTCTTTCCTATATTAGGATTGGAACAAACATATGCTTGAAATAAGATAAGGTAGCAGTTAAATTACGAGTCAAAGGAAGTTCTTTAATTTCATTAAAATCTTCTCAGTTTTTCGTTTTCAATTTTTTTCCCAGCAGAGAGTGGGTCAGTCTGTGGAAAGCTCCACTTGCAATTTTATACTTTTATTAGGTTCACTTTCCGATTTCTAGAATATTTTGCCCCTTTCAGAAATATCGTCGCTCTCCTTCCAACACCAAGGTGTCTGACAATGACATTAAGGAATCCCCTGAACTGACTGACTGCCCTTCCCCGTGAACCATCTTCACCCCCTCAGCTCTGTGCATTGCGGTTCTTGTGACTTGGACCTTTAGCAAATCACTGCTCACGAACGAAACAAAACCAGGTCAATCTTGGCAGAGTGTGAAGGAAAAATACCGAGAAACAAAAATAAGAGCAAATAGTTTGCATTCCACATTTATTCGAAGTTCTGAAATTAAGGATGGAAAAATTATCTGTTGTTTTTGACTGAGCTGACAGTCGCAGCAAACCGATCTTCCAAGGCACGTGAACTATTGAATGAGACCCTCGTGATTCTCCATAGCAACGAAATTAATTGGTGTTGCCAGTTTCAAAATTAAAATTATGTATCGATGATTGTTGTTTTCTGCATCGAAATCGCCATTTCTTAGTCTCTCATCAGGTTCAAAATTTCAAATGACGTTATTGGGAAATGCGAAATGTGCACTTCAGAAGAAAGGGGATTCCTTATGGCAAATCATAATTACTAAGAATGATTGGAATCAAAAGTCTGTTTAAATGATTTTCACTTAGAATGTCATCTTAGTGGTGTGCATTTAAGTATGAATATTGTCGATAAATACTTTTATTTGCACAATTTACAAATTCAGTTTTGACAAATGATTTCTTTTTCCTCCCAACAGGAAATCGTGGAACTTCCCTTAGTGAAACGCTACCACGTGCTCCACTCAGCAGCCTACCTGACTCTGTCCAAAGTGATCCACAAAGTTTATGTCAGCCCAGCCTTCTATTATTATCAAGAATATGAACGTGCATATCCTCAATATGAAGAGGCTTACAGACAAACCTACGATCATCCACGAAGGTACTCTGAAAATGATCAACAAAGGTACGATTCTCGTAGGTATCCTGAAGGGTATGACGAAGATAGGAGAGAAGAGTACGATTCACAAAGATACCCTGAAGATGTAGATGCCCAACAAAGGTACGATCGCCGCAGATATCCCGCAGAGTACGACGAAGATCAGAAGCAAGAGTACGATTCTCGCAGACACCCTGAAGATGATAAGAAACAAGAGTACGATTCCCGTAAATATCCTGAAGCGTATGATGAAGATAAGAAACAAGAGTACGATTCCCGCAGATATCCTGAAGGGTATGATGAGGATCAGAAACAAGAGTACGATTCTCGCAAATATCCTGAAGATGTAGATGCCCAACAAAGGTACGATCGCCGCAGATATCCCGAAGAGTATGATGAAGATAAAAAAGAGTACGATTCTGAAAGATATCCAGAAGATGAAGGTGCAAAGTCAAGTTACAATCGCCGCAGACATTATGGCAAATATGTAGGAGGCCGTAAACAAAAGTACTATCCTCGAGAATATTCCGAAGACGAAACTGAACAGCAAAGGTACTATCGTCACAGATATCCGGAAGAGTACGAAGAAGATGAATATTACAGATTCTACTATGCCTCCAAGGGAAAAGATGAAAGTCGATCATCATCTTACTACCCAAGCGCTTACCTCACCAAGTACATTCGAGTAAGTTTATATATTTAAGCAATTCTCTTCCTCTCTAAATGGTGCATTTAATATTTTTTTTAATGAAAAAAATTTGTGAAATGAAATTTTCTGCGGTTTTTTTATTAGAATGGAAATATTTTACATTTAATTTGGCATTGATAACAAAATATTTAGCTTTTGCTGTTGCCTATGGTACGAAAATATTGATGCATTAATTCTTTGAGGTATGAATAAGAACTGAAGAATACTTAAATCTTCCTTTTATACGTTTCAGCAATCTTTTCCACTTTCGATGTAAGTGAACATGATTTATTTTTTCTTTCCTCAGGAACTTTACAATAAACTGAAGGAATCTCGTAAGCTTCAGGAGAAGGTCGTCTACATCCAGGCCCTTGCGCACGTGTCTCACTACAAGGTTCTCCGCTACCTGGCCCCTTACATCGAAGGCACTGCAGAAGATCTCGACCAATACTCGCCATCTGATGTCGACTACCTGCAGACCATCACCATCTTCGCACTCCACCAAGTTGTCTCGCATTATCCTGAGATCGTAAGCAATCCGTTTCTCTCCCTGTTTTACTGATCCTAAATCTTAAGCGATACATACAAATATTATATACGAAAATGGAAACAATTCCTTATTAAGTCAATGGAAAGTCAAATACTTAAACCAGTTTACCAGTTTTTTATGTTTCAATAAAAAAATTATTTATACAGTTATGGAGCCTGGAATTTGATTCTACATTGATATAAGATGAGAATGTTTCTATTTATCTGTTCATTGCCTGTATTTCTCTCTACTTTATTAATCCTGAAATCGTAAGCAAACCATTTCCCTTCCTTATTAATCGTAAGCAACCCATTTCCCTTCCTTATTTAATCGTAAGCAACCCATTTCCCTTCCTTATTTAATCGTAAGCAACCCATTTCCCTTCCTTATTTATTGTAAGCAACCCATTTCCCTTCCTTATTTAATCGTAAGCAACCCATTTCCCTTCCTTATTTAATCGTAAGCAACCCATTTCCCTTCCTTATTTAATCGTAAGCAACCCATTTCCCTTCCTTATTTAATCGTAAGCAACCCATTTCCCTTCCTTATTAATCGTCATATCACAAGCCATCCTTTTCTCATTGTCTTATTAATTATGCTATCGTAAGCAATCCATTTTTCTTTCATATGAATCCTTCGTTCATTAGAAAGCTCGGAATCGCACTCACTCATAAGGAAATAGGAATGTTCGTGCCCATATTTTGTGAGCATTCATGCCATTTCGAACCTCCAACATATTCCCTCCCCTATTATTTGTTCCTAGCCGTCCCATGGCCGAGTGGTTAGCGCGCTTGGCTACTGATCTAAGGGACCTGGGTTCGAGCCCCGGATAAGGCATGGTTGTTGTTTTTCTGCTGAGGTCCTGCCATCCTCTCAGATCTTCTACTTTGGCATATAAACTGACAGGCTCCTGTCAGACCTCTGTGGCAAGCAGCTGCTTGAGGGGTATTTATTTATTTATTATTATTTGTTCACTCTTATCTGCATGTAAATGATCTCTGTTTTCATTATTCGAATATTTTTTATGGAAACAAATGACCGAAATATAAGACGTGAATTAAACTGACTAAAGTTTGATTTTGGACAGTATCCGTTCAGTACTTTTAAAGAGTTATAGAGGGTTTGTCTATTGAACAACAGAGATGTCAATCATAAGATTTCACCTTAAAAATTAATTAAAACTCTTTCAAGTTTTAATTAACTTTTAAGGTAAAATCTTATAGTTAAGATATAATTTTAAAATAATATGTAAAGTATAACTTTAAACTTTTTTTTAAAATATGTGTATGCTTCAAAACTTCGCGCAAATAGTTATTTAAAAAATTGTCAGTTTTACACAAATTTCTTAGGCCTGACTTTTGCTGTTGTTAGGTATTCGAGCTTCTACAGCTCTTTACTTAACAGCTACAAACTGCTTTTCTCATTTAAATTTTGCCTTTATATCACTTTTTCTTAATTCCATTTTCTTTCTATCTTACAAGTTATTTTCGACTTTCTCAGGTCCAGCGCTATGTGTCCCCTCTGTACTTCAACCGCACCGAGTCGAGCTCAGTCCGCACGGCCGCCTTCAGCCTCCTCATCCGCACTAACCCTTCGCTGTCCCTTCTGCAGAGAATCGCAACCGATTCATACCTCGAGCCCAGCAGAGAAGTCGGCAGCTACGTCTACTCCACCCTGCAGAGCTTCGGCAACTCCACCGATCCCTGCATGAAGCTGACGTAAGTGGTTCTTTCTCCTCTCCCTAGCAGAAAGGAATCTTTTCTAATGAGTTGCGATGTTATTCAACATGATCTTCAATCTCTGAAATGAAATCCGAGAGTTTTTGGAAAAAAATTGGCAAAAAACTTTGAATGAAATATATCTAATCGCTGATTTTTGCTGGAGAAAATTTTAGTTTTACTTGAAGAAGAACCTCGAGTTATTTGTTTCAATTGTTCTGACAGACGGAAGAGTTAAAAAAAATTGTTTTGGCGTCAAGCGTTTGAAACGTAACAGAGACTGCCACAAAATGATTACACGAAAGTCTGCTGAAAATCTATTTGAGCAGACTTCTACAGCTTAACACTGGAACTATCACCTGGGTCGATTTAGACTCGGTTCAAACTTTCAAAAATAGTTTAAAAGATAACTCTTTTGTACAGAAATCTGAAAATTTGTGTTTTTTGTCTGAAATATCAACAAGCGGGAAGCTTTTAATTTTTGGCAGTATTGATGAAAATGCATTTTCTGAAATATCTCGTATTATCAATCCTGTTTAGAAGATCCAATGTAAGTCTCCTTTATTATTATTTAGAAATATTTTTAAGAAAAGAAATGACAATTTCTATTAAAAGAAATGTTCTATTTCTATTTCGGTATCGATGAAACTAAGAAATAAGTACTTCGAACACCCAACGGATGAAAGACAGAAACCCAAACGCTAAACGTTCGCGTATTTCCTTACATTTTGTTGTTAGCCCTTCACTGAAGTAAAATGGCAAATGTAGAATAGGATTCATGTTAGTAATGTTGGCAATGATAAAAGAAGCCATTCAGAAGAATGTAATCATCAGAGGCTGCTTTTCATATACGTTGTTAGTATCGATTAATCGTTTTGATATTTTCAATGAAGAACGTAAATTTTTCTTTTTTCCAGAGCTGAGCGCATCAAGCACATCATCTCCCAGCTGAGGGATTACGACATCGGCGCCCAATATTCCAAATCAATCATCAAGACCTACTTTGACGGTGAGTTCCTTTACTCAATGGAGATAATTTGTTTCCTTCACCATTCCTTCCTCCATCGTAATCCCTTTCTCGAGATATCTGATCTGATTTTTTCCTTCCAGAACTTCGCAACTTCGGCCTTTACGGAAGATACTCCGTCGTCTACAGCAACGAGAGTTCGATTCCTCGATCTCTGTACACTGGCGCATCATACAACATCGACTCACTCAGAGATATCGCTCTTCAGGTCAGTCAGTCATCCTCTTCCTTTTCTGTAATTTAAAAGCTTAAATTGCAATTCAGATAAGAGATTTGTAAAGATTCTTTACTTCTCATTTCCAGATATATGAGTATCCTAGATTTCTGATGTCTATTCTTGTCGATTAGTTCTTCTGAAATCAATTTCCATCATTGCCCAGAAATCCCTTTTTCACTTCCCATCCTCATATTTAAAGCCTCTTCATATTTAATAGACACTTCTATCCGATTATTTTTGTTTCATTCTCAGTCAACTACTCTGTGACTTACTATTCTAATAAAGTGACTAGAAGCCAGTTATAATCAGCAAACGATTGTTTTCGCTTCAACCTTTTCCGTATCTAACAACGACAGCGAAAGGATCAAAGAACGTAATTCCATCCACTGGAACGAAGAATGTTTCCTTAAATATTTACAATCTCAATGTGACGCAAAAGAGTCACATCCAAAGTGCAGCAGGTAGGGTGATTTTTATTGGCATCAGAAGCATTGGGGAGAGTAAAAGGAGAGATTCTAACATTTGCAGTTACGGTTTTCAACTACGCACTTGCATATCCATTAATGAACACATATCATCTGCTAGTAATGGATTGCATCGGTTTCCCTTTCCTTCGAAATTGGCAATTAAAAGTTGATCTTCAATTCATGAACTATATTAGATATTCTTACGTGTATTTCAACCATCTTTTTACCACTCGTTGCAGCACCGCTCTTAAGAAGTGCGACCACCATTTTACTCGTTATTTCTTTCCTTACAGAAACTTTGAGTTAGAATTATTATTCAAACGATTTTGCCCTTGATTTTAACGTCTTTTCTGAATTCCATGTTAACCTCAATTTGTTGCATAGCTTTAGGAGGTAATATGAGAACATTTGCAAAGATTTTTTACATTTTGTTAAAAATAGTTTCATAACGGGTGGAATGATGTGATTTATGCACCAATGAAATGGACAGATTTTCATATTGTTTTTCCATTCAATGAAACAGAAACAATTTATGTATTGATACCTCAATGTACTGATTAAATAATTCCGTCTATTTGGCATTTGTTCTTAATCAATTGATCTTGTTTTCCAGGCTGCCATTCACGTGAAAGGACTTGAAGTGTCAGATCTGCTGAAATATGTCGACCCAGAAATCTTCCATTACTTCGGAGTGAACTATGTGGCTCCCAACATTGATGAGAAAGTCACAAGAGATGTAAGTGGTTTTCAGAAATCTATCTTCTCTTTCCATCCTTTTTACTCTGTTTTCAAAATCGGTGGAAACTGATGTAAACTATGATTTTACCTTAAGCTTTAATAATTTGACTATTCTCATAAGCAATGGTTCTCTTCAAATTAATTTTTTTTCTGCATGCTATATTATTCAAAACTAATATTACCTAATTTGCATAGAATAATACGTTTTTCTTTCAAAAATGTTACGGTGAATTGTTCAACTTTTTTATGATTGACATCTCAAATAGAGAAAGTTATTATAAGAAATATTAAAAGAAAGTTATCTTTTCCTCCGAGTTCTTACACGAGTCTGTCAGTATAACACGCCACAGAGGTGGTCTGAAATCCTCTTGAACCGAAAAGGGCTCCAGCTCAGTTTCTCTGATAAAGATTGAAGTAGGTTAACTACTCGGCCACCACTGGAACAATATTGAGTTTGAGCGAAAAGCAACAGCAAACCGTAAGAAATCAAACCCATTCTTTATCCAGGCCTCTAACCAAAGTTTCTTCTGTTCACAGCCAAAACAAAGTAATCTTCTGTCAATGAAAAGAATAGCTAACAGATCGACGTTCAAATATAAACGAGAATTGGATTCTAAAACATTTTTCACAATAAAATGAAAAACAACAACATGCATACTACTTTTTAACGTAGTCCCCGTTAATTGTAAGGTTACAACGTTCTGGAAGCTTTCTAATTTCAGTTTCAAAGAATATTTTTGGTTGCTTATCAATCCAACTTTGCACAGCAGCAATGACCTCATCATTGCCTCGGAATCTCTTGATCCCCAAAAACTACTTCAGCGGTTCAGACAAATGGAAATCGGATGAAACCAAGTTGAGACTACACTGTGGACGAGGCACTACAGCCCACTTCAGTTTCCGTAGAGTCTCCTTGTGGTCCGGAGACAGAAAGTCGTGGGACCCACCTTGAGCTCCTTTTATTGAATTTCAGTCGTTGTGCGCAATTTCTTCAACACTTCTTCCTACACTAATTCCAGTCTCCTGTGAGAGTTCACGAGCAATTATCCAACGATTGTCCACGATAAGTTACTCAATTCGGACAATATTGTGGGGAGCTACAGGCGTTCTTGGGTTTCCGAGTGTGAGGTTCATTTTCAGCACGGTCTCGCCCTTCTCTAAACGATTCCGACGAACTGAACACCCTTGTTTTTGACAAACAATTTTCTCCGAACTGAGATCAAAGCCTGGTAAAGATTTCCGAAGGAATGACACCTCCCTTCCTGAGAATTTTTGATAACTCTGCGCTGCGAATCACTGCTGGGTACTTCTTGGTCCTAATATCTTGATTAAAATTGCGAGAAATTAAAAATATGTCTCGCAATTTAAAATTGCGAGACATGTTAAACTCAAGTTTGAACATGTCTCGCAAATGAATGCCAGTTCACACAAAAACTCATTTGTGCTCCAAAGGTAACTAAATTCTCTTTTCTATTTGAACGCCCTACGTATTTGGTTTTCTTTATTGGTCTGTGAATGAAAACCTCGAAATATATCTCAGTTTGAATGTCTCCCAAGTAGATAATTCAGTAAAGAAATTTGTCAATGATATAATAATTAGTAGACTCTCAGAATGATATAATAATTAGTAGAATAATTAGTTTTTTTTTGTCTTAAAACAAATTCAAATCATTTTCTACTAGATGATTATCTTTTCCTCTTAAATTTGTTGAGGTATAAGCTCTGGGGCTAAATATTTCCATTGAACTCTATTTGTTGCCATTTCAAAGAATGGGATCGAGGAGCAGCCTTTGGAAAGAGATGCAATTAACTCTTAGATAATATCGAATGTTGAATGAAAATATTAATGCGACAGGATATTTTGTTACCAATATTTTAGCTGACTCTACTGCTCCTATTCCAGTATTTTAAGTGTGAATATTACATGGAAAAAACAATATCGAAAATGTCGATTTAATGAATGGAACAGAATGATTCGAAACAGAAGCATCCAAGTAGACTTATTGTTGTTAAAAGCTTTTGATACTGAAGAATAGTAGTGCTTACTTTTAGATAGTTAAGGTGGTGATGTTTATTTGTAAATGCGAATTCTGATTCCTCCCTCAGCTGAACTTCGTTCCACGTCTGCCCTCCGAGCTCCGTGTCGCCTTCTACCGCCGATTCTTCTACACTTCCTCTTACCACTTGTTCGATGCCGAAACCATCGTCAATTACCTAAGGCCAAGTGAGTACAGTCTTACTACTTTTCATATTAAATTATTTTTTTCTTTTTAACTCCTCATAATAAACATCTTTTATAAAATCTCACGATTTCTATAATTATATCCCAATAGCTAGACTCACGCTGTTTATAATTTCTATTCTGTTTTCAATCACGATGTTGGGAGAGTTGGGTTCGGTTCAGTACGTACTCCCAACACTCATCATATGCAACCTTCTGGTTCGAGTTTCAGCGTTGAGATCTATCTCCGCAAAACCGGTCACCCTGCCCTGGGTGAGAAAGGGGATATGGATGATCATAGAAAAGCGGCTGTCCATCTGATCGGATGTTATGCCGTAGACCCTTGTGCTGAGTGTCATACTCGTGCACATTAAAGGTCATACTAGATGTTCTTCACGAGATGATTCCATCCGTCTCCTAACAGTTGTCCAGTGGACCCTTTTCTCCAACACTCTGTGAGCCCATGGGGTCTTTGTGACTTGACCATTTAGCCCATTGTGTGCAAAAGAAAAAATGCTGTTCGGAGGTAAACCACGGAAGCACGCTGTTCCATTTCAATTTTCAAATATCTTGTTAATTGCTGGTTATTTATGCCTCATTTCGATAATTTCCTGACCTATTTTTTTTAAATTTCTCTTCATCCACAGTCAAGGAACATTTCCAGAAATATTTCACTTTGGACAGACAGAATGTAAAAGGTCACTACGTGAAGCTGTACATCCCCTCGTCTTACCACGCCGTCGTCTACACCGGAATTGGTCTTCCCGTAGAGTTCAACATGAGGCACCCGGTCATCTTCTCCCTGAAGGTGGAAGCAAGGAAACCATCTGAAGATCACAGCAGCATCTCTTACTACATCAGGCCCAGGTGAGATTATTGATGCTCTTCAATATAATCATGCATTCGTTAAATGAAACTAGTCCTTTTAAGTGGCATTTTGTGTCGGATATTTGGCAGAGGGAGATTGTTTTTCAGAGCATAAGGGAGATGAAATGTGAGGAGTGATATTTTTGCAATGCATTCCGATTCGACTGAATCATGCCTCAAATGTTGCTACATTCTTTAGAAATATGAAGTGTTGCTGAAGGATTCTTTACCGATGGATTCATAAAAATTGCACCTGAAATAATTTTCTCCCTCTTTTGCATTCGTTATTCACATCCTCTGTCATATCTGATGCATCTTTAACATACAGCTAACCAAAAGATCCTTGTTCATCCGAACTGATATAATCCAAATAATCATTTTCCCTTTTTGTAATGGGGTAACTGTGCTTTCAATCTTTATTGAATCTTTATTTCCTTTTGGTGAAATCTTAAAAAATTTGAAACAACTGGAGACTTAGCGGGAACACTTTTTTTCCTCTCAAGTAGAGTAATTTTGCATCATTTAATGGATATAATTGACATAAAATGAAATAGAAGAAATTTAAGGCACTCGAATATGCAGATATTGAACGGAAAGTTGGAAATATCTTCCTCTTATGACAATGAAGAATGAAATTCATAGCATTAATCTGTAAAATAACCATTTTATGCAAATATGTGACCGAGAATCTAAATCAAATCTGCATAAATTTCGATTTTCAACAATATTTGCTTGATATTTATAGTTTTAATATTTAACATCAATTACCGTCATAAAAATTTAGCTCAAAATTTAAATGAAACTTAATGAGTATATTATATATAATGAGTATAATGATTCCTTCAGTATTAGTCAATTTTTGTAATCCTTTGTACCGTTACTTATAAATATTCTAGCTTTCATGACTAAATACCGAATGAAATGTTTGAGAATCAGGATTTATATTTCATTGCGATCTTTTTAACCACAGTTCCAAATTTCGTTCAGATGAGATGGTGCTTTTATTTTTCTACCCACTACTTGAAGTTCATCAATTTGTAAAAATGTTCTGTACATACTTTTAGAGTAATGAAACCATCTTTTAGATTTTCAGTATTTACTGAATATGTTCTGTATACTGAAATCTAAATTACTCTTTTTTTTAGCGTGTACTACACTTCTTACGTGTCGAATGCCATCATCAACAAGTATGATCGTCATGTGTACGGCACATACCGCTACCAGACGTACGACCTGAGCGTGCCCATGGAATTAGACGTGACCTTCCGAAGAGATCAAGGTGCCTTCGAAGTTTCTTTCAAATTGCCTCGATTGCCGAAACAAGTGTACAGTCATCACTCTGAAGCTGGAACGTATGCACGAGAAGCCAAACTGGTGGAATACCCCGGCCACGCTTATTTGCAGAGCCGTGAACCAATCAGGACACAGCCAGCCTTATTCCAGGTATGACAATATTATCATCTGTTGCACTTCACTGGTAGAGTCAGACATTTTGTTTCGAGCTTTTGTTATCCTTTGTTATCTATTAGTCAGGCGATGTGGAAATGTTTTATTTTGTAGCTGAAATGATGTACAAGGATTCATGTCCTAGATCTTAAAACCAATGAAGAGTTTTTTTTGTCTTAAAACAAATTCAAATCATTTTCTACTAGATGAAGCTTTTCAAATATCGATTTCTTTTTCTCTGCTCATTGGCCAAACTTTCAGATAAACTCGGAGGTCGACAATAATAAGAATTAAATCTTACTAAATTCAGATTCTTAAGTAAAGTAGAAAGCTTTTGGGTTGGGTCGTTTTACCTCTGAGCGGCACTCTTTTGCACACCATGGGCTAAATGGCCAGGTCACATGGACCCCGAAGGCTCAGAGAAGGTTGGGGGAGGGGACCCACTGGAACAGCTGTTGGGAGACAGATGGTAGCCTCCCGTCAAGGCCATCCAGCGTGTTCTTTAACGTGCACAGGGTATGGCTTTCCCGCACGCGGAGCCACGGCTTAACATCCCATCCGACGGACGGCGGCCTTTCCAAGCCCATCGGTGTCCCCTACTGACCGTGGGCAGGGCGGGGAATTTTGCGGAGATAAATCTCAACGCTGATCCAGCTGGGACTCGAACCTGGGAACTACAGATTACGAGCCTGGCGTGCTACCGACTGAGCTATCCCCGCCCCAAAGTGGAAAGCAACTTGAATAAGCCTTTCTAAATGGACAAAAGGAAATGAACCAAGCATCGCTTTAGGAAATAAAGTAGGCCTTTTGAAGAGAATGGGCGAAAGGAATTTTCTTCGTCATCGAAGCCAAGTTACTTCCCATTGAAAGACAGAATCATCACAAATTCCGTGATGGTCTCAGGGATCGCTCAGAAAGAGGTGAATCCATTACCACTGTCCTTGAGGCGCTCCGAGAAAGACAGCAGACTGATTAAGTCTAGTTTTGAAACTGAGTGCATTTTAAAATTCGACACTGAACGAATTCACTCTTGATTCATACAACATCGTTGGGCAGATAATCATGGTATATATTTGTATGTACTGATGATGATGATATCATTGACTACCCAACATAATGCATTAGTACATTTCCACATTACGTCTGGAAATATTGTTTTGACGGAAAAATGTCACTCAAAATAAATTGAGGGTTTAACCAAAATTTGTCTAAAAGAAGATATTCTTTTAATATTTAAAGAGTTCTGAAACATTTAGAGCAGAGGTTGCTGCTGCGATCGTGTAGAGATCTTTTGTTAAAAAAAATCAACGAAGCTGAAAGTATCATCACAGAACTTAGAAAAAAAAATTCTCATTAAAATAACTATAATTTAAAAAAATTATTTTTTGTGTTTTAACTTTTGAGGTAAATTCTGAAGAAACTATAAATGTTTCAACGTCAATATTAAACGAATTTTTTTGAGAAAAAAAATCCTTATTTGAAGATATTTTAGTTTTTATTTTTCTCTAGTGATATTTTCTCTAGTGATATTTACTCTGTGAGCCCATGGGGTCTTTGTGACTTGACTATTTAGCCCATTGTGTGCAAAAGAAAAAATGCCGTTCGGAGGTAAACCACGGAAGCACGCTGTTCCATTTCAATTTTCAAATATTGAAAAAAAGTTTTTAAAATTGTAAAAAAAGTTTAATTTTAAAAGTTAGGGAGCTTTGGATTTGGCTTTTCTTTCATATCAGATGAAAGTGTCCAAATACCTATAGGAGTGTACTGTGACAATAAGTTATGGCATGATGATGATAATACATGCTAAACATGATAAGTGATGGCATAATGATGATAATACATGCTTAATATGATAAGTGATGGCATGATGATGATGATAATACATACTTAATATGATGGGATAATGATGATACATACTTAATATAAGTGATGGGATGATGATGATAATACATACTTAAAATATGTGATGGGATGATAATGATACCTACTTAATATGTAACACAACACTGAAACAAAATATTCAACATATGCATCTATTGTCAACGTATACATTACATATGTTACGTAATGATCATGACGATAGCAAATCACAATTTTTGAGTGTCAACTGACATTTTCTCTCTCTTTCTCCTGTACAGTACGAGAAGACGTACCACCCACTTCCGTTCCTTCCTCTGTACTTTGTCCGTCACTCGGAGAACATCCAGGATGATGTCGGTGAGATTCCTCGCAGCTTCGAAGAGTTCGTGCAGGTGGTCGTGGAGGAAGTGCGCAACAGCGGATGGCGCTACAGGGATGTGAACGCAACGCTCGTGCGAAGTCAAAGGGCACCAGTCGAAAAGGTAAGACGACATCGTAACGGTGAGGAGTGGGAAACGGTTATTTCCTTTAGGTCATTTGACGAATAATATTTAAAAGAAAAATAACTTTATCTTTGGGATTGTGGCGATAAAAAATTCTTGTTCGAATTCCCTCTTTTGGTTGCATAATAATTTTCCCTAAAGAAATAAACATCCTTAGGGATTAGAATAACCACGCGTAATTTCTTCAATTACTTTGAAAGGTCAGTTTGAATTGCTGAAGAACACGAAAAAGAGCGATTAAGTGCTGTTCCTTAAATTTGAATTTGAAAATCTCTGAAGTGGGCTAAATTAAAGGAACGTAAATATCAATGACCCTCATTGGTGATGAATTTTTAGAATGATGTTTTAGATTGTGTTAAATGTGAATTTGTATTTTTACCCTTTTGATGGTAAGTCATGCCAAATAACTGAATAAAGTCTGAAAGAAATAAAATCTGAAATGAATAATGGAGATAAAATAATCTGAAATATTGAAATGTGGTTGTGCAGAATGAGACGGCTTGAAATAAAGATAGTCATAAGAATTGAAGATTAACTCTCTTACATTACCATTCAAATTATCGTAATATGAGAGTAAAAATATTTTCGCAGCAAAGGAACAGAGGTCATTTGTTGTTTTTAAAGTGAAATTCTTTTCATTCGTGTTTGCATTGCCATAACTGAAAGGTCGAATAGGAATCGCAGTTGATTAAGTTATTTCATCAATCTCCATTCATGGAAATAAAATGTTAAAAAGCAAACGATATCAGCACAGACGACAGTAAAAGAAAAATATTTGGACATAATGTGATTAATTTCAAGAGAAACTGATCACATCTCCGCGCCATTGCTAAATATCTGGAGAATATTAAAATGGGTCACGTGGGATTCTAGACCCCCCCCCCCCTCCCTTGATATTCCAGATGAACGATGGGATTCTGCTGAACCCACGATCCACCTGGGACCTCTCTTAAATCTCTTTCCGTTGTTGCTAATTATCTCTTTGAATGTTTCATTTTTTGGTGACACTAATCTTTTTTCCTTCCGCAGGTGACCTTCCGATTCAGCTACAGGAAGAGCCATGACACCAGATATCCGTTCAGATCATACGAGAGACAATATGGCGAACAGAGGGAAGGAGATGAGTACGAACAGAGGGGCGAGCACCACCAAAGGAGTGGAGATGATGAGCAGAGGGACGAGTACCACCAAAGGAGTGGAGACGATGAGCAGAGGGACGAGTACCACCAAAGGAGTGGAGATGATGAGTATGAGCAGAGAGGAGAGTACCACCAAAGGAGTGGAGATGAGTACGAACAGAGGGAAGAGCACCAGCAGGGAAGTGATGATGAGTACCAACAGTCTCCTTTCGAGAGGAAGCTCACCGAATTGAGAAGAGATGAAGAAGACCAACCAGAGTTCGACTTGAATGACGACGATGCCCGTCGAGAGTACGAATACGTGGTCCACGAGGCAGCCAAGGTGCAGCATGAGTTCAAAGTGGAAGTGGAAACCACTCCCAACTCTGGTCGAGCCGAATTACGAGTCGAGTACAACCAAACCTACGACAAACTCGGCCACTCGGTCTTTGTTTACGGCAAGGTCGAAGGTGCAGCCTTCAGATCACCGTATCAGGTAAGGAGAAATAAACGACTGATATTTTTTTTATTCTTGGAAATGAAGTTAGATAGCTTTAACTCAAATATCCTCATGAGTCTATTTGGCAGTTTTCCTCTTTGCTAGATTTAAGAAATTCCTGCGAATGCTTATTTCATCAGCAAATACTCTGTTAATGCAATTCTTTTAGCTCCGTTTCTTTACACAAACGAATAACATTAATTTCGCGGTTGTTTTTCTTTTACGCAGAATCACGTTCAGTACCGACGAGTTCCAATTTTGATCTCTTCGTGAGATGTTAAAAAGAAAATCTCACAAACAGCATCATTTGAAACAAAGTAAAAACATTAAAAGTTCATAAAAGAACGCAGAATCAGCTAAATCGTCGGATATTTTCTGATTCCACCCGTCTTGCACGAAATGATATGTCCCCAACATTATTCACCGTATAAAATGTTCAGCTTCAATTTCATCGAGTTCTTTTAAGAGATTTCAAACTTTGATTTCATTTTCTGATAAATGAGTCCCACAATATTTTGAAACGGAAAATGCATTTTACTGCAAATCCAGAGAAAAAAAAGTCGACCAAATTATTCCATTTTTCTATTTTCTTTCATGAAGGAACCTACTGGCAATCCAATGGATTCTCTTCCTCATCCAAAACTAGAATACGATTTCAAAAATTAAATGAAACAATTCATGTCAAATTTAATTTGCTCTTTTCAAAAACCGAACTATTTTCATTTCTTAACCTCCCATGATAAATCTTCGAGCGAAGGCAGATGCATTGTATCTAATTAAATATTTACAGATATCTCAATTAAAAATATATATATTAGTAATTTCATAAATGAAACAAATACTTTTAAATCTCCCTTCTCTTAATTCCAGGTATGTCTGAGTCATGTGATGCGCTACCCAAAGGTACCCAGTGAGTTCCACTATGACTACCAGACCTACCAGAGGCACTGGGCAATCTTCTACAGCGCCATCAACTTTGAGGATGAGTGCACCACAGCTTTCAGGGACAGCTACATCAAAGCCTACGTAAGTGATCTTTTCGTTAAATTATCATATAGCTTTATTGGTAGCATGTAAAATTTTAGCCTTAATTAGAGTAGTGGTTAGGGAACTAGTTATTCTTTCAGCAGTCCTAATTTGGGGAGTTAGATTTAACTTAAGGAGTTGTCATTCAAATTTGACTTTTATTTTAGTGAGGCATGTTCCTGTTTGAGAATATTTGTATGAACTAAGAACAATTCCTAAGATTCTTCTTTGTAGCATATCAATTAAATAGAAATGTGTAAATACTTATGGACTGATCGGCTATCCCTTTTTACAAAATTTTATAATGTAATTATGCAATTATTTTAATCGAAGTTTTTTCCTCATTCTTAATTCGTGCAGCAGACAAAACGAACTATGCAACAAATTAAACCGCCAATAAAGGATTTCTTATCTTTCAACTCATTAAAAAAAACACAGAAAAAACAGTCTGCAGTGATTTCAGTCAAAGTAATATTTTCATTATATAGTTACAAATATTAATTAGAATAATATTGAACCATACGAAGATGTTCTATTTACGAACTTTTACATGTATTAAATTTCACTAGTCTTAAATATTTTTCTAAAGTTAAAAGTTCTGGATTTCTTTTCGCAGGGTGCAGTGTACAAGGTTCCCTATGAACATCTGTTCGATGAAGCAGATCTGGCATTTGCCCCCCGAACTGAAGATTTCTACCCTGAAGGTCACGAGGAATGCGAAGGAGACAAGAGAGAAGGAAAATCTCAGAGCGAGGCTTGTCAGAGCGCTGCTGTCGAAGAGAGCTACTACAACCGATTCTTGCTGAAGGTCGTCTACAAAGAGGTGAGTCAACTTGCTTTCCCTATTCTTCCTTCCTCCTGTGAGACTGAATCGTCTGCTGAGCAAAGATTTTTATCTTTATTATGAGCGCATCACATTTCGGTTGTTACTAAGATGTCCTCTGCTAATCGATCCAGCGCAGATATTGATAAATTGCCTTTGCTTTTGACTCCTCTGCCCCTCATGTTGCAAATCAAGTATTTTGGTGTTATTGGTTGCGAACGATTTCCTTTGCAACAGTTTTTCTTCAAATTTATTCTTTAAATCAGAAAGCTGCATTTGTTCAGTGATTGAAGATAGTAATTTATTTTCCCAGGAGCTTCCTCCAGTCGTAAGGAATTTCACTTACAAAGTGGAGGAAGCCTTCAAGGCAGCTTACTACGGATACGTCGAGTCCAACAGCGTTGACGTAAGAAACGAGCCAAGGACCGTGCGCTTCATCGTCGACTACGTGCAGAAGCTGACAGACGAACCCGTTGCCAGCTTCTACATCGAGAAACCCGAAGAAAACATCTACTTCCGCAGAGTGTCTGCTGGCGCCTTCTATCCTCCCTCCAGCATCCTCACCTACCACGAGTCTCACCTGTATGACGTCACCAAAGGAAAATATCCTGGTAAGGATTCCAATTCTTCTTTCCATCTCCTCACAATTGATTTCTTTACAAGATCATCCGAGGGACAGCATATTAAGAGAAATACCTCGTGACTCTCATCAATAATTACCACATAATTAGCATGGAATTAGATAAAAGGATCATATAATTATAAACCTAGTATATGAATTTATTTGTATAGTGGTATACGAAATAACCTTAAAGTTATTAATCTGTTCAGCGTAAACCCTAAATAGTATGATGAGCTGACAAACCAGTGTAACATCTGCCTTCCCCCCACTTGAAATCAACAAATAGTATTAAATATAAATATGACTTTTGAATACGGAAGTGGCATTAAAGAGGCATTTGAAAATCTAAACTTCTGAAACTTCTGCTAATGGGGAATTGACAATGTTCGATTTGCACATTTTGAGAGGTTGACTTTTCTGTTTCTGTTTCCTTTCCTTCAGTGGAGTGTTCCTTGATGGAGAATTACGTGAGGACCTACGATGACGAAACGTACGAAATGCCAGAAGACAGCTGCCAATACGTTCTCTCGATGCATTGCGCCGAGAGGAAGACTTTCATCGTTCTGGCCAAGAAGATCTCAGAAGAAGAGAAAACAAAGGTTAGTCATCATCTATTCATTAGGGAAGCTGTTCTCTTAATGCTTCGTCACTCAACCAAAAACACAATCATCTGCATCACATTCTATACCTCTTTTCAAAATTCCTCTTCTCTACATTTCAATATCATTCTTAAAATGAATTATTATTTCTACATTTTTTTAACAATGAAATTTTATTAATCTAATACGATTTTTTAAAGAGTTTGGATCATTTTTGCAATTTTATGTATACAATAGTCAAAGGGATAATTTCCAATGATCCAGCAGTAACCCAATATAAACTATTACTCTAAATTTTATTTTCTTCAGCTTTGTCTACTTATTAGTTTTAGTGCAAAAGAATTAATGGAAACTTTGCAACCTTTTCCAAAAGGGATTCTATCGAGAAAAATAAAGATTTCGTTTTATGAATTGTACATGTGATATATTTTTTATCTCTTGAGTCAGAACTTGAATTTGATTCCGTTTCAGGAAGTGACCATCTACGTGAAGGATTACGCAATAGTTCTGAAGCCTCGTGAATCATCCGGTTACTACGTCATCGAATTCAACAACCGTCCCTACGAGGTGAAGAGAGACCGTCCCGTCTTTTTTGACCAGCGCTACCCCTTCTACGCCTATGTCATCCCCACCCGAGTTTCCCATCAGCCAGACATTCTCGTGGTCGAGGCCGAGTACGTCGGACTAAAGGTCAAATACGATGGCAGGAACGCCAAAGTGCAGGTGAGTGCTGCGATCCTTTTTCATTTCGGTACCAACGGTTATTGCATGTGAGGATTATAAGATTGCGTTGACTGTCAGAGGAGAAATATTGCTTCCTCATTTATTGTGTCCAAGTGTTCGGATTGCACCTCGAGGCCTTGGGATTGGCAAATCAGACAGACGAGTCGAATTGTGGGTGAAACTGACTCAGAAACTTCTCAATGTGATCGATAATACAGCTGCTCCTTCTTAACACTGGATTCACGTGGTAAGAAATATTAATGCAGCCATTGGGCTATCAGGATGATTCTAGGATGACGAAGGAGATGATCAGACATACTGTCATTTGGCTTGGACTACATGGTTAGTAGTTAATTAATAGTTGAGACAAGGTTTTCATGTCTCCATAAATCTATACGCCCCTCTAGTCAACAGAATTTGTGGAATTCTAGTCTCAACGAAGCTCTTCGTAGCAAATGCGTCAGGACAAGTATTCCTTGCTTTTATAATGTGCTACATAGACAGAGAGGAATCCTATCCTACAAAGACCTCCTCATATATGAACATTGCTTCACTGTGAGAGCTACCTTTACCACTGGCTCAGTTAGAGGTAGCACTCAAGGCACGCCAGCTGGATCTCTAGCTAGGTCCTTAAGCACTTATTTGTCCCAGTTGAGGTTGCATTTATTGCAATCGGCGAAGGGGCTGAAAACGAACAGTGCTAATGTTTTACGGAAGGAAACGGGGAATTGTCTCATTAAAGAAATACATCTTGCAAGTTAGCCAGAATTTCGACGCAAATTCTTAATTATGCGATAACTTTATTCTTAGAATTAGTAGTGGAACCTTTTAGCATCTGAGATTAAATAAATATGCAAGGAAAATTTAAAACACTGAAAAGAAATTAGAATCTGTCTTTTGAGTTTTTCGTTTGACAAATTATAAAAGCAAATATCTTTCTTCTCTCGTGCTTAAGGTGCACCCGACATACAAAGGTCATCTGTGTGGTCTGTGCAGCGAGTTCGATGGTGAAGTGACCCAGGAATACGTCGGCCCCGACGACTGCCTCTACCAGGACAGTGAGGACTTTGCCCACAGCTATGTCGTGAACAAAGAGAAGTGCAGAGCAGACACGAGACCTAAACATGCGTACATCTGCGCATCTGGGGAATCTCATCACCCAGAAGGCCACCATTACCCCGAGAGGCAATATCCAGACTCTGAGGAAACGGAATCCTTTGAACCGGAATCCTTTGAACCCGAAAACACACATCACGGATACGAAGGTAAGTGCAAAAAATATATCTTTCCTAATAATTTCATTGTGGGCTGTTGTTCATTTGTTTTTGTACTGAGGAGATTTCTGTGTAAGATGATTTCTCTACATCACATGGGAATATTTCCACGATTTATAAGCAAATAATCGGCAAAGTAAATCAAATAGTTTGAAGAATTCTGATGAACAGAAAATTCTTGAAATTTCATCTGTTCTATTTCTACGACCGACGTCATTCTACGGAAACTCATTGTTATTTTGCTAAATAAGAGAGTCCACAGCGAGAGTTCATTTCGTTATGGACAGAGTTAGAGAAAATTTCGCTAAATCCAGATATCATAATTTTTTGAAAGGATAAAACAGTAAAATTTACAATATGGCGATGCTGGGTACAGTCGCTCAAAAAAGTATCCGATCGCTATGGCTGATTACAGAATTCAGAAAAAATATCTGGAAATGAGGGCCACGCCCCTTTTGCGTTTAGAATTTTGGTAACAGTAACGGAAGAAAAATCCTAATTCATGTTTTTCACAATAAATTGGGAGCGGCGAAAATGTATACACTGGCATGCTGCTCTTGCACACTCCGGTTCAATCCAGTTACTTGATCCAACCCCTCAACAATATTTGCTGGCTTCTAAGTTTCAGTATTACATTTAGACAATGAAGTGTTTATCTAGTGGGAGAAATGATCAGTTAGTATTTGCTAGGCAAGAATTTCTCTTTGGAAGTGAGAATTCACTTCGTTGCACACAGAAGGATTCAAAATCTCCCTTTTGAATAATTTTTCCCGTGAGCCACACTATTCCTCAGCTAATGTAAATCGTAATTGTAATTAGAGTGTTGTATTCCGAAGGGATTGACAAAATTGAGAGAATTCTGACCAAACCAATCGAAGCTAGAAAGCTATGATCCTAAAATCTGTGTAGCTGATAAATTGCGAGAAATTTAAAGATGGCTCTATGAACAACTCGTTGAATTGAAATTCATAATCAAAAATGTTTAGTTAAAAGTTCTTTTGATTTTAAAGTTCATTCATGCTCTTTTTGCTCCCTCTGATTTCCCATTTCCTTTTCCAGCTGATCAGGTGCGGGGTGCTAAGGAGCGCAACATCCACATCCAGCGCGGAGAGTTCATCTGCTTCTCTAATCATCCCCAACCCGTTTGTGCAGAGGATGAAGAAGAAGTGGACCGAGAACTGAGGACCGTCGACTTCCACTGTCTGCCCAAATACGATTCGACCACGCGCAGACTGATGCTCGAGAGTCGCGAGAGAGTGCTCCGCAAATTGGCATCGAAGAGCGTCGACGTCAGCCAATCAGTGCACGTGGCCAAGTCTTGTTCTCCTAGAAACTGAGATGCCAAACGAACTTTGTGATTGCCCTGCATCGCTTCCTGAAAAACTGCTGTTCATGTTGTTATTGTTGTTGTTATTGTTGTGCTCAATAGACTTTTTTATTTATGCGGGCAACGGAGACAAACAAAGAGCTGCAAAATGACGCAATCTAATGCTTGATGATTCAATAAATTTCTCACTTTTGTTAACTTTTTTGTTTGTGTTTCATAACTTCACATTCTCACTCCATGATTACACGTCACGATTATTCCATTAGGTAAGATCAGTTGAAAAAAATAACGATAAAAATCGATACTTCCTCTTTGATATGTACAACAGAAACCAAAATTAACGATTTATTTTCTAAGACAAATAGGTTTGAATATTTCTCTGATAAGGAGAAAACATCGCTTGCAGTAAAGGGTAAGAAATTCGTAACTCTAAAGAAATGGGTGTTCGGTCATTGGACATAAGAAATGAACTCTGTGGACAGACGAATGAAATATTTCGTGAGAGTTGGGGGAGGAATGGGAGAGAAGAAACGCAGACTTATTTGGACGATGCAGATCTCGAAATAAGGAAGAGTGAAAAGTTTCCACATCCTCTGCATGCTCTCTTGGTATTCGGAAGTTGCAAATATTTTTCGAAGCCCCTTACCACATAACGAAGTTATTATTAAAATAAGAATAAACTGAGATCGGAAAGAAATCAAACTTAACATTTTCGATGAGGACTACATTTCACGTGCCCTTGACGTCGAAAAGAAAATTTTTTTGCCACTCACTTTGATTCGATTTCTTCAAAAGAATCCCCCCCCCCCCCGATATAAGTGTACGACCGCAAAAAGTATTGCATTCGCAATCGACGAAATGCTTCAATTTTTTTTCTATTACCTGTCCACCAGGAAGCGAGAATTTGCGAATTTTCAATTCCAAGCGTTATCATTGGATTATCTGAAGACTTTTTATTCTTAAAAACGAGAAAACGTTTTTACTTTGTGGTCTGTAGACGTTCAACGTTTTCTTTTACATATAACTGAAAGTTTTTTCTTTTGGGTTGGATAGGCATTGATGAAATGTTGCGATTCCTATTTTCCGAGTTTCCCAATAGCTTTAATAAGCCTCAACAGATTGGCTTCCTGTCTGCCAGGAGGGGTATTGACACTCCAGGGCCAATGTCAACGCTTGTGGCTCGACCCACTCTCTCCCATTGTAGCGAACTATTGTTCTACTATGAGGTTCAAACCCTATCAGATATCCTAGGGATTCTCCAAAGGAAATTTACCCCTGAAATGTTCAAGAAGTGAAAAAAGAATTCTCTCCAGGAAAGAGAAAAGTTGAAAATTTAAAAATTTTAAACGAATGTTGCAAACGATCAATTTTTTTTTAAAGGAAGAATGTGCTTCCCTATACAAAGGACGGAGATAACCTAGAAGTTATATTACTCTTGGCATGGTTTCTCATACAACATACGTACGTACAAACATTTACACAAGGACATGTCAACTGGTCTTAGTAAACAGGTACGCTAACACTACACCTGTCGGACTAATTTATGATAGGAATTTTAAATTTTGGTGATTAGTTTTATGGTCAAGAAATTTATTTTGACAACAATGATTTTCCCCCTTTCCACAAGGGGGCGTGGAAGATCGCAGCTTTTGAAGACTTATAAATGAAAAATTCTTTTGTATTTTAAGTGTTAATAAAATATTATTTTATATATTTTCACAATCATCCTTTAGTTTCAGTTTTGGCTGCCAGAGGGCGATAAATGCGAAAAAATCAGAAACTTCATTCTCTTTCAAAAAGAGCGCCCCATATTACTGCGCGCTATGTTATTTCAGCATCCATAAATTGTATCTTCAGGTGACCTTTTATTTATTTCTTAATATTTAATTCCCAAAGGGCAGAATTTCCAATCGTTGCATTTCTGTTGCATTTTGATGTGTAGCAATTTCATTTGTCGATGGTTAAAAAAGAACTCTGTTAATAAATTAAATTTTCCATCTTTAATCATCTTTTCCCCACTACGAAAGCTTTCTGTTACATGTTTTAGATTTCCCCAGAAAATGAATTCTTCAGAATCAGTGAGCAAAAATGCACATCAGTATTTGATGATTATTTATCTCTGACTGCTTCACTGGTTCGCTTTGAAGCCTTATAAGCCCTTCATTTCTCCTCATATAAATGATGATCAGCAAATAGTCCTCGCAGGAATTGTAAACTACCCAAGAGTCCACCCCAAAGATATTTTACTGATGTGGCAGCCTTTTCACTGAAATCAAAAAGAGTATTAAAATCTACTTCATTATATCGATATGTTACAATATCAGAATCGACATACTAGTGCACAAAAAGATTCATTGATGAAGGAGAAATGTTTCATCTTCTATAGTAAGGAGATAAGCTTGTTGTAAGGAGATGTCTTTTGAAAATCCTTCCCACCTCCATTCAGCAGATTTCTTCTGAAATTGAGACTTTTTAAAATTTTTGATACATATTTCGCCTGTACTAAATCATACCAATTTCTTGATTGGCTACTGCAATATAGGAATCCATTTAATTCAACTATCCCCCCCCCCCCGCCTTCGTCGACAGATTCAGAACCCTTTATTCATTCGCCGACAGATTTTTTACCTATTCGCTCCCCCTCCCACCACATATATTCCATTCAAGTATCCTTTCTTCTGCACGAGCTTCCAGGATTCCCCTCCTCCTCAACGAGACCACCTGCTGTCTCCACGAGAGATGAATCCTTCTCCTCTTTTTCCCCATCAGTCATTGGGTCAGGGTTTTCCATTTGACGGGGCGCGTGATCTTTCGTAGCCAATGATGACGTCCATATCAGGACTTTGCATCATTTGCTAATGAGCGCGCTCGCCCGAGAATTGAAAAGAAAAAAAAGTTTCCCCATCACCGACTGACTCTTCATTTGAGACCTCTTTCGACTTCCAAAGAATCTGATTTTTATCCATCATTTGACAACTATTCTTAGAGAAATGAAATTCTTGTGTTAAAAAAAGTTGGTCCATTAAAATGGGCATTAAAAAAACCTTATATAAACATTAGTGAACCCACTAACGTATCTGTGATTTTTAAAGTATCTATTATTTTTTAAAGGATATGCTGAACTAAGATTTTTCTTACAATAGTCGCGACTCACACGTGTAAACATAACCTCACAATACTGAAGGAAACACGCAAATTATGCAAAAATATTTTTCATGTAAAACAAATACAACTGCTATAAAATCAAAAATCCTTAGCTTTTGATATGTTTATAAGCAGTATTATAATTTACAAAGTGAAATTAATGCATCGATTTTTCTTATTTTTCCCCACATTCATGAATTACTTTTTCATCAGTTAAGAGCAATACATGTGAAACGCCTTCCCACCAAGATTCTGGTTGCCGTGCTCTACAAGCAAGATCTCCGAGTTTCTTTAAGAGTAGAAAAAGGACATTTAACTTTACCTACGAAAAAAAAAAGTTAATACTTTCAAAAATCCATGCATATTGGAATATAGTTAGTCAGCATCTTTTTGTGCAAATTTAGTTAACAAAACATTTTCACAAAATTCTTCAATTCGTGAAAAGGCTTTAAAATTTTTTAAATTACTAGTTTTCAAGAATTTAAGGGGATGTTGTATCACTGTAAGCCACCCCCCACCCTCTACTTGGGATACACCCCTGGGTAAAGAGGGCTGAGATTGGCTCAGCCGGTAGCGCGCCATTCTCGTAATCTTCAGTTCCCAGGTTCTAGTCCCAACTGTTCCTGCCTCGAAAATTTCATCCGCTCTCTCCCGCTCTTCCTTCGGTGAGAAAGTGCACACTGATTGGCTTGAAAACATTGCCGTCCGTCTGGTGAGATGTTAAGCCACACTAGATATTTTTTTTCAAAGTTAACGAGATTGTTGGATGAAAATTAAAAAAAAACTGAAAATGGGATCATTTCAGCAAAAGTTAACGAAAGCGAAAATGTTGCAATGTCTGCTTTATTTAATCTTGTGTTAATATCAGCCAAATATGCTATTATATAGTTTGTTCATTTACATAAGAGGAAAAAAAAAACTTGTCTGTATATATGTATATAAAATACGTATCACAGCTGCTGCTTGCCACAGAGTTCTGAAAGGAGTTGTCAGCATAATGCATCATAGAGATCTGCGAGAAAGGCGGGACCTCAGCAGAAGGACAATACAGAAAATTAATTCCTTATCCGAGTCTCCTCTCTACGTCCCTTTCATCAGTAACCAGTCATTCTAACCACAGAGACAATTTATATAACATTAAGATAAAAATTTAAATCGCTTCAAATTATGTAGAATTGGACATTATTGGTTAAGAAGTTTAAATGGCGCAACTGCATATTATTTAAGATCCCTGTTACTTCCGAGCTATCGGCACATTAGAATTGTAAACCTAAGTAACCTTCGAAAAAAATATTTCTCTTTAAGAGATGTTAGTCAACGAAATATTATTTGTTTTACGTGTTTCACTTTCATAGCTTTCCTATTATGCCATCTGAAATATAAATGTTTATGATATTAATCTGTGGTTTAACTAATCAGGAAAGAAGGATATTTTATTTCCGTTAATTTCTGAACAAACCAGTTAGATTGATGAATAGTTTAATATTTGCTTAGCTTAACTTGTAAATGAATTTACACTCAATTTATTTGAAGGAGCTGGAAGTTCAAACATCATCATCTTAAGGGAGATCGATACGAAGAAGAGGAAAGAGATTGAAGAGGAGGAAAATCAACGGGTGAGGATGAAAAAGTGGGAAAAAATATTCCTAGTCGAGTGTGAGATAAATGAGGAATAAGGCATGGCCTTTGTTTAATTTCAAATCTGACATTAATCAGATTTTCAATCCAATATCACCCAAAATGAAAAAAAAAAATGCCGTCGAGAATTTTCAAATGAAACGAAGACACGACAATCAGTAAAATCAGTTTTCGTGCCAAAATATAAAATACAACTGGCATCAGCGACGGAGAACTATCAGAATAAAAAAAATATGGTCTGCATTATCATTTAGAGCGGAACCGAATACATCCTGAAGGTAAGTGAGGCTGTAACTGGCTTCCTTTTACAATTGGCGTTAATGTTCTTTATTTAATTCTTCTTTTCCTATTTTCCCTTCCCACATTTAAATTCATTCCCTTTCTTTTTGTTGTCATAAACATTTAAAGAGTTTGATCGCAGAGGAAATATTTGCCTTCATCTTCAAAGAGATGCAAGTGAAATCCACTTCCCCCTACTTCCATTTATTGAAGGACCTCTTCCGTTTCAGGTCAACCTAGGGTTAATTGAGCATTGAATATTCACAGAAGAAGATAATTCTTTTAACTCACGAGGTCGACAAATCGCGAGGCATTCTTTGGGAATGCATTTTTCATTCAGTCTGAACAACTGAAACTTTGTTTATTTGTTTGCTATTGGAATAAGAAGTCAACAATAACAACACGTTTTTTGTTGTATTCAAAAAGAATAATAAAATTTAAAAATTAATTTAATAATTCGCTAAATTAGTTGAATATTTATGCTTTGAAGTGAATTAATTTTGCCTTTTGCTGCTTAGGTAAAAAGTGAAGAATTTCACCACAACTTTTCAGTTCAGAGTTCTTTTATCTCAGTTCCACTTTTTCTTTTTTCTGCTCAATGCAACAGTTTGGCAAACTCCCATCAGAAAGCGTTTGGAATCGATATTAAACGTCTTTCAGTTTCAAAAACAGAACGATTCTATTTCCATGGATACCGTTATTAATATTTCCCTGATGAGTTTCGCTCTTCGGCGTTCGATCGTTTGCTGATTGGTGGAGCTAAATTTCTAGTGGATGCTAATAATTGACACAAATTTTTCTGATTCATTTGCTCATTTAAATCCTAAAAAAAATTAAAAAATTAAAAATTCTAATTTTTTTCTCTCTTTTGCTTTCAGATCGAAAATGTCCGATTCAGTGAACCAAGGAAGTCTGTTGAGGACGACGAAGAATCGATTCCTTACAGGCGAGCTTCAGAATTTGAAGCTGAACTTGCGAAGCCCGTGAAATACTTCTA
This sequence comes from Ryuthela nishihirai, assembly GCA_038380435.1. Classification (NCBI taxonomy): domain Eukaryota; kingdom Metazoa; phylum Arthropoda; class Arachnida; order Araneae; family Heptathelidae; genus Ryuthela; species Ryuthela nishihirai. The sequence continues at coordinate 116,083,346 of JAWZYU010000002.1, read as the reverse complement.
CAGGAAAGGAGAGGTAAGAGAAGGAAAATTGGAATAGGCATCCAACATCACCAGATAACAAAATCCTTTTGCAGATTAACCCGTCGACTGCAATTCAAAATACATTCTGCTTTCTTCACGAGATTCATTCGTGGCAATAGAAAAAAAATTCCTCTTGCAGTTTATTGTGGTGGGAGCTGTAGCCTCGTGTACAGGTCGCTATGGGATATATATATATATCTTCCGGGTGTAAAAAAAAAGTGTGTACTGCAATTCTGCTGTTGCACACTCCGGTTCAATCCAGTTCAATCTAGTTGCAGTCCTTGAACAATATATTTCCCTTCTAAAATTCGGAATTGCAATGAAACAGAAATAGTTTTCAGTCGTGGAAAATGATGAAAATATTTGCTGGGAAGTAATTTTTCTTTTGAACAGAGAATTCATTTCGTTGTACACAGATGGCTTGAAAGTCCCCCTTTTGAATAATTTATCCCACTGAGGCACATAATTTTATTAGAAAATGTAAATCATAATTGTCGTTAGAGTGTTGCATTCCTAATGGATTGATAAAACTGAGAGAAATCTTACCAATCCAATGAAACCTTGAAAGCTTTGATCCAAAAATCTCTGTAGCTAATGCTGTAACGTTTCAGAATTGGAAGAATTTTAAAGATGGCTCTGTGAACATCCTCGCCGAATTAAAATTTAAAATAAAAAATATTTAGTTAAAAATTCATTTTTTTAAAGTTCATTCGCGTTTTTTTTCTCCCTTTAATTTTCCATTTTCTTTTTTAGTTGATCATGCTCGGGAGCCGGGAGAGTTATTCTCCTAGAAACTGAGATACCAAACGAACTTTGTGATTGCCCTGCATCGCTTCCTGAAAAACTGCTGTTCATGTTGTTATTGTTGTGTTCAATAGACTTTTTTATTTATGCGGGCAACGGAAACAAACAAAGAGCTGCAAAATGACGCAATCTAATGCTTGATGATTCAATAAATTTCTCACTTTTGTTAACTTTTTTGTTTGTGTTTCATAACTTCACATTCTCACTCCATGATTACACGTCACGATTATTCCATTAGGTAAGATCAGTTGAAAAAAATAACGATAAAAATCGATACTTCCTCTTTGATATGTACAACAGAAACCGAAATTAACGATTTATTTTCTAAGACAAATAGGTTTGAATATTTCTCTGATAAGGAGAAAACATCGCTTGCAGTAAAGGGTAAGAAATTCGTAACTCTAAAGAAATGGGTGTTCGGTCATTGGACATAAGAAATGAACTCTGTATACAGACACGAACGAAACATTTTGGTGGGAGTTGAGTTGGGCCGGGGATGATGGAGAAGAAACGAAGACTTCTGCGGAGGATGCAGGACCTCGAAATAAGGAAAAGCGAAAATCCTCGACATCTGATCCGTGGTATGTCGTGGAGGAGATCCATACCCTGTGCACATTACCGAATACGCTGGGTGGTCTTAATGGTAGGTTATGATCTGTCTCCTGACAGCTACCCATTGGATCCCTTCCCCCATCCTTCTCTGACCCTCTCTCGGTTCCTTTGTGAGCCCATTGTGTGCAAAAAAATGCAACTCAGAGGTAAAAGAACCCAACTACTAGATCGCATATCACTGTTCATTGGGAATTGTCAATCGACTGATGATAATCATTGGGTTGACTGAGCAGTCATTTACATCTCAAGCAGCGATCTATGAAAAATGTGCAATCCCGTTGTCTCTATTACTTCCAAAGTTGCTATATACACTTCTCCTTAATTTGTGGACTTTGTTAAATTTTAAATAATGATATTGAATTTAATGTGGCCTAACGATCTAAGTATAATCTTGTAAAGTTCTAAATTTAAAATCTGTAGCATCATCTTAGGTCTTATTTGAAGTAAGCTGACGTTGAGATTTGTGAGAAAGTTTCTTAAATGTGTTCTGCATATATAGTTTACATTTTATAGCATAAATGATTTGGATTTTAATCATTTTATTTATCACGGATTTAATTCACTTATGTCACACTCTTGTTAAATAAGATAAAAGGATCGAAGTTAAAGCTCCTGTTTGTCTGTGGGGTTCTTCATCTCCAACGAAACCATTCTGAAACAAATTTGATTTTTTTTCGCAAGTCCTTCAATGTGATCGCACAGGTAGTTTTATGTCTGAAACTCCGATGTTCTTACATCACCTTGCGATTCTTCTAATGTAGGGGAGAGATTCTGGAAGGAAATGTCATCGTGTATTTGCTCATTTTGACATTGCCTTTGAAGTGGGCCTCCCAGCAAAACGATCATGGCGACAATAAAACCGTCATTACAGGGGACAATTTTTAACAAGACAGGTTATCTTATCAATTACACTAAGACATTGTGCATATTGAATTTAAGGTTAAATATAGAGAAACAATTTTAATCAACAGTAAAATTTCCTTTAAAAAACGTCACTTACATTTTCCACCAATATGGTGCCATTTACAGGAGAACTTTCTTTTCACAAACGTTTGATTAGGATATGCATTGAAGGATTTGATGTCGATATGCATTGAAGGATTTGATGTTGATGTGCATTGAGGGATTTGATGTCGATATGCATTGAAGGATTTGATGTCGGATATGCATTGAAGGATTTGATGTCGTATGCATTGAAGGATTTGATGTCGATATGCATTGAAGGATTTGATGTCGGTATGCATTGAAGGATTTGATGTGGGATATGCATTGAAGGATTTGATGTCGATATGCATTGAAGGATTTGATGTCGATATGCATTGAAGGATTTGATGTGGGATATGCATTGAAGGATTTGATGTCGATGTGCATTGAGGGATTGATGTGGGATATGCATTGAAGGATTTGATGTGGGATATGCATTGAAGGATTTGATGTCGATATGCATTGAAGGATTTGATGTGGGATATGCATTGAAGGATTTGATGTCGATGTGTATTGAGGGATTGATGTGGGATATGCATTGAAGGATTTGATGTCGATATGCATTGAAGAATTTGATGTCGATATGCATTGATGGATTTGATGTCGATGTGCATTGAGGGATTGATGTGGGATATGCATTGAAGGATTTGATGTCGATATGCATTGAGGGATTGATGTGGGATATGCATTGAAGAATTTGATGTCGATATGCATTGAAGGATTTGATGTCGATGTGCATTGAGGGATTGATGTGGTATATGCATTGAAGGATTTGATGTCGATATGCATTGAAGGATTTGATGTCGATATGCATTGAAGGATTTGATGTGGGATATGCATTGAAGGATTTGATGTCGATATGCATTGAAGGATTTGATGTGGGATATGCATTGAAGGATTTGATGTCGATGTACATTGAGGGATTGATGTGGGATATGCATTGAAGGATTTGATGTCGATATGCATTGAAGGATTTGATGTGGGATATGCATTGAAGGATTTGATGTCGATATGCATTGAAGGATTTGATGTGGGATATGCATTGAAGGATTTGATGTCGATATGCATTGAAGGATTTGATGTCGATATGCATTGAAGGATTTGATGTCGATGTGCATTGAGGGATTGATGTGGGATATGCATTGAAGGATTTGATGTCGATATGCATTGAAGGATTTGATGTCGATATGCATTGAAGGATTTGATGTGGGATATGCATTGAAGGATTTGATGTCGATATGCATTGAAGGATTTGATGTCGATATGCATTGAAGGATTTGATGTCGATGTGCATTGAGGGATTGATGTGGGATATGCATTGAAGGATTTGATGTCGATATGCATTGAAGGATTTGATGTCGATATGCATTGAAGGATTTGATGTCGATATGCATTGAAGGATTTGATGTCGATATGCATTGAAGCATTCAATCTCAGTTTAACCTTTAAAACCGAAGCGGAACTATCATTTCGAGGGAATATTTGGTCGATATTTAATGGCCAATGGTGGCAGATCCTTTCGTCAATTTAAATGGATCTCGCAAAGTCATCTTCCTCTCATTGTTTGTCTCATTGTTTGTATTGTTAGATGAATTCTTTTCTATTACAATTGTTACTTAGAGACAAATTTCTACGTGCAAAATATGAAATAGGAAAAATGTTGCAATCACTGTCAAAAAATCGGAGAGATTTCTCTTTCTTAAAAAATGATATATTTTATCAAAATTTCACCGAATGTAAGAAACGATGATGCATCGAGTTGGGCAGTTTTGTTTTCTGCACATATTGGACTAAATTGGCATATGATAAAGGAGACCTCGAGGGCTCAGAGAAGATCGGGAGGCCTCAAGACTAGAAGGACCGATGGAGCCTCTCGTGGAGGCCATCCAGCGTTATCTTTAACGTGCACAAGGTATGGCTCTCCCGCACACAGGATCACGACTAAACGTCTCATCCGACAGATGGCGGCCTTTTCAAACCCACTGGTGGTCATTGCTATTGCGGGCATGTTGGAGGTTTAGAGGAGATAAATCTCAAAGGTGGGACTCGAACCAGGAAACTACAGATTACGAGCCTGACTCGCTATCGACAGAGACAACCGAATGAAAAGCTCCAACATGATGCATCGAAATGCCATGGCGATGCTGGAAGTTGGCTTGGAGAAATCAGAAGGACACCAAGGTCAGGCATTGAGTTCTCCAAGTTAACACACTTCGCATCTGCCGAGGGATTTCCAACACAGAGACCCTTCGTCCGATAGGATATTAGGCCGTGGTTTCGTGTATTGGACAGCTATAACACACTAGTCGCTGAGGGGGAAGCTAAGCCTGTCATGGCAACCTCATTAATTCTCTCAGGCAAACGCTGTAGTCTGTTCGAATATTTTGATACTTTTGCTACTTTAGAGTTCAAAAATTAATTTTCATTAGAGATGTTGATGCAAAAAATCTCGGCAGACTCTCAATAGGTCACAGGTTATTACTTCAATAAAAAAATTCTTTGGCGAGCCATTCTTATAAAGGTCAAAAACCCCGAGTCATATGTTTTGTATTAAGCGTTTTAATTAAATTTCCAAAAATTAATTTCATTTCGAAAAATACTTAAAGTAAAAATATTATTAAATTTTGAAATATTCAGTAATTGAGACTTTTTCTTTAAGCTTAGTTTTTGAAAAAGATAGTTTTAAGCAAGTGAAAACAAGAAGTGCCGATTTTGCAATTAGTCAGGCAGTTGTTCATGAGATTATTCAGCTAATGATTCAACAGCAAATGAGCTTAGCAACTACGATGACATATTTCTCTGCAGAACATTGGTTAAATGCATCAAGCAAATTAAAAGTTCCCTGGGCTTTCTTTTAGCAGACATCTGCTAGAATTTTCTCTTTGGTAGATGTCTAATTAAAACATAGCTGAATATAGCAGTTTGCCCATCTGGCTAATGTTGAACATTAACCGATTCGAAATTTTATATATTGGCCCCTGGGTTAGAGAAATCTGGTGGAAGAATTTCTTTTATAAATCTATCAAAATCACTGAAAGTGAAAAAATAAATGATAAAACGAGACAGGCAGTAGAATCGCTCCAGAATATGAGAATATATTAAATAATCATCCTTTATTTATATTTATTAATAACGAACACCTACGCACTTCATAACCATCAAATAAGTTAAAAACTCTAAGGAGAGGGAATTGCCTCAGTCGATAGCTCTCGATAGCTCTCGATAGCGCTCGAGACTCGTCATCTGCAGTTCCCGGGTTCGAGTCCCACCTGTGCCAATATTCAGCCCGAGATCTCCTCCTCCCCTCTGCCCTCGATCAGAAAGAGGTCATCAATTGATTAGGAAAGGCCGCCGTTCATCCGTGGCTCCGTGTGCCTGGTGAGTTCCAATTAAACCCCCTGCTCATTAAAAACACACTGGCTGGCCTTGACGGGAGTCTGCCATGTGTATCGAAACTTGTCCATTTGTGTCCCCTTCTCTTCTTAGGGTCCTTGTGACCTGGCTGTTTATCCCATTGTGTGCAAACAAAAGTGCCACTCAGAGCTAAATAAAACTTCGAGCTTTGACGGGAGTCTGCCATGTGTATCGCAACTTGTCCATTTGTGTCCCCTTCTCTTCTTAGGGTCCTTGTGACCTGGCTGTTTATCCCATTGTGTGCAAACAAAAGTGCCACTCAGAGCTAAACAAAACTTCGAGCTTTGACGGGAGTCTGCCATGTGTATCGCAACTTGTCCATTTGTGTCCCCTTCTCTTCTTAGGGTCCTTGTGACCTGGCTGTTTATCCCATTGTGTGCAAACAAAAGTGCCACTCAGAGCTAAACAAAACTTCGAGCTTTGACGGGAGTCTGCCATGTGTATCGCAACTTGTCCATTTGTGTCCCCTTGTCTTCTTAGGGTCCTTGTGACCTGGCTGTTTAGCCCATTGTGTGCAAACAAAAGTGCCACTCAGAGCTAAACAAAACTTCGAGCTTTGACGGGAGTCTGCCATGTGTATCGCAACTTGTCCATTTGTGTCCCCTTCTCTTCTTAGGGTCCTTGTGACCTGGCTGTTTAGCCCATTGTGTGCAAACAAAAGTGCCACTCAGAGCTAAACAAAACTTCGAAATTTGACGGGACTCTGCCATGTGTATCGCAACTTGTCCATTTGTGTCCCCTTCTCTTCTTAGGGTCCTTGTGACCTGGCTGTTTATCCCATTGTGTGCAAACAAAAGTGCCACTCAGAGCTAAACAAAACTTCGAGCTTTGACGGGAGTCTGCCATGTGTATCGCAACTTGTCCATTTGTGTCCCCTTCTCTTCTTAAGATCCTTGCGACCTGGCTGTTTAGCCCATTGTGTGCAAACAAAAGTGCCACTCAGAGCTAAACAAAACTTCGAGCTTTGACGGGAGTCTGCCATGTGTATCGCAACTTGTCCATTTGTGTCCCCTTCTCTTCTTAGGGTCCTTGTGACCTGGCTGTTTATCCCATTGTGTGCAAACAAAAGTGCCACTCAGAGCTAAACAAAACTTCGAGCTTTGACGGGAGTCTGCCATGTGTATCGTAACTTGTCCATTTGTGTCCCCTTCTCTTCTTAGGGTCCTTGTGACCTGGCTGTTTAGCCCATTGTGTGCAAACAAAAGTGCCACTCAGAGCTAAACAAAACTTCGAGCTTTGACGGGAGTCTGCCATGTGTATCGCAACTTGTCCATTTGTGTCCCCTTCTCTTCTTAGGGTCCTTGTGACCTGGCTGTTTAGCCAATTGTGTGCAAACAAAAGTGCCACTCAGAGCTAAACAAAACTTCGAGCTTTGACGGGAGTCTGCCATGTGTATCGCAACTTGTCCATTTGTGTCCCCTTCTCTTCTTAGGGTCCTTGTGACCTGGCTGTTTAGCCCATTGTGTGCAAACAAAAGTGCCACTCAGGGCTAAACAAAACTTCGAGCTTTGACGGGAGTCTGCCATGTGTATCGCAACTTGTCCATTTGTGTCCCCTTCTCTTCTTAGGGTCCTTGTGACCTGGCTGTTTAGCCCATTGTGTGCAAACAAAAGTGCCACTCAGAGCTAAACAAAACTTCGAGCTTTGACGGGAGTCTGCCATGTGTATCGCAACTTGTCCATTTGTGTCCCCTTCTCTTCTTAGGGTCCTTGTGACCTGGCTGTTTAGCCCATTGTGTGCAAACAAAAGTGGCACTCAGAGCTAAACAAAACTTCGAGCTTTGACGGGAGTCTGCCATGTGTATCGCAACTTGTCCATTTGTGTCCCCTTCTCTTCTTAAGGTCCTTGTGACCTGGCTGTTTAGCCCATTGTGTGCAAACAAAAGTGCCACTCAGAGCTAAACAAAACTTCGAGCTTTGACGGGAGTCTGCCATGTGTATCGCAACTTGTCCATTTGTGTCCCCTTCTCTTCTTAGGGTCCTTGTGACCTGGCTGTTTATCCCATTGTGTGCAAACAAAAGTGCCACTCAGAGCTAAACAAAACTTCGAAATTTGACGGGACTCTGCCATGTGTATCGCAACTTGTCCATTTGTGTCCCCTTCTCTTCTTAGGGTCCTTGTGACCTGGCTGTTTATCCCATTGTGTGCAAACAAAAGTGCCACTCAGAGCTAAACAAAACTTCGAGCTTTGACGGGAGTCTGCCATGTGTATCGCAACTTGTCCATTTGTGTCCCCTTCTCTTCTTAAGGTCCTTGCGACCTGGCTGTTTAGCCCATTGTGTGCAAACAAAAGTGCCACTCAGAGCTAAACAAAACTTCGAGCTTTGACGGGAGTCTGCCATGTGTATCGCAACTTGTCCATTTGTGTCCCCTTCTCTTCTTAGGGTCCTTGTGACCTGGCTGTTTATCCCATTGTGTGCAAACAAAAGTGCCACTCAGAGCTAAACAAAACTTCGAGCTTTGACGGGAGTCTGCCATGTGTATCGTAACTTGTCCATTTGTGTCCCCTTCTCTTCTTAGGGTCCTTGTGACCTGGCTGTTTAGCCCATTGTGTGCAAACAAAAGTGCCACTCAGAGCTAAACAAAACTTCGAGCTTTGACGGGAGTCTGCCATGTGTATCGCAACTTGTCCATTTGTGTCCCCTTCTCTTCTTAGGGTCCTTGTGACCTGGCTGTTTAGCCCATTGTGTGCAAACAAAAGTGCCACTCAGAGCTAAACAAAACTTCGAGCTTTGACGGGAGTCTGCCATGTGTATCGCAACTTGTCCATTTGTGTCCCCTTCTCTTCTTAGGGTCCTTGTGACCTGGCTGTTTAGCCCATTGTGTGCAAACAAAAGTGCCACTCAGGGCTAAACAAAACTTCGAGCTTTGACGGGAGTCTGCCATGTGTATCGCAACTTGTCCATTTGTGTCCCCTTCTCTTCTTAGGGTCCTTGTGACCTGGCTGTTTAGCCCATTGTGTGCAAACAAAAGTGCCACTCAGAGCTAAACAAAACTTCGAGCTTTGACGGGAGTCTGCCATGTGTATCGTAACTTGTCCATTTGTGTCCCCTTCTCTTCTTAGGGTCCTTGTGACCTGGCTGTTTATCCCATTGTGTGCAAACAAAAGTGCCACTCAGAGCTAAACAAAACTTCGAGCTTTGACGGGAGTCTGCCATGTGTATCGTAACTTGTCCATTTGTGTCCCCTTCTCTTCTTAGGGTCCTTGTGACCTGGCTGTTTAGCCCATTGTGTGCAAACAAAAGTGCCACTCAGAGCTAAACAAAACTTCGAGCTTTGACGGGAGTCTGCCATGTGTATCGCAACTTGTCCATTTGTGTCCCCTTCTCTTCTTAGGGTCCTTGTGACCTGGCTGTTTAGCCCATTGTGTGCAAACAAAAGTGCCACTCAGGGCTAAACAAAACTTCGAGCTTTGACGGGAGTCTGCCATGTGTATCGCAACTTGTCCATTTGTGTCCCCTTTTCTTCTTAGGGTCCTTGTGACCTGGCTGTTTAGCCCATTGTGTGCAAACAAAAGTGCCACTCAGAGCTAAACAAAACTTCGAGCTTTGACGGGAGTCTGCCATGTGTATCGCAACTTGTCCATTTGTGTCCCCTTCTCTTCTTAGGGTCCTTGTGACCTGGCTGTTTATCCCATTGTGTGCAAACAAAAGTGCCACTCAGAGCTAAACAAAACTTCGAGCTTTGACGGGAGTCTGCCATGTGTATCGTAACTTGTCCATTTGTGTCCCCTTCTCTTCTTAGGGTCCTTGTGACCTGGCTGTTTAGCCCATTGTGTGCAAACAAAAGTGCCACTCAGAGCTAAACAAAACTTCGAGCTTTGACGGGAGTCTGCCATGTGTATCGCAACTTGTCCATTTGTGTCCCCTTCTCTTCTTAGGGTCCTTGTGACCTGGCTGTTTAGCCCATTGTGTGCAAACAAAAGTGCCACTCAGAGCTAAACAAAACTTCGAGCTTTGACGGGAGTCTGCCATGTGTATCGCAACTTGTCCATTTGTGTCCCCTTCTCTTCATAGGGTCCTTGTGACCTGGCTGTTTAGCCCATTGTGTGCAAACAAAAGTGCCACTCAGAGTTAAACAATTCAACTTATTAACATTTCATAATTTTCATGTTAATATGTTTTAATAGCGTGACTGTTGGATAATTACTATGGAATATTTTATAGTGTGTTCATTAGCATCCTTGAATTACATTGAATTATCTTTGAGTCACAAATCAAAGGTGAGGGGGGGGGTGGAATCTGTTTCATATGTGTTTCGGAATTGATAGTAGGACGACTTTAATGATACTTCTAGAACCAGTGTTGTAGCCCTAAGTCCTGCTAAACATTCTAGCTTTCGGATTTATCTATGCTGAACCCTCAAACGTTCCCTAGGTCAGAAAGAGGACACTGATGTTCTTGGAAAGGCCCCCCCATTCAGAAAGAGGACACTGATGTTCTTGGAAAGGCCGCCCCGTTCAGAAAGAGCACACTAATGTTCTTGGAATTCGGATCGGACGTAAAATCATACACAGTGCGCGTTAAGGAATATGCTGATGGCCTTGGTGATAGGCTACCATCAGTTTCCCAAATAGTTGTCCAGTGGGTCTCCTCCGCAACCTTCTCTGAGCTTTTGGGGGCCTTGGTGATAGGCTACCATCAGTTTCCCAAATAGTTGTCCAGTGGGTCTCCTCCGCAACCTTCTCTGAGCTTTTGGGGTCCTTGTGACCTGGCCATTTAGCCCATTGGGTGAAAAAAGTGCCTCTCAGAGGTAAAACAACTCAACCAAAAAAAAAATCAAAATTTTCTTCTCCCTCCTCGACTCTCTTTCCATATCAAAAACCTCGGAGAGGAAACAGATTTCAAATGCTCCTGTTCGTCCTTTAATAAAGCTTCAATATTTTCATGGGCTCTGTGCACACTTTCACCAAAAACGAATTCTTTCCTCTTCATGGTTCGGAAGATTTCATCTTAACTAAGATAAATATCTGAAGGAAGTACGACACTCTTATGATCAAGTGGTTTCTCCTCTTGCCAGCGACCATGCTCAAAGAGGAGTTTTTTTTTTTGAGGAGGGTGAGATACAGTTTATCTACAATGCATATTGTGTTTTATTTTGTTTGAAAACAATTGTTATCATTATTTACTTTCATGACAGTGAACGAACAAAGATGAACAACTCGTTACGTTTGATTACGACAAATCGGTGAATCTTATCCGCATTCCGAATCATGAGAATTCTGATCTCCTTTCGATGTGCCTATTTTCATGTTTTGCTGACTTGTTTCTCGTGACCTTTCTCAATCCACTTTTCGAAACACTTTTAAAGAATCGATCATTTGTCCCCCGCCACGATCTGTGTTGTTTTATGTTAGGAACCAAATTTAATGTGTCCTACAATATTAATAAAAGATATCTGAAAATATCTCTGTTTCCTTCATTAGCATTTGGACCTTCCTCGCTTTCTGAATCAATTGAGCGAGTTGTTCAATCTGCCAACGGTGGTCGGTGATTGTGGTTTTGGTTAAGGAAATTCTTAAGATTTACGATTTATCGACTACAGCTTATAAGCTAAGGTTTCGCTGAAGAAATTTCGAGAGATGATTGCATGTGCATACACTGAGAGCTAGTCATGCAAACTGAACACTACTACTGGAGAGCTGACCACTTGAGAATGAATACTCCTGCACACATAATACAATTCAATCCACTTCATATCAATGGAATGGAGTACTAAATAACGGAAATTTGGTTGCCACTTTTCAATCTGCTCTAACCTAATGTTCATACACTTTTTACAAATGGAAATCTTTTTTTTTGTCTAAGCGAAATGATTGACAGCTTTGAATGAAAGAATTAACTGCTACATTTATTCATTTCTAACCATGGCCGAGTGGTTAGCGCGCTTGGCTACTGATCTAAGGGACCTGGGTTCGAGCCCCGGGTAAGGCATGGCTGTTTGTGTCGTTTTTCTGCTGAGGTCCTGCCATCCTCTCAGACCTTCTACTGTGGCATATAAACTGACAGGCTCCTGTCAGACCTCTGTGGCAAGCAGCTGCTTGAGGGGGGATTTATTTTTTTATTTATGCCTGACGCAAGGTGGTGTTCATCCTGCAATTTTCTTAAACTACGATCTGAATATAAAACTATTTCCAGGTGTGAGAATCATTCTCACTTGCTCCACTTCCCTGTGAATCAACTCTTTCTGACTGCTTGTTAGTCACTAACTGAGGACCGAACTGAGAATCGAAATAGAGCCAATAGATGACCGTTCGTCTGTTCTGCTAACCACGATTGATTAAGAGCAGATTTTGTAATTGGGCTGCCTATCGCTTAATGGTGGTCATATGTTACAATACTCTGTACTCTAAATAAGAATAAACGAATAACTGCACTACAAATTAACAATTCAAATTAGATAATTTGCTTTAGTGTCAACATCATTATCTTTACAATGGGGCTCCGCTTAGGTCACTCGTTTTTAACCCACTCTTTTCTTCTTAAGGCGGACGCAGTACCTAAGTGCCAGTTTTGTGACACCTTTTTAACTGTTAAACATATTTTAATTCAGTGTCCAGCTTTTAACCTTGAACATAAATTGTATTTTACTTTCCACAATTTTATGGCTGAGCCTCTTACACTCGGCCATCTTTTATCTGATGAATCGTTTTTAACTCCTGTTTTTGACTTTTTACGTTTTACTGGTTATTTTACACGTCTCTGATTTTTACTATATTTTCTAGTTTTTACCCTTGTTTGCGATTTTAAATAGGTCATATACACCGATTTTTATTGTTAACTTCTACTCTTGTTTCTTTTTACTCCTTTTTACTTATCGTTTTTGTGCCATTTCGTTTGTGTTCTTTTTAACTTTGGTTGTGGGTTCTGAGACTTTTATCCCTTTTTATCGTATGTTTGGCGCAATATAGCTTTAGTTGCTGTTGCGCCAATAAACCCCAAACAACCAAACAACCAACTTTACAATGCAATAAAGATCTATCTTACCTTATCTGAATGTCTAGAAGCACTTGTGACGTCATTAGCATAAGATGAAAACGAAATGCTCTCGAGATGAATCGTACGAAAGATTGAAGTTGTCCATATGTGATCATTGCGATCGTGACTCTACCTAGAAAACGAGAAGTCTAATTGTCAAATTTCGCCTCAGAAGATCTTTTATAGAAAATTTCATCATCTTCGTCACTTTGGAGAATCTGTTGTTTCATTCCCAAAATCGTAAAAGTGTCGCAACTATGTCCCTGTGTATTAAGGGCCAAACAGGAAGCAAAAGGCGCAGCAGGAGGACAAAATGTCCGACCTCACCAGGTCCAGTACCTCTTTCAGATACGCCAATCCCTCCAAAAGCATTATTAGTTGAGTTGGATCGCGATGAGTATCTTTGCAGCCTCGGGAATCATTTGAATCCAATGGGCCAATTGGATGCATCCCCTGGGAAACTGTCATGGCGACTACTGCTGAATTTGAAAATCGGATCCGTTTCTGATTGGACAGCGAATTTGTAAGAAAGGGGTTCTGTTGTGTCAAGAGAAATGCAAAAACGAAAACGGTTGAATCGTCTGACACGAGGTTCAAAGTTCGAAGTGAGATGAGAGCTGCGAATCTCTTCTCTGGTTACGAGGTGCTCGGCACAAACGGAAATGAAAATCGGCTGACTCTGCTGCAGATAATAGGATGCTGATGAGTACAGAAATGATGACGATGAATGATCTCGTCTCTTCACTTAACTGCAGAGGTATGCGCTCTTGAAATAAAGACAAAATACGCTTGCAGTGCACACTTTTGATAGCCATTGTTTTACAGCATGGCACGCTTTTATACTTTTTTTTACAATATGAATTTCCAGGGTTTGTTCACCAAGAATTTGGAATTGGAAAAGTGGAAACTGATTCGGAAGCCTCGTTAATGGCTATTTCGAATCTATGTATACTGGCAAATACCGTGGGAGGGGTTTTCCGTAAAATATAGAACACCTTAAGATAGGGAAAATCCATTTGGTTAAGTATTGGCAAAATGCTATTATGTTTTTACAATCAAAATTTCCTTCTCTTTCCTAGATAATAAATATTAGCCAATTTATTACATTTTCAGTTACAAATAACTGATAATGTAATAAATATTATAGAAATCACTTTGTGCTGTAATGAGAATATGCAGTTACAGAGACTTAACCCTCTTACAGAGGAACTCATGTTGCATCTGGCGAATATTGGAATCTCTTTTTCAAATGATGGTGGTGATTTATTTCGTTTAGTTATTTTTTCACTCTTTAAACGTTTTAATTCGAACTAATGGATGATGGGGAAAACGAAAATATGAATTTTTTTATTAGTCATTATACATCCTTCATGTTGGGATCTTCCAACTTGAGATAAAGATTATTGCTCTCAGTAGAATATCTCGACACTCTGCCACCGGAATTTCGAATTTCTACCATCAGTAAAATCCTTGCAATATTCGTTAAAAGTTTCGCCTTTTCCACATTTAGCTCCCTCTAACGAAGCAAATTAAAACCATCTAAGGCTCTGAGAATATTTCATTATAATATTTCATTAGTACCAATCCAACTAAAGAAGAATTTTCCAATTACCTCTTAAAACAGGCTTCCTTTTCCCACCGCCAGGTGTAAGGGGGAAACTTTTATTGCAAATGCAAACCACATCATCACCTTCACGTGCTATCATCAAATTTCAAATTTCTAGCACAAATACATCGCTTCAATATTCGGTTAAAAATTTGCCATTTCGAAGAATTTTCAGTGTTAGAAAGGGCATTTTAAACTTTAGGGTGATTCGGAAGCTGAAAGTCGCGATATTTCATCAATACTTATCCCACAAGAAAAGAATTCTCAGTTTACTGCTAACAATAAAAAAAGTTTGATTTCTACAGACGGACAGACGACAAAGTGAAAACAATATTTCTTTTTTTCCTCCTTTCCCGGGAACACGGGCGCGCACCGCAAACCCGCGGGCGAGCGTTTAGGACCCTGTGAAGGTAACCGAACCAGCGGAACCTTCACAGGGTGGTCCTCTCACCACGGACACTGCGAAGAAGGGAACGGAGAAGTGGAAGAAGCGAAAGTTAGTCATAATGAATCCTCTCACCACGGACACTGCCAAGAAGGGAACGGAGAAGTGGAAGAAGCGAAAGTTAGTCATAATGAATCCTCTTACCACGGACACTGCCAAGAAGGGAACGGAGAAGTGGAAGAAGCGAAAGTTAGTCATAATGAATCCTCTTACCACGGACACTGCCAAGAAGGGAACGGAGAAGTGGAAGAAGCGAAAGTTAGTCATAATGAATCCTCTTACCACGGACACTGCCAAGAAGGGAACGGAGAAGTGGAAGAAGCGAAAGTTAGTCATAATGAATCCTCTTACCACGGACACTGCCAAGAAGGGAACGGAGAAGTGGAAGAAGCGAAAGTTAGTCATAATGAATCCTCTCACCACGGACACTGCCAAGAAGGGAACGGAGAAGTGGAAGAAGCGAAAGTTAGTCATAATGAATCCTCTCACCACGGACACTGCCAAGAAGGGAACGGAGAAGTGGAAGAAGCGAAAGTTAGTCATAATGAATCCTCTTACCACGGACACTGCCAAGAAGGGAACGGAGAAGTGGAAGAAGCGAAAGTTAGTCATAATGAATCCTCTTACCACGGACACTGCCAAGAAGGGAACGGAGAAGTGGAAGAAGCGAAAGTTAGTCATAATGAATCCTCTTACCACGGACACTGCCAAGAAGGGAACGGAGAAGTGGAAGAAGCGAAAGTTAGTCATAATGAATCCTCTCACCACGGACACTGCCAAGAAGGGAACGGAGAAGTGGAAGAAGCGAAAGTTAGTCATAATGAATCCTCTCACCACGGACACTGCCAAGAAGGGAACGGAGAAGTGGAAGAAGCGAAAGTTAGTCATAATGAATCCTCTCACCACGGACACTGCCAAGAAGGGAACGGAGAAGTGGAAGAAGCGAAAGTTAGTCATAATGAATCCTCTCACCACGGACACTGCCAAGAAGGGAACGGAGAAGTGGAAGAAGCGAAAGTTAGTCATAATGAATCCTCTCACCACGGACACTGCCAAGAAGGGAACGGAGAAGTGGAAGAAGCGAAAGTTAGTCATAATGAATCCTCTCACCACGGACACTGCCAAGAAGGGAACGGAGAAGTGGAAGAAGCGAAAGTTAGTCATAATGAATCCTCTCACCACGGACACTGCCAAGAAGGGAACGGAGAAGTGGAAGAAGAGAAAGTTAGTCATAATGAAGAAAAAGCTTTTGATGTTGCAGTAAGATACATTGAATAACAACAGACTTCATCTGCGATTGATGTGATGTTGATTGATGTGACCAAACAATGGCATGATTTTTCAGGTAAAAAAATGTTAAGTTCAAAGAAACAAAAGAAAATCACGGACTTTTTCAAGTTAGTGTGAATAAATTGTTTCACCTAACACGTGTGTGTCTGTGTGTGTGGGGGGGGGGGAAGAAGCGAAAACCGTTATGTAATATTACACAGAAAGGAGGGAGAGCGATTAAAATGAGGTTAAAACAGCGTTGCTTAATTTCAGCCAATATTTAGTCTGTGAGCGTAACGTTACCGTGGTATATGTTTGCATATAATGGGTCTAAAATTATCACGTGGCATGAATGAACACTTTTAATTGGATATTTGAGAAAGGAATGGAAGTTGAAGTCAACCAGCAGTGGATTCATTCAGCGAATTTGTGAGCCATGTGAATTGAAAAGGGAAATGAGGAATTCATCAGAATTTGAAAGAGGTCTGATTGTTGGTACAATTGGGTGAGCGGATCTCTCGATAAAGACGCATACGAGATACAACATTGAAGGAGAAATAACCTGCAGGGTAAGAATGGTGTTGGGAATTGTGGGACGAGTGAGAGATTCTTTCTGCAGGCCAGAGCCTTTCCCCTTAGAATGCAACGATGGACAGTGACAACAGATTCCCAGGACGAAAGTGTGCTGAACTGTTACGTCATCAAGGTACACGGAATGAAAGAATCGGGACCAATCACAGCTAGAACTAGGAAATCTGTTTCAGTCAAATGGGAAATTAGTAACAAGGAGGCAACCTTGTGACGTCAGTAGAGTCGACTTGCTGGATGAGGGCAGACGGTTCAGTAGGTTAAGCTTTAGTGTCAAGTTGTGTGCTTTAGTTATAAAAGTAAAGAATCAAAATAAAAATAAATACCCCCTCAAGCAACTGCTTGCCTCAGAGGTCTTACGGGAGGCGTTCAGTTTAATACACCATAGTAGAAGGTCTGTGAGGATGGCGGAACCTCAGCAGAAAGACACACAAACGTCCATGTCTGACCCGGGGCTCGAACCCAGGTCCCTTTGATCTGTAGTCAAACGCGCTAACCAATCGGCCACGGGACGACTTATTAGTAGAAAAGTTTGCTTAGTCACTCTAATGTAATTAATGCTAATATTGTTCAATCACTTTAATATAGAATGTGATTGAAAAGAGTGGAAAGGTTTGCCGAAATAAGTGAAATTTGGAAGGCAAACATACATTGATATGAAGGGTAATAAAAGGTCAATAATTGTTATTCAAAAGTAGTGAAGAGAACACACTGAGAATACTTAATGCAAACGAGCAGACGAACTGCAATCGTCAACACAGCACTGTTGGTATGAACAGAGTCGATGATATTTCATCTCCCAGGATCATGGGAGCCTGCAGCTGCTGCTCTGATGAGAATGCACACGAGGTACTCTTGAAGATCATCGTCTGATAATCTGACGTAGAGTTCATTAGGATCAAATCATTTTCTTATCGTAACAATGCGAATGTTCAACCTTGCTGATCTGTTGACTCCTTATTTGTCGCGATTTCTTCTGACAACAAAAACTTATTCTCAGCAGGATGGCGCATTACGGGACAAGTGTTCGGGAAAAGCCTGCATTCTAAATAACCAGGAAAATGGATTGGAGAGAGGGGTTCCATTGAATGATCACCTGATACCTTTGCTCCTCTCATGGCGACACCAGGATCTCTCGAAATTCTCTTGAAATGATTCTGTAGTGGCGAGATAGTCATGATGACGAAAGAAATGTTGATAGCAGAAAAGCGAGGCGTACAAGTGTGCTCTGATCTCACAGGTACAGTCGCTCAAAAAAGTATACGAACACTATGGTTGATTACAGAATTCAGAAAAAAATATCTGGTAACGATTTTTTTTAGAAATTAGTGATCTGGCAAGTTGTTGTTTCGTGTCACGAAGGTTGCTAGATCACTAATTTCTAAAAAAAAAATCGTTGCCAGATATTTTTTCTGAATTCTGTAATCAACCATAGTGTTCGTATAATTTTTTGAGCGACTGTACCCACGCTGTGAACATTTTACTTCCTAATTATTGCAATATCACTTGTGTCCTTAACATCCATTGCTTTTTCTGTTTCTTATATCATTTAACGTAAGTCTACCAACGTATATGTTGATTGCATGTGATTTATCAGTTCTGTTGTCCAAACTTTTCAATCATATTGTACTAGTTCAATCACAATTCATCAGCAGTTAGTGTTTGCTCTCATCGATATCCCACCAAAGAATGCTGCTTTAAGAAAAGCATGGACAGATGAATTCCAACTCTTCGTATTATTTAAGATATATTTTTTCAAAATAAGCGCAATATACATGTTTCATACTTTTAACTTCCATTCCTACTATTAACGTTATCAAAGGGGGTCATGACCCCCCCTCTCTCTCCTCCCCCTTCCTACCTTATGAAATTGGCCTAGATTCCCAACTATTTAAACATCAAGTAAACATTGCTGAAAATCGTGTATTAAATGGATTTATTTCAGATCTTCAATTTATTCTCAGTCACATTTTTCCGTAAAAATCTAATCAAATATGTTTTGGAGCATCGAATTTCCCTTTCCATTAAACATTATGCTCTTTAGCAGGGGTATTAGAAGGGAATGGAAAACTGCATCCCCCCATTAATCATTCTCAAAAATTTACTTTGATATAAATTGAATATTTAGGCGTTTTCAAATACAATTAAATATGTTCATTAATATTGATTAAAAACCAGGTTTTATAATGAAATTATTTTTCGAAATCAAATATTACATATTGATAACGATAGAATAAATAAATAAATAAATTATTCCAACGAGTTTTAAGTATTCTGTGTGTCTGTGTGTGTCTGTCTTGGCAGGTAGGTGTCCTCTGAGCGGCCTCCATTTTTCAGCAAACAATGGGTTAAATGAACAAGTCACAAAGAGCCCAAGGGTTTAGAGGAGGGAGAGTTGGGTTGTTTTACCTCTGAGCGGCACTTTTTTGCACACAATGGGCTAAATGGCCAGGTCACATGGACCCCGAAGGCTCAGAGAAGGTTGGGGGAGGGGACCCACTGGAATAGCTGTTGGGAGACAGATGGTAGCCTCCCGTCAAGGCCATCCAGCGTATTCTTTAAAGTGCACAGGGTATGGCTCTCCCGCACACGGGGCCACGGCTTAACGTCCCATCCAAAGGACGGCGTCTTTTCCAAGACCATCGGTGTCCCCTACTGACCGTGGGCAGGGCGGGGAATTTTGCGCAGATAAATCTCAACGCTGACTCAGCTGGGACTCGAACCTGGGAACTACAGATTACGAGCCTGACGCGCTACCGACTGAGCCACCCCCGCTCCCAGAGGAGAGAGGTAAACGAATAACGAATGAGAGATTGATGCATAAAATGGGTTGGAGAAGGGAAATCATCAGATGATGAAAAATAAATATGTAAAAACAAAAATAATATAAGAAAATAAACAAGCATTGCTTGTGTTTCATTTTTAAATTGGGCAAGTATGGTCTTGTTATGATTTTGATCCAATACTTGCGAAAAAAATCAGTTAGCAAAACAAACATTTGTCAATCAGTTTTATGTTGAAATTCAATAAAAGCGACTATTTCTGAAATGAACGAAATCAGATGCAACTGACACAATTGGCGACAGAATGCGAAAAACCTGAAGCTGAAGAAAAAAAAAAGAAGAGATATTTTCCTTCTTCGCTCAAATATTCATCGTCTGCATTATCATTTGCAAGCGAATGTTTTTAAGTCTAGAGATGATTATCAATGCTGACTGACACTTATGGCAGCCTTCCTTGACCTTGGACTTGAAACCGATTTCCGTGCTGAGGTAAGCTGCTGGTGAGGAGACGCTTCGATGGCGCGAGTGGTCCTCCGTTGGGAGGACTCAGCAAAAAGGATGATCCTTGACCGATCTGAGGACTATAAAATATCGGACTGGTCAAGGCTGGGCACATCTCTTGGCCATTTCTTTGCCAAGATGAAGGTCCTCGTGGCGTTGGCTCTTCTCTGGCTAGGAACAGGTAAGACTCATTTTCCATCATTCTCTCCTTCGCTAAAAATAATTTCATCTTTCGCATTTCGTGGTTTCAGAAAGTCTTTTAAATAGTATCTCTAGATCTGATGAATTCATTTCAGTAAATTTTCTTTCGGATTTGAATGCACGTTTTTTTTCTATGTTTTTAATTTAGAGTTTTGCACTGAGGTATTTTCTTTAAGCAATGCTTTGAAAAAACGTTGATAATTGAAAAAAAATAAAATTACGAAATTGCGGTTCTTCGGCGACTGAAATTATTTCCATTCATTCCTAAGATTCTTCTCCAGTTGATGTTGTGGCAATTTGCAACATCCGTTTCCTCTGATTATTAGCTGAATAAATCTGATTGATGAAATGTGCAAACTGATCTTGAAATGCTTTCAATAATTACTGAAATTGAAAAGCCAAATGCGCTCTAATTCTTCTCTCCGTTCAAAGCGATGGAAGAAAGCTGCTGTTGAGACTGAGTAGCTGAAATAGGAAAATAGATTGTCTTCAAGAATTGAAATGGCTGCTTAATTGGTGAGAGCATTCAGCATTTAACTAATAAATCCCGATCAAAATTTCTAGTTCTTCTTAAATTGCCGTTCCTTAGCAACACGGAAGGGAATGAACTTTGCTTCCTAATCACATAGAGGAAGTTCATCTTTATCTCTGAAATGAGAGTTGCTCATTCTTCGCCTGAGCTCACTTGGTTTCTCATTTCAATTCTCTAAACTCATGAGTGGCAACAGAAGAAGAGAGAAGATAGCGGATACAAATATCTTGGTCAATCCTAAATGATTATTAAATCAATCACAATCGTTTAAAGTTGTCTCACACTAAATAACAAAATTTCCTCTTAACAGAGAGAAAGAGAAATTAAAGTTAATAATTTCCTCATATTCGGGCAGGGGGGAGAATTCAGCATCTACATCTCCACAGGGAGGGAGTTGTCTAGCTTTGGCTTGCTAATTTTATTTTCATCACAAAAAATATTTCCTTCTTACACTTTCGTAGCTTTTTTACACTTGATTACCATTAGGGACTTTTTTCCTAAATATTTGCCACCCACTCATAACGAGGCGAAAAACGTTCCCTTCAGATGTTCTGGATTCCTTTCCTTCAAAGTTGATTTGAAATTCATTTCGATCACTTGCAATAATGATACAATCATTTTGCAGAAAACTTTTAAAATTTCAGATTCGGGAAAAATGGAAAGAATTCTCATCTTACTTAACAGAGATTGGCGAATATAAGGGATCATCATGGAGAGGATCTTTGGAAAGCAACATCTCGACTGAAGGAATTCATTAAAATGGATGAGCAAAAGTAGGCAACATCGCACGAATTTATTTGAGTAACTCCGTTTCAAATAAAGCAAGTAACATTTTACTATTGAAATAGTAATGATATTTAAGTTTGAAAGGTAAAATTATTCAGTGATCTAAAAGAACCCGTTGCGGGAATCTAAAAGTATATTCTCCTTAGATCAATTTGAAACGTCTGATGATTTTTCCGAACTATCAGTTTCTTAAATTTATAGAGATCTATGATCTCAACATTAAGGACTCGCGTTTAACGGCGTATTCCTGAAAAGTAGAATTTCTTAATTTGGTTCGTTTTTCTACGCAATTTATTGTGCTTTTAAAGTGCTAACATTAATCATTATATTAATCATTATATGCATAATGAATGCATGAGCTTCCTAACTCTGCAATAAAATCAATTTTCATAGACGGGAATTCTGACTTTTGCTATTACTCATGGCTTTTTTATTTTTTCTTTACAGATGCTTCTCATGCCGGATACGAAAGACTAAGTGACCCACGTGAGTACCTTTTCTCCTCATTTAATGCGACTTTTCTTTTTATATTCGTGTTTGCACGTTCCGCTGTTGCCACCTCTTTCGGAAACGATGTCGAAGCAGATGAACTGATTCTTTTCGCTTGCTCGTTCGGAGGAAATATCGTCGTCATAAGAAACGATTGATCACGAGATTTTCGATTAGGGCTCGTTTCCGGTGTATCTAAGCAAGAGGAAGTGATCTTCACAGTGTCATCCGTCTCTGTGGGGGCCTCTAGCGATTGAAAGCTTTAAGCTATTTAGCTGAAATTTTATATTTAAATGTATTTTTATTCGGAGAAAAAGCCCCTGAATATACGGAAATTATAGCGCATCTGCCAAAGGGGAGTTTTTAAATTGAAATTTTTTGTTTACAGGGAGTGTAGAGTTCCAAAACCTCACCGCACAGGTGGTAAGCTCCAAAAGTTAATTGTACAAGCTCACTGACGTAAAGTCTGTTTTCTTGGTATTCTTTCACTTTATGGGACCAATAATGATTCCTCAGCCTGAAGGATTAGTGAAAATATGAATTGTGATATTGCATTTTGTGTTGGTTAATGATCCGAAACCTGTGAGCAAGTTTGTTCAATGAATAAAGCAATTCTAGTTTTGTTTCATCACACATTAAAACGGTGCATGATGACGCAGTACATGAGGCAAACCGAAAAAAGACGAAAGAGTTTTCAATGCTACTAAATGCACGGATTTCTTCAATGATGAAATGCATCGAATGGTTTATTTTTTTCTACGAACCAAATTTTCATCAATGTGTCTTGCGTTTTTGAAGCAAACTTCAATGGATGCCTAAAGTTAATTTAGACTTTATTTTCGACTCTATGAGATATGCTTAGTTTTAAAATGGTCTGAGATAAAAAGTATCAATTAATAGCAGTACATTTCATTTTTTCGTAATCTTCCGATGATTTTTTTTCTTGGCTGTGTTAGTCCTTAACGTCCAAATATAAACATTCCTCTATCGGAAATTATTTTCAGTTATCTAACTAAATATAGTATAACTATTATAACTAATTATAGGCCACAAAACTTGATCGTCATGAACAGAATGAGAACACATTGCTCTTGAGTTATGCAGCTGTCAGAAGTAATCTTAGGCCTTATTATATTAACTTATTATAGTGTGAAATATAGAATAAGGCACCAGTCATCTAATGGTGTCTTATTCTATATTTTATACTATAATCAGTTTTATTATAAAAGTTAGTTAAATAACAACAAAAAAAATAAAAATAAAAAAAACTGATTATGCTTCAAAATCTTTGATAAACTTTTCAAATGAAATGAGAGAAATGGACCGATCTTTATAATGAATGAGTGCCTTGGATGTTAACAGCTATTATTGTCCTAATACATCATTAAACACAGTCAATATGAAAATCGTTGGAATGTTACAGGAAATGAAAATTTGCAGAAGGAATATACTGCTTTTAATGAAGACCGATTTGTTTATGAAGTTCAATTATTTCAAAACAAATGTAGAGTTTACGAATAAATTGATGGAGCACCGATTGCTTTCAACATCATATTACAGAATTAATGTGCATATGTATAAATTGACGATAATTAACAGTTTATGCTTTGTGGTTCAGCGTTCCTGTCAGGTCGGTCCCACCATTATGAGCTGACAGTCAATATGACCGCAGGAGTCCCAGGCCTCAGCTACCAGATTGCCAAATCCGTCCTCAAGCTGGATGTCGTCATCAAGGCAAAGTCCTCTGAGAAATACCTTCTGAAGGTAAGTGATATTCTAATTGGTTCCCTTTCATTTTAACACAAGCAAGAATCGAATGAGATTTTGATCTGAGGACTCAAGAGCACAATTAGCCTCTAGTTAGTTTCGTACTCCACCTTGCTTGAAATCTATTCACTCTATTCGATCTCTCTATTGACAGAATATGCGATGAAAATAGGTTGTTCGAAGAAAGGAGGGATGTACAGTCGCTCAAAAAAATATGCGAATACTATGGTTGATTACAGAATTCAGAAAAAATATCTGGCAACTATTTTTTTGAAATTAGTGATCTGGCAACCTTCGTGTCACACGAAGGTTGCCAGATCATTAATTTCTAAAAATATCGTTGCCAGATATTTCTTCTGAATTCTGTAATCAACCATCGTGTTCGCATATTTTTTTGAGCGACTGTACCCTTGGATGGATGCCTCTCATTTTCAAACACAGAAATGTTTTATTTGCTCATGTACACTGGTGCCGAAATATTACAGTATAATGTTTAATCCTAAAAGGCATTAAAGGAAAGACATGAAATGTGGTGTATATGCAAATGCAGAGACGATATTACGTGAGGTTTTTGAGGGATGCTCTTTGCTTTTGTATCATCTTTATGGATGATAATACCTGTCTCCGCAGAGGTCATATGATCGACGATTTCCTTGAAAACGGAGATATTCGTAGGATGGTTTGGCTAGCCAGATCCCCAGCCCTGAATCCAGATGAGGGTGTATGGGACTTCCAGTGTGTTGAATTGCAGGAGATTGACTCCTTCACAGAACTTACCATTCAGATCTCCCCTTGTGCTGCGCGAGTGGGATTTATTGCTACAAAACTTGATCGTCACGAAGAGAAGGAGAACACGTTGCTCTTGAGGTATGTGGCTGTCAGGAGTGATCTTAGGCTTTATTAAAATCTCCTGTTCCCTAATTACAATATCTTCAATGCAAGGGCTCGTGCTCTCATCATGCTATACAGGATTTCGTCATTATTCCGCTTGACTCAGTCACGTTGTAGTATCTATCCACGCGGTATTTTTAATTGCATTTGCTGAAAAGTATTTCGACTTATGCATTCTTTATCCTACAATTCTGAACACCAATGCATTTGTCTTCAGTGATGATTTTCTGCGCTGCAACACTCACCAAATATTCACTGCATGCTAATTCTTGTCATTTTCTGATTATAGTTTATTTTTTTTTTCCATCAGCTTAAAAAATTCTAATCTTTTTTTGCTTTGTGATTTTTCAGGTGGAAAAATACCGAATCAGCGAGCCAATGAAAGCTGTTCAGGAAGACGACGACGACGACGACCAGGGGATTCGTTTCAAACGAGATTCACAATTCGAAGCTCATCTCGCGAAGCCAATTGAATGCCATTACACAGAAGGACAGGTAAGGAAAAAAAATCTTATTTCTCATTCAGAAAATAAAATCCGTTTCCTGATCATCCTGATGATTATGATTCAAAGCAGTCTGTGCCTTCATTATGATGCATTGCATTGAAGAACAAAGGTTTCTCTTTCATTCTAAAAGATGAAATAAGACTAAACGAGTGAAATCATCAATAACTTAAAACCTGCCTTTCCTTAATGAAAGGAATGATTTTTGTTTTAGTGACACCTGCAATATGAAGGCTAATAATTAAGCCTTAGTGATACGTTGAGACAATTTATTGATACTGGAAATACACAAGCCCAGCCTAACACAGTTCTATGGATTCAATATATAATATTTTTATCTGATACAAAGAATATCGAAATATAACAATTCCTTGCAGGTATAAAAATTGACCTCGATGATAGGACCTCTATAGAAGAGTTTTAAACATGTTGAGAATGATTTTTGATGCAATCTGATACAAAGCCAATACGATAGGAGACTTAGAACATCGAAATCAACTTTATATTATTCATTGTAGCAACTGTTTTAAACACCCAGATTAAGATATTTCGTGACTTCATAATTATTATTTTTATTTGGGCAATATTTTGTGTTTCAGGCATTTTAAAAACCAAATTCCGACATCTTTTAAAGATATTAAAGATTATTAAAATTTGACGAATGTTGCCAGATCACTAATTTCTAAAAAAAATCGTTGCCAGATATTTTTTTGAATTCTGTAATCAACCATAGTGTTCGGATATTTATTTGAGCGACTGTACATACATACAAAATCCTCATGCGGCCATGGTGTCACTCGATGTGTAAGGGAAAAACAATTTAGTTTCGTGAAACACAAAGATTTCTTATAACGGTGTATCCTTTTTTCAATAACATTATGATGATTCAGATTCCTCATAAAACGTTTATTGGCAATATTTATTTGAATACGTTTTATTTTCATCGAAGTAGTAACGTGAGATTAATCATTTAAAAAAAGGAATTGCCCAGCAGTTGAGAAATTAATCTTGATCTGTTTCTTTTAGAATGTCGAAACTATTGTGTGCTCTTGGAACGCAGACGATGCCAAAGATTCTGTGACCTTGAAGATGGCTATCCTCCGCAAACTGATGCTGAAGATGAAGAAACTGCACAACTGTGCGAGATCAACAACTGAGAGCAGTTCCTCCAGCGGCACTCCCCTGCCGGTCATATACGAGGACGTCGAGGTGAGACTAAGATCTGCAGAGTTTCTTCTCACTGTAAATGGATTAAGGTGTCCGGGATTTCATTTGCATAGTCCATGATATAGAGTGGGACAGACGGTAGACATCACAAAAAGTAAAATTTGGAGCAAAAGTTAACTTCATATGAAAAATGCGATTTAATAATTGAGTTGATTTAATGAGAGACTGAAAGAGAGCGTAAGTTCGTCGTCTCTGTTGTTCATCAGGATCGCAAATCGTTGTAATCGATTCCTTAGCGATGTTATTCTTATTGCTTGTTATGGGTCTGAGAAAAGTAACAGAAAGTTACGACAAGTTATTTGAGGTCTCGACAAAAGAAACCTGCGTAAATAACTTCTAACATAATTATTACTTTAACGAATCATTAAACATGCTGGAATGCTTTTCCTATTAAAATTATTACCAATTATTTATTTATGATAGAAATGTGCAACTTTGGTGGCAGAATTTCGTGATCAAGAGGAAATGGAGAAAATCATTGCTGCCGATGCAAACATCGGCAGCAATGATTTTCTCCTTTCCTCCCACGGTGGGTGTGGTAAATGCAACTTTTTTTTTCAAGACATAAATGAAAATGAGACTCTCAAAGCTACCAGCTTATCTGCAGGTTAATAAAATAAAAAAATAAATACCCCTTCAAGCAGCTGCTTGCCGCAGAGGTCTGACAGAAGCCTGTCAGTTTATATGCCAGAGTAGAAGGTCTGAGAGGATGGCAGGACCTCAGCAGAAAAACAACACGAACATCCATGCTTTACCCGTAGCTCGAACCCAGGTCCCGTAAATCAGTAGCCAAGCGCGCTAACCACTCGG
Source organism: Ryuthela nishihirai (assembly GCA_038380435.1). Classification (NCBI taxonomy): domain Eukaryota; kingdom Metazoa; phylum Arthropoda; class Arachnida; order Araneae; family Heptathelidae; genus Ryuthela; species Ryuthela nishihirai. The sequence goes on along the minus strand of JAWZYU010000002.1, from coordinate 116,056,136 downwards.
CCACGGGTTACGACAGAACAAATGACCCTTGCCAGTCGGGGACTCGAACCCGGACCTTAGCAGTTGCATTGCCACTGCGATCCAATTGCACCACCGTTAAACTCCGAATTGCTTATTACTGATTCTATTCTTTTTAAATCTTATCTCAGTCTGAATTTCCACTGCATAGAGGGCATTAAAGTGCGAAAATGGAAATCTTGATTCTCTTTGAAAAGGAATTGTTTAATACCTTGCGTTGCTGACCTGTACAATACAATGAAATATTTATTAAAGTGTTTAACGTTAATCAACAATGGGGGGGGGAATGGAAATGATTTTCATGTTGCCTTTTCTTTAAATCAGGAAGACGATGTCTCTCCTACCCTCATCCGCTATCTCGTTACTTCAAGTCCTTACCCAGAATATCCGGAAGAAGCAAACGTCTACAACATTACCAAGACTTGGATCTACGAGCGTCTTCCGTCAGTCCACGAGCATTACAACTTCGCCGACCAAGGATGCATGGTAGTGTGCAGATGGAACAAGAAACACTCGGTATACAACCCTTACGCAGCTGGCTGTCCTTACGGCTACGAACCTGTAAGCACTCCCCCTTTCATTTTTTTGTTTTTGCTCATACGAGATCGAACAGAGAAAGTGAATTTATTCTCTGAATGCTTATTAACACGTTCTATTTATATTTCTTATCTTCATTTCTAAATTGATGTTACGCAGATGAAGGATTTCTGTTTAAAAAATCCTCCTCATTATGTCTCATTGATCTCCAAAGTGTATTTTTCTTTCTCAGAATCTGTAAAGAGAAAAGATTCAGATCTCTCAAATCCATCAACGATGATTTATAAGCAAGCAATATTTGATGACGACTGCTAAAAAACGATGCTTCTTGAGATTTCTCGATACCTTTCGTTATGTTACAGAAATCCCTGTCCCCTCATTAGCTTTAAAGCCAACTTGGACCATCTGTGTCTCTTGTCTTTAAAGGTCAGTATTGAATTCCGTCTTCTTTGAAGGCTTCTTGCACTTTTCCGTCTCCGAACCAGAATAAGCTTCTCATAATAGAACGATAAAGTGTGGTTTGAACTTTCTCCCTTTTAAGAGTTCAGATTATTTCTCAATTGATGTACGTTTGCTGACAAATAGTCACAAATAGTCAAAAATCTCCATGAAACAATATAAATCTCAGTGTCATATAATTTGATAAAAAATTCTCATGAAATAAATGCCACACTTTTTAAGTATACACTCTGCAGCCACTGAATTATGATCACCCTCCTAATTCGTGTAAGGTCTTAAATGGCTACTTTATAAATACATGAACATGATATGTTATGTGAGCTTCAGGTTATTGTCCACCTCCTGAGAAGTGTTCAGCCAAGCTGACTGTTGACCCACCCCACAGTTTAATAGCAGCGACCATTTGTGTATCAGCACATTGGGTTGCCTCCCAAATCATCCCACAAATGATTCATTCAGTTGAGAGACGGGGGATCGTTGACTGGTCAAGTGAGGAGGGGGAAGTCATCCGGATGTTGTGCAAACCATTTCTTATACGTTGTGGCGCTTACACCAAAAGATCTAACAGAAATTCCTCAGAGCGTGAGACAGGTATGCATTGTCAATGTGGAGTCCATTGTCACGTGCTAATTAAGCCATGCGCATAGCACATAATCCACGCGCATGGTGATAAAGGGAAGCGCGATTATTTCGAGCAGCAGATACACCATGCACACAAGTCACGGTTTTCGGTATTCCGGCGTTGCAAGTAGATGACGTTGCGATCAACTACTCTGAATTCCCAAACGATTATCCTCCTTGAAATCTGTTCTGGTTGTTCAACACTTTGCTTGTGGGTGTTGCGAGACTCCGATACTCCATCGGAACAGCTGTTTCGGAACAATCGACGAGACGTGCACTTCCTGACAGGTATCCATACACCTGGCAACAACAATTATTACTCTTTCAAATTTATCCCTCTGTCATAATTTAATGACCACCGAGTGTACAGATTCCTATTCTCCATTTCTTCACTGCTTCATTAAAGAGGATATACGTTAAAAAGTTGATTTCAATCTAAGACTGGTTTTTCGATCTTTCTGTCGTACATATTTCATTTATATATTTAATGAAACTCTGTTCAGATCTCATTGAACTGTAACGATTTTATTGGAGGTTTTAAATCGGAAATTCCCACAATGCAATTGATAGCTGTTCAATTCTTCCACAATAAACATTTCGAAATCCCTTACTTCCTCAGTTTTATGACTTGGAACTTTTCCCCATAATGCAAATATTAGAATGCAGAGACTGATTGCATCTCTTTTCCATTCCAGCATCACACGCCACTGAAAGCATCCCGCACCTCCCACTATCACGTGAAGGAGATGGGAAACAGACCCGTCATGGAAGAATTCTTCACAGAGGAGAAGCATGTCGCCAACATGTACGATCAGGATATGAAAGTGAACACAAGGTGACTCTTTTTAATTCTCTCTCTGTTTCATCTTTTGCAGTGCGAGGGAAGAGATCTGATGAAAACTGATGTAGTAGATTCTTTATCAGAGGTATATTCAAGAGAAAGAAACACTCAGTTCAAAAACTAACCCTAGAAAGAATTCTTTTCATTATATTTACATTCATCAAGTTGTTAAGGATTTAATGAAGGATTTTCAGAACCTTTGTATCTTTTGATCCCTGATTTGATATCTTTTCTAATTTAAGGTCATTTCGTATTCCCGACAAACGTAGCGATCGGCATTAACATAGAATGTAACCTTCTGAGTTAGAGCGTCAGTAAAACGTTATCCAATGAATTGGAGGAAAATCTCTTATATTTTAAAACAAATCTTTATTTCCAAGATCTGATCGCTTTTTAACGCAAATTGAAAACAGTTAGCGGTTTACAGATGATTAAACAAAGAATACTTCATAAATGATAGATTGCTCAGATTGCATTATTAAGATGCTTAATGTGGTTCAGAGTCAGATTGTTTACAAGAATCGCTTCACGGAATAAAAATAGTTTCATAAAAGGGTGAAAGCTTAAAATGCATTTCTTATAGAAATGAAAGGAATTTTAAAATGTATTAAATCGTAGGAAACTGTTCGAATTCCCTTGCGATCGGTTATTACAATTGATTTCTTAAAGTATGAATGAAAGAAATTGAAACATTGATTCCAAAATTGTTGTTACATAGCCCTTGCCAGGTTTAGTCGTTACCGCACCTGACTACTAAACCAGCGGGCATGTCCTTGTGTTTGTATGTTGTAGGAAAAGCCAGGACAAGCCCAATAGAGCTTCTAGATTATCTCCATCCTTTTGTGTAGGGAATTACCTTCCTCTCTTAAACGAATGAATGCTAAGAACTCGGTTCTCTTTTGCTGGCTAGCTATTGAAAAAGGGAACTACATCCATTGTCTGGACGAGAGACGAAAGACCTCGCGTAGCGACAGGAAGGAACATTCAGCAAAATTAAGATGTGCAAGAGAAAAACTCACCAGGCCGAGGCATCACGATCAGGAGCCTCTACACCCCTAACTCGAATCCCAGACTCCAAATGTCCGCATCATTGGAAGGAGAAAATGCTTTTCTTTCTCTCTTGCTGAACAGAAGGCATGAACTCGATTCCCGATCAACCTTTCTTCTCTCTCTCCTCTCAGATGTTGAACAGATAAAAAACAAGGACATGTTTCGAATTTAAGTCGTCTTCTCGTCTTCTAGGAAATGCATTTAAAAATGTTTTCTTTGATAAAATGAAAATTCAGTCCATAAGAGTTGTATTTTTCTTCCTATGTGAAGTTCAACAGAGGAATTCTTTTCCTTTCAGATATTTTTTCAAACTGAAGGCTATCACCAACAAAGATGTTCCTGAGCCCCAGAGAGATGCCATCTTTTCTTCGTTCTCTTCTGCGACTGCTTTCCCATCATCAACAGAAGCGAGCTCGGAGTCTTCCTTTTACCCGTACAGGAGGGTGACTGAGGACCCTAACACTAGCAACGAAGAAGACGATCTCTGGAGTCAGATATACGGCAGCATTGAGCGGTCGGCCATCGTCGACCTGGCCGATAGACTTCTCAATGATGCCTCGGAAACAGTGGTCCGAGCAGACACGAAAGAGACAGCTCTGATCGGAGAGAAGGTCATCGAACTACAGAAGGCGATCGCCGTGCTCAAGAAGGTGCAGCTCGACCTCCTGGGAAAGAAAATCGTCGAGTACTCCCGAGTGAAAACTGCCTCCGAGAAGGAAAAGATCAAGAGGTGAGAAATCGATTGCTTGTTTGGAAATGTATTGATAAGTATGATAATGATCTTCAGCTTTTGTACTGCCTCTTACTGATATGAAATAGTGATCAAGTCACCTAAATGCAGTACTTTTTTTAAATGGTGTTGCGGACCCAATTTGCAGATATTCAACGAAATATTTTATTTTTTTAATCCGAAAAGTCTTTCTTTAAGTTTCAAGACAGTCTTATGAAATAATATAAGCTATCTAGAGCAACCTGATAGTTTTTGTCACATTGAGAAATTCTACAGTTGATTACATGACGTCGTTGTTTAATATCAGATTAAAATATCTTCACCGTTCCGCTACTGAAGAAAGACTGAAAAACACTGCATTGAAAAATAATCTTTATAATTATGATTTCAATTTCTGTTAGAATAGCTCAGATGGGACTCTCCATCAGTCATCAGTTTAAGTATCCTGCGCTTTACTTCCTGAAGAAGGAAAATTAAATTAAAATCCCTTTTTCAGCCAATAGCACTTCTTAAATATTTCCTTTTCCTCTTTTTCTTTCACGAAATGGGAGTCCAACTCTTGAGACATTGATAATGGCTCAAACGTTGGCAGAGGGTGAAAGAAAAGAGTCGTTCTCTTTGGACAAGTCCATTTCATATTTCGATTAGTACGCTGTTAAAGGGTTCTAAATAAATGTCATAAAGTGATTCAAAACCTAAAAACTTTGTAATAAAATTTTTGCCTGAAGGAAATAAATACAGTTTATATTTTTCGATTAATCTTTAAAGTTCCCAGTGAGTTTTTCCTTTTCCCAATTACCAAGATCGTTTTGACTCATTTTTTTAAATTTCCATTGATCATGATATAATACGAAACAATTTCTCTTCTTGCTTATTGAAATGAAGTTCCCTATTCTCGTAGAAATTATTATTTCAAAGAGAGAACTTTCGATTTCAAAAAAGAAAATAGAAACAAATCAACAGAGAGAGAGAAAAAAAAAGATGTTCTGCATTATCAAATGATTCTAATCGACTTGGACATTATAAGTTCGGAATTCATAACTGATTTTATGCTTTATATTTATTGATTATTATATTTTAATAGAGAAATCATTTATAAATTAACTTTAGGAAACTAATATGACTTAAGAATGAATAAAAAAGTATCTGAAAGTTATTTTATATTGTTTTCTCCGCAGGCAACTTTTCTTGGACATCCTCCCCTTGGCAGGATCCGATGACTCTCTCAAGTACATCTTGTACCTCATCAAATCCAACAAGCTTTCCACTTTTGAAGCGATGGAAGTCATCGAAGCCATCCCTGAGAATCTCATCGATCCTGATTACGAAAACGTCAAAGATCTCTCTGTAAGTGATTCTGCTCGAGATGCTTCATTTGACCACGAGCTCCATTCGCTCTCTAGTAACGCCCCCCCCCCCCTCCCGCCTCGCGCGAAGTAAAGCTACAAAAGCTGAAAAGAAAAAGTAGCAGAGTATTTATAACTCTTCATTTCTGGGATTGAAAGAAACCGAATGCATTTAATAGAACTGTAGGGGGAAAAGATTTTTTTTTCATTGTTCACTTCCGTTTCCTCTAAATGCCCAGCAAACGATTATTGCAATGCATTTTTGTGGGAAGAAATACACGAATAGCATAAATATATAACGCAAGACTTGGTAGATTATGAATATTATTTTGATAATTAGGCGGGTAAATGTTACGATTCAATTATTGAATTCTGAAACCATTACTACAGAGGATTGCAACTGAAATAATCGATATTCCGCGAATGGGGGTGATTTGCGAAGTGCGGAGGATTCAACGCTGTTAACGGTACAGAACTGTTTAATTATTGAATTGGATTTCTTTTTGTGTGCAATGATGGAGTGAATCCAGTATTGGGTGTTCTGCCACTTGAAAAGAGTTGAGAATAGTTGGTGCAGAGCAAGAGTCATGCAGTCTGTCTAGCTCTGAGCAATGGCATAATCTGGCAGGTGGGGTCGTCGCAGTCGGTGCAACCGTAGAGGTCAGCAGCAGACGTCGCGGGTGTGGACATTGCAAACCGGAATAGCGAGGAATAGAGGTTAAGACAGACTCGCGGATCATATAAGGCTCGAGAGTTCGTTGGTAGATATTAATTATTTAGTCGCGAGTGCTTTGGGTAGAGATCCGAGGCCTCTAGAAGAAAATCTGTATTGTCGAGGAATGTCCACCTGAAGAGAGGTAAATAAGTTTTGAAATGCAATTACGCTTAATTAAGAAATGAATTTGACTGGTATTCAATTCACGACGATGTATTTTTCTCGTTTGGCAGCAAATGCTTTCTTGGATCTTAGAAACGCTCACTGAGTCCTGAGACTTAAATCTCGCTGTTAGAAGTTTTATTAGGAAGAGATTGAGGACGCTCGAAAAGAGAGAGCCACCAGGCATTGCCACCAGAAGTGAGGGCTAGAAAGGAAAGTCCAGCGTTATAAACTCGTTTGCAGATCGAGTTTATAAAGTGGATCCTTCATTGTGGGGTTCGCAGTAGAATACAAATTGGATCCCAACGTGCAGGAGTAGTCTCTTACAAGACTGGTGGTTTGATTTGACGGCCTAATGTTCAGTTCGCGTTTGGGAAAATAAGGAATTTGAAAAATTGCGAACTCGTTAGGAAAAAAATGAGATATATTACATGTTTAAAAATCGATCTGTAGTATATACACAGATTACCTGTAGAGATAGACTTCAAACATTAGTTAAAAGCTTCTGAAAAAATTCATCGCCGACACGGCGGGTTCGATTCCCGCCGTGTCGGCGCTGATTTTTTTTTCAGAAGCTTTTAACTAATATTACATGTTTGTTTATTACATTCATATTTTTAATGCCTTCGGTTTTTAAAGAATTTACATAACTTTTCTACCATTCTATTTTGAAAAATTTCTTTTTTCCTCCCAACAGGAAATCGTGGACCTCCCCTTCGTGAAACGCTACCACGTGCTCCACTCAGCAGCCTACCTGACTCTGTCCAAACTGATGCACAAAGTTTTCGTCAACCCTGACTTCTCCCATGAAGACAGACTAAAGGCCACGTGTTTATATCCCGAAGTCAGATATGACCAACAGACTGACGACAGCAGCACATATCCAGAGGAGAATGAAGACGTTGTAGATGGAGATTTCAGCTCCGCCTCTCGCGACAATGATGAAACATTTTCATCATCTTATCCCCCAAATCCATATGTTGCTAAATATCTTCAGGTAAGTTCAGGACATTTACATGTTGTCTTTCACAAAATATCGAAATAGAAACTGTAAATGGTTTTTCTTTTCCTCACGGAATAAGGAAATGCCATTGAGATGAAATCTGTTGCATTTCTAATGTTGTAACTATTAATAAAATATTTCTCGTTTGCTCTTTCTGTTATGAAACATTTGATGCATTATTTGTTTATGCATTTTAAGGAAATATATTAAGATGCTTATGAATGCTTCCAAAATTCTAAATCATTAGAACTGCTTATTTTAGCTGATTTTATGAGGTATGGATAGAGCAACCGAACAACAGTATATTTAAATCTTTTTCTTACGCGATAGATTATGCACTTATCACACCTTCTAAGTGGACCTGATTTATGTTTTCTTCCTTCCTCAGGAACTCCGTAACAAACTGAAGGAATCTCGTAAGCTTCAGGAGAAGGTCGTCTACATCCAGGCTCTTGCCCACGTGTCTCACTACAAGGTTCTCCGCTACCTGGCCCCTTACATCGAAGGCACTGCAGAAGATCTCGACCAATACTCGCCATCTGATGTCGACTACCTGCAGACCATCACCATCTTCGCACTCCATCAAGTTGTCTCGCATTATCCTGATATCGTAAGCAATCCGTTTCTCTCCCTCTTATTAATCCTGAATTAGAAAGCAAACAATTTCTTTCCATATCTTATTAATCTTGAAATAGTAAGCAATGCATATCTCTCCCTCTTATTAATCCTGAAATAGTAAGCAAACAATTTCTTTCCCTGTCTTATTAATCTTGAAATAGTAAGCAAAATATTTCTCTCCCTGTCTTATTAATCTTGAAATAGTAAGCAAACAATTTCTTTCCCTGTCTTATTAATCTTGAAATAGTAAGCAATCCATTTCTCTCCAAGTCTTATAAATTTGGAGATAGAAATCAATCGATCTCTCTCTTTCTCTGTCTTACTAATTCGAGTATCGTAAACAGTCGATTTCCCTCTCTCTATCATACTAAACCAGAGATCGTAAATGACCCGTTTCTCTCACTCTCTCTATCTTAGTTCTCGTGCGATCGTACTTAGTAGATTTCTTTCTTCACCAATTTGGAGATCGCAAGCAATCAATTTCTCTTTATTTTTGGAAAGCAATGGCAGTGTTACAGTTAGCATTTTTTTGAATGCAATGTTCGGTTTTATAAAAAAGGATTTACATTTGAAACAAATTTATTTTGATATTTCCCCACCAATAAGCCACAGAACATAAACACAATGGGATTGTGCTGACCTATCCGTCAGTTCTTTTAATCGCTCGGTGTTTAGAATTGATTCCTTGACAAAGGTCACATTTCCTCTTTGCTTAAACTACTTTTCCATGCATGGCACTGGGGGTGGACTATTTTGTTTTGCAGTAAATGCGCACAAGAGCAATAATCTTTCAGACATAATTTTTAATCACCGAGTTTCAAAAGTTGCAAATCACCTTTCTTCTTGGAATTATGACACTAAATTTTGAAACTATATCTTTAACATTCACCCATAAGAAAGTTTTGCCCTCACCCAAGAGCAAATGCAGATTTTTGAATACCGATATTATTATTACACATTTAGCACAGTTAGAAGGGAAAGATATTTTTTTCATTGAAATATACATCGGGATGCCAGTTTATTAGGTACACCTACCTGGTAGCGTGTTGTCCCTCCTTTATCCTTCAGAACAGCCCGAATTCGTCGGATGAGATGATTGATGCGTTGTGCAGGAATGTTTAACCACGCGGAAATGATTGTGTCGCACAGTTGCTGCCAATTGGAGAGCGGCAGTCTTGCTGCGAACAGCCTCGTCACCTCATCCCAAAGATGCTCGATAGGGTTTAGATGTGGGGACTGTGTAAGCCAATGAAGCAAGGAAAACTCGTCGGCATGTTTCTAGAACCATTCTGTGGCGATACGTGCCTTGTGAGCAGAAGCATTAAAATGCTGAACGTGCCTATCCGAGTGAGGTTAAACTGTAGCCACGAAGGGATGAACTTGGCCAGCTACGATGCTCAAATACGCCGTGGCGTTCAGATGTCCTTCAATGGGTAATAGGGGGCCTGATGTGTGCCAGGAAAACATTGCCCGCACCATCACACCGCCACCACTGCCCTGTACTGTTGACATCAAACAAGATGACCTTCATGGCATCGCGTTGTTTGTGACAAATTGTGATCCTTCCTACAGCCTGATGAAAAGGAACCTTGATTCGTCTGACCAGGTTACCTTTTCCCAGCCCTGAACGATTTAGTGTCGATGCTGCTGCGCCCAATGGAGACGCGCTTTCCTGTTCTTCGCTGACAACATCGGTATTTGAAATGGTTGGCGATTGTTGCAGCCCGTTAGCCCAAGGTCTTATACGTGGTTCATTCGAAGATGATTTTCTGAATTCTTCTGAAATTATTTCGGCTGTGATTTCCTTATTCGTTGCCTGTCTGTTCGCTTGAACGGTTATCGCCAGTCTCCTTTGACACTCTCTGATCCACAAGCGGTTTTCGTCCAAGGGATCGCGGGTCTCTGGTAATTTTTAGCTTTTCTCACTATTCTCGGTACATCCTTGAAAATCCCACGAGAACGGCCGTTTTTCAAGATGATGGAATCGGCACGCCGAGCACAAATTATCATGCCAAGGTGCTCAGGTAGTTCATTTTGCCCATTCGGACGCTCAATCCAGCTCTTACTGATGCTCGAAGAGATGGTCTGCCTGATTTATACAATACACCGCCGTCACGTGACGTATTACGTGCGAAATGAACCATTTATGTGGCGAGTAATGGGTAATGGTGTACCAACAAACTAGCATCTCAGTGTATTCATGGGCAAACGTTTGCTTCAATTTTAGTTGCATTGTAGATGCAACTAAAATCGCTATTATTAGGAATTTGCCTCTTTTATTTGATAGCTTCCATAATTGATGATATACAGTTTTGCTTTCACCAGGCATTACTTTTCACACATGTTCTTCCTGTCTTACAATTTATATTCGATTTCTTCAGGTCCAGAACTACGTGAGCCCTCTGTACTTCAACCGCACGGAGTCGAGTGCCATCCGTATGGCCGCCTTCAGCCTCCTCATCCGCACTAACCCTTCGCTGTCCCTTCTGCAGAGAATCGCAACCGAATCATACCTCGAGCCCAGCAGAGAAGTCGGCAGCTACGTCTACTCCACCCTGCAGAGCTTCGGCAACTCCACCGATCCCTGCATGAAGCTGACGTAAGTGGTTCTTTCTCCTCTCCCTAGCAGAAAGGAATCTTTTCTAATGAGTTGCGATGTTATTCAACATGATCTTCAATCTCTGAAATGAAATCCGAGAGTTTTTGGAAAAAAATTGGCAAAAAACTTTGAATGAAATATATCTAATCGCTGATTTTTGCTGGAGAAAATTTTAGTTTTACGTGAAGAAGAACCTCGAGTTATTTGTTTCAATTGTTCTGACAGACGGGAGTTAAAAAAAATTGCTTTGTCGTCAAGCGTTTGAAACGTAACAGAGACTGCCACAAAATGATTACACGAAAGTCTGCTGAAAAGCTATTTGAGCAGACTTCTACAGCTTAACACTGGAACTATCACCTGGGTCGATTTAGACTCGGTTCAAACTTTCAAAAATAGTTTAAAAGATAATTCTTTTTGCCTAAATAAATAATTTGCAAAAATTATTTTTGCATAATGAGCATTACAGTAGTTTGGATTTGTTTAACATATCAATTAAGGAGTTTGAAACGAAGTGTTTTGCATTATTGAATACTTACAAGTTAGTCATGGTTTTGGTTTTCTAATTTTTTGAATGTTTTTTTCTATTTTTATGTTGTACTAAGAAAGATGATTTGAAAGGTATGTGTATACTATTATTGGATCTCGATCTGTTTTGGTCATTGCAAATTTAAATAAGTAAATAAATAAAGAAAAATATGACAGTTTGTGACTGTCTGAAATAGCAACAAGCCAGAAGTTTTTTATTTTTAGCAGCACTGATAAAAACTTATTCAATAAAATATCTCATATCATCAACCCTGTCTCTATGATCCAATGTAAGTCTCCTTTATTATTACTTAAAAATATGTTTTACGAAAAATATGATAATTTCCATTAAACGAAATATGCATAAAAGTAAAAGAAATATTCGGTTAATATTTTGGTATTGATGAAACTAGGAAAATTGGTACTAGGAAAATTGGAACACCTAATGGATGAAGGATGGAAATCCAATGCTAAAAGGTCTCTTATTTCCTTGCATTTTGCTGTTTGTCCTTCAACTTAACCTCTGAACTAAGAAAGTAAAGTGAATGTAGAATAGGATTCATATTAGTAACTCCTGTAATGATACAAGAGACCATTCAAGGGTTGTTTTCTACGATACCTTTGTTAGTCGATTAATCTCTTCCACACTTTCAACGAAGCTAAATTTTTGTTTTTCTTCTTTCTAGTGCTGACCGCATCAAGCACATCATCACTCAGGTGATGGATTACGATATCGGCGTCCAATACTCCAAATCAATCATCAAGACCTACTTTGACGGTGAGTTCCTTTACACATTGGAGATAATTTGTTTCCTTCACCATTCCTTCCTCCATCGTAATCCCTTTCTCGAGATATCTGATTTTTTTCCTTTTTCTTCCAGAACTTCGAAACTTCGGTCTTTACGGAAGATTCTCGGTCATCTATAGCAACGAGAGCGTGATTCCTCGTCATGTGTACACTGGCTCATCGTACAACATCGACTCACTAAGAGATATCGCTCTTCAGGTCAGTCAGTCATCCTCTTCCTTTTCTGTAATTTAAAAGCTTAAATTGCAATTCAGATAAGAGATTTGTAAAGATTCTTTACTTCTCATTTCCAGATATATGAGTATCCTAGATTTCTGATGTCTATTCTTGTCGATTAGTTCTTCTGAAATCAATTTCCATCATTGCCCAGAAATCCCTTTTTCACTTCCCATCCTCATATTTAAAGCCTCTTCATATTTAATAGACACTTCTATCCGATTATTTTTGTTTCATTCTCAGTCAACTACTCTGTGACTTACTATTCTAATAAAGTGACTAGAAGCCAGATTATAATCAGCAAACGATTGTTTTCGCTTCAACCTTTTCCGTATCTAACAACGACAGCGAAAGGATCAAAGAACGTAATTCCATCCACTGGAACGAAGAATGTTTCCTTAAATATTTACAATCTCAATGTGACGTAAAAGAGTCACATCCAAAGTGCAGCAGGTAGGGTGATTTTTATTGGCATCAGAAGCATTGGGGAGAGTAAAGGGAGAGATTCTAACATTTGCAGTTACGGTTTTCAACTACGCACTTGCATATCCATTAATGAACACACTATCATCTGCTAGCAATGGATTGCACCGGTTTCCCTTTCCTTCGAAATTGGCAATTAAAAGTTGATCTTCAATTCATGAACTATATTAGATATTCTTACGTGTATTTCAACCATCTTTTTACCACTCGTTGCCGCACCGCTCTTAAGAAGTGCGACCACCATTTGACTCGTTATTTTTTCCTTACAGAAACTTTGAGTTAGAATTATTATTCAAACGATTTTGCCCTTGATTCTAACGTCTTTTCTGAATTCCATGTTCACCTCAATTTGTTGCATAGCTTTAGGAGGTAATATGAGAACATTTGCAAAGATTTTTTACATTTTGTTAAAGATAGTTTCATAACGGGTGGAATGATGTGATTCATGCACCAATGAAATGGACAGATTTTCATGTTGTTTGTCCATTCAATGAAACAGAAACAATTTATGTATTGATATCTCAATGTACTGATTAAATAATTCCGTCTATTTGGCATTTGTTCTTAATCAATTGATCTTGTTTTCCAGGCTGCCATTCACGTGAAAGGACTTGCAGTGTCAGATCTGCTAAAATATGTCGACCCAGAAATCTTCCATTACTTCGGAGTGAACTATGTGGCTCCCAACATTGATGAGAAAGTCACAAGAGATGTAAGTTGCTTTGAGAAATAAATTTTTATTTTGTCATTCTGCAATGTATATAATTCATTTGCATATATTAATAAAATTCGCTATCTGAATTATTCACTTTTTTACCATTGATGTTTCAAATTGAAAACGTTATTATATGAAATATTAAGAGAAGATTTCCTTCCCTCCCCTCTAGAATTTGACATGAGTTTCACAATATAACGCGCCATTGATGAAAGCTGTTGAAATGAAAGAAAAAATTCCTTCCTTTGTTCCACAGCCAAACACGCTATAACCACTCGGCCACCACTGGAGCAAACAAGCTTCAACAAAAGGCAAAGCAATCCGGAAGAAAGCTCCTATTCCTTGTCAGAGACTCGAATCTAGGTCTCTTTGTGACCAGGAATTCGGAACTCTGCTGAAACAATTTGTGAACAGCAGTTAACAAAGGGAACTGCCCATTTAAAAATATTTAAAAATTAATTTAAAATAGCGGTTCCGAATAAGTGGCCCTTATAGGTCTTGCATACAATAAAATCCATCATCACAACCAAATACATCTCTAAACGTCAAATCTGAACAGTTCAATGAATGAATGATTTTATATGTGCTTCAGTTTGAATGTCTCCCAAGTAGATAATTTAGTAAAGAAATTTGTCAGTGATATAATAATTAGTAGACTCTGATTATCTTTTCCTCTTAAATTTGCTGAGGTATAAGCTCTGGGGCTAAATATTTCCATTGAACTCTATTTGCTGCCATTTCAAAGAATGGGATCGAGGAGCAGCCTTTGGAAAGAGATGCAATTAACTCTTAGATAATATCGAATGTTGAATGAAAATATTAATGCGACAGGATATTTTGTTACCAATATTTTAGCTGACTCTACTGCTCCTATTCCAGTATTTTAAGTGTGAATGGAAAAAAAATATATATGGAAAAAACAATATCGAAAATGTCGATTTAATGAATGGAACAGAATGATTTGAAACAGAAGCATCCAAGTAGACTTATTGTTGTTAAAAGCTTTTGATGCTGAAGAATAGTAGTGCTTACTTTTAGATAGTTAAGGTGGTGATGTTTATTTGTAAATGCGAATTCTGATTCCTCCCTCAGCTGAACTTCGTTCCACGTCTGCCCTCCGAGCTCCGTGTCGCCTTCTACCGCCGATTCTTCTACACTTCCTCTTACCACTTGTTCGATGCCGAAACCATCGTCAATTACCTAAGGCCAAGTGAGTACAGTCTTATTACTTTTCATATTAAATTATTTTTTTCTTTTTAACTCCTCATAATAAACATCTTTTATAAAATCTCACGATTTCTATAATTATATCTCAATGAAGGTATTTGTACAGTCTCTCAAAAAAGTATCCGAACACTATGGTTGTTACAGAATTCAGAAAAAACATCTGGCAACAATTTTTTTACAAATAAGTGATCTGGCAACTTTCGTGTCACGTGACACGAGGGTTGCCAGATCACTAATTTCTAAAAAAATCGTTGCCAGATGTTTTTTCTGAATTTTGCAATCAATCATAGTGTTCGGATACTTTTTTGAGCGACTGTAATTTCTATTTTCTGTATTTAACTGCAACGTCTCATTTCAATTTCTTTAAGTTAATTTGTTATTACTTATTTCATATGATTTCATTTTATTTTTTCGCTGTCAAGATAAATTCCATTACCGGATAACTTCCTCCGACTGGAGGAAATGCTTCTATGTTGGACATTTTAGCATCTTTCGCTCATCATCCATCAGGAGGGTCACTGAACGACAAATGAAGGCTGCCCCGAACAATCTCTCGGGTTTGGGCGACGGCCAATGGGTTGTGTTTTCCCCAGAGAAGACCACTTGCGTGCACTTTTGCCACAAGTGTAATCTTCATCTGCACCCCGAGCTGTGGATCGTGGGTACCACCAATTCTATTGTGTCTGAGGTCAAGTTTCTCAATCTCATCTTCGACCAGAAATTGACCTTTTTACCCCATGTACGACATCTCAGGTCTAAGTGCACACGGCATTGATTGAACATCGTCAAGGTCCTCTCCTCTCTCTCTTGTGGGCTGGACCGATGTCCTTTGCTCTACCTGTACCATGCATTTGTCCGATAGAAACTGGACTACGGATCCCAGGTGTACGACTCTGTCCAGATTCGGTGGTGAAGGTGCTAGACCCCCTCCATCATCAGACCTTCCGTGTTTGCACAGGGGCCTTCCGTACTTCACCAGTCCAGACCCTCCACGTCGAGATAGACGAATCTTCGTTATCTCTTCCCCATCAGCAATTGTCCCTACAATAGGAATCAAAATTGCGATCCTTGCCAGACCATTCCACTTGGGACTGCATTTCCTTAGTGGTAAATGTTATACTAGAATCGCCTGACAACCATCTGTCCTTTCGGTTTGCGTGTCCTAGGCTACCTCAGAGACCTCAACACCAGTCTCGATAGCGTTGACCAGTCGACATCGAATCGCTTTCACTGTAGCTCGTTGTTTCCCCTTCCTGCGACTTTTCTTTTTGCATGACGGGAAGGCCTTTACACCCGACTGTGTGTACCAGCCACTCTTTGCTGACCACCGAGCCAAGCACTCAGACTTCTTGCCTGTCTTCACAGATGACTCGAAGTCTGATAGATCAGTGGGATGACGCATGACCTGCTGTAATGTAATCACTGCAGATCAGATCCCACAGCAAACTTTTACATTAGTTATTTTTTACATGGTCCTTCTACTCCCGTTGCTTTTTTTCCAGTTACACACTTGTTCACTTTTTATACTGTCTATTTTTATTAACTTTTGTGTTACCTTTTGCTACCTTTACATGTTGCTTTTAATTTTGATTGTGAATTTTCATGATTTTTATCTTTTTATCCTTTTAATCTAGTTTGGCGCAATATGGCCTTATCTTCCGTTGCGCCATAAAACCCCAACCAACTGAACAGCTTTTTTGACATGTTTTTAAAACTTTCTTCTCTCCTTAGTCAAGGATCAAATCCAGAACTACTTTACTGTGGACCAACAGAATATAAAAGGTCACTACGTGAAGCTGTACATCCCCTCGTCTTACCACGCCGTCGTCTACACCGGAATTGGTCTTCCCGTAGAGTTCAACATGAGGCACCCGGTCATTTTCTCCCTGAAGGTGGAAGCAAGGAAACCATCTGAAGATCACAGGAGCATCTCTTACTACATCAGGCCCAGGTGAGATTATTGATGCTCTTCAATATAATCATGCATTCGTGAAATGAAAGTATACTTTAGTTGCTTTATTGTTGGATTTATTTTTATCCAACATCTGTCTAGTTGAGATCATTTTCCTGGCGATTTGAGTCTTATGTAAAGTCGCTCAAAAAATATCCGAACACTATGGTTGATTACAGAATTCAGAAAAAATACCTGGCAACGATTTTTTTTTCTGAATTCTGTAATCAACCATAGTGTTCGGATATTTTTTTGAGCGATTGTACTCATCAGTTAGCCCACGTGTGCAGAAAAGGGCCACTCGAAGGGTATGGTCGGGTGTAGGTGAACCACTTATACTAATATTTGATCTGTAATTTTAATCGACGTTAAAGTGGAAAAGAAAAATTTTGGTTGCTCTAATTTAGTTCTTTTAATTTGTAAACGAACTCTTAAAGTAACGAAACTCTCTATTGAAATCGCGTTTCAGTATCAGCAATATTTCCCGTGTAGTGAAATTGAAAATTTTTTACTCTTTTTTTAGCGTGTACTACACTTCCTACGTATCCAATGCCATCATCAATAAGTACGATGGTCATGTGTACGGCACATACCGCTACCAGACGTACGACCTGAGCGTGCCCGTGGAATTAGACGTGACCTTACGAGAAAATGAAGGCGTCTTCAAAGTTTCTTTTAAATTACCTCGATCATCCAAACAAGTATACAGTCATCACTCCGAGGCTGGAACGTATGCTCGAGAAGCCAAACTGGTGGAATACCCAGGCCAGACCTATTTGCAGAGCCGTGAACCAATCAGGACATATCCACTCTTATTCAAGGTAGGACAACATTATCATCTGTTGCACTTTATTGGTAGAGTCAGACATTTTGTTTCGAGTTTTTGTTATCCTTTGTTATTCGTTAGTCAGGCGATGCGATATTCTTTTGTAGCCAAAATGATGTCGATATTCAGTAACAGACAAGAGTACGTGCCGTGCAGATCATAAAACCAATGAAAGAGTTAGCAAAAAAATTGAACATTGATTTCATTGGAATACGAAATCAAGAGCTTTTGATTACACTCTTACCTATTGAAATATGAAATTGTAATCATTCTCTTCCATTATAGCTAGAGGTTTTCAAATGTTAATTTTTGGCAAAACTTTAAGATTAAGTCAGAGGTCGACAGCAATAAGAATTAATCTATTAAAACTATTAAAATGAGGCAGTAAGCAACTTTAATAAGAGTATTAAAATATGAAAGAAGATAAACCAACCACAGATTTCGGAGAAAAAAAATTTGCTATCCCATTTTCTCTTTCGTAGATTTCATAAAGTGCATTTTCCTTTGTTTCTCAGAATTGTTTAGATCAAACTGCTTCGCACTGAAACGCATTTTAAAGATAGAACCCAATACAAAAGGAAATTTGCAATTCATTCTATTGATATTAGCACATACTGCTCAGAAATAGTTGACCTGCTTTCCAGTTCCTTAGAGGAAGAGTTCGTGGGAGTTTTGCAGAATCCAACAGATATGTAACGAGCTTAGAATGAATATTGAGAGATGGGGAAATCTGACTGCTTAAATCACCCCTCGAAGGTTAAGATGGGTGATTTAAGCATTACCCTCATAAGTTGCACGATCGATCGTTACCTGAACCTCTACTCAATTCAGCAAGAGTGTCAATTATGAGATCAAATTCTCTTAGACAAAAGGCCGGACAAATCATCTTGGATTTTGAAAAATGGTGAATGTTTAACAATTTCAAATTTGGGAATAAAAAAAACTGATACTGAATGGAACCATTGTTAATTAAAACAACATCATGTTTAGATTGTTAATAAATACTCTGGTCATCAAACTTTTATGATATATGTGATAGAAGTTAGTCTATAGGTATACGATATGTAATGAGATGATGATATTTATATTTATAATAATAACACTATAGATATAAATATACATATTGAGATAATAATGTAAATATCTACTTAACTCTGCAACTACCAAAAAGCTTTAATAATTTTTACTACCAACCGGTCAGAAAGAACTAATTCAGCATTTTCTTGTGAAATCTAATCCAGATAGAACTTAAATGAAGAAGAAAATTAGTAGGTTGTAATCTAACATTGCCTCATTGATTGGAAATTCTTCTCAATGCGAGCTTCTCGAATGCTCTATTTCTTAACTGAGCAAGATCAACGGTATTCTTGATGTTAAAACTTTATATATGATGTGAGTTAATAGTACTTTATACGATATTATTATAGTATATTATTAAGCAATCTATCTGTATCCTGAAAAAGCATTAAACTCTAAACCTGTATGATATCAAAATTATTGGATCAGACAAACTTTAAGCAAAAGAAAGTAACACATCTTTCGACTTAGCACAATTTTGGCATAACACCTTAGCATGTTTTAACCCTAAACCTTCTTCACAGATTCCTCATTTATTTTTCTTTTATCAACTTTCCAATTACGCATTTTAATGATTTTCATCGTTTAGTTTTCTGTTCACTACTTTAATCCGCTTCACAGGCTGCTGATATTTTTTTATACCAGCAAATTTTTATCCAATTCAAAGGAAAAAAAATCGATGCAGATTTTTCTTCTGTGTTGTCAATCGATTTAGGGACATTCAAATTGCAAAAGAATTTAATGAGGCAACATCTGTCATTGTGTAGAAAGTTTTGAAATTTCTTTTCTCCGTTGCGAACAACGAAAAGGAAAGAGCGAAAAATATTTTTCCTTAAGTTATTCATTAGTGTTAGGAGTTTTAATGTTCCGTTATTCATCAGTGTTAGGAGTTTATTCAGTAGTGTTAGGAGTTTATTCAGTAGTGTTAGGAGTTTATTCATTAGTGTTAGGAGTTTATTCATTAGTGTTAGGAGTTTTAATGTTCCGTTATTCATCAGTGTTAGGAATTTTATGTTCGGTTATTCATTAGTGTTAGGAGTTTTATGTTCCTCTTTTGAACTGTAAGCTAGACGAAAATAGAAACAGATTTTTTGTACAGTGATACGCAGTTTAATTCAAATCGTCCATTTGTATAGTAAGAAATATTTATTTCAAAGTTAATAATAGAGTAGATCTATGCCGTAATATGTCGATCCCATTTTCATTATGAGTTACATCAACAAATATCTTTCATGAACTTAACAACAATTAAAAGATTCAGTCCTCTAGTTTCTTCTTTTTTTTTTGCTTTCTTGTTAATAAACGTAAGAAAGACGAATGTTTTAGTATTTTATCTAAAATAGTTTATGGTCGAAAAATTTCCAAATAACAGAACTGTATCTGATTGACCCAGTTGGTAGTTCTAGCGTTAATGGCGATGATGATGATGATGATGAGGGTAAACCATGATCTTGGAGTGTAAGCCCCGAGATTTACCTCTGATAATTTTTCTGGTCTTTTTTTATCTTAAACAGTACGAGAAGACTTTCTATCCATTTGGATTCCTCCCTCTGTACTTTGTCCGCCACTCGGAGAACATCCAGGATGATGTCGGTGAGATTCCTCGCAGCATCGAAGACTTGATGCAGATGGCCGTCGAGGAAGTGAGCAACAGTGGATGGCGCTACAGAGATGTGAACGCAACGCTCGTGCGAAGCCCCAGGATGCCCGTAGACAAGGTAAGATGACTTCGTAACCGTGTGGAGCGGAAAACGATTCTTTGTTTGATTACTTATAAAATGTCTGTTGGACTCTAAATTTTTGAAGAACATTAATTGATTAAATGCGCAATAAGAAATGCGGAAAAAAGAAGAAGAATGAAAGCATTTTTTTTTCATTAAATTTGCAAATCAATGGAGTTGATTAAATGAAAGGAAGATAAAATATTCAGGTTCATTCATTGATCGTGATTTGATCTTCTTAGAATGACATTTTTAGAAAATGTAAAGTTTGAATCTGTACCGTTACTTTCCTTTTTTTATAAAAATCTTATCAAATAATAATAATGAAATTTTATTCAATAAGATAGAGTACGTTTTCTTGATGCACATTTTGTATTCTCGTGCACAACGATATCCATATATTATGCATATTCATATATTCAGTAAACTATTCAAGAAAATTCCTAAATTTTCTTTCTTGAAAATACTGCATACATCGTTAAGAAAAAGTAGGGAAAAAAAGGAAAGAAAAGGAATATATATATATAAAATAAATAAGAAAAGATATAATGCACCGAAGAGCCAGAAACATTATGACCACCTGCCTAATATGAAGTTGGTCCTCCACGTGTCGTCAAAACATCTCGTACCCGGCGAGGCATGGACGCTACAGGATTTCTAAAGGTGTCTCGTGGTATCTGGTACCAACACGTTACCAGAAGATCTTTAACTCTTTTAAGTTACGTGGTTGAGCCACCGCAGTTCGGATATGCTGTTCCAACACAAACCACAGATGCTCGATTGATGTCCAGGGTATTTGGAGGCTAGGGCAATACCTAGAAGTCTTCCTCATGATCTGCGAACCATTTTCGAACAATCCGGGCAGTGTGGCATGGCGCATTATCCTGCTGAAAGAAGGCACTACTAGAGGGGACATCCATTCATGGCAATGGTATACCATTGCCATGAATGGATGTATCTGGTCTGCAACGATGTTTAGGTAGGTGGTAGACGTCGTAGTTTCCTGCACATGAATGACTAGCCCCAAGGTTTCCCAACAAGATTACCCAGCAGAACATTGCTCAAAGCATTACGCTTCCTCCATCGGCTTGTTTGATGTTTGATCAACATTTCCCCAGGTAAGTGACGCACACGTACCCGGCCATCCACGTGGTGCAACAGGAAACAAGATTCATTGGACCAGACGACTTTCTCCCAATCATTCAAGGTCCAGTTTTGATGCTCGTGTGCCCAGTGTAGGCGCTTTAGACAGTAAACTGAGATTAGCATGGGCACTCGGAGCAGTCTGCTGCTGCACAGTCCCATTTTCAGCAGGGTTCGATGTACTGTGTGTTGTGACACATTACTCCCGTCACCAACATTCAAATTACGGGCGATTCGTGGTTTTTCCCTCCTCGGACCACTTTTTGAAGGTATTAACCATGACTGACCGTGGGCACCCCACAAGCCTTGCTGTCTTGGAAATTCTCTGACCCAGTCGTCTGGCCATTACAAATTGGCCTTTGTCAAACTCATTTAAGTCAGCTGCCTTTCCCATATGAAGAACAAGAATAACACCGATTAATAGAGCTCAGTATCAGGTGTTATTTATATAACCTTTCATGACCTTCACACATGCCATCATTTACCTGCAGTTGCTTCGATTTGCATAGAGACGCGTTGGTCATAATGTTTTGGCTCTTCGGTGTAGATATAATTACATTTTTGTATTAACGGCAATGAGCATTTGTGCTACCAACCTACCCAGTTCAATACACATGCAGATTTCACCGAGATAAAATTAAATGGAAAATGAAAACAAAATTGAAAATAAATAAGGAAAGTGGAAATAATGTTTTAGCATTCTCAGGGAATATAGGAAACCCGAAAATTATATTTGCCCTTCCAAATATAAGTTGCACTTCCAGTACTGTAGGATTTATATTTATATAGATATACACTGGTTTCCATAGATTAAGGAACCGCCCTATGTAAAATCAATGTAAAGCTAACGTTAAAGCTCTATAACTTCTAAAATAAGTATCTTTGTTTCGAAAAATGTGATTGCAGATAAAGACCTCAGTGAAATAAATCAATAACTCGATTTTCAACAATATTCGTTCGGTATCTAATGAGTTATGGAAGTTTGAATATTTAGCGATAACAATGCCAGCCACTAAAATTGACTTCAGAAGTTAATTGAAACTTAGTAATAAGTATTGTATCAAAGTGTTTAATAAAATAAGTTTGTATTTTAGAACTTTCTGTAAAGAATTCTTTCACTATTCTTCAGTTTTGTACAAGTTTCTTAAGGCTGGCATTGCTGTTGTTAAATATTAAAACTTTCATAAATCATTAAATACTGAACGAATATTTTTGAAAATCGAGATATTGATTTATATGATTAGATCTTTATCTGCAATCACATTTTTCTAAACAAAACAATTTATTTTAGAAGTTATAGAGCTTTGACGTTAACTTCCCATTGACTTAACATAGGGATTTTCCTTAATTTATGGAAACCAGTGTAATATGCTATTCAGTAAATATATAATGTTCTAAAATTCGGTAATAATATTATTAACAAACTTACTAAGCCATATTTTGGTTATATCATAACATTTGAATATTGTCCTGAAAGGTTATTATTAAAAGAACATTAACATGTAGACATCAGGTGACAAGCCCACAGAGGACATATGATAATTTAAAATTAAATCAAAATTAATAAATATAAAATGATTACGATGAATATAAATGATCTAAAATTGAATTGTAGTCGCTCGAACTTCTACCTAAAAATATATTTACTTTCTTATATTTTTAGGTATATATTTTCTTATATTTTTAGGCTTCACATTAACCTTTGAATTTATCGAAACAAAAACTACTTAAAAAACCGTAAGACCTTGCTTCTTTGCTAAATTCGAATTGTAATGCCATAATTGAAAAGCTAATAAGCATTTACAGTCGATAAATAAATATAATTAATCAGTCCTAAGTCGTAAAAAAAATCAATATTACAGCAAACGATATTCATATCTGTAACGGACGAATGCAGATTTCTTTCCAAAAAATTGCTAAATATCAGTAGCAGACGAAACTTAGTTTCTAGACCTCCTCCTTCCACCTCCCGCTGATATTACAAATGAAAATTCGTTCATGGTCTGTAATAATTTTGCCGAGTCCAAAACTCGCTTTCTAAAGCAGTTTCTGAACATTCTTTCTAAAGTTTGCCAGTTTCGAAAATTTTAAAGTCTTCTCGAAGTTGCGATTTTTCTTCTGATGACTGTAATCTTCGATTCATTTTCAGGTGACCTTCATATTCAGCTACAATAAAACCCATGACGTCAGACAACTAGTCCCACCCGTCGCGAAGCAACACGGCGAGCACTGGAGCAGCGAAGAAAGAGAGGAGAGGAGCTCGAGCGCATACAAACAGGATCTATCGGAGAGAAAGTTCGCCGAGCTGAGGAGAGAAGACCCCTCAAGTGCAGATTTCAGCAGAGCCGATGCTCTCAAGTGGTACGAATACATTGCCAAGAAGGCAGCCAAGATACAGCACGAGTTCAGAGTGCGCATGGAAACGACTCCCAGATCTGTCCGAGCCAATTTACTCGTCGCGTACAACCGAACTTACGATGGCCAAGGCCACTCCGTCTTTGCTCGTGCCAATCTCGAAGGTGCAGCCATCAGGTCCCCCTACCAGGTAAGAAAATATTACGTTCGGTTCCTTTAGCTTTTGAAATGAAGCTTTCAAGCAAAATTAAGTCAGACACTATAACACGAAGAGATGATTTATTTATTTTTTTTTTCATTTTTAAACTGTTAGCAAATGTTAATTACAAAGAATTTGTTTATGACATCATTTTAACACAGTAACTAAATGAATAATTTCGATCGCAGAGAATCTTTTTGCCAAAATCTTGTGTGCTTCTGATAATTGGCAGTTTTAATTTTGATTTCATCTTGAGGTGTTAGACGAAAAATGAATATGAGATCTCAACGATGATAAATACCATATTATAGCAAGAAAAGTTATTCCTTATTATTAACTGGGCATTTCGGTTCCCCAGCTTCAGAGATCTACACAAACCGAGTCAAATATATAATGCCTATTTTCCATCGATGCGAATCAATATCTTCATCTACATCGTATATTAGATCGTTAATCTTGTCTACACTTTTTTGAATCGCAATGGGTGTGGAACAGATTTCAAATTTTGATTTCTTTTTCTCACAGCTCGATAATGTCTCACATTATGTTCCGAAGAGTTGAGGAGAGATCTTTTCCCAGCATAGAGAAGTGTACACAATCTTCCTTTCTTTTCTGATTTCATGAAGGAAAGAACCTGAAGCTTTTTTAGGCCGTCTGCCAAACTCGAACTGTTGGAGGAAAAGTGCAGAAAGTAATTTACTTGTCCCCGTTCATTTGGCACTCGCTTTTAATTTCATTCTTTAAAATAATTCTGTTTCCTGATATCATTTAAAAAAAGCAGTTTTTTTTATCACTTAATATTATTTTAACTCTTCTGTTCCTTAGGTTGTTTCGAAAGGACAGTTCCATTCTTTCCGGAAACAGAAGAATTCTCGCTTAGTTTTGCTCCCTGGTATTTTTCGATAGAGGACAGATCCATCTTCTCCCTCTCTTTATTTTGAACTATCAGAGTCAACATCTGAATAATCATTTCACGATCATCATAAACCGTTTACTTATTTTTCTTCTTTTTTGTTAATTCCAGGTATGTTTCAGCCACGTGATGCTTTTTACCAAAGTGCCCAGTGAATTCCACTATGACTATCACAAGTACCACAACCACTGGGAACAGTTCTACAGCGCCCTCGGATTCCAGCCCCAGTGCACCACTGCTTTCAAAGACAGCTACATCAAAGTCTCAGTAAGTGGTCATTTCGTCGACTCTTTAATAGCGTTATCGGATATATAATTTTATTGTTAACTGTGAGAGTTATTTACACATCAAATTAATAAGAGCCCCGTTTATAGACTCAGCTTTCAGAAAATGTTTATTATAATGTCATTTTACAATTGCATTTATTGAATTGGTTCCTCATTGTTAATTGGTGCAACGTGTAGCACCAACTGTTCAACAAATCGCTATCAGCAATGAAGGATTTCGTTTTTTAAATCTCTTCCAAATATGCCAAGGAATCTAACTTAAAAATAAAATGTGCAATTATTAGCAATCTATAAATATGTTCCCACTTTGATTTTAGTTATCTGTAATAATTCGCATATTATTGAAATATAAGAATATTCATTATTTATGCCCTTTTAAATATTTTCCGTTAAATTCCGTGTAACGTTTTGTTAAAGTTTCTTCTCCTTTTTGCAGGGTAGATTATACAATATCCCTTACGACGAACTCTTTGATCGCGAAGATTTGGCCGAAACCCCCAGAGAGGAAGATTTCTATCCCGAAACTGAGAGGCAGTGCAAAAGAGATCAGCAGCATGGTAAATCCCAGAGCAGCGCTTGCCAGAGCGCAGCGGTCGGAGAGAGCTACTACAACCGACTCATGATGAAGATCTCGTACAAAGAAGTGAGTGATCTCTCTCTCTACTCTTCGCAGATTCCCTTCTCAAATGAAACGGAATCACGTGCTACTTCGGGGGTCTGAAGATTGCTAGCGAGGTGACATTCAATGACCCAACATTCGTCAGCGTTAATCGCGGGAAATAAATGGCTAAACCAATAAAAGGGCGGGAAAAAGATTTCAGTGAATCGATAAATTTTTACCATCTTCCGAATTTATTGCATTTGTTTGTAATTGGACACAAACTGAAATGAAAAACATTTCTCAAACATGCCCTGGGGGAGATCCCTTATTGAATAATAAATTCAGAGCAAATATTGGGGAATTGGCTTAGATTCTGTTAAAAAAACTTTTTATATTTTGGATCAGCGCTGTCCAACTAGCGGACCCCGGGCCGCATCCGGCCCGCACAAGGATTTTTGTGGCCCGCGAACAAAATCAAGTTTTTACTTGAAATTTTAAATAAATATCTATAATTCACCTTATAATTTTTTGCTAACTTATATTACTTTACTTCATATGATATCTTCAACTTACTCATTCTATTTGCAATTATTATTGCATTGTTTCAACTTACTCATTCTATTCTTATTGCCCAACAACTATGGCCACAATGCTCCCATTAAATTTATTAAATATTTGATAAGGTTTAGAAAATTTATTTTGAGTTATTATTACTTATTATTTTTTGTATAAATAAAATAATTTTTTGAGGTGAGTGAATGAACTGACTTTTTAGTTACCTATCCTGTCCTATTCTTTTTTTTGGCCCGCGAAATATTGCGAAAGGAAAATGGCACGCGGTCTCAGAGAAGTTGGACAGCACTGTTTTGGATTATACTTGATTTCTTTCCTTTTTTCTTTCATATTTTCATCCTACTGATTTTTCGAATCATAGAACTGTAAGTTTTCAGTGATTGAAGATAAGAATTTGTTTTCTCCAGGAGCTCCCCGCAGTTGTAAGGAACTTCACTTACAAAGTGGAGGAAGCCATCAAGGCAGCTTACTACGGGCACATGGAGTCCAACAGCATTGAGGTAAGGAACGAGCCAAGGACCGTGCGCTTGACCGTCGACTACGTGAGGAAACTGACCGATGAGCCCATAGCCAACATCTACATCGAGAAGCCCGGAGAAAATATCAACTTCAGCAGAGTGTCTGCTGGCGCCATCTATCCTCCCTCCAGCATCCTCACCTACCACGAGTCTCATCTCTATGATGTCACGGAAGGAGGATATCCTGGTAAGTAAGGCAGTTCGCCCCAAAATTGATTTCTTTAAAAGATCATCCGAGGGACAGCATATTAAGAGAAATACCTCGTGACTCTCATCAATAATTACCACATAATTAGCATGGAATTAGATAAAAGGATCATATAATTATAAACCTAGTATATGAATTTATTTGTATAGTGGTATACGAAATAACCTTAAAGTTATTAATCTGTTCAGCGTAAACCCTAAATAGTATGATGAGTTGAAAAACCAGTGTAACATCTGCCTTCCCCCCCACTTGAAATTAACAAATAGTATTAAATATAAATATGACTTTTGAATACGGAAGTGGCATTAAAGAGGCATTTGAAAATCTAAACTTCTGAAACTTCTGCTAATGGGGAATTGACAATGTTCGATTTGCACATTTTGAGAGGTTGACTTTTCTGTTTCTGTTTCCTTTCCTTCAGTGGAGTGTTCCTTGATGGAGAATTACGTGAGGACCTACGATGACGAAACGTACGAAATGCCAGAAGACAGCTGCCAATACGTTCTGTCGATGCATTGCGCCGAGAGGAAGACTTTCATCGTTCTGGCCAAGAAGATCTCAGAAGAAGAGAAAACAAAGGTTAGTCATCATCTATTCATAGGGAAGCTGTTCTCTTAATGCTTCGTCACTCAACCAAAAACACAATCATCTGCATCACATTCTATACCTCTTTTCAAAATTCCTCTTCTCTACATTTCAATATCATTCTTAAAATGAATTATTATTTCTACATTTTTTTAATAATGAAATTTGATTAATCTAATACGATTTTTTAAAGAGTTTGGATCATATTTGCAATTTTATGTATACAATAGTCAAAGGGATAATTTCCAATGATCCAGCAGTAACCCAATTTAAACAATTACTCTAAATTTTATTTTCTTCAGCTTTGTCTACTTATTAGTTTTAGTGCAAAAGAATTAATGGAAACTTTGCAACCTTTTCCAAAAGGGATTCTATCGAGAAAAATAAAGATTTCGTTTTATGAATTGTACATGTGATATATTTTTTATCTCTTGAGTCAGAACTTGAATTTGATTCCGTTTCAGGAAGTGACCATCTACGTGAAGGATTACGCCATCGTCCTCAGACCTAAGGATCAGTCCGGCGTGTACACTGTCCTTTATAACAATAACAGCATGGAGGTACTCCGAAATGACGTCATCTTCTTAAACGATAGCTTCCCCGTCTACGTGTACCTCATCCCCACCATAAATTCCGAAAATTTCCTTGTGATGGAGGCCGAGAACATCGGTCTGAAGGTCAAATACGACGGCATAAATGTCAAGGTGCAGGTAAGTGCGACGATCCTTGAACGTTATTGTTATAGCAACAAATGAACAATTACCGTCAATAATAGAGAGAAAAATTAATGCCTATTTGGGCAAGTGACTGTCCTCAGACGGAACGGATCAGAACACCGTTCCGTATTTATGTCTATACTTAGTTTTTAATGGTCTTTTAAAAAAATATTCTTCGGAAAAATGTTTATGTTTTTCCCGTCGATTCCGGTAATTAAATTCTTAGTTAGGAAGGCACTGTCCTATCTGTACCCTCAAAATCCGTCCATCAATAAGTGTTGCACGTGAGAGTTGAAGGAATCTAGCGAAGTTTTTCTCTCTCTGCTCTTTTCCAGCAAGTGAAGCTGGAAATCTGAACCGACGCAACTTTAATCGTTTTATTTGCTTGCGCTCCACGAAACTCCCAGTCAATAGTGTCAAATATTTCCAAAAGGTGCAGATATCCGTGAAATTGGCCCTCCAGTATGGGGCTCCCTACACTAATCAGTTGGCATCAAACATATGCGTCACCAACAGCAGCCTAGCCAGCTACTTTAAGAGATGCATAACGATAGAATAGACATCTGGCATGTAACTTGAACGAATAGTAGCTGAGTCACAGTTTCCATATCTCCAACGATCTAGTTTACTTCTCTAATCAATAGATAAATAGGAATTCTAATTCCTCCCAATGCCATCCTCAGTTGGGACTAATATCTACAACACATCCAAGGTGTGCCAACCGAACAGTAGATGGTTCCTTAACCACGATCCCAACTGAATGAAATGGTCGAACATGAACACTATATTTGGCAGAATAGTGGAAAATAATCCTCTAAACGAGATATCATATTGAAAAAAAAAAAAAAAAACAAGTACAAGTTCAGCAATCCCTTTATTCTTGAAGAGCTATGCCTAATTGTAAGAATCAATCGTTAAAAACATTTTTTCATGTGAGTTTTAATAAATGCTTAAACAAATTCTGAAAGATTAATAAAATATTATAATCGAAAAATCTACTTTTAAAGATTTTATTTAGAAGTTTTATTTCAAAAGATTAAGAAGTTGTCATTCTTCCCTCATGTTTAAGGTGCACCCGACATACAAAGGTCATCTGTGTGGTCTGTGCAGCGAGTTCGACGGTGAAGTGACCCAGGAATACGTCGGCCCCGACGACTGCCTCTATCAGGACAGTGAGGACTTCGCCCACAGCTCTGTCGTCAACAGCGCGGAGTGCGGAGTAGACACGAGACCTAAACATCCATTCATGTGCGAATCAAGAACTCTGCTGCCAGACCGGTTTCATTTCGAGAGGCAAAATCCAGATTCTGAAGAACCCGAAGACACAGATGATGCAGACAATGGTAGGTTATGAGATCAGATCTTGCTCTTCTGGCTTGATTCCTCACTGGAGGAAAGTGTTCTTTGCAAAACGCTTCCTGTACATCTCTTAGGTAAATCACCACCGTGAAAAGAAATCATCGACAATAAAAATGAAATCTTATGACAAAAAGGATTTTTGAAACTCTATCATAGTTATGTGACTGACTTTAGCCATCCTCTGCTCGTATTATTGATAAAGACGAGGGGCTTAGAAGAGTTCATTTTATTTCACTCAAAGCTAAAATTAGGTTTTGATTAATTTTGAATAATTTTTCCCAGTGAGCCACATTATTCCTCAGCTGATTTTAATCATAATTAGAGTGTTGTATTCCTAATGGATTGACAAAACTGACAGAAAATCTGACCAATCCAATTAAAACTTGGTAACTATGATCCCAAAATCTCTGTAGCTGAAGAATTGCAGCGCTTCAGAATTGGGAGAATTATAGAGATGTATGCATGAATGTCATCATAGAGAAACCTTTGGTTCGGGGAAAAAAAAAAACCTTACTGAACCAAAAAGGTTTAGTTAAAAGTTGATTAAGTTTTAAAGTCCACTCTTATTTTAGCTCCCTCTGATTTTCCATTTTTTTTCCAGCTGACCAGGTGAGGAGTGCTAAGAAGCTCAACATCCACATCCAGCGCGGAGAGTTCATCTGCTTTTCGAATTATCCCCAACCCGTCTGTGAAGAGAATGAAGACGAGGCGGACAGAGAACTGAGGACCGTCGACTTCCACTGCTTGCCCAAACAAGACGCGACCACACGCAGGATGATGCTCGAGAGCCAGCACAAACTCCTCGATAAGCTCGCGTCGAAGAGCGTCGACGTCAGCCAAGCTGTTTACGTGGCCAAGTATTGTTCTCCTAGATACTGAGATGCCAAAGGATTTGTTATTTTATTTTTTGCCAAAGGATTTGTTATTTTATTTTTTGCCCTGCAACACTTCCTTCAAAATCGTTCTTATTCATGTTGTTGTTGTTATTGTTATGTATAATAGACCTTTTATTTATGCGGGCAACGGAAACGAATAAATAGCTGATAAAAATGATGCAATGTTTGTTGATTCAATAATTTAACTATTTCTGTTCCTTTGCGACTTCATATTCTTTTCCAATTGGTCTCTTCAGCTAATGTCAATTGACCAAACGATTTTCGCACATTTGGCTCCCTTGAGAAGTAGAAAAGTTCTGCAAATGATAAATTTTTTTCCATAAGATGAACAACAGTGAAAGAAAATTCTGTTTCGTTTTGTAAGACCAATATCTCTAAAAGCTTAAAAAGAATTCCTTGCCATAAAGTGTTAAATATTCGTAATGTTGAAGAAACTGTTGATATCTATAAACAACTAAACAATTAATTGCGGACGCTAATATGCGAACGATAAATTTTGGTGGGAGAGAGTGAGGGAGGGTGAGAGAGAGAGGAGAAAACTTCACTCATCCTCACCCCCCCTCACTCACTTAGAGGATGCCCGGTTCGGCAGTAAAGAAAGATAGAAAGACTTTGACCAGCGCTTTTTCTCTCCTTTTAAAGTTTCTCGTTGGATATTGTGTTTTTACGAAGTATCTCGTGGGAAAAAATGTTTTCCAATATTTTCGATCAGGAGCTTACTTCACGGCTCCTGAAATGGAAAATCAGTTTTTCACAATGTTGTCTGTCCATCAACAGGAACAATGCCTGAACGCCTTTATGCCATTCAGTTAAAATCTTATGCACCCAGGGCTTTTGAATTATGAGCACTCTACTCGATGTCACGTCGTTGGGAAGGTAACTTCGAAAAGTTGCAGCTACTAAGAGAAGCCTTTTATGGAAAAATCTTACAAAATAACAATATTTTAAAAATCAGTTTCATCAATATTTATTTTGCATTTAAATAGTTATGAACTTTCGAATATTCAAAAGCACTAATGTCAGCCGTAAAGAATCTTAGACAAAACTGAAGAATATTGGAGAATTTGCACAAACTTCTGAAATATATACTTATTAAATGATTTAAAAGAATACCTCTTCTATGTGTTAAATTTCTCTAAATGGCATTTCTGTACTTATATAATCAAACTTCTGTTGATCTTTAAATAGGAAACGAATAGTGTTGAAAATCGAGATTTGGATAAAATTGATTAAGATAGTTAGTCTCAATCACAAGTGTTAATAAAACACTTATTTTAGAAATTATAGAACTCCGAAATTAATTTCCATTCACCTGACATGAAGTGGGATGATCATAATACAATGGTTACTGAGTGTATATATAATATATTACTGAGTGTATATATAATATATATATTAGGGATAAGTTTGAGCTTTCTCGAGTCTGCGCTCTCCCGGAATCGAACTATTTTGATAATTACACTACACAACAAATTAAACTTTTTTTTTATAATATTGGTCAAATAGGATGTTTTTAACTAATTTTGGGGTGCTGAATTCAAATATGGCTGTGAAAAATCTGCAGCCTATATAGTTTTTTTAAAATTACGGATTGATGTATTTCAAATTTTAATGAATACGCATATCTGGGAAATGAAAATAAATGTGACTGTTTTATTAAATTGCAACTTAAAACTCATTAATTATTTACATGATTATAGTGAAAAAAGTTGGAAAAGTCGTAGTTATAGACCACTGAATATAAAGTAACAAATGAAATAAAATTGAAACGCAAAATACGAAAACATGGGTAAGGATCTTTTACACTTACAAGAAGTTCATTTTTGTCTTTTATATGCTGAGGTATCTTCCTCAGAATATGCCTTGGTATCTCTCCTCCATGGATCGGATATCCTGGTGAAATCTTTCCCCTTGCTCATCATTGACAGCTCCTAACTTTCTGGGAAAGAAGTCGAGATGCAAGTGCAAGAAATGGATCTTCAAAGACATTCGGCAGTCAAGATTTTCAATAGTTTTTGAGAAAATCTTGAATGAGCTGATGGTAGTTTTCCTCTTTGTGATTCCCCAGAAAACCCTGGACACAGACGTGAATGATTTCCATGCAGCGTGCTCCTTCATATTCAGTTTTTCTTCGAAAACAGTATCATTCAGTAGTTTCCTGATCTGAGAACCAACAAAGATCCCTTCTTTGAGTTTGGCCTCACTTAGTTTTGGAAATTTTTCCTTCAGGTGCAAAAACCCTTTATCAGTTTTGTCCATGGCCTTTACAAAGTTTTTCATAAAAAACCTTTCATAAACACCACAGACTTTACAAAGTTTTTCATGTAGTGGTGGGAGCAGAACATCAGAGGGGTCAACTAGAGGCTTATACCTCACATTACTCTTTCCAGAAATAAAAAACATCTATTTTGGGCCAGTCTTTTTTTTCTTGTAGTGTTTCTTTCTGGCCCTACTGTCCCACAAACACAGAAAACAGCAAATTTTTGTGAAGCCTCTTTGAAGCCCGAACAAGAGAGTTATGACTTTTAGGTCACCACATATTGTGCACTTAAACTAGTCATACTTTATAGAGTGAGTATTTTTTCCATGCTTTCATAAGTTTCCTTCATTCCCACGTGTGTCACTGGAATGGAAGGTTTTTTGTTTCTTTTATGCAAAAGGACAGCTTTTAAGTTGAATATTGATGAATCTAAAAATAGACGTCATTCCTTAGGGTCGTGAGTTGCTCCAATTTCTTCCATCAGCCCTGAAATATATGTGCAGAAACACAAACCAGCTTGCATTTGCTAATAAGTAGATAAAGCCAAATTTCTCTTTTTGAACAGAGAAACTCTGGTACCCTTGGCCAGAAGATTCCACCTTGAAGTCTTGAACCTAAAACCTCAGCTTGTTGTTTGGAAAGTCCTAGGTCTCGAACAAGATCATTCAGTTCATTTTGTTGAATCAGATGAGGCTCGTCTAACTTTTTAGGGGTGCATGTAGAATCAGGATCTGTATGTGCCTCAAAGTCTTTCTCTGATGAATGTGAATCCATCTCCTCCCAGTTGGTTGGAGTGTTGATATAGGAAGATCTTCTCCATGAGGAACCAGCCTTATGGCTGACGGCACATTTGGATATTGTATTTTGCTTTTGTTCTTTTTTGAAAAGCCCGACACTTTAAACAAAAATAACAATCATGCAAGTGACTAGTTGGCTCACACCAAACTAATGGAACTGCAAAGGGCGTGGAATTTATCTTACCTTTCAACCGTTCACTCAGGTCAACAAAGCACGAGATGCAGCACACATGTGGAGCCCATGTTTTGTCCTGATCTCCAACATGACATCCAAAATACAAGTTATAGGCTTTCTTCACAATCTTTGTCAAAGAATGGCCGTGGGATTTTAAAATATAATTTCCACACATACAAAACAAAACTTATCTAACACATTAACACATCCGCGATGCTCCCTTTGTGCCATTTAAACGCCGAAATTCACTCTTCAACGTATAGCACGTGTTCCTCCTACAATGAAAGCAACATGAATGGAGGTCTGAAGTTAGGTTACTGTTACATGTTTTCTCCCACTTGGCATCAGTGTTGCCAGCCACAAAAAGTAAAATATCTAGTATCCTCCAAGTTGCCTGGAGGTGTTGTTATAGGAAGATCTTAATAGGAGTCAAAATGACCAAGAACATAAAAACGTGACGTCATAGCCATTTTTTTAAGGCCAGATCTGAAATCAGCACCTGAAAAATAGTTAAAGGCAGCTACAGTTTTTCATGTTATAAAAACCTTGTAAACAAGTATTATTGGCCCGAATCCTCCCTAAGCTGGTTTGAAGGGGGGAAAATTATCTGACGCTTTGTAAAACATATACTTGAATGAGAGTGAGACATTTTTTAATTCTTTTATTTCGGGCTATTACAAACTTTAAAGTAATTAAAATTATTTGATTAAAAAATACAAATCTTCAGTTATTTGGAACTAAAAATGCTAGGAAGAATTGATAGAAACTGAAAGTTGTTGAGCAGCAGCATTATAAACCCTGAGAAATTAATTTATAAAATACTTGAAAAAAAGTCAAAATCTGAATGTTGCATCTTTTTAATTGCTAAAGACTGATTAAAATGTTGAAATTATGATCAAAAGAAGTTATCAACATTTTTCAAAATTGCTTTTTACCAATGGCAAGAAACTTGCAAATTTAATCAGTGATTGAACCCAAAGTCCTCTCTGCTATTTAGAGTCGGAGTCAGAACTTGTCCCTAAATAGATATCATTTCATATTTAATAGTGGCAATGCGAGGGTGAACATTGGGGCTCAATGATTAGGAGTACTTTGTTATAAAGCAGTTGTAAAAAACGGAAATTTTCGAAAAGAAAATGAATTTTTTACTTCCTTTAGGGAGTATAGGCCTCAACAGAACTGTATAGTCCGTATATTAAAAAAAATAGCTATACGGTTATATTCACTTTTCTAGATTCCTTTGTCAAAAGCTTAGCATTGGCTGTCACTTGTGTGGAAAAAATGGGCTGAATGGCCAGATCACAAGAACCTCGGAAGTTTAGAAAAAGTTTGGGGAAGAGGGCGCATTGGGCAGCTGTTAGGATACAGATGGGAGTATCTCGTCAAAGCTGTCTAGTGTGGTCTGTATAACGTCCAAAGGGTATGACTCTCGTGTATACGGGACCACTGCTTAACGTCCCACCCGACGGACACTGGACTTTTCAATCTCATCGGTGTCCATCGCTGACACTTTAGTTAGGACTCGAACCTGGGAACTGC
The DNA here is from genome assembly GCA_038380435.1 of Ryuthela nishihirai. NCBI lineage: Eukaryota > Metazoa > Arthropoda > Arachnida > Araneae > Heptathelidae > Ryuthela > Ryuthela nishihirai. Next base: position 116,020,764 of record JAWZYU010000002.1, on the reverse strand, counting down.
AGATTAGAAGCCTGGCGTGCTAACGACTGAAGAAATCCCCGCCCTTAAAGATTAGCGAGAAACTGAACTATGAGATGCGTTTCGTGTTGATTAACGATAGAGGAGGGAGAAAATTTTGCTGTACCTCTGGTTACCGCATTGATAACACAAATTCGCTGGATTTTGATTCATTTGAGCCACACTCGGTCTGCATAGAACATGAAACCTTAACTAAAAATGATAGCTACCTGAAGTTGTCCGGGTCTTTTAACTCAATTAATGGGCTATCTCTGAGCTATTAATAGCTATTAATGGGCTATCTCAATAAATGGATATCTCTGTCTAAAATGATAGCTATCTGAAGTGTACCTGAAGTTGTCCGGGTCTTTTAACTCAATTAATGGGCTATCTCTGAGCTATTAATAGCTATCTCAATAAATGGCTATCTCTGTCTAAAATGATAGCTATCTGAAGTGTACCTGAAGTTGTCCGGGTCTTTTAACTCAATTAATGGGCTATCTCTGAGAGGCATTTTTTTGAACACAATGGGCTAAATATCCAGGTCACAAGGACCCCCAAGGGCTCAGAGATGCTTGAGGAGGGGACCCACTGGACAACTGTTAGGAGATAGATGGAAGCCTCCTGTTAAGGCCATCCAGCATGTTTTTAATGTGCACAGGGTATGGTTCTCCCTCACATGGACCACGGCTTAACAGCACATCCGATGGACGGTGGCCTTTCCAAGCCAATCGATGTCCTCAACTGACTGAAGATAGGGTGAGGTGTTTCGGTAAATAAATCTCAACGCTGGTCCCCCCTGGGACTCGAACCTGGGAACTGCAGATTGCAAGTCTAGCATGCTACCGACTGAGCCAACCCTCACCCCTTAATTCAAACTCTCTAAAATTATGGTAGATGAGACTTTCCATCGTATCTGTCTCTTCGTGGGCTTTTCGTTGCTGAGTGCTCCGTTTTCCTACGATCTGGAAGTATCTTCCGGGAAGACATTGATGCCTTGTCTCACAGCTGCCATCCTCCTTTCTCATCATGGGGGACTTTAATGGACACGGTCCTCTGTGGGGCAGTACTACGCTAACGGGAGAGGTGATGTTCTGGAGCAGTGGCTCCTGGATCCATCACTCTCCCAGTTGAACACCACTGTCAGTACCTACTTTCATTCCCGACCTGCTCATTCACTGCCATTGATCTTACCATATGCTCCTTCTTGATTCTTCCTATCTTTACATGGGAGTCGAGGACAAACCCTACAGAAATGATCACCTTCAAGTGTTATATACCACCTCCCGCGTGTGTGTGTGTGTGTGTGGGGGGGGGGGGGGTGGCTTGCATCCCCTCCCGCATCTCAAGGTAGAAGCTCAATTGTGGGACTGGAGTGACTTCAAACTCCTGTGTGAGTTCGATGAACACTCGGTCAGCCAGGAGCCAATAAATAATGCAGTGTTGGAGATGATGAACTATATCGTGCACACAGCTGCCTCGACTATTCCTCGCGCCTTGACCCGGTTTCAACGGTTTCCAAAACGATGAAATCCAGACTGTACCACAGCTCGTAAGGCTCAAAACAAGTCTCGTTTTTCTTGTTTCGGAAATGTCCGACATCCCCCAACCTTGAAGTATTGAAATGCGCCAGGGCGAAAGCCCGTTTCGTTTGGCACCAGAGTCAGAAGGAATCTTGGATCAAATATACATCTTCTATTACCTGTACTACCAGTTCTAAGGTGATGTGGGATAAAGTACAGAAAATGAGTGGAAGCTACACCTTGCAATCATTAGCGATCCTGGAGCACAATGGATAGGCAATTGCTGATACCCAGGCAATTGCCGACACTTGGGGGAGTCATTCTCCTCCGTCTCTTCTTCATCTTCATACTCCCTAGAGTTTCTTCTCCTGAGGAGCAGCGCAGAATGCTCTCCAAAGTCTTTCGCCTCAAATATCCTGGAGCCTTATAACAGACTATTCACAGCAGAGGAGATTCGCCTTGCTCTGCACTTTCTCGTGCATCTGCTATAGGACCAGGCAATGTCCATTATACAATGCTCCAACATCTCTCACTATCGAGCAAGGATCCACTGCTCCGACTCTTCAAACAGGTTTTTATCGAGGAGCATTTTTCGAACACCTGGCAGGAGGCCATCATTTTGGCCTTCTCCAAATCAGGCAAGGATCCGAAGATTCCTTCAAATTATCATCTCATTGCTTTGACAATCTGCGTAAACAAGGTACTGGAAAGAAAGGTAAACACAAGACTGATATTGTATTTGGAACACCGCAGCCTCTTTTCCAACACCCAGTGTGGCTTTCAAAGGCAGCGGTCTATTTTAGACCACCTGATTTAGGTGGACCCCAACAGAACCAATTGCAAATTGCCCTGAACAATCTTTCTGTTTGGGCGATGGCAAATGGGTTTGTGTTCGTTGGTTCTGTGTGGTTCTCCCCACAGAAGACCACTTGTGTGCACTTTTGCCGCAAGCGTAATCACCTGGATCCCAAGATACCGCTCGGGGGTAATATCATTCCACTTGTGGCAGAGACCAAATTTCTCGGTCTCATTTTCGATCGGAAATTGACCTTTTTATCACACATATGTCATCTCAGGTCTACGTGCACGTGGGAATTGAACATCGTCAAGGTCCTCTCCTCTCTCTCTTGTGGGCTGGACCGATGTCCTTTGCTCTACCTGTACCATGCATTTGTCCGATAGAAACTGGACTACGGATCCCAGGTCTACGACTCTGTCCAGATTCGGTGGTGAAGGTGCTAGACCCACTCCATCATCAGACCTTCCGTGTTTGCACAGGGGCCTTCCGTACTTCACCAGTCCAGAGCCTCCACGCTGAGATAGACGAATCTTCGTTAAAGACTTGGGACTAAAACTTGGACGTTAAAGACTTGGGACTAAGGATATGCAGTCCCAAGTGGAATGGGATTCCACTTGGGACTGCATATCCACTTGGACTGCATATCCTTAGTGGTAAACCACTTGGGACTGCATATCCTTAGTGGTAAATGTTATACTAGAATCGCCTGACAACCATCTGTCCTTTCGGTTTGCGTATCCTAGGCTACCTCAGAGACCTCAACGCCAGTCTCGATAGCGTTGACCAGTCGACATCGAATCGCTTTCACTGTGGCTCGTTGTTTCCCCTTCCTGCGACTTTTCTTTTGCATGACGGGAAGGCCTTTACACCCGACTGTGTGTACCAGCCACTCTTTGCTGACCACCGAGCCAAGCACTCAGACTTCTTGCCTATCTTCACAGATGGTTCGAATTCTGGTATATTAGTGGGATCAGCCATGGCCTGCTGTGATGTAATCATTGCAGATCAGATCCCACAGCAGTGTTCCATCTTCACTGCAGAGTTGCATGGTATCAGTCTCGCTAGGTGGCTAAGCATCATCGTCAGTGTCTGCTTTACACCGACCACTTAGTTCGCTACAGACTTTGATCTCGGTGTTGCATCGACCTCGTTGTTCTTTCATCGTTGTTCTTTTCGAGATCCCATTATTTTAACCATTAAGCATATTTTAATTCATTGTCCAGCTTTTAACCTTGACTGTAGAATGTATTTTAGCTTCCACAATTTCCCGGCCGAGCCTCTTACACTCGGCCATCTCTTATCTGACTAATCGCTTTTAAATCCTGTTTTCGAATTTTTACGTTTTGGTATCTGATTTTTACTATGTTTCCTAGATTTTACACTTGTTTGTGATTTTAAATTGGTCCTCTACACCCAATGTTTTTGTTGACTTCTACACTTGTTGCTTCTTTTTATTCTTTTATACTCATCGTTTTTGTGCCGTTTTGTTTGTGTCCATTTTAACTTTGGTTGTGGGTTACATGACTTTTACCCCTTTTTGTCGTTTGGCGCAATATAGCCTTAGTTGCTGTTGCGCCAATAAACCCCAAACAACGAACCAACCAACCGAGATCCCACCGCAACTTCATCGTCTGGCAATCACAACCACTATTGTCTTATGTTCGGTGCCTTGCCATATTGGGATCAGGGGCAATGACTTGGCAGATGCCGCTGCTAGATCAGCTGTGCTCCTATTCCACTCTCCACTGCCGGTTCGATACGTGGATTTAGGCAGTGTTTTACATTGAGCTGTAGGTGCAGTGGCAGGGATCCTGATCTGGACAACTTGGTAATAAGCTTTTCGAGATCAAGCCCATTTTCAAACCACGGGAGTCATGTTTTCGCAGCAGTCGCAAGAGGAAGTTGTACTTGCTCAGCTCCGCTTTGGTCATTCATTTATCACTTATTCGTTTTTTCTTCGGGAGGACGACGAACTAAGTGTGAGTTTTTTTACACCGTTTCAACCATTCAACATGTTTTACTTGCATGTATTGGTTTGAACTTTGAACGTCGCTGTTATTTTAGTTATCATGGTTTTACATCCGACATCTTTTATCTGATGATTCACTCGGACATCTTTTATCTGATGATTCAATTTTAACCCCAGTGTTTCACCTTTTACGTTATTGTAGCTATTTTAAGGTTTGCAAACTTTTACATTAGTTATTTTTTACATGGGTCCTTCTACACCTGGGGCGGGGGGTGGCTCAGTCGGTATCGCGCCAGGCTCGTAATCTGTAGTTCCCAGGTTCGAGTCCCAGCTGGGTCAGCGTTGAGATTTATCTCCGAAAAATTCCCCGCCCTGCCCACGGTAAGTAGGGGACACCGATGGGCTTGGAAAGGACGCATCCGTCGGATGGGACGTTAAGCCATGGCCCCGTGTGCGGGAGAGCCATACCCTGTGCACGTTAAAGAACACGCTGGATGGCCTTGACGGGAGGCTACCATCTGTCTCCCAACAGCTGTTCCAGTGGGTCCCCTACCCCCACCCTTCTCTGAGCCTTCGGGGTCCATGTGACCTGGCCATTTAGCCTATTGTGTGCAAAAAAGTGCCGCTCAGAGGTAAAACAACCCAATCCTTCTACACCCGTTGCTTTTTCGCAGTTACACACTTGTTGACTTTTTACACTGTCTATTTTTTATTAAATTTTGTGCTACCTTTAGCCAGGTTTACATGTTGCTTTTAATTTTGATTATGAACTTTCATGATTTTTATCTGTTTATCCTTTTAATCTTGTTTGGTGCAATATGGCCTTATCTGCCATTTTGCCATAAAACTCCAACCAACCTATCAACTTCTCATCACGCTTGGTTGGTTGGCTCTTTGATGGCACAAGAGCAACTATGCTACATTGTGACACCGCACAGCTTAAGCTGTCAATTACCATACAGCTCGTTATGATCGACAATGAAAAATTTATTTTTCCCTTTGTTTTGGATGGAGCGGAAGGAGGAAGTTATCAAAAGAAGAAAATGTGTACCGAATTTAATTGCCTTTGCTCTTGCTATTTAGGACAAGAGAGAGTGGGCGAATATTTTGGTTGACAGGCAGTATATGATATGGCATTCTTTGGGCAGCGCAGCTCTCTGACAAATGGCGTAGAATGGGAGGGGGGGGGGGGGGAGATCACAATCAACCACAAATTTTGACGATCGACAGAGTCGAAAGCTTTTCTGAAATCTACAAAGCTAGCAACCAAAAGTTTCTGAAACTCTAAATATTTCTCAAGAATCTGCCTAAGTGAAAATATCTGATCTACACATCCCCTACCACTTCCGAATTCACATTGCTCATCACGCAATTGCCTGTCAATCAGATTTTTAATTCTATTAAACACAATCATGCAAAGAACTTTACCTGGAACAGAAAGCAGACTGATACCCTTATAGTTATCACAAGAACTGTGATCAACTTTTTTAAAAATAGGGATAATAATAGTTCTGGTAAAATCCTTAGGAACCATGACTTTATCATAAAAGATATTCAAAATTTCAGTCATCCAAGTGGTAACCGAAACATTCCCAGCTCTAAACATTGCAGTAGTAATTTCATCTACACCTGGGGATTTATTAAGTTTAAGTTTAGAAATAGCCAAAATAACTTTAGATTGTGTTATAGGGCCAACATTAAAGCCAGTAATGTATCTATCATCATTACAAACAATGGGAGTAGAACTAACCATATTATTTAGAACATCACTGAAATGCTTAGTCCACCTGGCCATGTCAGAATCCTCACCTTCTGTAACCTTACCTTGTTTATCCTTCAATCTTTATATACCTATTTGTTTTCTACCACACAAAATATTAACTATCTGGTACAGCTCTCTGTTGTTGTGCTGTCTAACTTCTTCCTCAAATTTGTCAGACAAGCCATCAAGCCAAATATTCTTATCAGAAGCTGACTGATTCTTTATACGTTTATTAAGCTCTCTATAATGCTTTCTACTAGGACTAGTATGATATTGATAAAGGAGATTCCTCTAGTTCTTTCTTTTTGAAATTAGCTCAAATGCCTTATCACTCAAATATTTCTGTCTCTTCTACTCCTTTTCCCTAAGAGAGTACTGTTAGTTTCCAAAAAAGCCTGTTTAAAATGGTACCATTTTTCCTCAACTTCAGTAGTAAGCAAACCATGACTGTCATAATGACTAAGTAACCTATCATGGTAAGCTTTAGCTATAACTGGGTCTTTCAGAGCTTCAGTATTAAAGGTAAAATTTTTAACCCTAGCACAACACTTTTTAAGTTTAAGTTGCAAGACACTTTTAACAAGGTAATGCTCAGATCCAATTTCAGCTCCCCTATATGACCTGGTATTCCTAACAGAACTAGCCCATTTGCTGTTAATATATAATCAATCATATTCTTATGCAGCCCATCGGGTGAAACCCATGTGTTCTTATGTATGTCGCGGTGTTTGTAATAAGTGTTAGTTATTCTGAATCCATTGAGTTTACTTACCTGTAGGAGACGTTTCCCATTGCCATTGCAGCTACCAATACCAAAAGGGCCTATTACTCCTCCCCAAAGGTCAGAGTCAGTAGCAACTTTGGCATTGAAGTCACCTAGAACAAGTGTAATATTTCCTTTCTTGACAGAATTCAAAATATCCTGAAGTTGTACGTAAAACCTATCCTTCTCATCATAATTGGCATTCTCAGTGGAGGCGTAACAGCAGAAAACATTCAAGTCTTTAGTGCTTGTCTGAAATTTTGCTGTGAGAAACTTTTCATTAATGCACTCATAGAAGAGCATTACTAGGGTGTCTGCTGAGAAGCAGACCCACGCCTTGTTGATGCTTATTATCGTTCCTCCCTGAAAAGAGAAATTTAAGATTATTTATATGAATCTAATCTTTATCTGTCCATCTGGTCTCTTGCAAGCCAAGAATATCTAAATTATAACGATGGAATTCTTGTGTGAGGACATCAAGAGAATAAGCTCTGTGCAAAGTCTTCACATTCCAATTGCCTATGGAGAGAAAATGGTTAGTGGGATGTTTAAAGAAACTATGTTTATTTAGAGAGAGAATGGCAACAATATCAAACAGCCCCCTAATAGCAGGCATGGGAAACAGACTTCCCCCACCAGTAAAGTTTGAAACCATCTACAATGGAAGACGTCCTCGAAAGTAGAATTTGACGATTGCCCGTAGAAGCAAGAGTTCAGGTTCTTGCGATAACAGTGGTGTTACCCAGCCGGTTTCCGGAAACTGGATGCTGCGTAGCCGCGCTACTCATGAAATGTTGCTGCGCACTTCACAGAATTCTCCGCGCATCATTCTGACAAAATAAATAAACATTAAAACATCTCCCCAAAATTTCTGAGAAAGATTTATGACACTTTACAAAAAATAAATGAATTGTTTTCAAGAATTTTAATACGAATATCTTGACCCTGGATCATAGTAATTGGTTCTTACATCATCATGTGACATCCGTGTTTGAAAAAGAAGAAAAATAGTGCCCTAGACTGTGGTTGGAGGAGTGATACGTCATAGATGAAAGTTTAGCGTCTTATCAAAAACGTATGTGGTGTGATGATATTATTTTACGTTTATTTTATTAAAATTTGTATAATTATGGTGTTAAATTACCTTGTAGGACTTTAAAAAGGCTATTTTTCAATATTATGGAATAATATTACGTGTTGTAAAACTACAGTAGAAATTTTTCGCCTAACTACTGGCAACGGTAAACTCGACCACATTTTAGAAAATGTGAAACTTTCGTCAAAACCTACCTCGATGGTCAAAACTGTTAAAACTTTGCCACGCACAAATATTTTTTCCGCGCAGCAAATAAAAAAATTTAGAAGGAAAATTGGTTCGAATGTATTTTGTTTTTGAACGCTGGTTTAATTCGAATGCATTTTATTTTTAACCGTGCTTGTTTGCACTGTGATTGGTTTTATTAATACTTTTTAAGCATAATTAATTAATTAGCGATGATGAAATGGCAATTCAGCATAAAAAATTTTTTTAGTAAAGCAAAGCAAGCTAAAGAGAGATGATCTTCAAGAAACGAAAGAACCTGGCCAAGTACATCGAAAAAGACAGCTACAGAAATTGTAAGTTTGAATATTGAAAATAAGTAATCCATTTGGTGTGAAAAAACTCACGAATTCTTTTTGAATAAGTATCCATGGCTATTGGCTACACAATTCAACACTATTGGTTTTAAACTGTGTGCTCAGTTTACATCTCTGAAAGTAGAAGCTCACAAACATATTCACATATCAACAGAGTGGATGCAAAACAAAAAAAAACAGAGTGGATGCAATGCAAAAGTTACAGCGAATGGTTCAACCAAACGAATTCAACTATTGTTTATTGGTAAAAAAATTACGGAACATTGATTAACAACGTCCCATGGTATAAAGTTGTACAATTATTAGAACCTAAAAAAAATCGATCAGTTGTAGCCATAGATGAAGTTAACAAACAGTATTTAACTTCAACAGTTCATATTTTCAACACAGTTTACAATCTTGTAAAGCGCATTCGACCAATGATGGACATAGAAGAAGAAATAAAGCTACAAGAAAAAAACTGTGTAGACATGGAAATTTCCTTATATTCAAGACAAATAGCTGCGTCCATTGTACAACACATAGCCACTGAATTAAAATATCAAGTTTTTCTCAAATAATTGAACAAAAAGCAAAATTTTCTTTCATTATTGATGAGGCCAGTACAATATCAAAAAAAGTGCGTTAGTTATCTTTTTACGATGCAGCATTGAAAAATACAAAGAACAAATAAATTTATTATAGATTTAAAAGAATTAAATTCCACAAATGGAGAATCCATTTGTAACACTCTGCTTTCTACACTAGAAATGCATGGATTTACTGAGAGCTATCTAAAAGAACATTTGATTGGTTTTTGCGCCGACGGTGCTAGTACTATGTTGGGTAAAAAATCGGGAGTCTCAACTAGCCTAACTACTCAGTTCCCGGGCTTAATAATCTGGCACTGCTTTAATCATAGGATTCATTTGGCATTGGATGATGCGATTAAATCTATTTCTCAAGTCATTCATTTCAAGTCGTTTCTTGACAAAATCTATTGTCTATCCAATAGTTCTCAACTTTTTATGCTCCACGTAACCCCTGGAAAGGTATATGTAACTGGCGTACCCCTTGTAAAAATATATAAAACTATACAGGGTGATTCAAAAGGTCTTGGACAAACTGTAAAGATAGGTCAGGAATACAAAAACAAACCATTTTTACATAGGAACATATAACTGCAACGCCACCGGAGTGTGCTAGAGGATGTTATTTGCCAGAAATTGAGTTGGGCAGCGCGAGTCATCATCATTCGAGTCGTTGACATTGCGGGAGTAGGATTCATCATTACAGTAATACTGAGATGGCAGATATGCACTTAGCTTATGGGGCAGCGAATGCAAACGGGTGAGCCGCGGTGCGATTGTATCGTGAACAGTTCCCAAACAGACGCATGGCCCATCATCAAACGTTTGTGCGTTTGCACCACAGATTGTGTGAAACTGGATCTTTTGAAGTAAACAGCAATTGTGGTCGGAACCGAACGACGCGCACACCTGTTATGGAAGAAGTGGTCTTACATGAAATTGAACGCAATCTAAGTACAAGTACACGAGCAGTTTCGCATCACATTCGTGTACCTCAACCCAGCGTATGGCGAGTATTACACGAAGAGTTGTTACATCATTTTCACATGCAACGGGTCCAATAATTGGAAGAAGGAGATGACCACCGGCCTCTGGAATTTGCACGTTGGTTTTTGTAAAAATGTGTCGCAGAGCCGGAATTTCCAGCGTTGGTTCTCTTCACCGATGAAGCTACCTTCTCACGTGAGGGTGTTATTAATGTTCATAATTTGCATGTCTGGGCACATGACAATCCACGAGCTACATGCCCCGTGCTGCGCAACACCGGTTCACCATAAATGTTTGGGGGGCATTGTTGGAGACTGTTTGCTTAGGCCATACCTTCTTCCATCACGAGTAGACAGGCGTAGTTATCGGATATCGGACTCTGGAGGAGGTCTTGCCGGACCTATTGCATGATGTTCCTCTATCTGTGCGCCGACGCATGTGGTTTCAGCACGATGGGGTGCCTGCACATTTCACCTTGGTTATACGTAAGTATCTCAACAGCACCTTTCCTGAGCAATGGATTGGCCGGGGCGAACCTGTCGCTTGGCAACCAAGATCACCCGACTTGTCCCCTATTGATTTATTCCTCTGGGGTTACCTCAAAGGCCTTGTGTACGACACCCCCGTAGCCTCTGACGCTGATTTCGTCACAGAGTCGTTGAGGCAGCAATATGTGTCTGCGAGGGGCCTGGCACTTTTGAACACGTTCGACGATCCATGTATCGACGTTGTGAGGCATGCATTGCTACAGATGGAAAGAACTTTGAGCACTTCCTCTTAAATTGTAAACATGATGTCTAATAAACATGTTGTTATACCTTACTTGTACTCCTTTATAATTTATATTTTTATTTTTATATTTTTTTTATTCTTCCTGTACCTCTAGCACACTCGGGTGGCGTTTGCGGCTATATGTTCCTATGTAAAAATGGTTTGTTTTTGTATTCCTGACCTATCTTCACAGTTTGTCTAAGACCTTTTGAATCACCCTGTATTTCTATCCTACAGTTGCATGAAAAATGAAATATATTGATCCTATCTATAGTTTATTTATTTACAGAATCACTGCCACTAATTGCAGATTTATCCCGGTAGCGATTAGTTTTTAATATTTTTATATCGGCTCTACATTCTATGTGACGCTTTATTTGAGATACAACTTTTGTAGTTAAAGTTATAGTATATTGATACTTACCTATCATGCAATCTCAAATGTAATATTTTCAAACGCTTTTCCCAGGAGAGGAATCACCCCACCAGAATGTGGTACCAGTGTCCCACAAACTAAATTGCGATTCGTCCAGAGCCCCTCCCCCTCCCTCTCGTTATGGAAACTGGTTGTTAATAAATTTGGGTGACATCACTGTGCGATTACCTCTGCTCAGGATTATTCACCAGCTGATAAAAGATATCCTGTGAATCTATTCACTTTGGGCTGTCAACCTAGAAACAGAGGAAGATTTTCACTTCACAGACGTCCACGAGTGCAGTATATTCAAGATCAGTAATAAAGCTCAGAGCCACTCCTCAGCAGAGTAGAAAAAAAAAGAATAGTAGCCATAGTTATCCAGATCGGTAAGGCACATTGATCTGGCAGCCTTCCCCTTCTGTTCTCTTCCACAAAAGAGCATCTGGTTTGAAAGGTACTAACTGACTGCACCATGAGAAGGCGGGGTGGAAAATAATGTGCTAGTCTTGGCTGGTTCTATGCACTGAATAATATGAATCTTCACAAGGGATAGGGTGCATAGTGGCATAGCTCGTAGATCGTAGATCGTAGATCGGTCATTGATTTACAGAGTACCAGGTACATAGTACCCATAACCTCTTCCATCGGAGTTTGTGCCTAATAGGCATTATCAGTTGAACCACCACTGGTGGGTCCCGAGGGACAATATACATAAAAGTTCCTAACTGTAGGGATGCACATGAGACCTAAAATGGATGACTATTCGTGGTAAAAGCCATCATTCTAGGTCTTTTGAATCTGTTTAATACTTCATGGTCATAGTCAAACAAGTTGGAAATAATCTCGTGAGGATTACTCTGGACCTTTTCAAAGAATTCACGAGATATAATTTTGAAGTAGGTAAAAATATGGTCGATACCCAGATCTTTGTGGATTTGTTTGTTTGTTACAAACCAAGGGGCATCGACTGCACATCTCAGAATTTTGTTCTGCAAGACCTGTATCTTGTGGATATTAGTCGCCGTGGTGTTCGCCCATATAGGGGAAGCATATGAAATTATGGGACGAATGACCATCTTATATAGCAGAAGCTTATGGTCAATCGAGAGGATGGAGTTCCTTCTGAGAAGGGGTCCCAGCTGGCATCGGACGGCGTTCACCTTCGTGATAACCCCGTGAATATGGGGATCCCATCTTAGTTTCTTCTGTAAGGTGACTCCAAGATATTTTACAGTGTCTTGCCATCGGATGTCTTGATCCATGAATTGTAGGGGTTGAGGGTTGGTGATCCTCTTGGGGCTGAAGAGTATGGCATTGCTCTTGTCAGTATTGATCTTTAGTTTCCAGGTGTCGTACCAGGAATCTAATTCATCCAGGCTTTCCTGGAGTCTTCTGCACTCTATCAACTTCTGGTTCCATACTTAACTCCCAGTGAAGGCGAGAGGAGAGCAATGTCGTCAGCGTATTGGGCCATGACAACCCGATCAAAGGAAGGGATGTCATATAGGTACAATGAAAAGAGAGTGGGGCCTAGGAGAGAGCCTTGCGGGACTCCAGCGGCCACCACTCTCCTCGTGGAGGTATAGGATTTGATACGAACCTGGAAGGTTCTGTCAGTAAGGTACGATTGAAGAATACCTGTCAGGCCTGAAGGAATCCCAATTTTGATGAGTTTGTAGATAAGGCCGTCTATCCAGACGCGGTCAAAGGCCTTGGCCACATCTAGGAAGACGGCGGCAACAATCTCCTTTTTATTCAAGGCTTCAGCAATGGTTTCCACCACTCTGAGGATTTGGTGCTGAGTGGATCTCTTGCTTCTGAATCCAAACTGTGACTCAGGTAAAATATGATGGTGTGAGAGGAATTCTTCCAGTCTATTGAGCAAAACTCGCTCAAACAATTTCCCTAAACAAGACAAGAGACTAATTGGTCGATAACTGTCAGCCAAGGATGAGTCTTTGCCTGGTTTATGTATGAGTCTCACGTAAGCATTTTTCCAGACTTTGGGAAAGATGTTATGCCGGAGAAGGAAATTAAAAATATTGCAGAGATACGTGATAGCTTTAATCGGGAGGTTCTTCAACATCCTGTTAGAGATTTCATCAGGGCCTGAGGCCTTATTTAGTTTCAGTTTGCGGATTGACTGAGTCAGTTCTGTTGGAGTAGTAAAAGGAATTCTTGATCTATCAGCTTGGGAGAAATGGAAAAGAGTATGCTCCACTTTGTCGCAGGTGTTATCATCTGATAGGTCAGAATTTTCTTGGAACTGGACCTCAAGGGCATCCGCAAATGCTTCGCACTTTTCATCCTCTCTGTAACAAAGTCCATCCTTTCCGTGGATAGGGGGGTATTTGACATGAGAATTTTTTAACGCCTTTACCATCTTCCAGATGGAACCATCACTTGTAGAGAGTGGGGTAATCTTTTTCCTCCAAGTAAGTCCTCTGTGATCAGCGAGTTCTTGCCTTACTTCCATCTTAAGTGCATAATAGGCTCTCTTGTCTTGAGCATCTCTTGATCTTTGCCATTTATGCCTCGCTTTGTTTTTCTGCTTGACAAGATCAGAAAGAAATCTGGGAAGGGTGTAGAAGTCTCTATTTGGTTTATGAGTGATGCTGGATTCATTTCTGGCTTGAATCAAAAGATCTGTAAAGTTGGTAATTGCATCTTCAATTCCCCTGAGAGATAAAGGATTACAGGATCCGGATACTTTTCCATTGACATTGATTTTGAAAAGTTCCCAGTTTACGACTCTAATATCATCCGAGACAAGGGAAACGGTCGAGAAGAGAGTCAGGCAGACTGGTAAGTGGTCAGAGTTCAGGACATCATGGACACAAAGGTCATAAGATGGCAAGAAATTACCAAACATGACCATGTCAATTGTATCCGGTCGATGCATGGTGTTGTAGGGATAAATTGTGGGCTCGCTGGGAGCATCCACAATAATGCCGTTGGCTGTGGCATAATCTAACAGGATTTTTCCGCTCTTGTTACAAGATCTTGAGTTCCATATAACATTTTTTGCGTTAAGGTCTCCCGCTAATATTGTAGGACTACCATTATCAAAAATCATTTTGAAATCATTCAGATTTATGTCTGAATTAGGCGGTTTATATGCCGCATAAATATTCAGGTTTCCAAAATGAATATCGTCAACTGCTATAGCAGTGACCTCCAAAGTTTCGAAGCCTACAGTTTGTACAAGATGGTGTTTGATGGATCTTTTGACGACAACAGCAGTGCCGCCTCCTCTGTTATGTTGTCGATCCGACCTGTAGACCTCGAAGTTAGGGAACTTTAATTTTTCAGAAGCCCTAAGATGGGTTTCACCCAAAAGAACAATATCAGCTTGAGAGTCAGTTAAAAAATGTTGGAACTCCCAAAGGTCGGTTAGAATACCATTCGCATTCCAGTAAAAAATCTTGAGGTGATTCTTTTTACTGTTGTGCTCCATGTGACGACAGGGAAGCGAGTATGTAATCGAACGCCTTTAATCCAACTGTGAGTTTGCCCATAAGGCCGTTGGCATTCTGGTATTCCTTTATTAATGTTTTAGCCATTAATATAAAATTTGAAACATTGAAGTTTTTAAAGATCAATAAGATCTCCTTCAGATCATTTAAAATTGTTGTATCGAACTGCTCGCTTGTAGATGCAGCAGAATCCGGAGGTACAGTAGCTGGATGTCTTCTTTTGGGTAAAGGTTTCGCATTGCCAGAAGTTTTAGCAGCTAGAGCAACTTTCCCAGCAACACTTGCGTAAGACCTTTCTGGGGTAACAGGAGTGCTGACTGCCTTTGGAGGTAGGGCTATGTTAGTTCTTACTTTTGGATTTATCAAAACCTCCTTGGAAGGATAGTGAGAGCATCCTTTGTAATTGGCCGTATGTCCAAGACCACAATTAGCGCACTTAGGTGGGCTTTCGTCCTTTTTCCTAAGGCAGTCTTTTGTAACGTGGCTTCCAGCACATTTCACACAACGCGGAAGATTAAAACAACCACTTTGTGCATGGCCATATCTTTGACAATTATGACATTGTGTCGGAGATTTTCTGGTTCTATAACTTTCCACATGGATCTTCAAATGGAAGAGGTCAGTTAAGTCATAGATCTTTTTATTAGTAACATCTTTGGGTAATTCTACCAAAAAGACAGGGATCAGACATTTGTCTTTGCTACGTCTCAGCTGTGAGATTTTTAAGACTGTGAAGCCCAAGTTAACTAGAGCAGTATGAACATCATCAGAAGTAATGTCATAAGGTAGGTTTTTAATGACCACCCTGAGATTCTTCTCTTCTTTTAATTTGTATGTGTGAAATTGCTGTTTAGAAGCTTCAAAAAATTTAACGAATGACCTATAGTCATCTGGACATCTAGTTTGTACTCTGACTGTTTCACCAGAGGTCTTGGCAGTAAATGCTTCAACAGCAATTTTTGTAAGTTGTTTATGAGTGTTCATCCAGCTCTTAGGAGAGCGAATAATAATTGGAGGAATCTTTCCTTTATTATTTCGAGTCTCCTTATGTGTGGAAGTCGAATCTGAAGCTTCCATTTCAGTGGCTGGAGCATCCAGAAATTCCTCCTCCAAGATCGAAAATCTCGTCTTGGAGGCCAGAGTTGGAACTGCGGTAGGTGATAAGGCCCTTTTATGACCTTTCCCTTTTTTGGAGATTTTTTCCCCTTCTTTCCTGCTTTGTTTAGCAGAGGCATTGACATGGTCTTGAAAAATGTCCATCCCATGCTTTGGAATATGATTTACGTCTTGGATAGCCTCTAAAACTATTGTTTGGCTGGAGCAGGTATCGTCACAGACATGCTCATTTATGTCTTTTTCAATGTAAAATCGATTTAAAATTACTTCATTAAATTTTGATCTGTCTTCAGGAAGAAGACTGTGTAAATCCTTCATGGAAGGTATTTTGAAAATAGCTGAGTTCAAATCAACTAGATTTTTATTTTTCTCAGAGAGAAATGCACAGATTTGTGCGCTATAAACGATCTGAGAATTATCCAACAGGACATGACCTGCAGAGGTCTCTATGTCGTCCGGATTGACATCACTACGGCAGTAGCTTTCAGTCAGGACCGGAACAAAAGTGGAATCCATCTCAGAACCTGACATTTTTCAAAAGCTTGAAATTT
Organism: Ryuthela nishihirai; assembly: GCA_038380435.1. Classification (NCBI taxonomy): domain Eukaryota; kingdom Metazoa; phylum Arthropoda; class Arachnida; order Araneae; family Heptathelidae; genus Ryuthela; species Ryuthela nishihirai. The sequence continues at coordinate 116,004,425 of JAWZYU010000002.1, read as the reverse complement.
AGATATAAATATTAAACAAAAGCTATACCAGTGAGAATGTAGATTCAGGATATATATATAACATATATATATCAATATCAAAAGGATAAAACAGATAAATAAAACAGAAATCGAAAATCGAAATCTGCAATTCGATCGGTTGCAACTGCCGAAGATGACGGCTACAACTGCAATTAGGAAACCGGTTCAGACCAGTTTTAGTAGAAGAAATTAACTGTAAATTGATTGCAATTGATCTAAAATAATCAGATAACTCACAAGAGATCCGCTGTAGACTTTAGTAACACTTCAGATATCTAAAAAATTCTAGCTAAAAATAGAACTACAATTTAAGTAAATTATTAGGCTAACCTATCTACTCCTTCCTGCCAAGGGCTCCACTGGGATTTTCACCCAATCTTACCCAAGGCTGATAGGAAAGTTAAGTAAAAATTTTAGCTAATAAGTACACTTTGAAGAAGTCCAGGAACAAAAGAAACACGTCCTGAACAAAGGAACGAGAAACGTGGTGTCCACTACCGTGGCTAGCGCTAAAGCGATGCCGTCGCGGGAATCGATGGGTGCCGCGACGCTCGAATCGGATCTCCGTCGACGGAATCGGAAAAATACGTTTGTCCTCTCCCATGAACGCCGTTTGCCCTTCCGTGGCATAGCTCTCCCAGTGAGCAGTCTTAAAAACATTGCTTTGTAATGAAATGAAACAAACAACTTTTATCTGAAGGACAAGCTGTGGCATGGTTTCTCCTACTGATGTTAATGTAGTGTTTTTATGATAAAACTTACTGAAAACGTTATACAAGATGTCTGTTGCATGTAGAATTGGCATGTTGTTTCCAAAAACAACTGCATTATTTCTTTGTGATATGCAGGAAAAATTTGCTCCAAGCATACAGTATTTTCCTCAGATAGTAACAGTTGCTTCTCGAATGTTGAAAGCATCTAAAGCCTTAGATATACCTGTTGTGGTAACTGAGCAGTATCCCAAAGGTAAGGAAATAATAGCATAAAACTAATTTAACCCTATGTTACTTAACTGTAGACTCACGTTTTGAGAGTTTTGGACACATTCTCAACTTTTATGTTAACATACAATAAAATTAATATTACACAATTTGCACCTTGCCTTAGAATTGTGTGGGGCGGGGGTGGCTCAGTCGGTAGCGCGCCAGGCTCGTAATCTGTAGTTCCCAGGTTCGAGTCCCAGCTGGGTCAGCGTTGAGATTTATCTCCGCAAAATTCCCCGCCCTGCCCACGGTCAGTAGGGGACACCTATGGGCTTGGAAAGGCCGCCGTCCGTCGGATGGGACGTTAAGCCGTGGCCCCGTGTGCGGGAGAGCCATACCCTGTGCACGTTAAAGAACACGCTGGATGGCCTTGACGGGAGGCTACCATCTGTCTCCCAACAGCTGTTCCAGTGGGTCCCCTCCCCCAACCTTCTCTGAGCCTTCGGGGTCCATGTGACCTGGCCATTTAGCCCATGGTGTGCAAAAAAGTGCCGCTCAGAGGTAAAACAACCCAACCCAACCCTTAGAATTGTCTTCATTTGGACCCTTGACAATCCAAGAAAATTGAGCTTTTCATTCCAAATTATATTTATACATTCTCTTAATTTTTTTTTGCAGGGGTTTCTCTTGTTATACATTCAGTCATTTTTATAAATAACTGTCAGAGAGTTAATTTTATAAATTAACTCTCTGACAAAGTTGTCTGTTTAAATTAAATTTTATAAAGTTGTCACCAAACTTTCAGCAATTTTTAGTATAATTTTATTATTTTCATAAAACAAGGCTTCCTGCAGGTGAGTTGTGTGTAAACACTCGGACAGCTGTAGACAGCCAGCATAGTGTTGCCATACATTCACATAATTTGCTGAAAGATATGTAGACATCAGACAATAATGCCTACTGAAAATTTCAAAAATTATGTCATAGCCATACTGATTTTTGCAACTGATTATTTATTAATTAATAAATAATATCCACAGAGTTACCTGCTGACTTTACCTTTAGTGATTAATGTTGAACTCATATTTGTACCATAAATAACAACAGAATGCTACTTTACAGTGAAAAGCTTATAAATATTTCCTTTTTATCTCGTTTTCAAAGAAAATGAGATAATAGTTTTGCTTTGTATTCTGTCTGTAGACATCGAACTTTTTTGTTTATTGAGATAAATTAAAAATTCTTTTTATGTTGGATAGGTTTGATGAAATATTGTGATATGCACTTTCCAAATCTCTCTAAAGCTATAATTATGCCCTCTAGCAGTGAAAAAAGTTGAAAGTTCCAAAATTTCAAATGAATATTATAAATGATGTCTTTATGCTAAAACTTTGAAATTTTGGTGGTGGAATGTGAAGGTCATAAAGTTTTCATTGCCAGCAATGAGTTAACCCCTTAGACCCAAAGGGGAGAAGGAAAACACCTTTTTAATTTTAGTAGATAATTGTTTGTTTTTAAAGGTAAATGAAAAAAAATTTTTTTTGGATTAGATAGGAATTGACAAAATATTAGGATTTACATTTTTAAATCTTCCGAAAACTATAATTGCGCCCTCTAATGGTTAAAAAATTTTCAGATTACAAAATTCAAACAAATATTGAAACTTGAAATTTTAAATTTTGGTGTTTGTTTCTATTGGCAACAATGAATTGACCTCTTAGACCCAGGGGGGGGGGAGGCAATTTTTTGTTTTAGCACATAATTGTTTGTATTTAGAGATAAATGAAAAATTCTTTTTAGGGTTAGATAGGAATTGATGAAATATTATGATTCGCACTTTCTGAATCTTTCGAACAGTATAATGCACCCTCTAGTGGTGAAAAAGATTAAAAATTTCAAACAAATATTGTAATGTATTAATGATAGAAATATGAAATATTGGTGGTGGAATGTGAATGCCATGAAGTTTCAATTGGAAACAAATGAAAATGATAATAAGAAAACTCTTTTTCAATTTGATTGGTACTAATGAAATATGCCGGTCCCGTGGCCGAGTGGTTAGCGCACTTGGCTACTGATCTAAGGACCTGGGTTCGAGCCCCGGGTAAGGCATGGATGTTCATGTGAGCTGCTGAGGTCCTGCCATCCTCTCAGACCTACTATGGCATATAAACTGACAGGCTCCTGTCAGACCTCTGTGGCAAGCAGCTGCTTGAGGGGGTATTTATTTATTTATTTATTTTAATGAAATATAATTTGCATTTTCAAATATTTAGTAATTTTAATACATATATCTTTACAGATCACTGAAATGGCAGAGGTGTTATCAAATTTTACAAATAATATGTATAGAATAGAAATATGAAAAATTAGGTGTAGTTTTTAAGAGATATTCCACTGACTCCAATAATGTACCCACTTTTCTGAGAGGTGTGGGAAATGCAAGTTTTTAGATTTAAAATTAAAAGACATACTTTTAGCCGTCCCATGGCTGAGTGGTTAGAACACTTGGCTACTGAGCAAAGGAACCTGGGTTCAAGCCCCGAGTAAGGCATGGATTTATGTGTCATTTTTCTGCTGAGGTCTTGCCAACCTAACAGACATTCTACTATGGCATATAAACTGACAGGTTCCTGTCAGACCTCTGTGGCAAGCAGCTGCTTGAGGAGATATTTATTTTATTTTTTTATTACTTTTATGTATTATAATTACTAATGAAATACTATTTGCATTTTCCCATCATCATCCACTTGCTCAAATTAAAACTTTTAAGGAATGAAACAACAGGTAAAGGAAAAACTTCTCTCACTTTGAAAACAAGATTCTCATATGTGCCAGAGGTGATATGCGTCCTAGTTTTACATTAATCTGGAAAATCAAAATTTCTTTCTCACATTCGTCCAAAATTTTTGGCTGGACAAATGTGCCAAAAACAAGACACCTGGCAAACCTACTTCTCTGAACTCTTAATGTCCTTGTGACCTGGCAATTTTAACCCATTGCATACACAAAAGTGCTACTTAGAAGTGCCATTCAGAAATTAAATAGCCCAATTCTTTTAAAGCTGGAAATGTTCATTTTAAAACATTAACATTTGGTTCATTAGCAGAAAGTACAAACTGTTCCAATTTTTAATGTTTATAGTAGAATGGTCAGTATTCCTCAGTAGTATAGTGGTCAGTATCCCCACCTGTCATGCAGGAGACGGGTTCAATTCCATGCTGGGTAGAGTTTTTTGTCTGTAAATGGTAGCTAGGCAGTTACTGGAAGGAGAGCTATGCACCAATACCTCATGATGATGATGATGCATAGAACCGGCCAGGCCTAGTGCCTAATGTCTGAACCAACCTTCTCATAGTGCAGACTGTTAGTACAGAGTGTTTCAAAAAGGACGCATTCCTCTATTGTATTTTTTTATTTAAACTTGACTAAAGACATAAATTTCAAATGATGCAAATTAGACATATATCTGCCTTTACAACAGATGTTCAAAGCGATTTCTTGCAACCTGGATGCAGGTTCATACCTGTTTCATGACATTTGCAGCCTTTCATAATGTTTGTTTTCTTATGTTTAAAATCTCTCTTTTAATGTTAGCCTTCAAGTATATGAGGATTGTTTTGAAACATTACACATTTGAGATATCCCCAAAGGGAAATATGTGGAGAAGTAAGATCTGGGGATCTGGGGATCTTGGAAGCCACAAATATTTTGAAATCAAATGATCACCAAAAAAAATCCTGCAAAATGACCATTATATCATTTGCAGTATGGATAGTCATGATGCCATCTTGTTAAAACCAACACTCTTGTTCACCCACATCCAATAGTGCAATAAACTGTTGGATGAGGTCATGATAAACTTCACCAGTTACAGTTGAGTCAAAAAATAAAGACCCTATCACACGACAATGGGAAATTACACACCAAACACCAATTTTCTGTGTGTGTAATGGTCGTTCATGAAAAGTGTGAGGATTTTCACTGCTCCATATTCGATTGTTTTGACTGTTGACATACCCATCCAAGTGAAACCAAGCCTCGTCACTGAAATAAAATGGTCCAACACCTTAATTCCATTTTCATCAAATGCTGACTCAAATGCTAAAGAACGAAACATGCTGACTCAAATGCGGCATCAAATGCTAAAGAACGAAACCAACGACAGTACTGTAAACGCTTTTCATGGTCTGGTTCTTTCAGTTCATGAACAACACTAATGCAGTAGGCATGAAATTTTAACTTCTTTTTAGCCCTGGAAACAGTAGCTGGTGACAATTCAATCTGTGAAGATAATTTTCTAAGAGATTTTCTGGATGAGCGAGTTAAATGCTGAGACACATCATCAAAAACTTCGGCAGTTAAGGGTGATGGCTGGCCTGGGCTCTTTTGATCCTGTAGAGACCCAGTGACATGAAATTTATCAATCAAACGAGATATTGTCGACTTGTTGGGAACTGCAGACTGAGGAAATCAACTCAAACTCCTCTCTCACACGTTTGTAAGATTTATACGATACACGTTCGTTTTTGTAAAATGACGTAGCTGACACAACACAAGGAATGAATGGTTGAGTGAGACTAGTGCTTGACAAGGTCATTTCAACTGCTAAAGGCTGTTAACCTTGAGTACAGTAATGCCAACTGACTAATATTATGGCATAAAATGTAATGCGTGTAAGTTCTACTCTTATATTTAGGGTTGTGCCCTTTTTGAAACGTCCTGTACCTTTCAAAAGAGATGCTGTCTTGTGGAATGAATGGAAGGGGATTGCTGACATATCACTATGGTCTACTGATCTGGACAATTATGGCTACTTTCTTTTTTCTCTGCTGTACTGAGGAGTGGTTAACCACACAAGATCCTGACCTATTTGAATATAGATATATTGATTTGGCTATATTGATTAGGGATTCTGAATTTGCTGTATTGGCAGGCTTCTGCAGAGGGAAAAAATTTCTGCTGTGTTTGCATACCAACATTACTGGCTTAATGTTGGCCCTACATCCCATGTTCTGAAGTCGCTTTGGCTATCTCTAAAAACTGCATAAATGCCCAGGGATAGATGAAATTGCTACTGAAGTTGTTACAATATATGTTTATAATTTGGAATGGCAGCAATGAGCAATTAAACTGCCTCATTGATTCTGCCAACAATATCATACTATATGTTTTACAAAGGAGGAGAAAAATAGCAGTGCCATCCCCTATTTAGATGCTTTCATCCAAAAAGATGATGCAGGAGCCTTGACAGTGTCAGTATACAGAACACCCACTTCCATCCCTCCGTCAGGTGCGCGGACTCGTGCACCCCATGGGGTACAAAATTGCAGCCTTCTGTTCCTTCACCCATAGGGCCTTCACCATATCTTCAAACAAGCAGTTGCTTAAAAAAGAAATTCAAAACATCCATTCCATTGCTGCTTCCCATGGCTTTCACCCAACAACAATAGAAAAGCTAATCAATAAATATAAAACTGAAAACAGAAGAAATTTGGCTCTCCCAAACACCGACTCTGAACACGCAACTTTTGCCGGATCTATCTGGGTTCGAGCCCCAGGTAAGGCATGGATGTATGTGTCGTTTTTGCTGCTGAGGTCCTTCTACTATGGCATATAAACTGACAGGCTCTTGTCAGACCTCTGTGGCAAGCAGCTGCTTGAGGGGGTATTTATTTATGTCTTATGTTCCTGTCCTATCCAAATCACTCCACAAAAACTCAGAGCCCAAAATAATGAAAATAGTTTTCAGCCTAGCTCCAAATCTAAAGAAAATTATCAAAAGGGGCAGAGACAAATTTAGCCTACTTCAAAAATCGGACATATACCGATTTCCCCTACTTTACATCGGACATATACCTACTACGTCAGAAAAACCATATGTTCTCTACAAGAGAGGTTTGCAGAGCATCAAACAGATGTCAGCCAAAACAAGTTAATGAAGGCCACTGCCAAGTTAGCAGTAAAACACGTGGCAACAATAGACTGAGAGCACGCCATACTGCTTGCACGTGCATCCACACTCTACAGAACCATAATCTGTGAGGCTATTGAATTAATGACCTCACCCATTCCCAGCTGCAACTGAGACACTGGAATTACCTTTCACAACATGTGGAAAGAAGTTCTAAACAGCCCTAATGTCTCAAATGAACTGTTGGAGCGCCGATAATGTTCACCGTCTTAACATCGGAGGCAGGGGTATGAAAGTAGTTTTATCTTCAGTGAAGTGTCACTTCACTGAAGATGGAGCATTGTCGTTTCGAAAAGCTTCTGAGTGTTCTCCTAAAAATATTTAACATGCTAATAGTTTGAAGGATAAACTTTAATATTTTATTACTCAATGACAGAGAATTTTAAGTTATTATTAATATACTAGTGTTATCGGTTTTAAAATGTTTAAAAGTACGCATCTATGTTGCAAACATTAATGACAGTGCATTTTGTGGATCCATCTCTGATATACACCAGTGATATAGAAGCAAGTGCTGCAAATCATATAATGAAGTTTCCATCAGAATAATTAGTTATTGGTACAACTACAGCTTTAAGTACTCTATGGTTGCAAGTAATGTAGATGACGCATGGTGTCATTGGGAATATACCGGCACATCTGAAGAACTATGCATATGGAGTAATAACTTAGCTGCATTACCCACTGTACTACATTATTATGAGACGACATGTATAACATCAAGCCCTTGAGGACTGGTTTCTTGTTAATGGCATCTAAATTGCTTTCTTTATCATCAAAGACTGCTCACATAGTCTGATACAGCAATTTTATGTGATGTTAGACATCTAATGTGCCTATGCAAGTAGATATACCAGCAACTATCACTGGTGAATATCAATATTTGTCAACTAACCTAGTTTACTTTATGTAAATATAAGGAATTACTTAGATTGATTGATAAAGTTGTGGTCAAATATAGTTGTAATATAAGTATTACAAGGATATTTTATAAGCACTTCTTATGTTTGAAGATATGTAATTTTATACAATTTATTGTACATCTATTATTGTGATTTTACTAAACTTTTACCTTACTGGCTGTGTTTGGAATTATTTAGACACAGTGTCACTTCACTGAAGATGGAGCATTGTCGTTTCGAAAAGCTTCTGAGTGTTCTCCTAAAAATATTTAACATGCTAATAGTTTGAAGGATAAACTTTAATATTTTATTACTCAATGACAGAGAATTTTAAGTTATTATTAATTAATTAATTTCTGAGTAAGAAGGTCCTTTATTGGGTATTAAAACTATTTTAATAAAAATAATATCATGTAGAAAATAAATTTAGCAAATGTTTGGGAATGCAACCTCCACTTATAACATTATTTCTATTGGAATTAGATATGCAAATTTGAATTACATGACCATTTTTTGGAATGCAACTATTCAATAAATTGGAGTATGCCTGTATCCTATTTATATTTAACCCTTTCTCTAACTTTTAAAGTGCAGAAGTAAAAGCTGTGGGGGTGGGGGGCGCTCAGGCAGTAGCACACCAAGCTTGTAATCTGTAGTTCCCAGATTTGAGCTGCATTTGGGTCAGCATTGAGGTTTATATCCACAAAACTCCCTGCCCATGGTCATTAGGGAACACCAATGGGCTTGGAAAGGCCACTGCCCTTTGGATGAGATGTTAAGCCATGGCCTCATGTGTGGAAGAGCCATACCCTGTGCACATTAAAGAACAAGCTGGATGGTCTTGACAGGAGGCTACCATCTGTTTCTCAACAGTTGTTCACTGGGTCCCCTCCCCAACCCTTCTCTGAGCCTTTGGGGTCCATGTGACCTGGCCATTTAGCCCATTGTGTGCAAAAAAGTGTTGCTCAGAGGTAAAGCAACCCAACACATAAGTGAAAATAATAATTAGGCCACATGCAATTACTCTTTTTGCAGTTTAATCTTGTGTTGCAAAAGGGAATCATCACTTAGTTCTTTCTCACACACAATCTGCTGAGCTAACAGGAGATCACAAGAGCAACAGCTTAGAGATATTGAAGTACCTGTGGGCATAGTACTATCAGAACATAAAAATTACTTCATGTGGAAATAGAAATGTTACAATTCGAATTACTTAATGTTCATTTACATAAATTTAAATCATCAGTCAATATTTGTGAATTCAGAAGTAATAATTATTAGTCAATTTAAAACATGCTCTTGTTTGCTGTTTTTTTAAATGTTTATGACATGTATCTATGTACCTAAAATTAATCATTGAACTGTCAAATACATAACAACTCATCTTCCATGGCATTTATCTTTACCTATAAACCTCATATCATGTTCTTATCTCTTGTAAGAAATCTCATTCTGTAGAGAGAGAATTGTTCATTCTATGTTAAGAAGATATCTCTGTACCTGAACTTATGCCATTTTGGCATCCATCTTGTAAAATCTTGTTATTGCAGGACTTGACACATTATTATTACCATTACTGTTAGATCATACTGTCTTATTTTTGCTACATTTTACTTATATACAGTCTTATAGAGTTTTATAAATTTATGATATGTAGTGTAATTTTGTTATATTATTCTGCTGAAATCTTATCACCTTCACAAGTATCTTTATTTACACTGATAAACTTCTATGGTCGGAAGTAACCTTATGTGTGGTGAACAATTTAAAATAGTTTTATTTTTCAATATGAATAATTTTTATTTTCTTGATAAATCTACCAGGTCTTGGTCCAACAGTTCCAGAACTAGGTTTAAAGGACTACCCTGATATTGTTCCTGTTGTCAAGACTCAGTTCTCAATGTTGACTTCTGAAGTTTTAGACTTGTTGAAAACAAAGAATCCAGAAATCACTAACATTGTACTGTGTGGTATTGAAGCTCATGTGTGCATTCAGGGTACAGTTTTGTCATTATTGTCGAAAAATTATGATGTTCATGTTGTGGTTGATGGCTGCTCATCAAGAACTATGGTTGACAGGTGAGCTTATACATAATGCTTATAGATTTATGCAATTTGAGATCTCAATCTTAAAACCTATTAACCCTTTCAGAGTCCAGCTTGAAAAACTAATGTACTCCAAAAATCCAGCTATTTTTTCACTATGCTCAGCCAAAAATAAATTAACTTTATAATTTTTTGCCAAATAACTAATGAATAGATTTTGGTCATGTCATACACCAAATTAAACAATATTTAGAGATTTTATTAAAAGAAAATTTTGGTTGGGTTGTTTTACTTCTGAGTGGTACTTTTTTTTTTGCACATAGTGGACTAAATAGCCAGGTCAAAGGACCCTGAAGGCTCAGAGAAGGTTGTGGAACCCCACAAGGAAATTTCATTTCCCACTGGAATAGCTGTTGGGAGACATGGTAGCCTCCCTTCAAGGCCATCCAGCATTTTCTTTAACATGCACAGGGACTGTACCTGAAATTATGCCATTTTGACATCCATCTTGTAAAATCTTGTTATTGCAGGACCTGACACACTATTATTACCATTAATGTTTGATCATACTGCCTTACTTCTGCTACATTTTACTTTTGTATTATATACAGTCTTATAGAGCTTTATTAAAATTATATTTATAGTGTAATTGCATTATATTATTTTGCTGAAATCTTAACACCTTCACAAGTATCTTTATTTACACTGATAAATTTCCATGGTCGTAAGTAACCTGATGTGTGGTGAACAATTTGAAATTGCTTAACATCCCATCTGATGGACGGTGGCCTTTCCAAGCTCATCAGTGTCCCCTACTGATAGTAGGGAGGGTGGGGAGTTTTTGCAGAGATATATCAATGCTGACCCAGCTGGGATATTTATTAAAAATAATGTACCAATTAAAATAAATTGCAATTCTGTGTTGTTGAGCAATAATTTTTTTTTAATTGTGCATTTATAGTGTATTAAAATTATTACATATTAATAGCAAGGAAATTTCTGTCTGAATAATAGGTAAATAAGTTTTTACTTGAAACAAAAAAAATTACCCTTTTTCATGCTTTTTTTTTCTTAGTTATATGCTTTGAAAAGGGCCAGGTGTTTGACCAACTATGCTCAGTCAAACAAAAAGTGAACTTTAGAATTTTTTTTACCAAATAATCATTTAACAGAAATAAGTTACATTCATTCAGAATTAAATAGCATTTTGTGGAGATAAATTATTTAAATGAATGTACAAACCTATTCATTTGAATAAGACTTCTTCAGGGTGAAATAGTGAATCTGGCAAGGTAATTATGGTTTAATTATGGGAAAAATGAATAAAATTATTTAAATTATACATCAACCAAAAAAAAATTCTTTCTAGATAATATAATATTAAAAAAGTCATATGAAGCAAGAATATCTTATTTGCTTATAGTTTTTTTCACTGTAATGATTTAAAACAAAGGCTGTAATTGCACAAGGTGACCTTGCACTGTTCACACTTATGGGATTTTCTGTCCTGCTTATGGAAGCTTGTATAGTGTTTCTCTGCAATGTATACTATACATAGATATAAATTACAACTACAGCTATAATTTTATCAAATTTAATATTACACGATCTATAGCTCTATTACAATCTTTAAATAATTCTTGAGGTGGTTACTGCTATCAACCTTATTTATCATCTAAGGTATATTGCCTCTTGTGCAATATCCCGATTACTGATTTAAGGTACTAGAAAATAGAATAGGTGTAATTGGAATATTGCACAAGAGGCAATATACCTTAGATGATGAAATAAGGTTCATAACAGTGACCACCTAAAGAATTATTTATTTTAAGAATGTAATACAGCTAGAGATCATGTAATATTAAATTCAGATATTATACATTTTCCATTTGTGTGTTCCATTTTGGGGATCTTAGCAAACTGCCTACAAGTTAATGTACTAAGCTAAAAAAATTCAATATCTTCAGAGTGACAAAGCCAAGAGAGAGAGAACTTTAGCCAAGAAAGCCAAGAGAGAGAGAATTTTAGAGAATGGAGGTTAAACTTTTTTAAAAATCATTCAATGTTAACTAATTTCTTTAAAATTTTGCCAAAGAGATGGGGGGGGGGGCTTAAAATCCCCTCAACATGATGGAGAAAGAGAGGCGGTTAAAAATGCCCTGGATGAAATTGTGTTGTTGCTCCCCTCCTAACCAAAGAAATGATTTCCAAGCCAAGAAAAACCCTTTTTTGCCTCCATATCCAAGACCTCATTGATTCTCAGGAAATGATAAATGAACAACATTTTTTGAGTGAAAACCAAGAAATAAAAATATTAAAAAATAACTAAAGTGATGCCAAAAACATGAGCAGCAACAATTTGTAAGACTTCCTCATTTAAAAATTGCCCATGTAGCATAACTCCAAAAGATCAACAATGATATATAAATATTTGGAAATCAAAATATTTTTCCCAGAATCAAGCAGTTTTGATTTCAGTCTTGGGAAATTATACAATGAATGATGAGATAAATGATAAAAATAATTCTAGAAATATTATAGCAGGTATAAAATGAAAAAGTCATTAAATTATTAAAATTAAAAATTTATTAATGGAAAAAATTATAAACAGCTGAGATTGAATTTGTAACCGCAAAATTAATGGCAGGAAAATGTTGCTTGAAGGTGGAGCAGTGTGGCAATCATGCCACATTGCTCCATCTTCTAGCAATTATATACAGGGTGATTCAAAACATATCGTTCAAATTTTGTGGGGTGGTAGGGAATACGTCAGGAAACCGATTTCACATAGGAAAGAATGTCTGCAAATGTACGCATGCACATGTAGAGGGCGCTGTGTGTACCCAACCAGTGTACAGCTCGCCCGACCACTCCCGCTGTCATCAGTGTATGAGGTGACTTACTAGTGATAAGATGAATCATTTTACGCATCAAGAGCTAGCGGATATGCATCTCGCATATGGGGCAGCTGGCGAAAGTGGCCGCCGAGCTAGGCAAGTTTACGAAGACCGATACCCCAACAGAAGAATACCGCAGCATCAAATGTTTGCACATGGGCATTGCAGTCTGCGCAAACGTGGTTCACTGCACAACAACATGCAGGATACGGGGAGAAGACGACTGACGCGGACTGTCAACGTCGCAGAACAAGTCCTACAGTCCATCGAAGATAATCCGAATATCAGCACACGAGCTATTGCTCAGCAGCTTGGGGTCTCTCAGTCAGCAGTGTGGCGGATAGTGCACGAGGAATGTGTGCATCCTTACCATCTGCAAAGGGTGCAGTTACTGCATCCTGACGATTATCCGAAGCGTGTGGAATTTGCACAATAGTTCATGCAGAAAGGTGCCGTGGACCCCAGTTTTCCAGCTACTGTCCTTTTTACAGATGAAGCTTCATTCACTCGTGAAGGTGTGTTCAATACACACAATTCACATGTGTGGGCTTACGACAACCTGCATGGTACGAGAAGTCACGCTGCGCAACATCGTTTTGCCATAAATGTGTGGGCTGGAATCATTGGTGACTGTTGGGACCTTACTTGCTACCGCCCCGATTGGATGGCCGGAAATACCTAATATTTCTCGAGACAGTGTTACCGACTTTTCTGGGTGCTGTTTCCTGCGCATATCCGCCGAGATATGTGGTATCAATGTGACGGGGCTCCAGCCCATAGCACAATTGTTGCGCGTGATTACCTGAACCGAACATTCGGAGCTCGATGGATCGGTACAGGTGGATCGATCGCTTGGCCACCCAGGTCATCTGATTTATCGCCCATGGATTTCTTTTTGTGGAGGGCCATGAAAGACCATGTGTACGAGACCCCCGTTGACAGTGAAATGGACCTTGTTGCACGAATAGTGGCCGCCGCAGGCATTGTCTGTGATATGCCAGGTGTTTTTGAAAATGTTTGGCAGTCAATGCAATGGTGCTGTGAATCCTGTGTCCGTGTAAATGGTCACAATTTTGGGCACCTACTGTGAACCTGTACTTTACCTTGTTGGAATAAAAGTCATATTCGTTACCACTTAACTGTACTGTTTCCTTGTGTTCACTTTACTTGTCCATTTTGTTCATGTAGATGACGTTTGCAGACATACTTTCCTATGTGAAATCAGTTTCCTGACGTATTCCCTACCTCCCCACGAAATTTGAACGATAAGTTTTGAATCACCCTGTATATATATTAAATTTTTTTTAAATCTGATACTCTTTTAAAAAATTGAAGTTTCACTTGTACAAAGAATGGATGTATGTGTTTCTGGGCTTTCATTTTGAAAACTGTCAAAGTGTGCAGCCAATGGAAACCTGGGAAGGATTAACTGATATTTTTGTTAATTTTTTTGTTATGGAAACTAAAATCTATGACATTGTAGTATGTTTAAGATCAAGAATTTAAGCTGTTTTAAAAATAAAGTATTGATCTGAATATTAAGTGCAAGGTTCTCCAGTCTCAAGGAGCAGCAAATAGGGTTGGGTTGTTTTACCTCTGAGCGGCACTTTTTTGCACACCATGGGCTAAATGGCCAGATCACATGGCAGAATCACATGGAGGCTCAGAGAAGGTTGGGGGAGGGGACCCACTGGAACAGCTGTTGGGAGACAGATGGTAGCCTCCCGTCAAGGCCATCCAGCATGTTCTTTAACGTGCACAGGGTATGGCTCTCCCACACACGGGCTTAGCGTCCCATCCGACGGACGGCAGCCTTTCCAAGCCCATCGGTGTCCTCTACTGCTACTCCGTGGGCAGGGCAGAGCAGCAAATAGGAAAAAGTTTAAATTCAGAATTTAAACATTGAAGTATGGCATAATTCAACAAGTAGTTAATAGCCTAGGGATGTTTTATAGTGTTATTAGTTAATAATTTTTATATTATTTTATCATCAGCTTTCTTGTTCTACTATTACAATTGTGCACCAGATAAAACTTTATCTATGCAGCTTGTGTTATCTATGGTGGAGATCATATCTTGGAGGACTACAAAGTTTCTTCGGTTTTGTATGTCTCTACCTGGGTTATTTGTTTTCTGTGACAATACAGCACACATACCATGGTGATGCCCTGGAGAGTTCCAGTACATCTTTTGACTTTGAACCACCATAGGTGGTATTTAACATTTGTTAATAGTTGTATCTCTCTAATGATTCTGCTGGGATTAACTGAATATGGGGAGGATAGCATTTTATTACTTGTAGCCAATTATACCATTTATGATACAGTAGCTACAGTTCATTTGCTCTTGTTAGACTCAACAAAATTTCCACATTTCAAAAATTATGTACACAAAAAAAAAAATTTGAACACTGGAGAATATTTTCATTTTACTCAAGATTACAAGTTTATATCTCTTTCTGGAAAAAATAATGGAGTTTATATGATGGACATTCAGAAACTAATTCCCCACAGTATTTTTACAGATCAGTATTTGTTCTACAACATGCTACTTTACAGTGTATAGATAGATGATCTAGAAACATAATCCTATTTTTCTTTATGATCACTGCCATGCTCAACTATCTTGCAAAGCCTGAACTAGAGCCTGTATGCCTTCACCATAGTGCAGTTTTGAAGGATCTGTATGCCCATATTTTGCTTCAATGCTGAAATCAACAGCATCGAACCCATACATATTCTGTAGTTGCTTTTGGATGTTTCAGTCTCCTTCACACACCAAGAATTCTTTAATATTGCTTCAAACAAATATCCATGAGGACTGCTATATTGATGCTACAGAAGCATCACCAGTGGGAAGATGATGTAATTATAATGGAAAGAGGTGAGAAGAATGTACTTATAAACTCTACAAGTAACAGTGCTATAGAATGAGAAATATGAAATCACTTTTAACATTACTATCAGATTTAGTGGAAAACATCTTGAATTGGATGGGATATGAACCCACTATCTCCTGATAACATGTCAGCTGCTGTGATCACAGCTACCAGCTGCTGATCAACATATCTAATGATATGGGCTTTTGCAGTGCATAATTTCAATATCTGTATCACTTGAAGGCCCTGTCTTCTGTAATTTTTTTTTATAAAAGGAAGGAAGTACTTCCCTACACAAACCTACAGAGATAACTTAGAAGCTATATTAGGCTTGTCTTGGTTTCTCATACAACATATAAGCATTTACACAAGGACATGCCCAGCAGGTCTTTGTAGTGAAATATGCTACCCACTAAACCAGGTAGGGTCTAAATTTTAATTATTAATTATCATTTGGAGACCTTGATTAGCTGCTGGTAACTCAGTGTAAACAAGATAACAGGAAACTTGATGCTTTTGATTCTAGATGCTTACACAGTATCTTGGGCATTAGGTGGTTCAACTTTGTAAGTAATGATGAGGTTACGTAAAGGAGTCATCAACCTCCTTTAAGCAGCATATTGTGCAGAGACTCCATTGGTTTGGCCATGTTGCCTGTATTCACAATTATAGATTAGTGAATAGGGCTATGAACAATGTACCTAAAGGTCTCAGAAAGAGGGGTAGACCTAGGATGTGGTGGGCAGATAATGTTAAACAGGACCTTGTTAGAATTGGTGTACAGTGGCCAGATGTAGCTCAGGAGAGATGTTTGGAGAACTAAATTGCATAATCTAGTTGGACCTTCGTATCTCATCTGCTTGAGGATGATTATAGAGAGCTTTCAATATACTAAGTTGTCAGGTATGCTATATGATCTCATTATCAACCACAAATTTTGATGATCAACAGAGTGAAATACTTTTTGGAAATCTACAAAGCTAATAATCACAGGGTTCTGAAATTCTAAATATTTCCCAAGAATTTGCTTGAGTGAAAAAAATCTGATCTACACATTCCCTACCACTTCTGAATCCACATTGCTCATCACACAATTGTCTGTCAACCAGATTCTTAATTCTATTAAGCACAATCATGCAAAGAACTTTACCTGGAATAGAAAGCAGGCTGATAATACCCTATAATTATCACAAGAACTGTAATTGCCTTTTTTGTATATAGGAATAATTATAGCTCTGGTAAAATCCTTAGGAACAATGCCTTTCTCATAGAAGATATTCAAAATTTCAGTCAGTCATGTGGTAACAACTATTCCAAACTCTAGGCATTTCAGTAATAATTCCATCTACCCCTGTGGATTATGTAGTTTAAGTTTAGAAATAGCCAAAATAACTTCAGACTGTGATATAGGACTAAATTAATGCCAGTAATGCATCAATCCTTATTACAAACAATGGGAGTAGAACTAACCACATTGTTCAGAACATCTCTGAAATGTCCAGCCCATGTAGCCATCACAGAATTCTGACCTTCAAAAACCTTACCATTTTTATCCTTCAATACTTATGTACTTGTCTGTTTCTTCCCACACAAAGCATTAACTATCTGGTACAGCTCTCTGCTGCTGTGCTGTCTAGCTGCTTCCTCGGCATTGTCATCTAAGCCACCAAGCCAAAGATTCGTATCAGCTGCTAACTGATCCTTTACACATTTACTAAATTCTTTGTAATGTTTTCTCTTAAGACTAGTAGGGTATTGATTAAGGACATTCTTGCAGTTCTTTCTTTCCAAAATAGCCTCCAGTGCCTTATCACTCAAATAATTTTGTCTTCTCTGCACCTTTTTACCTAAAAGGGTACTGTTAAGTGCAAGAAAAGCTTGTTTAAAACAGTTCCATTCTTCCTCAACTTCTGTAGTAAGGAAACCATGACTTCATAATGACTAAGGGAATCCCATGGTAAGCTTGGCTATAACTGGCTATAACCCATGGCTATAATTGGGTCTTTCAGAGTTTCAATGTTAAAGGTAACTTGAAGTGTTTAAGGTTTTAATGTCTGACCCAATTTCACCTCCTGTATCTGGCCTGGTATTCCTAACAGAACTAGTTCATTTGGTGTTGACTAATAATCAATCATATATCTATGCAGCCCATCTGATGAAACCCATGTGTACCTACATATGTCATGGTGCTTGTAATGAGTGTTAGTTATTCTCAAATCATTTAAGTAAAGCTTTTAAATAATTAAATTGTGCATCTATTTAAAGGTTACTGATATCTAGCATTATTATGTAAATATCTGTTAAACTGAAAGAAAAGTTCAATATGTATATTTTATTTTTTGTAGAATGTATGCATTTGAGAGAATGAAAGCTAGTGGTGCCTGGCTGACTACAAGTGAAAGTGCTATATTGGGATTAGTTGGAGATGCTTCCCATCCAAAATTCAAGGAAGTACAGAGAATAATCAGAGATCCTGCACCAGACAGTGGTCTACTATCTATGCTCTCTCAGCATATTGGGTAATGTTTAAATTGTAAGTTTTATCTGATAAATATTAAAGCAGCTGGCTTTAAAAATTAAAGATATATTTTTGTGTTTTAATGTTAAACCATTTAATTCATCTTGAAAATTATCACATTCAAATTTTCTTTATTTTTGGCGTGCATCCATAATGCACTGTAGGTATGGTTAAGTTGAATATAAAGATAGAAATATATAAGTATGTCTAGTCACTTTTTTCCCCAAAATCTTGTTTAAGAAGTTACTGAGCTCTTAAAATGTTGTTATATGAAAAGAGTCTATTATTAAAATGACAACCGAGTGTGAGTACCCATTTATATACAGTTATAACGTCTGCATAAATTGCCTAACATATTGAGTAGAATGGAGTTAACTTCTCTAATAAGCAAAAAAAGACCCATCACCCTCCAAAAAAAGAAAAAAAAAAGTATTACAGAAGTGTCCGATTAAAACTTAAAAGGCCATATCAATCAATTTTAACAGAGAAATTATTTGAAATTAAGCATTACATTTCATTCTTCAAGACAGTGAGGTAGAAAAATTGCATGTTTTTCTTTTTCGTATTGCTTAAAAACGTAAGGTATGCACTTTGTAGATATCCCCAAACATAGGAGCTACTAGCCACACCCAGTATGTAATACCTGAGCATTGGGAATACCAATTGGGAGAAATTTCATGCAATTTTGTTTTAACCAGTGAGCAGGTAAATATATTTGACAGTTTTACATGAGAAATGATACACAAATTGGTTTATAATTTCATGTTAGAAACTTCAGTAGAATGCATAAATATTTAACAGCCTTATGCACAAAAGCATCATATTATTAATTACTTAAGTTGATTGTATCAAATGTCAATATTTATTTTTCTTGAACCAAATTAAGTTTGCACATATACCTTTGTGATTTCCAGATATAAAACTTGTAATCAATTTATTTTCAGTATTCTAAACTGAAATTAAACATATTTGAGCATAAAACAAAATGGTCAGTACATTAGTATTAAAAGAATAATAGTTATCAAACTTGTGAATGCAAATATTATTTCAAAATAAAAGAACCTCTTTTTAAGTAATCCTACTTTAAAATAAAGCTCATATATTTTGCTGATTCACTTAGACTAAGTATCTTAAGTTTTACAAATAAATTTTACAAATTTAAAAACTTGTTTAAGAACAACCATCTGCCTTCTCAACGTTTCAATATTGTTTCCCAACAGCATTCAACTGAAATACACATCCATAACAAACTGTAACTAAAGATAACTTGCACGAAATAACTTAATATTTTAGAATATTTTTTTTTTGTAAAAAATCATAGCTTACACACATTATCAGCAGGAAAAATTTGCCCAAACTCTCCTTGTATGCAAAACAATTAGCTTAGAAAATAACAAAAATTAGTTTTAGTAATATTTTAGTTAGTAGGTTTAGTAAATTTTAGTTAGAAAATAACAAAAATCAGAGTAAAGGTACGCAGTGTGGTAATTAAAATTAAAGCTATTTAATTCTCTATGACATGTTAAATGTTTTTAAGCACTTCAACACATGGACTATGTATCAAGTATCAACAATTATTAAGGGAAGATTTACGTACCATGCCGTAGAGGATGGGTAGTAACAGGAACTTCCGGGATGCTTTCGGTGACAAATTTAATAATCAACGTTCTTGGCAGCAAGTGATGTCTCAGTGGAGATTAAAAGAAGGATAACGGTTGCCAATGGTCTACCTGCCTTGGTGAAGGAAATAATCATTTATACCTTTGATAGCATAGAATGCTTAAAAATGTTTTTGATTCACAACGTATGTTTTGCACCCTTTTGTCGCATTGTCAGGTGGGAAGTGAGGTGCTTAAGCTAATGCAGGAGAGGCAGTTGTTTGTTGAGCGTGGGGGAGGGGGTGGGATACCATAAATTGACATGTTAGTGACAGCTCCGAGGATCGGAGTGGTCAGCAGATGTGCGGGTAGCCATAATGCGATCTGCATGTGACAGAGGTTGGGAGAGGATGTGGGATTATAGGAAATCGCCAAGATCAGTGAGTGTCGAGGGAAGCTTCACTATTTGTGGCTAGTAATTCATAATTATAATGAGGGGTACTTTTAGTGAACTAATAAATTTCGTAAGCTGAATTTTGGGGTTAAGATAATTATGTTATTGAGGTTCTGAATAATGGTTTTCTTATCGGTATTGCTATTGGGAGTTGTGTGTGTGTGTAGGGGGGTGCATTAATCATCGATTTTAGGAGGCATTATAGAAGTGTTCTAATGGGTTTTGTGAGTGTGCATTAGTGCAGGTGGCAGATGGGGATTGACGATGAGAGATTAATCAAACAGTAATCTGGCAATGTGATTTGATGAAATCTGAAAAATCATCATGCAGTTGAAGTGTTTTTCGCAGTTTAGCACATCATCATTTCCTCTACTCTGAATTAAAATGTTTCAAAGCAGTAGTAGCCCCCTTTAGAGGAGATTTAAAGAACTATTAACAAGACAGCAATATAACTGTCACAGAAGAACTGAAAAGGGCTGTACTTGAAATGAAAAAGGTAAACCAAACTTTAATTGCTGAAAATAAGGCTCTTGGTAATCAAGTATTGGACCTTCAGACTTATGTGAATGATTTGTAACAATATTCTAGAAGCTAATTTGGAAATTGTAGCTGAAGATGCAGGTGAGAAACTAAAAGAGGTCTTTGAAGAAATTCAAAAAGCCTTAAATGTGACAGAAAAGACAGAAATAAGTAGTATGCATAGAGTGCCTATATCGATCAGAAACAAAATAAAACCAATTATAGTGCAATTTAAAAATTGCACTATAATTGGATCAAATTAAATAATATTAAATATAATTAATAAATCAAATATAATTGATCAAATCTAATTAATCAAAGGGGAAAAATTTTACTGGCTCAAGAAGAAAAGGTTTATTTCTTTAGAATGTATATCTTGAAGATTCATGAGTTCAATAATATATATCAACAAACATTTGACACCTTCAAATAAAGAGCTGCTATGAAACAAAATAATATAAGCAAAAACATCACTATAAATTTGTATGTACAAATGACAAAATTTTCATCGGAAAAGATGAAAACTCGAAGATAATTAGAATCAAGAGTAGAGTTATTGATATTGAAGTAAAAATGACAACATATATGATCAATAATATGAGGGACGATTTAGAATGTAGTATAGCAAATTACACTTCATTAGAATTGTGTAGTGATACTGAGTTCATACTATATATAGTGATAATATTGTGAATTGTATTATTTTGCATAATGAAATTAGACCTATTTGTGCATATTTTATTGAAATATTACTGTTATTAGAAATGGCTAATTACAAAATTAATACCCCTCGGTGTGAGCGCCTGTACGCGGTGAGGGGGACCACCCTGTGAAGGTTCCGCTGGCTCGGTTACCTTCGCAGGGTCCTAAACGCTCGCCCGCGTGTTTGCCGTGCGCGGAGACCCGTGTCCCGGGAAAGGAGGATCCTGGTAGTTGCTTGGGGGTCCCCGTCTTCTCTCCTCAGCTCATGACTGGCATGGTCCCCATTGGCCGTCTTGCCTTTGGGGAGCCTGTCCGTCGCGGGGCTGGGCAGCGGATTCCGGGGCCTCTGCTTCCGGTAAACAGGAGCTCCTGGGGTGGCCCCCCCAGAAGCAATCGGCTGGTGGGCAGGTCCTGCTAGGGTCAACCGTGCAGAGAGGTGAGTAACCTTGCCCACGGTCCAGGTACAGGTTTACAAGTTTCCTCACAGATTATTTTCCTTTTGTAGTTATCCTTTCTTTGTGCGGCCAGTTTGGCCTGTCACAATTTTCTTATTTTACGCTTTGTTTCATTTGTGTAGAACGTTTTTGTTCTGCACATTTCTCTTTTCATTTTCCTTATATTTATTTGTGAGGGCTTGGCTCACTGTCTGT
Organism: Ryuthela nishihirai; assembly: GCA_038380435.1. Taxonomy (NCBI): domain Eukaryota; kingdom Metazoa; phylum Arthropoda; class Arachnida; order Araneae; family Heptathelidae; genus Ryuthela; species Ryuthela nishihirai. The sequence continues at coordinate 115,982,343 of JAWZYU010000002.1, read as the reverse complement.
GTGGGTATAGTGCCTGCGTAGCCCTGGCGCCCGACTGGGCGTCCCCTTGTTGGGCTCTGTGGAGGGTGGGGACAGCGGGCACTGAACCACACAAAAACAAACATGCGAGTGAATGATGAAAATGCGATCACCGCCAACAAGAGGGCTCAACATGAACCCCCGTCTTCTTCGTCTACGTTATCACTGCTGTCGTCTTCTGTGTCTGTGTCTTCGTTCCCAAAGTTCCTGATCATCCACTCCACGGGTGATCAGGTACTTGGGGACATGTCCCCATTTTCTTTGAATAAAGGTTTGAAAGGTCTTGCGGGAGAGCCGAAATCCGTTAAGCGCTTACGATCTGGCGACTTACAAGTTGAGACCACTTGTTCAAAACACTCCGAACTACTCCTGAAAGTCAAAGAAATTGGTGGAGTGGCTGTCGAAGTCACTCCCCATAAAACTTTGAATTCCTCTCGGGGTGTGATCACCGAGTGGGGCCTCCTCAAAGTCACTGAGGAGGAAATCCTCTCGGAGCTCACACCTCAAGGAGTAACAGCGGTCCACCGGGTTTCGACACGCCGTGATGGGAAATTGACACCCACCCGGGTGTTGATTGTGACATTCAATACGCCACGCCTGCCTTCTTCCATCAAGGCAGGTTATTTACATTGTGAGGTACGGCCGTATATACCGAACCCTCTGCGCTGTTTTCAGTGTCAGATATACGGTCATGCCCGCACAGCATGCAGGGGCAAGCCCACCTGTGCTCGCTGTGGCAGTAAGGATCATCTTGATCGTGACTGCACAGCAGACAAGGCATGCTGTGTGAACTGCAGTGGCGAACATCCGGCGTACTCCCGCGACTGTCCGAAATGGAAGGAGTAAAAGGAGGTACAACGGTTGAAAGTTATTAACAACATCACTTACGCTGAAGCGAGAAAGCTTGCTGCACCGCCCGCACCACCTGGCAAGGTTTCCTATGCCAGTGCAGTCATTTGGAAGCCCATCGTTCCAATGACTTCGGTGGCGGTGCCGACCGACATCAGTGTTCCACCAACTGAGTCTTTCTCGCCCGCAACCAAGTACCTCCTGACGCAGGCAAAACCGAGGGTGGTGTCGACTTCAACTGCTACCCCGGTTTCCTTTCCTGCAACCCAGCCTTCCACCTCCACCGGAAGGCCTCCTCCTCCCTGTCCTCAGACAGCAAGACCTTCCAAACCAAAGGGGCCCCCACCAGGGCCAAAAAAGGCTCATCACTCCTCCTCAAAGGGCGGTCACCGATCCATGCCCCTCGGACGATTCCGAGGACATGGATACCACCCACCCCCTATTCACTAAACCGTCCTCTGTGGCGGTTAAGTTGAATAGGAATACGTCGTCCGGCCACTCTTCTAAGTCCTGAGATGGCCACACTCCTACAATGGAATTGTCGTGGATTCCAGAGGAATCTTGACGACATCAAGGCCCTCCTTCAGGCGCACCAGCTCATCTGTGTGTGCCTGCAGGAGACATACTTGCAGCCAGTCACAGATCCCACGATCCGGCACTTTTCACTAGTTCGCCGGGACCGGGATGGAGATGGCCCAGCTCGTGGGGGTGTCGCCATCCTCGTGAGCAAACACTCTCCATTCCAGGTCGTACCCCTCACCACCAACTTGGAGGCGGTAGCCATCCATCTCTTCGTGGGGTTCTCGCTGACTGTCTGCTCTATATATCTTCCACCTGGGAGCATCGTCTTCCAGGAAGACCTTGATGATCTCGTCTCGCAGCTGCCGTCCCACTTCCTCATTATGGGGGACTTCAACAGACACAGTCCACATTGGGGCAGTGCTGACACCAACGGGAGGGGCGGGGTCCTAGAGCAGTGGCTCATGGATCCTTCTCTCTCCCTGTTGAACACCGGTGTCAGTACTTACTTTCACTCCCCAACCCGCTCTTTCACTGCCATTGACCTCACCATCTGCTCCTCCTCGATCCTTCCACTCTTTACATGGGAGGTCGAGGACAACCCTTATGGAAGCGATCACCTCCCCGTGGTGTGCACCATCTCCTGTGGGGGGCCTTGCAGCCCTTCACGCGTCTCGCGGTGGAGGCTCGATCGGGCTGACTGGGGTGGTTTCGAGCTGCTCTCTGAGCTCGATGACCACTCTGTCAGCCAGGAGCCCATCAATGTGGCAGTAGCGGAGATAACGGACTGTATCGTAGATGCAGCTGCATCAACAATTCCTCAAACGTCTACACGGTTTCCTCGCTTTCTGAAACCGTGGTGGAATTCAGATTGCACTGCAGCTCGTAAGGCTCAGAACAAGGCTTGGGGGGGTGTTTCGGAGATATCTGACAACCCCCAACCTCGAAACGTTCAAACGTGACAGGGCGAAAGCTCGTTACGTCCGGCGCCAGAGCCAGAAGAAATCTTGGATCAAATGTACATCTTCTATTACCCACAAGTCCAGTTCTAAGGTCGTGTGGGATAAAGTCCGGAAGATGGGTGGGAACTACACATCCCACTCGTTATCGATCCTGGAGCACAATGGACAGACAATTGCTGATCCCAAAGCAATTTGCCGACACTCTTGTGGAGTCATTCTCCTTCATCTCTTCTTCTTCTTACTTCCTCGCAGCTTCCATCTCATCAATTGCATTTTTCTCGAGCAGTTTCCGGACTCCTGGCGGCAGGCCGTCGTCTTGGCCTTCCCCAAGCCAGGCAAAGATCCCAAGATTCCTTCCAATTATCGTCCCATTGCATTGACGAGCTGCATGTGCAAGGTGTTGGAAAGAATGGTAAATGCCAGACTCATCTGGTATTTAGAACTTCAAAACCTTCTTTCCAACACCCAGTGTGGCTTTCGCAGGCAACGGTCAACTCTTGACCATCTGATATGCCTCGAATCGGCTATCAGAAATTCATTTTTAAGAAGAGAGCACCTGGTGTCAATTTTCTTCGACATCGAAAAAGCGTACGACACGGCTTAGAGATTCGGCATTCTTCGTGACCTCCACAGCTTCGGCTTGAGAGGTCACATGCCGATCTTCATCTCCAACTTCTTATCGACACGTTCTTTTCGTGTCCGTGTTGGTAACACTCTTTCGCGGCCGTACCCCCAAGAACAGGGGGTGCCACAAGGCTGCGTTCTGAGTGTTATGCTTTTCGCTGTCAAGATTAATTCTATAACTAGACAACTTCCTCCATCAGTAGGCAATGCCCTCTATGTTGATGACTTTAGCATCTTTTGCTCATCGTCCAGCATGAGGGTCATTGAAAGACAACTGCAAATTGCCCTGAACAATCTTTCGGTTTGGGCGACGGCAAACGGGTTTCGGTTCTCCCCACAGAAGACCGCTTGTGTGCACTTTTGCCACAAGCGTAATCTTCATCTGGATCCCGAGCTGCGGCTCGGGGGTAACATCATTCCAGTTGTGGCGAGACCAAGTTTCTCGGTCTCATATTCGATCGGAAATTGACCTTTTTACCACACATACGTCATCTCAGGTCCAAGTGCACGCGGGCATTGAACATCGTCAAGGTCCTCTCCTCCCTTTCTTGGGGGCGGACCGATGTTCTTTGCTCCGCCTGTACCGTGCACTTGTCCGATTGAAACTGGACTACGGATCCCAGGTGTACGACTCGGCCCAGGATTCGGTGGTGAAAGTGCTGGACCCCATCCATCACCAGGCTCTCCGTGTTTGCATGGGAGCTTTCTGCACTTCACTGGTCCAGAGTCTATACGTTGAGACCGATGAACCATCTTTATCTCTTCGCTGTCAGCAGTTGTCCCTACAATATGCTTCTAAATTGCGATCCCTGCCTGGCCATCCCTCTTGGGACTGCGTTTTCAGTCCAAAGTGGGAAATGCTTTACACAAATCGGCCGACTGCCATTCGTCCATTTGGTTTGCGAGTCCGAGGCTACCTCAGAGACATCAACACCAGTCTCGATAGCGTTGCACAGTCGACAGCTGAGCCACTTCCACCATGGTTCGCTGTTTCCCTTTCCTGCGATATTTCCCTGTGCAGGACGGGGAAGGCCTTTACACCCAACTGTGTGTACCGGCAACTCTTTGCCAGCCATCGTGCTGAGCACCCGGACTTCTTGCCTGTCTTTACAGATGGCTCGAAGTCCGGCACTTCAGTGGGTTCAGCCATGGTCTGCTGTGATGTAATCATTGCAGACCAGATCCCACTGCAGTGTTCCATCTTCACTGCAGAGTTGCACGTTATCAGTCTCGCCTTGGACCACGTGGCGACTAAGCATCATCGTCGGTGTGTGCTTTACACCGACTCGCTTAGCTTGCTACAGGCTTTGATCTCGGTGAGGCATCGGCCTCACCCAGTTCTTACTAAGATCCGCCAGCAACTACATCGTCTGGCAGCCACCACCACCATCCATTTCTGTTGGGTGCCCGGTCACGTCGGGATTAGGGGAAATGACTTGGCAGACGCTGCTGCCAAGTCAGCCACGCCCCTGTCCGACTCTCCGTTGCCGTTTCCTTATCTGGATTTCCGGCAGCATTTTACCACCGAGCTCCAGGCACAGTGGCAGAGATCTTGGTCAGAACAGCTTACGAACAAGCTCTTTGATATCAAACCTATCATCAAACCATGGCAGTCTTGTTACCGCAGGAATCGCAAGGAGGAAGTTATACTTGCTCGGCTCCGCTTAGGTCACTTGTATATTACTCATTCGTTTCTTCTTCGGGCGGACGACGAACCTAAATGTGAGTTTTGTGACACCATTTTAACTATCAAAGACATTTTAATATCATGTCCATGTTTTAACTTTGAACGACGTTTGTATTTTACATTTCATGATTTTATGTCCAAGCCCCTTACACTCGGACATTTGTTATCTGATCATTGTTGTTTTAACGCTGTATTTGAATTTTTACTTTTTACAGGATATTTTACTCGAATATAGTTTTATTCCAATATTTAACCCAGGTTGCTTACACCTGGGTTACTTTTATATTTATAACTTATTTATACATTTGTTTCTTGTTATCAATTATGTTTCGTTTTATTGCTTTACATTCTTAGTATATGTTTGTGGTTTCTTTTAAAATTCGGTTAAGGGTTACACGACTTTTATCTTTTTTCTTCTGGACATTTGTATGGCGCATTATAGCCTTAGTTGCTAATGTGCCATTAAAACCCAACCAACCAACCCCTCAGTGTGAGCTCCTGTACACGGTGAGGGGACCACCCTGTGAAGGTTCCGCTGGCTTGGTTACCTTCACAGGGTCCTGAACGCTCGCCCATGTGTTTTCCATGCGCGGAGACCTGTGTCCTGGGAAAGGACTATCCTGGTAGTTGCCTGGGGGTCCCCATCTTCTCTCCTCAGCTCATGACTGACTTGGGTCCCCTTTGGCCGCCTTGCCATTGGGGAGCCTGTGTGTTGTGGAATTGCAAGTAGGAAGTTGTACTTGCTCGGCCCCGCTTAGGTTATTCTTTTATTACTCATTCATTTCTTCTATGGGTGGACGACGTACCTAAGTGTGAGTTTTGCACCATTTTAACTATCAAACACATTTTAATCTCATATCCATGTTTTAACTTTGAACGGCTTATGTTTTTTAACTTTCACGATTTTATGTTCGAGCCCCTTACACTTGGACATCTTTTATCAGGTCATTGATGTTTTAACGCTGTTTTTCAATTTTTAAAGTATACTGGATATTTTACTCGTTTATAGTTTTATTCAAATGTTTAACCCAGGTCGCTTACACCTGGGTTCTTTTTATATTTATTACACACTTATAGATCTGTTTCTTGTTATTAGCTATGTTACCTTTTATTGTTTTACATTTTTTGTATGTGTGTGTGGTTATTTTTTAAAATTTGGTTGTGGGTCTTATGACTTTTATCTTTTATTTGGACTTTTGTTTGGCGCATTATAAGCTGAGATGCTACTGCGCCATTAAACCCAAAACAAACAACCAATCAGTTTATGTCTAGCTACCATTTACAGACAGATTAAAATTGACTGATAATTTTCAGTGCAATTGATAACATGTAAAAATCTGGGGCTGTATATTTGGACATTGTGAGTGTTTGACACAGTTAATCATGATAATACTCATAAATAAATTATTTGCCATTGGATTTAGAGTGGTTGCTTTTGAGTGGTTCAAATCATATTTAAAAAATAGAATGCAATTTGTCTAGTTTAACACCAATAAAAGTACAATTGATTCAAAATAGTGTGCCACAAGGCTTAATACTTTGACCCTCTTTATTTTTAATTTAATTTTTTCAGGTTGAATTTAAAAGAAGCTGTGTCATTTGCTGATAAAACCACAATTGTGATCAAAAATTAAAATCGTAGTGAACTGTATCTCGTCATCAATCATGATATAGATTTAATAATAAGTCAGTTCAACAAAAACCTATTAAGTTTAAATAGTGATAAAACCAAATTTAATCATTTTTCACTACTGAAGATGATTATTTTCCCTACAACTCATACAGTATATACATGGTAATATGTGTAATAAAGATAGATCATGTTCATGTAAAGCTATTGAACAAATTACAACAATCAAATATCTTGTGAATACATACAAAATTTCTATACAGCCATGAGCTATGAAGGTCCTACCAACTATGTAATTTTCCTCTCCAGACATGTCTGTTCTGAGCTACAGCTGCTGTATTTGGTCAGTAGGCCAATTCTTGCAAGGTCCTGTTTGACACTGCCAATCTTATCCTAGGTCTCCTCTTTTTCCTGAAGTCTTTGGGAACACTGCTCATAAACTTGTTTGCCAATCTTCAGCTGTGCATACAAGCAACATGGCAAAACTAATGCAGTCTCTCTCTGCACAAAATGTTGCTCAAAGGAGGTTGATGACTCCTTCTAACTCATCATTACTTACAAAGTCAAACCACGTAATGCTCAAGATACTGTGTAAGCATCTAGAATCAAAGACATCAAGTTTCTTGTTATCCTGTTTACAAAGGGTCCATGTTTCACTACCATACCTAACCTTAGAAAGAATCAAACTATTATACAGCCTGATTTTTAGTCTTTAGGTGTATATGCCTATTTTTCCACACTCTCCACAGACTCCTAAAAGTCTCAGCAGCAATTCCCATTCTTCTGTTTATCTCATGCCACACATCATCGGTATCTGTTACACAGCTCCAAAGATAATTAAACTGACACACTTGCACAAGAGTACAGCTATTCAAAGCAGCTGAAGCCTAGACCTGTTCCTGGTCTAGGCTTCAGGGTTCTAGGTCAAACACCAAACAACCAGCCATTTCATAAATCATTGTTTTAAATGAAAAATTTGTGTATTATTCATGTACAACATTCAATTATCTAAAATGGTGAATTTCTATTCTTTCCAGGTCAAGCCATTTGTAATAACTGCAAAAGAAAAGAAATTCATATTATTTTAATGGACCTTCAATTTTTACAGTTTTAAATTTTAAGTTTGTAGTTCCTTGAGTGTGTTGTAGTAACTATCCTAAAACAACAACAAAAATTAATTTTTTTTAACACAAAATTTGGATAAGAGTAATTGGTGTTGGAGTTGCTAACCATTGATAAATGCTCAACAGAACAATCATACACACACCTGCCACTGAATTAGACCTTTATTCAATACCGAGTTGGACCTCCTTTAACCTGAATTACAGCACGTATGCAGTTTGGCATAGATTCCACAAGGTGTTGGAGTGCCTTTACATCTCCAGCATACCAGGCGTTCACCATACTCCTTTAACTGGCTCAGATTTAATGAAAGAGGATTTTGCTCCCAGATCTGTTTTTCTAACATGTCCCATACATTCTCAATGAAGTTCAGATCCAGGCTTTGTGGTGGCCAGGGAAGATAGTGGAAATTGCTGTTGTGCTCACTGAACCACTGTTGAACACATCATGCGTGATGGACAGTAGCATTGTCATCCGTGAAACAGCCATCATCTGTTGGATAAAAAGTCAACATTGCAGGATGGACTTGACAGCCATCATCTGTTGGATAAAAAGTCAACATTGCAGGATGGACTTGATTAGCAACAATGTTCAGATAATCCTTGGAGGATACCTGACCTTCCAGCAATATCAAGGGACTCATTCTGTGCCAACAGAAGGTGTCCCACACCATGACACTGCTTCCAGAACCTTGAGTTGTGTTTACAATGCAAGCTGGGTTCATTGCTTCATATGGGGTCTTGCCAAACTTTCTGTCTACTGTCTGTGCAGAACAAGGTGTACTGTGACTCATTGGACCACATGACATTTTTCCAGTGTCCAGTTATGGTATTCCTGACACCACTGTAGATGAACTTTCCGGTTCTTCGCAGAAATCAGTGGTTTCCATATAGGCACATGACTGCTAATACTGATTCTTTTCAATTTGCTGAGATATGGGTCAGGAACAGCCTTCATTGAATTCTTCGGTCAATTGCTGCACACAGGAAGTCCTGTTTATCTGTACAAGCCTTCTCAGACGACGGCAACCTCATTCCTGACAGTTGTCATCGTGCCACACTTACGCTTCTTAAACAAGCAATGTGGGCTATTTTTGCACAGCTTAAAAACCTGAGATATCTCACTTTTTGAGAAACCAGTCAGCTCTGCTGTTTTTAAAATCGTTGCTCCAGCCAGATTGGGCACCCACAATAAGTCCTTTATCGAACCCCAAAAGATGCTTTGTTTTTTCCATTGTGATCAACACTACTGATGAGCATCAGTCTTAAATAGTTGCCTAGATCATGTGACTATGTATTTTGTATACATGCTGCACAAGTGACCTTTATGTACATCTACATAAAGGTTTCTGATTCAGTGGCCGGTGTGTGTAGATTTCTAGTCTTTCATGTGATTATGTTCATGTGGTTGAAAACTTAAATGTTGCATTTCAAACTTTTATGTTCTATAATCTTTCTGTGCGTAATTTTTGATTCTTATAAATCATTGCTATTGTGTTGTAGTATTTAGTGTAACGAATCACTTTTGAATTAATGATAAATTTTTCTGTGTAAATTAGACTCAAAAATGTGTACAGTGAATTATTTCCTCCATTAGGAGAAATTCCACTAACAGCTAACACTTTGCAATATAAATCCCATCCACAAAAAGGAGGATTTTGCCACATTCTGGCCATGCATCTCTATCTATCAACTATTGCTAGTAGACAACTGTAAAATTTTATAACCTGAAAAGTTAATATAGTTATATATATATTTAAGTCAGTATAGTAAATATTTTAATCTGAACTTGAAAGAGGGTCATGCCTAAGGTATTGTCTGTCTGTGACAAAAGACATTCAAGCTACTTTCTTGAATTTAAAAACAACTGTAAAATCACAGTCCAAATATTAACTATTAAGATTTTAATTACTGTATAGCACTGTACACTATATTGCAAAAAGTGTCTGGATTGGAAAGTAAGGATTTTTAAAGTTTTCATCAATTTGGGGAGAAAATGTTTTGGATGTGTGGTGTGTGTGGTACCATCTATTGTTAAATATTATAGCTTCCATAACTCTTTAAATATTAGATTAATATTATAGAAAATAGAGATTTAGAGAGCTCTGACTGAGATCTTCAATTTATATCTAGTGACTTCTTTCTGTAAAAAGCTTATTTTCAGAGTTAGGTAAATTTGAATGTGGCTATTCATTCACTTAACATGAAAGTGTCCTGAAACTTTTTGCAATATAATGTATTAAAATTTAAAAGTGCAACATAAATTGCTGATTAATGACTGAAATAGAGTAAAAAAGACATGGATTTCTAGTAAATATATAAAATAATTGTGGATTCTTATAATAGAGCAATCCAGACGACTCAACAATTGTAGTCATGTCATGGCTAATGGTAGGAGTTGAATTCATCATAACATGCAGATATCCATAAATATCAGTCTTTTTATCTTGTGTCAGTTTCTTTTCAACAATGCAAGAAATCAATAATAAATACACAGAATTACATGTTAACATAAAATCCAAGAAATCTTTTTGTGGAAAAATGAGTTATGCTGATGAGTGGTAGTCAAATCCACATCTCCCAGTTACATGCTAAGAGTTCTAGATCACTAAATTATCACTGGCTAGTTCATTCTTTGCTAACATTTTAAACAGGAATTAAGAAGCTTCCAGAATGTTGGAACAAGTGCATTGCAGTTAATGGGGACTATGTGGAAAAGTAGTATATATGATTTTTCTGTTTTTTAAAACGTCCATATAGTATCAGTGGAAAGTCAATAAATATGGTAAAAAATGATGAAATCAAGCCCTTGATGTTGCTGACAGATGAATTACAGTGAAGCATAAAGCCTATAGATGGGATGGACATTTCAATAAGTTTCCATTGCAGATTAACTTATGTCATGTTAATTGATCTTCAAATAGTAAAGCCAAATAAAAATTTGACTGAACCAATTATTTTCAGCTTATTATTTCATGAATTCCATGTCTACATGACATCTCCTGTGATACTTTGCTGCTGAATTGATCTTGTCATCATAGTAGGTAAGTTAATTATTGTCACCTGATATACTGGCAAGTGCATTCTAGTATATCTGGTGAATTAATATCATGAAGGGCCATATTTTAGAACAAATATTCCTCAGAGTATAGATGTTGGACTGGCAAATGGGGCCATGCCTCCCTTCCTTCTAGAATGCTAATAAGGTGAAAAGTGGCAAAAATTTGTTAAACTTATGTATATTTCATGCATTTTTCAGTAATTTTGTTTAAAGACCTTTAAAATGGAGGGGGAAGGTTACACTGAATGGAAATCCAGTCTCTACCCTCCCCTTTTTCTGACTCAGTTGAATTATTTCCCCCTCCCCCTATTTTCTATGTTAATATTTTAGATCTTGTCTGGATGATGATATATAGAGTTAAGGTTGGGGCTGTTGCATTCAGGAGTCATACATGACATAGATTTGAAAGTATTGGGAACAGATGTTTTGGCTGAAGCAGCTAACATGAAATGCTTACTGGTTTCTCAAAATTAAAGGATAATTGACAAAAACATATATAGCTGGTGATATATGTTTTTCAATAGTGCAATAAACTGTTGGATGAGGTCACGATAAACTTCACCAGTTAAAGTTGAGTCAAAAAATAAAGGCCCTATCACACGACGATGGGAAATTGCACACCAAACACCAATTTTCTGTGTGTGTAATGGTCGTTTGTGAAAAGTGTGAGGATTTTCACTGCTCCATATTCGACTGTTTTGACTTCACATACCCATCCAAGTGAAACCAAGCCTCATCACTGAAATAAACATGGTCCAACATCTCAATTCCATTTTCATCAACAAAAGAACCTTTTTCATGGTCTGGTTCTTTCAGTTCATGAATGACACCAATGCAGTAGGCATGAAATATTAACTTCTTTGTAGCCCTGAAAACAGTAGCTGGTAACAGTCCAACCTGTGAAGATAATTTTCTAAGAGATTTTCTGGGTGAGTGAGTTAAATGCTGAGACACATCATCAAGAACTTCGGCAGTTAACAGTGATGGCTGGCCTGGGCTCTTTTGATCCTGTACAGACCCAGTGTCACGAAATTTATCAATCAAACGAGATATTGTCGACTTGTTGGGAACTGCAGACTGAGGAAACTTCAACTCAAACTCCTCTCTCACACGTTTGTAAGATTTGTATGCACAATAAGTCTCAACAATAAATGCACATTCATTTTTGGAAAATGACATAGCTTGACACAACACAAAGGAATGAATGCTTGAGTGAGACTGACTAATATGACATAAAATGTACATGTGTGTAAGTTCTACTCTCTTATATTTAGGATTGCGTCCTTTTTGAAACACCTTGTATATTAGCTTTTCAAGAGGGTAGTTAGTTCCATGTAAGCCTGTTTGTGGTAGTGTAAGAAAAATCTTCTGTGGTTTCTGTTCATTGTGGGCCACCCAGGAGGCTACACATGCAGTTACACAAGTAAAGTTTTATGTTTCTGTCTATGAAGTATGCATTGTAGGGAAACATAAATGATGCAAATATTGTTTTACAAGGTATCTCATTATTATGGGCATTTCTTTGTAAAAACATTTTTTAATGATTTGAAAATTTTGCAAAAGAAGTGTTCATTTTTTCTATAACATATTTTTTTTATTTTCTATTACATGACATGCAGAAGTATGCACACAGATGAGATACCTACTGTATTAGAAGAACTACCTGAGGTAGACAGGGGGAACTGAGACTTTATGTAATGTGTTCAAATATATTTACTATCCTCATAAATGAAAATAAAGATAATTTTACACTCATTCAATTGCAAAAAAAAAAATGCTAATATAGCACTCATTTTGCCATGTGCATAATCAGTCCTATGAGTGGCCATGCATAGTTAATCATCATCATCATCCTCAGCCAGCCATGGACTACGGAGGTCCAACCAGACCGTGCAATTTAGTTCTCCAAGCAAGTCTGTCCTGAGCTACATCTGCTGCATCTGGCCACTGCACACCAATTCTAACAAGGTCCTGTTTGACATTGTCTGCCCACCCCATCCTAGGTCTCCCCCTCTTTCTGAGGCCTTTAGGCACACTGTTCATAACCCTATTCACCAATATATCAATAAATGCACATTCATTTTTGGAAAATGACATAGCTTGACACAACACAAAGGAATGAATGCTTGAGTGAGACTGACTAATATGACATAAAATGTACATGTGTGTAAGTTCTACTCTCTTATATTTAGGATTGCAAAATATATAATCATTCATACGGGTAACATGGCCAAACCAACAGAGTCTCTCTCTGCACAATATGCTGCTTAAAGGAGGTTGCAAACTCCTTTGCCTAACCTCATCATTAGTTACAAAGTTGAACCACCTAATGCCCAAGATACTGCGTAATCATTTGGAATCGAAAGCATCTACAGTACTGTGCAAATTAGTTGGGACAATAGGAAAATGCAGTAACAAAGACACAACTAAAATATTTATTTAATAGTGTAGTTAATAGTGAATGTGACCCCCCCCCCCCTTAGCATTAATTACTTCTTTCACCCTCTCAACCATTGATGCCACTAGCTTTCCACACATCTCCTTCACTTCAAGATCATGGTACCACACTTTCATGACACTTTCTATCATTTTGGTTTTCATCGTGCAATCCATCTTAGATATGCATGCTTTAATAATGGCCCACAAATTTTCAATGGGATTTAGATCAAGTGAATTTCTTGGTCACTCCAATACCTTCAAATGTTGCTGGGTAAAGAAGCTCTTAGAAAGCTTAGAATTGTGGCATGGAGCCAGATCCTATTGAAATACCCCATCGCCATTAGGAAACCGCTTCTTCAGTGTTGGGACCATTTTTGCCTCCAGAACAGCTATGTATGTACTTTTTGCTGTCTATCATTCCTTCAATGGGGTGATGCATCTGTTAGATTAGTTTAGACTTGCAGCAGAAGGTCATTAACAAGTTTAGACGCAGCAGTTTAGATTCTGCAGCGGAAGGGACTTAGCGTTCCTTCGCTTGTCCCAACTAATTCGCACAGTACTGTAGCTTCCTGTTATCTTGTTTACAAAGTGTCCAAGTTTCACTACCATAACTAACCCTAAAAAAGAACCACACTGTTATAGTCTAATTTTAGTCTTTAGGTGTATACGCCTATTTCTCCACACTCTCCATAGATTCTTAAAAGTCCCAGCAGCAGTCCCTATTTGTCTGTTAATCTCATGCCGCACATCACCATTATCTGTTACATAGCTCCCAAGGTAATTAAACTGTGTCACCTGCTCAAGATTGCAACCATTCAGATTAACTGAATCACAACCTGCCTGACCAATTTTGATCACTTTATTTTCTCTCTGTTTATAACCAAACCTACTCTACTACCAGTTTCATCAACAGGTCGAATGAAAGAGTTCATCTCATCAACATCATCTGCCAAAAGGGCTAAATCATCAGCATAATCTAAATCAGAAATTTTAGTATTTGCAGACTATTTAAGGCCAAAATCTTTACCTTGAAGTGAATTTTGCATAACATAATCAATAACCAAGCTAAAGAGAAAAGGAGACAAAAATCACCCTTGTCGAACATCAGAAGTAATGCTAAACCAATTGCTACAAGCTTTACCAACTTCACGACTCAGTGCTATCACAGAGAACTTTCATTTTGTTTAACTAACTTGTCTGGTATACCATATGATCTCACAATTAACCACAAATTATGACGATCAACAGAGTCGAAAGCCTTTTTGAAATCAACAAAGCTAGCAACCAAAGGTTTCTGAAACTGTAAACATTTCTCAAGAATCTGCCTAAGTTAAACTATCTGATTCACACATTCCCTACCACTTCGGAATCCACATTGCTCATCATACAATTGACTGTCAACCAGATTCTTAATTCTATTAAGCACAATCATGCAAAGAACTTTACCTGGAACAGAGAGTAGGCTGATACCCCTATAGTTATCACAAGAACTGCGATCACTTTTTTTGAAAATAGGGATAACAGTAGCTCAGGTATAATCCCTAGGAACCATCCTTTATCATAAAAGATATTCAGAATTTCAGTCATCCAAGTGGTAACCGAAACATTCCCAGCTCTAAGCATTTCCGTAGTAATTTCATCTACCCCTGGGGATTTATGAAGTTTAAGTTTAGAAATACCCAAAATCTACCTAGCCATGACAGAATCCTCACCTTCTAAAACCTTACCTTGTTTATCCTTCAATCCCTGTACACCTGTTCGTTTTCTACCACACAAAACATTAACTATCTGGTATAGCTCTCTGCAGTTGAGCTGTCTAACTGCTTCCTCGGCTTTGTCAGCCAAGCAATCAAGCCAAAAATTCTTAGCAGCTAACTGATCCTTTACACATTTATTAAGCTCTCTGTAATGCTTTCTATTAGGACTAGTAGGGTATTGATTAAGGACATTCCTGCAGTTCTTTCTTTCTCAAATAAGCTCAAGTGCCTTATCACTCAAATAATTCTGCCTCCTCTGCCCCTTTTTTCCTAAAAGAGTACTGTTAGTTTCCAAAAAAGCCTGTTTAAAATTATCCCATTCTCCCTCAGTATCAGTAATAAGCATACCATGACTGTCATAATGACTAAGTAACCTATCATGGTAAGCTTTGGCTATAACTGGGTCTTTCAGAGCTTCAGTATTAAAGATAAAATTTTTAACCCTAGCAAGACACTTTTAACAAGGTAATGATCAGATCCAATTTGAGCTCCCCTATATACCCTAATAATCCTAACATAACTAGCCCATTTGCCGTTAATCAATATATAATCAATCATATTCCTATACAGCCCATCAGGTGAAACCCATGTGTACTTATATATGTCACGGTGTTTGTAATAAGTGTTAGTTATTCTGAAACCATTGAGTTTACTTACCTGTAGGAGACTTTGCCCATTGCCATTGCAGCTACCAATACCAAGAAGGCCTATCACCCCTCCCCGGGGCGGGGGTGGCTCAGTTGGTAGCGCGCCAGGCACGTAATATGTAGTTCCCAGGTTCAAGTCCCAGCTGGGTCAGCGTTGAGATTTATCGCCGCAAAATTCCCCGCCCTGCCCACGTTCAGTAGGGGACACCGATGGGCTTGGAAAGGCCGCCGTCCATCGGATGAGACGTTAAGCCGTGGCCCCGTGTGCGGGAGAGCCATACCCTGTGCACTTTAAAGAACACGCTGGATGGTCTTGATGGGAGACTACCATCTGTCTTCCAACCGCTGTTCCAGTGGGTCCCCTCCCCCAACCTTCTCTGAGTCTTCGGGGTCCATGTGACCTGGCCATTTATCCCATGGTGTGCAAAAAAGTGCCGCTCAGAGGTAAAACAACCCACCCCTCCCCAAAGGTCAGAGTCAGTACCAACTTTGGCATTGAAGTCACCTAGTGTAACATCTCCTTTCTTGACAGAATTCAAAATATCCTAAAGTTGTCCATAAAACCTTTCCTTCTCATCCTCATCGGCATTCTCAGTGGGGGCATAATAGCAGATAACATACATGTCTTTAACGCTTGTCTGAAATTTTGTTGTAAGAAACCTTTCATTAATGCACTCATATCCTAGAAGAGCATCACTAGCGTGTCTGATGAGAAGCAGACCCACGCCTTGGTGATGCTTATTGTCGTCCCTCCCTGAAAAGAGAATTTAAGATTATTTTTAAGAATCTGACCTTTATCTGCCCTTCTGGTCTCTTGCAAGCTGAGAATATCTAAATTATAATGGTGGAATTCTTGTGTGAGGACATCAAGAGAAAAAGCTCTGTGTAGAGTCCTCACATTCCAACTACCTATGGAGAGAAAATGGTTAGTGGGATGTTTAAAGAAACTATGTTTATTGAGAGAGGGAATGCCGACAATATCAAACAGCCCCCTAATCGCAGACATGGGGCAAAGACCCTTTCCCCTACCAGTAAAGGCTGAAGCCATCTACACTGGAAGACTTTCTCCAATGTAGAATTTGATGATGCCTATAGAAGCAAAGAGTTCAGGTGCCTGCAATGACCCTCTGCTCAGGATTATCCACCAGCTGATAAACATATCCTGTGAATCTATTCACTTGGGGCTGTCAACCCACAAACAAACAGAAAACAGCAGAAGATTTTTCCTCCACAGAAGCCCACCAGTGCAGCAAAATCAGGATCCATAATCAAGCTCAGAGCCATATATCTGTCCAGTGGGTTTATGTGGTCGGCACCAGGACCCTGTGTGGTTGACCACTCAGCAGGGTAGAAAAAAAAAGAAAAGTAGCCATTGTTGTCCAGATTAGTAGGCCACACTAATCTGGCAGCCCTCTGCTTCCGTTCACTTCCACAAGAGAGTATTTCTTTTGAAAGGTACTAACGGTCTGCACCACGAGAAGGTGGGGTCGGACATTAGGTGCTAGGCCTGGTCGGTTCTATGCATCATCACAGGGGACTAGTGAATAGCTCCTCCCAGTGACTACCTAGCTACCATTTAGAGACCTACATAGTTAAAGGTTAATTGAAATAAAGATCAACTTTGATGAA
Organism: Ryuthela nishihirai; assembly: GCA_038380435.1. Taxonomy (NCBI): domain Eukaryota; kingdom Metazoa; phylum Arthropoda; class Arachnida; order Araneae; family Heptathelidae; genus Ryuthela; species Ryuthela nishihirai. Next base: position 115,965,400 of record JAWZYU010000002.1, on the reverse strand, counting down.
GGAGTGTATCTGATTCCATTAGAATATAATAAAGGTAATATAAAGAAAAGCCTCCCATGGCCGAGTGGTTAGCGTGCTTGGCTACTGATCTAAGGGACCTGGGTTCGAGCCCCGGGTAAGGCATGGATGTATGTGTCGTTTTTCTGCTGAGGTCCTGCCATCCTCAGACCTTCTACTATGGCATATAAACTGACAGGCTCCTGTCAGACCTCTGTGGCAAGCAGCTGCTTGAGGGGGTATTTTTTTTTTTATTTTTTTAATATAAAGAAAAGAAGTTTGCCAACTGTATCAGAATGAGAAGAACTTTACAAAAAAGAATAAGGAGCATGAAACACGTAAAATTAAATCTACTACAGCTTTATCAACATAAAAAGGTATAGTAAGACAATCTAAGTTCAATCAGCTCTTTATTGCACTTTCCCTAATTCGATATTTAAATTGAAATAAAACTGAAGGTATAAACACAGTGTGCAGAATTAAGATTAAAATTAATCTGTAAACACTAGGTGCTATACTGGTCAGTAGTAATATCATGGAAAAATAATCTACTCATTGTCAACTAAAGGTCTATTGTCTGCATTGATGTATGACTATTGATAGTCATATTAGTGCAGTTCAGGTTAATTAGTCATATCTGCTTGGCTTTGTTACTGAATTCTTCTTCCTCTTCAGCTGTACAAAGAGGAAAAGTTTAGAGTGGGTTGCCATTGTTTTCTACCCTGCTGAGTAGAAAAAGTTCTAGTGTGCTGAGCCAGTTGATTATACTAGATACTTGTGACTAGGCATTGCTATTTAAATTGTGCTGTCCATGTCGGAGATACTGAAATTAGTGCTATTCATGCCCTGTGAAGAATCATGCAAAACAGTGTAAAAAATGTTAATTCCCAAACCTAATGAATAATATGCAGTACAGTGCCATTAATCATAGTTTAATCATCAAAGATATCTTAGTCAACAAGTAACACGTGATTGTGTTATTATAAGTAGATATGAATCCACTCCTTTATACAATGATGCAGTCAATAACACATGTAATAGTACCGCACAGACAGTAGTGCATTTTCCGTTATATGTATCAGCAAGGGAGTTTGTAATAACATCCATAAAAATCTTCAATCTGGAAATATTTATTGTCAATCTGATCCCCCCATCAGTAGGGAATACCATGGGCTTGGAAAGGCCACCATCTGTCAGATGGAACATTAAGCCATTTCTCCATGTGCAGAGAGGCAGGGGTAACTCAATCAGTAGCAGGCCAGCCTCCTAATCTGCAGTTCCCAGGTTCGAGTCCCAGCTCGGTCAGCATTGAGATTTATCTCTGCAAAACTCCCTGCCAACAATCAGTAGGGGACCTGATGGGCTTGAAAAGGCCTCCGTCCATCAGATGGGACTTTAAGCTGTGGTTCTGTATGTGGGAGAGCCATACCCTGTGCACATTAAAGAACACACTTGATGGGAGGTTACCATCAGTCCCCCAACAGCTTTTCCAGTGGGTCCCCTTCCCCAATCTTCTCTGAGCCTTTGGGGTCCTTGTGACCTGGTCATTTAGTCCATTGTATGCAAAAAAGTGCCGCTTAGAGATAAAACAATCCAACCCAAAAGTGCCGCTTAGAGATAAAACAATCCAACCCAGTCGCGATAAACCTTAAAGTCCCATCTGATGGACGGAGGCGTTTCAAGCCCATCAGTATGGCAGTGCCATACCTGTGCATGTTAAAGAAACACTGGATGACCTTGTTGAGAGGCTACCATCTGTCTCCTAACAGCTGTCCAGTTAGTCCACTCCCCCAACTTTCTCTTACTACTCGAGGCCCTTGTGATCTGGCCATTTAGCCCATTGTGGGAAAAAAGTGCCACTCAGAGGTAAAAGAACCCAAATCCTAAGGATATCAAAGTGAATTATTTTTCTGTGTACTATCAGAAATCTATTCTTATTCCATCCTTTATTCAGACTGTTTACAACTGAACTGGAACAGGAATTCTGAGATTTCTCCAAAGCAACTCTGAGTTGCTTTGGAGGAATCTCAGAAAAAGTTTTTGGTGTATAGAAGAATGAGTCCATCTTGATTGCTATTAATGTTGTAATGCTACATGTTGAAAACAGTTCAGTTGTAAACAGTCTGAATAAAGGATTTGATTTTGAGTTTTACCTCTGAGTCGCTTGATAAAAACACCGATAGTTATGGATACTTACATATTGCAATGAATTAAATCTCATACCATTGGTTATGATGTAACTACATTTTTCAGTTCGCTTGAACTGCTCTATTATTTATGGGTACCTTCATCCATTATATACATCTATTATTATACCATAGTATGCCTTTTTACATCCAGCTTCCTGTTACTTAGCAATTTTTCGTGGTTAATTGCAGAAATGTAGATTGGACTTTAAAACTTTTGTACAGTGATACAGAGCAATTAAATTTCAAATACTTCATTAAATGCTAGTGACAAAGTATGTTGAAGAGAAAAATTTTAGCAACTGTAGAATGTGACCTTAAAACAATGTATATCCATGCTTAATATAGGTTGGTAAATAATAAATTATGTAAGAATTAGCTTGAAACATAGATCAGTTTACAGCCACATATTTTGTTTTATAATATGTAGTAATTGATAACATGATGTAATCAAAATATTCATTGTTAAATCATGCATAACTTATTAAAATATAAATAAGATGTTAAATTCATACAGGCAAATAAAAATATTTTATTTTACTAGTTAATACTATTTCTTTTTTAATCGAGGTATTACTGTAGCTTTCCAGAGGGCTTTCAAAATGTTCTTGATGTTCTGTAGATTTGCACTCATTCCTCCGAAATTAACGAGTTACAAATTGTTTGAAAGCTTGTCTAAACTTGTCATGTGTTAAAGGCTGTATCGTCATTTCTCTCTTCACTGGCACGCATAAGTTCAGTGCGAAATCTGCTTTGTTGCTATGGAACTTACTAAGGGGGAAAATATATTTTCAAAAGGATGCAACTTGGAGACAACGTGAAAAAAATCCATGCCTATTATCACAAGTACATGGGGATCATGCCTGTTCATATGTATGGTGCTGTTGCTGGATGAACACGCACAGCAGAGCTCTGAAAACCACTCACATGAAGACTGAAGGAGGCCAGGAACAAAAGAATCACTGCTGTTTGTAAACTCATTGTAGAAAGCCCATACATCATCATTCAGTTAAGAAGTTTAGTAAATATTGAGATAAACTCAGATAAATTCGACAGTTCAGCATCCAGTAATAAATAGGCACTTTTGACGTCGATTTCAATTTTAGAGGAAAAATTGTCTGAGCCGGGTGGGATATGAACCCACGACCTCCTGATAACATGTCAGGTGCTCTGGACCACTGAGCTACCGGCCGCCGATCAAGATTTCCTCTAATTAAAATTTTATCTGAGTTTATCTCAATATTTATTATCATTAGTATACTTGTAAGGCATGCTTTCCATCTATTGGCAAATAAAAAGCCGTTAGGGCAAAAAATTGCCTAAAATAACGCCTACATGTGACATAAAGGGAATATAGCGTTAATTAGAGGAAATCTTGATCGGCGGCCGGTAGCTCAGTGGTCCAGATCACCTGACATGTTATCAGGAGGTCGTGGGTTCATATCCCACCCGGCTCAGACAATTTTTCCTCTAAAATTGAAATCGACGTCAAAAGTGTCCATTACTGGAAGAAGTTTAGATGTCACTGTATCGATTTATAGTGGAAATAATTATTCATCAACATTTAAAGTTCCGAAAGATCTTTGTCAAATGGATGCCCCACAAACTGACAGAACAGCAAAAAGGGCTAGGATCAACTCATGCAAGGAGATGCTCGCAGTGTTTGAACCTAGTAGTGACTCCAAATGGCTAACAGACATTGTCACAGATAATTAGATATGGTTTCATTACTATACAACTTCCAAAAAGATCGACAACTATGTTTGGGTTGCAGAAGATGAACCATGTTCTCAAATCCTCCAATAAGACTTTCACTCAAAGAAGAATATTACAATTTTTTTTTTAAATTCCTAAGGAGTGGTACAGTGGACATTTTACCTGAAAAAATGAATATAAATTGCCAATACTACACCAACAATGTTTTACACAAAATGGTAAGGAGATGAAGGAGCAGCATTCAACAGCAGACATGCCGAGGGTTTCCTTCATAACAATGCCAGTGCTCACAAAACCCAGTAAGTTATGGCCTATTTGGAGCAAGAAAAAATCAAATAGCTACTCCATCCTGCCTATTCACCCGATTTTGCGCCATGCAATTTTTGATTGTTTCCAAAAATTGAAAAAGAACTTGCTAGGAAACCTTTTTCAAGGGTGCAAGACCTTGCAAAATGGATTCATTCAGAGTAATGGAGTATTATTTCCCAATAGGAGTACAACAAAGCGTCCCAGAATTGGTGTAGATTTCCCCATATTCATACTCTAGTTCACATCATCATCATCATCATCATCCTCAAGCAGCCATGGGCTACGGAGGTCCAACCAGACCGCGCAGTTTAATTCTCCAAGCATATCTGTCCTGAGCTACATCTGCTGCATCCGGCCACTGTACACCAATTCTAACAAGGTCCTGTTTGACATTGTCTGCCCACCGCATCCTAGGTCTCCCCCTCCTTCTGAGGCCTCCAGGCACACTGTTCATAACCCTATTCGCCAATCTATAATTATCCATACGGGCAACATGGCCAAACCAGCGGAGTCTCTCTCTGCACAATATGCTGGTTAAAGGAGGTTGCAGACTCCTTTGCCTAACCTCATCATTAGTTACAAAGTTAAACCACCTAATACCCAAGATACTGCGTAAGCATCTAGAATCAAAAGCATCTAGTTTCCTGTTATCTTGCTTACACAGCGTCCAAGTTTCACTACCATAACTAACCCTAGAAAGAACCAAACTATTATACAGTCTAATTTTAGTCTTTAGGTGTATACGCCTATTTCTCCACAATCTCCATAGATTCTTAAAAGTCCCGGCAGCAATACCTATTCGTCTGTTAATCTCATGCCGCACATCACCAGTATCAGTTACGCAGCTCCCAAGGTAATTAAACTGTGACACCTGCTCAAGACTGCAACCATTCAGATTAACTGAATCACAACCTGCCTGACCAATTTTCATCACTTTAGTTTTCTCTCTGTTTATAACCAAACCTACTGTACTACCAGTCTCATCAACAGTTCGAATGAAAGAGTTCATCTCATCAACATCATTTGCCAAAAGGGCTAAATCATCAGCATAATCTAAATCAGAAATTTTCGTATCTCCAGCCCATTTAAGGCCAAAAGCTTTCCCTTGAAGTGAATTTCGCATAACATAATCAACAACCAAACTAAAGAGAAAAGGAGACAAAATGCACCCTTGTCGAACACCAGAAGTAATGCTAAACCAATTGCTACAAGCCTTACCAACTCTCACACATGACTCAGTGTTATTATAGAGAGCTTTCATTATGTTAACTAACTTGTCTGGTATACCATATGATCTCACAATCAACCACAAATTATGACGATCAACAGAGTCGAAAGCCTTTTTGAAATCAACAAAGCTAGCAACCAAAGGTTTCTGAAATTCTAAACATTTCTCAAGAATCTGCCTAAGTGAAAATATCTGATCTACACATCCCCTACCATTTCTGAATCCACATTGCTCATCACGCAATTGCCTGTCAACCAGATTCTTAATTCTATTAAGCACAATCATGGAAAGAACTTTACCTGGAACGGAGAGTAGGCTGATACCCCTATAGTTATCACAAGAACTGCGATCACCTTTTTTGAAAATAGGGATAATAATAGCTCTGGTAAAATCTTTAGGAACCATGCCTTTATCATAAAAGTTATTCAAAATTTCAGTCATCCAAATGGTAACAGAAACATTCCCAGCTCTAAGCATTTCCGTAGTAATTTCATCCACCCCTGGGGATTTATGAAGTTTAAGTTTAGAAATAGCCAAACTAACTTCAGATTGTGTTATAGGGCCAACATTAAAGCCAACAATGCATCTATCATCATTGCAAACAATGGGAGTAGAACTAACCACATTGTTTAGAACATCACTGAAATGCTCAGCCCACCTAGCCATGACAGAATCCTCACCTTCTATAACCTTGCCTTGTTTATCCTTCAATCCCTGTATACCTGTTCGTTTTCTACCACACAAAACATTAACTATCTGGTACAGCTCTCTGCTGTTGTGCTGTCTAACTGCTTCCTCAGCTTTGTCAGCAAGGCCATCAAGCCAAAGATTCTTATCAGTAGCTAACTGATTCTTTACACGTTTATTAAGTTCTTTGTAATGCTTTCTATTAGGACTACTAGGGTACTGATTAAGGACATTCCTGCAGTTCCTTCTTTCTGAAATAAGCTCAAGTGCCTTATCACTTAAATAATTCTGCCTCCTCTGCTCCTTTTTCCCTAAAAGAGTACTGTTAGTTTCCAAAAAAGCCTGTTTAAAATGGCCCCATTCTTCCTCAACTTCAGTATTAAGCAAACCATGACTGTCATAATGACTAAGTAACCTATCATGGTAAGCTTTAGCTATAACTGGGTCTTTCAGAGCTTCAGTATTAAAGGTAAATTTTTTAACCCTAGCACAACACTTTTTAAGTTTAAGTTGCAAGACACTTTTAACAAGGTAATGGTCAGATCCAATTTCAGCTCCCCTATATGCCCTGGTATTCCTAACAGAACTAGCCCATTTGCTGTTAATTAATATGTAATCAATCATATTCTTATGCAGCCCATCAGGTGAAACCCATGTGTGTTTATGTATGTCGCGGTGTTTGTAATATGTGTTAGTTATTCTGAAACCATTTAGTTTACTTACCTGTAGGAGACGTTGCCCATTGCCATTGCAGCTACCAATACCAAAAGGGCCTATTACTCCTCCCCAAAGGTCAGAGTCAGTACCAACTTTGGCATTGAAGTCACCAAGAACAAGGGTAATATCTCCTTTCTTGACAGAATTCAAAATATCCTGAAGTTGTCTGTAAAACCTATCCTTCTCATCCTCATCAGAATCCTCAGTGGGGGCATAACAGCAGATAACATTCAAGTCTTTAATGCTTGTCTGAAATTTTGCTGTAAGAAACCTTTCATTAATGCACTCATATCCTAGAAGAGCATCACTAGCATGTCTGCTGAGCAGCAGACCCACGCCTTGGTGATGCTTTCCATCCTCCCTCCCTGTAAAGAGAAATTTAAAGTTATTTTTAAGTATCTCACCTTTACCTGTCCATCTGGTCTCTTGCAAGCCTAGAATATCTAAGTTATAGCGCTGGAATTCCTGCATGAGGACATCAAGAGAATAATCTCTATGTAATGTCCTCACGTTCCACGTTCCTGCAGAGAGAAAATGATTAGTAGGATTTTTAAAGAAATTAGGTTTATTGAGATTGGTAGGGCCAACAATATCAAACAGCCCCCTGATCGCAGGCATGGGGCAAAGACCTGTTCCTCCTCCGCTAAAGGCTGAAGTCACCGATGCTGGTAGGAACTTCAGGCACCACCTTTTCAAGTGGACTTTTTCAAGAACCATATGGCCTGCCTGAGACACATTACTCCAGTTTAGGCTTGACGATGCCCAACTAGCAAAGTAAGGTTCAGGTACCTGCGATGGCCTCTGATTAGGATTATCCACCAGCTGATATAAGGTATCCCATGCCTCTGTTCACTTAGAGCTGGCAACCCAGAAGCAAACAGAAAACACAGCGGCAGACTCTCCCTCAACAGAGGCCCACCAGTGCAGCAAGTCCAGGATCCATAATCAAGCTCAAATCCATAAACAAGTCCAGTCTAGTAGGTATAAATGGTCAGCACCAGGACCCTGTGAAGTTGACCACTCCTCAGCAGGGTTGAAAAAAAAAGAAAAAAGTGGCCATAGATGACCAGATCAGTAGGCCATACTGAACTGGCAGCCCTCCCCTTCCGTTCCCTTCCAAAGGAGAATATCTCTTTTGAAAGGTACTAACGGCCTGCACCACGGGAAGGCGGGGTCGGACATTAGGTGCTAGACCTGGCCGGTTCTGTGCATCATCACTGGGGATTGGTACACAGCTCTCCTTCCAGTTTACGCCTAGCTACCATTTACAAGCCTCTAGTTCACACCTTCAACTTTAAAATATTGAATTTTTTTTTTATTATTTTACACCTATACATATGACAGGTAAAATGTAACAAAAATATTGAACATTTTTTTATTCGTTTTATCACAACAAGCCCACGTCAACCATTTCAGTTCTGTTTTGCCTGATTCCAAAAACGTTTGTGCACCTCTGTCCTAGAAGAAACAATAATATGTAAATTGGGAAAATTGCGTGCTCTTAAAAACACATATAGCATTGCCTTCCTAAAGAAGTGGCAGCATATTAGCTGTGAAACACATTATAGGATTGGCAGCAGAGTACAATGATTAACTTTCCAGTGCATGCTTTAGTCTTACAGTAATGAGATTTTATTATACATTCAGCTGAAACATAACTATATATTACAGTACTTAAAGTAACATAATAATCTTTTGAAAAAGTGTAAAATCTACAAAATTTAACTGTCTTTACCTCAGTGCCTGGAAGTTAATACTCCAGGGTTATTGCATTAGGCATCTGAGTATTGCACAGGTTAAATTGGTAAAGTTAGAGTGTAGTGAACTCACTAGAATGCTCCTGGAGCCAATTGGTTGCCATTCAGTATGCGATGTGGCGTTCTTGAAAGATGGCGTCATGGTGTGGAAAGAGTCTACGAATGGATGTAGATGTTCAGCGACGATGTTCACATACCTTGTGCGGTGATAGATGATTGTCTCGATGAGTACAAAGAGCCCCAAGGAAGCCCATGTAAATGCACTCCAAACTGTTACACTTGCCTGTGTGACCCCAACTTGGCAAACTGGGTCCATCACTTTGTGTGGTTTATGCTACACATGCACTCTCTCGGTGTGATAGAGTTGAAACTGTGATTTGTTAGACCAGATGGTGTGTTTCAGTCGTCTGCACTCCAGTCGCGATGGGGGCGGGGGTGGCTCAATCGGTAGCGCGCCAGGCTCGTAATTTGTAGTTCCCAGGTTCGAGTCCTAGCTGGGTCAGCGTTGAGATTTATTTCCGCAAAATTCCCCGCCCTGCTCATGGTCAGTAGGGGACACCGATGGGCTTGGAAAGGCCACCGTCCGTCGGATGGGACGTTAAGCTGTGGCCCCGTCTACGGGAGAGCCATACCCTGTGCATGTTAAAGAACACGCTGGATGGCCTTGACGGGAGGCTACCATCTATCTCCCAACAGCTGTTCCAGTGGGTCCCCTCCCCCAACCTTCTCTGAGCCTTCGGGGTCCATGTGACCTGGCCATTTAGCCCATGGTGTGCAAAAAGTGCCGCTCAGAGGTAAAACAACCCAACCCAGTCGCGATAGGCCTTTGCAAAGTGCAGCCTAATCTTTTGGTGCCTTGCAGTCAAAAAGGGGACACAATATGGGCGTCGACTACCATAGCCTACTTATTCCATAGTACGATGGATAGTCTTTGTGCATAAGCTTATGGATGTGACCTCATTCAATTCTGACGTTATCTGCTCCATGTAGCCATGCGATTCCATGCATGTAACAGTGCGGGGAAGTATGTGCTCACCTCGAGGGTCAATTGCACATTTACGTCCACATTTCTCCGGCTAGTTGGAAGTTTGCTGTATTTCACATAGTCTTGGTATTCACATATGATTGAGGTGGAAATCCCAAAAATTCAGCAGTTGCAGTAATTCCAACTCACGTTTTTATCTTTACCCATGATTACTTTTCTGTGACTGGTTTCCAATGCGTAGACACACTCTATAGACATTGCCAGTTTTAGCATCCCACATGAACTTCGATGCTTCTGCTTTGCATATTATTATTGGGGTGTATATAATTGTCCATTGCAGTTTACATCAATTCTAATCCACTTTAAGTGTAGCATTTGTAGTTCAGTTACATTATGTAGATGCATGTTTCGGTGTTTCCCCATCTGTTCCAGATAGTCCCAAAGGTTTTCAATGAACACCGCAAATGAGTATTGAACGTCATCAAGGTCCTCTCCTTTCTCTTGTGGGGCGGACCAATGTTCTTTACTCCACCTAAACTGTGCACTTGTTCAGTCAAAACTGGACTACGGATCCCAGATGTATGACTCTGCCCAGAATTTGGTAGTGAAGATGGTTGAACCCTCTCCATCATCATGCTCTCCGCGTTTGCATGGGGGCCTTCCTCACTTCACCCATCTAGGGTCTTTACGTTGAAACCAACGAACCATCTTTATTCACTGTCAGCTGTTGTCTCTACAGTATTCATCAAAATTGTGATCCCTACCAGGCCATCCCACTTGGGACTGTCTTCAGTCTTCAGTGGAAAATGTTATCAGAATCGACAGACTGCAATTCATCCTTTCGGTTTGCATGTCCGATGCTACCTCTGAGACCTCAACATCAGTTTCGATAGCGTTGCAGATTCGACAGCCAAGCCGTTTCTACTGTGACTCGTTGTTTCCTCTTCCTACAGCTTTTCTCTTTGCTGGACTGGGAAGGCGTTTACACTCAACTATGTGTACCAACAACTCTTTGCCAGACACTGCCGAGTACCCAGATTTTTTACCTGTCTTCATAGATGGCTCCAAGTGCAATGCATCAGGAAGCGGGATTGGCTCAGTTGAATGCCCCAGGCTTGTAATCTGTAGTTCACAGGTTGGAGTCCCAGCAGGGTCAGCATTGAGATTTATCTCTTCAAAACTCGCTGCCCTGCCCATGATCAGTAAGGGACACCAATGGAACTGGAAAGGCCATTGTCCATCGGATGGGATGTTAAGCTCTGGCCCCGTGTATAGGAGAGCCATACCCTGTGCACATTGAAGAATGTGCTATGACCTTGACAATAGGTTACCAACTGCTGTTCTAGTGGGTCCCCAACCTTCTCTGAGTCTTCAGGGTCCATGTGATCTTGCCATTTAGCCCGTCATGTGCAGGAAAGTGCCGCTCAGAGGGAAAACAACCCAACCGGCACATCTGTTTTTGCGTTTTTTACGTTTTGCTTGGTATTTTAACTTTTTTCTGATTTTTACCTTTCAGTGTATTTTTTACATGGGTACTCTACACCCATTGCTATTTTTAGATCTTTATTATTGTTTCTTGTATTTTACATAGATGTTTTCTGTCGTTTGTTTCAGTGTTTACATTTATTGCTTTTCACATTGTCATGTATTTTTAACTTTAATTTTGGGTTTGCTTGACTTTTTGATTTTTTAGATCTTTCTTTATATTCTTTACCAATATTTTTTGGTGCATCATGATCTTAGTTGTGCCATAAAATCCCAACCAACCAACTTCTCGCGCTAATCACAAACAGTTTTGGCTCTTTGCACCCTGCAGTTGTCATCCTGGAACACTGGAGTGTCTACGTTGTGTTCGTCCTTCACATTAGGCACAAAAGGCAACACCTGGTCGTCCAGAATCTATATATAGCCTTTCAAGTTAAATGGGTCGATACCTCAACTAAGGACCTGCTTCATGGTAGGTAAAGTATTCCCTGAACATCACAGAACCAGCTCCTACTTGAATAACACCTTGGACACAGTCGCGATGGAAGCTTCATTACTCCTGCAATGCACTCTCCACCTTGCATCGTTGGAATACAGACAGAATGGAGACTCATCTGACCAGATTATGGAGTCCAATGTCTTTACTGCCTAGCCTATTGCAACTGGGCTGTTTTATGTGCAATTGTTAGCATGGGTCTCTTCCGAGTCAGTTTTCTTTGCAGTGTCCTTTCTTAAATAGGCTGATTAGTCCTTCATTGACTGGTTTGAAATTGGCTTCAGTCAATAGTCATTATACTCGTTCGTCTCCTGTCTGCTTTGATATTCGTTTGCAGTCACTAGTCGTGGTACTCGTTTGCCCCGTGTGTGAGCAATGATTTGCAGCCACAGTAACATTGATTAATGGTCGAATTGGATGTTCACTACTGTTTATATACCCATTGGACTGTTTGTTTTGAAACACCAGGAAATTCATTTACTTCCTTCACATGTCCTTTAGCCGTACCAATTGCAATAACACCCTTTTGCTACTGGGTCATATCTTCCAACCAATGAATCGTAATAAGAACAACCTGTAACACTGGGACTGACTACACTTCAGAATCTTATCTTGACCTTCTACACCCCCCAACCCTGCCTACCAACATTATGACAGGCTATCTCTGCTGTGCAGTTCAGCCATACATCCCGAACTCACTTTTGTCCATTCAATGTAAATGGTATGGCCATCCTAAGACTGCTTCTCTGAGCGCTTGTTGTGGGGGAAGGACCACCTTGATGCTGCATGTTTTGCAGTAGCACCATACTGCGCGAACTGTACTGGAGCCCATTCTGCATTTTCTTGAGAGTGCACCTACTGGAAGGATTCCTCACTGGCAGGCTCTTCAATACCAGTATGGTGGTTGAGAAAACATGTTGCAGTGCAAACAGATATCAGCGTTCCACCTACTGACAGTGCAGTTCGTATTGACAACAATAGCAACACCTGTATCTATCCCTTTTGAATGTCCACTCTCTACCCTCCACCCTTAGAAGTCCATCTCGACCTCAAACTGCTCTGCCCTCAGAACCCAAGAGACCTCCCCCAGGGCGCAAAAAAGACTGCCCCCATCCTTTTGATGGTCTCTGATCCTGCGTTTTTGGATGAACCTTTTGTGAAGGTTATTTTGAATTGAAAATTGCCGTCCACCCCTTCTTTTAAGACATGAGATGGCCACACTCCTACAACGGAAGTGTGGATTCCATAGGAATCTCGACGACATTGTGATCCTAGTTCTGGCACACAAGCTGGTCACTAGTCCCACAATCCGGCACTTTTCACTTGTTTGCTGGGATGGGAATGGTATAGCTTGTGGAGATGTCGCTATCTGGGTGAGCTATTTTCTATTCAGTTCATACACCTCACCACCATTCTCGAGGTGATGGCCATCTGCCTCTTTGTGGGACTTCCTTTCACTGTGTGCTCTTTGTATCTTCCTCCCATAAGTTTCATCTTGTGGAAAGACCCTGATGACCTCGTTCTTCTTCCTTATCATGGGAAACTTTAACAACAGCCCTCTTTGAGGCAGTACTGATACCAATGGGAGAGGTGGGGTCCTAGAGCAGTGGCTTCTGGATCTTTCTCTCCATGTTGAACACGTGTCAGTACCTACTTTCACAGGGAATAGCACATTCACTGCTACCATCTGCTCCTCAATTTTTCCACACCTCACACAGGAGGTCGAGAACGACCCCTATGGAAGTGATCAACTTTCTGTGGTGTCTCTCATGGAGGACTGGGGGCTTGTAACCCAGAATGCAATAATCATCTCTCTCTCGCATGACGAGTTCTAAGAATGTGTGGATAAAAGTCTAGAAGATGGGTGGGAACTATTCATCCCAGTCATTATCGATCCTGGAGCAGAATGGACAGGCAATTGCTAATCCAGAAGCAATTATCAAAACTCTGGGGGAATCATTTTCTTCCATCTTTTGTTTGTCGACTTCTTGCGAGTTTCCGGCCTGAAGAGCCAGAAACTTGCAAGAAGGAGGTAAAACGTTATTTTCATTATAGCACAAAATCGGATCATATGCACCTCTTGCAGGAAATTGGAGTTTATAGTGGGAAGGAAAGAAAAAGAAATCGTGGTGGTACTCTTGAAACTGAATCACTTACACCTCCCCACTCTCCACTCGAATGGTCTGGAGCCTTTACAACAGACCATTAAAACAGTCTTTACAACAGACCGTAAGAGAGGAGCAAGCTTTGTCTTGCTCTGTACTCTTGTCATGCATCTGCTCTCTGCATTATGCTGTGCTCCATCTCTCGCCATCGAGTAAGGTGACTATTCAACTGCATTTATCTCGAGGAGCTGTCCATTGGCTCCTGTGTCCCCAACTTGTGACCTGGCATTTAGCCAGTGTGTGGAAAAAAGTGCTGTTTAAATGTAAAACATCCCAACACACTCCTTTTGGGTGTTGCAATATCAATGTTACAGAGTGTATGTATTATCCTCAAATGCAAATAATACTTAAAGGGAAGTAATACTAGAAGAGTAACATAACATCTCTGGCTAATACGGAATGCTTATTTTCAAAAAGAACGACGTTTGTAATTTTCTGACTTTAGCACCATCTAACGTGTAAATCGAACTAATGGATGATAAACTGGAAGGAGAGCTGTATACCAATCCCTATTGATGATGCACAGAACCGGCCAGGTCTAGCACCTAATGTCCAACCCCACCTTCTCGTGGTGCAGGCCGTTAGTACCTTTCAAAAGAGATATTCTCTTTTGGAAGGGAACGGAAGAGGAGGGCTGCCAGTTCAATATGGCCTACTGATCTGGTCATCTATGGCCACTTTTTTCTTTTTTTTCAACCCTGCTGAGGAGTGGTCAACTTCACAGGGTCCTGGTGCTGACCATTTATACCTACTAGACTGGACTTGTTTATGGATTTGAGCTTGATTATGGATCCTGGACTTGCTGCACTGGTGTGCCTCTGTTGAAGGAGAATCTGCCGCTGTGTTTTCTGTTTGCTTCTGGGTTGCCAGCTCTAAGTGAACAGAGGCATGGGATACCTTATATCAGCTGGTGGATAATCCTAATCAGAGGCCATCGCAGGTACCTGAACCTTACTTAGCTAGTTGGGCATCGTCAAGCCTAAACTGGAGTAATGTGTCTCAGGAAGGCCATATGGCTCTTGAAAAAGTCCACTTGAAAAGGTGGTGCCTGAAGTTCCTACCAGCATCGGTGACTTCAGCCTTTAGCGGAGGAGGAACAGGTCTTTGCCCCATGCCTGCGATCAGGGGGCTGTTTGATTTTGTTGGCCCTACCAATCTCAATAAACCTAATTTCTTTAAAAATCCTACTAATCATTTTCTCTCTGCAGGAACGTGGAACGTGAGGACATTACATAGAGATTATTCTCTTGATGTCCTCATGCAGTAATTCCAGCGCTATAACCTAGATATTCTAGGCTTGCAAGAGACCAGATGGACAGGTAAAGGTGAGATACTTAAAAATAACTTTAAATTTCTCTTTACAGGGAGGGAGGATGGAAAGCATCACCAAGGCGTGGGTCTGCTGCTCAGCAGACATGCTAGTGATGCTCTTTTAGGATATGAGTGCATTAATGAAAGGTTTCTTACAGCAAAATTTCAGACAAGCATTAAACACTTGAATGTTATCTGCTGTTATGCCCCCACTGAGGATTCTGATGAGGATGAGAAGGATAGGTTTTACGGACAACTTCAGGATATTTTGAATTCTGTCAAGAAAGGAGATATTACCCTTGTTCTTGGTGACTTCAATGCCAAAGTTGGTACTGACTCTGACCTTTGGGGAGGAGTAATAGGCCCTTTTGGTATTGGTAGCTGCAATGGCAATGGGCAACGTCTCCTACAGGTAAGTAAACTCAATGGTTTCAGAATAACTAACACATATTACAAACACCGCGGCATACATAAATACACATGGGTTTCACCTGATGGGCTGCATAGGAATATGATTGATTATATATTAATTAACAGGAAATGGGCTAGTTCTGTTAGGAATACCAGGGCATATAGGGGAGCTGAAATTGGATCTGACCATTACCTTGTTAAAAGTGTGTTGCAACTTAAACTTAAAACGTGTTGTGCTAGGGTTAAAAAGTTTACCTTTAATACTGAAGCTCTGAAAGACCCAGTTATAGCTAAAGCTTACCATGATAGGTTACTTAGTCATTATGACAGTCATGGTTTGCTTAATACTGAAGTTGAGGAAGAATGGTGCCATTTTAAATAGGCTTTTTTGGAAACTAACAGTACTCTTTTAGGGAAAAAGGAGCAGAGGAGGCAGAATTATTTAAGTGATAAAGCACTTGAGCTTATTTCAGAAAGAAGGAACTGCAGGAATGTCCTTAATCAGTACCCTACTAGTCCTAATAGAAAGCATTACAAAGAATTTAATAAACATGTAAAGGATCAGTTAGCTACTGATAAGAATCTTTGGCTTGATGGCCTGGCTGACAAAGCTGAGGAAGCAGTTAGACAGCACAACAGCAGAGAGCTGTACCAGATAGTTAATGTTTTGTGTGGTAGAAAACGAACAGGTATACAGGGATTGAAGGATAAACAAGGTAAGGTTATAGAAGGGGAGGATTCTGTCATGGCTAGGTGGGCTGAGCATTTCAGTGATGTTCTAAACAATGTGGTTAATTCTACTCCCATTGTTTGCAATGATGATAGATGCATTGTTGGCTTTAATTTTGGCCCTATAACACAATCTGAAGTTAGTTTGGCTATTTCTAAACTTAAACTTCATAAAGCCCCAGGGGTGGATGAAATTACTACGGAAATGCTTAGAGCTGGGAATGTTTGTTACCACTTGGATGACTGAAATTTTGAATAACTTTTATGATAAAGGCATGGTTCCTAAAGATTTTACCAGAGCTATTATTATCCCTATTTTCAAAAAAGGTGATCGCAGTTCTTGTGATAACTATAGGGGTATCAGCCTACTCTCTGTTCCAGGTAAAGTTCTTTCCATGATTGTGCTTAATAGAATTAAGAATCTGGTTGACAGGCAATTGCATGATGAGCAATGTGGATTCAGAAGTGGTAGGGGATGTGTAGATCAGATATTTTCACTTAGGCAGATTCTTGAGAAATGTTTAGAGTTTCAGAAACCTTTGGTTGCTAGCTTTGTTGATTTCAAAAAGGCTTTCGACTCTGTTGATCGTCATAATTTGTGGTTGATTGTGAAATCATATGGTATACCAGACAAGTTAATTAACATAATGAAAGCTCTCTATAATAACACTGAGTCGTGTGTGAGAGTTGGTAAGTCTTGTAGCAATTGGTTTAGCATTACTTCTGGTGTTCGACAAGGGGACATTTTGTCTCCTTTTCTCTTTAGTTTGGTTGTTGATTATGTCATGCGAAATTCACTTCAAGAGAAAGCTTTTGGCCTTAAATGGGCTGGAGATACGAAAATTTCTGATTTAGATTATGCTGATGATTTAGCCCTTTTGGCAAATGATGTTGATGAGATGAACTCTTTCATTCGAGCTGTTGATGAGACTGGTAGTAGAGTAGGTTGGGTTATAAACAGAGAGAAAACTAAAGTGATGAAAATTGGTCAGGCAGGTTGTGATTCAGTTACTCTGAATGGTTGCAGTCTTGAGCAGGTGTCACAGTTTAATTACCTTGGGAGCTACGTAACAGATATTTGTGATGTGCGGCATGAGATTAACAGACGAATAGGTATTGCTGCCGGGACTTTTAAGAATCTATGGAGATTGTGGAGAAATAGGCGTATACACCTAAAGACTAAAATTAGACTGTATAATAGTTTGGTTCTTTCTAGGTTTAGTTATGGTAGTGAAACTTGGACGCTGTGTAAACAAGATAACAGGAAACTAGATGCTTTTGATTCTAGATGCTTACGCAGTATCTTGGGTATTAGGTTGTAACTTTTGTAACTAATGTACTACTAAATTTTGTAACTAATTTTGTAACTTTGTAACTAATGATGAGGTTAGGCAAAGGAGTCTGCAACCTCCTTTAAGGAGCATATTGTGCAGAGAGAGACTCCTCTGGTTTGGCCATGTTACCCGTATGGATAATTATAGATTGGCGAATAGGGTTATGAATGTTGGGCCTAGAGGCCTCAGAAGGAGGGGGAGACCTAGGATGCGGTGGGCAGACAATGTCAAACAGGATCTTGTTAGAATTGGTGTACAGTGGCCGGATGCAGCAGATGTAGCTCAGGACAGATATGCTTGGAGAATTAAACTGCGCAGTCTGGTTGGACTTCTGTAGCCCATGGCTGCTTGAGGATGATGATGATGATGATTTTGGGTTATGGGCGCAAATCGCTGCTGTCAACGTGTAGCTCTAGATCACTACACTGTACTAAATAAAATTTAAGATCTCTATCAAGAATGGACTATTTGCAATATTTAAAATTTTGTAATTTCCATATCTAAGGCCATCTACCGATGGAAATTAAAACTATTGTAATACCCGAAAAATGTGAATCTTAATATTACTACTAAACCAACGAGAATGTTTCATTTTTCTCTTAAAATAGTTGAATTCCTAAAGGGGATTGACAAATTGAAAATATTTGTTTGTTTTTCTTTTTAAAAAAGGAGGTAAAACGTTCAATTCATTATAGCACAAAATCGGATCATATGCCCTCTTGAAGTAAATTGGAGTTTATAGTGGAAAGGGAAGAAAAAGAAATATGGTGATACTCTTGAAACTGAATCACTTACTTACACCTCTATTCTAATTTTACAATTAAACTCGGAGAAAGACTACAGCCTGAATGATTTCATACTTCATCGATTTCATGACTTTATAGTAAACATTAACATTGTGTTTTCTATCGAATAACATTTGATTGAAAACAATATTAATGCAGAACACTGCTGGCCATTAAAAGTGCAAGTCCTGTTGGTAAATGGCACCAGAGAGCCTCAGAAGATTAGGTACGACCACAGGCTCCAACACCTCAGTGATGTAATGTTGGCTGTTCAAAGTACCGGTAATGCGTACGAGGCATGTGAGTGAATTTAATCAAATGGCACCCCATACCATAACATCATGGCCGGACCGGTATGGCGCTGCATCATGCATGACTCACTGAGCCTGTTGCCGCAGTACCGCCAGATATGGATTCGTCCATCATGGTGCTGCATACTGAAGAGGGATTCGTCTGAAAAGACGCGATGCCATTCGCACATCCATGTGCGAAATTCTTGGCACCATTGCAGTTGCATATGCCTGTGTTGTAGAGTCAATGACCGCCCAGCAAAGATGCCCTGATGCTGCAGATGACGTTGAACCATACATGTGGACACTGGTTGATGTGCGACACACCCTAACTGTTGAGCTAAGGTGTTTGATGTGGCTGTACGATCATTCAAAGCCATGCACATGAGATGTCTGTCCTCTCGTTCGTTTGTGTGATAGGGCCGTTGAGATCCCTCACAATAATGAGTTCGTTCCTCCTCTATCCATTGACGCAATATTCTCATTACTGACAGCATTCCATGCAACACGAGCACCAATGTCTTGGTGTGATAATCCGCCTTCCTGTAATCCCGCAATTCTCCCTCGATCAGTCAGAAACCTGGTTGTATGGATGCCATGTTCTTATAATCAGGCATATTTTATCCTTTAGTGTGCAAGAACTGCGAGCAAACACACTTTCAGTGCTTTACACCAGCTCTTATACCACCAGCGGCCGTTACTGTGACACATATGTGCATAAGTGCTGCACTTTGAATCATTTACATGTTCTCCCATCGGCTACCATCTTGCATATTTCGGGACAATCTGATGAGTTCTTCCTGGTGTTGCACTTTTAATGGCCAGCAGTGTATTTCAAATTGTAAGTGCTTGAAAGAGTGAAACTTTATCTTTTTTAATGAATTGCTAATATTTAAAGGGTCATATGGCTTGCAGTGACGTAGATTGAATGGTATCTTGTGAGACAGCAGACTGCACGGTTGATTCTTCGACGGTTTTCATAGGTTAAAGGCCAATGGCCTAACAATCATAATACGGTCTTTGAGGACTGCCAAAGCTTCAACTACACAGTCTCATAGTCTCTCACCCCTCGCAACCACTGGTGCACTAGGCTTAGGGTCCACAATTTCAGGGGCACCCCAAAATTGAAAATTGATATTTTTTATGTAATTTAGGAACATTATGGGCACCGAAATCCCTTAGAGGTTAGGGGTCTAAGATATATAAATGCACACCTGCTCAAAAACACAATATCCAAAAGATATCTAAGATGACAAGTAATATAAATTTGTTACCTTAAGTATCTTTTGGGTATTTTCTGGCTGTTGTGGTTGTGTGGGCCATACACCATATCAATGCACTATAAGCTCACTGGACAAAAAAATTAATCATCTCCTGCCATAAAAGGGTTATGCCTGTTCGACAGCAACAGAGGGCGCATCAGTAATAAACGCAGCCTACAAATGGCTGTGCCTTGTGCTATGAGGTTCATACAGTGACAAGAAGTGGTTGTGTGCCACGTGTGTGTTAGTTGCTCCGTGAAACATGGGTCGTACCGAAGATGTGAATGAGTGGCAAAAAGGTATTGTGTATGGCTGAGCCAAAGTGCATAGTGTACAAGAAGTTCCTACCTTTGCAGATGTGTCGAAACGTACTGTCCAAAGGGTCTTCCAGCAATGGTGTACATCACAGCCACTGCTAATCATCACCAGAACTGTGGCAGAGTGTGCTCACCAATAGGAACCGCCACAGTGTGTCACGCACTGTTAGGGCAAACTGCTTTGCGACAAGGCAGGAATTGCTCCAGTTAGTAAATGCAGGCCTACAACAAGCTGTTTCCGAACGAACACGCTGAAGAGAATTGCATGCCATGGATATCTGGAGCAGAGTACCGCAAAAGAGACCCATATTAACAGCTCTGTACAAGGCTGCATGGCTACAGTGGGTGTGGCGCCACAAAGACTGGGCTGTCGACTCTTGGAAGCATGTGATCTGGTCGGATAAGTTACGTTTTTGCTTGTACTCAAATGATGTGAGGCGATGGGTACATCGTAAGCTGCATAAAGCCTTCCATGCGGACTGTGTGCAAAGTTCTGTTCAAGTTGGAGGAGGCTCTGTGATATTCTGCTGGTGCTTCACGTATGAGGAAATGGGTCCTTTGGTTGCAGTGACGTCACATTTGAACCAGAAGAGCTATATGGAGCTACTGGACGACCACATGTTGCCTTTTGTGCAGCATCTCCACAGTGAACACCAGAAGGATACCCCAGTCTTTCAAGACAACAATTGTTGCAAGCATAGGGCTCGAAAGTGTGTCAGATTGGCATGACGAGCATTCTAAAGCCTTCAAACATCTCGACTAGCCTGCCAAATCCCCAGATTTGAATCCCATAAAAAACTTGTGGGACTATTTGGGGCAATGAGTGCTGTCCCAGCCAACTGACTAATCTGGCAGAACTGTGGCATTTGCTGCTGAAAGAGTGAATGAATATTGGTGTGCACTACATCCACATACTGGTGGCATCTGTGCCAGACAGGATTTCGGCTGTTCTTCGGTTGCATGGAGGCGTTACGTGCTATTAGGTGACATTCAGCCAGGGGTGACCAATTTTTTGTCCAGTGAGCTTATATAGAACGCCGAGATGTATCTAGTGAAAGAGGCAATAACGTTTTTTTCTGCTTATAAGTGCCTGTGTATGGGATAAGGCTTAACTGCTAGGAGGGAGTGCTTCAGTCTAGGGGAGGAACAAGTAGGCCACTGGCCTTAGGCCAAGAAATTTTTTCGGGCACCAAAATTTTTCCATAAGAGTAATTTTGTACACTGCTAAGTTGTGAATAATATACTTCTTATTTTAAACGTAAAACTAGAAGACGAAAATTGCCTCTGGCGCATATGAGAATATCATTTTCAAAGAGAACGAAGTTTTTCCTTTACTTACTGTTTCATTCCTTAAAAGTTTTAATTTGAGCTAGCGGATGATGGGACAAATGCAAATAGTATTTCATTAGTAATTATAGAACATAAATGTATTCGACTTTTAATTCTTAAATCTAAAAATTTGCATTTCCTAAACCTCAGAAAAGTGCATAGATTATTGCTGTCAGTGGAATATTTTTTTAAAACTACCACTAATTTTTCAAATTTCTATTTTATACATATTTTTGTAAAACTTGATAACAGTTCTGCTGTTTCATTGTAGGATCTTTCCCCGTAAAGCTATGTGCTGAAATGGGCGTGTTTAAGAGTGAGTAAATCAAATATGTTTAAATTTTTTCTTTGCATTTTTGTATATGAAACTTTTGAAACATTGGTTTTTATTTACTTATTGGTTGCTTTTTAATATTTACTTATTAATTTCCTATTTTTGAATCTTTTGAAAAAATTAAATGTTTCCCAAACATATTTCAAAATACGCCACTAATAAAATAAATAAATAAATACCCCCTCAAGCAGCTGCTTGCCACAGAGGTCTGACAGGAGCCTGTCAGTTTATATGTCAGAGTAGAAGGTCTGAGAGGATGGCAGAAACTCAGCAGAAAAACAACACGAACATCCATGAAGAGGGCAGTAAATGAATCGATTAACACCTAAGGCATGGAGGTAAGAAGATAAGGAGACGCCCTAACGCGCTTTCCCTGTGGAAGGAAAATGATGCTTACGCAGCATTGCGGTAGCCATGTTGTTGCATTCAAAACAAACCGTCTGCTGCTGCAATCAAGCCTACTTACACTCAGTTTTACTGTGTGATTCGTGCAGCCGTAAGCTGAACAGGCTGCCAAAATACAAATGTCGACGAAAATTAGTATAGGTGAGTAACTACTGATCAATGTTTTGAATAGAACAACATGGCTGCCGTAGCATCATTTTCAAGTGCTTAGGGCTCCTCCTCTTAACCTAAGGTATATTGGAAACTCTTGAATGTGGCGCCACCTGGTGATGTAAATAGGAACAGGTATGCTGCGATCCAAAAGTTTTACGAAATGTTGACGGGCTGGTGACGGCTTGGTGAGAATGCAATTTTTTTGCCTCTTGTATTGGAAACTAAATATTGCTGCCAAAATCGTAATTAATGGTTCCTCAAACGATGTGTAATAATATAATTGCATTAATGCTCTTTTTCTGCATTTAGCAGCATAATCTTTAATGATATCGCCTGCTATGATTCGTGAAATCATTTTCTGTGGAAAGGACACTTCAATAATTGAATTTTAATTTAGCCATTTTGATCTAAAGGACTTGGGTTCGAGCACCTGGCATGGCATAGCTGTTTGTGTCGTTTTTCTGCTGAGGTCCTACCATCCACTAAGACCTTCTACTATGGCATATAAACTGACAGTCTCCTGTCAGACCTCTGTGGCAAGCAGCTGCTTGAGGGGTATTTATTTTTTTTATTTTTTTAGCCATTTATCCGAAATTTATTTTTTATCTAGGCCATTCTGTAGGAACTTTTTATTGCATACTAACTGAATTGCACTCGGCTCTACCGGGTCTCACATTTAATCTGTATATTCTTTTTTTATTGCACTAAAGGTTAGTTTTGTGAGTTCTGCCCGACACTTGAGCACAGATTGAACATGAATTGCCCGACGTTGATCGGGTTCTTATGAACGTTTTCAATGCATTACCGAGTGTATGCCGTCCGATACGATCGCACTTGGTTGGACATGCAATAACATGATCAATGTGGGGGCGGGGTGGCTCAGTCGGTAGCGTGCCAGGCTCGTAATCTGTAGTTCCCAGGTTCGAGTCCCAGCTGGGTCAGCGTTGAGATTTATCTCCGCAAAATTCCCCGCCCAGCCCACGGTCAGTAGGGGACACCGATGGGCTTGGAAAGGCCGCCGTCCGTCGGATGGGACGTTAAGCCGTGGCTCCGTGTGCGGGAGAGCCATACCCTGCGCACGTTAAAGAACACGCTGGATGGCCTTGACGGGAGGCTACCATCTGTCTCCCAACAGCTGTTCCAGTGGGTCCCCTCCCCCAACCTTCTCTTAGCCTTCGGGGTCCATGTGACCTGGCCATTTAGCCCATGGTGTGCAAAAAAGTTCCGCTCAGAGGTAAAACAACCCAACCGAGTGTACGGCTTTGGAAGTTGGACTAAAATGGCTGACATTGGGATTAGTAATCACCCGTATATCCATTCTCTTCTAATATAAGCTCAACAGATCTTTCCCTTCAGTCCTTTTTATCAAATAAAAGACTAGAAACTGACTGAATTAATTTTGAATTTGGATAAAATTCGAAAAACTGTGCTTTAGATATCAGAAATACGCTGGTTTCCATAAATTAAGGAAAACTCGGAAAAATTATGATAAACAAAAAACTAAATGAATGATTTTAATGAAATTTGATGAAAACATGAATTACAATGCTAGTTTCAGAATGGCATAAATTATTTTACACTAGAAACATTTTTCGTCAAAAAAATAACTCTTACAAGAACTTGCCCAAAAATGAAGTGTCAGAATGCAATGGGCAAAGTTCTTTAATAAGGAGTGTGGTCACCTTACAGCAATGCAGGCACGACAGCGATGTTCCATGCTGTTTATGATGATGTGAATCAGCTCAGTAGGGAGTAACGACCATTGTTCGTTCTTTAAAGCAGTAATAAGCAGTAATAAGCTCCCCCTTTGTTGCAGGTGCCGGTTGAGGGCAGAAACACGTCTCCCTAGAGCATCCCACATTTGCTCAATCGAATTTAGGTCGGGATATCGAGCTGGCCACTCCATGCGCGTAATGGTCTCCTCTCAAAGGTATTGTTCCACTAGCTGAGCTCTGTGTGGACGAGCGTTATCATCTTGTAAGACGAATGTTTCACCTATTGCATCAGCGTAAGGACGTACATAAAGGTCCAAGATGCCATCTCTATACCTTTGAGCATTGAGGTTCCCACTCATCAACACATAAAGGTCTCTGCGTCCACCTAAGGAAATGCCACCCCAAACACACACACACCTCCGCCCTAACTGTCTCTTTGATGGATGTTACTGGGATGATAGTGGATATCTCATTCTCTCCATATCAATGTCCGGAATCACTCTGTAAACAATATCTCGACTGTGAAGAGTATGCTTCCATTGCTCTTCTGTCCAGTTAACATGCGTGCATGCTCAATTCAACTGCTCTCTCCTATGACGTGATGTGAGGGGTATACAAATTACTGGCTTTCTAGCTTACAGACCCCCCCTCATGAAATCTATGCACAGTAGAAGCTGTTACAACTCTCCCAGTGGCTGCTGCAAGAGAGGATCGTAGCTGAGAGGGAGTAGATGTACTGCTCCTTCGGCTGTTAATCGCAGATATCGGTATTGTGCAGCGGTCATAACTCTAGCCTTTCCTTGGCTAAACCGAGACACGGAATCCGTGCAAAGAAATTGATTCCACAGTCTATGGACCACAGAAGGATTCACATTCAGCCATCATGTCACGTCTGACTGACTTTGGCCTGCTTCGAGCTGGCCAATAGCTCTCCACTGCAGTTCATTTGCCAAATGTGTCTCGAGGTCATTCCTACAAATTGGCTATTTCGAATTTCTTTACTCACATTTACAGCACAAAATAACGACCCACTCCAAAACACCCGTTTTATGGCGCTCTCCGATTAGGCAAATTGACACAACCTAGACTAATTTGCATACGATATGCTTACCCGGTATTACTTTACTGATTACATGAAGAAGTTTGGTGAGGATCGCACAATTTTTTGGCGAATTATCGCGATTTTTCTAATTTTTCCTTAATTTATGGAAACCAGTGTGTATTAAAACAATTGTTTTTCAGATTTCGAACAGGAGAGCATAATACAGGAGAGCAAATTGGTCCAGACAACGTTTTTGATTGGCTAGGTTTGTGCAATGATTGAGTTTTCCTTTGTTGTTGCATAAGTGTGTCGCGAAGAAATGCGAAATTGGAGAGGCCTTTACTCTATCATTGTTGGCCAAGCATAAGTTCAGAGTTATGGAGCATTAAACGGCAACAATAATTTTTTCAGAGATTACCGTTTCGTGTAGGAATAGAAAGGTGAATATTTTTGCTTCTAGAAAACCCCTTTCGGAATTTCAACTTGAAGTGTAGCAAACCTGAACGACAACCAGAAACTTTCTGGGAAAGTTTGACGCGTCTGCCATGATTTCCCGGTGAGTTATGGCTGCCAGGATTGGCATCTTTTAGATTCTACCAATATATTGAAACATTTTCACGTGCAACAATTGAAGGGTGATTATTGTATTACGTGGAAGTACGTCATGTTGGGGAAAGTACAAAGTTAAGTTTGAATACAGAAGAAAAAGTAAACAATTGAGAGAATTTTGATTTGTGTGCAGTGCTAGGTGTCGACTTAGGTTGTCGTTGTTTGATTATTAATAGTTTTTATGCGGAACGAAGCATTTTTAGTTGTTCTGGGGAATATCACTTCCAATAAGCATTTTTTGTCGTTAGTAAAAAAAATATATTTAGTAAGAATTGATTCTATGATTTGTTTATGTAGAAGACTATGTAATTCAGTTTTTTAGTGCTATTTTTTATTATTTGATATTTAATGAAGGTCAATAGTAATTAACCGTTGATTTCGTTAGCCTATTTGTATATCAAGTAATGAATGCTTTTGATCAGGCGTGTCCAACCTTTTGACTTTCCTGGGCCACACTGAGTGAAGATGAATTGTTTTGGGCCGCACATAAAATATATAATATAGTTAATGTATATGAATAATAAAACTTTATTTATTTTCTTATGTTTTTCATTATAAAATTAAAAAAAGGGCAACATGAAACTAGTAGGATATGAAAAACTCGCTGAAAATCACAATCATGTTGAAAGCTTATGTCGTAAACACGTAAACTTTACGATTTTGTGGGTCGCATTACTAGCTGTCCAGGGTCGCGGGTTGGACACGCCTGCTTCAGATTTTACTTATTGCTTCTAAATTGAACTTTTTATTTATTGAAACATTTCATTTATTATCTATTTTCTTATTTCGAATTCACGCACAACATATTTTCCATGCTATTGCCACGAAAAACATCAATCTGTGTCAAATTTATTGTTGCCATTTACTGCTCCCTAACTTGAGCGAATCATAATAACATTTAAATCTGTTGTCGTTGCCAGATTCCCCACATTTCCAAAGGCAGTATTATGGCATCTCATTGAAGCTAAGACCTGATTTTAACCCAACACGGGGTCAGGCAGTGTAACCAGCCGATGAAATTTGGAACAGTTCCGTCAAGTATATCGAGTCCCACAAAGTATCAAAATCTGACGAAATAAAAATCTCGGTAATTTGCGAGAAAGCCACTGGCTAGGAGAGCGCATGCTGAGTCAGAAACGATCTGAAAAACACTATGTAGTTTTTCGTGTTGAATATGTACTAGAATATCGGTGGGAAGGGGGGAGGGCACTCACAAAACTAACCTTTAGTGAAGTAAAAAAACATAATATGCAGATTAGAAGTGAGACCCGGGCAGCGATAATTTGTATAGAAACGAAACCAGTAGCCAAGTACGAACTTTATTATTTAACTAACCACTGGGGCACAGGAAGGGAAAGGGAGTCTTATAGGAAATTATTATATATACAGGGTGATTCAAAACTCTTGAGCCAAACTTTAAGGGGTGATAGAACGCACCTAAACAAGTACTGTTCGTCATACAATGCATGGTCGAACTCCAGCGGTGAAGCGCTAGAGGGCGCTTTCCAGTGAACACTTATAAGCGCTGGTTTTCGCACTCGTCGTCATTTCTCCCGTGGATTGCAGAACGAATGAATTGTTTCACGAATCAGGAGAAGGCGGACATGCATTTCACTTACGGAGCTGCGTACGGGAATGCGAGGGAATCCCAAAGATTGTCAAACCTCTTCTGTCATTCTTGTGTTTCTTCATTTCCTGACACAATAACTGCGAACCCCTAGCGCTTCACCGCTTGAGTTCCGACCATGCATTGTATGACGAAAAGTGGTTGTTTAGGTGTGTTCTATCACCCCTTAAAGTTTGGCCCAAGAGTTTTGAATCACCCTGTATATATAGATTTAGATATAATGTCTTATAAGATTTGGACCATACGGTCATGTATTAGGCTAGCCATGAGTAAGAAAAATCTGTCGTAAAGGAAATAAAAATCTTAATAGTTTAGGTAGAAAGTAAGCCACGGGCAATGAGAGAGAGAGAGAGCGCTTGCAATCAGCAAAGCCGTGCAATTCCAAAAGAGGGCCTTGATGTCAGCAACAACCCAAGCAAACGCCGGGAAATCACTTCATGTTGAAACTGCGCTAAAGTGTCGGGGGGGGGGGGGGGGGCTAATTCTTGCAAAACATACCTTTATGAAAATGAAACTCAAATGAAAGAACAGAATGAAAATGAAACTCTGGCAGCTCAGGGTGCCATTCAGCTCCGGTAGCCTTCGTGGAGGAAGGTTACTGTAAGCTGCGATCGCACAGGGTTGCAAATTAGCCAATAAACTAAGGACATAACTAAATTATTCATTAATAGCAGACCGAAAGTGGTCGGCAGATGTCCAAGTTTCTCCGGGAAATAAAATAGCACCGATCTGGGACGAAGATAATTAGGGTAGGAATCAATATTATGAAAAATAAAAAGTTATGAAAAATTGTCATTATAAAGCATTGATATGTAATTTTTGATACCCTAAAGCTCTCCTCTCCTGTTCGCGATCCCTTACCAAGTGCTGTACCAGTGGCGGCAATGCAAGCTTAAAGACAATTCGCTGAAAGATATAAATAAATTAAAAAAATTATAAAATACCTATCTTTTCATATGCGCCTTAAAAGTAGAATATAAACCTAAAGCATAGCGATGGTTCAAATCAGTCACTGAAATAGTATTCACTTCAAAGTCAAAGGAAAATCGGGCGCTGGCAATCTTGTAGGTAAATCGGTGCTCTTTTAAGCAAATACGAATTCATTGACTGATTGCACCATCGATATGTTTTACTTTTATTTCCTACATTTCCCCTACCCTTTCTCCTTCACTGTTGTCATTGTGCCCTTAGTGGATGGTCTGGGAAATAAAAAAATACCTTGAGTTGTGTTATTAACTACCACAAACTGTTTAAAGATAGCTTTTATAATAAGGAATATTATTAAGGCTTATAATGAGGTGAATAATTTATGAACGTCCTTTATAACTCGTTAAAGTCTCCCCCCCATGTCACAAATTTTCATATGCCGCATAGCTTGTTACTTTCGGCCCTCGTGTTCCGAAGATATAGCGAAACAATCGTTCTCATATTTCGCCGTTTTTTCAGGGGGGAAGAACGAAGGGGGAGAAAATTTTTTTAATCTGTAACATTTCCAATTAACAAACTTTCATTTCACGCTTAGCTTTCGTACTTTCGGCACTCGAATGCTGGAGATATAGCGGAACAATTGTTTTTATATTTCCCCTCTTTTAGGGAGGAAGAAAACATGGGGTGTTTTTTTTTATGACCTATAACCTCCTCGCTATGCAATCTTTCATTTGACGCATGAATCATTAAGTGACACAGAAACCGACCAATGTCGAGCGAAAAGCAATCGGAAGATAGGTAATAATAAAAATATTCCCCTTCCCTCCTCGCTACTCGTTTTGTATGAAGAATTGATCCTCTTTCAGGAGAAAAACTTAAAATGATTTAGTTTCTGGGGCGAAAATAACGCAACTAAAACGCAACTGAATTTTTTAACGATTTGACAGAAAACTTGAAAAAGGCAAAATGATTTATCGCTATTGGCTGACATTTTTTGTTGACTCGTTTTCAAAAAGGAAAAAATCTGCTGTTTTTAACTATGTCTTTTGTCTGTAAGCACTGACTTTTTGTTTCCGGAGTAAATTAAAATTTACGTTCGTGTCGGGTAGGTATTTAAATATTACGATTCGCCTTTTCCAAATCCCTCAATAACTTTAATAGCGCCCAATAAAGGTGGAGAAAGTTAAAAATTTCAAATTGTGAGCCAATGTAGCAAACGATATGTTTATGCTTCTAGCATAAACATATCGTTTGGAGCAGGAGTGGATCGTTTTGGAGCAGGAGTGTAAGGATCACGAGGGTTGTATTGACAGCAATAATATGTCCTCTTAATCCCAAATCAAATTAAAATATTCTTTTTTAATTTGATAATTAGTAATAATTGTGATTCGCAATTTGTAAATTCTGAGGTAGTTTTAATTCCCATCGTTAGAGGGCCCTAACGCGGAAAACGCATAAATTAAAACGAATGTTGCACACGATCTCCCATATTGGAAATCTGAAGTTTCGGTGGAGAGTGTTAAAGAGATATTCCTTGACAGAACCAACCTGCTCCCTTTTATCACAGAGATGGAGGGAAAGAGAAACGCAACTTTTTTTTTCTTTTTAAGTGGTAAATGAGAAAATCTTTTTGCGTTCTATAAGTAGATGATGAGGTTAGACAAAGGAGTTGTCAACCTCCTTTAAGCAACATATTGTGTAGAGAGAGACTCCATTGGCTTGGCCATGTTGCTTGTATGGATAATTATGGATTGGCGAATAGGGTTATGAACAGTTAATATAAACTTAAAGTAGAATATAAACCTAAAGCATAGCGATGGTTCAGAAAGGAGCCTCAGAAAGAGGGGGAGACCTAGGATGCGGTGGGCAGACAATGTCAAACAAGACCTTGTTGGAATTGGTGTGCAGTGGTCAGATGCAGCAGGTGTAGCTCAGGACAGACTTACTTGGAGAACTAAATTGCACGGTCTGGTTGGACCTCCGTAACCCATGGCTGCTTGACGACGACGACGACGACGACGACGACGACAATGATGATGATGATGAAGAAGTACTAAAAGAACTAAATAATAATAAACTAAATATAAATGAACGATTACTCTTCGCATTTGCCCACTCATCCATTAGCTCTAATGTGGCAGTGTGCAAAAGTCGAATAATCCTAAACTTACTATAGTAGCTTTGAAAACGAGCATCCCAAAATCCTCAGAGGCGTTATGTGTTCTTCTAATTTTCATTAACTTTCCAAATGTTTTGTATTCACACCAGAGACAGACGAGGAAACTCTGACGTGGGAGGGGGCCCATGATAAAGACGTCACAATCATACTAAATGATTTCGCACTATGAGTGAATAGGCTGAATAAATGATGATAAATAATAAATTTTCACACACCTGGGTGCCACTCCCTTGCATTCATCACCTTGCATCACATCACATTATTCTGCATTGGAATTATCTCACTAAGAAGGAATGTGGATGGATTCACTTGAAAATATCCTACATATATCACATGTCGATATGCAAATCATCAATTGCCCAGTAAAGAGGGTGTCGGAATGCGAGAATGGTTAGAACCAGCTTTGAGTTTCATACGACGCAGGTGCGGGAATGTCATACGGGTTAATAAATGCAGAACCCATTCTAGAGGTAATGCGCAGTACCCAGAGCGTGGTTTCAAGAACCTCGACGCATCTAAAGTGTTTTCGCAAGAGTCGGTATGGTGGGTCTCTGTGAGGCAGTGTGAGGTTGTATGTCAAGATCAACAGAGGAATCGGTGCTCACGTTGACTGGAATGCACGAACTGGTTTGTGGATGTGGGTAGCTGGAGCATGGGTGAGAATTACATTTCAAGATCTGGAGCGATATGACGGATGACATTTTGAACTAATACGTGATGCAATTACCGATAGTTCGTTTGACCAGGGCTTGGGAAGATCGCCGTCCGTCGTATGAGACATTGAAATTTGACTCTGAGTACCATTGGAGAGCCATACTCTGTGGCTAGCCTTTGGCTGAAGGCTTCCATCTGTCTCCTAATAGATGTCCAGTGGCTTCCCTTTCTCAATCTTCTCAGAGTCCTTTTGACCTGGCCATTTATCCCATTGTCTGCACAAAAGTGTCGCTCAGAGATAAAACAATCTTACCTCTCTGCCATTTTTTCCCCCTCCGATAAAAAGTAGGAAAATTTTACGGGAGTCGATCGTAATGATTTTTATGTCAAATGAAAGCGTGCGATGCGAAGAGTGTCTACAATATATTTTACAGGTTTGAAGACCCCAACGAAGCCGATTAAATCTACTAGTAAATATTATAATGATAGGCTTGAGATCGTATCTGCTAGTTAGCTTCTTTTCAAAAGAAAATTAAAAAAACGAGCTAATATTCTCACTATGCACACATTCAATTTTTTGATTTTAGAGATAAAAAATAATTTTGGGTTGGATAAGTATTGATGAAATATTATTATTCGTACTTTCCGAATTTTAAAAATGGCGAAATTTTAAACGAATATTGCAAGCGATGTATTTATGCTAGAAATTTGAAATATCTGGTGTGAAATGTGAATGCATGAAGTAGGCATTGTCAGCAGTGATTTGTTCCTTACCACCGGGGTGTGTGGGAAAAATGCAATTTTTTTTTGTTTTAAAAGATAAATGTTTGTTTTTATCGATAAAACTAATATCTTTTTGATTTGGATAGATGTTGATGAAATATTGCGATTCCGACTTTCCTAATCTTCCAAAGAGTTTAAATTGGGCCCTCTAACAGTGGAAACGGTTGAAAAATTGCGAAATTTTGCAAACAATCTATTTAGGCTAAAAATTTGATATTTTTGTGGTCGAATATGATGATCAAGAGATTGACGTTCCTAGTTTTTGCTCGTGCACCCCAAGAGGTGGGATTAAAAAAGGCAGCTTTTTGTTTTGGGAAATAAATAAAAATTATTTTTCAGCTGAATACGTACTAACGAAATATTTTTATTCATATTTTTTAAATCCTACAAAACGCTTTAATTTACATCATTAGAGAGCTTTAAATGTAGAAAATATAAAACTTGAATTAATATTACAAACGATATATTTATGCTAGAAATTTGAAATCTGGGAGTCGAATCTTGTTGTCAGAAACGAATACTCATAAGATATGTGAAGAGGAGTGGACATTGATTTTAAGTTGGTATTGTGTTGCAACAACTGTTTCAATTCTTTTCCACGCAGAAAGTATTGACTGATTTGCCCCTTAATCTTAAGGAGTAAGAACATGAAACTTTTAATTTTAAGAGATAATGAGAAATTCTTTTTCATTGTACAGGACTGCTGATATCTTAATATTTATGTTATCCCAATGATCCGTTAATTCGAATCACTACTGCTAAAGGAAGCAAATTTCGAAAGAGAATGTTTTATTTACTTTGAAAACGAGCATCGCCTATTCTCCAGAGGGAATGATCGGCGCATTGTTTTTTTTTTGTCTTCATCACAACCGATTCGATATCTGATACGTAGCAGCACCTGATGTTCCGATTTCCTGTGGAAATTTTAAACGAAAGTGCCGATAGCAATTCTTCCTGTGTTTTCAGGTAATAAATTCGTATAATAATGTAGATAAGAATATAGTTTTAATTATATCCACTTTTGCATATCTAATTCTGGGCACACTATTTTTTTACTGTAGTAATTCCCCCCCCCCCTTTTTTTTGGAGGGTAGGAGGAGTGTGATAATATATACCCCAGAACTGTGCGTGTGATCCATAGTGTAGCTGCGTGCTTTTAGGAACCCCCTCCTTTTCTCTCTACTGTTACAGGAAGTGTTTCCCGGTTTCCTTCGTCCTACCACAGTTTCCGTAGTTCCATTGTCGATGCGACTATGTAACTAACGACATTCTGCGGCACCCGTATCATCAACGGTGTGCGGGAAAGCCCTCTTTCAGAGAGAAGGTGAGGTCGTGTATTTGTAGTACAGATACTTGGACTAAACCATTCATTAGCTATGAAAGTTGGAACAACCCAGAGGTGTGATGAATCAGAGAGTCGTTTAAATATTTGGTCGTTTGCCAAGCTCGTTGTGAAAACCAGAAGTAATTTCATTAATTTAAATTTTGATTAAAAGGTTAAGCGTAGTAATAATTTCTTGTTAATAATTAAACAAAATGCAATGTAAATTACGACCTCGTATTAAACGAAATAATAATAATAATAATAAAAAAAACTGCAATGTAAGTACGTTTGTATCACTCCGTCTTCTTTTTTTGCTTTGTGAATAGCGATTTTGCAGTGAAAGATTTTGGGGAGTCCGTTGTTAACTGACTGACAGCAGACACCCCTGGATCAGTGAAAGGAATCGTTGATTGGATTCTTATCATCTGGAAATGGGGAAAAGGTCAAAAATGCTTAATCGGCGGAAAGGTGAGATTGTCGCGAGGGATTGGCATTTCGTGAGGGTGACGTGAAAACGGAGAGGATCGATGGGTCGTACCTTCATTTAAAGAGACGGAAACACACAAAAAAAGATAGAGCCGAATTAATTTTCTCAATATGCTGGGAAGAGTTTTCATCAAAATCTTCATTAATTATTAATAAATTAAGATTTAAATTATGTTTGTTTTATAGAATGGAATATTCTGCGAAAAAAAAAACAAATAAATTAAAAAAATTTCACATATGATTGCTAAAGAATACTTATTATCTTACTCGTGATTGTTGAAAAAATGTTAAAAAATGAAGTGATATGAAATATTAACAAACGAGGAAGAATATTTTTTATTCTACATGTGATTCTTAAGGGATTGCTCATTGCATCATATGTGATTCTTGAAAATTACTTATTACACCATGGATTATTAAGAAATGCTTATTGCTCTACGTGTATTGTTGAGAAGTATCATTGGTTTGCATGTGATTATTAGTATTGACAAACGATCCCTCTTTCAAAGCAGCCTTAACTGGCCTAAGTGGTTAGGGAGTTAGCCACTGTTCCAGCAAGGCAAACTTCGCGTTAGCTCTAACTGAGCAGTGGTCAGCAGTGACTTCGTTCTTAATGGGGCTTGTCCTTCTATACACCTGTAAAAGCAAGGAGTAGCTTCTAGGATACTTCTCTGTCCTATATGTCGCAAAAAAAAAGTGCTTTTCGCTTTCTGAAGGAAAAAAAATAAAGTGGGGGTGGTCGTATATATTAATATCTTGATATTAAAATTGAAAATAAATAAATTTATAAAGTAGAAAATAAACCTAAAGTATATCGTTTTTTTTCGATAGTCCATTTTTTTTCAGGAATCAGTCACTGAGTTGGTATTCACTTGAAAGGAAGATGGGGGCCCCGGCATTCTCATTGAGTAGGTAAATCGACCATATCACTTTAAAATTTATAAATCGAGAGAAGAAACTTTGTATATTATCTGATTTTAGTACATGGCGTTGAAAAAAATGGTAGAGTAGTTATTGGTTGGATTGGATATGAAATTTAAGATTATTTCCATAATGAATGCAAATTGTGGTTGAGACTGCCACATCCGGTAAAAAAAAACATTTTAGTCAGAAATATCTCAGAGAAAAGTATTCACAGGAAGTTTTCAAGGTGGCGGTGAGCATTCCCCTTCTCTGGTGGTTTAAGGGGTGAGAGAGTCTCGATCCTTGAGGACTTCGAGCTTAAACAAAAATATTTCGTGGTGATTTTTTTCAAATAATTTCATTAAGTGTTATTGATGGGGTGGCAACGGTAACATAGTTTTGCCCACGCTGTGACGACAAACGATGATTACGCTTTTTACTCCAGTTTTGAGATGAAAGTGGAAAGCACAAGAAAATTTAGCTGACCTAAGGCTTTTGAAAAGTTTCTGGATCAGTGCCTGCCTCTCTTCTCGGAGTTTAGGAACAGATGGCTTTTCCCCCCTTTTACATTATAAAAATGAAGTATTGAAATGGATTTGCAACCTCTTCTTATGTTTCGCGTTTCGCCATGCAGCAGCTGCAGGCGAACATGAGATGAAGTGGAGTGACTCAGAGTGCTGCTTGACATGAATTGCACTCTTATTCGAGTGAAGGAATCCGCGAACCACATCCGAACATAGAATGTAGAAAGGAAATGAGATTAGGAATTAAGAGGATTTTTAGTCTGCCTGAGGAGAAGTTGCGGTGCGAACGAGGAGAAAAGAAATATCGGACTGGATGTCATTGGAATCCGAAAAGCAGAACGTGGAAGAATGGCGACCGAAAAGGTGTTCTTGGGGGGAGAGAAATTTCCTATTCCAATTGGAGTTTTGTATTTTTTTGATTGGCGGAAAAGTGCGCATTCACGAGGTAATAGAATCATCTGGAATCGAATTCTCTCAACAAAAGGGCAGATTATAAATGCAAGTTAAAATATCCGTGAATCTCTCTTATCTGATTCAAGAATTTAAAAATTTTCCGGTTTTTTAAATGTATCTGTATTTAATGTACTTCGATTGAAAAAAAAAATCAATATTCGATGGAAATTGATTCACTATTGAGTTCATATTTTATGGTGGAAAAAGAAAATTGGCAAATTCTTCATTAAGTCTTATCTCATTCGAAAAAAGAGGAAATTAAAGGTAGATGCAAATGGAATTTCTATTCCACATTCTTCGCAGAAAAGCTAATAAAAATATTTCAGGAATTCGTGTTCAATTTATCTAATTCTCGCGCTTAAATCGCATTGCGTAGCTGTTGACGCAACAGCATTCAGGATGGCAAAATACGAATTAAAGGAACTAAAAAAAAAACATTATGTGATGATTGGATTTACGCAAACGAAGTATGAAATAGAAATGAAAATTAAAAAAATGGGGTTTTCTTAATTTTTATTAATTTTTAATTCCATTGCATTGAAGCGCAATATGAAAGTGGGGGGGGGGGGGAGTAAGAGAAAGGGAGGACAAAACTTCGAAAAGAGGCCGGGGAACAGGAGCGACGACGGAATGCACACGTGCAAAAAACATCCCTCGTTGGCTGAAGGAGAGGAAATTGGGATCATGGAGGAAGATTCAAACGATCGCACCTTTGTGCATCCCAAAAATTTATTTGTCTCATTTGCCATAATTAAGCTCTGTCATCCAGGTGGTGATGGCGATTTTTCGTCCTCAGATTCATTAACATCGAGTTGTAGTATTCTGTTTCTTCTTTACACATTCGCAGACACAATTTCCCTCTTTGAAAACACCAATTAATAGCGATGATTTCCTTGTTGGGTGAAAACGAAAGGAGCTCCTGTTCCCCCCCCCCCCCCTCCCCTCTTCTTATCCGATGCCATTGGTCGATCTAATTCGTAAACATTTACAGAAAAGAAAGGGGTCAGGACTGGGCTCTGTCGATAGCGCTCACGCTCCTAAATTGATATTCACAAGCGGACTCTCATCCATAGGGTATAACGTTAAACTATAGTGACTTATATGGGGTGGGACTTTATTCAAGTTAAAGAACACTCTGGATAGTCTTAAAAAGGAGATTTTCATCTGTTTCCTAAGACCTATTCATTTAAATCTCCTTTCCTTACTCAGCTCTGGGCTGCTGGGGTTCTTGTGACCTGGCCATTTAGCTCACTGTGTTCACAAAAAGCTCATTTTTGATGTGAAACAAACCCAACGGGAAAGAAATGCTAAATTTACTTTAACTAGGGGAGAGAAATATCAAACCATTTTTTTTTATCTCTATAGAATCCAAATTGAGTCAGAAAAAGTTATCTCACTTGATTTAAAGAGAACTGTTTGATCACTGTGAAGAGATAAGCATACGAATGCGAGATGTTAAATTTATAAAAATGAAGTTTTCGGAAGATGGAGAGTAGAATCACGAAGGACCATTTCATCCTATTGCTCAGCTAACAGAACTAAACTCTTTCGATCCTTTTTATTTCAATGTCGGAGCAATTAAATGAATTTTGAAA
This sequence comes from Ryuthela nishihirai, assembly GCA_038380435.1. Classification (NCBI taxonomy): domain Eukaryota; kingdom Metazoa; phylum Arthropoda; class Arachnida; order Araneae; family Heptathelidae; genus Ryuthela; species Ryuthela nishihirai. The sequence goes on along the minus strand of JAWZYU010000002.1, from coordinate 115,928,191 downwards.
TTTTCCGAGCAATTAAATGAATTTTGAATTGTACCCATCGCATCGATGGGTACAATTCAAAATTCATTTAATTGCTCGGAAAATGGTGGATCTCTTTCTGAGGGAAATGCCACGTGATGTGTGCAATGGAATTCTAGTTGATTTTATGTTCACGAAACAATATTCAGTTTATGATAATTTCTGGACGCCGTCATTCTCCGCTGTTTAACGTAGAATTTGCGATATATTTTCGGTTCAACAAATATTGTTAAGAGAAAGTTGAAAACAAATCAAAGAGACTGTATTTGATCACAATTACTCTTTGCTTTCGAATTTTGAAATGAAAAGCATCTTTGAAAGGCGAACTTTAAATCTAAGATATCTCTATTCGGAATTTGACGTCAATCTGATATTTAAATGCAAATGTTTGAATAGTTCTTTAGTGCGTAGAAATGCTCATTCCTTAAATGAAAAGTTTTCGACTTCTTAGAGGGAGATTTCATCGGTGACGGAGTTCTTGTCAAGGAAAAGGATTTGCTGATCGTTGCAATTAAGTGATCAACACTGAAGCCCGAAGTAACACCGCGTAAAGCACAAGGAAAATCGGTAACATATCATTGGCTTCAAAATAAAAATAAGATTTTTAATTTTGTTTAAAAAAAATACCCCCTCAAGCAGCTGCTTGCCACAGAGGTCTGACATGAGCCTGTCAGTTTATATGCCAAAGTAGGTGTGTGAGGTCAGCTGTTTTTATTAATTTTTAATTAATTTTAAAACAATGATATTAAAATGAAACCCCATTTCTCCACTCCTCATATATAATAAATAAAAATAAATACCCCCTCAAGCAGCTGCTTGCCACAGAGGTCTGACAGGAGCCTGTCAGTTTATATGCAGTAAGTAAAAGACCTGAGAGGATGGCAGGACCTCAGCAGAAAAACGACACACTCATCCATGCCTTACCCGGGGCTCGAACCCAGGTTCCTTAGATCAGTAGCTAAGCGTGCTAACCACTCGGTCACGGAAAGGACTCATATCATTTTATATATATACATTTCTTTTTTTACTCACTTCTATACTTCTTTATTGAAACCTGCTTTCTTCTCTCTTACCTGACCGCATTAATATGACCTCGTTGTCTAGTCATTCTTCCACTCTCTTCCTTGACCTCGTTTATACCTCCCCACACACACACCTCCCCACACACACACCTCCCGTCAGATTTCTCGATTCTGCACTCACATCACTAATTTTAAATTCCGTCCCCCTTTTCTGATTTGAATGCCTGACCTGATCCTTTCTGCTCCTATCTCTGTGATCTCCTCTTTGCAGTTGATTTCAACAGTAATCTCCATGACGAAAGATTTGTTGCCCTTAGTGATGCCACCTAAGAGGATATCTCTTTCGTGGACAAAGACTCGGCCGTCAATGAAGTCTTCCATTTAGAAGTCGAAAAGTGTCTGTTTCTTCTGTTGAAGATGGAAGCATTTCTGTGTAATTAGTGCTAAGAAACAATTCAAAACTTATGTTTCTGATCCGCTATTCGCCGATTAACACTGAAAAACAAGATTTAGGGTTCTTGAACCACAATAGGTGGCCTTTATATAGGGTGAATCTGAAAAAGTGGGCAAAACTTTACGGGGTGGTAGAATGCAGCTATACGAGCAATATTCGTCATAGAATGTATGGTCGGAACGCAAGCGGTGAGAAGTTAAAAGGTAGTTTTCCACTGTCACATTTAAAGAATGAACACAAGAAGGAGAGGAGATACTTCAGAAAACATTTTATTAACAGGAATGTAATTGAGGTACATGCCGTCCGCCGCACCGTACACAAAGTGCATATCCGCCATTTCGTGATTAGTATAACCAGCCATCCTCTCGGCAATCCACGGTAGAAATGGCGTTGGGTGCGAGGACCGACCCTTTTATACCATTTCCAACGCCACCTAGCGGCTCGCCGTTTGCGTTCCGACCATACATTCTATGACGAATATTGCTCGTATAGCTGCGTTCTACCACCCCGTAAAGTTTTGCCCACTTTTTCAGATTCACCCTGTATATATATTTACGCTGAATCGAAATCTGGTTTCAAAAATTTTCTATTACATATAGATTTTTGAGAAATTTTATTGAAAAATTGAGAATTATAATACAGGGATATGTAAATAGCCAAAATATATTAGGGAGGATATATATTTTTGTTTTCTGTTGGCACCAGTATATTAGATGTTTGATAGATAGTTGGCAATACATCATCATTTGACAATGGAAGTCATGTTTAGAAACTAAAAATTGAAATTTCTCTAATATTTTTACTCTTACATACTGATATGTCTCTATCTTATTTTTTTGGGGCGGGGGTGGCTCAGTCGGTAGCGCGCCAGGCTCGTATTCTGCAGTTCCCAGGTTCGAGTCCCAGCTGGGTCAGCGTTGAGATTTATCTCTGCAAAAATTCCCTGCAAAAATTCCTTCTCTGAGCCATCGGGGTTCGTGTGACCTGGCTATTTAGCCCATGGCGTGCAAAAAAGTGCCGCTCAGAGGTAAAACAACCCAAAACTATCTTCTTTGTATAGTTTCGGATATTATTAATACTGTATATTGTTAAGATTACTTTTGAAATCGTGTTTATTTTATCTTAATTCAGAAGTGTAAGAATTAAGTAAAGTAATTAAGTGGTAAGTCTGCAAGTAACATCTTAAGCTGAAAATAGATTCTGTAAATATGTAAATGAGGCAGACATTTTGGGTTATATTTGTTGAGAGTTTCTTATGAAACATCAGGGAAAGTTCTTTACTCCTCTTGTTAAAAAAGCTCATCAGTTGTATTTTGGATGCCATATAGCTGATCAGGAAAAGACACTTCCTGTTAGTTGTGTTTCGTGTGCAAATCGTTTGCGATAGTAGATTAAAGGATCTCCTTCACAGAATCTATGATTTGCAGAAAACAACCTGATCACCTAAACGCCTCTTTCTGTAACACTAAAATATCTGATTTCTCTGCAGAAATAATAATAATAAAAGCATCGTTATTCCTTATTTGCCAGAAAGCGCATGTTTCATGCAGGCTTGGACAACCCATCTCGGCGTTTTCGGCAGCTTAAGGTTTAATGAAAAATTTCGTTGGAGATATCGATCGGAACGTCGGAGGTTTTCGTTATATTAAAGAAACATTTCCAAAAATTAGCGAAGCAAAAATGAAATTGGAAATAATTGTGGGTCCTGAAAGTCGGAAACTGATGCATGGCGATGAATTTGATGCAGTTTTAGAAAAGGAAAAGATGTCGGGGAAAAGTTTCAAAGCAGTCGTGATAAATTTTTGGGAAAAATAAAAAAAGCAGAAAACCCTAAAGATTATGCTGGAAAAATATCGAATATTTATAGTAAATTATTAAATTTTCGTTTTTCTCAAATTTTATATTCCCGCCCTGCCCACGGTCAGTAGGGGACACCGATGGGCTTGGAAAGGCCGCCGTCCGTCGGATGGGACGTTAAGCCGTGGCCCCGTGTGCGGGAGAGCCATACCCTGTGCACGTTAAAGAACACGCTGGATGGCCTTGATGGGAGGCTACCATCTGTCTCCCAACAGCTGTTCCAGTGGGTCCCCTCCCCCAACCTTCTCTGAGCCTTCGGGGTCCATGTGACCTGGCCATTTAGCCAATGGTGTGCAAAAAAGTGCCGCTCAGGTAAAACAACCCAACCCAACTCAAATTTTATAAAATTTACAATAAATGTCCTTTTTCTCAAATTATATAGGCGATGTCCGTCCCGTGGCCGAGTGGTTAGCGTGCTTGGCTATTAATCTACGGGACCTGGGTTCGAGCCCCGGGTAAGGCATGGCTGTTTGTGTCGTTTTTCTGCTGAGGTCCTGCCATCCTCTCAGATCTTCTACTCTGGCATATAAACTGACAGGCTCCTGTCAGACCTCTGTGGCAAGCAGCTACTTGAGGGGGGATTTATTTTTTTTATTTTTATATAGGCGATAAAAATATTTAAAGCAGATTTGAATTCATCATTTGAAGGATCTTTTAAAATTAAATATTTCTAAGCGAAAACCGCAATAAAAAATTTGAAATCTGATGTTCAGTGTAATCGAACTTTTCAACTTTTTCTAAATTCTTTTTTTAATGGAGTTGCGACGTAGCAGAATAGGAGAGAGGCGAATATTGAGAAGAGTGAAAGGAATCGTTCGTATCGATGATCATTTTGGACACGCAACTCCCTCGGTCATGTGACGAACGATTGATCACACTCTACTCCTATAGCATGCAAACGAAAAACAAATGATTTTAGTTTAAACGTGGCGATTATATATTTTCTTATTATGCAAATTTCGATTTGCAATTTTTTCTTTGAAATACTTATGAGTTTTTTCGAGCGTCTTTTGTTAGCCCTTTCGTCCCCCCAATTCATTATCTTAAACTCTTTTTTCATGATGAATTAAAATTATCAGATTATGCATTTGAACTTTAATTCGTAATGTTCCGAGAGACAGAGAAAGGACATAATTTTACTTCGGCTAATTCCCTTCCGTTGTTTGTCACAGAGTTAAATTGAAATTAATTAATGCTTCGTAGGAAACAGTGAAATGGAGTTTGACAGCAATTCTTTCAGGAATGGACAGTCTTTTCAAAAAAGAAGCCGCGTCGTAAGGTCGTTTCGAAGTTTTAATTTTCTGGCGGAAGTGATAGTGTCGACAGAACATTGCTTCCGGATCTTTCCTCTGCCTCGATGCAGGGTCATTAATTAGTTGGATGTGGCCTAATCCTCGGATCACTTGTATCAGGATATTATATACCCCTAAATTGAAACGCAAAGATTTAACTGAAGTGGATTTCCGCTGGCCTCTTGATTGACGTCAAGACAGTCTCACTGGTGGCGTCTAACTCGAGCTGCAGAAGGGATTGCGTCATCTGATATTTCATTCGATGATGCTGGAATAGAACGAGTTGTTTTCTTTCTAGAGTCACGCAAATTCTATCGGTGCATGGAACCGAATCATTTGGGATTCTTATGCAAAGTCACCGTGTGTCGTCATCTGTGGAAGTTCCCTGCATTTTACGTCATCCCTTCCCTTTGCCCTTGACAAACATTTATCACAGCATGAAATGCACACGTGAGCTATTGTTCCACCTGGAAGAGTGCCAGCCTCATAAACAAAGGTGACAGTTTCGACCCACCATCTTGCCACCTTATCATTTCCTGTCCCTGCCCACTCCTTCTATACAACGATAGGTGAACCGTCCCTTTTTAGAGACAATCTTCCTTTGAATGGTTTTTCCCCAGGAAATATTTCTCGTTTTTATTTCAACATCCAATGCTAAGATGACCTGCCATTCCCTCCCATTAACTTGGTTTTGAAAATTTCACAGAAAGGGTCACAATGAAAGGACAATTTGCGTGTACGCTACATCCTACTAACTCATTAAGGAGAGTTTTGGGGGTATTGCTCTGTTGTCCCCCCCCATGAAACTTCCATCCATATTCCTAGAGAAAAGTGTGAGCCATTTCTATCTTTGCTATTGAAGTCGCCAAATACAAGTGTAATATCTGTTTTCCTACAAGAAAATCATAATATCACGAGCCAAAAAAACTAAACTTTCCTACACTGAATTTTTCAGCCGAATGAAAACCGTGTTTTATTTCATTTTTAGCAACACGTTTAACTTTGTAGACTATTATTTTTACAGGCTAACTGCAGCTGATTCGCAAGTACATTGATTCATGAAATGTCATATGAATACTAATTTTACAAAATAAAGCACTAAGTATTGGTACAATAATTTAAACAATAATTTAATATATATTCAGCTCATAAATATTCTTCTTTCAAATTTTGTCTTCATATTCGACAATTTTCGTCAACGTTAACAACGAGTCAATTTCGTGACCAAAAAGAAATGTATGAGAAATTTAAACTGATCTGAATTAGTGCAAATAAAGTAAAAAACAATGTTACATTAATGTTTATTATTGCTGTTGGACTAAAATTTGAGATAAATAGGTATAAACAAAACTTTCAATGTACATTTTATTCATAACAAGGACTTTTTTTTTGAAATTTATCGTCCTTCCCCTCATAAACTATTGGTTTTGATTTGCAAGCTTTCGATTTCCAGGAACCTATCTGCTGTGTAAATCGAGGGATGAGTGTAGAAGTAAATGCCACAACAATAAAGGACCCAAATCGGAATGGTAAAATATAAATAAATTAAAAATTTTAAAAATGCCTATCTTCCTATATGGACCCTAAAAAGTAGAAAATAAACGTAAAGGATATCGATGATGCAATCAATCACTGAGTTCCTATTCACCTCAAAGGAAGATAGGGCGCCTGCAATCTTGTTAAATAGCTAAATCGGCTCCTTATCTCCTTTTAAAGCGAATACGAACTCTGTGACTGATTGCACCATCGATATGCTTTACGTCGATACCACCATCGATATGCCATATAAGAAGATAGGTAGTTTTTAAATTTTTAATTTACCTATTTTCAGGGGGGAAGAAATCATGAGGTGTCAATATTTTATAGCCTATGACACTCCCCGCGGCACAAGTTTTCATTTCACGCTTAGCTTCCTAACTTTCGGCATTCGAATGCTAGAGATATAGCGGAAAAATTGTTTTTATATTTCCCCTCTTTTAGGGAGGAAGAAAACGTCTTTTTTTATGACCTATAACCTCCTTGCTATGCAGTCTTTCGTTTGACACATGAATCATTAAGTGACACAGAAACCGACCAATGTCGAGCGAAAAGCAATCGGAAGATAGGTAATAATAAAAATATTCCCCTTCCCTCCTCGCTACTCGTTTTGTATGAAGAATTGATCCTCTTTCAGGAGAAAAACTTAAAATGATTTAGTTTCTGGGGCGAAAATATTTAACAAACGCAACTGAATTTTTTAACGATTTGACAGAAAACTTGAGAAAGGCAAAATGATTTATCGCTTATTGGCTGACATTTTTTGTTGACTCGTTTTCAGAAAAGAGAAAATCTGCTGCTTTTTACTATGCCATTTGTCTGTAAGTATTAAACTTTTTTGTTTCTGGAGTAAATTAAAATTTCCGTTTGTGTTGGGTAGGTATTTAAATGTTACGATTCGCCTTTTCCAAATCCCTCAATAGCTTTAATAGCGCCCAATAAAGGTGGAGAAAGTTCATAAGCGAATATTGCAAATGAAAAAACCGCCCTCCATCGGATGGAACCCTGTGTGCAGGAAAGCTACACCCTGTGCACGTTAAAGCACCCACTTGGATGGGCTCAGCGGAAGGTTTCCATCTCTCATAACAGCTACCCAGTAGGTGCCTTTCTCCTACTTACCTCTGAACCCTTGGGGTCCTTGAAGTCTGGCCTTTTAGCGCATTGTGTGCATAAAAGTGCATCTCACAAGTAAAATAACCGAACCCTCTTATCATTCAACTTCTTAATCATTTGATAGATATATATATAGATGAGATAAAATAGCATGATAGAGGAAAGTTTAGGCCTGCTGAGCCTTCTATTCCCGTTCAAAGTTGAGAGGAAAGCTCTCAGTAGGAGAGAATCAAAAATGATTTTTTTTCTTACTTTTCCTCAAAACCATCTTTAACTGATTCTGTGACTCGAAGCAAATCTAAATCGTAGCCCTTAAAAAAATTACGCGAAATTAACTAAAATCTTTACTCGAATAGCAAAATTAATTTGGAGTACTAATTAGGTACATACCATAGCCCGTTCAAATAATGTATAATTTTATAGGAAATTTTGAATCATAACCATAATGCTAAACGATAAAATGAAAAGGCCAATTTTTTTCAGTCATTTCATTTTGCAAACTAAGTTTTTAAAAAATTAATACAGACCGTTTTCTTTCTTGTCAATTTTTTCTGAAAACGTCAGTGTGATTTTAGAAAGGGTATAAATAAGGGGTGCACAACTCAAATGTGGATGCGGGTTGGATTGGGTATATGTGTGCCTCTGAGCGGCACTTTTTTGCACACCATGGGCTAAATGACCGGGTCACAAGGATCTCGAAGGCTCAGGGAAGGTTGGGGGAGGGGACTCACTGGAACAGCTGTTGGGAGACAGAGGCCCGTGGATGCGGGCCAGAAGTGATTTCTAAAGGATTGAAGCGGGCAAAAATCGACGTCTGAACGATTGAAGTGGGCCAAAATCGACTTCTAAAAGATTGAAGCGGACCATAATTGGCTTTATAGGATTGAAGAGGGTTAGAATTAACGTCTAAAGAACTGAAGAATGCAGAATCGAAGTCTAAAGGATTGAAGAGGGTTAGAATTAACGTCTAAAAGATTGAAGCGGACCTGAATAGAAGATTGAAGTGGCAAGAATCGAAGTCTAAAGAATTGAAGAGGACCAAAATCCACGTCTAAAGGATTGAAGAGGTCCAGAATCCACGTCTAATGGTTTGAAAGGGGCCAGAATAGAAGTATATAATATTCTTCGGGTTTTCCTGTTGTGCTGTATAATTAAGAATGAGAAGCACCAATTTGCCAGGCTAGTTGAGCAAGTGTATGAAGAGCCACATATGACCTTTTACCATTAGTGTGTGGTGTTTCGATCGATTTCAAACTTTTGAAGAGGTGGGAGGGAGAAGGGGTTATACCGCTCAACAAGTTTTCAACCGTTCTAAATGACGTAACTATCGAAACAACCAATCGCAATGACCGGAGATTAAATAATTAACACTTTTTATAGAAATGTGGCTCTCGTTTAACGCCGATTCCTCGTAGCTCTCTGTTTTGCTCGAACGATTAACAGCTTTAAACGGTGGCATTCCTGTACTATGCAAAAAACGAAATAAAATTATTATATAGCAATGTTATTTAAACGGAATTCTTTTTGAAATGGAGAAAAGGTAAATTAAAAAAAAAAAGGAATCTTAATTGGAGTGTTTTGATTCTCCTCCGTGGACTGGGAAGTCTAATGATTAATTAAATGGATTTCCAACCGAAAGTTCAAATAAAATGCAACCTTATAACTTTTTCTTGGCTTTAATAACCGAAAATACATAGATCGTGTTGTTTGTGACAAAGAGGTATGCTCAGAGACATGTGGCTACTCTGCTAACTTTTCGCTCTGGGGAAGGGCTCGAGATTATGTATCACACACTTGAGTCTTCGAAGTGTTAATAATTCTCTTTGTCTTTAGCAGCAATCTTCTGTTATTAGGGGAACGTTCGTTGTTGATATTTAAAGGGGCGATTCAAAAGCACTCCTCAGTCACAGCACGTTCCGTGAAATTGTACTGCACACCAACTGTTGCAATGCAAATGCTGCACGTATGTTCACTTTGGAAGAATAACGCGAATTCGAAGCAGTGAAATGAGTTACGTTCAGGTAGGACAAAGTTCACTTCGGAGTGTCGTACGGTAGGCAACTTATTCTCCCCAAGGTCACCTTTATCCGTCCACGTCTGATTGCTTAAATAGCTCATTAAAATGATTAAAATTTAATCGGTAACTAAGTTCTTCGGAATCATTTAGCGAATCGACGAAAGTCTCGCAAGGTATCATTACTTCTGCCTGCAACAGAGATTTCGTCAAACAATAGTTTTGGATGTCCACTTCGCCTAATGAACTTAATAAAGCGTTTGCTTGACGAGGAAAGAGGTCCTTCGCTTATCAACCTGAAAGCCAAAATTTACGCTAGAGTGACGTTCAAATACCCACGTGTTGTGCGTACGTGACGTAATACTAACAAACCAATTAGATTCAGTGGCTTCCGTTCCTGGTGGACATGTCGAAGACAAGATGAGCCGATGGAGACTTTGTCTGAAGACCTGTTCATCTGCTAGTCGAAATTCTGCCCAGCCATTTTCCTGTAATCGTCGCTACACTTTCTCGAAGAATATGTCGCCAGCGTTGGCAAAAGAACGCCATCAGCACTTCTATAAGAAATCTTTCCAGCAAGATGTGTAATGAAGTTGTTTTTTGTTCTCATATAGGTTTGTTAAATGATTTTCCTAAATGAACCAAGGTTTTTAATAAATTTTAAGAAAATGTGCTTTTTTTCTTTCACTCTGCCAAGATCAGTTTAGGATTCCCACCCTTTCGCCAACCTTACCAGAGGCTGGAAACATTTCAGCATGGTCGGACTGTAGGGCCGTGTGGAGGCGGACGATCTGCCCGCCGTATTGCCGCACGTGGTTCACGATGCAAAGACGGTTGAACGTTGTAAAAATAAAAAATAAATACCCCCTCAAGCAGCTGCTTGCCACAGAGGTCTGACAGGAGCCTGTCAGTTTATATGCCATAGTAGAAGGTCTGTGAGGATGGCAGGCCCTCAGCAGAGAAACAATACACACAACCATGCCTTACCCGGGGCTCGAACCCACCGTCAGTGATTTTAAGAATGTACTCGTAGTCGTCATGCAGGGGCAGGTGCTTTCAGACACACAATGGATGGATCGTTGGCTTCTTTGGCAGAGGGTAGCAGATCCCTTCACAACCCTAGCTACCATTTGATGAACTGTAACTACTGTCAATGAAATTCCCATCATGACAGGTCCATTGCCAGAAGACTGTCAGATGATGGGCTGCTGGTCCAGCATTCATTGCATATACTGCCCTTGACCATGACATCAGGCAAATTCTAATTTTGCGCAAATTTATTCTGAAGTTTCTAAACCCTTGTCAGAGAACATGACATTTTTTTTTACAAAGTCACTGTTTAAAAACCATTGTTCAGAAACGGATATTACATGTCAAGGTTATTTTGGCGATAACGTGCCTAATAAGAGCATAAGGAACAAACCAGAATAATTTAAGGAGAGAAATAAGAGTACACTTAAATGTAAAGAAGGAAAAGTGTAGTGTCAATGAAATGTCTTCAGTGAAAATAGTATCTAATGTTCCCTTCTCGGTGACATGCTGTCCGAGACTGCTGATAGGAGAAGCAATGCTTGCGAGTTCCCTGTCTAGGTTAAAGCATACAGGGGGGAGGGAACAATGTGTAGAAATTATTTTATCTAGGGATTGGCAAACACGAATTAATTTCTTGAAAGTATTTGCCAGTGTACAGTGTGTAAATAGTAAGGGTGGTAAACAGGCGTAAAATAACCTTGAAGGTCATACTCTCAAAAGTCTCTCGAGTTTGTTGATAGTGTCACGCCCCCTTCAGCGTTAGGTTTCCAGATAAGAACTACCACACAGGAAATGAGTTGGGACAAGCTGAAAGCAAAGGCCGGGGAAATGCCACTCGAAAGACCCATACAAAGGATAGAGGTATTAAGATTTTTGAAAGGTTTTATATGAATGTTTTATGTTTATCCGATTCTTAATTCACTCGATAATGCAAAACAAACCTACTGCGACAATCAAGATTACTTTTCACATACTTTGCTCGCTTCTACTATGATATTTATTACTTCTACTATTAATTCCATATCTCAGAAAAGTGCATTTACATATGACTATTCCTGCATCGAATAGCTGTAGCAGAGTATTGTATACCTTTTCCGTTACCTAACTATTACATTGATTAACATCAATGTTTCATACAAATAGATAAATTTTAATGAATGGAAAAATATTAAAAGAAATTATTACATAATTTTTGAAATTTCATTGATATGTTAGTAAAATAAATAGTTGAAAACAGTTTACGCTTTCAACATCAATAAATTGTACTTTATTATACAGGGCCGGCGGATCTAGAGGGGAAAAGGGGCTTAAAGCCCCCCCCCCCGAGGATGCTGAGACTAACGAAGGCAAAAAATTTGCAAACTTCGGCATATTTCATGAATTTTTAAAGAAATTTTTCAAGATCTTTTTTAAAAACGAAACAGATGGAAAATATTATATTACAATGGAATCCAGAGTCTTGCCCCTTCCCATTTTATTTTTTTTTTATTACGGGCATGGCAATATGTAATAGTGGAATTGAAATATCAAAATCATAAATGCAACATGCTAACTGTTTCCTAGGTTAACCAATTTTATTTTTCTCATTCTGCAAAAATAAATAATAAATAATTGCATGAGATTAAAATTAAGAATCTAGAAAACAGAAGAGTAGCAGTTATAAATTTCTAGAAAATTTTATATAATTTAATTATGGTGGGGACAGAATATAAAACATATCTTCATTACATGCAACAAAATATTTTTTTCCTCCGATCTTTCCTATTAAAGGAGAAACAAAATCAAAATGACTCTCACTGTTTAAAACAATTTTGATTTTACTGATTTTTAAATTTGTAGCTCCTAACTGTGCCAACGTTGGGATACACTAAAACTTCACCCAGCCCTAGGTTAGAAAGGGGACTCCGATAACCTTGAAAAGGCCGTCGTCCCTCCTATGGGACATTCAGCCATGATGCCGTATGCAAGAGAGCTACTGGGTTGTTTCATCTCTGTTCTGAGCAGCATCTTAATGGGCTGAATGGATAGGTGCCATGGCTCATAGGAGGTGGGAGAAGGAAACCCACTGGACAACTGTTAGGAGACAGCTGACATCCTCTCCTCAAGGCCATTCAGTGTGTTCTTTAATGCGCAGAGTATATGGCTGTCCTGTATATGGGGCCATGACTCCTCAAGGCCATTCAGTGTGTTCTTTAATGTGCAGAGTGTATGACTCTCCTGTACATGGGGTCATGGCTCAATGTCTCATATGATGGATGGCAGCCTTTCCAAGCCCATTGGTGTCACCTTTCTAGCGGATGGCAGGTTTGGCGCTAGCAGATATAAAGCTCAAAGCTGAGATATTTGGGACTCCTACCAGGGAGGTATATTTTTTTTTATAATGAATGAATTTTTCTTTATATTTTATATTTATCTGAAAAGGCCAACCATATAAAGCATTAGAGGGGACTACCCTTTGAAGGTTCCGCTGGCTCGGTTACCTTCACAGGGTCCTAAACGCTCGCCCGCGTGTTTGCCGTGTGTGGTGACCCGTGTCCCTGGAAAGAAGGATCCTGGCAGTTGCTCAGAGGTCCCCGTCTTATCTCCGCAGCTCATGGCTGGTGGGGTCCCCTTTGGCCGTTTGCCATTGGGGAGCTTGTCTGTCGCGGGGCTGGGCAGCGGTTTCGGGGGCTGCTGCTATACACTGCTTTGGCCTGCTTCATGTAAACGGGAGGTCCTGGGCGGCCCTCCCAGGATCAATCGGCCGGTGGGCTGGTCCTGCTAGGGTCAATCGTGCAGAGCGGTGAGTAACCTTGTCCACGTCCGGGCAACGGTTTACAAGTTTCCCCACTGATTTACTAATTTCGTAATTTGCTTTCATTTGTGAGAACGAGGTGCTTCTCACTTTTCGTTATTTTTCTCATTTTTTCTTTTGCGAGTCCTCAATTGTGATTCTCACATTTCTCTTTTAATTTTCCTTTTCTTTTGTTGTGAAGGCTTGGCTCACTGGCTGTGTGAGTATGGTGCCCAGGCAGCCCTGGCGCCCAATAGGGCGTCCCCTAGTTGGACTCCGTGGTGGGTGGGGACAACAGGCACTGAGATTCAAAACCCAACCACGAGTTCTCAAAACAAAAACTCATCTTCGAATGCCGCAAAAAGAGCTTGGCACGAGTCTCCGTCTTCTGTGTCTTCATTGTCATCATTGCTGTCGTCTTCGTGTCTGTCATCGTTCCCGAGGTTCCTGGTCATCCATTCTATGGGTGATCAGATTCTTGGGGACATGTCCCCATTTTTTATTAATAAGAAATTGAAAGGTCTTGCGGGAGAACCCTTATCAGTCAAGCGCCTAAGATCTGGTGACTTCCAGGTAGAAATTGCTTACTCGAAACATTCTGAGCTCCTATTGAAGGTAACAGCGATTGGTGGAGTGGCGGTCGAAGTCACTCCACATAAGACGCTGAATTCCTCCCGTGGTGTGGTCTCCGAGTGGGGCCCCCTCAAGGTTTCTGAGGAGGAGATCCTCTCGGAGTTGTCATCCCAGGGAGTGACAGCAGTCCACCGGGTTTCACAACTTCGTAATGGGAAATTAGAACCCACCCAGGTTCTAATTCTCACTTTCAATATGCCATGCCTGCCTGCTTCCATTAAGGCAGGTTACCTTCACTGCGAGGTACGGCCGTACATTCCTAACCCCCTGCGCTGTTTTCAGTGTCAGCGTTTCGGCCATACCCGCACAGCATGCCGGGGCAGCCAGGATCACCTTGACCCTGACTGCACAGCAGAGAAGACATGTTGCGTGAACTGTGCTGACGAACATCCGGCGTACTCCCGCGACTGTCCTAAGTGGTTGGAGGAGAAAGAGGTGCAGAGGCAAAAGACCCTCAACAACATCTCCTGTGCAGAGGCGCGAAGGTTGGCTGCACCACCTGCCCCACCTGGCAAGGTCTCTTAGGCTGGTGCGGTTGTCGGAAAGCCCATCGTAAAGATGGCTTCCATGGTCTGTGCCTTCCACTTCCACCTCTGGTAAAGATGGCTTCCATCTGCTGTGCCTTCCACTTCCACCTCTGGTAAAGATGGCTTCCATGGTCTGTGCCTTCCACTTCCACCTCTGGTAAAGACGGCTTCCATTTGCTGTGCCTTCCACTTCCACCTCTGGAAGGCCTCCTCCACCCCGCCCACAGACAGCAAGACCTTCAAAACCGAAGGGCCCCCACCAGGGCCCAAAATGAAACTTTTGACACCTCCTCGTTCGGTGGTCTCTGATCCGTGTCACTCGGACGACTCCGAGGACATGGACACAGACTGCCCTATTTTTCCAAAACCGTCGCTGGCGAAGTTTAAAATAAATCGAAAGTCGTCCGCCAATTCTTCCAAGGCCTGAGATGGCCACACTCCTACAATGTAACTGTCGTGGATTCCAGAGGGCACACGAACCCATCTGATTGTGCCTTCAGGAGACATTCTTGCAGACAGCCAACGATCCCACTATCCAGCACTTTTCTCTCGTTCGCCGGGACCGGGATGGAGATGGTCGCTCGCGGAGGTGTCGCCATCCTCATGAGCCACCGTTCGCCATTCCAGGTCGTACCCCTCACCACGCACTTAGAGGCGGTAGCCATCCACCTCTTTGTGGGATTTTCGTTGACAGTCTGTTCTGTCTATGTCCCACCCGGAAGCATCGTTTTCCGGGATGACCTTGATGACCTCTCTTACAGCTGCCCTTCCTCATCATGGGAGACTTCAACAGACACAGTCCACTCTGGGGCAGTGCTGACACCAATGGGAGGGGCGGAGTCCTGGAGCAGTGGCTCCTGGATCCATCGCTCTCCCTGTTGAACACCGGTGTCAGTGCATATCTTCACTCCCCAACTCGCACTTTCACTGCCATTGATCTCACCATCTGCTCCTCCTCGATCCTTCCATTCTTTACATGGGAGGTGGAGGATAACCCCTATGGAAGCGATCACCTCCCTGTGGTGTGCATCCTCTCCCGTGGGGGGCCTTGCAGCCCTTCTCTTGTCTCCCAGTGGAGGCTTGATCGGGCTGACTGGAGTGGCTTTGAGCTCTTGTCTGAGCTCGATGAGCACTCTCTCAGCCAGGAGCCCATCAATGTTGCAGTGGCAGAGTTGACGGACTGCATCGCCCATGCAGCTGCCTCTACTATTCCTTAGACCTCGACTTGGTTTCCACGGTTCCCAAAACCGTGGTGGAATCCCAACTGCACCGCAGCTCGTAAGGCTCAGAACAAGGCTTGGGGGGTGTTTCGGAGGTATCCGACGTCCCCCAACCTTGAAGCATTCAAACGTGCCAGGGCAAAAGCCCGTTTCGTCCGGCGCCAGAGCCAGAAAGAATCTTGGATGAAATATACGTCTTCTATCACCTGCACGACCAGTTCTAAGGTCGTGTGGGATAAGTTCCGGAAGATGGGTGGGAAGTACACGTTCCACACATTATCGATCCTGGAGCACAATGGACAGGCAATTGCTGATCCTCGAGCAATTGCCGACACTCTGGGGGAGTCATTCTCCACCATCTCTTCTCTGTCCTCCTACTCCCCCGAGTTTCTGGCCCAGAAGAGCAGGGCCGAACGCTCTCCGATGTCCTTCCATTTGAATGGCCTGGAGTCTTACAACAGGCCATTCACACCGGAGGAGCTTCACTTTGCTCTGCACACTTCTCGTGTATCTGCCGTCGGGAAAGACAATGTCCATTATGCCATGCTCCAACATCTCTCACCATCGAGTAAGGATTGACTGCTTCGACTCTTCAACCGTATTTTCATCGAGGAGCAGTTTCTGGACTCCTGGCAGGGGGCCATCATCTTATCCTTTCCCAAGCCAGGCAAAGATCCAAAGATTCCTTCCAATTATCGTCCAATTGCGTTGACGAGCTGCGTCTGAAAGGTGCTGGAAAGGATGGCAAATACCAGGCTGGCTTGGTATTTGGAACATCACAGCCTGCTTTCCAACACCCAGTGTGGCTTTCGCTGGTACCGGTCTACTTTAGACCACGTGATCCGCCTCGAATCGGCGATCAGGAATGCGTTTTTACGTCGAGAGCACTTGGTGTCAATTTTCTTCGACATCGAAAAGGCGTACGACACGGTATGGTGATTCGGCATTCTTCGTGACCTTCACAGCTTCGGCTTGCGAGGTCACATGGCGATCTTCGTCGCAAACTTTTTATCTTCTCGTATTTTTCGAGTTTGTGTCGGTAACACTCTGTCGTGGCCTTTCTTCCAAGAACAGGGGGGTGCCACAAAGCTGCGTCCTGACCGTTACGCTTTTCGCTGTCAAGATAAGGAGTCATTACATGGCAACTTCCTCCGACTGTAGGCAATGACCTGTATGTTGATGACTATAGCATCTTTTTCTCATCGTCCAGCATGAGGGTCATTGAAAGACAACTGCAAACTGCCCTGAACAATCTCTCAGTTTGGGCGACGGCAAATGGGTTTCGGTTCTCCCCACAGAAGACCGCTTGCCTGCACTTTTGATGAAAGCGTAATTTTCATCTGGACCCCAAGCTGTGGCTCGGGGGTAACATCATTCCAGTTGTGGCGGAGACCAAGTTTCTCGGTCTCATCTTCGACCGGAAAATGACCTTTTTACCTCATATTCCACATCTCAGGTCCAAGTGCACATGGGCATTGAACATCATCAAGGTCCTCTACTCCCTCTCTTGGGGGGCGGACCGATGTTCTTTGCTCCGCCTCTACCATGCACTTGTCTGGTCGAAACTGGACTACGGATCCCAGGCCTGCACTTTTGATGAAAGCGTAATTTTCATCTGGACCCCAAGCTGTGGCTCGGGGGTAACATCATTCCAGTTGTGGCGGAGACCAAGTTTCTCGGTCTCATCTTCGACCGGAAAATGACCTTTTTACCTCATATTCCACATCTCAGGTCCAAGTGCACATGGGCATTGAACATCATCAAGGTCCTCTACTCCCTCTCTTGGGGGGTGGACCGATGTTCTTTGCTCCGCCTCTACCATGCACTTGTCTGGTCGAAACTGGACTACGGATCCCAGGTGTACGACTCTGCCCGGGATTCGGTGGTGAAGGTGCTGGACCCCCTCCATCATCAAGGCGCTCTGTGTGTGCACGGGGGCCTTCCGCACTTCACCGGTCCAGAGTCTACATTGAGACCAACGAACTTTCATTATCTATTCGCCATCAGCAGTTGTCCCTGCAGTACGCAGCAAAATTGTGGTCCCTGCCAGGCCATCCCACTTGTGACTGTGTTTTCAGTCTCAGGTGGGAAACGTTATACCAGAATCGGCCGACTGCCATTCGTCCTTTAGGTTTGCGTGTCGGAGGTTACCTGCGAGACATCAACATCAGTCTCGATATTGCCCGGGATTCGGTGGTGAAGGTGCTGGACCCCCTCCATCATCAAGGCGCTCTGTGTGTGCACGGGGGCCTTCCGCACTTCACCGGTCCAGAGTCTACATTGAGACCAACGAACTTTCATTATCTATTCGCCATCAGCAGTTGTCCCTGCAGTACGCAGCAAAATTGTGGTCCCTGCCAGGCCATCCCACTTGTGACTGTGTTTTCAGTCTCAGGTGGGAAACGTTATACCAGAATCGGCCGACTGCCATTCGTCCTTTAGGTTTGCGTGTCGGAGGTTACCTGCGAGACATCAACATCAGTCTCGATAGCATCGCACATTCGACAGCTGAGCCACTCTCACCTTGGCTCGCTGTTTCCCCTTCCTGCGATTTTTCCCTCTGCAGGACGGGGAAGGCCTTTACACCCGACTGTGTGTACCAGCAACTCTTTGCCAGCCATTGTGCTGCACACCCAGACTTCTTGCCTGTCTTTACAGATGGCTCGAAGTCAGGCACTTCAGTGGGTTCAGCCATGGTCTGCTGTGATGTAATCATTGCAGACCAGATCCCACTGCAGTGTTCCATCTTCACTGCAGAGTTGCACGCTATCAGTCTCGCCTTGGACCACGTGGCGACTAAGCATCATCGTCGGTGTGTGCTTTACACCGACTCGCTTAGCTTGCTACAGGCTTTGATCTCAGTGAGGCATCGGCCTCACCCAGTTCTTACTAAGATCCGCCAGCAACTACATCGTCTGGCAGCCACCACCACCATCCATTTCTGTTGGGTGCCCGGTCACATCGGGATTAGGGGAAATGACTTGGCAGACGCTGCTGCCAAGTCAGCCACGCCCCTGTCCGACTCTCCGTTGCCGGTTCCTTATCTGGATTTCCGGCAGCATTTTACCACCGAGCTCCAGGCACAGTGGCAGAGATCTTGGTCAGAACAGCTTACGAACAAGCTCTTTGAGATCAAACCTATCATCAAACCATGGCAGTCTTGTTACCGCAGGAATCGCAAGGAGGAAGTTTTACTTGCTCGGCTTCGCTTAGGTCATTCGTTTATAACACATTCATTTCTTCTCAAGGCGGACGACAAACCTAAGTGCGAGTTTTGCGACACCATTTTAACTATTAAAGATATTTTAATTCATTGCCCCGCTTTTAACTTTGAACGTCAATTGCATTTTAATTTTCACGATTTTATGCCGAGCCCCTTACACTTGGGCACCTTTTATCTGATCATTGCATTTTATCGTCATTTTTTTCCTTTTTAAAACATTGTGGTTATTTTACTAGAATTTGATTTTTACCTTGTATTTTCTATATTTTCACCCAGGTCTCTTACACCTGGGATTATTTTATTCTGTGTTTATCCAGTTGTTTTAACTTGTATTTTTACGCCATAAAACCCAAAACAGCCAACCAACCAACATAAAGCATATATGAATAATTCAGCAATATAAAAATGAAAAAGCAAAATATTTAATGTGCGCATTTTTTTTTCAAATTTTAATAAAATTTTCAAAGGAATTAAATATAATATTTTTAACAGATATTCTTTGTCATAAGATAAACAAACATTACTAATTTTGTGGTAAAAATAAATGGACCTAAAATTTATATCCAAATTATTTATGGAATGAAATGGAACTGTTAGAGTATTTTTTAAAATAAGCTACAATTAGGTTCTTATTAATAGTAACTGGGGAAAGAGCTGAAACAACTGAAGCTAATTTTCTTTTAGCTGTTTTTGGTAGGAAATTTAACTGTTTCATTTTATCAATAAATTTCCTCAATATTCTGGAAAGACTGTCATTCATCAGATGGAACATTGAGTCTGTGTGGGAAAAGAACCACACCCTGTGAACGTTAAACTAAACGTTGGATAATCTGATAACCTTGATGGGAATCTTTCATCTGTCTCCTATAAAAGATGAATTTATGGCTATGAGTGGCCTATCCCAGAGGGTCACTTTAGCCAATCTTCTCTGAGACATTGGGGTCCATGTGAGATATTCATTTACCCCATTGTGTGTAAAAAAGTGCAACCAGAGTCGAAAAAATTCAAATTCCTACGTGAATGTGTATAAGAATGCACTCTGAAATTCCAGAATAAAATGAAAATGTTTTTAATGCAATATTATAAGTTTTTGATTAAAGGAAATATATCTGCTTAAATTAAGAACCTGAACAAAAATTTTAGTCATCAAAAGAATATATACTGAGAGATTTCTAGATGTACATGTTGATCTAGGAGAAAGAGACTTCTCAATTTTCAACACCAATCGTATCCTTAAATATAAAAAAAAACAACTAGTATCATAACATTACGTTCGTATTTAATCACTGGATTCATTAATGCATTAAACCTAAAGTAATTGGAAGATCGGATTAAATTCAGGAAGGTCTCGAAACGGAATTAAAACTCAGATTTCATAACTGCATAAATACTACAGAAAAATGTTTGCACGTTATATAATACAGTATTTTATTTCGATTAATTCGATAAATTTATCAGTGAAATGTAATTTACGGTATCTGCTTTGAAGAGTAATTCGTACAACTGAATGCTGAACAGGCAACAATAATATAAAATTCTCAAATCGTTCTGTTCCTACAGTTAGAGCTAATGTTTTAAATAGAACAAGACGGCTGCCGCGCAGTCGCTCTAGCATCAAATTTAAGTGCTTAGGACCTTTCCTCCTGGAAAGGCAACTATTCAAAATGGTGGACATCGGGAAAAAGGATGAGTCATGGTCAAACTCACGGCAGACCCATGAAATCGTTTCACACTTTGCTTTTTACGAAAAAAAAATATTTAATTTGCAATGTAACTCGTGCCCGACTTGAACACGGAGCCGTGCTTCAACCTTTTCTTTGTTGGTGATCATTGGTAAGGAATGATAATGATTTATTATCTGTTATTTCTTCGCAACAGTATGAGTTTAAAGTGTTTATGCTACTACTAAAGTTTTGCATGTGGAATCGTGTCTTAATATTCTTTTTGACGAAGATAAATTATTTATTGAATATATTTTCTTTACTCTTTAATTACCGTGTTTGATTTTTTTTTCTTCTTTATTTACTTATTCGTCCACTCAGAGTGTCAGTTATTTCCACAGAAAATAAAAATTAAGAAATAGAAGTAATTTGAAAATTTAAAATGTTTAAGTAACACAATGGGGATAAATTTAATAAAATACGTAAAAGGTAAACTGAATATATAAAGTTAAAAAAAGCAACATTCTTCGCAAAATATTAAGATGTTCCTAAAAGTTTTTTCCTACAAACAGAATGTTACCACTTTGGTCTACTTTTTTTTTATGTTTGTATCACAAATGGAAAAAAAAACGCGATTTTTAAATTTGCGAACTATAACCGTTGTACTCACACGGATCATTTCTTTAATAATGGAATGTATTAGAAGTACTTAGTGAGCGTCATACAGAAGTTTATGACTTTAATGCTCCATTGGGAACGTCTATATTCTAAAATATGAAATTGAGGAATCAGGAAATTTTCTCGCCACCAGCCTTGGGAATAAATGTCGCCATGCTGTGCCTCTCATCAGAGTGTATGTGGTTTCCTCGGAAACCACTTGCACTGTGGTTTGGTAGTATGTAAGGAGGTATCGGATCAGAAGGTAAAAGAAGTTTGTGATCTGAATGTTGCACTTGAAATAGGAGATTGTGCCATCCGAATTAGCCTCTTCACTAATTGTATAATCGCGATCTCGATGACCCAGAGGTGAACGTATCTGTACAGGATATTGACTTTATCCTTATGGTGTCTCAGCTAATGGAATGTATGTAAGAATCCGGGTCGCAGCTAATAAAACATTGGAATTCAATATTTCCTCAGTCATTTTTCGGAAATGATCGCATTTCGAAAGGCGGAGATCTCGCAAAATCGGAACTGAATCGTTGTTTTAAGATTGCCACAAAATGACTAATCTTTTACACTTACTTCTATAGCTTCTTGAGCAGGAAAAGGAATGAGAAGAGAATTTCGAGTAACCATTGTGAAAATTTATTCTTATTTTATTGATTATTATTGTATTTGTTTTTACACTTAATCTGTTTTGCTAATTTTCGGTGCCTGCGCATTTTGGATGTAACAGCAACATCCGTCGTAATAAATGAAAGAGAGACAAGTTAATCTAAATGTTCTGTCAATCGCAAACATTATCAGATTAACTGCGTAGATGAAAATTCTCGAAAATAAGAGCATACGCATGCAAATAATACAAAATGAAAACTTCGACTGCAAATTGCCTATGGATTGATATTGCAGTTAGAGTGCATCAATGTTCTTTCCTCATTCACATGAACGGAGTACTTAAAAGTTTCTACAGTAAAGTGTTTATTAGAAAAGAAAATATATTCCTTCAAAAGAAAGATTTTAATCCATTTATAGGAAGAGTATTAAAATTTTATTAATCATCACATCGATAACATTACGAGTTTCAATAAAAATAAATTACAACTCAAGCAGCTGCTTGTTACAGATGTCTGAGAGGAATCAGTGAAGACGCCATATAGATCTCTGACGTAGGCCGATGCTTCAGCGAAAGAACTATACAGAAAAGAAATCATCTTTTCCAGGACTTCAACCCAGATCTCTTTGATCCAATTATAAGTAGCACGGAAACCACTCGGCCACCAAGACTGTACCAAACTAAAATATTCAGAGGGTACATTCAGAGGGTAAATATTCAGAGGTCATGCACTACAGTATATAATAATGCAGTATGACCTGTGGTTAATATTGGAGGCGTATTAGTTATTCTAATTCTAAAACAGTGACGATTGGTTTCAACTATTAGTAATACTAATACTTTAGGATTCCTTTGACGCAGGAACTCGTGGAACTAAAGTAAAAGATAATTGGCTTTTCAATCGCTAAAAGCACGAACATGGTGAATATTAATTAGTTGACTCGAAGAATTATCCAATGCAATCTTCCATAGAGCTCGTTGGAATAAAATAGCTTTTACGATATGAATGGCTAGATAAAACAGAAGGTATACAAAGATCGACATGCGTGCAACGGAAATAATGTTTCCGGGGATCTCCTTAGTCTGTAATTCATGACTCGGTTGTATGCTCTTTCAACCCAGCATTTTGACTATTCGAAAAAAATTTATTCTTTATTTGAATTTTTAACTTTTCGATTTAAAAATATTCTGTTGTTCAATAACAACAAAATTATTATTTTTTGCACTTTACATTTGAAATTATTTTTGGTTTTAAACATTTTTGTATGTTTAAAAATTATATTTTAATTGTAGTTTGGAGATTTTTTTAAAATTTCTCTTTTCAATGATAATAACTTTAATTTCTTTTCCTAATTTCACGTTTAATAACTTTCTAACATTAAACTTTTGGAGTTTTAAAAATTTTAATGAACGTTTTGAAATTTTGCATTTTTATAAATTTGGTTTTGAAAGAATTTTTTTTTCACTTTTGCCTCTTCAAAATGATGTTTCAAGATTAAACTTCACTTTTTATATTTTAACTTCTTCTATTTTCAATTTTAGAAATTTTATTTTCAGATTATAAGAAGTTTCAAATTTTTCTTTTCCTCCCATTTTCGTTTTTTTCGCATTAAATTACTTTTACGTTCAAGTTTACTTTTTATATCTAAAATAAATCTTTACATCTTTAAGTTTTTTAGTTCTCAGTGTTAAAATTTTGTCTAGACTTTTACGGTAAGAACGGTTTTACGGTAAGAACCATCTTACTCTGGTCAGCCATAAATGGTGAGTGCGCAAATTTTTAGGCTTAGCAATTTCCTTAAGAATTTTAATAAAATAAAACTCTTAGTCATATATACTAACAGAATCAGATTTGTGGATATCTGGATATGGATACAGAAAGAAAAAATACGTGTGTGATGTGCAAAGAAGTTATTATTTCTACTGCGGGACTGTTGTATGCAGTGATTGTAAAGGTAAGCTTCATCGGAATTGTACGGGAATTTCAAAGAAGATGTGTAAAAAACTGTTGGATAACAAGAGTTATAATTGGAATTGTCCAACTTGTAAATACAAATATAAGAATACCAGCACAAAATCTCAAGCTTACAATCAACCAGAAGAAAGTATTTTGCATGAGATAGGCACCAACTTTACTGAATCACAGCCTATGCTACTGTTATCTACTAAAGGAGCTACTAAACAGAAAGTTTCATATGTCGCAGTCGAAGCTGCCGTAACCGATAACGAAGAGACTGTGAAGTCGTCAGACCCAAAACCTCAAACGAATCTTAAAACTACTATGAGTATTAGAAAAGAAAACACTTCACAACAACTTCCAACAAGTGACGTCAATCTCTCGATAATAGAGATCCGTGATTTAAAGACAGAAATGAAAGAATTTAAACGAAGCGTAGAATTTTTTTCTAGCAAGTATGACGAACTGATGCAACAAATAGTAAATTACGGGAAAAAATCAAAAGGAATTAACTACAAAAATCTATGAAGCCGAAAATCTAAACGAAGAAATGAGAGAAGAGATTAAGGAGCTGAAACAAAATCTTAATGATGTGGAACAATATGGACGCAATAAAAATATAGAAATTCATGGTGTTCTCATAAATGAAGGGGAGGATGAAACAGAGCTTAAAATAAAGTTGAATAAAATTTCCCAGTCATTAAACATAGTCAACTACACAGTCAATATGATTGAAAAAATTCACAGACTTACAGAAAGAAATAAAAGCAAAACCCCAAAGATAATTGTCCAATTCATTACACGGAAAAATAGAGACATTTGGATACAAAACAGGAAAAAAAAATTACAACCACTATTGCAGACCTTAATGATAAAGGAACACCAATATATATTAATGAAAACATGACTGTGATTAACAGAGAACTTTTCTGGAGAGCTAGGATGTGTGCAAAAGAAAAAAATTATAAGTATGTTCGGTTCAAAAATGTAAAAGTTCAAATGAGGAAAGCAAGTGGTGAAAGAATTATCAATGTTGATATATGTTCACCAACTTTGATGATTTTTGAACTTTCAGATATGTCCGATAAACCTTGCTTCTTTTATCTTTTTTTGTTCTTTACTTTTGCTACTTGATTATTTGATGAATTGTTTTCTTAGCTATGTCTGATATGAATTTTGAAGGTTCTAATAACAACTATGGTGTTGCTTATGAACTATAGATTTAGAAGTGGAGGCTTGGTTCGTAAATAATTATGGTAAATTTATTCACAAAAATAAATTAGGAATTGCTCATGTTAATATAAGAAGTCAAAGAAAACATTGGGATTCATTAAAAATAAGTATTAACAATTACATGAAACACGTGGATTTGCTTGTTTTAACTGAAACAAATGTAAATAAATATGAAAATTATTTATATAATATTGACAAATATAATAAATTTACAAATGATAATTTACATAAAAATATTAGGGGGATTTCAGTATACTATAAAGAAAATCTAGATATTGAAATTATAACACAACAAATACTTCCAGCGGAAACTATATATATAAAAGTAAAAAAATAATATAATATATCATGTTTTAGCACTATACAGATCACCTAGTACAGATGTGAACTCTTTTCTGTTGAATTTCCGAAACTGGATGGAAAATACAGAAAAAGAACAAAATCCGAATTTAATAGGTGATTTTAATGTCGATACAATGAACACTAAAAAGCATGGCACAGAAAAATATGTCACACTACTGGCTGAAATGAATTTTGAAAGATTAATAAAGGAAGCTACAAGAGAAGAAATAGTAAAAAATAAAATTACCAAAACCTGTATAGACCATATTAATATTAAACTGATTAAAAATATGTCAGCAAATTCAATAATTCAAACAAGCAAAATAGCAGATCACTATATGATTTTAACATTGATTAGCAACACCAATAACAATTTGAATAATACTAATTATACTGAAACAGACCAATAAAATAAAAATTGGTCTTTTGACCATAACAATATAAACAAAGCTATCCCTGAAATGAATTGGAATTTAGAAAATTATGGAGACAACTCAATGGATAAATTAAACCTATATAAATATTTAAAGACATCTATGATGGAATTTTAGGAAAAAATAGAGTATTTATGA
This sequence comes from Ryuthela nishihirai, assembly GCA_038380435.1. Taxonomy (NCBI): domain Eukaryota; kingdom Metazoa; phylum Arthropoda; class Arachnida; order Araneae; family Heptathelidae; genus Ryuthela; species Ryuthela nishihirai. Next base: position 115,902,436 of record JAWZYU010000002.1, on the reverse strand, counting down.
GGAGTGTTGGAAAAGTAAAAAGAAATCATAACAAAAACTGGATAACACCGAACTTGATAGAATTAATTGAAGAAAGAGAAAAAGCTTGGATTAAATTTAAAAACAATGATAAAAGTGATGCTTATAAAAATAGCTATAAAAAATTAAGAAATATGGTTAATATTCAGATTAGAAATCATAAACAACTTTATTATAGAAATAAACTTATAATGAAAAAAAATGATATGAAGGCTACCTGGCAATTAATATATGAAATATTAGAAGGAAAAAAGAAAAAATCAGCGGATGATGTAATAATTGGCAATGTGTCTAAAAAGAAATTATCTGTGGAAGAAATAGCAAATAATTACAATGACATTTATAATACACTGATTTTACAGATAAGACATACAAATCACCAAGACGATATAAATTATGTTCCAACCATGATGCAAAGAGTTTTGAACTCTATCTATATAAATGAAATCACTGAAAAACAAACTGATGAAATAATTACTTCATTAGGCATCAATAAATCACCTGGTTACGATAATGTTTACATTAAACATATAAAATTTAATAAAGAAACATTCATCATCATCATCATCATCATCAAGCAGCCATGGGCTACGGAGGTCAAACCAGACCGCGCAGTTTAATTCTCCAAGCATATCTGTCTTGAGATACATCTACTGCATCTGGCCACTGTACACCAATTCTAACAAGGTCCTGTTTGACATTGTCTGCCCACCGCATCCTAGGTCTCCCCCTCCTTCTGAGGCCTCTAGGCACACTGTTCATAACCCTATTCGCCAATCTATAATTATCCATACGGGCAACATGGCCAAACCAGCGAAGTCTCTCTCTGCACAATATGCTGCTTAAAGGAGGTTGCAAACTCCTTTGCCTAACCTCATCATTAGTTACAAAGTTAAACCACCTAATACCCAAGATACTGCGTAAGCATCTAGAATCAAAAGCACCTAGTTTCCTGTTATCTTGTTTACAAAGTGTCACAAGTTTCACTACCATAACTAACCCTAGAAAGAACAACACTGTTATAGTCTAATTTTACTCTTTAGGTGTATACGCCTATTTCTCCACAATCTCCATAGATTCTTAAAAGTCCCGGCAGCAATCAATATTCATCTGATAATCTCATGCCGCACATCACCAGTATCAGTTACGTAGCTCCCAAGGTAATTAAACTTGAGCAGGTGTCACACCTGCTCAAGACTGCAACCATTCAGATTAACTGAATCACAACCTGCCTGACCAATTTTCATCACTTTAGTTTTCTCTCTGTTTATAACCAAACCTACTGTACTACCAGTCTGTCTCATCAACAGCTCGAATGAAAGAGTTCATCTCATCAACATCATTTGCCAAAAGGGCTAAATCATCAGCATAATCTAAATCAGAAATTTTCGTATCTCCAGCCCATTTAAGGCCAAAAGCTTTCCCTTGAAGTGAATTTCGCATAACATAATCAACAACCAAACTAAAGAGAAAAGGAGACAGAATGCACCCTTGTCGAACACCAGAAGTAATGCTAAACCAATTGCTACAAGACTTACCAACTCTCACACATGACTCAGTGTTATTATAGAGAGCTTTCATTATGTTAACTAACTTGTCTGGTATACCATATGATCCCACAATCAACCACAAATTATGAAGATCAACAGAGTCAAAAGCCTTTTTGAAATCAACAAAAGCTAGCAACCAAAGGTTTCTGAAACTCGAAAAATTTCTCAGGAATCTACCTAAGTGAAAATATCTGATCCACACATCCCCTACCACTTCTGAATCCACATTGCTCATCACGCAATTAACTGTCAACCAGATTCTTAATTCTATTAAGCACAATCATGGAAAGAACTTTACCTGGAACAGAGAGTAGACTAATACCCTTAGAGTTATCACAAGAACTGCGATCACCTTTTTTGAAAATAGGGATAACAATAGCTCTGGTAAAATCCTTAGGAACCATGCCTTTATCATAAAAGATATTCAGAATTTCAGTCATCCAAGTGGTAACCGAAACTTTTCCAGCTCTAAGCATTTCTGTAGTAATTTCATTGTAGGGATTTCTGAAGTTTAAGTTTAGAAACAGCCAAAATAACTTCAGATCGTGTTATAGGGCCAACATTAAAGCCACCAATGCATCTATCATCATTGCAAACAATGGGAATAGAACTAACCGCATTGTTTAGAATATCACTGAAATGCTCAGCACACCTAGCCATGACAGAATCCTCACCTTCTATAATCTTACCTTGTTTATCCTTCAATCTCTGTATACCTGTTCGTTTTCTACCACATAATACATTAACTATCTGGTACAGCTCTCTGCTGTTGTGCTGTCTAACTGCTTCCTCGGCTTTGTCAGCCAAACCATCAAGCCAAAGGTTCTTATCAGCAGCTAACTGATCTTTTACACGTTTATTAAGCTCTCTGTAATGCTTTCTATTAGGACTAGTAGGATATTGATTAAGGACATTCCTGCAGTTCTTTCTTTCTGAAATAAGCTCATCACTTAAATAATTCTGCCTCCTCTGCTCCTTTTTCCCTAAAAGAGTACTGTTGGTGTCCAAAAAAGCCTGTTTAAAATGATCCCATTCTTCCTCAACTTCAGTAGTAAGCATACCATGACTGTCATAATGACTAAGTATCCTATCATGGTAAGCTTTGGCTATAACTGGGTCTTTCAGAGCTTCAGTATTAAAGGTAAATTTTTTAACCCTAGCACAACATTTTTTAAGTTTAACTTGCAAGACACTTTTAACAAGGTAATGGTCAGATCCAATTTCAGCTCCCCTGTATGCCCTGGTATTTCTAACAGAACTAGCCCATTTGCTGTTAATTAATATATAATCAATCATATTCCTATGCAGCCCATCAGGTGAAACCCATGTGTACTTATGTATGTCGCGGTGTTTGTAATATGTATTAGTTATTCTGAAACCATTGAGTTTACTTACCTGTAGGAGACGTTGCCCACTGCCATTGCAGCTACCAATACCAAAAGGGCCTATTACTCCTGCCCAAAGGTCAGAGTCAGTACCAACTTTGGCATTGAAGTCACCAAGAACAAGGGTAATATCTCCTTTCTTGACAGAATTCAAAATATTCTGAAGTTGTTCATAAAACCTATCCTTCTCATCCTCATCGGCATCCTCAGTGGGGGCATAACAACAGATAACATTCAGGTCTTTAACGCTTGTCTGAAATTTTGCTGTAAGAAACCTTTCATTAATGCACTCATATCCTAGAAGAGCATCACTAGCGTGTCTGCTGAGAAGCAGACCCACGCCTTGGTGATGCTTATTATCGTCCCTCCCTGAAAAGAGAAATTTAAGATTATTTTTAAGATTACCTTTATCTGTCCATCTGGTCTCTTGCAAGCCAGAATATCTAAATTATAATGGTGGAATTCTTGTGTGAGGACATCAAGAGAAAAAGCTCTGTGTAGAGTCCTCACATTCCAACTACCTATGGAGAGAAAATAGTTAGTGGGATGTTTAAAGAAACTATGTTTATTGTGAGAGGGAATGCCGACAATATCAAACAGCCCCCTAATCGCAGACATGGGGCAAAGACCCGTTCCCCCACCACTAAAGCTGAAGCCATCTACACTGCAAGACTTTCTCCAATGTAGAATTTGACGATGCCAATAGAAGTAAAGAGTTCAGGTGCCTGCGATGACCTCTGCTCAGGATTATCCACCAGCTGATAAACATATCCTGTGAATCTATTCACTTGGGGCTGTCAACCCACAAACAAACAGAAAACACAGCGGAAGTTTTTTCCTCCACAGTAGCCCACCAGTGCAGCAAAATCAGGATCCATAATCAAGCTCAGACCCATATATCTGTCCAGTCCAGTGGGTTTATATGGTCAGCACCAGGACCCTGTGTTGTTGACCACTCCTCAGCAGGGTAGAAAAAATAGAAAAGTAGTCATAGTTGTCCAGATCAGTAGGCCACACTAATCTGGCAGCCCTCCATTTCCGTTCACTTCCACAAGAGAGTATCTCTTTTGAAAGGTACTAACGGTCTGCACCACGAGAAGGCGGGGTATTTTTCACAATTTCAGTTCATCAGCTATAACACTTTTTTCACACTTCAGTAGTTGGGGGGGGACAGGTGTTTGCCCCATGCCTGCGATTAGGGGGCTGTTTGATATTGTCGTCATTTCCTCTCTCAATAATCATAGTTTCTTTAAACAGCCCATTAACCATTTTCTCTCCGTAGGTAGTTGGAATGTTAGGACTCTGCACAGAGATTATTCTCTGGATGTCCTCACACAAGAATTCCACCGTTATAACTTATTCTGGGCTTGCAAGAAACCAGATGGAGAGATAAAGGTCAGATACTTAAAAATAATCTGAAATTATTTTGAAGTATCTGACGTTTACCATTTAGCCCATTGTGCGCAAAATAGTGCCGTTCAGAGGTAAAACAACCCATCTGTGATTTAAACATACTTTGCAATTTTTTTAGCCTAAAATTTTGACTTTTTTTGCTGTTGTTATAAGTATTATGGTTAAATTTTTTTCTAAGAGATATCGAATGCCGAACAGACGTCATTAATATTATGCATTTAAATATGAAAACATATCAGTTATCAGATTGATCAGTATGCCGTGATTAGCATTAGTATGATCGCGATACATTTGCTTGAAAGATTGATTAAATGAGAGAAATATGCGCAGGAGAGAATCACTGGAACAGAAGAGGACACATTGAGAGTAAAAACATCCTTAGAGTAAAATATCAAATCGATGAAGTTATGAACTTTTTTTTAGGAAATTGGACAAGTGGTTGGAAACCATGAAAGTACAATTCAGATATTGCATATTGATTGCTTTTTTTAAAAAAATTCTCACAGTCGAAGTATTCAAAACCAGTTTCATTTATATTGACGTCATTTACCGTAACAATTGGGACCTGAGTAGTAAAAACGAAGTTGACGTTGTGGAAGAAGTCAGAGATGTAGCCTCGTTGTTCAAATCACTCAATCAATTTGAACGCTTATCGATCTGGATTTGTGAGTTCCTTTAATTCAAAATACTGATTCTAACAACTTCATAAAGACGGTAGGAATAAGTATCGGCGACGTCGCGTTCGTAATGATCTGTTAGCATTTAAAGCTAAGCAAAAAATTGGAAACTATCACGATGAAATGAATTGGTCAGTTTTTTAAAAATTAAGTGGAGTGTGTGTGTTGGGGGGGGGGGGAGAGGATCGATTGTTTGGAGTAGGAACCTGGAAAGGTTTCAGACCAATAAATTAGTCAGATAGGAGGCGCTGCTTGATCTCTCATCATATGTATATTCTTTGCTAACCTATCACCTTCATGTTTAATCGTCTGTATTTCACGCTCAAACGTGATAAAGGAAATTGTTTGAATTATTCCAAATGGGAATGAAGTGATGAAGAATTCTTCTGGCTCGTCCATAGCTGTTAAGCAGACATCGATTCTTCGGTAAGGAAAAATATTCTTCCCTTTTTTTCAAAGCGTGTTCAGATTTTCTTCGTTCTGCCTTTCAGCATTGCTCTGTCCCTTGCGTTGCTTGTTTCCTTTCTCCAGAGGAAAATGGGAGATTGGAAAAGAGGGAACGAAAGATCGCAGGATGCACCTTTTGATCTCGATCCCGAGGGAAGGAGGATCTACTCACGTCAACTTCCTCCACCTCGATCGACGATGAGGCGTATCCAATCTGCAAGTCCCTCCGAAATGGTTCGCTCAGAAAAGAACGACTCACCTGGACGAGGAACAACATTGATGATACTGGCGAAGAGTTCTTCACGCGAAGAACTTCGATTGCAGTCCGTCGACGAAGGGTAGCGATGACGCATGCTGTGCACGTTCCCGCGCTGTGTGTTCTACTGAGCAGAAGCATGCGACTTGACACTCATTGTGTACGTCGAGGGTCATCCTTCCGTCGCATCGTATGGCTTTTCAGGAAAACCCCTTTAACCAGAGGTCGTCACACGTCATCAGACCCACGCGCTATGTTGACAGACAGCACTGTGATCGAGCAGATGGGTGACACAGAAATGAAAACAAAACTTGCTTTTTTAATCAAAGATGAACATTATTTTACCTTACTAACGATGATCTTTATTTTTCTGGAGATAATCTTTGTTCTTTTTACAACGTCATTTCGTGTTCGGCGCACTCTCGGGGATTCCTCTTTATCGTCCCCTCAGATGTCTCAAGGAAAGTGTTTATGTAACGTATATAGTATATAACATATATAAGTAGTAGTTAGGTCCGTGGGGGGTGGGGGCAGTTGTGACCTAACTACTTATATAAGCATATATAGAAATAAGTTTTAAGTGATATGTATACCATCCGAAAATATTCTACACTTTGCCATCAATACGATGTAAGCGCAAAATCACTCACAAGTGTATTTCAGCAATTTCTGTCGAAACACTACACGCAAAACCCTTTTCTTGACATTTGTAAAAAGTGACTAATGTTGACTCTTCATCACAAAAGCAGGCGTTTCCAAAATGAAAGGAATCGAAGGTAAAAAATAATGAGGTGGGTTTGTGTTTCCTCTCTTGATTTTCAGCCATATATTCAGCCCATGTTGTTTGTTGAATTATATTGTTAGTAGGATTGCTTTTGAGTGAGAAATGGGGAATAAAACGAAAAAACATTTCTTAAAAAGTGGAGCAGGAGATGTCGGAATGAATTACACAATTTTAAGTGACTCAGTCGACTGCGTTTGTGTTGATTTTAGGAATGTCAAAAGATTAACGGGAAAATGGAGCATTTGGATGGAGGGGAAGGGTTTCCTCCATTCTGTACGTCGTCATTCAATGAAATGGGGGGAGGAGAGTTGTCTGAAGAGGAAAGAGGTGGGTGCGGCTCTTTTCAACTGGGAGCGGAGGGTTGAGTGAGTGACTGCACCATCTGCACACAGCAGAGCGTGATGATGATGATCAGAAGGGATGGCTCGGCTCTGGCGGATGCCGTCCTTGGGCGAACCCGGCCCTCGTGGTCACTAATGACTACCGAGATGGCGCCACTGAGGTTCGAAGGAAGGAATGGAGCGAAAGTCCTCGACACAGTTGGGATGATCACTTGGTGGAAAGCGAAGGTCGAAGTTCATTGCAAGTCATCGACATGTGTGTGGGAATTCTTGGCTGACCGTGAAGGGCACGAGAAAGAGAAGGGGGTAGAATTTTTGGATATCGCTGAACACTCTTCCCGTATATATATTTAGAAAATATTCTTTCCTAATCAGTGGCGGACTGGGCCGCCGGGAGATTTCCCGGTAGGCCAGTAAAAAAATCGTACTTCGTGGTCAATCGTACTTCGTTGGCAGTTGATTCTTAATTAATTTTGAAAAATGGGCTAAGGTTAGTAGAATATTGATTAGCAGAATATATAGGAGAATGGAATTGAACTCTCAGGGCCGTTGGGAGTAATCTTTCGTGGCCACAGTTGCAAACACAGGCAATAGGCAGACATGAAGGTGCAGGCCATTGCTTCATAGTGATGCAAAACGGAAAAAATGTTAGGACAAAAGACGATAGTTCACTTTCATGTTGAATATAATTGTTCTGTAATGCTATTTTTTATTAGTAAAGTTGAGGTATTGAGAAAGGCAGTTTTTCCAACAGTAAACAGTGTTTCTGCAAAATTAATTGTAATACCTTTATTTCCCACAATGCGAAATTGTTCTAAAATTTTGTTTGCCATGTTTTTGGAAGATAGTGAAACACAGTAAAACTTCCACGATTCCGACGCTAAATTTCATACCTAGTTTAATGGTGAGATTGTAAACTTATGTAAAAAACGTGATGCTCCTAGGTGCTCAAATGAGAGGATTACCGCACAAGAGCTCACCTGGGTTTTTCTAGACATTCAAGACGACCTGACAGTGAAAACTCTCTTCAGTAAAATACACAGTCGTATCAGAATAATATGACCACCTACCATAATATATGTATGGTAGGTGGTCATATTATTCTGATAAGACTGTGTATTTCACAATCAGTGTAATCTAGTATTACGTACACATCTCATGTTTTTACTTAGGTTTTTTTTTTTTAAACCATACACTACAAAGAACAGATATTTAGTTTTATTTATATTTTTTTTTGTTTTACCACATAGGCAAGTTTATATGGTATATATATATATTAAATTTTCCATTTATCCAGTTCTGTAATTCAATTTATTTAACTTGCTGCATGCATTTTTTTATCATTTATAAGTTTTAAAAACATTTTGATTTTAAAACCTTCCCGAAGCTTTTGCTCCTGGAACCTTCAGATGAAAAAATTCCAGTATATCACCATACAGGGACGTCCCCGTAGTCCTTTTCGATCTAACGCTACTCGTTAGATGGAAAAAAAAATATATCAAAATAAAAAATATAAAGAAAATATTTGATAGGAAATTTCTGTGAAAAATTTAAGTGCTTCGAGAAATGGAAGTAAGAAAAGGAGTAATTAGAAGATGTAATTTAAAAGTAATAAAAAAAAATAAATAAATACCCCCTCAAGCAGCTGTTTTGCCACAGAGGTCTGACAGGAACCTGTCAGTTTATATGCCATAGTAGAAGATCTGAGAAGATGACAGGACCTCAGCAGAAAAACGATACATACATCCATGCCTTACCCGGGACTCGAACCCAGGTCCCTTAGAAGAGTAGCCAAGCGCGCTAACCACTCGGCCACGGGATTGACGAATCCTGTGATGAGAGCGACTCGGGAAAGAATTCGAAGCCATGTGTCGAAGTGCCCAACGCAAAAATCATGCTATAAAGATTGTATTTATGCTGTTTTCAAGCGTTGACTAGGTTAAATTTACATTTAGTACGTATAGAAATACTTATATGGTATATAAATATGCTATTACATTGTAATCTGCCCAATTTTAGTATGAACGAAGTTTTTTTCGTTAAAAAATTATAAGGAACAGTTATCAGGAGTTCACTGTCCCTAGAGAACTTAAAAGGTATTTATGCTTATGTGCATAAAGATATTTTGTTTAACTTTAATATATCTTCTATTTCTGATGTGGTCGCCTAAAGTGCACCAAATATAGAAAGAAAATTTAATGGGTTAATTTTTTTTGTTAATAGAAATGAGCTTTTTTTTCCCCTCGTGTCCAAAGCCTTTAGCATTTTAATTGTAATTTAAGAATATCTTCCTCCCATTCGCTCTCAATGGACAAATTTTACTTTTTCCTGGTACCATGGGCTCCCGCAATAACGAACAAGAAGATGCACTAGTGTAACTAGGTTTAATTTGCCGCCAGGGGAGGGTGACTGTTACTGTCGCCCCCATAGTCCAATGCACTGCAATGCGTCAGTGTTACCGCCCTCTGAATTGATGGCAGCAAACGGAAAAGAATCTCAAAATTATCCAAATGAACAAAATGAAAGAAAATTCTAAATATATTCTTCTTAAATGCAACTGTGGCTCCCGGGTCGACCGCATCCAACCCCCAGTTATGCTACTATGAAGAGGCACTTTGCACACTCCTGCGTTTCACGAAATATTAATCATATAATTATTGGTTTAGCATTACTTCTGGTGTTCGACAACGGTGCATTTTGATTAATAAAACTGAAAGATTTATTTTAAAGATTAATCATGTAATATTTTTTCGAGTTGAAATATGAATTTTACTACCTAATCTAGAACCAAAATAGCTTTTTTTTGTGAAGCATTGACACCTGAATAAGTCGAAAATTATTTTATTAGCATTTTTAGTAATCATCATCATCCTCAAGCAGCCATGGGCTACGGTGGTCCAACCAGACAGTGCAATTTAGTTCTCCAAGCAAGTCTGTCCTGAGCTACATCAGCTGCATCTGGCCACTGTACACCAATTCTAATAAGGTCCTGTTTGACATTGTCTGCCCACCTCATCCTAGGTCTCCCCTTCTCTCTGAGGCCTTTAGGCACACTGTTCATAACCCTATTCGCCAATCTATAATTATTCATACAGGCAACATGGCCAAACCAGCGGAGTCTCTCTCTGCACAATATGCTGCTTAAAGGAGGTTGCAGACTCCTTTGCCTAACCTCATCATTAGTTACAAAGTTGAACCACCTAATGCCCAAGATACTGCGTAAGCATCTGGAATCAAAAGCATCTAGTTTCCTGTTATCTTGTTTACAAAGTGTCCAAGTTTCACTACCATAACTAACCTAGAAAGAACCAAACTATTATACAGTCTAATTTTAGTCTTTAGGTGTATACGCCTATTTCTCCACTCTCTCCATAGATTCTTAAAAGTCCCGGCAGCAATCCCTATTCGTCTGTTAATCTCATGCCGCACATCACCATTATCTGTTACATAGCTCCCAAGATAATTAAACTGTGACACCTGCTCAAGACTGCAACCATTCAGATTAACTGAATCACAGCCTGCCTGAACAATTTTCATCACTTTAGTTTTCTCTCTGTTTATAACCAAACCTACTCTACTACCAGTCTCATCAACAGCTCGAATGAAAGAGTTCATCTCATCAACATCATTTGCCAAAAGGGCTAAATCATCAGCATAATCTAAATCAGAAATTTTCGTATCTCCAGCCCATTTAAGGCCAAAACCTTTCCCTTGAAGTGAATTTCGCATAACATAATCAATAACCAAGCTAAAGAGAAAAGGAGACAAAATGCACCCTTGTCGAACACCAGAAGTAATGTTAAACCAATTGCTACAAGCCTTACCAACTCTCACACACAACTCAGTGTTATTATAGAGAGCTTTCATTGTTAACTAACTTGTCTGGTATACCATATGATCTCACAATCAACCACAAATTATGAAGATCAACAGAGTCAAAAGCCTTTTTGAAATCAACAAAGCTAGCAACCAAAGGTTTCTGAAACTCTAAACATTTCTCAAGAATCTGCCTAAGTGAAAATATCTGATCCACACATCCCCTACCACTTCTGAATCCACATTGCTCGTCACGCAATTGACTGTCAACCAGATTCTTAATTCTATTAAGCACAATCATGGAAAGACCTTTACTGAAACAGAGAGTAGGCTGATACCCCTATAGTTTTCACAAGAACTGTGATCACTTTTTTTAAAAATAGGGATAATAATAGCTCTGGTAAAATCCTTAGGAACCATGCCTTTATCATAAAAGATATTCAGAATTTCAGTCATCCAAGTGGTAACCGAAACATTCCCAGCTCTAAGCATTTCCGTAGTAGTTTCATCGAATCCTGGGGAGTTATGTAGTTTAAGTTTAGAAACAGCTAAAATAACTTCAGACTATGTTATAGGGCCGACATTAAAGCCAGTAAGGAATCTATTATCATTACAAACAATGGGAGTAAAACTATCAACATTGTTTAGAACATCAATGAAATGCTCAGCGCACCTAGCCATGACAGAATCCTCCCCTTCTATAACCTTACCTTGTTTATCCTTCAATCCTTGTATGCGTGTCCGTTTTCTACCACACAAAACATTAACTATCTGGTACAGCACTCTGCTGTTGTGTTGTGTAATGGCTTCCTTGGCTTTGTCAGCCAAGCCATCAAGCCAAAGATTCTTATCAGCAGCTAACTGATCCTTTACACGTTTATTAAGTTCTCTATAATGCTTTGTATTAGGACTAGTAGGGTATTGATTAAGGACATTCCTGCAGTTCTTTCTTTCCGAAATAAGCTCAAGTGCCTTATCACTCAAATATTTCTGCCTCCTCTGCCCCCTTTTTCCTAAAAGAGTACTGTTAGTTTCCAAAAAAGCCTATTTAAAATGATCCCATTCTTCCCCAGCTTCAGTAGTAAGCATACCATGACTGTCATAATGACTAAGTCACCTATCATGGTAAGCTTTGGCTGTAACTGGGTCTTTCAGAGTTTCAGTATTAAAGGTAAAAATTTTAACCCTAGCACAACACTTTTTAAGTTGCAAGACACTTTTAACAAGGTAATGATCAGATCCAATTTGAGCTCCCCTATATACCCTGATAATCCTAACAGAACTACCCATTTGCCGTTAATGAATATATAATCAATCATATTCTTATACAGCCCATCAGGTGAAACCCATGTGTACTTATATATGTCACGGTGTTTGTAATAAGTGTTAGTTATTCTGAAACCATTGAGTTTATTTACCTGTAGGAGACTTTGCCCATTGCAGCTACCAATACCAAAAGGGCCTATCACGTCTCCCCAAAGGTCAGTGTCAGTACCAACTTTGGCACTGAAGTCACCAAGAACAAGGGTAATATCTCCTTTCTTGACAGAATTCAACATATCCTGAAGTTGTGCGTAAAACCTATCCTTCTCATCGGCATCCTCAGTGGGGGGCATAACAGCAGATAACATTCAAGTCTTTAATGCTTGGTTTTGTTTGGCGCAATATAGCCTTAGTTGCTTTTTCGCCAAAAAACCCCCAAACACCCAAACAACTTTAATGCTTGTCTGAAATTTCGCTGTAAGAAATCTTTCATTAATGCACTCATGTCCTAGAAGAGCATCACTAGCGTGTCTGCTGAGAAGCATGCCCACGCCTTGGTGATGTTTATTGTCTTCCCTCCCTGAAAAGAGAAATTTAAGATTATTTTTAAGAATCTGTCCTTTATCTGTCCATCTGGTCTCTTGCAAGCCCAGAATATCTAAATAATAACGGTGGAATTCTTGTGTGAGGACATCAAGACAATAAGCTCTGTGCAGAGTCCTCACATTCCAACTACCTATGGAGAGAAAATGGTTAGTGGGATGTTTAAAGAAACTATGTTTATTGAGAGAGGGAATGCCGACAATATCAAACAGCCCACTAATCGCAGACATGGGGCAAAGACCTGTTTCCCCACCACTAAAGGCTGAAGCCGTCTACACTGGAAGACTTCCTCCAATGTAGAATTTGACGATGCCAGTAGAAGCAAAGAGTTCAGGTGCCTGCGATGACCTCTGCTCAGGATTATCCACCAGCTGATAAACATATCCTGTGAATCTATTCACTTGGGGCTGTCAACCCACAAACAAACAGAAAACACAGCGGAAGATTTTCCCTCAGCAGAAGCCCACCAGTGCAGCAAATTCAGGATCCATAATCAAGCTCAGAGCCTTAATCCAGTCCAGTAAGTTAATGTGGTCAGTACCAGAACCCCGTGTGGTTAACCACGCCCCAGCAGGGCATAAAAAAAAGAAAAGTAGCCGTAGTTGTCCAGATCAGTAGGCCACACTAATCTGGCAGCCCTCCGCTTCCGTTCACTTCCACAAGAGAGTATTTCTTTTAGTCTAATTTTAGTCTTTAGGTGTATATACCTATTTTTCCACACTTTCCATAGATTCTTATAAGTCCCAGCAGTAATCCCTATTATTCTATTTTATCTCATGCCGCATATCACCAGTATCTGTTACATAGCCCCCGAGACAATCAAACTGAGACATTTGCTAAAGAGTACAGTCATTCAGATTAACTGAAGCAGAACCTGCCTAACCGATTTTCATTGCTTGAGTTTCCTCTCAATTTATCACCAAACCATCTCTATTACGAGTCTCATCAACACCTCTAATGAAAGAGTTCATCCCTTCAACATTATTTGCCAACAGGGCCAAATCATCAGCATAATCTTATCAGAAATTTTGCAGTGTCTAAAGGACCTGGGTTCGAGCCCCGGAGTTAGGCATGGATGTGTGTGTCGTTTTTCTGCTGAGGTCCTGCCATCCTCTCAGATCTCCTACTGTGGCATATAAACTGACAGGCTCCTGTCAGACCTCTGTGGCAAGCAGCTGCTTGAGGGGGTATTTATTTTATTTTATTTTTTAAACCATTTAAAGCCGAAGGTGAACAACTATCATCGAGAATCGAAATTTATGTACATATGGTTATTTATTTTCAATCACATTGCTGTGAAATGCTTATTAAAAAGGTTTACTAAGCTGTGAACTGACTTCGCATTGATATGAAATGGAAGTGTTTCCATCGAAGTGGTCTCCGAATATATATTCGGAATTTTGGTTGAACAAAAACGAAATGATTCCCTGAGTAAAAATGTAAAAAAGAATCTATATAAAATATTAATTTTTTAAAGTTTGTCGTGAGTTGCGGCCTGGTGCGGAGGATTTCCAAGTAACGCACACGCATCGGAGAGAGAGGAAATTAGCGGAGGCTGCCCCCTCGTGGCCAATTACTTATGTCACGCCACTGTGGGGAGATCACGTGATGACAGTCAATGAGTGCGCTTTTACTACCTACTCCAGTGTACGTGCGATGACCTCCGGTAACCTCTCCGCCCCCTCACGTGATGTTGATTCATGAGACGGCCGTTTGGCACCCGTGACGTCACAGAGACGCGGGAAAAAACATTCTGCTAAGGAGAATGGAAATTGACGTTGAGAGAGGGAAAAATGCTCCAAAGATATTCACTTCTTAGCTGAGAATCCAGACTCGTATTGACTGAACGAACTTGGAAATATATTTCAGTAGCTTTGAACTTAATATCGTATAACTATTGTAAATGTATTGTTGGTCTGTAAATGGTAGCTAGGTAGTCACTGGAAGGAGAGCTATGCACCAATCCCCTGTGATGATGCATAGAACCGGCCAGGCCTAGCACCTAATGTCCGACCTCGCCTTCTCGTGGTGCAAACCGTTAGTACCTTTCAAAAGAGATACTCTCTTGTGGAAGTGAAAGGAAGGGGAGGGCTGCCAGATTAGTGTGGTCTACTGATCTGGACAACTATGGCTACTTTTCTTTTTTTTCTACCCTGCTGAGGAGTGGTCAACCACACAGGGTCCTGGTGCTGACCATATAAACCAACTGGACTGGACAGATATATGGCTCTGAGCTTGATTATGGATCCTGATTTAGCTGCACTGGTGGGCTTCTGTGGAGGGAAAATCTTCCGCTGTGTTTTCTGTTTGTGGCCCCAAGTGAATAGATTCATAGGATATGTTTATCAGCTGGTGGATAATCCTGATCAGAAGTCATCGCAGGCACCTGAACTCTTTGCTTCTATTGGCATCGTCAAATTCTACATTGGTGAAGTCTTCCAGTGTAGATGGTTTCAGCCTTTAGTGGTGGGGGAACGGGTCTTTGCCCCATGTCTGCGATTAGGGGGCTGTTTGATATTGTTGGCATTCCCTCTCTCAATAAACATAGTTTCTTTAAACATCCCACTAACCATTTTCTCTCCATAGGTAGTTGGAATGTGAGGACTCTGCACAGAGCTTTTTCTCTTGATGTCCTCACACAAGAATTCCACCATTATAATTTAGATATTCTCGGCTTGCAAGAGACCAGATGGACAGATAAAGGTCAGATTCTTAAAAATAATCTTAAATTTCTCTTTTTAGGGAGGGACGACAATAAGCATCACCAAGGCGTGGGTCTGCTTCTCAGCAGACACGCTAGTGATGCTCTTCTAGGATATGAGTGCATTAATGAAAGGTTTCTTACAGCAAAATTTCAGACAAGCGTTAAAGACCTGAATGTTATCTGCTGTTATGCCCCCACTGTGGATGCCGATGAGGATGAGAAGGATAGGTTTTATGAACAACTTCAGGATATTTTGAATTCTGTCAAGAAAGGAGATATTACCCTTGTTCTTGGTGACTTCAATGCCAAAGTTGGTACTGACTCTGACCTTTGGGCAGGAGTAATAGGCCCTTTTGGTATTGGTAGCTGCAATGGCAATGGGCAACGTCTCCTACAGGTAAGTAAACTCAATGGTTTCAGAATAACTAACACATATTACAAACACCGCGACATACATAAATACACATGGGTTTCACCTGATGGGCTGCATAGGAATATGATTGATTATATATTAATTAACAGCAAATGGGCTAGTTCTGTTAGAAATACCAGGGCATATAGGGGAGCTGAAATTGGATCTGACCATTACCTTGTTAAAAGTGTCTTACAACTTAAACTTAAAAAGTGTTGTGCTAGGGTTAAAAAGCCGTCCCGTGGCCGAGTGGTTAGCGCGCTTGGCTATTGATCTACGGGACCTGGGTTCGAGCCCGGGTAAGGCATGGCTGTTTGTGTCGTCTTTCTGCTGAGGGCCTGCCATCCTCACAGACCTTCTACTATGGCATATAAACTGACAGACTCCTGTCAGACCTCTGTGGCAAGCAGCTGCTTGAGGGGGTATTTTTTTTTTATCTTTAGGGTTAAAAAATTTGCTTTTAATACTGAAGCTCTGAAAGACCCAGTTATAGCCAAAGCTTACCATGATAGGTTACTTAGTCATTATGACAGTCATGGTATGCTTACTACAGAAGTTGAGGAAGAATGGGATCATTTTAAACAGGCTTTTTTGGACACTAACAGTACTCTTTTAGGAAAAAAGGAGCAGAAGAGACAGAATTATCTGAGTGATAAGGCACTTGAGCTTATTTCAGAAAGAAAGAACTGCAGGAATGTCCTTAATCAATACCCTACTAGTACTAATAGAAAGCATTACAGAGAGCTTAATAAACTTGTAAAAGATCAGTTAGCTGCTGATAAGAATCTTTGGCTTGATGGTATGGCTGACAAAGCCGAGGAAGCAGTTAGACAGCACAACAGCAGAGAGCTGTACCAGATAGTTAATGTTTTGTGTGCTAGAAAACGGACAGGTATACAGGGATTGAAGGATAAACAAGGTAAGATTATAGAAGGTGAGGATTCTGTCATGGCTAGGTGGGCTGAGCATTTCAGTGATATTCTGAACAATGCGGTTAGTTCTGTTCCCATTGTTTGCAATGATGATAGATGCATTGGTGGCTTTAATGTTGGCCCTATAACACAATCTGAAGTTATTTTGGCTGTTTCTAAACTTAAACTTTATAAATCCCCAGGGGTAGATGAAATTACTACCGAAATAATTAGAGCTGGGAATGTTTCGGTTACCTCTTGGATGACTGAAATTCTGAATATCTTTTTTGATAAAGACATCGTTCCTAAGGATTTTACCAGAGCTATTGTTATCCCTATTTTCAAAAAAGGTGATCGCAGTTCTTGTGAGAACTATAGGGGTATCAGCCTACTCTCTGTTTCAGTAAAGGTCTTTCCATGATTGTGCTTAATAGAATTAAGAATCTTGTTGACAGTCAATTGTGTGATGAGCAATGTGGATTCAGAAGTGGTAGGGGATGTGTGGATCAGATATTTTCACTTAGGCAGATTCTTGAGAAATGTTTAGAGTTTCAGAAACCTTTGGTTGCTAGCTTTGTTGATTTCAAAAATCCTTTCGACTCTGTTGATCGTCATAATTTGTGGTTGATTGTGAGATCATATGGTATACCAGACAAGTTACTTACCATAATGAAAGCTCTCTATAATAACACTGAGTCGTGTGTGAGAGTTGGTAAGGCTTGTAGCAATTGGTTTAGCATTACTTCTGGTGTTCGACAAGGGTGCATTTTGTCTCCTTTTCTCTTTAGTTTGGTTATTGATTATGTTATGCAAAATTCACTTCAAGGGAAAGATTTTGGCCTTAAATGGGCTGGAGATACGAAAATTTCTGATTCAGATTATGCGGATGATTTAGCCCTTTTGGCAAATGATGTTGATGAGATGAACTCTTTCATTCGAGCTGTTGATGAGACTGGTAGTAGAGTAGGTTTGGTTATAAACAGAGAGAAAACTAAAGTGATGAAAATTGTTCAGGCAGGCTGTGATTCAGTTAATCTGAATGGTTGCAGTCTTGAGCAGGTGTCACAGTTTAATTATCTTGGGAGCTATGTAACAGATAATGGTGATGTGCGGCATGAGATTAACAGACGAATAGGGATTGCTGCCGGGACTTTTAAGAATCTATGGAGAGTGTGGAGAAATAGGCGTATACACCTAAAGACTAAAATTAGGCTGTATAATAGTTTGGTTCTCTCTAGGGTTAGTTATGGTAGTGAAACTTGGACACTTTGTAAACAAGATAACAGGAAACTAGATGCTTTTGATTCCAGATGCTTACGCAGTATCTTGGGCATTAGATGGTTCAACTTTGTAACTAATGATGAGGTTAGGCAAAGGAGTTTGCAACCTCCTTTAAGCAGCATATTGTGCAGAGAGAGACTCCGTTGGTTTGGCCATGTTGCCTGTATGAATAATTATAGATTGGCGAATAGGGTTATGAACAGTGTGCCTAAAGGCCTCAGAAAGAAGGGGAGACCTAGGATGCGGTGGGCGGACAATGTCAAAGAGGACCTTGTTAGAATTGGTGTGCAGTGGCCAGATGCAGTAGATGTAGCTCAGGATAGACTTGCTTGGAGAACTAAATTGCACGGTCTGGTTGGACCTCCGTAGCCCATGGCTGCTTGAGGATGATGATGATGATGATGATGATGATAACTATTTCACGTATAGGACGATGCGTCAAAATGGTTAATGAATGCATTTTTTAAATCAATTAAGTGATGATTATCTTCCCTTTGTTGACAGACATGATATCAACCATTAAATTCGACCATATTGTCATCGGTATTCTGAACGGTATCTTAAAATGAACGCAAGATGCGAGAATGTTTCTTTGACGAAATCCCTTCCTAGTTCGTTTGCCGCATTGGATAAGAAAATTATTTGCTCACCCTCGCCAATTCGAATTTAATAAATGGAAAAAATGACACATATTAATGCTTAAATTTAGTTCATTTTAATAAAAACAAATTAAACATTACATAATGATCATTTTCGTTGTATTATAAATACATTTGCCTCTATTTAATTTTATCACCTTTTTTAAAAATTCTTCTTTACTTTTGTTCCGTTTCAATAAGAAATTTGTTCATATTACATTACTATATAATAATTTTTTTTAATTTTTTATACAGTATAATAGTTTTGTGTTCTTTGTAAAAGATAAAGATTATTTTCGTTCTTTTTTTTATGCAACATAGATCAAAATAAAGTGCAACGAATTATCATAAATAAATTTTTCCTGTAGATTTTTAAAACATTAAATATAATTTTACATGATTGAGTAATGCTTCATTTTACTTTTGCTTTTGCTTATTTCACATTCACAATTCTCACTTGGTGATTGGGTTGCGGGATATTTCGGGAACTGTCAGCTCATTTTTTTAAGTGCGTTGCTGGGTTCTTTTACCTCTGAGCGGCACTTTTTTCCCCCACAATGGGCTAAATGGTCAGGTCAGAAGAGCTCAGAGTAGGTTGAGAGAAGTGGACCCACTAGACAGCTGTTAGGAGACAGATGGTAGCATCCTGACAAAGTGTTGAGATTTGTTTCCGCAAAACTCCCCGCCCTGCCCGCAGTCAGTAGGGGACACCAATGGGCTTCGAAAGTCCGTCGGATGGGACGTTAAGCCGTGTCCCTGTGCGAGAGAGCCATACCCTATGCACGTTAAAGAACACGCTGCATGGCCTTGACGGGAAGATACCATCTGTCTCCCAACGGCTGTTCCAGTGGGTCCCCTCTCCCAACCTTCTCTAAGTCTTCGGGGTTCTTGTGACCTGGCCGTTTAGCCCATTGTATGCGAAAAGTGCCGCTCAGAGGTAAAACAACCCAACCAAAGCTTTCGGGATGCTTGTGACCTGGCCCATTTAGCTCGTTGTGCCACTCATAGGTAAAACAACCTAATCCATTGGTTGAACATGCTGTCTCGTAACCATGACAACGTTATTTAGTTTCTCGTGTGTTCTATTACGGGGCGGGGGTGGCTCAGTCGGTAGCGCGCCAGGCTCGTAATCTGTAGTTCCCAGGTTCGAGTCCCAGCTGGGTCAGCGTTGAGATTTATCTCCGCAAAATTCCCCGCCCTGCCCACGGTCAGTAGGGGACACCGATGGGCTTGGAAAGGCCGCCGTCCGTCGGATGGGACGTTAAGCCGTGGCCCCGTGTGCGGGAGAGCCATACCCTGTGCACGTTAAAGAACACGCTGGATGGCCTTGACGGGAGGCTACCATCTGTCTCCCAACAGCTGTTCCAGTGGGTCCCCTCCCCCAACCTTCTCTGAGCCTTCGGGGTCCATGTGACCTGGCCATTTAGCCCATGGTGTGCAAAAAAGTGCCGCTCAGAGGTAAAACAACCCAACCCAATGTTCTATTACGCATAGAAATCGTTTGAAGTGAGATATCTTCGTAGCCGTCTATTAAACTCATTTTTGGGATTATTTTTTTCCCAACGTTTTTACGTTTTGGATATTAAAACTGAATAGCGTTGTGCGATCTAGATCTGTTGCCATGTGACTTCTGGTTATTTCCATTTAAAAAAAATTGAGAGGTCGAATATTCAGCACAGATTCGGAGGTTCTTTCAAAAAAACGAAGGCGATTTGGAAAGCCATTTCAAAGAGCGAGTTCCGGAAAACGTTGAACAAGTGGCAGGAACGCTGGGACCAGTCTTTCAATAATGCAGTTTCCGAAACTCTTTTTCCAAGTTGCACATAAAAATTTATCGCACAACGCTGTTCAGTTTTGATATCCGTAAGATAAAAAACTTGAAAGAAATAGTCACAAAAGTGCGTTTTACATGTTGCTACGAAGATACCTCACTTCGAATGGTTGTCATGGTTATGAGACAGTAGAATTAACCAATGGATGCATTTATGCTGCTCCTAAACAGTGTTAACAATTTACAGTAGAAATATTCTCAGTTGTTTTGGGTCCTTTTTGTATAATCAATTATATTCCTATGCAATCAAATCTATCTTTCTCATCCGGGTCCTCTATTAGGGCATAACAACAGATAACATTCAAGTCCTTAATCATACTTTTAAATTTAGCTGTAAGAAATTAATCATTATATACTCATAAATGTTATCATATACTAGAATAGCATCACTGGCGTGGTGAGGATGTCAAGAGAATAATTATGCAACGTCCACACATTCCATTACCTGTGGAAAGAAGATGACTGTAAGATTTTTAAAGAAACCAGGTTTTTGAGAGAGGTGGGGCCAACAATATCAAGCAGCCCCCTAATCGCAGGCATGGGACAAATACTCGTTCCCCCACCATTAAAAGCTGAAGCGACCAATGCTGTTAGGAACTGCAGGCACCATCTTTACAAGTAGACCTTTTCAAGAACTAAAATCTAGATAGAAAATGACATACTGAGACACGTTACTCCAGTGTAGATTGGGGATGCCCATGGAAGGGTTGAAGTATCTGCGATGATCTCCACAATATTCCTCATCCGGTCCTCGGTCAGTAGTGGACACCGATAGCTTGGAAAGGCAGTCATCCATCGGATGGGATGTTAAGCCATGGTCTGTGTGTGGGCGAGCCATACCTTGTGCACGTTAAAGAACATGCTGGATGGCCTTGATAGGAAGCTACCATGTGTCCATTGGGTCCCCTCCCCCCAACTTTCTCTGAGCCCTTGTGACCTGGCCATTTACCTCTTTGTGTGCAGAAAAGTTGTCCCCAGAAGTAAAACAATCCAATCTTCGATGGCCTCCGATGAGAATTATCCACCAGCTGATATAAGGGTACCCTGCATCTGTTAACTTAGAGTTGGCAACCCACAAACAAACAGAAAACACAGAGGTAGATTTTTCCGTCAACAGATGCCCACCAGTGCAGCAAGTCCAGGATTCATAATCAAGCTCAAAGCGATTAAGTCAGTCCAGTGGGTTTAACAGAAGTAAGGGTTCAGAACACATTGGAAATTTCAGACACACCGTAATGCAATGGCCTCTGATCAGGATTATCCGCCAGCTACTATAAAATATCCTGTGCATCTGTTTACGTAGGACTGACAACACACAGGCAAACAGAAAATACAGGTATGAAATTTCTCTCAACAGAGACTCACTAGGGCAGCAGTTTAGGATACGTAATCAAGGTCAAAGCCATAAGCCAGTCCAGTGGGTTTAAGTGGTCGGCACCAAGATCCTATGAAGTTGACCACTCCTCAGCAGGGCAGGAAAAAAGAAAAAGTGACCATGAATGTTGATTGAATGATTAGTAGACCACGCTGATCTGGCATCCCCCCCTCTCTCCACCCTTCCATAAGAGAATATCTTTTTTGAACTTTTACGTGCTGGACTTGTCCGGTTTTCTGCATCATCACAGGGGATTGGTACACAGCTCTCCCTCCAGTGTATGCCTAGCTAGCGACATCTATTTCTATAGGTTTGTTTTACGATGTGTCCGAATTTTTCCACCCCTAATCAGGCTTGAGCAGGCTCGGGCTCAGTAACTATCGATAGAGTTGGGGCCCGTGTTCGAAAATGGAAGCCCGAATTCTTTTTCTATTTGTTTCGCATTCTCGAGCCATTCGTAGGAAATTATTGTTGGTAAACGTTTGCAGTCGAATTGTAAAATGGCTGGAATAAATATGACGCTGATGTTAAGGTAAATATCGTGAAAGGGACCTTAATGGAGAAAATGGCGAACAAATCTTGCGTCACCGATCAGAAGCTAAGTCGTGGCCCCGTGTTCCGCATTCTCGAGCCATTATACAGAAGAACCCTAATACGGCTCTTCTGTATATAATGTGTTTTCTGTGTATTTCTGTGTATGAAGAGCTATATGGAGAGCCCTAATACGAAAAAGCACATTTAAGAGAGGTTAAGAGAGCAAAGCTAAACAATTTCATGTTACATTTTTTAGCCGGATGTCAGTTTTCGTATATCTTTTGAGAAAACAAATACGAAAAAATACCCCCTCAAGCAACTGCTTGCCACAGAGGTCTGACAGGAGCCTGCCAGTTTAATAAGTCATAGTAGGATGGCGGGACCTCAGCAGAAAAACAAGTTTCTCTTTATTTTTCACATGTTTTTCTGCGTCCTCCGATTTCACATCCTCCATTATAATTATCATCAGTTGACCAAAAGAGTACAGATAACCCCATGGAATTGAATGATACGACGTCAGGCCATTCAATGACTCCATCGGAGAATATCGTTCCTAAGCAACATGACTGCTTACATTATGTTTACGGAAAAGACTGTTCTAAAAGAAATCTTTAATTTGCAAGTGAGTAAGTGCAAAATCAGCGATCTAAAAATCCAGGGAGACTGAAAGTTTCGCAGTGGTGACAGGAAGTGATCCCCATAGCAACTGGTCCATTAAAATCGAAATTAAAAGTCAAAACTTTAAAATCTTAGGATTTAGGGAAATATTTTCACTCCTGCATATCTATAAGTTAGGGCCATCTCCATGTTAGGTGAACCGAAATTCAAAATCAAAAACCGCTTGTATAACCCTTTCATGGGAAATGTGAGTGAATAATTTAATGATCGAATTCGAATCTCCCAAAATCTGAATTTGTAACAGCATTCATTAGGTATTAAGACTTTTGGCATCTGGAACATCAGTCCTATGAAGAATAAAAAATGAAAAAAACATTGAAATAATTATTAACACAAATTTCCGAAGGATACATTTTATTTAAAAAAAAAACACCCCCCTCAAGCAACTGCTTGCCACAGAGGTCTGACAGGAGCCTGTCAGTTTATATGCCATAGTAGAAGGTCTGTGAGGATGGCAGGACCTCAGCAGAAAAACGACACAAAGCATCCATGCCTTACCCGGGGCTCGGGTTGTCCCTTAGATCAATAGTCAAGCGCGCTAACCACTCGACCACGGGACGGCTACATTTTATTAAATGGTTTAAAATAACATTCCTTATTTAAGTTTTAATAAAATTAATTATTTTTGAGGAAATTTTTTGTAATTGGCATTGATGGTAATAAATTTTAAAACTTCTACAATTCCCTCACATACCGAATGAATGTTTTTGAAAATAGGTGTTTAAATAGATTTGACTGAGATCTTTAATTCCTCGTTGGTGAAGTTTTTTCCATGAAAATTTTATTGAAGAAGTTTCGGATTTGAAATCCGGCACGGGGATTGTTCTAATAAAATGGCCACTTAGTGTATATAAGGCAATAATTAAATAACTGTCAATGGTCAAATGACTGCCACCGAGTGTATAAGGCATGATGAAGTGACTGCCACTTCACTCTTCGTACTAAGTGACGTCTTCGTTCACCTCGCCCCTCCCTCTTTGAAAATTGCATTAATTAATGATCCTTTCTTTTGATACATGCCACGTGACGAAGTGGCACTCTGTGAGGTTGCCAGATGTGACATTCCCTTCTTCTCAGGATCGGTGCGCAGAGAGAGTCGGGTGTGTGCTTGAGAAGGGGGAGGGAGTGAAACCGAAGCGTTCATTGCTCGCTCTCTGATGCAACGGTGATGTTGTGCATCTACTACTCGTGCAAGGAAACGTGCTTGTTGGGAAGATGCTGAGCGAAGATCAGTGATGAAGAGGAGAGGGATCGTCACGAGAGAGGGCATCTGGCATCATGGCTGCGGCTGAAGCAAACAAAGTGAACTCTGTTCACTCCACTGGGTCTCGGAAACGGAAAGAAAAAACAAGTGACAATGGGAACGAACCTCAAAGGAAGTTGGCAAATGACGCAGTCGGGAAAAATAAGATCGCTGAAGAAATTCCGTAAGTGTAAGAGAGATTTCCTTTCTAGAGATTCCTGTGCTGAAATTCACCATCGCACAAAGGTTGGAGTAATAAGTTATGAAGAATGTTTAATCCTCGAAACTTTCATTGGTTAGATAATCTTTTACCCCTTGCCAACACCAGCAGCGAGGGACGTGACGAAATCCTTTCCCAGAATTCCCTCTCTGATT
The DNA here is from genome assembly GCA_038380435.1 of Ryuthela nishihirai. Taxonomy (NCBI): domain Eukaryota; kingdom Metazoa; phylum Arthropoda; class Arachnida; order Araneae; family Heptathelidae; genus Ryuthela; species Ryuthela nishihirai. The sequence goes on along the minus strand of JAWZYU010000002.1, from coordinate 115,877,901 downwards.
CCCACCGCTGCTGCTTCTTGCTAATAAGTCACTAATGAGTTCCAGCTGCATGCAAATAGAAGGACAGCTTAAAATCTTCCACGGACTCTCCGCGCGCTCGTTTCTTTACCAGTCGTAAAATGGGCAAAGAATCTCCCTTTGCTTTCATGTGGATGAATTTATGTTAGGTTCCTGAAAAGGGGAAATTGACCACAATTTGGTGAAGGTTAGCACTCGCCTAAAGGTTTTGCTAATGCAGTGAATTTTGCACCACTTTGATAAATAAGCACCGCAAGTGGGGCACAATTCTGGTCGCTGCAGATCAGATGCATTCATCACCGAGAAGTAACTCACAGTTATGAAACCAGGAAATTTATCAGAGATATGCAAGCGTGGAAAAAAATACATCCTCGATGGCGGAGACTAAGTACCGGAAGGAATGGCTGATTGCAAAATGCATCAGCACGTGGCACTGGAACAGGGACCAGAGGTCTGAGATTCTCATTTGCTTTTTGTTCACCTCTGAGGATCGACTCGTCTTGCAGTCGATTACCAGTTCTCATCTCAAGTTACACCCGAAGACAGCGATGACCTAGGTTGAGCAAAAGGAAAAGATGTTTATCCCGCATATATTCATCATCCCAGTTGGCATATTATAGCCTCATTTACTGATGCGACTAAAACACAAACAACCAACCAACCCATTTCCCACTTTGCATAAATAATCAGTTTCCAACGAAATAGTGAAATAGATAAAAGAATGTAGATAGAAGTGGGGATGGATAGAAGAATCTATATAAAACGGGTGATTGATAGAATTTAGATAGAAGTGGGGATGGATGGAAGAATCTGGATAGAAATGGAGATTGGTAAAAGAATCTAGCTTAAAGCGGAATTGAAGAGGAATGTAGAAAAAGTTGGGGCTGATAAAAGAATTTAGATAGAGCTGAGGATGAATAGAACAACCTGGATAGAAGTGAGGTTTGATAGAAGAATCTATAAAGAATTGGGGATGAATATAGAATTCCCTCTTATTGAAACCCTTAGGCATACTGTTCATAATCTTGTTTGCCAATCTGCAGATATTCATATGGGCAACATGGCCAACGCAGGCTCTCTCTGCACAATATGCCGCTCAAAAGAGGTTGATGACTCCTTCTTCTAACCTCATCATTACTTACAAAGTCAAACCACCAAATACCCAAGATACTGCGTAAGCATCTAGAATCAAAGACATCAAGTTTCTTGTTATCCTGCTTACAAAGGGTCCATGTTTCGCTACCATAACTAACCTTAGAAAGAACCAAACTATTATACAACCTGATTTTAGTCTTTAGGTGTATACGCTTATTTTTCCACACCCTCCATAGATTCTTAAATGTCCCAGCGGCAATCCCTATTCTTCTGTTTATCTAATGCCGCACATCACCAGTATCTGTTACATAGCTCCCAAGATAATTAAACTGAGACACTTGTTCAAGAGTGCAGTCATTCAAAGCAACTGAAGCACCACCTGCCTGACCAATTTTCATCACCTTAGTTTTCAAGACTCCAAGGCCGCAGCCTATAGAAATCACACCCTCAGTGTTTTTTCCTTAAGGATAGATCGGCCCCATTTAGTTGGCTTACAGGGCCAACTAACTGGGGGGCAGTTGCATAATGTGGTTATTGATGAAAGAACCTCGATCGTTGTGGGGATGGATAGAAGAATCTATATAAAACGGGTGATTGATACTTCAGAAGAATGTCTGTTCAGAAGAAGTATACGTTGTCTGTTCAGAAGAAGATCACTGTTCACGTTGTCTGTTCAGAAGAATCTATACAGAAAAGTAGATGGATAGTAAAACTTAGAACGAATTCTAGATTAATAGGAGAATGTAGAGAAAACTGGAGATAGATAGAAGAATCTAGATAAAAATGGAGATTGATAAAGTAATCTAGATAGAAGCGGGGATTAATCGAAGAATGCAGAAAAAGTTGAGGCTGAGAAAAGAATCTAGAAAGAAGTGTAGATGAACAGAAGAACCTAGATAGAACCGAGGATTGATAGAAATGGGGATGGATCTGAGTGGAGCTTTTTGCACACAATGGGGTAAATGGCCAGCCATAAGGATCCGAAGGGCAGAGAAAATTGATTGAATGCGACCCACTGGAAAGCTGTTAGGAGACAGATGGAAAACCTCCTGTTAAGGCCATCCAGTGTGTTCTTTAACGTGCCCAGGGTAAGGCTATCTTGCACATGATGCGACGCCTTTTCGTCCCATCCGACGGATCAATCGAAGCCTCCTTTCCAAGCCCATCTGTGTCCCCTTTCTGATTGAGGACCGAGGGCAAATATATCGGAACGGTGGCCCAGGTGGGATTCGAACCTGGTAATTACAGATTACAAGCGTGATGTTCTACTGACTGAGCCAACTCCTTCCCTGCCAATGGAAGAACCTATACTTGAATGCATGCTTGAATGTGAATTGAATGGCTCGTCTCAAAAAGCGAATATCGCCAGGTGGCTGAATATGTCTCGAATGGGGACATCTAGATGATTTCACGATACAGATGATGTTCCTAGAAAGACCAGTATAAGGCCGTCCAAGAGTGTCAACATCTGAAAATGACCAATCAGTATCTGGCTTTGATTACAAAATGTCACAGAGCACTGACATCTCCCCCAGCTTGCTTCGTCCATAGGAAGTAGAATTTCAGTGTGGACTATTTCCACAAGGCTTCAGGAGAGGGAATTGTATATAAATCGACCAGCGCTGTGTGTCCCCTCCCACAGAGAAGCTTGTCGGATTTTGTCTCAACAACATCTGTGTGATACCAACAGCTGTGAGTGGCTATTCACAAAAGAGTTGAAATTCAGATTACGGACTGATTCTTGATGAACGTGGGACATGGTTTCAAAATAAATGAACTTTTAATGTAATAAAAAGTAGTCTTCCCGTGGAAAAAGAGTTTTTTTTTATGATGTGTTTAATCGTAAAACAAATTAAACGATGGTTTCAAACCATTAATGTTAAATCACGTAATCAAATTCAAAACATGTAAAAAAGCAAATGCTGTGGCATCAGTTTTAGCTTTCGTCTGTCTTCGGATCCTTCCACGTGAACCGGAATTATTCGATTCCAATTATCTTCTGTGCAGTCGTCAGCGAATACATTTGAGGTCGATGAGATGTTTATTTTTTCCTTCCGCTCCGAAAAGCAGTAATTTCAAATATTAAACTTTTTTGTTGAAAAGGTTAAAGTGAAATAAAGACGCGAAAGAGTATTAAGATTCTGTCCATTAGCGAAATGATTTTTCTCTCTGAGGAGCATAAGCCTTTGAGGCCAACACTTTTCTCTCATTAGAGAGTTCTGCTCTGATTCTCGTCATCGTCTGTTTGACCGGGTCTCGGCGATCCTCGTTAACTGAAGTAACTTCATCTGTAAAAGAACGTCGCCGCTCTTCTCTTTCGAAGTCTGGCGCGATTTTTATCAGAGGAGAAAAAGGGAAATTTTCGGCATCTCGTAGAGACGAAGGGTCGATCCGATGCTGCACGAGAAAAACACGTCAGTAGTTTATTCACAACCTACGGATTCCCCTTTGCACAGTGCTTTCCCCCCTATGTCGCAATCGTCCACGTTGCCTTCTTGACTTGGACACCCTATGTCGCAATCGACCGGAAATTAACCTGTGCTGGGGCACGCTGCCTTCTGAACTTTGACCCTTATATTGCAATCAACAGGAAATTGACCCTGTCATGGTATTAATAATTCATAATTAATAATTCATAATTGAAAATTCCTTCCCCTTTTAACAGTGCTTTCCCCCCTATGTCGCAATCGTCCACGTTGCCTTCTTGACTTGGACACCCTATGTCGCAATCGACCGGAAATTAACCTGTGCTGGGGCACGCTGCCTTCTGAACTTTGACCCTTATATTGCAATCAACAGGAAATTGACCCTGTCATGGTATTAATAATTCATAATTAATAATTCATAATTAATAATTCATAATTGAAAATTCCTTCCCCTTTTAACCCCTGGTGCTATCTAGTTTTTAACTCTAATTTTAAGTCCTCCTTCTCGAATAGTCTCGATTTTTCTTTATTTCAGTCTCACCTATATTTTAAACCCTCAACTTGCAAAACCCTTGGTTGAGCTATATTTCAAGCTCCCCTTCTCGAATAGTCTCGATTTTCCTTTATTTCAGTCTCACCTATATTTTAAACCCTCGACTTGCAAACCCCCATGGTTGAGCTGGTCTGTAAATGGTAGCTAGGTAGTCACTGGAAGGAGAGCTATGCACCAATCCCCTGTGATGATGCATAGAACCGGCCAGGCCTAGCACCTAATGTCCGACCCCGCCTTCTCGTGGTGCGGACCGTTAGTAACTTTCAAAAGAGATACTCTCTTGTGGAAGTGAACGGAAGGGGAGGGCTGCCATATTAGTGTGGCCTACTGATCTGGACAACTATGGCTACTTTTCTTTTTTTTCTACCCTTCTGAGGAGTGGTCAACCACACAGGGTCCTTGTGCTGATCATATAAACCTACTGGACTGGACAGATATATGGCTCTGAGCTTGATTATGGATCCTGATTTTGCTGCACTGGTGGGCTTCTGTGGAGGGAAAATCTTCCGCTGTGTTTTCTGTTTGTTTATGGGTTGACAGCCCCAAGTGAATAGATTCACAGGATATGTTTATCAGCTGGTGGATAATCCTGAGCAGAAGTCATCGCAGGCACCTGAACTCTTTGCTTCTATTGGCATCGTCAAATTCTACATTGGAGGAAGTCTTCCAGTGTAGATGGCTTCAGCCTTTAGTAGTGGGAGAACGGGTCTTTGCCCCATGTCTGCGATTAGGGGGCTGTTTGATATTGTCGGCATTCCCTCTCTCAATAAACATAGTTTCTTTAAACATCCCATTAACCATTTTCTCTCCATAGGTAGTTGGAATGTGAGGACTCTGCACAGAGCTTTTTCTCTTGATGTCCTCACACAAGAATTCCACCGTTATAATTTAGATATTCTCGGCTTGCAAGAGACCAGATGGACTGATAAAGGTCAGATTCTTAAAAATAATCTTAAATTTCTCTTTTCAGGGAGGGACGACAATAAGCATCACCAAGGCGTGGGTCTGCTTCTCAGCAGACACGCTAGTGATGCTCTTCTAGGATATGAGTGCATTAATGAAAAGTTTCTTACAGCAAAATTTCAGACAAGCATTAAAGACTTGAATGTTATCTGCTGTTATGCCCCACTGAGGATGCCGATGAGGATGAGAAGGATAGGTTTTATGAACAACTTCAGGATATTTTGAATTCTGTCAAGAAAGGAGATATTACCCTTGTTCTTGGTGACTTCAATGCCAAAGTTGGTACTGACTCTGACCTTTGGGGAGGAGTAATAGGCCCTTTTGGTATTGGTAGCTGCAATGGCAATGGGCAACGTCTCCTACAGGTAAGTAAACTCAATGGATTCAGAATAACTAATACTTATTACAAACACCGCGACATACATAAGTACACATGGTTTTCACCTGATGGGCTGCATAAGAATATGATTGATTACATATTAATTAACAGCAAATGGGCTAGTTCTGTTAGGAATACCAGGGCATATAGGGGAGCTGAAATTGGATCTGACCATTACCTTGTGAAAAGTGTGTTGCAACTTAAACTTAAAAAGTGTTGTGCTAGGGTTAAAAAATTTACTTTTAATACTGAATCTCTAAAAGATCCCGTTATAGCCAAAGCTTACCATGATAGGTTACTTAGTCATTATGACAGTCATGGTTTGCTTACTACTGAAGTTGAGGAAGAATGGGATCATTTTAAACAGGCTTTTTTGGATACTAACAGTACTCTTTTAGGAAAAAAGGAGCAGAAGAGGCAAAATTATCTGAGTGATAAGGAACTTGAGCTTATTTCGGAAAGAAAGAACTGCAGGAATGCCCTTAATCAATACCCTACTAGTCCTAATAGAAAGCATTACAGAGACCTTAATAAACTTGTAAAAGATCAGTTAGCTGCTGATAAGAATCTTTGGCTTGATGGTATGGCTGACAAAGCCGAGGAAGCAGTTAGACAGCACAACAGCAGAGAGCTGTACCAGATAGTTAATGTTTTGTGTGGTAGAAAACGGACAGGCATACAAGGATTGAAGGATAAACAAGGTAAGGTTATAGAAGGGGAGGATTATGTCATGGCTAGGTGGGCTGAGCATTTCAGTGATGTTCTAAACAATGTAGTTAGTTCTACTCCCATTGTTTGCAATGATGATAGATGAATTGGTGACTTTAATGTTGGCCCTATAACACAATCTGAAGTTATTTTGGCTGTTTCTAAACTTAAACTTCATAAATCCCCAGGGGTAGATGAAATTACTACGGAAATGCTTAGAGCTGGGAATGTTTCGGTTACCACTTGGATGACTGAAATTCTGAATATCTTTTATGATAAAGGCATGGTTCCTAAGGATTTTACCAGAGCTATTGTTATCCCTATTTTCAAAAAAGGTGATCGCAGTTCTTGTGATAACTATAGGGGTATCAGCCTACTCTCTGTTCCATGTAAAGTTCTTTCCATGATTGTGCTTAATAGAATAAAAAATCTGGTTGACAGTCAATTGCGTGATGAGCAATGTGGATTCAGAAGTGGTAGGGGATGTGTGGATCAGATATTTTCACTTAGGCAGATTCTTGAGAAATGTTTAGAGTTTCAGAAACCTTTGGTTGCTAGCTTTGTTGATTTCAAAAAGGCTTTCGACTCTGTTGATCGTCATAATTTGTGGTTGATTGTGAGATCATATGGTATACCAGACAAGTTAGTTAACATTATGAAAGCTCTCTATATTAACACTGAGTCGTGTGTGAGAGTTGGTAAGGCTTGTAGCAATTGGTTTAGCATTACTTCTGGTGTTCGACAAGGGTGCATTTTGTCTCCTTTTCTCTTTAGTTTGGTTATTGATTACGTTATGCGATATTCACTGGAAAGGAAAGATTTTGGGCTTGAATTGTGTGGAAATCTAAAAATTTCTGATTTGGACTATGCTGATGATTTAGTCCTTTTGGCAAATGATGTTGATGAGATGAACTCTTTCATTCGAGCTGTTGATGAGACTGGTAGTAGAGTAGGTTTGGTTATAAACAGAGAGAAAACTAAAGTGATGAAAATTGGTCAGGCAGGCTGTGATTCAGTTAATCTGAATGGTTGCAGTCTTGAGCAGGTGTCACAGTTTAATTATCTTGGGAGCTATGTAACAGATAATGGTGATGTGCGGCATGAGATTAACAGACGAATAGGGATTGCTGCCGGGACTTTTAAGAACCTATGGAGAGTGTGGAGAAATAGGCGTATACACCTAAAGACTAAAATTAGACTGTATAATAGTTTGGTTCTTTCTAGGGTTAGTTATGGTAGTGAAACTTGGACACTTTGTAAACAAGATAACAGGAAACTAGATGCTTTTGATTCCAGATGCTTACGCAGTATCTTGGGCATTAGGTGGTTCAACTTTGTAACTAATGATGAGATTAGGCAAAGGAGTTTGCAACCTCCTTTAAGCAGCATATTGTGCAGAGAGAGACTCCGTTGGTTTGGCCATGTTGCCCGTATGAATAATTATAGATTGGCGAATAGGGTTATGAACAGTGTGCCTAAAGGCCTCAGAAAGAAGGGGAGACCTAGGATGCGGTGGGCAGACAATGTCAAACAGGACCTTGTTAGAATTGGTGTGTAGTGGCCAGATGCAGTAGATGTAGCTCAGGATAGACTTACTTGGAGAACTAAATTGCACGGTCTGGTTGGACCTCCGTAGCCCATGGCTGCTTGAGGATGATGATGATGATGATGATGATGATGATGATGATGATGATGATGATGATGATGGTTGAGCTATATTTTAAGCCCTCCTTCTCGAATAGTCTCGATTTTTCTTTATTTCAGTCTCACCTATATTTTAAACCCTCAACTTGCAAAACCCTTGGTTGAGCTATATTTTAAGCTCCCCTTCTCGAATAGTCTCGATTTTTCTTGATTAGACCCCAACCCATATTTTAAGCCCTCTTCATAGACCCCTGGTTGACCTATATTTTAAGCTCCCCTTCTCGAAAAGTCTCGATTTTTCTTTATTTCAGTCTCACCTATATTTTAAACCCTCCACTTGCAAACCCCCATGGTTGAGCTATATTTTAAGCCCTCCTTCTCGAATAGTCTCGATTTTTCTTTATTTCAGACTCACCTTTTATTTTAAAACCTCGATTTTGCAAACCCCCTGGTTGACACACCTATATTTTAAGCTCCCCTTCTAGAATAGTCTCGATTTTTCTTTATTTCAGTCTCACCTATATTTTAAGCCCTGGATTTTGCAGACCCTCCTGGTTGACCTACATTTTAAGACCTACCTATATTTTAAGCCCCCTCCTTCCCTCGGATTACAAGTCTCAGAATAATTCCACAGAAAAGGATGACACATCTCTCAATTGTAAAAATCAACTCTCAAAGTATTAAAAGTTACCTCTATTAAAAATCTTTTGGTGTTCATTTTGCCAGGACTGCTAAACGATTCCCTTTTATTAAAATTTCAATTCTTTGGGATTCATTTTTTCCAACCCCGTTAATCGATCCCCTAGTAAATAAAAACTCTCACTCACTTTTATTAAAATCATCCAGCGCTCGTAATAAATCAGTTTAATCGGGAAAAAAAATCGTTCCATCGCTAGCGTACCTCAACGTTAATTTCGGGAAAAAGTCTCATCGGATCCAAGGTCCACGTATTTTACTAGAAGAATGACACAGTAACTGTTCCACAGAAAAATTAATAAAATTTGGTTTAAATTATTCGTAGGACTTGTATATAAGATCTACCTTGCAATAGACGTTCAACAGGCTAAAAGTTTTCCAAGTCCGTTATCAGTGTATCGGAAATCGTACGTTTCCTGTAGACATCCTTCAGATCGCTTATTAGGGGGGTAGCAACAGCACTTTCGCCACATCACACGATATGGTGCAATCCTTTATCAGCTGGAAGGTCAAAAGGTCAAATGTCCAGCGCTTCACTGTGTCTGCATTTGACACTGATAAGGTTTAAAAATAGATGTTTCCTAGAATCCACATTGCCTTCTCAGATTGGACTTTGACCCCTATGTCGCAACCGACCATATTTTAAGTCCTCTTCATAGACCCCATGGTTGACCTATATTTTAAGTCCCCTTCTCGAATTTTCTTGTTTTTCCCCTGTTTAACCCATATTTTAAGCCCTCCCCTCTTCATAGACCCACCTATTGATCCACCTATATTTTAAGCCCTCCCCTCTTTAAACCAAATCAGTTTTTGCGCATTTAATCGGTGTCATCCAACGTCCATACTATTTTTAGTACGTCTCCTGTATTTAAAAAAAAAAATATTGGCTTTCGTCGCCGTATTTGAACGCGCTACCTCAGTGCCGATAGCTGAAGCGTCATCGCCAGGGCGCGGATTTTTGCGGAGATAAATCTCAACTCTGGCCCTGCTATCCGCTCGACAATATTTGCTACTGATAAAACGATTTCCTTCATTAAAAATAAAAACTAATTAAATAATCGGGTATCACTGGGAAAATACTGGGAAGAACCCAAACTGATTTCGTGCTAAAACATCTCCAGATTTCAGCTTACTTGAAAAACTAGAAATGAACCAGTGACTTGAATCACTCAACTTCCATAAGAATACACAATTATGGTACAGTGTCGGGAAGAAATATGTTTCAACGAAATTCAATTGCATGTATTACGAACAGAAAAATAATTTAGTGGACAAAGTTTAAAATAGTTATTAAATGGTACCTTACAGTGCAAGTGCGGTTCAGGCGAAAAGCCTCCCCTTCGAACACTGCACCCCGTTTTTCCGAAGTAACTGTGTCACAAGTCTTCCTACATCATCCCTAAACAGAGAATCGGATTCAATGTGCAAGAAGATCAAGACCTCATTTGAAGGAGCACATAGTGGATACTGTACTCCATAGTGAAATGAACATTGGCCTCTTGCGGGACCTAGTTATATCCCTACTCCAAGAGAATTACTAATGAAAACGTGCTATTGTTAATGTATGTAATTCCGACAAAAAATGTTTTGTCTGTTTTAGCCACTTTGTATCCTGCAATAGGAAACACTGAACATCTTAACAACTATATACATTTAGAAGAATCAGGTCTAATTTTCCCTTTAACAATAAATCAAATATCTAAATTCGAAAAAATTAACATTTCTGTCTGGATACGAGAAAGAGATGTTCCCACTCTACATCACACCATTCAGATTTAAAGCGCACGCAAATCTCCTACTGTTATCAGACGATGAAAAGCAGCATTATTGTTCCATTAAGAATTTGTTTCTATGAAATTCAAAGGGAGAATGCTGTTTTCCATATTATAGGGAATGCAATTAATACATTCCTTGCAGATGGCTGTCCTTTAGGTTATGAAATAATCTTATTAGAACGCTTAAAATTGAGATGACACACATTAGCTCCTCGGAGAAGCGCTAGCGGGTAGAAGACTATACCCGTGTAATGAAAATATTCATTCGACATAAAAAAAATCTACGCCAATATCGCGTACACTGACGTGCTCCTCTTAGCTTGATGTGTTTGGTGGCAGATACTGACCCCTGCTATGTTTACACAGCTCCTGCCTTCATACCTGAAGATGACAAATACTAGAGTTGATAACCTACAATGTATCTTTTTTGGAAGGCATACGAGGAGGAATTTCGGTGATATGCAGACAACAAGCATTTAGAATGAAAAACTGATTGCAAGTTTGCTTTACTGTCATACAAACCTGAAAAGAGATGAAATGGGTAGTACTTTACCCATGATACACCATGTGATTAGGTCGTTAAATCAAATTACATGCATAAACGAAAATTAGAAAAACAACGAAATGCTTGGTAAATTCAATGAGAATCACTAAAATGTAAAGAGTGTTGGAATATCTGTAAATGCACACACATTTCAATGGATAGGTGAATATTTTCACAATTCTTTGGAAGTGGAAGGCACAATAACTGTAAAACATACTGTGACGAGAGAGAAAGTATAAAAATGTAATGGGATGGTTGTAAAAAATCGCTTCAAAACAGAAAATTACAACGCAAATACTGAAAGATAGAAAAAAAAAAACGACTATTCGACGGTTATTCCAAACCGCTATCTCACGCTCTTTTCAGATTTCCTGGTTCTATAGTTCCCTGGTACGTAGCGCATAAGTGTGGGTGTAGTTGGCTCTTTTTCGTTGGAAACACAAGTTGTTTTCACTATTAGTTATTTTTCCTGCATGAGAATACACATTTCTATACTACATTGCGTACACACGGATGGACGAATATCAGAAAATACTTTGCATATAGAAAACATCAGCAGAGAACCACAGAAGTTTGGAATTTTAAAATCTGAAAACTCAGTGTTTATAAGAAAACAACAATATTTTCAGTACTTCCATGAAAAGTTGAGTCCCAGAATCGATCCGCTAGACCTGACTTTGCATTCTCTGACTTCAACCACCAATAAAACGTAATGTAAGCTCTCTCGTCGGTTATCCCAAGCCGCTATCTCTTTTCAGAGTTTCTGGTCCCCTCGGTACGTTTGAATAAGCGCATAAGTGTGGGTGAAAATGGCTATTTTTCGCTGCAAACACAAGTTTTTCGACAAAGATAGGGTGTTTCACTACAATCTAACATGGGATTTCATGTGTGTTTAGTAATTTTTCCTGCATGAGAATATTTCTAATCCTTCTCATAGACAGCAGGTTAGTTACTTCGGATCTAACAAAGCCAAGGTTTGAGATCCATAGTAAGACATGAACGTTTGTGTTGTTTTCCTACCAAGATCCCGACATCCTCTCACCCCCTTCTACTGGGTCGTATGAAAAAATCCTGTAACTGTTACGACAATTAGCTGCGTGAAGAGGTATTTATTTTTAAAGCAAAGACACACTAATTTCGGACTCGCTAGCTACAGAATGATATATTAACTTGCTAAAGTTTGATTTTAATGATCAGATAGTGTATACATCACCACTTTTTTAGTTCATACTAATATCTTCTAACTTTCAAAGGAAATATTGTCTCATTATAAGCGATTTCATACAAAGAGATACGCACTCTATGCTTCACATTTAAATCTATAGAGATAACGATCACTGCCCATGGAACACATCTGTGAAAAACACGCTATGATAGGGTTTGAGGAAGATTTTTAGTCCATGGGATTGCTGCACTGCAGGAAAGCACATTATCTTTGAGATCAGAACCTACATGAAAGTTATACTGTTTGGGTTTGAGAAAGATTCTTTAGTTCACGGGGCACCGCATGAATAAGTGCATAAGTATGGGTGAAGACGGCTATTTTTCGCTGCAAACACAAGTTTTTCGACAAAGATAGGGTGTTTCACTACAATCTAACACGGGATTTCATGTGTGTTTAGTTATTTTTCCTGCATGAGAATATTTCTAATCTATCTCATAGACAGCAGGTTAGTTACTTCTGATCTAACAAAGCCAAGGTCTGAGATCCATAGTAAGACATGAACGTTTGTGTTGTTTTCCTACCAAGGTCCCGACATCCTCTCACATGAAATATTACTGTACTAGGAGATTTCATACAAAGAGATACGCACTCTATGCTTCACATTTAAATCTATAGAGATAACGATCACTACCCATGGAACACATCTGTGAAAAAACACGCTATGATAGGGTTTGAGAAAGATTTTTAGCCCATGGGGGTGCTGCACTGCAGGAAAGCACATTGTCTTTGATATCAGAACCTACATGAAAGTTATACTGTTTCGGTTTGAGAAAGATTCTTTAGTTCACAGGGCACCGCATGAATAAGCGCATAAGTGTGGGTGAAGATGGCTATTTTTCGCTGCAAACACAAGTTTTTCGACAAAGATAGGGTGTTTCATATGCAATCTAACACGGGATTTCATGTTTGTTTAGTTATTTTTCCTGCATGAGAATATTTCTAATCTATCTCATAGACAGCAGGTTAGTTACTTCTGATCTAACAAAGCCAAGGTCTGAGATCCATAGTAAGACATGAACGTTTGTGTTGTTTTCCTACCAAGGTCCCGACATCCTCTCACATGAAATATTACTGTACTAGGATCTAGAAAAATCACTATCCATTACATTAATTTTTTTTTACATTCATGTATTTCACCCCATTTTCTTGTCAAGAGCTAAAATTATTTGATGAATGAACGACAAATTATCTTCAAATGCAGTGGACGCATGACAGAATAACTTCAAAATAAGTTCCAATAGCTGAAAAAACAACTGTAAAAAATTAGATAAATACACACCGGGAAAGACAGAATTGCTTTCAAAACATTAAAATACCTTAAATGTGTGGCTGAATCACCTCCAAATATCTCCAGCACACTTTTAAAGGGAATATTGTCTCATTATAAGCGATTTCATACAAAGAGATACGCACTCTATGCTTCACATTTAAATCTATAGAGATAACGATCACTGCCCATGGAACACATCTGTGAAAAAACACGCTACGATTGGGTTTGAGAAAGATTTTTAGCCCATGGGGGTGCTGCACTGCAAGAAGGCACATTATCTTTGATATCAGAACCTACGTGAAAGTTATACTGTTTGGGTTTGAGAAAGATTCTTTAGTTCACAGGGCACCGCATTACACTAAAGCACACTGTCTTGTACGTATGTCTGTCTGTATGTTTGTTTCTCTCTCTCTCTCTCTCTGTGTGTGTGTGTGTGCGTTTGTGTCTATGTGTAAATATGTATGTTACTACGAAATGTGTGTACGTGTAGATGTGTGCATATATGTCAAGATGTAACTGTGTCTGCATGTTTGTTTCTCTCTAGGTGTGTGTGTGTGTTTCAGTGAATCGTGTATGTGTGCGTATGTGAGCGTGTGTATGTTCATGTATGTTAATATGTTTCTTTATATGTATATGTTTTCGTGCGTATGTATTAAGATGTCTGTGTGCACATAGTCGTTTCTCTATATGTGTATACGTCTTCATGTTTGTCTCTCTGTGTGTGTATGTGTGTTAAAGTGTCTGTATGTGTTTCATCTTTATGTGTATATGTTATCGTATGTGTGTGTGTTTGTTCATATGCAAGAATAAACATATTGTCTTACGGACACTTGCTTGCTACAGAACAAGCTAACAATTTAAAACGAGACTTGTGGTTATGCAAAATATTTCATGTGTGCGTATGGGAGTGTGTGTATGTTGATGCATGTTAATATGTTTCTTTATATGTATATGTTTTCGTGCGTATGTGTTAAGATGTCTGTGTGCACATATTCGTTTCTCTGTATGTCTATATGTCTTCATGTTTGTTTCTCTCTCTGTGCGTGTGTGTGTGTGTTAAAGTGTCTGTATGTGTTTCATCTTTATGTGCATATGTTATCGTATGTGTGTGTGTGTGTTTGTTCACATGCAAGAATAAACATATTGTCTTACGGACACTTGCTTGCTACAGAAGAAGCTAACAATTTAAAACGAGAGTTGTGGCTATGCAATATATTTCATCACAGATCTTAACTTGAATACTCATATTTCAGGAGATGTAAGGATTTTTCTTCAGCACGTTCGAATATTTTTTGAACACGACTGTCTTATGTTACGTTTCCTGTCAGATGTCTCGTAACGAACAAATCGTGTGTGTGTGTTCTGCTAATACAGAAGAGGACATTCAACCGAGAATATTTCAAACTTAGAATAATACGACATCCTGATGCGTTAAGAACGAAGTGGACGGATACTAACAGCTGAAACACGACCTGAAGCGATCGAAATCCTGTTGTTTCGCGCAAGGGGACGAAGGGTGATAAAACGTAAAAAACCCTTGTTTCAAAAAAGAGGCCTCTTTTTTGAAACTACTGGATTCATTCATGCGGTGCCCCGTGAACTAAAGAATCTTTCTCAAACCCAAACAGTATAACTTTCATGTAGGTTCTGATCTCAAAGATAATGTGCTTTCCTGCAGTGCAGCACCCCCATGGACTAAAAATCTTCCTCAAACCCTATCATAGCGTGTTTTTCACAGATGTGTTCCATGGGCAGTGATCGTTATCTCTATAGATTTAAATGTGAAGCATAGAGTGCGTATCTCTTTGTATGAAATCGCTTATAATGAGACAATATTTCCTTTGAAAGTTAGAAGATATTAGTATGAACTAAAAAAGTGGTGATGTATACACTATCTGATCATTAAAATCAAACTTTAGCAAGTTAATATATCATTCTGTAGCTAGCGAGTCCGAAATTAGTGTGTCTTTGCTTTAAAAATAAATACCTCTTCACGCAGCTAATTGTCGTAACAGTTACAGGATTTTTTCATACGACCCAGTAGAAGGGGGTGAGAGGATGTCGGGATCTTGGTAGGAAAACAACACAAACGTTCATGTCTTACTATGGATCTCAAACCTTGGCTTTGTTAGATCCGAAGTAACTAACCTGCTGTCTATGAGAAGGATTAGAAATATTCTCATGCAGGAAAAATAACTAAACACACATGAAATCCCATGTTAGATTGTAGTGAAACACCCTATCTTTGTCGAAAAACTTGTGTTTGCAGCGAAAAATAGCCATTTTCACCCACACTTATGCGCTTATTCAAACGTACCGAGGGGACCAGAAACTCTGAAAAGAGATAGCGGCTTGGGATAACCGACGAGAGAGCTTACATTACGTTTTATTGGTGGTTGAAGTCAGAGAATGCAAAGTCAGGTCTAGCGGATCGATTCTGGGACTCAACTTTTCATGGAAGTACTGAAAATATTGTTGTTTTCTTATAAACACTGAGTTTTCAGATTTTAAAATTCCAAACTTCTGTGGTTCTCTGCTGATGTTTTCTATATGCAAAGTATTTTCTGATATTCGTCCATCCGTGTGTACGCAATGTAGTATAGAAATGTGTATTCTCATGCAGGAAAAACAACTATTAGTGAAAACAACTTGTGTTTGCAACGAAAAAGAGCCAACTACACCCACACTTATGCGCTACGTACCAGGGAACTATAGAACCAGGAAATCTGAAAAGAGCGTGAGATAGCAGTTTGGAATAACCGTCGAATAGTCGTTTTTTTTCCTATCTTTCAGTATTTGCGTTGTAATTTTCTGTTTTGAAGTGATTTTTTACAACCATCCCACTACATTTTTATACTTTCTCTCTCGTCACAGTATGTTTTACAGTTATTGTGCCTTCCACTTCCAAAGAATTGTGAAAATATTCACCTATCCATTGAAATGTGTGTGCATTTACAGATATTCCAACACTCTTTACATTTTAGTGATTCTCATTGAATTTACCAAGCATTTCGTTGTTTTTCTAATTTTCGTTTATGCATGTAATTTGATTTAACGACCTAATCACATGGTGTATCATGGGTAAAGTACTACCCATTTCATCTCTTTTCAGGTTTGTATGACAGTAAAGCAAACTTGCAATCAGTTTTTCATTCTAAATGCTTGTTGTCTGCATATCACCGAAATTCCTCCTCGTATGCCTTCCAAAAAAGATACATTGTAGGTTATCAACTCTAGTATTTGTCATCTTCAGGTATGAAGGCAGGAGCTGTGTAAACATAGCAGGGGTCAGTATCTGCCACCAAACACATCAGCTAAGAGGAGCACGTCAGTGTACGCGATATTGGCGTAGATTTTTTTTATGTCGAATGAATATTTTCATTACACGGGTATAGTCTTCTACCCGCTAGCGCTTCTCCGAGGAGCTAATGTGTGTCATCTCAATTTTAAGCGTTCTAATAAGATTATTTCATAACCTAAAGGACAGCCATCTGCAAGGAATGTATTAATTGCATTCCCTATAATATGGAAAACAGCATTCTCCCTTTGAATTTCATAGAAACAAATTCTTAATGGAACAATAATGCTGCTTTTCATCGTCTGATAACAGTAGGAGATTTGCGTGCGCTTTAAATCTGAATGGTGTGATGTAGAGTGGGAACATCTTTCTCGTATCCAGACAGAAATGTTAATTTTTTCGAATTTAGATATTTGATTTATTGTTAAAGGGAAAATTAGACCTGATGTGTTTTCTTCTAAATGTGTATAGTTGTTAAGATGTTCAGTGTTTCCTATTGCAGGATACAAAGTGGCTAAAACAGACAAAACATTTTTTGTCGGAATTACATACATTAACAATAGCACGTTTTCATTAGTAATTCTCTTGGAGTAGGGATATAACTAGGTCCCGCAAGAGGCCAATGTTCATTTCACTATGGAGTACAGTATCCACTATGTGCTCCTTCAAATGAGGTCTTGATCTTCTTGCACATTGAATCCGATTCTCTGTTTAGGGATGATGTAGGAAGACTTGTGACACAGTTACTTCGGAAAAACGGGGTGCAGTGTTCGAAGAGGAGGCTTTTCGCCTGAAGCGCACTTGCACTGTAAGGTACCATTTAATAACTATTTTAAACTTTGTCCACTAAATTATTTTTCTGTTCGTAATACATGCAATTGAATTTCGTTGAAACATATTTCTTCCCGACACTGTACCATAATTGTGTATTCTTATGGAAGTTGAGTGATTCAAGTCACTGGTTCATTTCTAGTTTTTCAAGTAAGCTGAAATCTGGAGATGTTTTAGCACGAAATCAGTTTGGGTTCTTCCCAGTATTTTCCCAGTGATACCCCATTATTTAATTAGTTTTTATTTTTAATGAAGGAAATCGTTTTATCAGTAGCAAATATTGTCGAGCGGATAGCAGGGCCAGAGTTGAGATTTATCTCCGCAAAAATCCGCGCCCTGGCGATGACGCTTCAGCTATCGGCACTGAGGTAGCGCGTTCAAATACGGCGACGAAAGCCAATATATTTTTTTTTAAATACAGGAGACGTACTAAAAATAGTATGGACGTTGGATGACACCGATTAAATGCGCAAAAACTGATTTGGTTTAAAGAGGGGAGGGCTTAAAATATAGGTGGATCAATAGGTGGGTCTATGAAGAGGGGAGGGCTTAAAATATAGGTGGATCAATAGGTGGGTCTATGAAGAGGGGAGGGCTTAAAATATAGGTGGATCAATAGGTGGGTCTATGAAGAGGGGAGGGCTTAAAATATGGGTTAAACAGGGGAAAAACAAGAAAATTCGAGAAGGGGACTTAAAATATAGGTCAACCATGGGGTCTATGAAGAGGACTTAAAATATGGTCGTTTGCGACATAGGGGTCAAAGTCCAATCTGAGAAGGCAATGTGGATTCTAGGAAACATCTATTTTTAAACCTTATCAGTGTCAAATGCAGACACAGTGAAGCGCTGGACATTTGACCTTTTGACCTTCCAGCTGATAAAGGATTGCACCATATCGTGTGATGTGGCGAAAGTGCTGTTGCTACCCCCCTAATAAGCGATCTGAAGGATGTCTACAGGAAACGTACGATTTCCGATACACTGATAACGGACTTGGAAAACTTTTAGCCTGTTGAACGTCTATTGCAAGGTAGATCTTATATACAAGTCCTACGAATAATTTAAACCAAATTTTATTAATTTTTCTGTGGAACAGTTACTGTGTCATTCTTCTAGTAAAATACGTGGACCTTGGATCCGATGAGACTTTTTCCCGAAATTAACGTTGAGGTACGCTAGCGATGGAACGATTTTTTTTCCCGATTAAACTGATTTATTACGAGCGCTGGATGATTTTAATAAAAGTGAGTGAGAGTTTTTATTTACTAGGGGATCGATTAACGGGGTTGGAAAAAATGAATCCCAAAGAATTGAAATTTTAATAAAAGGGAATCGTTTAGCAGTCCTGGCAAAATGAACACCAAAAGATTTTTAATAGAGGTAACTTTTAATACTTTGAGAGTTGATTTTTGCAATTGAGACTTGTGTCATCCTTTTCTGTGGAATTATTCTGAGACTTGTAATCCGAGGGAAGGAGGGGGCTTAAAATATAGGTAGGTCTTAAAATGTAGGTCAACCAGGAGGGTCTGCAAAATCCAGGGCTTAAAATATAGGTGAGACTGAAATAAAGAAACATCGAGACTATTCGAGAAGGGGAGCTTAAAATATAGGTGTGTCAACCAGGGGGTTTGCAAAATCGAGGTTTTAAAATAAAAGGTGAGTCTGAAATAAAGAATAATCGAGACTATTCGAGAAGGAGGGCTTAAAATATAGCTCAACCATGGGGGTTTGCAAGTGGAGGGTTTAAAATATAGGTGAGACTGAAATAAAGAAAAATCGAGACTATTCGAGAAGGGGAGCTTAAAATATAGGTCAACCAGGGGTCTATGAAGAGGGCTTAAAATATGGGTAGGAGTCTAATCAAGAAAAATCGAGACTATTCGAGAAGGGGAGCTTAAAATATAGCTCAACCAAGGGTTTTGCAAGTTGAGGGTTTAAAATATAGGTGAGACTGAAATAAAGAAAAATCGAGACTATTCGAGAAGGAGGGCTTAAAATATAGCTCAACCATGGGGGTTTGCAAGTGGATTGTTTAAAATATAGGTGAGACTGAAATAAAGAAAAATCGAGACTATTCGAGAAGTGGAGCTTAAAATATAGGTCAACCAGGGGTCTATGAAGAGGGCTTAAAATATGGGTAGGGGTCTAATCAAGAAAAATCGAGACTATTCGAGAAGGGGAGCTTAAAATATAGCTCAACCAAGGGTTTTGCAAGTTGAGTGTTTAAAATATAGGTGAGACTGAAATAAAGAAAAATCGAAACTATTCGAGAAGGAGGACTTAAAATTAGAGTTAAAATCTAGATAGCACCAGGGGTTAAAAGGGGGAGCTATTTTCAATTATGAATTATTAATTATGAATTATTAATTATGAATTATTAATACCATGACAGTTGCAACGCCAGGGTCAATTTCCTGTTGATTGCAATATAAGGGTCAAAGTTCAGAAGGCAGCGTGCCCCAGCACAGGTTAATTTCCGGTCGATTGCGACATAGGGTGTCCAAGTCAAGAAGGCAACGTGGACGATTGCGACGTAGGGGGGGAAAGCACTGTGCAAAGGGGAATCCGTAGGTTGTGAATAAACTACTCACGTCCACTTGGGATTGGTGGCAGCAAGAGCCTCAAGGGGGGATGGGGGTGGGACAGCATGTGTTCGTTGTCTATATCGCCTCTGTGGATCGCGGTAATAATGCTAGCAATCTTTATATCTGAATCATCATGGTATCTATTTCTAATAAAAATAATAATAAATACCCTCTTCAACCAGCTGCTTGCCACAGAGGTCTAACAAGAGCCTGGCAGTTTATACACCATAGTGGAAGGTCTTTGAGGATAGCGGGACCTCAGTAGAAATATTGCACAAACATCCATGCCTTACCTGGGGCTCGAACCCAGGTCGCTTTGATCAGTAACCAAGAGCGTTAGCCACTCGGCCACGGGACAGCTACTATTCCTAAACAGATTCCAAGATATCGAAGAACTCACTTCAAATATTATTTAACCTTCGGGCTAATAATCTGAAGTTACGTCACTGGATGACGTATGTGAACCAGTGTTGGAAAACGTTACGTGTAACGTGGCGAAATAATGGAATAGCGAAATGATTTTTTAATAAAATTAACGGAATTTCAAAATATTTATAATGATCAAACGTAACAAATAACGGAAAAATAATTTGCGACAGACTTGCAATTTTTTTTGCATTCTCCGGTTCGAGTCCTCACTGGGCCCTAAGTCTGCGTTCAGATGTTTCTCCCCTAAGCCCCTCTATGTCCTCTGTGAGCAAGGGGACATTGAATGAGGATGGACCTGACTGTCGGTTGCTGGGGGTTGTCGAATTGAATGCATCCACAGGTAAGGAAATATGTTCTTGATTCGTTCTGATATTGGACTTTCGGCATTGATAGATAGACTCCATATTCAAGAGTGATTGACGACAAACTCAAAGTTATAAGAATAACAATGGTTTAATTATGAAGATATTTGCAACTGTCTCCAGTTACAACTGGCATTGGCTACTGGCTTATGACTTCCTTTACAAACAACTATGATGCGGTGTTTAACAGGATGCATCTTGTAGACACCAGAGGGGAACCTCTAGATTTGTGAAATAATATTCATAGAGCTGCCACAGGTTCAGGTCCGCTCTACAAGCCAGTACCACCAGAAATGACTGATGTTGGCTGAGGGACATCCGCCGATCCTCTTGCAAGAGCCCGTTCTCCCGGTCCCATGGGACTGTCATTTCAGCTGATCTCCAAGATGAAAGGAGCCATGGCCGAAAGAGACGATCACCAACGATCAGGGGCAATAAGTCTCTCTTGTTAATTGCAGCAAGACACATCAGCCATAAACCGACAATACAATTTCACGCAAAGCACTGCATTTTTGCACAGAGCAAGGACAAATAGAATATGGTATCTATTTCTAATAAAAATAAAATAAAACTTTTGGAAACCGATGTCATTCGGTTTGTAAAATACCAAAAAATATATAAAGATACATCAGAATAGCATCAAAACCTTACAGTGACCTTGTTTGTATGTTAGAATATGCTGGACACCCATTCCCCTGCATAGCTATGAGGTCCTGTTTGACTTTGTCATTTAGATATTTGCATGCGCAAAAGTGCCACTCAGAAGTAAAATTTTCCTATTTCGAAGCTTTATATTCATGCACTTAATACAGAATTTCACGCACTTTCCTAATTGATAGTACTTTTAAATTTAAAACCTTTACTCAGGCACATATTTCCTTTAGGAAACTATTCTCCATAAATGGAACAATGTGTGTTTTTCCTCCCTGTAGTATTTCTCTTTAAAAAAAAAAAAATTTGCAAGATAAGTAGAATAAATCTGCCGTTATTATTTTCACCGTTTTTAAACTTCGTAGGGGGAGGAGGAGGAGGGGGGGGGGTGAAGGCGAACATCACAGATCCCTTTCGATCTGATCACTGACACGGAAAAAGATTCTACTGCAAATATTTTGTAAATCTGACAATAGTTTGCAAAAGCATTTCAAAAACTTTGCCAAGTGATTACAGACGGCAATCAGCGCATTATGTGACGACTATCATGCATTGCAATGGACGAAAAGGTGCTCTTCACGTGATTGCTTGTGGCGATGAGGTCGAAGGGTTTGCGAATGACATCGGTTTTCAAAAGTTTCATCGCAGTTGCACTTAATTAAGTCGTAGGATAAACGAAAACCGCAGTTAATCGAATAAATGTTGTTAATGCGGGAAATTATTTTTGATTGGTTGTAATATTATAGAACGAAAAAGCAAGAAAGATATATTTGGTCGAATTTCAGCTTTTTCAAAGTAAAGATATTTTTTTTTTGTTATGAAACCTACTAGCAATAAAAAATAAAGCGAGAGCAAACTAAGTGCGCTGATTTGCTTTGTGATGGAAATCTTTTTTCTTTTTTTATGGTGGGGGTGTTTTAAAAGGCAATACTTCTCAGCACAAAGTGTCGTCAACCGCGGACTTCGCGGAGATTTGTGAATAGATTTGGTAAATTGGTTATCAGATTTATGAATAGATTTCGTAAATTGGTGATCAGATTTATGAATAGATTTCGTAAATCGGTTATCAGATTTGTGAATAGATTTCTTAAATCGGCTATCAGATTTGTGAATAGGTTTCGTAAATCGCTTATCAGATTTATGAATAGATTTCGTAAATCGGTTATCAGATTTATGAATAGATTTCATAAATCGGTTATCAGCTTTGTGAATAGATTTCAGAAATCGGTTATCAGCTTTGTGAATAGATTTCAGAAATCGGTTATCAGATTTGTGAATAGATTTCATAAATCAGTTATCAGATTTGTGAATAGATTTCACAAATCAGTTATCAGATTTGTGAACAGATTTCGTAAATCGGTTATCAGATTTATGAACAGATTTCGTAAATCGGTTATGATATTTGTGAATAGATTTCGTGAATCAGTTATCAGATTTATGAATAGATTTCATAAATCGGTTATCAGATTTGTGAATAGATTTCGTAAATCAGTTATCAGATTTATATATAAATTTCATAAATCGGTTATCAGATTTGTGAATAAATTTCGTAAATCAGTTATCAGATTTGTGAATAAGTTTCGTAAATCAGTTATCAGATTTGTGAATAAGTTTCGTAAATCGGTTATCAGATTTGTGAATAGATTTGTGAATAGATTTCTGAATAGGTTCGCAAATTGGTTATGAGATTTGTGAATAGATTTCGTAAATCGGTTATCAGATTTGTGAATAGATTTCGTAAATCAGTTATCAGATTATGAATAGATTTCATAAATCGGTTATCAGATTTGTGAATAGATTTCGTAAATTGGTGATCAGTTTTGTGAATAGGTTTCGTAAATCGGTTATCAGGTGGGGTGAAATATACAACAGGAAGTTATTAAGATTGACCCTTCAAAGTCGAATTTAGAATAGTTGTTGCCAACGAATTACTCACTTTGGTTGAACTTCAGGTTTTCTTATGCAAAATATTTTAATCAAAACATTTTAAATGTGTAGAAAAACTGAAAAGTTTTTGTGCACTTCATTTTAAGAAAAGAATTCTTTCTGGTGTGGCCACCAAACGATATTTGAAAAGTAATTAGTATCTATTGTTCTTTATGATAATCTGGCAACTTTTCCAACTCTTCTGTTGCTTTTTCCGAACCAATAGTGTTATTAATTTGAAGATATTGAAGATACTTTTGGCGTTATAAAAAACAATAAGTGTAGTATTGTTTTGTAGTTTTTATTTAAATTACATTTGTATTTTCTTTATGAATATAGAGAAAGATTTAAAAAATTTATGTTGGCACTTATTTCTGTGCTTTGTATTCCGAATTTGAGTGATACTGAAATGCCATAAAATATACAGATGCATTTGCTTTAGACATAATAAATTTATTTTCGCTATATCAGGACAAGTGTAAACAAAATAGTTTGTAAAATGTACATTTATATTATATATATAAATCTCCAAGATTCAATAAATAAACTAACACAGACCACCGCCGTGGGTCCACAGTGTCCATGCTGTGATGTCATCACGACGTCACATAGTCAATGAGGAATGTCCGCGGGTGCGGATTCAGCCGGCAATAAATTAAGAAGCGAAAGGTTGAGTTTTGTACAAGACCATAGCTCCGGAAGACGAGGTACGTCACTTCCGCCGGCCGTACAGAATATTCACGGTGTTGTCCAGTTCCTCTTGTTCATTGGTGAGAAGCAAGGCGTCCACGCACCTCGAGAAGTAGGTGTTCTTGAAGCAGTTCGACCTGTGAACAAATCAAAAGGATTGCCTGAGTTATGTTGACGCTACGACCACAGATACAAGAAGCGTTTACTGCTGAAATTTATAGCTGATGATTTACATGCTGAAATCGAGTGATAAATGGTCGAAAGAAATGAACAACAGGCAAAATATATGTACAGTGTGAAAAGTCTGGTAGCAGCATAGTTTAGAAGTGACTGCTAATTTATTTTTTCATCATCGTCATTAATTGAGAAGAGTTCGTAACGCACTATGAGAGGAAAGCAGAAACTATTCAACGAAACAGGACAAAAGGCAGATTGCAATTATTCAAAGGAAACGCTTCCTTTTAAACCTCATTTTTAAGGAACTTTGCGCCACCTTGATGATGATTGGCAAGTGGAGGCGATAGCAGCGCTTTATACCGTGCTATGCGTTGCGAAGAATTATAGTCAGAGTTTGGTGAAGAAATAGTTAGCTCTCGACAGTTCAGTGGTAGACCACCTAGCATCTCAGAAAGAGGTCGTGGGTTCGTATTCTACTCGAAGCAAAATTCATTTTTTCAACAAAACCTTTCATGATTGTACCATCATGCACCAAGCACATTTTAGTGC
Source organism: Ryuthela nishihirai (assembly GCA_038380435.1). Classification (NCBI taxonomy): domain Eukaryota; kingdom Metazoa; phylum Arthropoda; class Arachnida; order Araneae; family Heptathelidae; genus Ryuthela; species Ryuthela nishihirai. Next base: position 115,853,105 of record JAWZYU010000002.1, on the reverse strand, counting down.
CTAACTTGTTAGCAGCGTGTTATAAATCTAATCGGCAAATAAAACTTTTCCTTTGATGAACGTTGATTATGTCGTGAAATCGTTTTACGATATGTCACTCCCGTTTTCTGACAGACCAAGCCCGGATCTGGAACAAAATTGACGGGGGAGTGCAAGAAACACAGTCGAGATGTAAGAAGGTTTGGGGGGTGGGGGGACACAAGAGACTTGATTTCCAGTGCAGTATAACATTTCCCCTTCCTTTTTACAGGTTTTTAAAATATTTCTTAAAAAAATGCATGAAATATAAATATGTTGAATAATTTTTACCATTGCTCGCATTCTAAAAGTCGGGTGGGGTGCCTCCAGTGGTGGGATTCAGCCGGTTCGCACCGGTTCGTGCGAACCCGTTCCTAAAATTTCCCGAGTTCGCCGAACCGGTCCTTAATTCTTTCGAATAGGCTGCTATTCACGTTTCGGGGTCATAATTATTGCTCGCGCTATGCCACGGATGGTTATTGCCCAAATCACAATTTCAATAAAATAATTTTGGCTTTTATTTTTCACTGTGAAAGGGCGGTAACGTGAGAGAGAACCGTTTGCTACAATTTCTGAATCCCACCACCACTGGGTGCGTCAGGTCTGACCCTGAACCAGACCACAGTTTCTGTAGGGAAGGGAATGTCCCCTCCCCATACACACACCACTCCTTGCAATCAACGCTTTTAATGCTACAGTATATCTGTTTTACTTGTGCATTTAGAATGCCGTCCCTGTGGCCGAGTGGTTAGCTATGTTACCCAAATGAGGAATATAGGTGTTATAGAGAATAATGAAGTCTATGATAAGGGAAATTATTCTAGGGGAAATGGGCTTAAAATGACAACCGGAAACATCAGAAGTATGAGGAAGAATTAGGATACATTTTCGATTTTTCTAAATTTAACAAATTTTCCACAGCATGTCATTGCTTTGACAGAAATCTGGATAAAACCATTAAAGCTGGTATTGGTATTGACGGCTATGATTTTTTATTTTAAATGTAATCGTACATTTAAAAAAGTCTGTAAATATTAGTTCTATTAGTTCTCGAAACTAGTGCTATTACTGCAGATGTACAAATTATAATTACTTTTTATCCGGTAATGATTTTTTGTGTTGGCAATATACAGCTTGCATGAATATTGAATTGCAGAATTTTCAGATGAAGTAGATAATATATTGGCAGTTAGAGATGATTTGTATGTAATTAATAATGTTGGGAGACATAAATATAGATATATTAAATGGTAGGAATCAGGGCGCATCCAGAGTGGGAGGGGTCCGCCCCTCTCCCCGACAATCCTGTCGTCTTATACTAAATCTCAAACTTGTCTTCTTGTTTAGTTGACGGGGGGAGCTCTTTTTTTGCTGCTAAAACAGTTGTCTTCGTATAATTTTATTTTAGCCTCAAATTTTATGTACGACACTAAAAACAGATAAAAAAACCACAGTTGGGTACTTGTATTGACCACGTTTTTATTAAAAATGTAATAAAAATATTATTTATTCATCATCCAGTTCAATTTCATCTGATATTTCTTACAACTTTATAAAACAGAGCTTTTTGAAAAACATTAAGTCTAGATGTGAATAAGAACATAAAATAATAAAAACAATAATGCTACTGAGAAAAATAAGTAAATAAATAAAATTAGTAAAACCAAAGCTAAAAATATTATTTTTAATATTTTGTTCCAAGAGGTTATAAAGTTCACTTCTAAATGAAATTCAGGCAACAAATCACAGCTAGGTATGACACACACTATATAAAATTATCAATTATAGTTGAATATCCCAAATTAGGCAGTTTACCAAAATTTGCAGCTGAATTGAATCAAAAATTAAAGCAGCTTTCAGAATCATTAGTATTACTAATGTATTTTTTCGATTTTCTTTTAAACAAAGAATAGCTTTTTTTTGTCATTCCTAAAGCTATAATCTAAAGCAGGGGTTCTCAACGTAGGGTACACTGTGAGAGCTGAAAAGTCGCTAGATCTAGTAACAAAGTACCAAGTTTATTTTATTCCCATTGTTATACTATAACTATAGTTTTATCTATCTATACAAGGGGTATGCCAGTTACATACACATTTCCAGGGGGTACGTGAGCATAAAAGGTTGAGAACCACTGATATATATGTTTTATTTTATTCCCATTGTTATACTATAACTATAGTTTTATCTATCTATACAAGGGGTACGCCAGTTACATACACATTTCCAGGGGGTACGTGAAGCATAAAAGGTTGAGAACCACTGATATATATGTTTTGTTTTATTTCCATTGTTATAATATAACTATAGTTTTATCTATCTATACAAGGGGTACGCCAGTTACATACACATTTCCAGGGGGTACGTGAAGCATAAAAGGTTGAGAACCACTGGTATATATGTTTTATTTTATTCCCATTGTTATACTATAACTATAGTTTTATCTATCTATACAAGGGGTACGCCAGTTACATACACATTTCCAGGGGGTACGTGAAGCATAAAAGGTTGAGAACCACTGATATATATGTTTTATTTTATTCCCATTGTTATACTATAACTATAGTTTTATCTATCTATACAAGGAATACGCCAGTTACATACACATTTCCAGGGGGTACGTGAAGCATAAAAGGTTGAGAACCACTGATATATATGTTTTATTTTATTCCCATTGTTATACTATAACTATAGTTTTATCTATCTATACAAGGGGTACGCCAGTTACATACACATTTCCAGGGGGTACGTGAAGCATAAAAGGTTGAGAACCACTGATATATATGTTTTATTTTATTCCCATTGTTATACTATAACTATAGTTTTATCTATCTATACAAGGGGTACGCCAGTTACATACACATTTCCAGGGGGTACGTGAAGCATAAAAGGTTGAGAACCACTGATATATATGTTTTGTTTTATTTCCATTGTTATAATATAACTATAGTTTTATCTATCTATACAAGGGGTACGCCAGTTACATACACATTTCCAGGGGGTACGTGAAGCATAAAAGGTTGAGAACCACTGATATATATGTTTTATTTTATTTCCATTGTTATACTATAACTATAATTTTATCTATCTATACAAGGGGTACGCCAGTTACATACACATTTCCAGGGGGTACGTGAAGCATGAAAGGTTGAGAACCACTGATCTAAAGAATTAAACAGTATATAAACCATAGTGAATATAAATCTTACATGATGAAATTATTTTTTACGGACCATTTTCATATAATCTTATCACTCGATAGAATTGGTTGTTCCATTAGTTGAGAAAAAGAAAAACGTGGTTACCTAGTTGAAAAAATTAATTTCAAAAAGTTAAAGGAAATTTTGAAATATAAAGATTGGGATTGGGTTGTAAATTTAAATATAGATGATGGCTTTAAGGAATTTATATTAATACTAGAAGATTCAGTCGAAGAAACGAAAGAAAGGGTCATATAGAGACATATAAAAATTTGGAAATCATGGCTTATAAATGGATTAGTACAATTTATTGACATAAAGGAACGAAAAAAATCGGGAAAACGATTTAAATTAAATTTAATGACTGAACATGAAATTAAGGAATATAAAAAGTATAAAATATGCTAACATCGTTAATTAAAGAAGCAAAAAATAAATGTTAGAAAACCAAGTTTCGAAGAAATAAATTGAAAAAAAAAATGGGAGACGGTAAATGAAGGTAAATAAAATACGCGGGTCTGGCACAAAAACTGGGAACTGAAATTTAGAAATTGAAGTGAAGGATAAATTTATTCTCTAAATAACAATGCTTTTCAGTAGTTTTAGTTAAAATAGGTTTAATGTGCAAAGAAACAGAAACATTAGCGGCTGAATTTGACACAGGTACCAGGTATCCTGACATAGGAAGCAGAATGAAAAACAACATGTTTTGTTGACTATTTTTTTTTGAATGTCAAATTTATGAGGTAGTAAGAAATTTAAATTACTGGGAAATTAGGGTGGATGGTATTACAGCTGAAAGAGTAAAGGAAATTTGTCAAGAAAATAAAGATATGTTTATTGATAAATAAATCCCTGCAGCAAGACATCTTGAAAACTGCGGTATTGTAAACTGTCATACGAGAAAATCCAAGTTCGTTGACAATTTCGGACCTATCCATAAAGGAGGCGAAGTAAAGAGTTTCGTAAACTCCAGACCCATACCTTTGTTATTCGTATTTTGGAAAATTTATGAAAAAGTAATAAAACTAAAAATAGTTTCCTTCATAGATAAAAATAATTATTTGTTTGGTAAATCAGTCTGGATTTTGAAAAGGTGTAGGAAAAGAAGATGCTGTTTTAGTTATAACATCCATAATTTTTGCAAATTTAAATAAAAATAAAAAATCGCTATTATTATTTTTATATATTAAAAAAGTCTTTGATATTGTTTGCCATGAAATTTTGGTATTTAAATTAGACGTGTTTTAAGGGAACTATGTTGAAATTGGTTGAATAGCAATTTAAAAGGCAGGAAACAAAGTGAAAATCGGAAATTGTGTAAGTGGAGAAGTAGAGATCAAATACGGAGTCTCGCAAGGATCGGTATTAGGTCCGAAACTGTTTTTAATTCCTATTAATGATATTTGCAATTTGCATTTATATAGCAAAATTATTGCATTTGCTGATGATACGACTTTGATTTTTGCTAATAGAGAGTATTTATTAATCGATCAGATAAATCAAGATCTGGAGAAAAAAAATAAAAGACTGTTTCAACGAAATCAATTAATTGTAAATATTAAAAAGACAAAATATACGAATATCAGAATTAGAGAAAGTGAACCAGATAATTTTAAAGGGAAAATTCTGTATCATGTAAGAAATAGCTGGCTCGGACATAGGTAGTTCAGAGTTTATTGAAGGAATGGAAAGCTATTGTTATTTGGGATTAATGATAGATAGAAAATTAACATGGAATTTACAAATTGATAAGGTGTACAGACAAGTTAATGTAGTCATCCCTAAAATTTATTATATCAGGAAATTTGCAGATATTTCACACCTCAAAATTATATACAATACCTAGATAAAATGTTATTTGAGCTATGTACTTCTGTCCTCGGGGGAGAGGGCACTTATGACAAATGCATTAAACCACTAGAAGGAATTCATAATCATATAATTCGATGCATTATGGAAAAAAAAGAAGAGATTATGTAGATCAATGTTACCAGTCAAAAATTCTATTATTAGAAGAGTTTAGGGTTAAAAGAATTGTCACTAGACATAAGATTTATAATTTGATTATAAGTTGTATAAAGCATTTAAGATATAGAAATGAATTTATCAAAGAAATTAAGAAATGGAAAATGTTTGATTTTCATCGTAAAAATTTTCAATATTTTAAAATAAATTAAGGTATTTTTACATCAGGGTTGCTGCAATAAGCACAAAAATTTCCATGTTTTAAGCCACATCTGTAAAAATCAATATTGTTACTACTCTACAAACTAGTTTACTCACTTGGGTTTATAATGAATTGCAAATACATAGAGTGCATTGTATACCATTGAATTAGGGATAAGAGACGTTATTCAAATTCAGTACCGCAAGCCCCGTATTTGCGCGCATGCGTGGTTGAAATTCTCGTCATATATAGCTGTCAGTTATGGCTTCCCCTAGCATTCGTCGTGAAAAGCGTAATGGGAAAGGCGTGGGATTTAAATGCATTTGACAGAGGGCAGATCGTAGGTGCCCTTCGGATGGAACACTCGATCTCCGAAATTGTCAACGAACTTGGATTTTCTCGTATGACAGTTTCAACAGTGTTCCGGGAATATGAAAATTCCGGCAAAAAAACAAGCACCCGAACAAACTGCAAAGGACAACCAGTCTTCAATGATAGTGGGCGTTGCTGTCTGACCCGCATCGTACGGACTGATAGCGGCCACACATTATCTGAAATATCTCCCATCTGAACACGGGTTCCATCCAGGAAGTCAGTGCACGGACCATGCTCACTTCATCGTCTCGACTTCGGGAGTTGCCGACCAACGAGAGTCCCACTTCTAATGGCACGACACTAGGCTCAATGCCTTGCCTGGGCTAAAGAACATCGAAACTGGACTATCGAAAATTGGTAACGGATAGCCTGAAGGGATGAATCCCGATTTAAACTTCATCACGCCGATGGGAGACTGAGGGTATGGTGCCAACCCTCAGTCTCCCATCGAAGCCATGAAGCCATGAATCCTGCATGTCAGGTCAGAACAGTACAAGCTGGTGGTGGCTCAGTGATGGCCTGGGGTGTCTTCAGTTGGACGTATTTTGGACCTTTGGTACGTGTACCGAAGACTCTGAATGCATCCTGGTACGTAGAACTCATGGTAGACCATTTACACCCATTTATGATTACCATGCATCCTAATGGAGATGGTGTCTACTACCAAGACAACTGTTCATCTCACCGGTTCAGGTTGGCTACTGCATAGTTGCAGGAGCATTCTGCTGATTTTGAAATAATGAATTAGCCACCTAGAAGCCCAGATCGAAAATCTTTGGGATACCGTCGAGCAGGGTGTTCGGGCCCGTGTCCCATGACCTTGAGAGAATTGTAGACAGCACTGGGGGATGCATGGGTCACCACACCTGTGAAACATTAATTATAATGGCAAGCAGCTTGCCATAGTTGAGTGGTAATTTATTTAATTTAGAATGCTGTTGGATTTAAATCTACATAATATCGAAGCAAACAGTTCAAATGTTTATCGAGTTTATATTTCTTATACCAGTGAAGTTTGATCTGTTTCAAGATCTGTGAAGATTTTACACTACTAAGTCTAACGCTGAAGACTATTATACAAAGGAACGATAAAATTGCGCAGAGTCCTCCCAATGCTCTACCAATTCCAGAAGGCCAAACAGCATTATGTTACAATAATCCATAAGTCCATCTATTCTTTTGATGATTCAGTAATCAAAGAATGATTTAGATATTATCCTTCATCCCAATTCATGTTTTTTTTTTCCTTTTATTGAATTTCAATAATCTCGGTTTTTTAAGTATAACCATCGGTGGATGTTAGTGGAAAAGTCCTGGAGGCCACTCAGGCCCGGATCTAGAAAAAAATCGAAGGAAGAGGAGGGGACATGTCCCTCTGATTTTTTTTTATTATTATTGTATCTATTGTTATTATACATATATGTTATGTGTATTTTCAGAAGTATCTTAAATGGAAATGTGGCTCATTAGTCGTCATTTGGGGTCAAGTTGGGCTGTTCTCCATATGCTCGGGAACCGAGCGCCAGCAAATTATATTATTGCCTTTCCGTTACTAGTCAGTGGGGTTGGATGGGAGTCATGGAAAGGAACAAAGAGGAAGTTAACACGCGACTGAGTGTTTCTGAGAAACGAAGAGGTCGTTTGTTTTAGTGCATGGAAGTAATGTAACTCTTTCTTAGAAACACTAAAGGAGCTGGGCTTGGTTCTGTGTGAACCAGGTGCTGTAAGCAGAGATTAAGATATCCTCTCGCCGAGTTTTGAGGTCAGTAAAGAGATTTCTGTAAAGTACAGATTTACACCTCATCAAATGAATGGAAAGAAAGTGCCCGTAGAAGTGAAGCAGTATTTAGGTTTAAGCTGATTGGAGAAAATCCACGAGAACATCTATAAAGCTATTTCATTCTGAGAAATCTTGAGCGTAGCTAAGGCTCACAGAATTCAGCGCATTCCCATATGTACATATATGTGTGAATGTAAATAAACAGTGTCATCCTCTACTATGGTGCATTCGTTTATTTCATCTTCCTGGACGACATTAGGCACAGCATATCTGAAGCACATCTAAGCATGGGTGTAAACCCCGCGAATCTGTGGTTTCACCTAGAATAACGGGTTGGGTTATTTTACCTCTGAGCGGCACTTTCTTGCACACCAAGGGCTAAATAGTCAGGTCACAAAGACCCCGAAGGCTCAGAGAAGATTGGGGGGAGGGGACCCACTGGAACAGCTGTTGAGAGACAGATGGTAGCCTCCCGTCAAGGCCATCCAGCATGTTCTTTAATGTGCACAGGGTATGGCTCTCCCGCACACGGGTCCACGGCTTAGCGTCCCATCCGACGGACGGCGGCATTTCCAAGCCCATCGGTGTCCCCTGCTGACCGTGGGCAGGGCGGGGTGGGGGTTATGGAGATAAGTCTCAACGCTGACCCAGCTGGGACTCGAACCTGGGAACTGCAGATTACAAGCCAGGCGCGCTACCGACTGAACCACCCCCACCCCTAGAATAACGGGTGAATAGTAATTAATTGGACTCATTAATCATCCTTTACAAAATCCATCGAAAGAGTATACTTCTTTCATCTTTCACGTCCACGACATTTGGCACAGTCGATAGGATTTGCTTTTGTGTGACAAAGAAAATTTCCAGTGATTCTGTGAACTGCACTAAAAAAAAAGTGTAAGAAGTTCAGAAAATGTCCAGTGATTCTGTGAACCCCTTAGATCCGGCGCTTTGGCCAGTTGTGTAGAGTGTATGTGAACTGACTCAGTGTAGCTCTTTCAGCATGCCTGTTTCACGCAACTGTTCTATGCGTGAACACGATTTCGGATTCGAGAAATGATTTTGGCCACAGATGAAGGAGGGTGCAGATAGGTTGCTTCCATAGATACCATGGTTATAATAATAAAACGATAACTACGCCTCTCGTGGTCAGAAGTGACACCACCCTTACCCATTCAGTACAATTAAGCTTAAGAAATGTAGCTTACGTTTAAACTCAGAACTTAGCATTAGCGTGTAAATATTTTGTTTATAATGAATGAATTCAAAATGAAATAATAATATATAATAAATATAAATATGCAATGCATTATTAAAAAAAAAGATTCGACAAGTGATAATTGTGGGTAAGAAAACACAAGAAAGCAAAGTTTTGTAAAGAAGAAAACTGTTGGGACGCCTGATATCGAACTAGAGACCGTTGTAGCTATTGCGAGTCGAGTGACAAGAAATATGAGTCAAGTTTATGAAAATAATGTTTTGAAAATATGAATGAAAATAATTTTTAAATTTTGAGGTGAAATTTGATTTCGAAAAATTTAGGTTAATGAAAATTATTTTGACTGGTAAATTTCCCTACCTTTTACTTTCAGCGAATCCTACAAAAACATTTTGGAGAGTGATTGTGTCATTTTCGCGGTCTATAATTTGTCTTTTTAACACTTTCATTTTTAACATTTATTCAATGGGGTAAAAAGTAATCGCACACTATGAAATGTTAACATCCGCTTGAGAAAAAAATTTACTTTACTGAATAGCAGCAGTTCTAAGAATGAATGAACCAGGATGAAATAACTCAAGAGTCTCCTCGGTAATGATTGCCAACTCCGCTTCAAACCCAGTGCAGTTCTCACGATAGACGGGGTCATCTTATCACCTGAATGCGCAGGGAGACGTTACGATGCTATTCCGAAACCTGATGACATCATTGCGTTACTTAAACTTCTAACGCATGCACACGTGATTAAAACAATGAGGTAATTATTATTACCTTGTTGGATGAAACGTCAGAAGTCATCGCCAGATTCCACAACCATAGTTTTATTAAAATATCTAAATATTTCGCGCGTTTTTTTACTACGGACGCCATTACTGAGTTTTTCTTGCGAATCCCCTTGGGGATGGATCGGAAACCACTACACTTGCCAAGCACTGCTTGCAGAACGGCTTGTTAAAATATGCTATTATTCAATATTAGTATTTTATTGTAGACCAAATGTTCAACGCATTCTTATTTTTCGATACCGGCATGTTCTTCCTTGGCGAAATAAAAAGTTCAAAACCTATTTGAAGGTCATATTTATAAACTTTTTTGTAGAATCTGTAATTTGGGTGAATAAAGACAACTCTTTATTTTTAAAGAAATATTTCTAAAAGTGAGAACTGATCCTTTGAATTTTGCGAGGTATTACATAGTTAATTTTAATGCATAAAATAAACCTGGTCACAATTACTATAGCTATTATATCATTGTATGCTTGATTTTAAAACCGCTGTTCTTCCAAATAATCTATACTAGAATTATTATAAATAAATACCCCTCGTGCAGCTGCTTGCCACAGAGATCTGATAGGAGCATGTCAGTTTATATGCCATAGTAGAAGATATGAGAGGATGTAGGACCTCAGCAGAAAAACAACACACATATCCATGCCTTACCCGGGGCTCGAACCCAGGTCCCTTAAATCAGTAGCCAAGCGCGCTAACCACTCGGCCACGGAACGGCTGCGTCACAAAAAACAGACTGCGAAATAGTGCCGCATGTGATTTGCAGAGGATGCATTTGCTGCAAAAAGTACGTAATTGCTTATTTTTATTTGGTTCAGAAAGAATGTAATTTTGTTTGTTTACTATCAAGCGACAGTGACTGAGAGAACTCACCTGCAGAGGGCGTGAATGTCGGGCTCTCTGTACAGCTCGTAGCACTCTTCGCAGACAGCTTCGAGGCGCGCGAACTTGGATCTGTCAAATACTCCCATGCAGCCTAGCTGTACAAAGCTGCGCTTTTGCAGCACGTGCGTTGTTTGTGTGGTGGATATGGCAACTGCACAAAGGCATAGGAGAAATGGGAGTAGCGCCATCTGGGGGAGAAAGAATACAGAACCATTATTCACCGAGTAAAACAGTCGTTTCAATGAATTGCAATTCAATGTACACAGTGAAACATTATTCTGATACTGATGTTGCACTTGTCCCTCGGAAACGCGTTCCTCTCTAGGGCGCTGAACTTGATCACATTAATTGCATGTCTTCATAATTTCTTAATTACTCTCCCTTCGTCGCTGTCTACCGCGTTCTGTAAACAACTCATTATTGAGCTATTTATTTACCATATGTGGTTTGTATTATGAGCATAATCCTTCAAGATAAAAAAAACGTTAATTTGATTTCACTAAGAGCATGGGAAAAACGCATCGTTTGGTATATAACGGTAAAAAACAGATTTCATATACTATGTCAAAATATGTAAAACCTGATACACTATTCAAAGAGGAAAACCACTCGAATTGCATCGGAAAGGCGTTCCACTGGAACATTTGCCCCTCAAAACGGATTCCCAAAAGGAACTAGCCAAGTTCCGGTTGTTAAAATTTTTCGAATCCTGAAGACAAATAGAGGTCAAAGCTCATTTTTGGGTAGATGGAAATATTCTTTCGCCAAATACAATTTTGTGTGATCGACAACATTGATTATTCCCAAGCAACGAGTTTCAGATTCCTTGTGCAGATAATAATAATACTCTACAGATTGTATTGCAATAAAGTAAATCCGCATATCAGATGTACAATATTCTGTTGCAGGTAACATCAAAAGTAATACAAGATTTTAATTAAAACAAATTGCCAAAGAAATGTCAAGTATCGACTAGGAATCTGAAAGCTGCTGCCTAACTTTAAAATTAGTCTGATATGATCTATCTCAACTATTGATTTTGAAATATTATATAACTTCGTTTCATCGTTTTCTCTGAGATCTCCGTTAGAAATTGTACCTAGGCACCAAAAGAAACTACCGAAAGTCTTGTAGTCATTAACCCACGTAGTATCTGCTGTAAACTTCAGCTTCTACATTCCTACATCGAATTCCATGACATTGACATACTGTGTATAGCTGAATCTTGGCTTGAGCAAAATATTGAGAATTCGTATATCTGTCCTAGCATTGTTCTTCATAATCTTCACCTCCGAATTTCCTAGTATTCTTCGTCCTATCCAATGCACAGCATACGCAGATGACATTAATTTCTTTTGTACCTCCAGCAAAGAAGAAGAATGTAGTTCATTACAAACTGCCTGTGACGCTGTTTACCAATGGAGCTTAAAGTACGAATTACCTGTATCAAAAGACAAATGAAATGTTCTGTACCTTGGAAACAAGAATCCTCATTATAAATAGAATTTCACAAATGATTCAGTTCCAAATGTACAGACGCAGAAACACTTAGGAGTGCTATTCTCATCAAAGTTAACTTTTGGTGACCATTTTAATAGCATTGTCAGAAAGGCTACTCTCACCATTTTCTTAATTCTGAAATGTTATGGTAAATGTGACACTGATACCCTAATTCGCGCATTTGTGACTTTCGTCAGACCTTCACTAGAATAGCCTTACCTATATGGACACCACATCTAATATCGGGACATCAAAAATCTTGGGGGCGGGGGTGGCTCAGTCGGTAGCGCGCCAGGCTCGTAATCTGTAGTTCCCAGGTTCGAGTCCCAGCTGGGTCAGCGTTGAGATTTATCTCCGCAAAATTCCCCGCCCTGCCCACGGTCAGTAGGGGACACCGATGGGCTTGGAAAGGCCGCCGTCCGTCGGATGGGACGTTAAGCCGTGGTCCCGTGTGCGGGAGAGACATACCCTGATGCACGTTAAAGAACACGCTGGATGGCCTTGACGGGAGGCTACCATCTGTCTCCCAACAGCTGTTCCAGTGGGTCCCCTCCCCCAACCTTCTCTGAGCCTTCGGGGTCCATGTGACCTGGCCATTTAGCCCATTGTGTGCAAAAAAGTGCCGCTCAGAGGTAAAACAACAACAACTCAAAAATCTTGAACGCACCCAAAGATGATTCATAAGCAGGGCCGCGTCTTCGCCTAGGCAAACTAGACACGTGCTATGGGCCCGTAAATCTGAGGGCCCCGAAATGGGCTCGGAGCGCCTCGAAGAATATTAGTCGATTTTATTATTCTGTGACAAATGAATTTGGGACTATGACACTTAAAAATGCACATGCGAGAATCAAATCTGTCGCAATCCCTTGTCATACAAGATAATATACTTAATGTTCTTCTGTACTCTCCAAATACTAGACGTGTGTATTCTAGCAGCTAAGTCTGAACAAATGAAAAACTTAGTTGACACGGACGGTCATTTCGGAGAGATGTCATCGGTAACTCAAAATGCATTGTTTTACAGGAATCTTTCATATCTATGGAAAAAATGACAATCGCTTATCTTTGTTAGATATCATTTATCGATACTCATATTGCGAGGCAATCATATCATGGAGGCAGAGTAAAGTGATGTTCTCAGAATCATTTTGAGGAGAAAGATTTGATTACAAATATTTTATCAACTGTAGTTTTTTACCTATTGTCACTTTTCGTACACATTTAAAAGTGAGATCAAAATCGTCTTATTCTTTCGCTTCGCCGGTTAAATTCTATTAAATGAGTATCAAACTAAAATATTCTGTGTATGTTCGTTTCGCTTTACAGAGAGATCTGGGAAGTAAGTTCTCAATGGCGAAACTGCAAATTAACGGACGTAAGATTTTCATCAATACAGTAAAAATTCCTATATTTACGGTCTACAGGATCATTATTTAGAGTTCTGTCACTGAATAATAACACTGGTTTACAAGATTTTTATAACGTGAAAAATTGTAGCTGCCTTTAAATATTTTTCAGGTGCTGATTTCAGATCTGGCCTTAAAAAATGGCTATCACGTCACGTTTTTATGTTGTTGGTCATTTTGACTCCTATTAAGATCTTCCTATAACAAAACTAGATATTTTACTTTTTGTCGCTGGCAACAGTGATTGCCAAGTGGGAGAAAAACTAACATCAGACCACCATTCATGTTGCTTTCATTGTAGGAGGAACACGTGCTATTTGTTGAAGAGTGAATTTTGGCGTTTAAATGGCACAAAGGGAGCATCTCGGATGTGTTAATGTGTTAGATAAGTTTTGTTATGTGTGTGTGGAAATTATATTTTAAAATCCCAGGGCCATTCTTTGACAAAGATTGTGAAGAAAGTCTATAACTTGTATTTTGGATGTCATGTTGGAGATCAGGACAAAACATGGGCTCCACATGTGTGCTGCATCTCGTGCTTTGTTGGCCTGAGTGAATGGTTGAAAGGTAAGATAAAATCCATGCACTTTGCAGTTCCAATAGTTTGGCGTAAGCCAACTAGTCACTTGCATGATTGCTATTTTTGTTTAAAGTGTCGGGCTTTTCAAAAAAGAACAAAAGCAAAATACAATATCCAAATTTGCCTTCAGCCATAAAGCCAGGTGTATGTAGGATCAGGATCTGTATGTGCCTCAAAGTCTTTCGCTGATGAATGTGAATCCATCTCCTCCCAGTTGGTTGGAGGCCTCATGGACAAGATCTTCCTATACCAACACCTCCAACCAACTGGGAGGAGATGGATTCACATTCATCAGCGAAAGACTTTGAGGCACATACAGATCCTGATCCTACATACACCCCTAAAAAGTTAGACGAGCCTCATCTGATTCAACAAAATGAACTAAATGATCTTGTTCGAGACCTAGGACTTTCCAAACAACAAGCTGAGGTTTTAGGTTCAAGACTTCAAGGGTGGAATCTTCTGGCCAAGGATACCAGAGTTTCTCTGTTCAGAAAGAGAAATTTGGCTTTATCTACTTATTAGCAAATGCAAGCTGGTTTGTGTTTCTGCACATATATTTCAGGGCTGATGGAAGAAATTGGAGCAACTCACGACCCTAAGGAATGACGTCTATTTTTAGATTCATCAAAATTCAACTTAAAAGCTGTCCTTTTGCATAAAAGAAACAAAAAACCTCCCATTCCAGTGACACACGTGGGAATGAAGGAAACTTATGAAAGCATGGAAAAAATACTCACTCTATAAAGTATGACTAGTTTAAGTGCACAATATGTGGTGACCTAAAAGTCATAACTCTCTTGTTCGGGCTTCAAAGAGGCTTCACAAAAATTTGCTGTTTTCTGTGTTTGTGGGACAGTAGGACCAGAAAGAAACACTACAAGAAAAAAAAAGACTGGCCCAAAATAGATGTTTTTTATTTCTGGAAAGAGTAATGTGAGGTATAAGCCTCTAGTTGACCCCTCTGATGTTCTGCTCCCACCACTACATGAAAAACTTTGTAAAGTCTGTGGTGTTTATGAAAGGTTTTTTATGAAAAACTTTGTAAAGGCTATGGACAAAACTGATAAAGGGTTTTTGCACTTGAAAGAGAAATTTCCAAAACTAAGTGAGGCCAAACTCAAAGAAGGGATCTTTGTTGGTTCTCAGATCAGGAAACTACTGAATGATACTGTTTTCGAAGAAAAACTGAATATGAAGGAGCACGCTGCATGGAAATCCTTCACGTCTGTAAAGCAACAGAACAACAATTTTCTGAGATTTTAATCCCACTGTTCTTTTAGCACTCTGTTCGCTAATATGTAATTTTGTGTGCGAACAGCATGACCAACATCTCCTTATAGAAGATCAGGCCCGGATCTAGAAAAAAATTGAAGGAGGATTTATTGAAATTCAGTAAAAGGAAAAAGAGGGACAACTCATCAGTACCATCGAAGAAGCACATTTCACGAAGCTTCCTCACATTTAATATTCCCATGAGAATTCTTACCTTGGTAAATAAAAGTTTTGCCTAGTGACCTGCTGGCTGTTCAGGCAGTAAACTTTGCAAACAAAAAGCGGATGGGCTTTCAAAATACTCCAACAAACATTTCAAAATGCTCCATCATACATTACAAAATGCTCCACCATACATTTCGAAATACTCCACCATACATTTCGAAATACTCCACCATACATTACCAAGATTGTGTTCTATTCGGGACACCGTGACGAATATTGTTTTTTCATAAAATGTCACAGCTTCCCTATTTTATCGCGTGCATCAGTTTGTCTGTTGTCAGCGCAGTGAATGGAGCGACAAATCTTCCATGACAACAAGAAATAAAGAGCCAACAGAAGCTCCTTTTTCTGTTCATAGGATAACGCAGAGTTTCCATTGCATGTAGACACAGGTAAATAATTGAAGTTGATTCTTATACAGGGTATGAAATGATAATTTAAGAATATGTCAGGAAAGGGTTTTACAGTAGATAATAGCAGAAAATCATACTTACACGAAACACAGTGCCATTTTTGTGCTGTTGAGAAGGTATCAGGAACCGGATGCGTGCCAAGACCACGAATGCATCAACTTCCGTCAGGGAATATTTTGCACAAACAGCGTTGCCAGATATCTAATTAATCGATCGAAGTGTCAACAGTGATTTTCAAATCGATAAATAGAATTCAGAGCTATGATCATATAATCAACAATGGCGGAAAAGAGGTTAATTTAATCGCTTAATAAAATTACCACTTCCCCATGCCATTGAGATATTACCAAAAGTCACCGGCTGTTCCCAAAATCTTTGATCATTTGCCGTTTTAGGGGGTGTTTTAATATAATGCAATTTTCTGTCTTTGCTGTTTATATTCTTTATATGTGAGCTGAGTCTTTCACAACTGGGTTGGTTTTATCTTCTTCTTTTTTGTATATATATTTATTATTGTTCTGTAAATGGTAGTTAGGTAGCATTGAGAGGACCAATCCCTGTGATGATGCACAGCCCCGGCCAAGTCTAGCACCTAATGTCCGACCCCGCCTTCTCGTGATGCAGGCCGTTAGTACCTTTCAAAAGAGATACTCTCTTGCGGAAGTGATCGGAAGAGGAGGGCTGCCAGATCAGTGTGACCTACTGATCTGGACAACTATGGTTACTTTTGGGGAACGGGTCTGTGCCAAATGCCTGCGATTAGGGGGCTGTTTGATACTTTCGCCATTCCCTCTCTCAATAAACATAGTTTCTTTAAACATCCCACTACCCATTTTCTCTCCATAGATAGTTGGAATGTGAGGACTCTGCACAGAGCTTTTTCTCTTGATGTCCTCACACAAGAATTCCACCATTATAATTTAGATATTCTCGACTTGCAAGAGACCAGACAGACAAATAAAGGTCAGATTCTTAAAAATAATCTTAAATTTCTCTTTTTAGGGAGGGAAGACAATAAACATCACCAAGGCGTGGGCCTGCTTCTCAGCAGACATGCTAGTGATGCTCTTCTAGGATATGAGTGCATTAATGAAAGGTTTCTTACAGCTAAATTTCAGACAAGCATTAAACACTTGAATGTTATCTTCTATTATGCCCCCACTGAGGATGCCGATGAGGATGAGAAGGATAGGTTTTACGGACAACTTCAGGATATTTTAAATTCTGTTAGAAAGGAGATATTACCCTTGTTCTAAGTGACTTCAATCCCAAAGTTGGTACTGACTCTGACCTTTGGGGAGGAGTGATAGGCCCTTTTGGTATTGGTAGCTGCAATGGCAATGGGCAACGTCTCCTACAGGTAAGTAAACTCAATGGATTCAGAATAACTAACACTTATTACAAACACCGCGACATACATAAGTACATATGGGTTTCACCAGATGGGCTGCATAAGAATATGATAGATTATATATTAATTAAGAGCAAATGGGCTAGTTCTGTTAGGAATACCAGGTCATATAGGGGAGCTGAAATTGGATCTGACCATTACCTTGTTAAAAGTGTCTTGCAACTTAAACTTAAGAAGTGTTGTGCTAAGGTTACAAAATTTACCTTTAATACTGAAGCTCTGAAAGACCCAATTAGCCAAAGCTTAGTTATCATGACAATACTTAGTCATCATGACAATCATGATTTGCTTACTACTGAAGTTGAGGAAGAATGAGACCATTTCAAACAGGCTTTTCTTCAAACTAACAGTACTCTTTTACGAAAAAAGAAGCAGACGAGGCAAAATTATTTGAGTGATAAGGCACTTGAGCTTATTTTAGAAAAAATGAACTGCAGGAATGTCCTTAATCAGTACCCTACTGGTCTTAATAGAAAGCATTACAGAGAGCTTAATAAACGTGTAAAGGATCAGTTAACAGCTGATAAGAAACTTTGGCGTGAAGGCTTAGCTGACAAAAGCGAGGAAGCAGTTAGACAGTACAACAGCAGAGAGCTGTACCAGATAGTTAATTTTTTGGGTGGCGGAAAAGGACAGGTATACAGGGATTGAAGGATAAACAAGGTAAGGTTATAGAAGGTGAGGTTTCTGTCATGGCTAAGTGGGCTGAACATTTCAGTGATATTCTAAACATTCTGGATAGTTCTACTCCCATTGTTTGTAATGATGATAAATGCATTACTGGCTTAATGTTGACCCTATAACACAGTCTGAAGTTATTTTAGCTGTTTCTAAACTTAAACTACATAAATCCCCAGGGGTAGATGAAACTACTACGGAAATGCTTACAGCTGGAATGTTTCGGTTACCACTTGGATGACTGAAATTTTGAATATCTTTTATGATAAAGACATGGTTCCAAAGGATTTTACCAGAGCTATCATTATCCCTATTTTAAAAAAAGGTGATCACAGTTCTTGTGACAACTATAGGAGTATCAGCCATAATCAATAACCAAACTAAAGAGTATCAGGTATCCATACGATCTCACAATCAACCACAAATTCTGGCTTCTATTCCAGGTAAAGTTCATTGCATGATTGTGCTTAACATATTTAGAATCTGGTTTACGGGCAATTACGTGACGAACAATGTGGATTCAGAAGTGGTATGGGATGTGTAGATAAGATATTTTCACTCAGACAGAAATGATTAGATTTTAAGAAACCTTTGTTTACAACTTTTATTGATTTTAAAGGGCTTTTGACTCTGTTGATCGCTATAATTTGTGGTTGATTACGAGATCGTATGGAATACCAGACAAATTAGTTAACATAATGAAAGTTCTCTATGATAGCACTGAGTCGTGTGTGAGAGTTGGTAAGCCTTGTAGCAAATGGTTTAGCATTACTTCTAATGTTCGACAAGGGTGCATTTTGTCTCCTTTTCTCTTTAGTTTGGTTATTGATTACGTTATGCGATATTCACTGGAAAGGAAAGATTTTGGGCTTGAATTGTGTGGAAATCTAAAAATTTCTGATTTGGACTATGCTGATGATTTAGTCCTTTTGGCAAATGATGTTGATGAGATGAACTCTTTCATTCGAACTGTTGATGAAACTGGTAGTAGAGTAGGTTTGATTATAAACAGAGAGAAAACTAAAGTGATGAAAATTGGTCAGGCAGGCTGTGATTCAGTTAATCTGAATGGTTGCAATCTTGAGGAGCGTTGGGTTGGGTTGTTTTACCTCTGAGCTGCAGTTTTTTGCACACCATGGGCTAAATGGCCAGGTCACATGGACCCCGAAGGCTCAGAGAAGGTTGGGGGAGGGGACCCACTGGAACAGCTGTTGGGAGACAGATAGTAGCCTCCCGTCAAGGCCATCCAGCGTGTTCTTTAAAGTGCACAGGGTATAGCTCTCCCGCACACGGGGCCACGGCTTAACGTCCCATCCGACGGACGGCGGCCTTTCCAAACCCATCGGTGTCCCCTACTGACCGTGGGCAGGGCGGGGAATTTTGCGGAGATAAATCTCAACGCTGACCCAGCTGGAACTCGAACCTGGGAACTACAGATTACGAGCCTGGCGCGCTACCGACTGAGCCACCCCCGCCCCAATCTTGAGGAGGTGTCACAGTTTAATTACCTTGGGAACTATGTAACAGATGCTGGAGAAGTGCGGCATGAGATTAACAGACGGATAGGGATTGCTGCCGGGACTTTTAAGAATCTATGGAGAGTGTGGAGAAATAGGCGTATACACCTAAAGACTAAAATTAGACTATAACAGTGTGGTTCTTTCTAGGGTTAGTTATGGTAGTGAAACTTGGACACTTTGTAAACAAGATAACAGGAAACTTGATGCTTTTGATTCCAGATGCTTACGCAGTATCTTGGGCATTAGGTGGTTCAACTTTGTAACTAATGATGAGGTTAGGCAAAGGAGTTTGCAACCTCCTTTAAGCAGCGTATTGTGCAGAGAGAGAGACTCCGTTGGTTTGGTCATGTTGCCCGTATGAATAATTATAGATTGGCGAATAGGGTTACGAACAGTGTGCCTAAAAGCCTCAGAAAGAATGGGAGACCTAGGATGTGGTGGGCAGACAATGTCAAACAGGGCCTTGTTAGAATTGGTGTGCAGTGGCCAGATGCAGTAGATGTAGCTCAGGATAGACTTGCTTGGAGAACTAAATTGCACGGTCTGGTTGGACCTCCGTAGCCCATGGCAGCTTGAGGATGATGATGATGATTTATTTTTCTACATTTTTTGTTGTTATTTATATTTTTTTAATTTGTTTCTTTTTGCCTTTTACACCCCTTTTGTATTTGCTTTAATCTTGGGTGTTGGTTGTATCTTTTTTTAATCTCTTATTTATCGTTTGGCGCATTATAGCAAGAGCAGCTGATACGTCATAAAACTCCAACCAACTAACCACCGGCTACTTCTGTGTTACGTGATAGAAATCTGTCTAAACTTAAATGAGATTTTCGCGAAAAAATGCCATTGGAGATTTGAATTTCTCTGAATCTCGATTTTCAGCAACATTCGTTTAACATTGTAAGAATTATGGAGATGCGAATATTTAAGAGCAGTAATGTTAGTCATAATAATATAGTTCAAAAACTAACTAAAATGCAAATATTAATTGATAAACAAATATAGAAGTTTCTGGAATGATATGTTTTCGTACATTTTGAAGAAGATTTTTTGAAGAGATTGTTATAACATCATCTGCGGTTAAATGCTCTAGCTCCAATAACTAATATTAAACGAATCCTGTTGAAAATCGAGAATTAGAACGAATTACATCTACAATTTTCTCCAGTGATATTTTCTCATAAAAAATTATTTTCGAATATCATTTTGAATGAAAGAATCACTTTGAATTCGATTTTCTCTGCTCATAACATGAAACTGTCCCGTCACATTTTCTAACACAACAATTATAGAATTTCAGTGAAAACAACATTTTTAGGAAAAAATTGCGAATATTTCGGTTCGTCGAATTCAACAAAATAGATGAAATGTTTTCTTCATTCGTAAAAGATTTCAATATTTGCGCATATCATGCGATCAAAGCGACAGTCAATTTTCTTTTCGTCTTTGCAGAGAATGTTTCCAATTTTTTGTTATTCAGCTGAAATATTTTTTTTTCTTTTTCCATTTCCAGCTGCGAATGAAGATGATTGACCGCAACTGTCAGAATTCAGTGTTTCGAACTTGTTCGCGAGAATTGTTTTGCAGATTCAGTGAAAGGGTGACCTTCACTCGAAGCGACGGCTCACGAGGCAAAACTGTTTTCTTTCCGTTTCGCCTCACGCGCTTATAGACCTCACCTGAGTAGGACATTTTTTCCCTCAGATCGGTCTCATAACTGCAAGGTGAGAGATCCTTTACTATGGAGTAATAGAGTATATGAGAGAGGTAAAATACAATCGTATTTAATTTAAATATGATTGTGAAATAGAATTTTTCAGTTTCAATTATGTTAAGAATTTGTCTTTTTTTACGCAATATTATGCTTTTAAATTGGGAAGTGCATATATATATATTCCGTTATCGTATTGCGCATCTACTGCTTTTGCCAAATGGCCTGGAGGCTTAAATATTTACTCTACGTGTAAAAAAATCCTATCACGACAAAAAACAATATACATAAGTATCGCTCAGGTTCCAGTATTTTGCGATTGAGAATTAGATTGCTGTTTAACATATCTTATGATTCTCGCTCTGTTATTTCATTTCAGGCAAAAAGGCAATGAACACCCAACAGTTACTAACACTGCACTAAACGAAAAATAAAAGACAACTGTTCAAGTGATCATTTACGGCGAGTTATTCTTTATAAAATAATAAATATAAATATATAATCTGAACAAAGTCGAAAAAAATAGCAAACCTATTTTGTTATTTATATACTATATATTGCACGAATTGTTTTCAAAATACTACTAGAACGGAGAGGAAAATACGTTTATAGACAAAGCTTATAAGGAAGGCAAAATATATTGAATTAAAATAAGATACGACAGAACGACTTTCCGAGTTACTCCGAAAGTTTTTGCTAATTAGTGCATTTGGAGAACGACTACAAAAAGAATGTAGTATACATTACGGAACATCGTTCCGGTTCTTGGCCTTCAATTCTGTTTCAAGCATCTATCGAAAAATTTCCTAAAATCCGATTTCCGCCTTATCGATTCAAAGTGCATACATAACCTCGCGCTTATGCTTAAGATTCAAGTGTACATTTAAATTTCGAACATGCTTGATTAATATCAATTTCTTTGTAATTTGGAAAGTTTGAAAAGTTAACAACTAGTTTTAAATGTTAGCTTTAAAATTTATATTTTTATGATATAAAGCATTCTTACGACAGAGTACGAATTGATTCTTCAAGTCCTGATCAGCATCCTTTTGATTTCATCTTCATCGCATCCTCTTCGCAAGGTAACGTGTTCATCAATGCTCCTCTGCTCGTCCCAGAAATGGATGAACAGAATGCTTTCTTCGCATTGTTCCTGTTTCTCCCTTTTCCGGCATCCTTCCATGGAAAGGCTTTCGCTTCGCCCTTTGATATTGGAACGCACTCCCGACGAGTCGTATGCATCGACACACGACGCTTGGCCACGATCGTTTGATCATTCGATGGTCGTTCTCGTTTTCGTAGCTGTTTCAGTTTGAATCGGTGGAATATCGGAAATGAGAAAAGGGTGAAGGATTTGCTTTGGCACGCCTCAGTGAGCAAAGCTGCCGATCAAACATGGTGCACGAACGCAAAATTTATCGCTCAGCATGCGACGTATTCACTTTGGGCGCGTGGTAAATATGAAATGACAAAATTTTAAAAGCCATTTTCCAGATTTAGTACTCTGTAACGGTGAAAATTCAAAATAAATAAAGATTCGAAAACGTTATTTTTTTTGTAGTATCGAATGCAGAATTTTTATTGTTTTTCTCTTAAAGCAGAAATTACAAGTGGGTCCCCTCCCCCAACCTTCTCTGAGCCTTCGGGGTTCTTGTGACCTGACCATTTAGCCCATTGTGTGCAAAAAAAGTGCCGCTCAGAGGTAAAACAACCCGACACAAAATTTAAATCTATCAATAATGCTCACACGGCTGGAACCTCAGCGCCGCCAAACGGCGATAATGTTCTCATTATTTCCGGTAGCAATGGCCTAGTTGTAGCAGTATTCCATTTGAGACTCGTAATTATGCGATTCGAGATAAAGATTTTACCTACACTCGAGGAGACTTAAAACGTAATGTCAGTTATATTTACTTTCTACACACAGCGCAGCAAAAGGGAACGGGTGGATGGGGGGGGGGGGGTTAACACCCACCTTCCTTTGGAGAATTCTATTTCTAAGAAATCATTAATCTATGAATTCCAGTAACAGAGGTATTGGCAAATATATGAACAAAATGCTCCACAATTCTTGTCTATCCCACTGTTTATACAGGTGTCTCATAAATGCCGCCCAAACGCCCCATAGCGTAATTTGTTAGCCAAACTTAGGACGAAAATGTTCTTTTACATTTTTCTATAAGGTAAATTGTTAAGGAATGAAATGGGTTCAGAGTTCATTGACTTCAATTCAGGTTCTTCAAATATTTATTTATTTATCTGTACAAGGAAAATTAAACGCTACACATATCGAACGGGGTACGTCTGACACGTGTGCCGAAATCATGATCGATAAAAGACACAAGGCATAAATGCAATGGAGCAAGAACAGGTAACATCAGACTGAGGAAAAGTTGGTTTCACCACGTGATAAGGATGAGGCTGTGATGTAGGGTAGCAAAGGCAAATATTTCAAGTGCCCACCATAGAAGCCTGAGCATGTCGGGATATTTTAGGTTCTACGCCCTGCAACATATTGTGGTCGGCTGTTCTGACTGCAGACACCATATCTATCATACTGTTGGGAGTCATGCGGTACGTTACTTCTTGAGATGACCTCCCAGGAAAAAGGCCAAGGAATTCAAATTTGTCCACCTGGCAGAGAGGGGGGGGGGGGGGTGCGGTAGGAGACTGGATTTCCGATGCAGTGCAACATTTTCTTTTCCCTTTTACAGATCTTTAAAAGATTTCTTAAAACATGCATGCAAATTAAATAAGTTGAATAAATTTTTGCCTCTATTACCCTTACTAACATTCTTGTCCACTCCTCAATCTCACATCCGACATTGTTTGAGTCTGATATTTGGTTTCTGGGCATTCTTGAATCTTTGATTTTCGGAGACTGCTTTAGAAAATAAAAGCTATTCAAGCTTTCAAAGGAGATTATAACAACATAACTTCTCCCTAATGTTAGGTATGCCAGTGTGACAAGTGATTTTATAAAATCACTGCATCCAATCCACTGACCACGGGAAAGTCATAACCAACCATTGTCACACCTCAATTTCGAATACCAAAATGCTCAGGAGCTCCATCGAATTCAAACCAAAGGAATCCAGGTAACCCCACTAGTACTTCTCTGGAAGCGTTGTACAAAGATATCCCCCGAGTTGCGGCTCGAGGGTAACATCATTCCAGTTGCGGCGGAGACCAAGTTTTTCGGTCTCATCTTCGACCGGAAATTGACCTTCTTCCCTCGTATTCGACATCTCAGGTCCAAGTGCACGCGGGCATTGAACATCCTCAAGGTCCTCTCCTCCCTTTCTTGGGGGGCGGACTGATGTTCTTTGCTCCGCCCCTACCGTGCACTTGTCTGGTCGAAACTGGACTCCGGATCCCAGGTGTACGACTCTGCCCGGGATTCGGCACCTATTGCATCTTTTGTGTAATTACTGAAGTAATTATACTGGTTTAATTGGAACCGAGATGGTTTGGTAGACAGCAAGCTAGGGCCGTAATCTGATACTCTGATGTTGGAGTCTGAATTGATCCAAGTTAAGATTTATCTTCACTTTCTGTGAGGAAATGATGATGGGCTTGGAAAATGTGCACGATAAATAAACACGACGGATTGCGTCTCCTGACAGCTCCACATTGGATTTCCTTTCTCTTTCAAACTCTGAGCAGTGCAATTCCTTGTGACATGGCCCATTTATCTCACTGTGTCGAGAAAAGTGCCGTTCAGATATATAACAAGTCAAACTCTGTTTTAAATTTAAAAGTCCAGTTTGCGGCAAATGATGTGCAATTTTAAATTCTGATTTTTGGCAAAAATTGCCATGAGTTTTAGCGTCTGATAATGACATGATGACATAAAAAATAAGTGGACTTAAAAAGAATAATTTTGGTAAATAGTGTTTGCGTGAAAAGAAATTCTTCAGTTTTATAACCTTTATGAAAATAGCAATGAAATTTATTGTTAAAAATGGATGTAATTATAAAAAAAATTACTTGTCGCAGTTAGTAAACGATGATTGAGAAAACACTTTTATTGTTATAGTTAAAAATATTAAAACATTTTAATGGCGGTTATTACTTGTTTTTGCATAACTGATTATTAATCAATTTTCGTCATGTGCTAAAAAAGAGTAATCGTTGGGAGTCTTATACTGGAATGAACCCAAACGGACTTGGGTTCGAGCCCTGGGTAGTGCATGGCTGTTTTTCAAATTATAATATATTCCTGTCTTCCTCACAGACTTTCTACTATGGTGTATACACTTACAGTCTCCTATCATATCTCTTTGACAAGCAGCTGCTTGAGAGTTTTTATTTATTTATTCTACTTTCATCGCAATAAATCATAGTTTCAAAGCAATCGTCATCATTTGTCGCAAAATCGCATTAAATTTTTTTTAAAGAAATAGTCAAGGATTTTAAAATAATGCATAAATAATTTATGTTTATTTAGTTCAGAAGAAAAACATACGTTTAAGGATTTGGTCTGGTTCTGTCGGTTTCTCGATAACTGAAATTATGAAATTTCGTTTTTTGTGTCTTGGATAGTTGGCAATCGTACTCTGTATAAAGATAAAGCACTTTCAAAATTGTTTCATACATTCAGAAATGAAAGTTTGTAGTTATTTTAAGAAAATCGGAAAAAAATTGTGCGATAAACTGGAAAAATGATTTATTTGTTGAAGGAATTTCAACAGAATTTCACCAGAAATTCACCAGACCAATCGAGCTTCTAATTCCGTGAACAGCTCGTGTATGGTAAGCAGATGGTTGCGAAGTACAGGTTCCGAATATAATGTCATTTAAAGCTCATTGGTTGTTCTTATATGGCTTCTATTTTAATGAATTTCATTTCATAGTAAACATTTTACATGTATGATTTTATTTATGTTCAATTACACAGCACACCATTGAAATTGCTCCACCCAGAAGGAGTGACAGGATAGGGATGAAATGTAGCACACACATAGCAATACATATTGGCATACCATGATTTAATTTGCAGCCACTTGCAGCGCTTAGAAGATGAGATAATGCATCACAATATGACTGCTTCGGTAGATGGTTGCACCGTCGTGAACGGCAATACAGGCAGCAGTACGGCGTGGTATGGAGTCATACAGTTGACGGATATGGTCCTGAGGAATTGCACACCAAGCAGCGTTGACTTGCTCCCATAATTCAGCGAGATTCCGCGCCGGCCGGTGAGAGGATTGCACACGTTGTCCAATGTGGTCCCACAGATTTTTTATTAGGGATAAATCTGGAGATAGTGCAGGCCATTGCAATACTTGAAAATGTTGCAAACATTGTCGGGAGATCCTAGGAGTGTGTACACGTGCGTTGTCATGCTGGAAAATGGGCTGCTGCATGCCTCCCAGGAATGGTAGCAAAATGGGCTGCAGAACCACGCTAACGTATTGTGCAGCTGTCAGTGTTCCCGTGATGCTGACAAGAGGTGACCTACTGTTATATCCAATAGCACCCTATACCATTATGCCTGTCTGACGGGTAGTGTGCCGGTTGTGAACAAAAGCTAGATCATTCCTCTCGCCAGGTTGTTGCCATATACGGGTCCGTCGATCGTCAGCACCCAGACAGAAACGGAATTCATCACTAAACACAACAGTGTTCCATTTGTGACCCCAGTTCGCACGACTTTGGAACGAAACCAGACGAACGCTCCGATGGTTTGCAGTCAATGGCAGCAAATGTAACGGTTACCTAGAGCTATGTGTGCCTCATGCAACCTTCGGTTTTCCATTCTGGTCATTATGGGGATGTCCACAGCAGCTGACACAGCCCATCGTATTTCGCCTGCAGTGCTCTGTCGTGACGAGCGAGCATGTCGAACAATACGCCTATCAAGCCATGCTGACGTCTGTCGGCGGCATCATACCCTCTGCGATGCATGCTAGAACCTTCATTTCACCACTGTTGCCAACAGCATCCAACAGTTTGTGCTCCCGATGAACATGTGCAGCGACACGACGTGTAGTCCATCCAGCTTCACATAGGCCTAAAATTATTCCTCTCTGAAAAGCATCCAAATGGCGATAAACCTGCCAAGCATTTTCGGCCTTCGCTGAACAATTTCCACATGGAACCATCTAATCTCAACCGTTCGCACGATTTCCACCTGCATAAACACAATTACTATCCCTGTTCCTTCTTGCACCTTTTATCTCTTGAGCCACACACGTCATTGGCTCTGGATTATCATCATTTGTATATTTCAACTGCTCCCACCCGCCCATCTATTTGCATGTTTGTACGACATGTCCTTCTGGGTGGGCACTTTCAGTGTCGAGCAGTGTATATATACTTGTTCATACTGAATTGTGGATATATATTTTAGCTCATTATTTGTCAGCATTATATGTCTTATATTTATTATGTTTTATCAAGTGTATTATATGTTACAAAAAATAATAATAAACACCCCCTCAAGCAGCTGCTTGCCACAGAGGTCTGACAGTAGACTGTCAGTTTATATGCCATATTATGCCATATTATATAGGTCAATAAATATTAAAAATATTATATAGGTAAATAAACATATTATTATTATTATTTTAGACCACAACATTTGTGCTGGGAATAAAAACGTCCTGGTCATTTGACTAGGTGTCAATCGCGAACAGTTATCACTATGTTTAAGCGAATAACAGATTTAGAAAAATTCTGTATGTGATTCAAATTTCAGTTGCAGATACAACTCGGTTTGTGAATTGCATGCGTTCTTGAAAAGCAATGCTTAAAACAAAGAATAATATAAAGTAGGGAGATGGCTTTTCCGTACTTAACTATAAACATAAAAAATAAAAAATATTTCCCTCTGTTTCCTCTCACGTGCAATACATTTGGTTACTTTTCTTAAGAATAACATTCAATGCAATCTTTAGGTTAAATCTGTATAAAATAATGTTTCTATAAGCGCACAAATACGATGTTACGGGGGTGCAGTCCTTAAACTAAGGGTTCGTATAAATTTATCGAGTACGTTATAACGAAAATATGTATATCGGGTATCATTAAATCAGGCTACACCTACATTAATTTAGTGGTACTTGGATTTTCAACAATGGAATTTGCATTAATATTTAAAAGTTGACTGGAACATGGATTAAAAACTCGGATTCAATAGCATTGGTTCCCAACCGCATGGCCCACGGTGTAAATATATTAGTAGCCCGATATTGATAAACTTTTGACATAATGCGAAGGGCAGGGTTCTCATTAATAGAAGCCACTGTCGGAGCCACCAGTAAGAATATATCAGGGTATAGAAAGAGTCCTTTTCCAGAAAGATTAAATAAAACACTATTTCAAATTTTATCTAACGACTGAAATACCTTAATATTTAAACATTTTTCCCAAAATAATTTCATTTACATTCAATGGTTGCTCTCTCATGTGGTCATTTCTCAAAATGAACATGTTGATTTGCAGGTACGAATGCATTAATTCTCAACATAACAACAACCTCTACTCCTTTCTCTATTCATTGTCAAAAAAGTAAAAAATTATTATTCCAGGAAATTCAAACATATTTTGAGAAAAATGCTTGCAACTCATATAGATACAATATTTCAAAAAGCATTCTTGTGTTAAAGACTTTAACCTGAAGAAAAAGGAAATGAACTTAATTGCAAAAATCAGAACAAATTATGAGAACTAACAAGTACCACATTACTTAGGAAGGAATGAGGCTCACTAGAATTTTATTGATTTGTAATAATTAGGCAAAGGTTTTTTTACACTTGCCTAATTACTACTGCTACACTATTTAGATTTAAAAATATTACATCTCCAAATTGTGACTCATACTCAATTTCTCACACATCATATCATTAATTATTTAAATGACCTAAATATAATTCACAAAGAAATATTTATTTGTCAAAAATTACAAAAATACAACATAAACAATTTCAATTTCCAAAAATATTTTACAACCAGAAAATCATAAATCTTAAACCTACCTTTTATAAACTTCTAATTTCCTTCTTCAAAGAATGTAATCTTATTGACGTTTTCTAATTCTGAAAATGAGGAATACATAAATTAATTATAGCTAAATATATAACTTTTAAATTTTTAGTTACTTACATTCGTTAACTGCATCATGAAGAACAGACACTTTTTCAAACATGAAGATACATGAAAAACTCTCACTCAAAATTGCATTACATGAAAATTCACGGAGCTACATGAAGATTCATTTAAATAAAACTCTTAGTCCTAATCTAGATAGACTCTAAAATTTCATACCATTTTTACAAATAGAATTTTTATTTTATATAGTGAGTCTCTAATGCTCTGAACGAGTTGGGGATTTTAGAAATTTTCCTTGTAAAATTCAACTTTGTGATGCGCGGGCAGTGGACTCAGAGAGTCGTTTTAAAGACTTTCTTTTCATCTTTATCATCGACTTTTTTTTAAAAAAAAGATCTGTTTCGTTGGTCGAGTGGTTAGAGCGCTTGGCTACTGATCCAAGGGATCTGGGTAAAGCATGGATGTTTGTGTTTGTCTTTCTTGTTCAATATGAACAAATATATATATATATACAAAAGAAAAGCGATCAGGAGCATGATCTGATGTTAAGATTTATCTTAACATCAGATCATGCTCCTGATCGCTTTTGTTTTATTTTATCGAACTTTTGGTTTATTTTATTGAACTTTTGTTTTATTTTATCGTAAGTTTCGTGCTGCTGTTGATTTACAAATTGCGAACTTTGGAGCCAGTTACCACTCAATTACTTCTCTTGTCGGACCCACCCTTAAATAAATATACTTACCTTAAAAGAAAAACTTTGTACCAGCCGAAGATTCTTCAGAAGAACTATATCTTTCAACAGTTTCCATTCTGCATGTGCAAGTTGTGGATCACCAAGATATCTGAGCATATTCCGAACGGTTTCTCATTTATCCTCATTATCATTAGCCTCTTCATCAGTGTCTGCATTTTGCTTTTCCATGAGAATTTCTGATAAGTATTCGGCCATTGCGTTGTTGGGTAGATTCCGCATTTTTCTGGGAGGTTACACACGAAGTTTTTTCTGTTAGCTACACACGAAGGTTCCTTGCTTCTTTGCGGAGTGATAGGGGAGAGGGGAGGGATGTTGGGATTGGTTTTATTCACTTGCGGCAGATACATCAGGCGTTTCCATTTCTCCACTGCCTAATTTTGCTTTTACAGCTGTTTGCTCAGAATTTTCTTCCGGATTATTTGCTATTCTGGAGAACAAAGATGTTTTTTGTCCCTGAAGCTTGAAAACAAACTGATCGCATTCTTCCATCACGTGCCCTTCTTTGCGGTACCAAAGGGATAGTCGCATCACTCCGTGGTAGCTGATGGTAGCCTTGAAATGGCAAAATTTCAGATAGTTCGGGATACCAATTTTAAGTTCCATTTCGATCGTTCTAGTGCCCATTTCAATCGTTCCAGTCCCTCGACGTTAAGGAATTCATTTTTAAAGTCAATATCATTACCATATGGGGCAAGGATTTGCTGAAATTCGTCATGGTTGATAAAAAAAATGGAAGTGTAGTGATGGAAACTGTTCAAAGTCGTTACGATTTCCAGAGGTTTTTAATCGATCTTTTATTCTGGTCCATCTGTGAATTCGGTGGCATTTTCTTCATTCACAATTGTAATGACAGTGTGGTGGTCACATTCATATTTTGGCACACCTCGATATCTATGGCCACTTTCATTTTTTTTTAACCCTGCTGAGGAGTGAGTGATCAACTTCACAGGGTCCTGGTGCTGACCATTGATACCTACTAGACTGGACTGGTTTATGGATTTGAGCTTGATTATGGATCCAGGACTTGCTGCACTGGTGGGCCCTGTTGAGGGAGAATCTGCCGCTGTTTTCTGTTTGCTTCTGGATTGCCAGCCCTGAACAGAGGCATGGGATATCTTATATCAGCTTATGGATAATCCTAATCAAAGGCCATCGCAGGTACCTGAACCTCACTTAGCTAGTTGGGCATCGTCAATCCTAAACTGGAGTAATGTGTCTCAGGCAGGCCATATGGCTCTTGAAAAAGTCCACTTGAAAAGGTGCCTAAAGTTTCTACCAGCATCGATGACTTCAGCCTTTAGCGGAGGAGGAGCAGGTCTTTGCCCCCATGCCTGCGATCAGGAGCATGATCTGATGTTAAGATTTATCTGCACAAAACTCGCCTCCCTGCCCTTAGTCAGTAGGGGACACCGATGGGCTTGGAAATACTGCCTGCGTCGGATGGGATGTTAAGCTGTGGCTCCGTGTACTGGAGAGCAACCTATGCATGTTAAAGAACACGCTGGATGGCCTTAACGGGAGGCTACCATCTGTCTCCTTCCAATGGGTCCCCTTCCTCAAACCTTCTCTGAGCATTCGGAGTCTTTTGTGTGCCCATTGTGTGCAAAAAAGTGCCGCTCAGAGATAAAGCAATACAACCCTATGAGATTTTGATTCGGTTTACCAAAAAGTCTTTAATTATGCACTTAATAGCAAATTTATATTCATTAGTACTCTAAAACATGGTTTTAATTATTTTCTGTGTGTTCGTCAAAACGGATTTCTGAAAACACAGAAATGCCATACTTCCTTAAAAGTTGATATATAAATAGGAAAAACCGTCGAATCTGTAAATTGTAGAATGGATCCGGTATATTGCGAAAATAGTAAGTGATAGGGACGCAATATCATCACTTCATCTTCTCCGTGTTATACTGACAGTCTCGTGCCGGAACTTCATGCACGGCAAAGTTGGCCGATTGGGAAAAAGTTTGTTCTTAGAGGATGGACACATTTTCCATTCGAATGAAATGGCCAACGAAACAGAAAACATATAACAACTGCCTCACATTTAAAACACAATGATCGTCAAGATTTGCACATTAATTACCACGGCCATTATGATTTCTGTTTTCTAAAACAATGGATGAGATTTTTATATACTTTTTTTTCGATGATTTCGAAACTGCTTTTTTTACATCACATAAGAAAATCAGTTGTTTATGACCAAAATTCCTAATCATAAAAAAAAGTGGCATCAATTCACTGGCGTTTCAAGATTTGGGATGCAATATGCCCCTCAAATAAATTGTTTTGGACTCCCATTTAGAATTTCCTCATCTGTTAGTCAATAGATGGACGAAAAGTTTCATCAGGATAAGCAATGATGACGCAGACGTATAAAGAGAAGCGGAATCCATCTATGTTTGCCAATTATTGTTGGTTGCTCATCCGGGAAGTTAAAGGATCTATATGCACGGGATTGATCATTTGTCAGAAAAAAGATTCGGTAATCAAAATTATATTAAAAATCCATTCTTAGTAGTACATGATTTCATAAATGCAATTTTGGTAGTTTATCAAAAACTACACGTACTCCAAAAAATATCATTTTCGGAACCAAGCGAAAATTCTATAACGAACAGCAAAGTTTAAGAAAATAAATAGAAAAACATTTTTAAATGTGTTGATCAGCGTTACACCATACAGCAATAGGCATTGCTGCAAAACAGAATTTTAAATTCGTGATAAGTGGGAAATTTCTAAAACATAGATTTAAGTCAAAATATTTTCTCAAGCAGCTTAAGTTCCTTCCTTCTCTAACTGTTCGGTTGAGGTCATTTGGAATGCGCTTCTAGCAGACAAATCTCAAGATTAGGATCCAAATATTGATATTAATTTTCCTTTTGAGACGCGAAATCATGTGTTGCTTATTAACTCCTTGCTATAATTCGAAATATTTCCGAAATTGAAACTTATTCATACTTGCAATGTTGTAACTTAAATTGCATATCACGTAAAGCAAACACAGGCTGCGACTCTGTTTTACTTTTAAAGGAATTAATTTTTTTTTCTGGCTGTTTTAATTGAAACAGTAGAAACATCAAAAGTTTCGAAATGGAGAAGTCTTTTGTGGAATCGAAACGGCCGTCAATTTGCATGATGGGGGTGAGAGTATCATCACCATCATCAGTAATGAGAAGGAAGGAGATGATAAAGCAGGTGGGAAGAGGAAGAGGACCTGTGACATGCATGCAGATCAGTCGGATGACACTTACCGTTGACACGGCAGCAGGAATGCGGGTGCTCACGTGATAGGGGTGTGTTTGCTCGCGGTCCACTCGAGTCGGGAACCGAGTCTGCTGGTGCGGAGTCCGCGTGACGCTCATTTATAGTACACAAACTGGGAATCACGCTGTTCGAGAGCCGAGCCTTCTCTCATTGGTTGATGAGCTAGCCGTGCCCCCAAAACGCGTTGCGTCAGCGTCGATGACGTGTCTTCTTCGAAGTGAAGTGGACTCTCCCAAATGCCGGAATGAACCTTTTACGTTTTCATTCTTCCGTTACGCGGGAAAAACGGAGCTCACGTTTCCACCCACCCCCAATTAAGTAATAGTGCAGAGTTTTGGTAGAAGTGACGTGCGTCAAGTTCTTACTCTCAAATAATCAGAAAAAGTCTCGGAGAGAGTCTTTTGTTTTTTTGCGATCTTAATATAATGGGTACGTGAGCTGGTACATGAATGCCGAATCACAGTTCTCGTCGCCATCTGGGCAAACAAAAAGTGACACATGGAATAATGAAATATCCCCAAAAGAGATTAATTTTCATCGTTTCTTTTCAACTTTCAATGTTTTCATTGTTTCTGTTCTGTTTTTAATTTCCATCCCATAATGCATTTAGACAGGTACGTATTCAGGATTTAGTTTCGGTGGACGGGGGGTCCGAAAATTTAGTTTCGGAAGTGGTGCTTAGGGGTCTGAGAATAACACTTGAGTAGGGTTCCCATTTACTAAAATATTCTACCGAACAAGGTTACATTAATATTCCATATGAAAAAAGGTTTTTTACTTTTTATTTTTAATCTATTTTAGTGTGGAGTGGGGGGTAGGGTTCTGAGAATAAGACTTGAGTAGTGTTTCCTATTTACTAAAATATTCTACAGCACAGAAAAAGATTAAATTCATAT
This sequence comes from Ryuthela nishihirai, assembly GCA_038380435.1. NCBI lineage: Eukaryota > Metazoa > Arthropoda > Arachnida > Araneae > Heptathelidae > Ryuthela > Ryuthela nishihirai. Next base: position 115,818,976 of record JAWZYU010000002.1, on the reverse strand, counting down.
TCTAAATGGAATAAGATTTTATGGTTTTTATTTTTAACCTCTTTTAGTGTGGAGTGGGGGGGGGGGGGGGTAGGGTTCTGAGAATAACACTTGAGTAGGGTTTCCCATTTACTAAAATATTGCTCCAAACAGGAAAGGTAAAATTCATATTCTAGATGGAATAAGATTTTGTAGTTTTTGTTTTTAATCTATTTTAGTGTGGAGTTGGGGGGGAGGGTTCTGAGAATAAGACTTGAGTAGGGTTTCCTATTTACTAAAATATTGCTCCGAACAGGAAAGGTTAAATTCACATTCTAGATGGAATAAGATTTTGTAGTTTTTGTTTTTAATCTATTTTAGTGTGGAGTGGGGGGGGGGGGAGGGTACTGAGAATAAGACTTGAGTAGTGTTTCCTATTTACTAAAATATTCTACCGCACAGAAAAAGGTTAAATTCATATTCTAGATGGAATAAGATTTTATGGTTTTTATTTTTAATCTATTTTAGTGTGTATGGGGGGGGGGGGTAAGGTTATGAGAATAAGACTTGAGTAGGGTTTTCCATCTACTAAAATATTGCTCCGAACAGGAAAGGTAAAATTCATATTCTATATGGAATAAGATTTTGTAGTTTTTGTTTTTTATCTATTTTAGTGTGGAGTTGGTGGGGGGGGGGGAGGGTTCTCAGAATAAGACTTGAGTAGGGTATCCCATTTACTAAAATATTGCTCCGAACAGGAAAGGTAAAATTCATATTCTAGATGGAATAAGATTGTATAGTTTTTATTTTTAATCTATTTTAGTGTGGAGTGGGGGGGGGGGGGTTGGTATCTGAGAATAAGACTTGAGTAGGGTTTCCCATTTACTAAAATATTGCTCCGAACAGGAAAGGTAAAATTCATATTCTAGATGGAATAAGATTATATAGTTTTTATTTTTAATCTATTTTAGTGTGGATGGAGGGGGGGGGGGTAAGGTTATGAGAATAAGACTTGAGTAGGGTTGTTTTTCCATCTACTAAAATATTGCTCCGAACAGGAAAGGTAAAATTCATATTCTAGATGGAATAAGATTGTATAGTTTTTATTTTTAATCTATTTTAGTGTGGAGTGGGGGGGGGGGGGTTGGTATCTGAGAATAAGACTTGAGTAGGGTTTCCCATTTACTAAAATATTGCTCCGAACAGGAAAGGTAAAATTCATATTCTAGATGGAATAAGATTATATAGTTTTTATTTTTAATCTATTTTAGTGTGGAGTGGGGGGGAGGGTTCTGAGAATAAGACTTGAGTAGTGTTTCCTATTTACTAAAATATTCTACCGCACAGAAAAAGGTTAAATTCATATTCTAGATGGAATAAGATTTTATGGTTTTTATTTTTAATCTATTTTAGTGTGGAGTGGGGGGGGGGGGGGTTGGTATCTGAGAATAAGACTTGAGTAGGGTTTCCCATTTACTAAAATATTGCTCCGAACAGGAAAGGTAAAATTCATATTCTAGATGGAATAAAATTATATAGTTTTTATTTTTAATCTATTTTAGTGTGGAGTGGGGGGGAGGGTTCTGAGAATAAGACTTGAGTAGTGTTTCCTATTTACTAAAATATTCTACCGCACAGAAAAAGGTTAAATTCATATTCTAGATGGAATAAGATTTTATGGTTTTTATTTTTAATCTATTTTAGTGTGGAGTGGGGGGGGGGGGGTTCTCAGAATAAGACTTGAGTAGTGTTTCCTATTTACTAAAATATTCTACCGCACAGAAAAAGGTTAAATTCATATTCTAGATGGAATAAGATTTTATGGTTTTTATTTTTAATCTATTTTAGTGTGGAGTGGGGGGGGGGGGGGGTTGGTATCTGAGAATAAGACTTGAGTAGGGTTTCCCATTTACTAAAATATTGCTCCGAACAGGAAAGGTAAAATTCATATTCTAGATGGAATAAGATTATATAGTTTTTATTTTTAATCTATTTTAGTGTGGAGTGGGGGGGAGGGTTCTGAGAATAAGACTTGAGTAGTGTTTCCTATTTACTAAAATATTCTACCGCACAGAAAAAGGTTAAATTCATATTCTAGATGGAATAAGATTATATAGTTTTTATTTTTAATCTATTTTAGTGTGGATGGAGGGGGGGGGGGGGTAAGGTTATGAGAATAAGACTTGAGTAGGGTTGTTTTTCCATCTACTAAAATATTGCTCCAAACAGGAAAGGTAAAATTCATATTCTAGATGCAATAAGATTTTGTAGTTTTTGTTTTTAATCTATTTTAGTGTGGAGTGGGGGGGGGGGGAATAAGACTTGAGTAGGGTATCCCATCTACTAAAATATTGCTCCGAACAGGAAAGGTAAAATTCATATTCTAGATGGAATAGGATTTTATGGTTTTTATTTTTAATCTATTTTAGTGTGGATGGGGGGGGGGGGGGGGTAAGGTTATGAGAATAAGACTTGAGTATGCTCCGAACAAAAAAATTGCTCCGAACAGGAAAGTTAAATTTATATTCAATATGGAAAAATATTGCTCCGAACAGGAAAGTTAAAATTCATATTCAATATGGAATAAGATTTTGTAGTTTTTGTTTTTAATCTATTTTAGTGTGGAGTAGGAGGGGGGGGGGGGTTCTTAGAATAAGACTTGAGTAGGGTTTCCTATTTACTAAAATATTGCTCCGAACAGGAAAGGTAAAATTCATATTCTAGATGGAATAAGATTATATAATTTTTATTTTTAATCTATTTTAGTGTGGAGTGGGGGGGAGGGTTCTGAGAATAAGACTTGAGTAGTGTTTCCTATTTACTAAAATATTCTACTGCACAGAAAAAGGTTAAATTCATATTCTAGATGGAATAAGATTTTATGGTTTTTATTTTTAATCCATTTTAGTGTGGAGTGGGGGGGGGAGGGTTCTGAGAATAAGACTTGAGTAGTGTTTCCTATTTACTAAAATATTCTACCGCACAGAAAAAGGTTAAATTCATATTCTAGATGGAATAAGATTTTATGGTTTTTATTTTTAATCTATTTTAGTGTGGATGGGGGAGGGGGGGGGGGTAAGGTTATGAGAATAAGGCTTGAATAGGGTTTTCCCCATCTACTAAAATATTGCTCCGAACAGGAAAGGTAAAATTCATATTTTAGATGGAATAAAATTTTATAGCTTTGTTTTTTAATCTATTTTAGTGTGGATGGGGGAGGGGGGGGTTCTTAGAATAAGACTTGAGTTGGGTTTTCCATTTACTAAAATATTCTTCCGAACAGGAAAGTTTAAACTCATATTCTAGATGAAATAAGATTTTGTAGTTTCTATTTTTAATCTATTTTAGTGTGGAGTTGGGGGGGGGGGGGGTTCTGAGAATAAGACTTGACCGAGTGGTTAGCACGCTTGGCTGCTGATCTAAGGGACCTGGGTTCGAGTCCCGGGTAAGGCATGGATGTATGTGTCGTTTTTCTGCTGAGGTCCTGCCATCCTCTCAGACCTTCTACTATGGCATATAAACTGACAGGCTCCTGTCAGACCTCTGTGGCAAACAGCTGCTTGAGGGGGTATTATTATTATTTATTATTATAGGGTTTCCCATTGACTAAAATATTCCTCCAAACAGGAAAGGTTAAATTCATATTCTGTATGGAATAAGATTTTGTAGTTTTTTTTTTAAATCTATTTTATGGTGGAGTGGGGGGGGGGGGTAGGGTTCTGAGAATAAGACCTGAGTAGCCCCTCGGTGCATTTACTAACCCCTCGGTGCGAGTGCCTGTCCGTGGTGAGGGGACCACCCTGTGAAGGTTCCGCTGGCTTGGTTACCTTCACAGGGTCCTGAACGCTCGCCCGCGTGTTTGCCGTGTGCGGTGACCCGTGTCCCTGGAAAGAAGGATCGTGGCTCAGGGGTCCCCGTCTTCTCTCCCCAGCTCATGACTGGTGGGGTCCCCTTTGGCCATTTTGCCATTGGGGAGCCTGTCTGTCACGGGGCTGGGCAGCGACTTCCGCGGCCGCTGCTATACACTGCTTTGGCCTCTGCTTCAGGTAAACGGGAGGTCCTGGGGCGGCCCCCTCAGGATCAATCGGCTGGTGGGCTGGTCCTGCTAGGGTCAACCGTGCAGAACAATGAGTAACCTTGTCCACATCCAGACAACGGTTTACAAGTATGTTATCTAATTTTCTAGTTTCCTTTCTTTTCTGAGAACGAGTTGCTCCTCACTTTTCCTTCTTTTGCTCCCTTTTTTCTGTTGTGAGTCCTCAGATGAGATTCTCACATTTCTCGTTTACTTTTCATTTTGTTTAGTTGTGAGGGCTTGGCTCACTGGCTGTGGGGGTAAGGTGCCTGGGCAGCCCCGGCGCCCAATTGGGCGTCCCCTTGTTGGACTCCGTGGTGGGTGGGAACAACGAGCACTGAAACTTATTCAACAAACATGAGCCCCAAAAAAGAAAATTCACCGGAGAATGCCACAAAAAGAGCTCGTCATGAGCCTCCGTCTTCTGTGTCTTCTTTGTCGTCATCGCCGTCGTCTTCGTGTCTTCTTTCGTTCTCGACGTTCCTGATCATCCACTCTACAGGTGATCATGTTCTTGGGGACATGACTCCCTTTTTCATAAAAAGGGTTTGACGGGTCTTGCGGGAGAGCCAAAATCTGTCAAGCGCCTAAGGTCTGGTGACTTGCAGGTGGAGACTGCATGCTCCAAACATTCGGAGCTTCTTTTGAAAGTAACAGCGATCGGTGGAGTGGCAGTTGAAGTCACTCCACACAAGACGCTCAATTCCTCCCGGGGCATAATCTCCGAGTGGGGCTTCCTCAAGGTTTCTGAGGAGGAAATCCTCTCGGAGCTTTCAGGCTCCGAGCATGCAGTGCCCGGCATGCAGTGCTGGCATGGCAAACCAGGGAGTGATAGCAGTCCACCGGGTTTCGTCACGCCATGATGGAAAGTTAGAGCCCAGCCAGGTACTCATCCTAACTTTCAACATGCTACGCCTGCCTACTTCCATCAAGGCAGGATACTTATACTGCGAGGTGCGGCCATTTATACCCAACCCTCTGCGTTGTTTTCAACGTCAGAGGTTTGGCCATGCCTGCACTGCATGCCGGGGCAAGCCCACCTGTGCTCGTTGTGGCAGTCAGGATCATCTTGAACCTGACTGCACAGCGGGAAAGGCATGCTGTGTGAACTGCCATGGTGAACATCCGGCGTACTCCGCGACTGTCCGAAGTGGCTGGAGGAGAAAGAGGTACAATGCCTAAAGACCCTACACAACATCAGCTATCCAGAGGCGAGAAAGCTTGCTGCACCGCCTGCCCCACCTGGCAAGGTCTCCTATGCCGGTGCGGTCGTCAACCTCGACATCGACACCAGTTTCTATTCCTGTGTCTGTCCCTTCCACATCCACCTCGAGAAGGCCCCCTCCACCCCGCCCACAGACAGCAGGACCTACCAAACCCAAGGGGCTCCCGCTGGGGCCTAAAAAGAAAATTTTACTTCCTCGTTTGGCGGTCTCCATGTTGCTCGGACTACTCCGAGGACATGGACACCGACCGCCCAATTTTTCCAAAACCATCGCTGGCGACGGTTAAAATAAATCTTAAGTCGTCTGCCAATTCTTCCAAGACCTGAGATGGCCACACTCCTTCAATGGAACTGTCGTGGATTCCAGAGGAATATTGACGACATCAAGGTCCTCCTGAGGGCACACGAACCCCTCTGTGTGTGCCTTCAGGAGACATTCTTGCAGACAGCCAACAATCCCACTATCCGGCACTTTTCTCTTGTTCGCCGGGACTGGGATGGAGATGGTCCAGCTCACGGGGGTGTTGCCATCATCGTGAGCAACCATTCTCCATTCAAGGTTATTCCCCTCACCATGCACTTAGAGGCGGTTGCCATCCGCCTCTTTGCGGGATTTTCGTTGACTGTCTGTTCTGTCTATCTCCCACCCGGAGGCATCGTTTTCCGGGATGACCTTGATGACCTCGCCTCGCAGCTGCCGTCCCCCTTCCTCATCATGGGGGACTTCAACGGACACAGTCCGCTCTGGGGCAGTGCTGACACCAACGGGAGGGGCCGGGTCTTGGAGCAGTGTCTCCTGGATCCATTGTTCTCCCTGTTGAAAACTGGTGTCAGTACATACATTCACACCCCAACCCGCACATTCACTGCCATTGACCTCACCATCTGCTCCTCCTCGATCCTTCCACTCTGTACATGGGAGGTCGAGGACAATCCATATGGAAGCGATCACCTCCCAGTGGTGTGTACCATCTCTCGTGGGGCCTTCGCGTCTGTCTCCCGGTGGAGGCTTGATCGGGCTGACTGGAGTGGCTTCGAGCTCTTGTCTGAGCTTGATGACCACTCTGTCAGCCAGGAGACAATCAATGTTGCAGTGGCGGAGATGACAGACTGCATCATCCATGCAGCTGCCTCTACTATTCCTCAGACCTCGACTCGGTTTCCACAGTTCACAAAACTGTGGTGGAATCCCGACTGCACCGCAGCTCGTAAGGCTCAGAACAAGGCTTGGGGGGTGTTTCAGAGATATCCGACGTCTCCCAACCTCGAAGCATTCAAGTGCGCGAGGGCGAAAGCCCGTCCGGCACCAGACCCAGAAGGAATCTTGGATGAAATATACGTCTTCTATAACCCGCACGACCAGTTCTAAGGTCGTGTGGGATAAGGTCCGGAAGATGGGTAGGAAGTACACATCCCACTCATTATCGATCCTGGAGCACAATGAACAGGCAATTGCCAATACTCTGGGGAGTCATTCTCCACCATCTCTTCTCTGTCCTCCTACTCCCCCGAGTTTCTGGCCCAGAAGGGCAGGGCTGAACGCTCTCCACTGTCCTTCCATTCAAATGGCCTGGAGTCTTACAACAAGCCATTCGCAGTGGAGGAGCTTTGCCTTGCTCTGCACACTTCTCGTGCATCTGCTGTCGGGCCAGACAATGTCCATTATGCCATGCTCCAACATCTCTCACCATCGAGTAAGGATCGACTGCTCCGACTCTTCCACCACATTTTCATCGAGGAGCAGTTTCCGGACCCCTGGTGGGAGGCCATCGTCTTGGCCTTCCCCAAGCCAGGCAAAGATCCCAAGATTCCTTCCAATTATCGTCCAATTGCGTTGACGAGCTGCATCTGCAAGGTGTTAGAAAGGATGGTAAATACCAGGCTGGCCTGGTATTTGGAACATCACGGCCTTCTTTCCAACACCCAGTGTGGCTTTCGCAGGCACCGGTCTACTTTAGACCACCTATCCGCATCGAATCAGGAATGCGTTTTTACGTCGAGAGCACCTGGTGTCAATTTTCTTCAACATCGAAAAAACGTACGACACGGCATAGAGATTCGGCATTCTTCGTGACCTCCAGAGCTTTGGCTTGCGAGGTCACATGTCGATCTTCATTGCAAACTTTTTATCTTCTCGTATTTTTCGAGTTCGTGTAGACAACACTCTATCTCGGCCTTTCCCCCATGAACAGGGGGGTGCCTCAAGTCTGTGTCCTGAGTGTTATGCTTTTCGCTGCCAAGATAAATTCCATTACATGGCAACTTCCTCCGACAATAGGCAATGCCCTCTATTTTGATGACTTTAGCATGTTTTGCTCATCGTCCAGCATGAGGGTCATTGAACAACAACTGCAAACTGCCCTGAACAATTTCTCAGTTTGGGCGACGGCAAATGGGTTTTGGTTCTCCCCACAGAAGACCGCTTGCATGCACTTTTGATGAAAGTGTAATTTTCATCTGGACCCCTAGCTGTGGCTCGGGGGTAACATCATTCCTGTTGTGGTGGAGACCAAGTTTCTCGGTCTCATCTTCTACCGGAAATTGACCTTTTCACCTCATATTCGACATCTCAGGTCTAAGTGCACGTGGGCATTGAACATCATCAAGGTGCTCTCCTCCCTCTCTTGGGGGGCGGACCGATGTTCTTTGCTCCGCCTCTACCATGCACTTGTCCGGTCGAAACTGGACTACAGATCTCAGGTGTACGACTCCACCCGGGATTCGGTGGTGAAGGTGCTGGACCTACTCCATCATCAGGGCTTTCGTGTGTGCATGGTGGCCTTCCACACTTCACCGGTCCATAGTCTCTACATTGAGACCGATGAACCTTCATTATATATTCGCCATCAGCAGTTCTCCCTGCAGTATGCAGCAAAATTGCGATCCCTGCCAGGCCATCCCACTTGGGACTGCGTTTTCAGTCCCAGGTGGGAAACGTTATACCAGAATCGGCCGACTGCCATTCATCCTTTCGGTTTGCGTGTCCGAGGTTACCTGTGAGACATCAACACCAGTCTCGATAGCATCGCAGAGTCGACAGCTGAGCCACTTCCACCTTGGCTCGCTGTTTCCCCTTCCTGCGAATTTTCCCTGTGCAGGACGGGGAAGGCCTTTACATCCGACTGTGTGTACCGACAACTCTTTGCCAGCCATCGTGCTGCGCACCCGGACTTCTTGCCTGTCTTTACAGATGGCTCGAAGTCTGGCACATCAGTGGGTTGGCCATGGTCTGCTCTGATGTAATTATTGCAGACTAGATCCAACTGCAGTGTTCCATCTTCACTGCAGAGTTGCATGCTATCAGCATTGCCTTGGACCATATAGCAGCTAAGCATCATCGTTGGTGTGTGCTTTACACCGACTCGCTTAGCTTGCTACAGGCTTTGATCTCAGTGAGGCATCGGCCTCACCCTGTTCTCTCCAAGATCCGCCAGCAGCTCCATCGTCTGGTAGACACACCACCATCCATTTTTGTTGGGTGCCCGGTCACGGACCCCCTCGGTGTGAGCGCCTGTACACGGTGAGGGGGACCACCCTGTGAAGGTTTCGCTGGCTCGGTTACCTTCGCAGGGTCCTAAACGCTCGCCCACGTGTTTGCCGTGCGCGGAGACCCATGTCCCGGGAAAGGAGGATCCTGGTAGTTGCTCGGGGGTCCCCGTCTTCTCTCCTCAGCTCATGACTGGCATGGTCCCCATTGGCCATCTTGCCATTGGGGAGCCTGTCCGTCGCGGGGCTGGGCAGCGGATTCCGGGGCCTCTGCTATACACTGCTTTGGCCTCTGCTTCCGGTAAACGGGAGCTCCTGGGGTGGCCCCCCCCCCAGGAGCAATCGGCTGGTGGGCAGGTCTTGCTAGGGTCAACCATGCAGAGCGGTGAGTAACCTTGCCCACGGTCCGGGTACAGGTTTACAAGTTTCCTCACAACTTATTTTCCTTTTGTAGTTATCCTTTCTTTGTGAGGCCAGTTTGGCCATTCACAATTTTTCTTATTTTACGCTTTGTTTGATTTGTGTAGAATGTTTTGTTCTGCACATTTCTCTTTTCATTTTCCTTATATTTATTTGTGAGGGCTTGGCTCACTGTCTGTGTGGGTATAGTGCCTGCGTACCCCTGGCGCCCGACTGGGCGTCCCCTTGTTGGGCTCCGTGGAGGGTGGGGAGAGCGGGCACTGAACTACACAAAACAAACCATGAGAGAGAATGAAGAAATTAATGCGATCGCTGCCAACAAGAGGGCTCGACACGAGCCCCCATTTTCCTCGTTGTCTACGTTATCTCTGGAGTAGTCTCCTGCGTCTGTGTCTTCGTTCTCAAAGTTCCTGATCATCCACTCCATGGGTGATCAGGTGCTTGGGGACATGTCCCCTTTTTTTGGCAACAAAGGTTTAAAAGGTCTTGCGGGAGAGCCGAAATCCGTAAAGCGCTTACGATCTGGCGACTTGCAGGTTGAGACCGCTTGTTCGAAACACTCCGAACTACTCCTGAAAGTCAAAGAAATTGGTGGGGTGGCTGTCGAAGTCATTCCCATAAAACTTTGAATTCCTCTCGGGGTGTGATCACCGAGTGGGGCCTCCTCAAAGTCACTGAGGAGGAAATCCTCACGGAGCTCACACCTCAAGGAGTAATAGTGGTCCACCGGGTTTCGACACGCCGTGATGGGAAATTGACACCCACCCGGGTGTTGATTGTGACATTTAACACGCCACGCCTGCCTTCTGCCATCAAGGCAGGTTACTTACATTGTGAGGTTCGGCCGTATATCCCAAACCCTCTGCGCTGTTTTCAGTATCAGATATATGGTCATGCCCGCACAGCATGCAGGGGCAAGCCCATCTGCGCTCGCTGTGACAGTAAGGATCACCTCGATCCTGACTGCACAGCAGAAAAGGCATGCTGTGTGAACTGCAGTGGCGAACATCCGGCGTACTCCCACGACTGTCCGAAGTGGAAGGAGGAAAAGGAGGTACAACGCCTCAAAGTCATGAACAACATGTCGTATGCTGAAGCGAGAAAGCTTGCTGCACTGCCCGCCCCACCTGGCAAGGTTTCCTATGCTAGTGCAGTCATTGGAAAGCCCATCGTTCCAATGACTTCGGTGGCGGTGCCGACCGACATCAGTGTTCCACCAACTGAGTCTTTCTCGCCAGCTGCGAAGTACCTCCTCACGCAGGCGAGACCAAGGGTGGTGTCGACTTCAACATCAACCCCGGTTTCCATTCCTGCAGCTCAGCCTTCCACCTCCACCGGAAGGCCTCCTCCTTCCCGTCCTCAGAGAGCAAGACCTTCCAAAACAAAGGGGCCCCCACCAAGGCCAAAAAAGACTCATCACTCCTCCTCAAAGGGCGGTCACCGATCCATGCCCCTCTTACGATTCCGAGGACATGGATACCAATCGCTCCCTATTCAATAAACCGTCCTCTGCGGCGGTTAAGTTGAATAGGAATATGTCGTCCGCCCACTCTTCTAAGTCCTGAGATGGCCACACTCCTACAATGGAATTGTCGTGGATTCCAGAGGAATCTAGACGGCATCAAGGCCCTCCTTCAGGTGCACCAGCCCATCTGTGTGTGCCTGCAGGAGACATACTTGCAGCCAGTCACAGATCCCACTATCCGGCACTTTTCACTAGTTTGCCGGGACCGGGATGGAGATGGTCCAGCACGCGGGGGTGTCGCCATCCTCGTGAGCAACCATTCTCCATTCCAGATCGTGTCCCTCACCACCAACTTGGAGGCGGTAGCCATCCATCTCTTCGTGGGGTTCTCGCTGACTGTCTGCTCTGTATATCTTCCACCTGGGAGCATCGTCTTCCAGGAAGAACTTGATGATCTCGTCTCGCAGCTGCCGTCCCCCTTCCTCATCATGGGGGACCTCAGTGGACACAGTCCACTTTGGGGCAGTGCTGACACCAACGGGAGGGGCGGGGTCCTGGAGCAGTGGCTCCTGGATCCTTCTCTCTCCCTGTTAAACACCGGTGTCAGTACTTACTTTCACTCCCCAACCCGCACTTTCACTGCCATTGACCTTACCATCTGCTCCTCCTCGATCCTTCCACTCTTTACATGGGAGGTCGAGGACAACACTTATGGAAGCGATCACCTCCCCGTGGTGTGCACCATCTCCCTTGGGGGGCCTTGCAGCCCTTCACACATCTCACGGTGGAGGCTCGATCGGGCTGACTAGGGTAGTTTCGAGCTGCTCTCTGAGCCGATGACCACTCTGTCAGCCAGGAGCCAATCAATGTGGCAGTAGCGGAGATAACGGACTGTATCGTAGATGCAGCTGCATCAACAATTCCTCAAACGTCTACACGGTTTCCTCGCTTTCCGAAACCGTGGTGGAATCCAGATTGCACCGCAGCTCGTAAGGCTCAGAACAAGGCTTGGGGGGTGTTTCGGAGATATCCGACGACCCCCACCTTGAAAATTTCAAATGCGGCAGGGCGAAAGCTCGTTTTGTCCGACGCCAGAGACAGAAGGAATCTTGGATGAAATATACGTCTTCTATCACCCGCACGACCAGTTCTAAGGTCGTGTGGGATAAGGTCCGGAAGATGGGTGGGAAGTACACGTCCCACTCATTATCGATTATGGAGCACAATGGACAGGCAATTGCTGATCCCAAAGCAATTGCCGACACTCTGGGGGAGTCATTCTCTTCCATCTCTTCATCTTCATCTTACTCCCCCGAGTTTCTGGCCCAGAAGGGAAGGGCGGAACGCTCTCTGCTGTCTTTCCACTCGAATGGCCTGGAGCCTTACAACAAGCCATTCACAGTGGAGGAGCTTCGCCTTGCTCTGCACTCTTCTTGTGCCTGTGCTGTTGGGCTGGACAATGTCCATTATGCCATGCTCCAACATCTGTCACCATCGAGTAAGGATCGACTGCTCCGACTCTTCAACCATATTTACATTGAGGAGCAGTTTCCGGACTCCTGGCGCAGCCAGGCAAAGATCCCAAGATTCCTTCTAATTATCGTCCCATCGCGTTGACGAGATGCGTGTGCAAGGTGTTGGAAAGAATGGTAAATGCCAGACTCATCTGGTATTTAGAACATCACAACCTTCTTTCCAACACCCAGTGTGGCTTTTGCAGGCAACGCCTCGAATCGGCTATCAGAAATTCTTTTTTACGTAGAGAGCACCTGGTGTCAATTTTCTTCGACATCGAAAAAGCGTACGACACGGCTTGGAGATTCGGCATTCTTCGTGACCTCCACAGTTTCGGCTTGAGAGGTCACATGCCGATCTTCATCTCCAACTTCTTATCGACACGTTCTTTTCCTGTCCGTGTTGGTAACACTCTGTCGCGACCGTACCCCCAAGAAGAGGGGGTGCCACAAAGCTGCGTTCTGAGTGTTACGCTTTTCGCTGTCAAGATTAATTCTATAACTAGACAACTTCCTCCATCAGTAGGCAATGCCCTCTATGTTGATGATTTAGCATCTTTTGCTCTTCGTTCAGCATGAGGGTCATTGAAAGACAACTGCAAATTGCCCTGAACAATCTTTCTGTTTGGGCGACGGCAAACGGGTTTCGGTTCTCCCCACAGAAGACCGCTTGTGTGCACTTTTGCCACAAGCGTAATCTTCACCTGGATCCCGAGCTGCGGCTCGGGGGTAACATCATTCCAGTTGTGGCGGAGACCAAGTTTCTCGGTCTCATATTCGATCGGAAATTGACCTTTTAACCTCACATACGTCCTCTCAGGTCCAAGTGCACGTGGGCATTGAACATCGTCAAGGTCCTCTCCTCCCTCTCTTGGGGAGCGGACCGATGTTCTTTGCTCCGCCTGTACCGTGCACTTGTCCGATCGAAATTGGACTACGGATCCCAGGTGTACGGCTCGGCACGGGATTCGGTGGTGAAGGTGCTGGACCCCCTCCATCATCAGGCCCTCTGTGTTTGCACGGGAGCCTTCCTCACCTCACCGGTCCAGAGTCTTTACGTTGAGACCGACGAACCATCTTTATCTCTTCGCCATCAGCAGTTGTCCTTACAATATGCTTCTAAATTGCGATCCCCGCCTGGCCATCCCACTTGGGACTGCGTTTTCAGTCTGAAGTGGGAAATGCTTTACACAAATCGGCCGGCTGCCATTCGTCCTTTTGGTTTGCGAGTCCGAGGCTACCTCAGAGACATCAACACCAGTCTCGATAGCGTTGCATAGTCGACAGCTGAGCCACTTCCACCATGGCTCGCTGTTTCCCCTTCCTGCGATTTTTCCTTGTGCAGGACGGGGAAGGCCTTTACACCCGACTGTGTGTACCGGCAACTCTTTGCCAGCCATCATGCTGAGTACCCAGACTTCTTGTCTGTCTTCACAGATGGCTCGAAGTCTGGCACATCAGTGGGATTGGCCATGGTCTGCTGTGATGTAATCATTGCAGACCAGATCCCACTGCAGTGTTCTATCTTCACTGCAGAGTTGCACGCTATCAGCCTCGCCTTGGACCACGTGGCGACTAAGCATCATCGTCGGTGTGTGCTTTACACCGACTCGCTTAGCTCGCTACAGGCTTTGATCTCGGTGAGGCATCGGCCTCACCCTGTTCTTACTAAGATCCGCCAGCAGCTACATCGTCTGGCAGCCACCACCACCATCCATTTCTGTTGGGTGCCTGGTCATGTCGGGATTAGGGGCAATGACTTGGCAGATGCTGCTGCCAAATCGGCCACGCCCCTGTCCCACTCTCCGTTGCCAGTTCCCTATCTGGATTTCCGGCAGCGTTTTACCACCGAGCTCCGGGCACAGTGGCAGAGATCTTGGTCAGAACAGCTTACAAACAAGCTCTTCGAGATCAAACCAATCATCAAACCATGGCAGTCTTGTTACCGCAGGAATCGCAAGGAGCAAGTTGTACTTGCTCGGCTCCGCTTGGGTCATTCATTTATTACTCATTCGTTTCTTTTACGGGTGGACGACGAACCCAAGTGTGAGTTTTGTGACACCTTTTTAACGATCAAACATATTTTAATTGAATATCGTTGTTTTAACTTTGAAAGACATATGTTTTTTAACTCTCATGATTTTACGTCCGAGCCCCTTACACTCGGACATCTTTTATCCGACCATTGTACTTTTACCTCTCTCTTTCAATTTTTACGATATACTGGATATTTTACTCGCATATAGTTTTTACTCTTCAGCTTTTTATATATATGATTTTATCACCTTATACATAGTTTGTATATCCCAGGTCACTTACACCTGGTATTCTATTGTTTTACTTTGTATTTTTACACTTGTTCTTTGTTGTTTTACCTTTTTACAATTTTCCTGATTTGTTTTAAATGTGGTTGCGGGTTACACGTCTTTTATCATTTATATTGTCTTTTGTTTGGCGCATTATGGCCTAGTCGCCCATGCGCCATAAAACCCAAAACAACCAACCAACCAACCCGGTCACGGAATCATAGGCAATGATTTGGCAGATGCTGCTGCCAGATCAACCACGCCCATGTACGACTCTCCGTTGCCGATTCCTTATCTGGATTTCTGGCAGTGTTTTATCAACGAACTCCGGGCACATTGGCAGAGATCTTGGTCAGAACAGCTTACGAACAAGCACTTTCAGATCAAACCTATCATCAAACCATGGCAGTCTTGTTTCCGCAGGAATCGTGAGGAAGTTGTACTTGCTCGGCTCCACTTAGGCCACTCGTTTATTATTCATTCGTTTCTTCTACAGGCGGACGACGTACCTAAGTGTGAGTTTTGTGACACTATTTTAACTATCAAACATTTTAATTCATTGCCCATGTTTTAATCTAGAACGACATTTGTATTTTACTTTTCATGATTTTACATTCGAGCCCCTTACACTCGGACATTTGTTATCAGATCATTGTTGTTTTAATGCTGTCTTTCAATTTTTACATTTTACAGGTTATTTTACTCGTCTATAGTTTTAGTCTACTGTTTATTATATATATGATTAAACCAGGTTGTTTACACCTGGTTACTTTTATTTTTACAAAATATTTCTACATTTGTTTATTGTTATTCACTGCTTGTCATTTTATTTTTCTACCTTCGTCTTGTTAAATTTCTAATTTATTTTTAAAAATTGGTTGAGGGTTTGATGACTTTTATCTTTTTACATTTTGGACATTCGTTTGGCCCATTATAGCCTTAGATGCTAATGCGCCATAAAACCCTAAACAACCAACCAACCAATCTTTTACCTGAAGTTCCTTCACTCCTAAAACAAGAAATAGAAAATAATATTCATGATGTACTTTGTTTGTATACTAAAAATGGATTCATTGTCAATATCAAGAAAACCAATGTTGTTTTTCTTTCAATTTCAAATGCTTCCCCGCATGACACAAACATAAAAAATAATAACATCCATATTACAGTTTCCAATTCTATGAAGTATTTAGGTTTGACTATAGATAATAATCTTGACTTTGGAATTAACATTAATAAAACCGTCGATTCAGCTTCTAAAAGAACTTTAATATTGAGGTATATTCGAAACTATATATCCTCCTATGCCACCAAAGTTCTACAAAATTTACATTCAACCCAAACTCGAATACTGTGCTTCCACTCTTTTTGGTATTAATAAAAAGAACTCTTATAACTTAGAAAAAGTTCAAAAAAGCTCTCAAAATCATCAGCAAAATCTGTTTTAACAAATGAGAATTTCTAACACTTATTGATATTCGTTCCAGGTATCAAATTTCCACTCTTAACTCTAGAAGAAAGTTGCATTTATTACTCTTATTCACGACATTATTTATAGCAAGTCTCATCCCCTTTATTCGATTTTTACATCCTGTATTCTATTACGACAACGCCACATCCTTCGCTCTGATAATGAAATGTTTCCTACTCCCAAGATTTTAAAAGCTAAGTATGGTAAAATTTCTTTTGCTTTTCAAGAAAACTCAACTTAAAATTCTCTACCGAGAGATATACTTGTTTAAAATTTAAAACAAAATTCAAAAACTATATTACTCCATTCCTATTAGAATATTGAAACGTTTGACCAACAACATCTCCTAATCCCTATTCCCACTCCCCATCTTTGCCCTTTGTCCAGATTATCCGCAATCCTTTTTTTTCTCCTGTTCATTCATTTAATATTACTCTCTGTTGTCTTAAAACTTCTCTTTCTTCCACCTAAGTTTACTATGTTTTTTTTATCATATTATCATTTATGTTTGTTTTCGTCTGGGCAACTTATCACTTTATTTATATGAATCAAATAATTATACCATTCCTGTAAATACGTTTCTAATTTTGTACTATCATCAATATTTCTTTTTAATTTCTCAAATGTACTGAGGCATCAAGCCATTCGAACATTTAAATTAATATCCAAAATTATTCGTACCTTCTCTTTACTGTAATCCCCTGCATGGAATAAATTATTATTATTATTAGGATTTTCCAACTACTAAAATATTCAACCGAACAGGAAAGGTTAAAACGATTTTATAGTTGTTTTTAGTGTCGGACATGAAATATGGGCTAAAATAAAATTATGCAAAATAACTGTTTTGGATTTCAAAACTGGTAGAGAAGTTTGAGATTTAGTGGAAGACAACTGAATTTTCTGGGTACGTCCCTGTAGTTAACCAGCGGCAAAATGTGTTTTTATGTTGTATGAGAAAGCGGGAGAAGCCCATTAAAAAGTCTAGGTTATCTCCCTCCTTTGTTTAGGAGAATACCTACTTGCCTTCTTAAAAATTAAAAAAAAATCAGCGAATTCTTTACCGCCTGGCCCTAAGATTTCTCCTACGGTTTTACCTTGTTCCCCTCGTGTTGCATAAAAAAATCAAGTCTCAATCTGTAATAGAATCTAAGTTGAAATTTAAGATAACAATAATTAAAATAACAAAAAATAGATATAAGTTTTTTCACGGTTTTATTTTTAGGGAAAGTTAGTAGGATTATAATAATTGTTTTTTATGTATGTCGCTGTATGGGTAGATATGTAAATCTACCCATACAGCGACATACATAATCGTCGTTTATTATGCGACGATTATGTATTAAAATACGTCGTATTAAAATACTGGTGAAGTAGACCTGGTTTGAATCCTACATAAAGCATGTATAAAGAACGGGAGTTTGAGAATTGGAGGGTTTGGATAGACCTCTGTCCGTCGGATCGGATGTAGCTCGTTTGCAGGAGAATCATATGCTTTGAACTTTAAAGAACATTCTGGATGGTCCTAAGGGAAGTGTCCTTCCGTATCCTAGCTGCTGGGAGATAGCAGCTGTCTAAGGCAGTGGCGTAATTAGGCAATTGGCAGCCTGGGATGACTGATTGTTTATTATGACTGTACAAGGGAAAGATTTTGGCCTTAAATGGTCTGAAGATATGAAAATTTCTGAGTTAGATTATGCTGATGATTTATCCCTTTTGGCAAACGATATTGATGAGACTGGTAGTAGAGTAGGTTTGGTTATAAACAGAGAGAAAACTAAAGTGATGAAAATTGGTCAGGCAGGCTGTGATTCAGTTAATCTGAATGATAATAGTCTTGAGCAGGTGTCACAGTTTAATTATCTTGGGAGCTATGTAACAGATACTGGTAATGTGTGGCATGAGATTAACAGACGAATAGGGATTGCTGACGGGATTGTGGCGACTGCTCAATTGCCTTCCCCTATTCACACCACTGGCCCAGGGGATCCTCTTCCCTTACCCCACCCAGAGACCCTTGCGGTCCTTGTGACATGACCATTGCACCCATTGTATTCACGAAAGTGCTGCTCAGAGGTAAAACAACCCAACCAGAAACTGATATTATTCCTTTCACTGCGCGCCATGCTGTGACATTTCTTCCACGAGCAAATGACGATATTAGAGCGAACTTTTCTTTCGTATAGAATGAACATAGCAAACAAACAACTTTTAAAACTCGGAAACAGTTTCAGATGTAATTGATTTAATAAAATGTAAGAGAAATAACTGTGAGGATATGAAGTGACAGAAATTATTCAGAGAAATTTGAGCGATATAGTCTGCATTTCAGTTGATAGCATAATTCATTGTTTTTTATTTGGGAATTCTAATTTATTTTTTTTCCTGTTTTTTTTTTCTTGGAGTACATAGATTGGAAGATTTTGTTGTGGTTCACTGAGCAAACGTTTGCTTCGCAGAGCGTTGGAAATTTTCTTTCTCTGCTCCTCCTCTTTAAAGGAAATTTTCCTTCTTCCGATTAGAGGCTGCGATTGACCTTTCCTAAAATAATTACTTCAAATGCCTCTGAACTCATTATGTCACAGCGCTCGTTAAACATATATCTTTTTTCCAGCCGATGAAAAAAACTTATTTCGGTAATTGCGAGACAAAAAAACTATGCCGATGGCGCGACAACTATTAATAGTAATCAGATTACCGGTCTCTAAAGTTATATATTCTCTTCGGTAATTTATCATGTTTTCGAAGAAGGCATTTCTTTCTGATTCCGTGGTTTGGCAACAGTAGCGAAGGCCTCCCGAGGCGTTGATAGTAGACTGCCAACCCCGTGCTGTCTGGCAGCCTACTGCGTTGAGGCACGTGGAAATGAGCGCCGCAACTAAGACTCCTAGTCGTAACGGATAGCATCCTTTAATTTGAAATTGATGTCTTCGAATTCTTTCGCCCTTCCAATCACAGAGACTTCCGATACGGGTGCCGTGTCGTCTTCGGAAGCTGATTCGAGGAGCAGGAATTTCAGTCCTCGCTACGATTTTATTTGCAGCGGAAATTGCGGAATTGCGTTCAAAAAGGAAATTAAAACAGTAAATCGAGAACATTCTTACGCGTTGCGGTCGGACAGTAATCTTTTGATAATTAGTGTTGCGACTGATTTCGAAGCGTGTTCCGTAGGACATTGAGCAATGGCGGTTTTCTGAGCATCAAAATGACACACGAAGAACGGGAAAAACTGGAAGCGCGCTAAGCTCAACAACTGATGAGTAGAGACACACTCCGCCTCCCCTCCCCAGCCACCTCTTTTCGGGACCATGAGAAAGCTTTTACTGTTAATACTGTAAATTGAAGTTGAAACGCTTCTTTAATTTTGGAACAATAAATCGAAAATCATCGTGAAACGCAAGCCTTAAAATTGATAAATTGTGATATGTTTTAGGTAGGAAATGCCACGGATAATAATTACAGCTGATAAATTGGGGGGGGGGGAAGAAATATAGAAGCCTTCTCGAAACCACTTAAAGTGAAATTGTTACATTTACGAAATTCACCTACGGTGCATATCATCAAAAAAGTAAGAAAAGAATGCTGCTCTCGCACGGATCATTCTGAACGTGCGTTTCTTCCCCCCAACGAAGGTTCTCATTCGACCGGTAACGTCAGTTATGGTGGTTTACAATTTCACTTAAGTGAAAACTTAAGTGTCGTCTCACTAAACAGGATATCAGAATGGAGAGAAGGTTGCACTAATTGCTGCTGTGCTATTCAGTCACAAAACTCTTCAGGTGTATCGCAGTCTCCCCGTGAAGTTTTCGCATCCATGTGATTCTGTAAGAATGATACTTGGTTCGCTTTAAAATACTTGCAACAGTAATGTAAGTTTATGATTGATTTTTGATTTGCAACATATAGGCAGGGACGGATAATAGTTTTGCGGGGCTCCTCTTTGGACAAAAAATAGAAAAAAAAAAGCCTTCAAATACTCAAATTGAAGGCTATTTTCATATCAAATACAAATTTGGTAAATTTGATGGAAACTTCATTTAGTTGGATAATTTTTATTTTAATTATATCGTAATTCATTATTAAAAGAAATTCTGCATTAATAATTAAAAATTTTCGTTTGCATTAAAGTCTATTTCAGCTGTCTAGCGCTTTTGGCAGTCCATTCTTCAATTATGTCATTAAAGTCCATTTCTTTACACAGGTCGTTTTCAAAAATATTAAATGTTCATTAATAAAAAATAATTGAAATAAATAACTCCGGCGCAGACGGCCAGCTCGCCCTGTCCTATATCTGCCGCTGCATACAGGACAGAGACAGGAACTAGAAACTCCTCCTAATTCGCACAGGACATCTTTTACAAGTAAAGCATGACCTACTAAAACGAAAGTTACTATTGGTACTGCCTCGCTTTACACAAAGTTTGCCTGCTAGAATACTAGCTAACTCCTTAGCCACTAAGCCAGTCGAGGCCTTATTCCCCCTTCTTGTCCCATTTTTTTTGCGTTGAGCGCGGATAATTCTTCTTTTTTTTAATCTGCCATGCTTTTAGTTTCACGAAATCGCTTCATTCTTAACTTTGACACTGTTCCTTGGTGATGAATGGATTCCTTGGATGTTGGAGGTGGAATTCTTCAACAGTATCTCGCTATCTTAAATCTCCTGCAAGTAAGAGAACCAGTTCAGCCTTCTCTTGTATAACTTAATCCATTTTTACAGGCTCTATCTTGACGAACCTGAAAAAAAAAAACACTCAAGTAGTGATTTCGGAATTTTGTTACTCCCTGTATGTAACGTTTCTAAATTTTAATATTCGGTTTTCTACATTTTCCTAGAAATTTCAGTCTATATGAAATGAATTAACCTATAAATAGACACATGCTCGCGATCCCTGAAAAAGGATAAATCGACGACCAGTTTTAACAGCTTCCAGGTGCACTAAGTTGGTTGGTTGTTTTACCTCTGAGCGGCACTTTTTTTGCACACCATGGTCTAAATGGCCAGGTCACATGGACCCCAAAGGCTCAGAGAAGTTTGGGGGAGAGGACCCACTGGATCAACTGTTGGGAGACAGATGGTAGTCTCCCGTCAAGGCCATCTAGCATGTTCTTTAACGTGCACAGGATATGGCTCTCCCGCACACGGAGCCATGGCTTAACGTCCCATCCGACGGACGGCGGTCTTTCCAAGCCCATCGGTATCCCCTAATGACCGTAGGCAGGGCGGGGATTTTACGGAGATAAATCTCAACGCTGACCCAGCTGGGACTCGAACCTGGGAACTGCAGATTACGAGCCTAGCATGCTACCGATTGAGCCACCCCCGCCCGAGGTGTACTACGATGCTAGCGAGAAACTGTTGCTCATGCCTGCTATAGATGCTCCCATTTTCTATGCAAATTCAGCTTACTCCTACGCCATGGGAGCCCAACATGCGGCCCTCCTGAGATTTGTAGCAAAAAACCTCATACAGGGGTGTAACTATGGAAGTGGGGGGTGGGAATGGTGGGAGGCTCCCTCACAAGTAAATCGGAGGTGGCAAAATTCGAAGTGACTTGATGATATCCAGGTAAGTTCTGAAAATTGAGATTTTTGTTTTAAAAAAATTAAGGAAAGATTGCAAAATCAAGGCAAATTTGAAAAATTAAGGGAAGTTGGCAAAATTCGAAGGCACTTGTAAAATACATGTGAGTTGTGAAAATTGGAATTTTAAATACAAAGCATCTCATCTTCCTTTAAAACAGTCCAAAATATTCAATAAAACTAACTGTATAATAATATTTTTACGGAGTCATGTTGAACGAAGATCAACGGAATTTTAAGAGGGATTAAATGCTTTCGTCAGAGAATCAAGTCACTTACCTGAGGAGGAGCAGCATACAGGAACCTCGCAAATGCTTATCTGACTAACCTTAGCCTCTCGCATATCTCCTAGGAGGTTTGCCTTCTACCTGGGTCAGAGTCGAGATTTATCTCCGCAAAATTTCCCGTCCTGCCCTTGGTCAGTAGGGGACACAGCCCGCTCTCCGTTGCATGGGATATTAGGCGTGTGGGAGAGCAATACCCTGTGCACTTTAAAGAACACACTGGATGGCCTTGACGGGAGGCTACCATCTGTTTCCCAACAACTGTTCAGTGGTTCTCATAATTCACTGAGCTATCAGTTACTTCTCAACTAGTAATATATAAGATCACTGGTTGATTTTAAATTGATAGTGAAATCAACTAATGATATATAAGTGTTACTGTCACATACACATATCAGAATAATATGACCACTTACGGAATCACAGTGTACCCGCCCAGGCACATCACAGAGTGTACTTGACAAGGTCGGCCACACGGAGATATTAAGCAGCTGGCCAGGACAGATGAGCGATAGTGCGTAGCGTGAACACAATGGGAAGAACTCTGTAGGTTCTAGAAGTAGTGATACAACCGGTATGGTGGGGGAAATGAGAACCGGAAATTGGTTACATAACTCATTTTCGGTTACGTAACTCATTTCCGTTTACATAACTCATTTCCTGTCACATAACTTTCGACCACGCCCCTTTTTCCAAAACTCCCCCGATTTTGCCGTTTTGAATTCTGACGTCATCAAACTCCCGCGATTTTGCCAGTTTGGATTCTAAGACCCCCAGGTTGACACACCTGTATTTTTAAGCCCCCCTAAAAAGCCCCTGATTTTTCCTCACCTTTAAATATGAAAGTCTTCGATTTTGTAATTTATTTTTGATGGCGCCATCTAATGTGTAAAATAAGTACTATTTTTAGCAAGCTCTCCATTTAAAAAAAAAAAAATCATTTTCCATACAGTGATTCGATCCCACAACCTCAGAGTTTAACGGACGCTATAACACATTACGCCAACGGTCGTATATGCTTAGAGGCTTAAATGTGGATGAAGTAGGAATAAGCGATCATTATACGAATTTTTTTATTCCTTATTAACTTACGAATAAATGTAATTTTCCTTGTAAATTAGGAATATATTATTTAAACGATTTTTTTTCTAGAAAACCACATTTAACAGTGGAATAATTATTTTAATGAATTTTATCCCTTGTAAATCACATTTGACTTTATTTTTATTCCTGAAAAACCACATTTAACATGAGAATATATTTTTTTCATTAATTTTTTTATTTCTTGGAAATAAGCACTTCAACTTCTCACTCCTCCCGTGAACCACGTTTTATTGACGATTGGATTTACAAACTGAAAAGTCTTGCTAAATAAATATTTTATCCCACGGGAATTACACTCTTTGCTCCGATCACGTCATAGGTGGTTAGTCCCTCATGTCCCGACTTGTCTGATTTTTTTCTTTAATGTTGTGTTCTCTGATAGGCTGATGTATGTTTTTGTAAATAATGCATAGGTCAAATGTCTTTCAAGAAGTTGGTAATGCAACACGTACATTCTATGGTCGATCAGAGTGACGAAATGTCAGAATATAGTGAAGGGACTATTCTTCTTCTCCTGTATGACATTATATTCCATGAATTAAAGTCGGGTACTCCTTTTCCTAATCGTAGGTTGAGTGCTTTTCACCTTGCTTCTGAACTATTTCAGTTTTCGAACGTTGATTGGACTGAATTAGATTGAATCAATTACAGACAGGTTGTGAACTCTGTGAAACATGATCATGCAAAATATCTGTATGGTTCTAGATCTCGACGGTTTTCGTGTAAACGGACATTTCCTAGTGCGGGAACTTGGATATGCAACCCTGAACGGGAAATGCGGTGTCTATCGCTTCAATCTTCAACATTACCAAACCTTGTCGGAAAAGGACAAGAAGACAGTCAACTACGTGTCTAAACATGTATTAGACCTACCATTCCATCCTCTACCAAGGTGAAAAGACTTGGTAACCAAGGTATGGACGTTAAATCATGTTCCTAACATCGTGAAATATGCTTACAAACGTGCAAGTACTGAAGAAGCTACTGTGGTGGGTTACAAAGGAGGAAATGAGGAAATAATCCTGTTGGAACAATTAAATATTCTGAGCATTAATCTCGAACTTTATGGATGTCCCAAATATTGTGATCTCCCAAAAGTTTCTGCTTTTGAGTGCGGGGATCACAAAGGAGAGGGAGTCCACCTTTCGTTAGCTGAAACAGCTGTCTTTTTTGGGTGGATCGATCGTTGTAAATATCAAGTATTGACTGAGAACATGTTTCAACATTCTTTGTATCGACATTGTGAATCATTATCTACATGCTCGTGAGTCATCAGCTCATATTGGAACTCCTGTATGCTGAAAAATTATTGCTCCTGATTGGATGTCATAGAGGGCGCTGCTATCTCTCGTTAAATAGCATGACACCCGACGAACGCGTCATTGTCCACGATGCATATTAATCATCCAGATGCGTGTGTCTTGGTAAACATGTCCACGTCGTGCCTTCATTGTTCAAAAATAAGTTTTTGGTGCATGTACATTGTTACAAGAAGTATGAAAATGGTGATCTCGTCTGTTCTACACCTACGGAGGTTTCCCTCTCAATACCTGAATGGGAGGCTTTGTGTGAAACAGTGCCCCACATCGAGAATCAAGTGAAAATTGGTCCTGATCAACAGATGTGGCACGTGATACAGAGTTTACGTGTATACATGTATTGCAATGAATCAGGCGAGCGTTGTATTGACTTCATCAAAGAGGCAGCGGCAGTGAGAACTCTACAATTTCGTGTACTGAACTGAACTATAATACTTAATGCATCACAGTGGTTTACACTTGCTATCCATGTAGATGAAGTGATGGCTGTTGTACGTAATGTTTGTGGCACCCTCAAAGACAATTAACTATGCACAGTCATTATGGAACATTCTGAATCAGTTCTACCCTTCCTGTTGGATCCTGTTTTTGAGGGGCCCCGACCGTGTTTATCATCTGTTTATGGATATTTTCCGACAACAATTAATATGTCTGATACCATTAGATGGACTTCAACCTGAAGAAAACCTACCGACTATCGCAGGGTGGTCGGGTGACCTGGACATTGATGCATTAGCACAAGTGTTTGGGGATGCGGCCTGGAAACGGGGTCTGTTATGCTTTGTAGATTCTGGATTTGTCTGTACTCTGAAATATAATACTATTGTTGACGATGCAAAAAATGAAATGTACAAATTAGTTGAATAAAAAATTTGAATCTTATATAAATTGTTGTTGTGTTCTTTATGATTAATTTTAGTCTTAGTATGGATAGGAGAAAGAAGGTGTTAGCTAGTGTTGGCAGTGTAATCATAACAGTGTTAATGAAAGTGGTGCTTGTATTAGAACTTGCGTCCCTACTAAAAATATTCAGTGTGGTGAGTCAAAAGTCTTAGGCAGTGATTTCAAAATATGTGTGTAACTTGACAGTAGACATCAGACAGTTTATAGGAGATATCCCTACAGTTACAGGAGTTTCACTTTCATTACACCAATGGCAAAACCTAGTCGGATACGACGTCTGGGTTCAACAGAAAACAAAACTCTGGAATCCCATTATTTCGACCCTGAAAGAGGATTCGGTAGTGTAAAAAAGTTAGCTCAGAACACAGGGCTACCTCTAAAACTCGTACGTTTGTGGTTAGAAAAGCAACTTGCCTACACATTACACAAACCTGCCTGCAGAAAGTTCCCTCGGAACAAGGTTTATGTAATGGGTCTTGACGAACAATGGCAAATTGACCTCCTAGTTGTAAAAAACCTGACCTGATTCAATGATAGATAACGATACATTCTTACGGTTATCGACGTCTTTTCTCGTCATGCTGGGCTGTACCTATGAAAACAAAAACAGGCAGAGAAATGGTGCAGGCCTTTACCAAAATTCTGGCTAAAGAGAGGCATCCCATGCGCTTGAACACGGATCAAAGTACAGAATTCACAAATCGTGTTTTTCAAAAGTTTCTTAAGGCAAAAGGAATACAATTCTTTGCCAGCTACTCTGATAAAAAGCGGCACTGGTCGAGCGACTGAACAGAACCCTACGTGAGGAACTGGGGAGGTACTACACGAGAAACAATACATACTGTTGCCTAGACGTGTTACAACGTGTTGTCAAAGATTACAACGGTACAGTCCATAGTGCACATGATAAGGCCCCCAAAGACGTGACTCTTCATACGAAGAAGTTGTGTGGCGACGGTTGTATGGTATACATTTCGTGAATGAGGAACCCGTATTTAAGGTGGGTGACTCTGTTCGATTAGCCAGTCTGAAAGTACCTTTCAAGAAAGCAGAAACCCAGTTGTGGACAGAAGAAATTTTCAAAGTGTTTCAAGTATTACACCATAAGCCCCCTGTTTACTGTGTGCATGATTCTGAAGGAGAAGAGGTGAAAGGCATGTTTTATAAATCAGAACTGCAAAAAGTGGCTGAACCTTCCCACTATATTGTTGAGAAAATACTAGAGAAGAAAGGTCAACGTGTCCTAGTGAAGTGGCGAGGGTACCCAAAACCTTCTTGGATACCTGAACAATGGATTCTTTCTACTTGACCCTACCTTCAACTGCTAGTCATGATATTTATCCCCACAACTCACAGACTGTTTCACTGTTCGCCTAGAATAACCTGTTCATCTTTATGGAAAATGGAAAGTGGGTTTAGCAGAAGTTCATATCCCTGTGAGCTGGTACAATGTCGATGGGTCCAATGATACTTATCATTATTATGCTCCTGTTCTACCTGAAGAATACCGGAAAATTAAGCTACAAGCTAGGAAAATCAACTGTGAAAGATTGTCGGCTCATCTCTCTGCTCTAGTCCCGAAAGAAATAATGGTTTCACCCACTGGCGGTCAATGGGTATTCAAACCAAGTGAAGGATATGGAATAATGTTTCCTAAATCGAATGCATTCAAACTTCTTTGTGTGGGTGGAGGAGAAGTAGACAAACCCTTCTACCACCGATTTGCCAGCAATCTTTGTAATGTTGCAACATTCGAGATAGACGACAACTGTTACTTCTACGTGATTCCTCCAAGTACTTTCCACGGATGAGAGGTGCCACATGGGCGATAGGAAACTGTTGAATCATTATTCGATGCAATAAACCAGATGATAACTTACAAGACGAGGAAAGCTTTCTGCTTCAACGATGATGATTGATGCAACACACGATGATGATTGATGCAGGCAAGTTACACTTCATCAAGTTCCCTCGTTCAAACCCAGGATTAGGGGAGATGTTAGGATTTACCAAATCGGACTTTCCAATGAGTAAATCCGTTGGATACTACCTCATTGATATGAACAGAGGGATTTATGGTATATATATATATATCTACACTGATTTAATTGCTCCTCAGTTGCTAGGAGACACTCACGGCGAACTGTTGCATGTTGTGAATCCTGCTTTAAGAACCAGTAATAACAAGGCGATCGTGGCTGTGGATCAACAACCTGATTATTATCCCCTAGCAAGAAACTCTTTTGAGAGTGTGAGAATCTCTTTGCGCACTGATTCAGGACCCCCTCAGTGTGAACACCTGTACATGGTGAGGGGGGCTACCCTGTGAAAGTTCCGCTGGCTCGGTTACCTTCACAGGGTTCTAAACGCTCGCCTGTGTGTTTGCCATGCGCGGAGCCCCGTGTCCTGGGAAAGGAGGATCCTGGTAGTTGCTCAGGGGTCCCTGTCTTCTCAGCTCATGACTGGCGGGGTCCCCATTGGCTGCCTTGCCATTGGGAAGCCTGTCTGTTGCAGGGCTGGGCAGCGGATTCCAGGGCCTCTGCTACACACTGTATTGGCCTCTGCTTCAAGCAAACGGGAGCTCCTGGGATGGCCCCCCAAGGAGCAATCGGCTGGTGGCAGGTCCTGCTAGGGTCAACCATGCAGAGCGGTGAGTAACCTTGCCCACAGTCTGGGTACAGGTTTACAAGTTTCCTCACAGATTATTTTCCTTTTCTCATTATCCTTTCTTTGTGAGGCCAGTTTGGCCAGTCACAATTTTGTTATTTTACATATAGTTTATTTTGTGTAGAAAGTTTATTTCTACACATTTCTCTTTTCATTTTCCTTTTATTTATTTGTGAAGGCTTGGCCCACTGTCTGTGTGGGTATAGTGCCTGTGTAGCCCTGGCGCCCAACTGGGCGTCCCCTTGTTGGGCTCCATGGAGGGTGGTGACAGTGGGCACTGAACCACACAAAAAAACCATGAGAGTAGATGAAGAAATTAATGCAATCAATGCAGCTAAGAGGGCTCGACGCGAGCCCCTATCTTCCTCATTGTCTCAGTTATCAACGCTGTCGACTTCTTTGTCTGTGTCTTCATTCCTGAGATTCCTGATAATCCACTTCACGGGTGATCAGGTACTTGGGGACATGTCCCCTTTTTTTGTGAACAAAGGTTTGAAAGGTCTTGTGGGAGAACCGAAATCCGTCAAGCAATTACGATCTGACGACTTGCAGGTTGAGACCGCTTGTTCCAAACACTCCAAACTGCTCCTGAAAGTCAAAGAAATTGGTGGGGTGGCTGTCGAAGTCACCCCCCATAAAACTTTGAATTCCTCTCGGGGTGTGATCACTGAAGTGGAGCCTCCTCAAAGTCACTGAGGAGGAAATCCTCTCAGAGCTCACATCTCAAGGTGTAACAGTGGTCCACTGGGTTTCGACATGCTGTGATGGAAAATTGACACCCACCCGGGTGCTGATTGTGACATTTCACACGCCACTTCTGCCTTTTTCCACCAAGATAGATTATTTGCATCGTGAGGTTAGACTGTATATTCTGAACCATCTGCACTGATTTTAGTGACAGATATACGGTCATGCCTGCACAGTTTGCACGGACAAACCCAACTGTGCTCACTATGGCAATAAGGATCAACTTGATCCCAACTGCACAGCAGCAAAGGCAAGCTGTGTCAACTGTAGTGGTGAACATCCGGCATACTCCTGCGACTGTCCAAAGTGGAAGGAGGAAAAGGAGGTGCAATGTCTTAAAGTTATGAAAGCATCTCATAGGCTGAGGCGAGAAAGCTTGCTGCATCGCCTGTCAAGGTATCCTATGCTAGTGCAGTCATTGGAAAGCCCATCGTTCCAATGACTTCAGTTGCGGTGCAGACTGATATCGGTGTACCACCTACTAAGTCTTTCTCACCAGCAGCGAAGTACCTCCTCACCCAGGTGAAACCAAGTGTGGTGTCAACTTCGATATCAACCCCGGTTTCCATTCCTGCAACTCAGCCTTCCACCTCTACTGGAAGGCCTCCTCCACCCTGTCCTCAGACAGCAAGATCTTCCAAACCTAAGGGGCCCCCACCGGAGCGAAAAAAGAAAATCACTGCACCACAATGGGCGGTCACCAATCCATGTCCCTTGGACGACTCCGAGGACATGGATACCGACCGCCCCCTATTCACTAAACCGTCCTCTGTGGCGGTTAAGTTGAGTAGGAATTTCTCTTCTAAGTCCTGAGATAACCACACTCTTACAATGGAATTGTCGTGGATTCCAGAGGAATCTTGACGACATTAAAGCACTCCTTCAGGCACACCACCCCATCTGTGTGTACCTGCAGGAGATATACTTTCAACCAGTCACAGATCCCATGATCCGGCACTTTACAATAGTTCGCCGGGATCGGGATGGAGATGGTCCAGCTCGCGGGGGTGTCGCCATCCTCGTAAGCAACCATTCTCCATTCCAGGTCGTACCCCTCACCACCAACTTAGAGGCGGTAGCCATCCGTCTCTTCGTGGGGTTCTCGTTGACTGTCTGCTCTGTATATCTTCCACCTGGGAGCATCGTCTTCCAGGAAGACCTTGATGATCTCGTCTCGCAGCTGCCGTCCCCCTTCCTCATTATGGGGGACCTCAACGGACACAGTCCACTTTGGGGCAGTGCTGACACCAACGGGAGGGGCGGGGTCCTGGAGCAGTGGCTCCTGGATCCTTCTCTCTCCCTGTTGAACACTGGTGTCAGTACTTACTTTCACTCCCCAACCCGCTCTTTCACTGCCACGGTGCACACCACAGGGAGGTGATCGCCCCCTATGGAAACGATCACCTCCCTGTGGTGTGCACCGTCTCTCATGGGGGGGCCTTGCAGCCCTTCACGCGTTTCGCAGTGGAGTCTCGATCTGGCTGACTGGGGTGGTTTCGAGCTGCTATCTGAGCTCGATGACCACTCTGTTAGCCAGGAGCCCATCAATGTGGCAGTAGCGGAAATAACGGACTGTATCGTAGATGCAGCTGCATCAACAATTCCTCAAATTTCTACACGGTTTCCTCGCTTTCCAAAACCGTGGTGGAATCCAGATTGCACCGCAGCTCGTAAGGCTCAGAACAAGGCTTGGGGGTGTTTCGGAGATATCCGACGACCCCCAACCTAGAAAATTTCAAATGTGGCAGGGCAAAAGCTCGTTTCGTCCGACGCCAGAGCCATAAGGAATCTTGGATGAAATATACGTCTTCTATCACCCACACGACCAGTTCTAAGGTCGTGTGGGATAAGGTCCGGAAGATGGGTGGGAAGTACACGTCCCACTCATTATCAATTATGGAGCACAATGGACAGGCAATTGCTGATTCCAAAGCAATTGCCGACACTCTGGGGGAGTCATTCTCTTCCATCTCTTCATCTTCATCTTACTCCCCCGAGTTTCTGGCCCAGAAGGGAAGGGCGGAACGCTCTCCGCTGTCTTTCCACTCGAATGGCCTGGAGCCTTACAACAGGCCATTCACAGCAGAGGAGCTTCGCCTTGCTCTGCACTCTTCTCATGCCTCTGCTGTAGGGCCGGACAATGTCCATTAAGCCATGCTCCAACATCTCTCACCATCGAGTAAGGATCGACTGCTCCGACTCTTCAACCGTATTTACAACGAGGAGCAGTTTCCGGACTCCTGGCGGGAGGCCATCGTCTTGGCCTTCCCCAAGCCAGGCAAAGATCCCAAGATTCCTTCCAATTATCATCCCATCGCATTGACGAGCTGCGTGTGCAAGGTGTTGGAAAGAATGGTAAATGCCAGAGTCATCTGGTATTTAGAACACCACAACCTTCTTTCCAACACCGAGTGTGGCTTTTGCAGGCAACGGTCAACTCTTGACTATCTGATACGCCTCGAATCGGTTATCAGAAACTCATTTTTACGTAGAGGGCACCTGGTGTCAATTTTCTTCGACATCGAAAAAGCTTACGACACAGCTTGGAGATTCGGAATTCTTCGTGACCTCCACAGTTTCGGCTTGAGAGGTCACATGCTGATCTTCATCTCCAACTTCTTATTGACACGTTCTTTTCGTGTCAGTGTTGGTAACACTCTGTTGCTGCCGTACCCCCAAGAAAATGGGGTGCCATAGGGCTGTGTGCTGAATGTTATGCTATTCGCTGTCAAGATTAATTCTATTACTAGACAACTTCCTCCATCAGTAGGCAATGCCCTCTATGTTGATGACTTTAGCATCTTTTGCTCTTCGTCCAGCATGAGGGTCATTGAAAGACAACTGCAAATTGCCCTGAACAACCTTTCAGTTTTGGCGACGGCAAACGGGTTTCGGTTCTCCCCACAGAAGACCGCTTGTGTGCACTATTGCCAGAAGCTTAATCTTCCCCTGGATCCCGAGCTGTGGCTCGGGGGTAACAACATTCCAGTTGTGGTGGCGACCAAGTTTCTCGGTCTCATATTCGATCGGAAATTGACCTTTTTACCACACATACGTCATATCAGGTCCAAGTGCACGCGGGCATTGAACATTGTCAAGGTCCTCTCCTCCCTTTCCTGGGGGACGGACCGATGTTCTTTGCTCCGCCTCTATCGTGCACTTGTCTGATCGAAACTGGACTACGGATCCCAGGTGTACGACTCTGCCCAGGATTCGGTGGTGAAGGTGCTGGACCCCCTCCATCACCAGGCCCTCCGTGTTTGCACGGGAGCCTTCTGCACCTCACCAGTCCAGAGTCTTCACGTTGAGACCGATGAACCATCCTTATCTCTTCGCCGTCAGCAGTTGTCCCTACAATATGCATTTAAATTGCGATCCCTGCCTGGCCATCCCACTTGTTACTGCGTTTTCAGTCCAAAGTGGGAAATGCTTTACACAAATCGGCCGACTGCCATTCATCCTTTTAGTTTGCGTGTCCGAGGCTACCTCAGAGACATTAACATCAGTCTCGATAACATCACACAGTCGACAGCTGCGCCACTTCCACCATGGCTCGCTGTTTTTTTTCCCTTCGTGTGATTTTTCCTTGTGCAGGACGGGGAAGGCCTTTACACCCGACTGTGTGCATCGGCAACTCTTTGCCAGCCATCGTGCTGAGTACCCGGACTTCTTGCCTGTCTTCACAGGTGGCTCGAAGTCCAGCACATCAGTGGGATCGGCCATGGTCTGCTGTGATGTAATCATTGCAGACGAGATCCCATTGCAGTATTCCATCTTCACTGCAGAGTTGCACGCTATCAGCCTCGCCTTGGACCACGTGGCGACTAAGCATCATCGTTGATGTGTGCTTTACACCGACTCGCTTAGCTCGCTACAGGCTTTGATCTTGGTGAGGCATCGGCCTCACCCAGTTCTTACTAAGATCCGCCAGCAACTACATCATCCGGCAGCCACCACCACAATCCAATACTGTTGGGTGCCCGGTCACGTCGGGATTAGGGGCAATGACTTGGCAGATGCTGCTGCCAAGTCAGCCACGCCCAAGCCCGACACTCCGTTGCCGGTTCCCTATCTGTATTTCCGGCAGCATTTTACCATCGAGCTCCGGGCACAGTGGCAGAAATCTTGGTCAGAACAACTTACGAACAAGCTCTTTGAGATCAAACCTATCATCAAACCATGGCAGTCTTGTTAGCGCAGGAATCGCAAGGAGGAAGTTGTACTTGATCGGCTCCGCTTAGGTCATTCATTTATTACTCATTCGTTTCTTCTACGGGCAGACGACATACCTAAGTGCGAGTTTTGTGACACCGTTTTAAGTATTAAGAATATTTTAATTGAATGTACATGTTTTAACTTTGAAAGACATATGTTTTTTAATTTTCATAATTTTACATCCGAGCCCCTTACCCTCAGACATCTGTTATCAGAAATTGTTGTTTTAACTCTATATTTGAATTTTTACGATATACTGGATATTTTACGCAACTTTAGTTTTACCATCTTTTACGTTCTATGTATAACCCAGGTCTCTTACACCGGGGTAATTTTATGTTTATCTTTATATGATATTTATACATTTGTTCTTTGTTGTTGAATATATTTCCTTTTATTGTTTTACAATATGTGTTTCTATTTGTAGTTTATTTTTAATACTTGTTTGAGGGTTCTTCGACTTTTATCTTTTATTTGGACATGTGTTTGCTGCATTATAGCCTCAGATGCTAATGCGCCATAAAACCCTAAACAACCAACCAATATTGGTACTACTGAAGAACGTGACTTATGATATGATGAGAATTCTGTATCTTGCTATCATACCGCCATGGCATTAAGGAATTTAATACTATGGTGGTACATGAAAATATATACTTAAACCTATTTTTGATATACCAAAAAAAGTATAACCAATACCAGAAATAATAATGCAAACGTATATGATACATATTAAATATATTTGCTTTGAAGTATCCATACAAGTTCATGCTTCATCTGGAATTTCATTGAATTTCAAATTTAAACCCCTCTTTCTGAACCCCTCTTTCTCTTTCAAACCCCTCTTTCTGAGGCTTTTAGGCACACTGTTCATAACCCTATTCACCAATCTATAATCATTCATACGGGCAACATGGCCAAACCAACAGAGTCTCTCTCTGCACAATATGCTGCTTAAAGGAGGTTGCAAACTCCTTTGCCTAATCTCATCATTAGTTACAAAGTTGAACCACCTAATGCCCAAGATACTGCGTAAGCATCTGGAATCAAAAGCATCAAGTTTCCTGTTATCTTGTTTACAAAATGCTGAAGTTACACTACCATAACTAACCTTAGAAAGAACCAAACTATTATACAGTCTAATTTTAGTCTTTAGGTGTATACACCTATTTCTCCACACTCTCCATAGATTCTTAAAAGTCCCGGCAGCAATCCCTATCCGTCTGTTAATCTCATGCCGCATATCTCCAGCATCTGTTACATAGCTCCCAAGACAATTAAATTGTGACACCTCCTCAAGATTGCAACCATTCAGATTAACTGAATCACAGCCTGCCTGACCAATTTTCATCACTTTAGTTTTCTCTCTGTTTATAATCAAACTTACTCTAGTACCAGTTTCATCAACAGCTCGAATGAAAGAGTTCATCTAATCAACATCATTTGCCAAAAGGGCTATATCATCAGCTTAATCTAAATCAAAAATTTTGGTATCTCCACTCAATTTAAGGCCAAAATCTTTTCCTTGAAGTGAATTTCGCATAACATAATCAATAACCAAACTAAAGAGAAAAGGAGACAAAATGCACCCTTGTCAAACACCAGAAGTAATGCTAAACCATTTGCTACAAGTCTTACCAACTCTCACACATGACTCAGTGTTATTATAGAGAGCTTTCATTATGTTAACTAGCTTGTCTAGTATACCATATGATTTCACAATCAACCACAAATTATGACGATCAACAGAGTCGAAAGCCTTTTTGAAATCGACAAAGCTAGCAAACAAAGGTTTCTGAAACTCCAAACATTTCTCAAGAATCTGCCTAAGTGAAAATATCTAATCCACACATCACCCTACCACTTCTGAATCCACATTGCTCATCATGCAATTGACTGTCAACCAGATTCTTAATTCTATTAAACACAATCATGGAATCAACTTTTCCTAGAACAGAGAGTAGACTGATAGCCCTGTAGTTCTCACAAGAACTGCGATCACTTTTTTTGAAAATAGGGATAACAATAGCTCTGGTAAAATCCTTAGGAACCATGCCTTTATCAAAAAAGATATTCAAAATTTCAGTCATCCAAGTGGTAACCAAAACATTCCCAGCTCTAAGCATTTCTGTAGTAATTTCATCTACCCCTGGGGATTTCTGAAGTTTAAGTTTAGAAATAGCGAAAAAAAACTTCAGATTGTGTTATAGGGCCAACATTAAAGCCACCAATGCATGTATCATCACTGCAAACAATGGGAGTAGAACTAACCACATTGTTTAGAACATCACTGAAATGCTCAGCCCACCTAGCCATGACAGAATCCTCACCTTCTATAACCTTACCTTGCTTATCCTTCAATCCCTGTATACCTGTTCGTTTTCTACCACACAAAACATTAACTATCTGATACATCTCTCTGCTGTTGTGCTGTCTAACTGCTTCCTCAGCATTGTCAGCCAAGCCAGCAAGCCAAAGATTCTTATCAGCAGCTAACTGATCCTTTACACGTTTATTACGTTCTCTGTAATGCTTTCTATTAGGACTAGTAGGGTATTGATTAAGGACATTCCTGCAGTTATTTCCTTCCGAAATAAGCTCAAGTGCCTTATCACTTAGATAATTCTGTCTCCTCTTCTCCTTTTTTCGTAAAAGAGTACTGTTAATGTCCAAAAAAGCCTATTTAAAATGATCCCATTCTTCCTCAACTTCAGTAGTAAGCATACCAAGACTCTCATAATGACTAAGTAACCTATCGTGGTAAGCTTTGGCTATAACTGGGCCTTTCAGAGCGTCAGTATTAAAAGTAAATTTTTTAACCCTAGCACAACACTTTTTAAGTTGCAAGACACTTTTAAAAAGGTAATGGTCAGATCCAATTTCAGCTCCCCTATATGACCTGGTATTTCTAACAGAACTAGCCCATTTGCTGTTAATTAATGTATAATCAATCATATTCTTATGCAGCCCATCGGGTGAAACCCATGTGTATTTATGTATGTCGCGGTGTTTGTAATATGTGTTAGTTATTCTGAATCCATTGAGTTTACTTACCTGTAGGAGACGTTGCCCATTCCCATTGCAGCTACCAATAACAAAAGGGCCTATTACTCCTCCCCAAAGGTCAGAGTCAGTACCAACTTTGGCATTGAAGTCACCAAGAACAAGGGTAATATCTCCTTTCTTGACAGAATTCAAAATATCCTGAAGTTTTCCATAAAACCTATCCTTCTCATCCTCATCGGTGTCCTCAGTGGCGTCCTCAGTGGGGGCGTAACAGTAGATAACATTCAAGTCTTTAACGCTTGTCTGGAATTTTGCTGTAAGAAACCTTTAATTAATGCACTCGTATCCCGTGGCCGAGTGGTTAGCGCGCTTGGCTACTGATCTAAGGGTCCTGGGTTTGAGACCCGGATAAGGCATGGATGTGTGTGTGTTGTTTTTCTGCTGAGGTCCTGCCATCCTCACAGACCTTCTACTATGGCATATAAACTGACAGGCTCCTGACAGACTTCTGTGGCAAGCAGCTGCTTGAGGGGATATTTATTTTATTTTATTATCCTAGAAGAGCATCACTAGCGTGTCTGCTGAGAAGCAGACCCACACCTTATTGATGTTTCTCATCTTCCCTCCCTGAAAAGTGAAATTTAAGATTATTTTTAAGAATCTGACCTTTATCTTTCCATCTGGTCTCTTGCAAGCCGAGAATATCTAAATTATAACTGTAGAATTCTTGTGTGAGGACATCAAGGTTGGGTTGGGTTGTTTTACCTCTGAGCGGCACTTTTTTGCACACCATGGGCGAAATGACCAGGTGACATGGACACTGAAGGCTCAGAGAAGGTTGGGGGAGGGGACCCACTGGAACAGCTGTTGGGAGACAGATAGGACATCAAGAGAAAAAGCTCTGTGCAGAGTCCTCACATTCCAACTGCCTATGGAGAGAAATTGGTTAGTGGGATGTTTAAAGAAGCTAAGTTTTTATGAGAGAGGGAATGCCGACAATATCAAACAGGCCCTTGATCGCAGGCATGGGACAAAGACCTGTTCCTCCTCTGATAAAGGCTGAAGTCACCGATGCTGGAAGGCACCACCTTTTCAAGTGGGATTTTTGAAAAGCCATATGGCATGCCTGAGACACATTATTCTAGTTTAGGCTTAACGATGCCCAACTAACTTAGTGAAGTTAAGGTACCTGCGATGGCTTCTGTTCAGGATTATCTACCAGCTGATATATGGTATCCCATGCCTCTGTTCACTTAGGACTGGCAACCCAGAAGAAAACAGAAAACACAGCGGCAGATTCTCCGTCAGCAGAGACCCACCAGTGCATCAAGTCCAGGATCCATAATCAAGCTCAAATCCATAAAAAAGTCCTGTCTAGTAGGTATAAATGGTCAGCACCAGAACCTTGTGAAGTTGACCACTCCTCAGCAGGGTTGAAAAAAAAAAAAGAAAAAAGTGGCCATAGATGACAAGATTAGTAGGCCATACTGAACTGGCAGCCCTCTCCTTCGGTTTCCTTTCAAAAGAGAATATCTGTTTTGAAAGGTACTAACGGCCTGCACCACGAGAACTCGGGGTCGGACATTAGGTGTTGGACCTGGCTGGTTCTGTGCATCATCACCGGGGATTGGTACACAGCTTTCCTTCTAGTTTATGCCTAGCTACCATTTAGAGAGATCACTAAATATCGGAACTGCAAAACTTTTAACGAATGTTTCAAGTGATCTCTTTATGGTAGAAATTTCGAAACTAAAGTATTAATATTTTATTAGTACTTGTAATGTGCAAAAAAATTTTTCATTTATCTCTTAAAGCAGAAAAGTTGCATTTTATCAATGGGACAAATCAATACTATTAGGGTATTAGGGTATTTAGGTATTAGGTAATATTTTGTTAGTGTCTGTAAAACAAAAAAAAAAACGTTTCGTTTATCTCTTAAAAAAAGTTTCACTTTCGCATCCCCCTTTTGGCTAAGATGGCAAAACCTTGATGCCGTTGTAAACCTTCTGACCATATAGTACTCTACTACGAAAATTTCAGATTTCCAGTGTAAATAGTTTGCTTGTAATATTTGTTTGAAATTTTAGCATTTTCATCTTTTCTCACCGCTAGAGGGCACTATTAAAGCTATTGTAAATTTTCCAAATTGCTAATCACAATATTTGTTCGACACCTATCCAACCCAAAAATAATTTTTCATTTAGCTCTAAAAGTAAAAAAAATTGATTGTCTATAGACGGACAGACAGGTGGAAAGGCAGATGGACAGTTAAAAGAGGGACAAACAGACAGACGAACAAATACTGGCATAGGCAGAAGACAAAGCGAAGACATTAGCTCGTTTTTCAAACGAACCTTAAAAGATATTATTTGTTGCTTTTCAGTTAGCTCGTTTCACTTTTGCAGCCGTTTGCCGTCTTCTAATAGAGTTTCTCGGGGAAAAATATTCATTAAATTATTTTTTTGAGTGAAATTTTTACACCCAAATGCAGCGCAGTGAGGCATTCATAAAATATAACAGCTTTTATAGACAAAAAAGTTGTAGAAATATATAAAACTATAACAACTGAGAAGTTTTGACTTGGTATATGCACTAACTCATAAGGCTTTCGTATCACGGTACGACAAAACATGGCGTTCATAAACCACGTGACTCAATCAACCAATGGCAATGAATCACCGAGATGGCCAGCCTCAACCCCTTCTCCTCCCAAAATAAAAGATTATCTTTATCATACTACTTCCCATATATATGGCTGTCACTGATCTATGACTTTTCCCAGATCCACCCCTGCGCAACATTTCACTGCATGGCAGGGCAACCCAATGCTAACCTCT
The DNA here is from genome assembly GCA_038380435.1 of Ryuthela nishihirai. Taxonomy (NCBI): domain Eukaryota; kingdom Metazoa; phylum Arthropoda; class Arachnida; order Araneae; family Heptathelidae; genus Ryuthela; species Ryuthela nishihirai. Next base: position 115,780,394 of record JAWZYU010000002.1, on the reverse strand, counting down.
GGTGTTAGATAAGCAGCCATAAATATTTCCTTCTCCATCTTCCTGACACAGGAGTTTTACCTATCCCACCGTCTCTGCTCCCCCACCCAATATTTCATCCCCCTTTGATTGACTCAAATCTACCATACTGGCAACCAACCATGGCCACAACTTCATAAAATAACATAACATTCGCTACTCGGAAAATTATAAAAAAATATACATACACTACTTCTTCCTCTATCTCTCTCCCCCCCTTCCCCCCCCCCCTTCACATGACATGCAACTGGTATTTATTCTCCTTCACCCTTCAACATCTGCCTCTCCACCACTGGGCGGCCTGCGGCCTAAAGCCCAATTGCCAATATGTACGATTGCCAGCCTTCCCTGTGCTGGCCAGTCTTTGCTGTTTTCATCCGCACCCACTGCCCTTTATGCGTATGGACCTGATGATAAGGGGGCCGAGGCCCCCTTTACAAATAGGTCCAGCTTAGAAAGAAGGATGTATAAGAAGAAGAAGAAAAGGCCAGCCTCAACCAAAATTTTAGCAACTGTTTATTTCAAGGTTATGATCAGAGCGGTTACGATTATTAAGATTATAACTCCCGCCATCTATATTGTTGCCAACAACATTTAATAATTATACGAAATCAACATTTCAATCATGGGCCATCCACGGTTGATCATTTAAAGGACCAGCCATATAAACTGAATTGACAAATTATTATACACACCTAGAAGTCCTGTATAGTTAGAGGCCGGCTAGAGGTCCTGTATAGTTAGAGGCTGGCCTTCCTCTTCTTATACATCCTTCTTTCTAAGCTGGACCTATTTGTCCAGCTTAGAAAGAAGGATGTATAATAAGAAGAAGAAGGCCAGCCTCTAACTATACAGGACCTCTAGCCTGCCTCTAACTATACAGGACCTCTAGATGTGTATAATAATTTGTCCATTCAGTTTATATAGCTGGTCCTTTAAATGATCAACCGTGGATGGCCCGTGATTGAAATGTTGATTTCGTATAATTATTAAATGTTAATGGCAACAATATAGATGGCGGGAGTTATAATCTTAACTAATCGTAACCGCTCTGATCGTAACCTGGAATAAACAGTTGGTAAAATTTTGGTTGAGGCATTGAGTTGTGATCTGAAGTGTTTGGTTTAGTCTGTCGAGTCAAGATGTTTGGTTTTTACTAAAACTAATAGTGTATTAGATTCTGCATTATAGAACAAAACTTTAAAAAGTAAGTAAAGATTTTTAAAAATTCTGAAATGGGGAAAGTTCGATTCAAGACTGCTTGTCTTGAGATGCTATTTAAAGGTTTTAAGTTAAAATTAATTTCTTTAATCAAGCTTATTTTATAATGCTAATGTGTTTGGAAAGACTGCCATCCATTGGATAGGATATAAAGCCGTGTTCCGTGTATAGGAAAGTCCTACCCTGTATATGCTAAATAATAAGCTGGCTGAAGTTGCAACCTTCTCAACAGGTGTCCAGTGGATTCCATTTAGCAACGTTCTGTACTCCTTGCGACCTGGCCATTTATTCCATTGTGCACAAAAAATGCGAGGCCGAGATATACCATAACCCTTACAGTATTCAGTATGGAAAACGAATGAAACCACAGACCAAGTTATTTTCCCACTGTACTCAACCAAAAGAACTAATTAAGAGAACTAGATCATGTGGTACTTCTGAAGTGTAGATTGCTTATCTCACTAGGTGGCACCATGAGTGAACAAAAATTAAATAAGGATAGTAATTGACACAGAGAGTAATCTTCTTATACCTGTAATGTAGGGTGACAAGATTTTGAAAAGATCTGGGGACTTCTGAAAATTTAGTTGTGAGTTATCAACTAAGGTGACCAGACATTCCTGTTTTCCAGAGATGTCCCACTGATATATCTCAAATCTGCTGTCAGAAATTCTATTTTACGTAGAGAGCACCTGGTGTCAATTTTCTTTGACATTGAAAAAGCGTACGACACAGCTTTTGAGATTCGGCATTCTTCGTGACCTCCATAGCTTCGGCTTGAGAGGTCACATGCTGATCTTCATCTCCAACTCTTATTGGCACATTCTTTTCGTGTCCGTGTTGGCAACACTGTGTCGCAGCCGTACCCCCAAGAATAGGGGGTGCCTCCAGGCTGTGTTCCGAGTGTTACACTTTTTGCTGTCAAGATTAATTCTGTTACTAGACAACTTCCTCCTTCAGTAGGCAATGCCCTCTATGTTAATGACTTTTGCATTTTTTGCTCTTCGCCCAGCATGAGAACATGAGGGTCATTGAAAGACAACTGCAAATTGCCCTGAACAATCTTGGTTTGGGCAACGGCAAACGGGTTTCTGTTCTCCTCACTGAAGACCGAATGTGTGCACTTTTGCCACGAGGGTAATCTTCACCTGGATCCTGAGCTACGGCTCGGGGATAACATCATTCCAGTTGTGGTGGAGACCAAGTTTCTCGGTCTCATTTTCGATTGGAAATTGACCTTTTTACCACACACGTCATCTCAGGTCCAAGCGCATGCAGGCATTGAACATCACTAAGGTCCTCTGCTCCCTTTCATGGGGGGCAGACCGATGTTCTTTGCTTTGCCTTTACTGTGCACTTATCCGATCAAAAGTGGACTACGGATCCCAGGTGTACGACTCCACCAAGGATTCAGTGGTGAAGGTGCTGGACCCCCTCCATCATCAGGCCCTCCATGTTTGCATGGGAGCCTTCTGCACCTCACCAGTCCAGAGTCTTTACATTGAGGCTGACGAACCGTCTTTGTCTCTTCGCCGTCAGCAATTGTCCCTACACTGTGCATCTAAATTGCAATCCCTGCCTGGCCATCCCACTTGGGACTGCGTTTTTAGTCCAAAGTGAGAAATGCTTTAAACAAATTGGCTGACTGCCATTCGTCCATTTGGTTTGCGAGTCTGAGGCTACCTCAGAGACATAACATCAGTTTTGATAGCGTCGCACAGTTGACAGTCGAGCCACTTCCACCGTGGCTTGCTGTTTCCCCTTCCTGTGATTTCTCTCTTTGCAGGATGGGGAAGGCCTTTACACCCGATTGTGTGTACTGGCAACTCTTTGCCAGCCATCGTGCTGCACACCCGAACTTCTTACCTGTCTTTATAGATGGCTTGAAGTCCGGCACATCAGTGGGATCGGCCATGGTGTGCTCTGATGCAATCATTGCAACAGATCCCACTGCAGTGTTCCATCTTCACTGCAGAGTTGCACGCTATCAGTCTCGCCTTGGACCATGTGGCGGTTAAGCATCATCATCGGTGTGTGCTTTACACCGACTCGCTTAGTTTACTACAGACTTTGATCTCCGTGAGGCATCAGCCTCACCCAGTTCTTTCTAAGATCCACCAGCAGCTACATCGTCTGGCAGCCACAATCACCATCCATCTCTGTTGGGTGCCTGGTCACGTCAGTATCAGGGGCAGTGACTTGGCAGATGCTGCTGCCAAGTTGGCCAGGCCCGTCCGACTCTCCGTTGCCGTTTCCATATCTGGATTTCTGGAACGTTTTATGATTGATTTCCGGGCACAGTGGCAGAGATCTTGGTCAGAACAGCTTACGAACAAGCTCTTTGAGATCAAACCTGTCATCGAACTATGGCAGTCTTGTTACCGCAGGAATCACAAGGCGGAAGTTGTACTTGCTCGACTTCGCTTAGGTTTTTCATTTCTTACTCATTCGTTTCTTCTATGGGCGGACAATGAAACTAAGTGCAAGTTTTGCGACACCATTTTAACAATCAAACATATTTTAATTGAATGTCAATATTTTAACTTTGAAAGACGTCTGTTTTTCAACTTTCATAATTTTACGTCCAAGCCCCTTACACTCAGTCATCTTTTATCAGACCATTGTTGTTTTACCTCTATATTTTAATTTTTATGATATACTGGTTATTTTACTCAACTTTGATTTTACCACCTAATACGTTGTATGTATATCCCAGGTCACTTACATCTGGGATTAATTTGTTTTACTTTGTATTTATACACTTGTTCTTTGTTGTTTTACCATTTTACAATATAGCTCTTTTCTTTTAAATTTTGGTTGCGGGTTACACGTCTTTTATCTTTTTTATTGTCTTTTGTTTGGCGCATTATGGCCTAGTCATCCATGTGCCATAAAACCCAAAACAATCAAATCCAGGGACATCTGGTCTCACATTAATGACTCATTTTAAAGTTTTAGTCTCAATCACTGCCTCCTCTGGGACATAGTCTTTTCAATCAGCCTCAAAATGTGAAAAAACCTGTTCCAACTACTTCGTGCATTGACCGCCAGATGTCGGTGATGCCTAGGATACATAAAGATCTAGGAGTGTATTTCAATGTATGAAGTACTATCATTGATGCATTTATAAGATACACAACCGAAAATATCAGTTATTTAATAATGTGTGAAAAAATCTGCTTAGTAATGCCGGTAGAAGAAATAGTTCATAAAAATACGACGAAATAATGAATAAATTACTGTTTTGTGACAATCCGTAAATGGAATTGTTAAAGAATGCTTTAATTTTTTGTCCCTAAACTGTTGAAAAGCTGTATTTTTGCCTTAAAACACTTAAATTTTTGGAGAGCATGTACTTAAACTTGCAGACTAGTACAATTTTAAATAATAATTAATTTCTCTTACTGCTCATGGATTTAATGGATTTAATCATTTTTTACAAGTTATTTTTCAGAGATCTAGTGTTTTAAAAACCTTTATTCTATTTTTCAATATAAACTTAATCATGTACAACTTTCAATATTATCTGCATAAAGTAATATGGCAGTGGGGAAAAATTTATTATTGAAATACCTAGTTTTGAAGTAGTAAAATGTTTATTATGAATATCTGGCCATAATAACATTAAATTTCTGAATTTTTTCTGTATTACTTTGTGAATAAAAGTTATTCAAGGAATATATGCTAGTTATCACCTTAAACAAAACATGCAGTAGGATTTAAAATAATTTAAAAATTCTCTGTCATTGAGCAATAAAATTTCAGAGTTTATCCTTCAAACTATTTGGATGTTGAAAGTTCTTAGGAAAAAACTCTCAGAAGCTTTTCGGAGCAAAGACAGCGCTCCGTCTTCAGTGAAGTGATGTTATGTACTGACGCTGGGTCCGTTTAGACAAAGAGCTTCTTTCCACATGTCGTGTAGGGTGATTCCAGTGTCTCGGTTGCAGGTGGGGACGGACGAGGTCATTATTTCAATAGCCTCGCGGACTATGGTTCCGTAGAAAGTGGATGCGCGCGCAAGAAGTGTGGCATTTTAGAAGTATTTTTAAAAATGGTACACCTGCATTTAATTTATTAAAGGCCAAAATTGGCATCGTACAAGTTCAAAAGAATGTACTAATCAAAAATTTTCCAGTTACTATGTGTTTTTTTTACAAAGGAAGACTGAAAAGTTAAGGATGCCTCATGTTGTCTTTAACAAGTTTTAAAGGAATATTTTTTTCCTTTAAAACAATAATTTGTTCATAAGATAAATTTTTAATTTATGGCAATTGGATAATTGAACTGCTCTGGTGAATCAATTACTAAATTTTGTGATTAATTATCTTGAATAAACAATATTTTAAAATTAAATTACATTATATTTAATTACTTTAAATATCTGATGCGAAAAAGACCATTTTATAAATAGTCCAATAAACAATAGGAAAATGTTTTTTTGAACTTGAATGAAAACTGTTTTAAATGGTTTCCTCAAAAAGTTTGAGAGCTATCCATCCTATTAATAATGATAGTTATTATTTGTGTGTCTGTTAAAGATAATGATCACAAAAAGTTTTAGACCATACAGTATTGCTTTTAAATTCTCATGATAGTAATTTTTAAATCACTATACAAATTATCAAATGTTGACATTCCAACTAAGAGCAGCAGATTGGATAAAACATAAGGTGGTAAAATATTTGTAATTATCTGAAACATTGGGCCATAGATATTTAGTTTATCTCAAATTCATTTCATATGCTATGTCATAATTTATTATTTAGCAAATTAAGCACCACATCTTATCTCTCCTTCTTGAGGTTTGGAGGGACATCTTTCACTGACTCACATTGCATCCTCAGTGATGAAATCTTAAGATAATAGTCACTGGTGAATTTAAAAGGTAACATGAATGCTAATAATCACTATTGATGTATGAAATCACTTAGCACAGTCATTGGACAAGAATTACCCCATATATTTGGAATTAATGTTAATAACTTTGAAGTTTCCAGTTAGAAAAATGCTGAAATTCTATAATTCACATGGGATTTACCATATGGATCTCAAATGTTGTGTTCTTTAAATGATTCAGTCTAATAATTTTAATTCATTCAATAAAATTGTTAAAACCATTTGCTGAAATACACTCAATTACTACTAAATAATGTTTGTCTTTTCACTATGGGGTAGTGCCTTTAATCATTCAGTGCATAACTGGTAACAAAGAATCCAGAAAAAAAATCCTACATAATAATGATACTTATTTTTTTTATTCCAGTGAGAATATCACAAATTTCTTAGTATTTTTCCTTCATTACAATTCCATTTATACATTTACTTTGCCCCTCGGTGCGAGCGCCTGTATGTGGTGAGGGGACCACCCTGTGAAGGTTCTGCTGGCTCGGTTACCTTCACAGGGTCCTAAATGCTTGCCCATGTGTTTGCCGTGCGTGGTGACCCTTGTCCCTGGAAAGGAGGATCCTGGCAGTTGCTCAGGGGTCCCATCTTATCTCCCCAGCTCATGACTGGTGGGGTCTCCTTTGGCCTTTTTGCCATTGGGGAGGGCCTCTGCTTCAGGTAAACGGGAGGTCCTGGGGCAGCCCCCTCAAGATCAATCAGCTGGTGGGCTAACTGATAGGAACCTGGTTAGTCGATGGGTATTTCAGTGGCAACTCCCTTATGGTGATATGCAGTCCTCGTACTGTGGTGCACCGGGATTGTCACACATTATTATTACATTGGTCCTGCTAGGGTCAATCGTGCAGAGCGGTGAGTAACCTTGTTCACGTCTGGGCAACAGTTTACAAGTTTCCCCCACTGATTTACTAATTTCATAGTTTGCTTTCATTTGTGAGAACGAGTTGCTTCTCACTTTTCATTATTTTTCTGCTTTTTTCTTTTGTGAGTCCTCAGTTGTGATTCTCACATTTCTCTTTTAATTTTCCTTTTGTTGTGAGGGGCTGTGTGAGTATGGTGCCCGGGCAGCCCTGGCGCCCAATTGGGCGTCCCCTAGTTGGACTCTGTGGTGGGTGGGGACAACGGGCACTGAGATTCAAAACCCAACCACGAGTTCTCAAAACAAAAACTCATCTTTGAATGCTGCAAAAAGAGCTTGGCATGAGCCTCCGTCTTCTGTGTCATCATTGTTGTCGTCTTTGTGTCTTTCATCGTTCCCGAGGTTCCTGGTCATCCATTCTACGGGTGATCAGGTTCTTGGGGACATGTCCCCATTTTTTATTAATAAGGGATTGAAAGGTCTTGCGGGAGAACCCTTATCAGTCAAGCGCCTAAGATCTGGTGACTTGCAGGTGGAAACTGCTTGCTCAAAACATTCTGAGCTCCTATTGCAGGTAACAGCGATTGATGGAGTGGTGGTCGAAGTCACTCCACATAAGATGCTGAATTCCTCCCATGGTGCGATCTCCGAATGGGGCCTCCTCAAGGTTTCTGAGGAGGAGATCTTCTCAGAGTTGTCATCTCAGGGAGTGATAACGGTCTACTGGGTTTCACAACTTCGTAATGGGAAATTAGAACCCACCCGGGTTCCAATTCTCACTTTCAATATGCCACACCTGCCTGCTTCCATCAAGGCAGGTTACCTTCACTGTGAGGTATGGCCATACGTTCCTAACCCCCTGCACTGTTTTCAGTGTCAGCAGTTTGGCCATACCCGCACAGAATGCCGGGGCAAACCCATCTGTGCTCGTTGTGGCAGCCAGGATCACCTTGATCCTGACTGCACAGCAGACAAGGCATGCTGCATGAACTGTGGAGAAGAGCATTCGGCGTACTCCCGCGACTGTCCTAAGTGGTTGGAGGAGAAAGAGGTGCAGAGGCTAAAGACCCTCAACAACATCTCCTGTGCAGAGGCGAGAAGGTTGGCTGCACCGCCTGCCCCACCTGGCAAGGTCACTTATGCCAGTGCGGTTGTCAGAAAGCCCATTGTAAAGATGGCTTCCTTGGCAGTGCAGACTGACATCAGCTTCCCACCTGCTGAATCTTTCTCGCCTGCTTCCAAGTACCTCTTGGCCCAGGCAAAACCGAAGTCGTTGTCATTCTCGACATCGACTCCAGTTTTCATTCCTGCGTCTGTGCCTTCCACTTCCATCTCTGGAAGGCCTCCTCCACCCCGCCCACAGACAGCAAGACTTTCAAAGCCCCAGGGACAAAAAAAACTTATATCACCTCCTTGTTCAGCGGTCTCTGATCCATGTCACTCAGACGACTCCGAGGACATGGACACAGGTCGCCCTATTTTTCCAAAACCGTCACTGGAAAAGCCCATTTCGTCTGGCGCCAGAGCCAGAAAGATTCTTGGATCAAATGTACATCTTCTATCACCCGCACGACCAGTTCTCAGGTCATGTGGGATAAGGTCCGGAAGATGGGTGGGAAGTACACGTTCCACTCATTATCGATCCTGGAGCACAATGGACAGGCAATTGCTGATCCTCGAGCAATTGCCATCACTCTGGGGGAGTCATTCTCCATCTCCTCTTCTTCCTCTTACTCCAAGTTTCTGGCACAGAGGAGCAGGGCCACATGCTCTCTGCTGTCCTTCCACTTGAATGGCCAGGAGTCTTACAACAGGCCATTCACAGTGGAGGAGCTTCGCCTTGCTACGCACACTTCTTGTGCATCTGCTGTCGGGCCAGACAATGTTCATTATGCTATGCTCCAACATCTCTCACCATCGAGTAAGGATCGACTACTCCGACTCTTCAACTGTATTTTCCTTCAGGAGCTGTTTCCAGACTCCTGGTGGGAGGCCATCGTTTCGGCCTTCCCCAAGCCAGGCAAAGATCCCAAGATTCCTTCCAATTATCGTCCAATTGCATTGACGAGCTGCGTCTGCAAGGTGTTGGAAAGGATGGTAAATACCAGGCTGGCCTTGTATTTGGAACATCACAGCCTTCTTTCCTATACCCAGTGTGGCTTTCGCAGGCACCGGTCTACTTTAGATTACCTGATCCGCCTCGAATCAGCAATCAAGAATGCGTTTTTACGCCAAGAGCACCTGGTGTCAATTTTCTTCGATATTGAAAAGGCGTATGGCACGGCATGGAGATTCGGTATTCTTCGTGACCTTCACAGCTTCGGCTTGCGAGGTCACATGCCGATCTTCATCGCAAACTTTTTATCTTCTCGTATTTTTCGAGTTCGGGTCGGCAACATTCTGTCGTGGCCTTTCCCCCAAGAACAGGGAGTGCCACAAGGCTGCGTCCTGACCATTACGCTTTTTACTGTCAAGATAAATTCCATTACACGGCAACTTCCTCCGACTGTAGGCAATGCCCCCTATGTTGATGACTTTAGCATCTTTTGCTGATTGTCCAGCATGAGGGTCATTGAACGACAACTGCAAACTGCCCTGAACAATCTCTCGGTTTGGGTGATGGCCAATGGGTTCTTGTTCTCCCCACAGTAGACCGCTTGTATGCACTTTCTCCGCAAGCATAATCTTCATTTGGACCCCGAGCTGCGGCTTGGGGGTAACATCATTCTAGTTGTGGCGGAGACCAAGTTTCTCGGTCTCATTTTCGACCGGAAATTGACCTTTTTACCTCATATTTGACATCTTAGGTCCAAGTGCATGTGGGCATTGAACATCATCAAGGTCCTCTCCTCCCTCTCTTGGGGGCGGACCAATGTTCTTTGCTCTGCCTCTACCATGCACTTGTCCAGTCAAAACTGGACTACAGATCCCAAGTGTATGACTCTGCCCGGGATTCGGTGGTGAAGGTGCTGGCCCCCCTCCATCATCAGGCCCTCCGTGTGTGCACAGGGGCCTTCCGCACTTCACCGGTCCAGAGTCTCTATGTTGTTGTCTCTATTGTGTCCAATGAGAGAGAGACCGATGAACCTTCATTATCTATTCGCCGTCAGCAGTTGTCCCTGCAGTATGCAGAAAAATTGCGATCCCTGCCAGGCCATCGCATTTGGGACTGCGTTTTCAGTCCCAGGTGGGAAACATTATACCAGAATTGGCTGACTGCCATTCGACCTTTCGGTTTGCGTGTATTAACATCAGTCTCGATAGCATCGCACAGTCGACATCTGAGCCACTCTCACCTTGGCTTGCTGTTTCCCCTTCCTGCGATTTTTCTCTGCAGGACAGGGAAGGCCTTTACACCCGACTGTGTGTACCAGCAACTCTTTGCCAGCCATTGTGCTGCACACCCGGACTTCTTGCCTGTCTTTACAGATGGCTCAGAGTCTGGCACATCTGTGGGATCAGCCATGGTGTGCTGTGATGCAATCATTGCAGACCAGATCCCACAGCAGTGTTCCATCTTCACTGCAGAGTTGCATGCTATTAGCATTGCCTTGGAACATGTAGCAGCTAAGAATCATCGTCAGTGTGTTCTTTACACCGACTCGCTTAGTTCGCTACAGGCTTTGATCTCGGTGAGGAATCGGCTTCACCCTGTTCTGGCCAAGTTCCACCAGCAGCTGCATCGTCTGGCACCAATGTTCTCATTTGTTGGGTGCCCGGTCATGTCAGAATCAGGGGCAATAACTTGGCAGATGCTGCTGCCAAGTCAGCCACGCCACTCTTCGACTCTCCACTACCGGTTCCATACTTGAACTTCCAGCAGCATTTTTCCATTGAGCAGGAATCGCAAGGAGGAAGTTGTACTTGCTCAGCTTCGCTTAGGTCATATGTTTATAACTCATTCATTTCTTCTCAAGGCTTACGACGAATCTAAGTGCAAGTTTTGCGACACCATTTTAACTATTAAGGATATTTTAATTCATTGCCCCGCTTTTAACTTTGAACGTCAATTGTATTTTAATTTTTGCGATTTTATGTCCGAGCCCCTTACACTTGGGCACCTTTTATCCGATCATTGCATTTTATCGTCAATTTTTTCCTTTTTAAAACATTGTGGTTATTTTACTAGAATTTGATTTTTACCTTGTATTTTCTATATATCACCTAGGTCTCTTACACCTGGGATTATTTTATTCTGTGTTTATCCAGTTGTTTTAACTTGTACTTATACACTTGTTCTTTGTTGTTTTATTATTTTATATTTTAGTGTTCTGATTTTAACTTTGGTTGCAGGTGTGCATGACTTTTATCCATTATATTATCACTTGTTTGGCGCATTATGGCCTAGTTGCCCATGCACCATAAAACCCAAAACAACCAACCAACGAACATTTACTTTGTGCATTAACAAATTACTCTATATAACATGAAGTAATATATATATATCTTCTGTGCCTTCAGAAGTTATGATGAAATAAACTGAATAAAAGTGATAAAAAATGATGTACCAAATTAAACTAACAATAAAACACTTTAAAAATGTTATGTTACAATTGCAATGATAAGGCAAGGGGACTGTATGTTATATTATGTTTGTCGTTACTAGGTTATCAGTGCCCTCTAGCGGAAGAAACTCGGTTGAGAAGGAACATCTTTTTTCTGGAATCGACAGTGTCCTAGAGGAGGCAATGTCTCAATATTGCAGTCACCTCCATTATTGATCATTATTTTTATAGTAGTGTTGCCACTACATTACTTAAAACTCTGCTCATTCTGTATAGGAAATTTAATATTTAAAATGATATCTAAAAATAAAATTTGGGGAACTTCCAAGCCATGGGGATGGCTGCCATTTTGTTTTTGACATAATGTAATGATACATTGTGATTTATTTAATGTCCGGCCACCTGTCCTCTAGCAAGATCTGGTGGAAACAGAAATAAATTTTTTCACACTATGAAATTCACATTTTTAAATTACTCCTGTAAAGAAAACACTAAATATATAATTAAAAAAGTCCATATAGTACATTATTAAGAATAATCAACTAAATTGTACAGATAGTGACTGAAAACTTGTATTACGAGACACTGAAGACAAAGTACAAAGAGAATACACCAAAAAGAATATAATTATAAATGCTTATTTTGAAATGTAAAATTTTTGCTTAGCACCAGCAAAATTAACTCTTAAGGTATTCTTAATTGGGCATATCATAACAGCAAACACCAGTAAGCACTTGAACAATGTCAAATAAAGCCACTTCTTCTGGCAACACATATCACTAAACAAGAGCTATTTCTTCTGTGCTTTAAAAAACACCTCCAAATATATATATATATCATTGGACACAATGGGGACAACAATTTGAACCTACAGCATATAGCTAAACATGAAATTTTTGTTGTGCGCTAGAAAGAAAAGCCCCTAAAATATGTACTTCCATTGGAGGTGACAATTTTAACTATAACATATCACTGAACAACAAATTTTCATTCAGCATTCAAAAAACAAGGAACCAAAAAATTATAATGTCATCAGAGTGAGCTATTTAAACTAGAGAATATCACTAAACAACAAACTCTTTTCATACTTTAAAAACTAAAAAAATATTCATATCGCAGACAGTTATTTCAAACAGAGCATATTGCTAAACAATAACAGGTAGGGGAAAAAACTACAAAATCAAAGAATAAAACAAACATAAAATCACTTACCTGCAAACACATAAAAATCTAAGAATTTTGGTTCATTGAGGGTCTTCTATGTAGACAGTCTGCATTACTAAAAGCATTTTTAATTTTCAGCATTCATAAAATTCATGTTAAAATTGATATGATTGATGTTTCCTATCTGTCATGGCTAGGTGGGCTGAGCATTTTGGTGATGTTCTAAACAATGTGTTTAGTTCTACTCCCATTGTTTGTAATGATGATAGATGCATTACTGACTTTAATGTCAGCCCTATATCACAGTGTGAAGTTATTTTGGCTATTTCTAAGCTTAAACTGCATAAATCCCAGGAGTAGATGAAATTGCTACTGAAAGCTGAGAGCTACAAGAGCTGGGGATGTTTCAGTTACCACATGGATGATTGAAAATTTGAATATCTTTTATGATAAAGGCATTGTTCCTAGGGATTTTACATACATACAAAATCCACATGTAGCCATAGGCTATGGAGGTCCTATCAAATTGTATAATTTTGCACTTCACACTGGTCTGTACTGAGCTACAGCTACTACATTTGGCCACTGTAGGCCAAATCTGTAAATGGTAGCTAGGTAGTCACTGGAAGGAGAGCTATTCACCAGTCCCCTGTGATGATGCATAGAACTGACCAGGCCTAGCACCTAATGTCCGACCCCACCTTCTCGTGGTGCAGACCATTAGTACCTTTCAAAAGAGATACTCTCTTGTGGAAGTGAACGGAAGCAGAGGGCTGCCAGATTAGTGTGGCCTACTAATCTGGACAACTATGGCTACTTTTCTTTTTTTTCTACCCTGCTGAGGAGTGGTCAACCACACAGGGTCCTGGTGCTGACCATATAAACCCACTGGACTGGACAGATATATGGCTCTGAGCTTGATTATGGATCCTGATTTTGCTGCACTGGTGGGCTTCTGTGGAGGGAAAATCTTCCGCTGTGTTTTCTGTTTGTTTGTGGGTTGACAGCCCCAAGCTAATAGATTCACAGGATATGTTTATCAGCTGGTGGATAATCCTGAGCAGACGTCATCGCAGGCACCTGAACTCTTTGCTTCTATTGGCATCGTCAAATTCTACATTGGAGGAAGTCTTCCAGTGTAGATGGCTTCAGCCTTTAGTGGTGGGGGAACGGGTCTTTGCCCCATGTCTGCGATTAGGGGGCTGTTTGATATTGTTGGCATTCCCTCTCTCAATAAACATAGTTTCTTTAAACATCCCACTAACCATTTTCTCTCCATAGGTAGTTGGAATGTGAGGACTCTGCACAGAGCTTTTTCTCTTGATGTCCTCACACAAGTATTGCACCATTATAATTTAGATATTCTTGGCTTGCAAGAGACCAGATGGAAAGATAAAGGTCAGATTCTTAAAAATAATCTTAAATTTCTCTTTTTAGGGAGGGACGACAATAAGCATCACCAAGGCGTGGGTCTGCTTCTCAGCAGACACGCTAGCGATGCTCTTCTAGGATATGAGTGCATTAATGAAAGGTTTCTTACAGCAAAATTTCACACAAGCATTAAAGACTTGAATGTTATCTGCTGTTATGCCCCCACTGAGGATGAGAAGGATAGGTTTTATGGACAACTTCAGGATATTTTGGATTCTTCAAGAAAGGAGATATTACCCTTGTTCTAGGTGACTTCAATGCCAAAGTTGGTACTGACTGACCTGTGGGGAGAAGTAATAGGCCCTTTTGGTATTGGTAGCTGCAATGGCAATGGACAACGTCTCCTACAGGTAAGTAAACTCAATGGTTTCAGAATAACTAACACTTATTACAAACAATGCAACATACATAAGTACACATGGGTTTCACCACATGGGCTGCATAAGAATATGATTGATTATATATTAGTTAACAGCAAATGGGCTAGTTCTGTTAGGAATACCAGGTCATATAGAGGAGCTGAAATTGGATCTGACCATTACCTTGTTAAAAGTGTCTTGCAACTTAAACTTAAAAAGTGTTTTGCTAGGGTTAAAAAATTTACTTTTAATACTGATGCTCTGAAAGACCCAGTTATAGCCAAAGTTTACCACGACAGGTTACTTAGTCATTATGACAGTCTTGGTATGCTTACTACTGAAGTTGAGGAAGAATGGGATCATTTTAAACAGGCTTTTTTGGACACTAACAGTACTCTTTTACGAAAAAAGGAGCAGAGGAGGCAGAATTATCTAAGTGATAAGGCACTTGAGCTTATTTCGGAAGGAAAGAACTGCAGGAATGTCCTTAATCAATACCGTACTAGTCCTAATAGAAAGCATTACAGAGAACTTAATAAACGTGTAAAGGATCAGTTAGCTGCTGATAAGAATCTTTGGCTTGATGGCTTGGCTGACAAAGCTGAGGAAGCAGTTAGACAGCACAACAGCAGAGAGATATATCAGATAACGTTTTGTGTGGCATAAAACGGACAGGTATAGAGGGATTGAAGGATAAACAAGGTAAGGTTGTAGAAGGTGAGGATTCTGTCATGGCTAGGTGGGCTGAGCATTTCAGTATTGTTCTAAACAATGTGGTTAGTTCTACTCCCATTGTTTGCAGTGGTGATAGATGCATTGGTGGCTTTTAATGTTGGCCCTATAACACAATCTGAAGTTTTTTTCGCTATTTCTAAACTTAAACTTCAGAAATCCCCAGGGGTAGATGAAATTACTACAGAAATGCTTAGAGCTGGGAATGTTTAGGTTACCACTTGGATGACTGAAATTCTGAATATCTTTTTTGATAAAGACATGGTTCCTAAGGATTTTACCAGAGCTATTGTTATCCCTATTTTCAAAAAAGGTGATCGCAGTTCTTGTGAGAACTATAGGGGTATCAGCCTACTCTCTGTTTCAGGTAAAGGTCTTTCCATGATTGTGCTTAATAGAATTAAGAATCTGGTTGACAGTCAATTGTGTGATGAGCAATGTGGATTCAGAAGTGGTAGGGGATATGTGGATCAGATATTTTCACTTAGGCACATTCTTGAGAAATGTTTGGAGTTTCAGAAACCTTTGGTTGCTAGCTTTGTTGATTGCAAAAAGGCTTTCGACTCTGTTGATCATCATAATTTGTGGTTGATTGTGAGATCATATGGTATACCTGAGAAGTTAGTTAATATAATGAAAGCTCTCTATAATAACACTGAGTCGTGTGTGAGAGTTGGTAAGACTTGTAGCAATTGGTTTAGCATTACTTCTGGTGTTCGACAAGGATGCATTTTGTCTCCTTTTCTCTTTAGCTTGGTTATTGATTATGTTATGCGAAATTCACTTCGAGGGAAAGATTTTGGCCTTTAATAGTCTGGAGATACTAAAATTTCTGATTTATATTATGCTGATGATTTAGCCCTTTTGGCAAATGATGTTGATTAGATGAACTCTTTCATTCAAGCAGTTGATGAAACTGGTAGTAGAGTAGGTTTGGTTATAAACAGAGAGAAAACTAAAGTGATGAAAATTGGTCAGGCAGGCTGTGATTCAGTTAATCTGAATGGTTGCAATCTTGAGCAGGTGTCAGTTTAATTATCTTGGGAGCCATGTAACAGATAATGGTGATGTGCGGCATGAGATTAACAGATGAATAGGGATTGCTGCCAGGACTTTTAAGAATCTATGGAGAGTGTGGAGAAATAGGCATATACACCTAAAGACTAAAATTAGACTGTATAATAGTTTGGTTCTTTCTAGGGTTAGTTATGGTAGTGAAACTTGGACACTTTGTCAACAAGATAACAGGAAACCAGATGCTTTTGATTCCAGATGCTTATGCAGTATCTTGGCATTAGGTGGTTCAACTTTATAACTAATGATGAGGTTAGGCAAAGGAGTTTGCAACCTCTTTAAGCAGCATATTGTGCAGAGAGAGACTCCATTGGTTTGGCCATGTTGCCTGTATGAATGATTATAGATTGGTGAATAGGGTTATGAACAGTGTGCCTAAAGGCCTCAGAAAGAGGGGGAGACCTAGGTTGCGGTGGGCAGACAATGTCAAACAGGACCTTATTAGAATTGGTGTGCAGTGGCCATATGCAGTAGATGTAGCTCAGGACAGACTTGCTTGGAGAACTAAATTGCATGGTCTGGTTGGACCTCCATAGCCCATGGCTGCTTGAGGATGATGATGATGATGAGGCCAATTCTAGCAAGGTCCTATTTGACATTGTCTGACCATCACATCCTGGGTCTGCCCCTTTTCTTGAAGCCTTCGAGCACACTGCTTATAATCCAATTTGCCAATTTGCAGCTATGTATATGGGCAACATGGCCAAACCAACGCAGTCTCTGCACAAAATGCTGCTCAAACGAGGTTGCTGACTCCATCTAACCTCATCATTACTTGCAAAGTCAAACCACCTAATGCCCAAATACTGTGTAACCATGTAGAATCGAAGGCATGAGGTTTCCTGTTATACTGCTTACAAAGGGTCCATGTTTCACTAAAACAACCCAACTGATGTGACAACACCATCACACGACCACTGCTTATTATTTCCTGTGGCATTTATAAGGTAGACAGAGGCATAGTAGTGTAATGCGAGGAAGGTTAATGTTTAGTATTAATATTTTATCAGCTGATAGAAAATAGAGTTAAAATATATTAAACTAAAATTTTTATTCGAAAATTATTTTAATTTTAGCTGAATTTATGCTTATATTTTTAAACATTAGATTGAGTTGATAATGTGTGATATCAATATATTAGATTAATGCATATGTAAAATGTTCTCCAACATTTTAGAGTCTTACAATATGAATAAATCTGGACAAAGATTTGTGGAAATGCTAAAGAAGATTAACTATCCACTAGCACCTGGTCTTCATGGCCAAAGTTTTGACTGGATGTTTGAAGTCAAGGAAATGCTTCCATTTTTGGAATGGTTTTGCACCACTGTGAATTCTGATAATGTACTCACTACTGACGAGATTGCTGAGTAAGTACAAAATCTTGAAAGTGTGATGTGTATAGTTTTAAATTGTTCAGATTGTTTTAAATATTTAATAAGCAATAAATATTTTTTGTGAAAAAAATGAGTTTGCCAGTTCACTTGTGTTTGAATTGATGCAGTCAAGTATGTAAACATTTTCCTAAAATTTAATAATAAGAGCAATTTTCAAGGGCTGTTCTTAAAGCAATAAAAGAATTGTTTATGGTAGTTTAGATGGGATTGAATAGTGCAGTCACTGATTACATGCCAGCTGCTCTAACTATTGACTACTGAGTCTAAATTCCCATGCTCTAGAGTTGGGATGCTCAAATGTTTTCACAGTGGGGGCTACTTTTAATTTGGAATTTCAATGGAGGGCTAGCAAATTTTTATTTACATAATGATGGTGTATTAACTTGCCAAATAAAGGCAATATTAACTTGCCAAATAAAGTTAAAATAGGGTTCATTATGTATATAGCATTACTTATCAAGCAAGAATTCAAAAAAGATTGTCAAGTTTAATTAAAGTTATATCTAAATTAAAATCACTAATTGTTGCTCAAGATGAAAAAATAGCAAAGTCAGAATATCCATAAAACAAACAAAGTTTGTTTCCAAAAAATTCAAAGACTCACCAATTCAGTTGATGAATGTAAAAAGTTGGAGTAACTGATAGAAAAACTCCATCTTTAAATACAACTAAAAAAAAACTGACTACTAATGTCTTCCTTCACCACCTTCCTACTACATCTCCATACTAATTTCTACTCTGTGACTTCAGTTAGATACTTGCGTGTAAATCTGGCATGTGCCTGTTGCACAGTGGGAAAACATTTGCATAATCTGATTGCGCTAGCTATGACACAAGAGGGGTTGTATCCTTAATATGCACATTCATCATCATCATCATCCTCAAGCAGCCCTGGGCTACGGAGGTCCAACCAGACTATGCAATTTAGTTCTCCAAGTAAGTCTGTCCTGAGTTACATCTACTGCATATGGCCACTGCACACCAATTCTAATAAGGTCCTGTTTGACATTGTCTGCCCACTGCATCCTAAGTCTCCCCCTCTTTCTGAGGCCTTTAGGCACACTGTTCATAACCCTATTCACCAATCTATTATCATTCATAAGGGCAACATGGCCAAACCAACAGTCTCTCTCTGCACAATATTCTGCTTAAAGGAGGTTGCAAACTCCTTTGCCTAACCTCATCATTAGTTACAAAGTTGAACCACTTAATGCCCAAGATACTGCGTAAGCATCTAGAATCAAAAGCATCTAGTTTCCTGTTATCTTGTTTACACAGCGTCCAAGTTTCACTACCATAACTAACCCTAGAAAGAACCAAACTATTATACAGTCTAATTTTAGTCTTTTGGTGTATACGCCTATTTCTCCACAATCTCCATAGATTCTTAAAAGTCCCGGCAGCAATACCTATTCGTCTGTTAATCTCATGCTGCACATCACCAGTATCTGTTACGTAGCTCCCAAGGTAATTAAACTGTGACACCTGCTCAAGACTGCAACCATTCAGATTAACTGAATCACAACCTGCCTGACCAATTTTCATCACTTTAGTTTTCTCTCTGTTTATAACCAAACCTACTCTACTACCAGTCTCATCAACAGCTCGAATGAAAGAGTTCATCTCATCAACATCATTTGCCAAAAGGGCTAAATCATCAGCATAATCTAAATCAGAAATTTTCGTATCTCCAGCCCATTTAAAGCCAAAAGCTTTCCCTTGAAGTGAATTTCGCATAACATAATCAACAACCAAACTAAAGAGAAAAGGAGACAAAATGCACCCTTGTCGAACACCAGAAGTAATGCTAAACCAATTGCTACAAGACTTACCAACTCTCACACATGACTCAGTGTTATTATAGAGAGCTTTCATTATGTTAATTAACTTGTCTGGTATACCATATGATTTCACAATCAACCACAAATTATGACGATCAACAGAGTTGAAAGCCTTTTTGAAATCAACAAAGCTAGCAACCAAAGGTTTCTGAAGCTCTAAACATTTCTCAAGAATCTGCCTAAGTGAAAATATCTGATCTATACATAACCTACCACTTCTGAATCCACATTGCTCATTACGCAATTGACTGTCAACCAGATTCTTAATTCTATTAAACACAATCATGGAAAGAACTTTACCTGGAACAGAGAGTAGGAGAGATAGGAACTATAGGAACCCCTATAGTTCTCACAAGAACTGTGATCACCTTTTTTAAAAATAGGGATAACAATAGCTCTGGTAAAATCCTTAGGAACCATGTCTTTATCAAAAAAGATATTCAGAATTTCAGTCATCCAAGTGGTAACCTAAACATTCCCAGCTCTAAGCATTTCCGTAGTAATTTCGTCTACCCCTGGGGATTTATGAAGTTTAAGTTTAGAAATAGCAAAAAAAAACTTCAGATTGTGTTATAGGGCCAACATTAAAGCCACCAATGCATCTATCATCACTGCAAACAATGGGAGTAGAACTAACCACATTGTTTAGAACATCACTGAAATGCTCAGCCCACCTAGCCATGACCTTACCTTGTTTATCCTTCAATCCCTGTACACCTCTTCGTTTTCTACCACACAAAACATTAACTATCTGATACATCTCTCTGCTGTTCTGCTGTCTAAGTGCTTCCTCAGCTTTGTCAGCCAAGCCATCAAGCCAAAGATTCTTATCAGCAGCTAACTGATCCTTTACACGTTTATTAAGTTCTCTGTAATGCTTTGTATTAGGACTAGTAGGGCGGAAGGAAGAATTGTGATTTGTCCAACCGAAATAATCCCCAAAATGATAAATGTAATGTAAATAAAGTGAATGGGTGGTCCATCGAAAATCGCATATTACATAACAATGGGGACATTAAGCCACGTGCAGAAGACACATATCCTGTGCACATTAAAAAATGCACTGGATCGCTTGGGTTGTTGGGTTATTTTACTTCTGACAGCACTTTTTTGCAGACATTGGGTTAAATGACCAGGTCACAAGGACCCTGAATGCTCAGAGAAAGTTGGGGGAGGAGACCCACTGGAACAGCTGTTGGGTGACAGATGATAGCCTCCCATCAAGGCCATCCAATGTATTCTTTAATGTGCACAGGGATGGCTCTCCTGCACATTTAGCCATGACTTAATGTCCTATCCAATGGACAGCAGCCTTTCCAAGCCCATTGGTGTTGTGTACTGACCATGGGCAGGGAGTTTTGTGGAGATAATCTCAATGCTGACCCAGCTGGGACTCAAACCTAGATGGCTTTGATGGGAGGCTACTATATGTCTCCTAACAGCTGTTTAGTGGGTTCCCTTCCAACCTTCTCTGAGGGTCCTTGTGATCATGCATTTAGCCCATTGTATGGAAAAGAGTGCCACTCAGAGGTTAAACAACTAACCTACTAGTATTTACGTGTCCTGTAGGAGGGGTGATGTTTAGTGGAAGGTTTTAACAAACTTTTTTCAGCGGATTTTGAGGATCTTCACAATCTTGGCGGGGATTGTAGGAGCTCAGGAGTTGCGAGGAGGCTGATGTTACTATTAAAGGAATAGGATTGATGCTTTTTCTCTTACAGCTGGCAACAATGAATCCATCATCAGGGATCTCGGGCAGCTTGAGATCGATGTCCATGATGGATAGATCGATCAGCTGCTGCTCAACCTCAGGTGTATCTACCAGGAGAGTACCAGCAAAAGAAGGGACAGCTGCAACACTGTCAGGAACAGGTGACAGTGCAGCATCAGCCACTGGGGCTACATCAGATACAAGTGAGGCATTGGACGTGGAAGCGACAGGAGAAAAGGTAACAAGAGAGTAGGTCTCACCACTCTTAGATGCAGCAGTAGAGAGACCCGACACCTCAGAGGAAATGCCTGAGGATCCTAGAGCAGGAGCACAGGAAAACCTTAAGAGTCTTACCCCTAGGTACAGAGAGAGAGCGCATGGGGCAAGACTTCTTATTGGGAGAACTGGTGGTGGTTCTCCTCTCCCTGGAGTAAATCTGCAGAGTCCTTTCAGGCAAAGTGCTAGTGGCCTTTGCTGCAGAGGATTGTGATGCTCTGGAGAAGTAATAGTCAGACAGATAGTGCAGTCTGCTTGTGGGGAGATTCAGGTGAGCTCACAGACTCTCCTTTCTTTCGCTTAATTCCCAGGGGTGAACATATCATTCCTGGGTCCTAAGTGATGAATATATACAGAAAGATCAAAAACTGTATTAGTGAAAGCTATTGAAGCAAGAGAAAAATCAGTACTTACCTAATGTCACAAGATAAAGTGCGGAAAAAAAAAAACATTAAAACTAGATTATTTTGAAGTATATTTGAACAAATTTAATCGAATGCCGGAGGAAGATTATGAAGATAATGTGATAAATCATGAAAATTTGGGCCAAAATGATTTATATGCATTGCCTGGCCAAATTGTTATGAACACCTACCCAATACTTCATCATATGTATCATGTTACAGTTCACAGATTCAAAGTTTTCAATTCTATGCTCATAGTTCTTGAAATGGGTTTTGTCATCTCATTGAAAAGCAGTCATCTCTCTCAACTGATGAACTGTTGCAGCACTGTTTTTTCTGTTGGACATCATTTTTATATGAACATTTAAAACAACTTCTTTGCAAATACGTGTGAAAAATGTGTATATATTGTTATGAGAGGAAAGCGTGCAACAATAAAATGAAACAGGTGCCATCTGACACATGCCTCAACATGAAAATTTCATCATTAATCTGTTGGAACAGAGAGACTTTGAACAAAAACAGAGATGAGTGAACATTGGGAAGTCTACAGTAGGAAAAAGAGTTGTCTTGTTTTCTTTTTAATGCGTTAGTGTTATATGATTCTAAGTGAGGTTGCTTATATTTTGTAGAGAATATACTTACCAGCAGGAAGCAGCAGAACCCCATGTGCAGGAACACAAAGAAGCAACAGACACTTGAAGAATGAGCCAAAGAGTCAGCAAAATATCGTACTCAAAATAAAAGTCAGGAGCTGAATAATGCACATCTGTAGCTCGCTGTGGTCACAGGACAAAGGGGAGGCAAAGGAATCGACAAGCTCCTTTAAGCAGCATATTGTGCAGAGAGATTAGCAAATAGGGTTATCAAATGTGTGCCTAAAAGCCTCAGAAAGGGGGAGACATAGGATGCATTGGCAGACAATGTCAATAAGTTAGAATTGGTGTAGTGTGCCAGATGTAGCTCAGGACAATAGGTTTGGAGAACTAAATTACACAATCTGGTTGAACCTGCTTGAGGATGATGTTGATGAATCCTGTCTCTCCATACTTGCCTTTGGGTTGGGTTGTTTTACCTCTGAGCGGCACTTTTTTGCACACCATGGGCTAAATGGCCAGGTCACATGGACCCCGAAGGCTCAGAGAAGGTTGGGGCAGGGGACCCACTGGAACAGCTGTTGGGAGACAGATGGTAGCCTCTCGTCAAGGCCATCCAGCGTGTTCTTGAACGTGCACAGGGTATGGCTCTCCCGCACACGGGGCCAAGGCTTAACGTCCCATCCGACGGACGGCGGCCTTTCCAAGCCCATCGGTGTCCCCTACTGACCGTGGGCAGGGCGGGGAATTTTGCGGAGATAAATCTCAACGCTGACTCAGCTGGGATTCGAACCTGGGAACTACAGATTACGAGCTTGGCGCGCTACCGACTGAGTCACCTCCGCCCCCTATATACTTGCCTCTGACCACCGATTCCACCTTCAGTCATGTACATATCCCAGACTTCCTTCAAATACTTAAACTCTCACAAATTTATATTAGGAATCATTGACTAGAGAATAATATCCCCCCCTCCTCACCCACACACACTTCTTAAGGCAACCCCCATACCAAAATGATAATCAACCACCAATTTATTGAAAACCATTAACTGAATGATCATTAATTGAAAAATCTGGATTGCATTTTAATGGTTAATTATAACATGGTTAAATTATTTCATTATGAATAAAACTGGAAGCTGTTGAGAAATGTTAAGTTATATTAATTGAAAAATGATTAGTTGAAACTTCATAAATTGGTTGGAGCCATAGTTGGAGTCAGAAAATTACCAAGGACTGAAGCCAAGCATCAAGCCCTGGGTCTGTCAACTCTTTGCCAGCAGTGCTTCTGTGGCAAAGCCTGCAGACATTCTGCCCATCTGTGCAGATGGTTGAAAGTGTCGGGCTTCAGTGTTAGCTGTTGGTCTGCTGTGCTACCATCATAGAGGACAAATTTCTTCTCAGGGCAGTATCTTTACTAAAGAAATGCACACTGTTTTGCTTCAGACTATATAGCAGCTAAGCATCAACATTAGTGTGAGATCTACAATGAATTGCTGCATGTTTAGATTTTAATGAGGCTTCCACAAAACATTATAGTCCTCGGACATTTAGTAAAAAATAATAACAGAAGGAAGCTTCAATCAGAAAACTGGATTTTCTGTAAAATAGTGAACTTATATTACATGTGAATCAAGAACTAGAAAGTACT
Source organism: Ryuthela nishihirai (assembly GCA_038380435.1). Taxonomy (NCBI): domain Eukaryota; kingdom Metazoa; phylum Arthropoda; class Arachnida; order Araneae; family Heptathelidae; genus Ryuthela; species Ryuthela nishihirai. The sequence continues at coordinate 115,756,251 of JAWZYU010000002.1, read as the reverse complement.
GTAATAAACCTGGAAACAAGGACCCCCCAGCTCCTCATCTGGGAACAACTCTGCTCTGAAGAACTGAATTTTAGCAATATTAAACAATGTCTAAAGGTATTTATAACCATGTATTTAGCCAATGCAGGTGTTTATCTTTAAGCTGCCCTACAGCTATAATAGTGCATTATCACTAAACTTGTCCAAATATTAAGTGAAAAGCTGTAAAATTATTTTGCTTAAATAAATGCAATCAAACTTGGTTATGACAAGCACCAGGAGACCAACAAAATTTCCCCTTTATAACCATCAGTGATGAGTTAAACCTACCTCCTATTTTTTTTTAATTCTCAATATCTTGATAAAAAGATAGATTCAAAAATACAGAAATTTTAGAGAGAGAAAAATAATATAATTACATACCTACATATTATTTAAATCAATATGCTTTTATTAACTACAATAAATATTAAACACAATTTATTTGTCTATAATTTTAAACTAAACACAATTTATTTCTCCACTTTAAAAACAATACTAATTAATAATAAACACGACTTCAATTAGTCGTTTTATTTATCAGAATTGATGTTTGTTTTAAAGATTTCACTTTGATATTTCTCAAATTTCACCTTAAAATACTTAACATATTAAAAGTCTCATATTTGCCTCGGTTCCTTCAAACAAATTGACTAATGTGTCCATTGCACCTTGAGCTTGGAAGATTGTCGTCACTGATTTTGATTCAATGTCACTTGTCATCATATCATCATTACAGTCATCATCTTTGTTGAGCATAGCATCTACAATATCACTTTCTGTAGGAAGACCATTAGTTAACAAGTTATCCACTCATAAAAAATCATCGATGTCTCATTATTAAAACCTAACACATTGTTACATAGCAACCATTCGGACAATGGTAGTTGTTTTGTTCATTTCCATCATCTTCATCTACAGTTGAAATTTCATTTGAATTTAGTTTTGATTTCTTGAAGCAATTTGATGTGGTTGTCGAAGTAATGTTCCACTCATCATTCAATAAATTTATAGCTTCCAATATTGATATAGACACATTAATCAGTCAAAGAGAACATAAATTTAAATGTAGAACTATAAATCTTTTATGAAATCCTTTCAAACTCTTGACATGACTTTTACACCCATGCCCATTGGTTGTAAAATTTGATGTTGCATTGGGAGACAGAAACACTAACTTAATGTTGGACAAATTTTGAATCTGGGGATGTGCAGGACAGTTATCAACTAACAATAATTATAATCCAGGCTTTCTTATTCGCAGTGTAATGCACAGGAAGTTTCCTTATGTTTTTGAAACATGGTGTGCTCGTTATAATCAAGTTCAACTGTAGTTTGTTCAAACAATAATTATCTTGGTCAGATACAGATCAGTGGTAAATTGTTTTGAATCGACCCTGTTGCTGAATCTTGTTTTTACTGTAATCACAAAAAGGAAGTTGTACTTGGTTGTCCCATCATAGCTGATGACTATTATGTGCAAACTTTCTATTGTCATTTCATATATTTTTCACATTTTACTGTGTTCTACTTTTAACACTATCTGATGTTTATTTTTAGCTTTCATTACCTTGCATCTGAGGACCTTAAGCCAGATACTTTTTATCTGGTAGCATTTTTCCCTTGTGTTTTTGAATATTATTATTTATTATGCATTAATGAATTATTTATGTCTTGATAGTCAAAGTGGTAAAGAGCATCTGATGTGTAAGGAGGATTATGTTTTTGTACTCAGTCCTATACAAATTTTTTAAGTAGAGAAGTTTGTGTGATCTTATAATGTAATACATAACTTGTCAAAAAAGAATTTAGTTTGGTGAGGCCACAATTGTTTATATTATTTTTTTTATTGGAAACCAAACATACCTGTGTGCACTATTACATTAAACATGTAAAAGTACAACATATTGCTTCAAGATTAAGTCACTCTTAGCAGGAAGTGAATTAAAATTAATATAAGTAATTTTTTTTCAGCTATGCAGCACTGCAGTCTTATGAAGTAACATTAGAACCAGATTTATTAGAAAAGGCTTTTGTGGCATTGCTAGGAAAAAACCAGGATGCAGAAGATAAATTACGGTTGGATATTTTATGAGTTTATTAAACTGTAGTGAAAAATTCTGAATTTGACCACTTCTGTAAATTTACTATTTGTCTTATATAGAATCACTAAATGATTAGCATTTTTATGTGTTGTCAAGCCAGTGTAACTTGACCTTTTGGATAAATTTACAGCATTTTGCTTAAAACTGAGGTGACCAATTTAGACAGTTTTCACTATAATAGTGGCTAATATATTTAATATTTTAGTTTATTTTGCTTTCATTAATGAGACTTTAGAACTTGCACATCTGAGAGTAGCAGAAAAAAAGCAGTTTTAAGTGTTTTAAAATTGTGTCTATCTGGCTATTTTACTATGAATTTTTGTCTCTTCATAGTTCAGAATTAAATGCTATCTTGTTTGAGGATGCAGGAGTTGGTTCAGTTGGTTAGCATGCTAGTCTTGTAATCTGATGTTCTCAGGTTTGAGTCCCAGTTCCTGCATTAAGATTTTCTCTTGCACCCCCATTCTAACCTTGGTGAGAAAAGAAACACTTATATGTTTGGAAAGGCCACTGTACATCAGACGGGATGTTAAGCCATGACTCTGAGAATATGATTGGATTGAGTTGTTTTACCTCTGAGTTGCCCTTTTTTTTTTGCACACCATGAGCTAAGTGGTTGAGCCACAAGGATCCTGAGGGCTCAGAGAAGGTTGGGGGAAGAAACCCACTAGACAGCTGTTAGGAGATAGGTGGTAGCCTCCTGCCGAGGCCATCTAGCATATTCCTTAATGGGCACATGGCAGTGGTGTCACTAAGCTGGTTTCCAGAAACTGGTTGTTAAAATTTATGCCGGTTTCTGGAAACTGGAAGTTCTGCAGATGTGCTGTTCATGAAATGTTGCCGCACACTACACAGAATTCTCTGCACATCATTCTGACAAAATAAATAAACATTAAAACATGTCCCCAAATTTCTCAGAAAGATTTATGACACTTCACAAAAAATAAATGAATTATTTCCAAGAATTTTAAGTACGAGTATCTTGACCCTGGACCATAATAATTGGTACTTACATCAACATGTGGCATCTGTGTTTGAAAAAGAAGAAAAGTAGTACCATAGACTATGGACTAGGAGGAGTAATATGCCATAGATGAAAGTTTAGTGTTTTGTCAAAAATGTGTATGGTGTGATGTTTTTATTTTACATTTATTTTATTAAAATTTGTATAATTATGGTGGTAAATTACATTGTGAGTCTTTAAAAAGGCTATTTTTCAATATTATGTCATAATATTACATATTATAAAACTACAAAAGAAAATTTTCAAGAACTCACTGGGAACAGTAAACCTGACCAAAGTTTAGAAAATGTGAAGCTTTTTTTAAAACTGTTAAGACTTTGCCACGCAGAAATATTTTATTCTGTGTAGCAAGTAAAAAAAGAGGGAATGGTGGTTCAAACGTATTTTGTTTTTGAACGTTTGTTTAATTCGAATGCATTTTATTTTTAACTGTGCTTGTTTCCACTGTGAGTGGTTTTATTAATAGTTTTTAACCATAACTAATAAGCGACAATGAAACTTCAATGCAGCATAAAAAACTTTTTTATTAAAGCAAAGGAGAAAGATGATTTTCAAGAAACAAAAGAACCTGGCCCAAGTACATCGAAAAAGACAGCTACAGAAATTTTAAGTTTGAATGTTGAAAATAAATTATCCATTTGGTATGAAATTTGTGAATTTCATACCAAATGGATATGGTCAAAAACTCACGAATTGTTTTTGAATAAGTATTCATGGCTATTGGTTACACATTTTAAGACTGTTGGTTGTAAACTATGTGCTCAGTTCACATCTTTGAATGGAGAAGCTCACAAACATATTTACATATAAACAGAGTGGTGCAATGCAAAAGTTACTGTGAATGGTTCAACCAAATGAATTCAACTATCATCTATTCTTAAAAAATTTACAGAACATTCATTGATACCGTCCATGGTAAAGTTGTATAATTCTTAGAAGATTCTAAAAAAAAACGATTAGTTGTAGCCATAGATAAAGTTAACAAACAGTATTTAACTTCAACAGTTCATATTTTCAACACAGTTTAGAGTCTTGTAAAATGCAATCGGCCAATGATGGACATAGAAGAAGAAATAAAGCTACAAGAAAAAAACAGTGTAGACATGGGAATTTCCTTACATTTAGGACAAATAGCTGTGTCCATTGTACAACACATACCACTGAATTAAGAAATCTAGTTTTTGTCAAAATAATTGAGCAAAAATTTGCTTAATTATTTATAATGCAAGCACAGTATCAAAAAATGTGCCTTAGTTATCTTTTTATGATGCAGCATTGTGAAATACGAAGAACCAATGAATTTATTTATAGATTTAAAAGAATTAAATTCCACAAATGCAGAATCCATTTGTAACACTCTGCTTTCTACACTAGAAATGAATGGATTTACTGAGAACTACCTAAAAGAACATTAATTGGTTTTTGTGTCGACAGTGCTAGTACTATGTTGGGTAAAAAAACAGAAATCTCAACTTGGCAACAACTCAGTCCCCGGGCTTAATAATCTGGCACTTCACAAGTCATAGGATTCAGTTGGCATTGGACGATGCAATTAAATCTATTTCTCAAGTTAATAATTTCATGATGTTTCTTGACAAAATCTATTGTCTATACCATACATCTTATAAAAACCAAATAATGCTAAAAAGTGTAACTGAAGACTTAGAAATAGAAATTATAAAAATTGGCAGGGTTTTGGGACCCTGATGGGCAGCTTGCAGTGTTAGGGCACCTGAAGCTGTGTGGCGAGCATTCCAGCACTGCACAAACATTTTTGTAAAAATAATATGAGTGGCATGAAGCAGAGAGTGGAAAATATACATTTTATTGAGAACTTGGCCCTGATGATAGATATTCTTGAAGAATTATCTCTTCTGTCACTTGCTACAAAAAAACCAAGACATTACTCTTGTAAAAGCAGATAGATTAAACTGCATATGCATAAGAGCTCTTTATTTTATAAAAGAATGTGAAGGAAAATATGAAAACTTGTTCCTTCTATAAATAAATCTGAACCTTATAAAAATATTATATTTGTATCGAACAATGAACACGTGCGCTTACCTAGATGCCAACTAATCAAGAGTGTAATCTACTGTATGAATTATGGACTATTACATAATGAAAATTAAGAATATACAAATTTTGTAACTCTATTTAACTTGCTTGATACTTCAACTTGGCCGAAAGATATTACAATCTTCCTGTGGTTTGATGGTGAGAAAAAATTTCTTAGAAGTAAACTAATGAAATTTACAATACCTGTTAATGATTTTTGTGATTTCATGGATGCACAAAATTACAATACCTGTTAATGATTTTTGTGATTTCATGGATGCAAGAGATTTTCCATTTTATCAGGTTCCCAAAAGTATAAAAAAAAGCCAAAAAAAATATTAATAGTCATTGCAGTTCAGCAGAAGCTGAACCAGCATTTACTTTAATGAATAATTATATGCACTGAACAAAGAAATGCACTACTTATTGAAAATATATCAAGTATAATGACAGTCAAACTTTTTGGTAAACCAATTTCTGACTGGGATGCAATGTCATATGTGAGATTGTGGTTATGGCAGGATCATCATACTGCAAACAACATGAGAATCAATAAATGAAAAGATAAAAAAAATTCTGAAAATCAGCTGGCAATTTGGAGTTTGCTTTAATCACTTATGTATGTTACGTTTTTCATATTTATCCTACAGTTGCATGAAAAATAAAATGCATTGCTCTTATCTATAGTTATTTATTTATTTATTAATAGAATCACTGCCACTAATTGCAGGTTTATCCCAGTAGGGGTTAACTTTTAATATTCTTAGATAGACTCTGCATTCTGTGTGATGCTTTATTTGAGATACAATTTTTGTAGTTAGTTATAGTATATTGATGCTTACCTATCATGCAATCTCAAATGTAATATTTTCAAACATTTTGCCCAGGGGAGGATCCCCCCCTCCAGAATGTGGTACCAGTGTCTAACAAAAATTGCTGATTTGCCCAGATACCCCCCCCCCCCCTCTCTTGGTATGGAAACTGGTTAATGAATTGGGGTGACACCACTGGCACAGGGTATGACTCTACCACACTCGGGGCCATGGCTTATCATCCCATCTGATGGATAGTGGCCTTTCCAAGCCCATTGGTGCCCCCTACTGACTGAGGGATGGGTGGATAATTTTGCATAGATAAATCTCAATGTTTGCCCAGCTGGGACTCAAACCTGGGAACTGCAGATTATGAGCTTGGTATGTTACTGACAAGCCAACCCCCACCCCTTGAGAGAGTAAGAATGCCATACCCTGTGTACATTAAAGAATATTATGGATGGCCTAGATGAGAGGTTTCTATACATCTTTTAAAAGCTATTCAGTAGATCACCTACCCCAATATTCTCTAAGGCTGGGGTTTTTATGATCTGGCCATTTAGCCTATTGTGTGAAATGGAGGGAGGGAGGGAAGATTATGTAATAGAATATTAGAGAATTATGTCAATAGGTTTCTGAAGATAAGTTCCTAAAAAAATAATTTCATAAAATATTTTACTTCATACAGCTGGATCAAACAATGTTATGCATAGTTTTAACTACTTACATGTTTTTGATGATATTACTTGTAACTATTTTATTTGAATGCTGCAAACAATAGCATAATAATTATTCCTTGTTACTTTCACAGGAATGTAATATCTAAAATATAATTAAATTTGGTAAAATGGTAAAAAGTTTCTTTGAAAAGTGGCAAAATATTTTTTTTTATATTGATTGTGAATGTAAAATTATCTTTTCATTCTGTCATTGATAGGAAATTTAGGCAGATTCTTTGGCTCTTATACTATATCTTTTCCAAAGTAAGCTGTTATATATTTCTCTGTTATCACTTACTCTATGCAATTTATCTGAATCACTGTACTAAATCCTTTGCTTATTGACATACCTAGGAGGTCTATGTGCATGTGTGTCATTACTTGGTTTAGTGTTTACAATATATCTCAACTACTATTCTTTAACATTTATTTTCTGCATTTATATTGGGTATGCTATCATTTCATTTTGATGTATATGTTGACAATAGCATATTCCTTTTTCAGAAACATATATATTGGTTGTCATTACTTAATTTAATGCATAAACTTCATCTTGAGCATCTTTGCTAATTTTTTTTTAAACTAGGAAAAGACTGTACAAGTCTTCAAAGTTTGCACGATTTATTGGAATCACTAATTTTGATCAATTCTTTGCTTGTTTATTGAAATATGTAGTAATCTGTGTCATTACTTAGTTTTAATGTCTAGTGTATATATGAATTATTGTTTTCAACATTTATGTCTTGCATAAATGCTATCACTCCATTTTGATGCATATGTTTATTACTTTAATGACATTTCGTCACTTCCAGAAAATTATATATATCTAGCTTTTCATTGATTAATTTAATACATACACTTAATCTAAATCACTACTCTTAAATATCTTTAGATGTTATGTACTTTTTTAAATTAGGGAGGGACATAATCGACATTATTTATCTGAATCACCATTTTTAGGTATCTTTTATGCTTGTTTATTGATATATCTGATAGTCTGTGTTAGTGTATATCATTATCTGAATCTGCTACTCTTCAGCTTTTGTATTATGTTTTCTACATATATCAACAATTAATTTGTTCATATGATTTAACTGAATCACTAATCTTGTCCACTCTCTATCATATATAATGAACCATTTCTCATTTCTAGGAAAGCACATGCATTTCCATCTAATTTAAAGTATATGATAAAAATGTATCACTGAATTTGCTCACTTGGTGTTCTGTTTGCTAACTTTTATTTCCATCACTCTTAGAAAAGTTAATATGTATTTTAAAGTTATTTGAATATATATATTTCCCTCCAATTATTTCCCTCCAACTTTAGGAGTTTTAAACATTTCTTCATTTGAATTAGTATATGATTTCATTAAATCACCCAGGCTAATTTTATGCAAATATTTCTTCACTTTAAAAGCTTTATGCATTTCTGCATTAGGTTTATTATATGTAAATTAAATGAATCACTCCCAGTTTTGTGCAATATTTAATATTGTTCCACTTCTCTTTGGGAGATTTATGTATTTCTTCAGTTGGTTTACTATATATGAATTTATTTACTCCTAGTTTTGCAAAATTCTCAATATTTTTTCCTTCACCCTCTAGGAGATTTATGCATTTCTTCAATTGGTTTAGTATATATCATTTGATGATTTACTTCTAAATATTTTGCAATTTTTAATATTTACCTCCTCACCTTTAAAAGCTTTATTTATATTTCGTCAATGATATTTAGCATATATGTTATAAATGAATCACTTATTTTGCTAGTTTTATGTAATTCTTTTCCATTGTATAGTTTCTAATCATGCTGAATATTTTTTACGTAGATGTTTATGAACTATTACTTAAACTTGTAATAGTTGATACTTTTCACACTGTTGTAATTTTGGTTTGTTTGAAATCGTGAAAGATACATTATTTTTACCTCAGAATTCATTTATTTTCAGTGAAAGAGTGTTATTACAAGAGGAATAACATTCTTTCACTGAATAACTACTCTCTCACATCATAATATTCCAAAAGTTCCTTCTTGTTTTTTGAAATTGTTATCAGAAAGGATACAGCGATTGAATTTTAACTACTTTGTTTTACTTTAGTACAAAATTCGGCAGATATATTTTCCATATTTTACGTTTTGTCGAGGAATTATTTTTATTCAAAGATCAATAAATTGCATCTGTGTTAAAAATTGGTTCATTTGAAACCATCGGCAATAATTTCGTTTTCAACTTTATTCAAATGAAATGATGTGCGGAAATAACCAGCAGCGAGCAGACACAGTGTAGCCTAGTGTGTGTGACATCAAAAACAGGTTGGTAGGCTTGTTCGTTCTAAAAGGTATTGGTGGGGGACACCTGGCTTGGAAAGTCTGCTGTCTGTTTGATGGGACATTAAGCTGTGTCTCTGTGTGTGGGAGAGCCATACCCTGTGCATGTTCACACTGGAAGTCTTTGATGGGAGACTAACACTCCAAAAGTATGTTAAACTTCTTTACTTTGGACCTTTTGACTGATCCAAATTAAACTGATTTTCTGTATAGCATCAGGTACCAGACGATAATTCTTGCCAAATAAAGTTAAATGAGGTTTTGCTAAGTATATTTTTGTGTTATTTAGTCCATAAGAATTAAATTCAGAAAGATTGTAAATTGTTAAAATTCAGTATAATCAAAATCAATTACTGTTGCTCAAGAGAAAAAACAGAAAAGTCAAAATTATTCATAAAACAAAGATTGTTTCCAAAAAATCAAGATTCACCAAATAAACTGATGAATACAATATTTTGAGCAATTAAAAACTTGCATCAAAACATCTCAACTGCTCTATCTCTACAAGCTTCATTCCTGCTCAACTCTCTCCAAGCTTCATTCCTGCTCAACAGCAAAAACTAACTACTAGCAACTGACTACAAAATTTTCTCTCTACTAAATCTGTGACCTAACATAATACTACACAAGCGGCGTGCAACTGACGTGTGTGTGTGCATGCTGGGAAATACATTTGCATAATCTTACGATTGCACTAGCATTGACACAAGGGGGCGTGTCCTTATGTGTGCATTAGCAGTTGTCAAATCAATAGTCAGAGTTGTGCATGTTCAACTCCTTAAGCCCCTCGGTGCAAGTGCCTGTCCGTGGTGAGGGGACCACCCTGTGAAGGTTCCGTTGGCTTGGTTATCTTCACAGGGTCCTAAACGCTCGCCCGCGTGTTTGCCGTGCGCTGTGACCCGTGTCCCTGGAAAGAAGGATCCTGGCAGTTGCTCAGTCTTCTCTCCCCAGCTCATGACATGGGTCCCCTTTGGCCGTTTTGCCATTGGGGAGCAAGTCTGTTGTGGGGCTGGGCAGCGACTTCCGGGGCCGCTGCTATACACTGCTTTGGCCTCTGCTTCAGGTAAACGGGAGGTCCTGGGGTGGCTCCCTCAGGATCAATCGGCTGGTGGGCTGGTCCTGCTAGGGTCAACTGTGCAGAACGGTGAGTAACCTTGTCCACGTCCGGACAATGGTTTACGAGTTTCCTTACAAGTTATCTAATTTTCTAGTTTCCTTCCTTTTGTGAGAACGAGTTGCTTCTCACTTTTTCTACGTTTGCTCCCTTTTTTCTTTTGTGAGTCCTCAGATGAGATTCTGTGCATTTCTCTTTTACTTTTCATTCCACTGCATTTCTCTTTTACTTTTCATTTTGTTTAGTTGTGAGGGCTTGGCTCACTGGCTGTGGGGGTATGGTGCCCGGGCAGCCCTGGCACCAAATTGTGCGTCCCCCTTGTTGGACTCTGTGGCGGGTGGGGACAATGGCCACTGAAACTTATTAAACAAACATGAGCCCCAAAAAAGAAAATTCACTGGAGAATGCTGCAAAAAGAGCTCATCATGAGCCTTCGTCTTCTTTGTCGTCATCGCCGTCGTCTTCGTGTCTTCCTTCGTTCCTGATCATCCACTCTATGGATGATCAGGTTCTTAGGGACATGTCCCCCTTTTTTATAAACAAGGGTTTGAAAGGTCTTGCGGGACAGCCGAAATCTGTCAAGCACCTAAGATCTGGTGACTTGCAGGTGGAGACTGCATGCTCCAAACATTCGGAGCTTCTTTTGAAAGTAACAGCGATTGGTGGAGTGGCAGTCGAAGTCACTCCACACAAGATGCTCAATTCCTCCCGGGGCGTGATCTCCGAGTGGGGCCTCATCAAGGTTTCTGAAGAGGAAATCGTCTCGGAGCTTTCAGCCCAGGGAGTGATAGCAGTCCACGGGTTTCGTCACGCTGTGATGGAAAGTTAGAGCCCAGCCGGGTACTCATCCTAACTTTCAACACACCACACCTGCCTACTTCCAGCAAGGCAGGATACTTACACTGCGAGGTGCGGCCATTTATACCAAACCCTCTGTGTTGTTTTCAATGCCAGAAGTTTGGCCATGCTCGCACCGCATGCAGGGGGAAGCCCACCTGTGCTCGTTGTGGCAGTCAGGATCATCTTGAACCTGACTGCACCGCAGAAAAGGCATGCTGTGTAAACTGCCGTGGTGAACATCTGACGTACTCCCGCGACTGTCCGAAGTGGCTGGAGGAGAAAGAGGTACAGCGCCTGAAGACCCTACACAACATCAGGTATCCAGAGGCGAGAAAGCTTGCTGCACCGCCTGCCCCACTGGCAAGGTCTCCTATGCCGGTGCGGTCGTCAGAAAGCATGTCATTAAGATGGCTTCCGTGGCAGTGCAGACCGACATCAGCGTTCCACCAGCTGAATCTTTCTCGCCTGCTGCTAAGTACCTCTTGACGCAGGCGAATCATACGGCGGTGTCAATCTCGACATCGACGCCGGTTTCTATTCCTGTGTCTGTGCCTTCCACATCCACCTCCGGAAGGCCCCCTCCACCCTGCCCACAGACAGCAAGACCTACCAAACCCAAGGGGCACCCACCGGGGCCAAAAAGAAAATTTTACCTCCTCGTTCGGCGGTCTCTGATCCATGTTGCTCGGACGACTCCGAGGATATGGACACAGACCGCTCTCTTTTCCCAAAACTGTCGCTGGCGACGGTTAAAATAAATCGTAAGTCATCCGCCAATTCTTCCAAGACCTGAGATGGCCACACTCCTTCAATGGAACTGTCGTGGATTCCAGAGGAATATTGACGACATCAAGGTCTTCCTGAGGGCACACGAACCCCTCTGCATGTGTCTTCAGAAGACATTCTTGCAGACAGCCACCACCAATCCCACTATCCGGCACTTTTCTCTCATTTGCCGGGACCGGGATGGAGATGGTTCAGTTCACGGAGGTGTTGCCATCCTCGTGAGCAACCATTCCCCATTCCAGGTCATTCCCCTCAACACGCACTTAGAGACGGTTGCCATTAGCCTCTTTGTGGGATTTTCGTTGACTGTCTGTTCTATCTCCCACCCGGAGGCATCGTTTTCCGGGATGACCTTGATGACCTCGTCTCGCAGCTGCCGTCCCCCTTCCTCATCACGAGGGACTTCAACGGACACAGTCCACTCTGGGGCAGTGCTGACACCAACGGGAGGGGCTGGGTCCTGGAGCAGTGTCTCCTGGATCCATCTCCCTGTTGAACACCAGTGTCAGTACATACTTTCACACCCCAACCCGCACATTCACTGCCATTGACCTCACCTTCTGCTCCTCCTCGATCCTTCCACTCTTTACATGGGAAGTCGAGGACAATCCATATGGAAGCGATCACCTCCCCGTGGTGTGCACCATATCTCGTGGGGGGCCTTGCAGCCCTTCATGTGTCTCCTGGTGGAGGCTTGATCGGGCTGACTGGAGTGGGTTCTGGGTTCGAGCTCTTGTCTGAGCTCGATGAGACTCTGTCAGCCAGGAGCCCATCAATGTTGCAGTGGCAGAGTTGACAGACTGCATCGTCCATGCAGCTGCCTCTACTATTCCTCAGACCTCGACTCGGTTTCCACAGTTCCCAAAACCGTGGTGGAATCCCGACTGCACCGCAGCTCGTAAGGCTCAGAACAAGGCTTGGGGTGTGTTTCAGAGATATCCGACGTCTCCCAACCTCGAAGCATTCAAGTGCGCGAGGGCGAAAGTCCGTTTCGTCCGGCACCAGACCCAGAAGGAATCTTGGATGAAATATACGTCTTCTATAACCCGCACGACCAGTTCTAAGGTCGTGTGGGATAAGGTCCGGAAGATGGGTGGGAAGTACACATCCCACTCATTATCGATCCTGGAGCACAATGGACAGTCAATTGCCAATACTCTGGGGAGTCATTCTCCACCATCTCTTCTCTGTCCTCCTACTCCCCCGAGTTTCTGGCCCAGAAGGGCAGGGCTGAACGCTCTCCACTGTCCTTCCATTCAAATGGCCTGGAGTCTTACAACAAGCCATTCACAGTGGAGGAGCTTTGCCTTGCTCTGCACACTTCTCGTGCATCTGCTGTCGGGCCAGACAATGTCCATTATGCCATGCTCCAACATCTCTCACCATCGAGTAAGGATCGACTGCTCCGACTCTTCCACCGCATTTTCATTGAAGAGCAGTTTCCGGACCCCTGGTGGGAGGCCATCGTCTTGGCCTTCCCCAAGCCAGGCAAAGATCCCAAGATTCCTTCCAATTATCGTCCAATTGCATTGACGAGCTGCATCTGCAAGGTGTTGGAAAGGATGGTAAATACCAGGCTGGCCTGGTATTTGGAACATCACGGCCTTCTTTCCAACACCCAGTGTGGCTTTCGCAGGCCACACCCAGTGTGGCCTGCGAACTGGGAACACACTGGGTGTGGTCTAAAGTAGTCCGCTCCCTCTCTTGGGGGGCGGACTACTTTAGACCACCTGATCTGCCAATGGGTTCCAGTTCTCCCCACAGAAGACCGTTTGCATGCACTTTTGCCACAAGCGTAATCTTCATCTGGACCCCGAGCTGCGGCTCGGGGGTAACATCATTCCAGTTGTGGCAGAGACCCAGTTTCTCGGTTTCATCTTTGACCAGAAATTGACCTTTTCACCTCATATTTGACATCTCAGGTACAAGTGCACGCAGGCATTGAACATCATCAAGGTCCTCTCTTCCTCTCTTGGGGGGCCGACCGATGTTCTTTGCTCTGCCTCTACCTTGCACTTGTCTGGTCAAAACCGGACTACGGATCCCAGGTGTACGACTCCACCCGGGATTCGGTGGTGAAGGTGCTGGACCCACTCCATCATCAGGCCCTCTGTGTGTGCACAGGGGCCTTTCACACTTCACTGGTCCAGAGTCTCTACGTTGAGACTGACGAACCTTCATTATCTATTCGCCGTCAGCAGTTGTCCCTGCAATAAGCAGCAAAATTGCGATCCCTGCCAGGCCATCCCACTTGGGGCTGCGTTTTCACTCCCAGGTGGGAAATGTTATACCAGAATCGGCCGACTGTCATTCGTCCTTTCGGTTTGTGTGTCTGAGGTTACCTGCGAGACATTAACACCAGTCTCGATAGCATCGCACAATCGACAGCTGAGCCACTTCCACCTTGGCTTGCTGTTTCCCCATCCTGCGATTTTTCCCTGTGCAGGACGGGGAAGGCCTTTACACCTGACTGTGTGTACCGGCAACTCTCTGCCAGCCATCATGCTGAGCACCCGGACTTCTTGCCTGTCTGCACAGATGGCTCGAAATCCGGCACTTCAGTGGGATCAGCCATGATCTACTGTGATGTAATCATTGCAGACCAGATCCCACTGCAGTGTTCCATCGATCCACCGACTCGTTTAGCTTGCTACAGGCTTTGATCTCGGTGAGGCATCAGCCTCACCCTGTTCTCTCCAAGATCTGCCAGCAGCTCCATTGTCTGTCAGCCACCACCACGATTCTCTTCTGTTGGGTGCCCGGTCATGTCGGAATCAGGGGCAATGATTTGGCAGATTCTGCTGCCAGGTCAGCCACGCCCCTGTCCGACTCTCCGTTGCTGGTTCCATATGTGGATTTCCGGCAGCGTTTCACCATCGAGCTCCGGGCACAGTGGCAGAGATCTTGGTCCGAACAGGTTGCTAACAAGCTCTTCGAGATCAAGCTCATTGTCAAACCATGGCAGTCTTGTTTTCGCAGGAATCGTAAGGAGGAAGTTGTCCTTGCTCGGCTCTGCTTAGGTCACTCGTTTTTAACACACTCTTTTCTTCTTAAGGCAGACGCTGAACCTAAGTGCGAGTTTTGTGACACCATTTTAACTGTTAAACATATTTTACTCAATTGCACAGCTTTTAACCTTGACCGACGTTTGTTTTTTACCTTTCACGATTTTACGTCCGAGCCCCTTACACTCGGACATCTTTTATCTGATGATTCACTTTTAACTCCTGTTTTCGAATTTTTACGCTTTACCGGTTATTTTACTCGTCTATGAATTTTCTCTTTTTTACTGGATTTTTTACCTGTGTTTTACCTGTTGTTTTTTACATGCGTCCTATACACCCATTGTTATTGTTGATTTTACACTTGTTGCTTCCTTTTATTCTTTTTATACATCTCGTTTTTATGCTGTGTTGTTTGTGTCTATTTTAAATTTGGTTGTGAGTTCCATGTCTTTTACCCTTTTTAGCGTTTGTTTGCCGCAATATAGCCTTAGTTGCTATTGCGCCAAAAAAAACCCAAACAACCAACCAACAAAACAAGCCTCGACGGGAGGATACCATCTGTCTCCCAACAGCTGTTCCAGTGGGTCCCCTCCCCCAACCTTCTCTGAGCCTTCGGGGTCCTTGTGACCTGGCCATTTAGCCTATGATGTGCAAAAAAGTGCTGCTCAGAGGTAAAACGACCCAACTCACTTACAGACTTTATGTTGGGGCGGGGGTGGCTCAGTCGGTAGTGTGCCAGGCTCGTAATCTGCCGTTCCCAGGTTCGAGTCCCGGCTGGGTCAGCATTGAGATTTATCTCTGCAAAATTTCCCACCCTGCCCATAGTCAGTAGGGGACACTCATGGGCTTGGAAAGGCCACCATCTGTCGGATGGGATGTTAAGCCATGGTCCCGTGTGCATGAGAGCCATACTCCATGCACTTTAAAGAACACACTGGATGGCCTAGACGCGAGGCTACCATCTGTCTCCTAACAGCTGTCCCAGGTGGGTCCCCTCCTCCAACCTTCTCTGAGCCTTTGGGGTCCTTGTGACCTGGCCATTTATCCCACTGTGTGCAAAAAAGTGCCACTCAGAGGTAAAACAAGCAACCAACTAACAGACCTTATGTTGTGAATGCACTTCAGTAATAATGAATTCACAATCACTTATGATAATAAATGTTACATAAAAATATGTAACAAAGTAATTTTCAAGTCTTATGTCAGGATTATTGTAAATAAGTTTTGTTTTTATTTTAGTTAAAAGATTTTCTTTTCTATTTACAGAGAAAATGTTGTTGATTTGAAGGAAGATATGACAGAAATAGAGAAACACATAAGTGTGCTTGAGACACAGAAGAAATATCTTGTGTAAGCTATTTACAATATTTACATGTTTATGAAAAAATTATAAAGGAAATGAAAAATAATATGTGAAAAAAAAAATAAATTTGAAAATATTCGGTGCAAGGGCTGTATTTAGAAAATAGGCTAAAGTGATGAAAAATAACTTTGAATAATACATAAATTCTGAAAGCCGACATTATTGGGATACTTTCATAATAAAATAAATGTCCCCTCAGGCAGCTGCTTGCCACATAGGTCTGTCAGGAATATGTCTGTTTATACGCTGTAGCAGAAGATGCGACCATTTTTTCTCAAAGTGAAACCTCTTTTTAATTTTGAAGAAATTGGTAACTGAATATAATGGGAAAAACATGAACCCTGCATTTGCCATTGTCAGGAAATGTGCAGTGGTCTTGTAAACAACATAAGAGACAGTGCATACATACCTCTGGTATCTAATTATGTTCTGTACTTACATTTAGTCTGTTCAAGTGTCAGCAGGTATTTCACAATGGTGATGCAAGATGTGTGTGTATTTGTTCCATCATGCTGTGCAAATTCAGAAATGGTGTTAATGTTCAAAAGTTTGCATAAACTGTGCAATGCTTATGGGGACAAAGTCATCTCAAAGAGCATCTGTTACCAGTGATATGACAAATTCTAGTCAGGTGACTTTCAGCTCAAAAATGAACCTCAAAACTGCTGACTGATGGGATTGAATGATGACAGTTTAAAGGCACTGCTGAATGAAGATCCAGGTTGGACAACCAGGGAATTAGCACAGCTACTGAATGCCAATCAGTTCCTCTGTTATCCAGCATCTGCAAAGCTGGGTTATGTATCAAAATGAATACCTGGATCCCACATCAGCTATCACAGCATAACATGGTGGCTTCTATACTGCATATGCTTTTTTGCTTGCTCAGCAAAAGGCCAATGGTTTTCTTGACAGAATGATTACAGGGAATGAAAAGTGGATTGCTTATGATAATGTTGTTCATAAAAAATCATAGTGTCAAACAGGTGAATCATCCCAGGTTGCAGTAAAACTGGAACTGCATTCTCATAAGGTGATGCTCTGTTGTTGATGGGATTGCAGGGTTATAATCCACTATGAGCTTTTAAACCAGTCACAAACCATCAATTCGGATGTCTACTGTGAGCAGTTGGACCACTTAAGTGCAGCACTGAAGGACAAATGCCCTCTCTTGATAAATAACAAAGGTGTGTTCTACCAGAACAACACGAGGCCCATGCTGCATTATGGCATAGCAGAAGCTGTGACAATTGGGCTGGGAAATTACGACACATCTCCTATATTCACCGGACCTTGCTCCCTCAGATTTCCATCTATTTTGATCCCTGAACAATTTCATTTCCAATAGGAAGTTGACTAAGTCAAAGGTGCATTGCAGACTTTGTTGCCATGAAGGATAAGAGTTTCTGCAGGAATGTCATCTACAAACTTGTAGATCGTTGGAACATGGTCATATCTACTAATGGTAATTTCATTCTTGATTAAATAATACATTGGTTAATCATGGGAACAATTGTCTCATATTTTCCTATTACTTTTGCATCAATCCGATAATTTGCATTTTTTCCTACATATACAGGGAATGTACAGAAAAAGGGAAGCATCTTCATCTTATTTCAATGGAAAATCAGTTTTTTGGCTCCATAACTGATTAAATAAATTTTAATGGAAATATATGATTAAAGATAAATATAAATTTTAAAAAGTTTTATTTGAAACCATTTAATAAAATAAGTGTTTTAGAATTTTGTACAAATAGATCTTTAAACAATTGCTAGTTTTACACAAGTTTCTTAAGTTGTTGGGTTGTTTTACAAACCATTTAATCTTTACACGATTATATGTACTGTTAAAAGTAAGTCAGATGACATTCCTTAGGCTTACAGTTAAGACTTTGATATTATACTGACTTCATATGCAACCTTTGCAGCTTGCTAATTGCTCCTACTTAAAGATGCTTTTCTAAATTATGTTAAAAATTCCAAAGTAATTTGCTAAATGTCATATTACCAATAGCCTGATTGTTTTGGCTGGCTTCAGATGGATGTCTAATTGTTCTTCTTTGGACATTTTGCACTCCAGAGGTTGGCTTTTCCTGTGGTTGTTGCCACTTGCTTGACAGTCACTAGCAGAATCACTTGATGTTTACTGACATCCATATACCAGTCCTTGTTAGCATTTGTTGCTATAGGCTGAAGGTTTGGTGATGTGCTTTGTTCCTGGCTATCTTGGAACTTCATCTGGCATTAAGTGAGTTGTTTGTGAAGTTTAAGTAAGAGTTTTTCCTGGCGGTTTGCCATGCAACAGGAGATTCCACACAGATGGTAGGTGTGGGATCTCATTGTTGCATATGCTTTCCCTATGTAAATTTATAAGCATACTTTCCATATATTGGAGTTGAAAATTAGTTGGAGGTGCTGCTAAAGGTTTGTGTGCTAAAATTTATTATTTAAATTATTTTCCTTTGTAACGTATGATAATGCAATATTTGGTTTTCTATTTTTTATATCCTGCTTGTGCCATTTTATTCTTTGTTCATGTATCCTGAATGTTTTTCCTATACATCTGCTTTTTCTTTTTAATTTATTTTCAGGGTTGGGTATCTGCATGCTGTATACCCACTTTGTCGGTAGTAGTTTATCATTAATTAATAATTTTTAATGATATTTGTTATTACACGAGGAACTTTTCTTGCTTGTTTACTATGTTTTCAAAGGTTTTTGAAACTTTGGGTGTGTGGGGAAGCTGTATGTATATTTTTGCTGATTTTTAAGTTGTGTTGGGGGGAGGTTTGCTGGACTTTATATTGAATTGTTTTCCTAATTTTATTCACTATTTTTTCTGGATATCCTGCTTCCTTTGCAATCCTTGCTATGAAATTTCATTTTTTATTCAATAGTTTGCTTTTGATGCATATTCTGTATGCTCTGTGTAATATGTATTTAAGGCTACTTCTTTTCATAATGCAAGGGGTGTGCCAAATTATAAGGTATTACATTAAGTATGTAAGTAGGTGTTCTATAAACTGTTTCGCTACAGTTATCTGAATTCCTTTCTATTAAGATATCCAAATATGTGGTAATTTATTTTTTTCTGCCTGGTGGGTTAATTTTATGGATGGTAATACATTGTTAAATGCAGTTAAAAGTTTCTGAAGTTCTATTAAAGGATAATCCCAGAAAATTAAAATATCTATGCAACAAGTAGAACGTTGGTTTATACTCCACTTGCTGTAATGCTTGCTGCTCAATGTGCCTCATTAGCACATTGACCATAAGACCAGAGAGGGGCAATCCGATTGGGACACCCTCTCCCTGGATCCATGTTTGGCCATTCACCACAAACCAGTTTGAGTTGGTAGCCAGGTCCAGAGCCTCTTGCACACTAAAGTACTCTTGGGCTATGGGCCTAGCTTCCTTCAACCATTCTGCATTGCTGCATCCAGAATTGGCATATTCAGATTGTTAACAGACACCTTGTTGCATTGGTGGTTGTGCCATCAGTTACTCTGCGTCCAAGTAATTTCAATTTATGCTATTTTTAGTGCACTGAGCTGTTGATTATAATAGATAACTTATGGGTAGACATTGCTTCTATTTGTGTACTGAGCTGTTGATTATAATACACTAGTTTCCATAAATTAAGGAAAAAATGAGAAAAATCGCAATAATTCTCAAAAAAATCGTGTGGTCACCACACTTCCTCACCACACTTCTTCATGTAACCAGTAAAGTAATGCTGAGTGAGCATATCATATGCAAATTAGCTACAGTGGAGAGCTATTGGCTGACTCAAAGCAGGCCAAGTCAGTCAGATGACTTGGCCTGCTTTGCCATGGCTGAATGAATGAATTGGCCATGGCTGAATTGCTTGGCCATGGCTGAATGTGAGTCCTTCTGTGTCCATAGACCGTGGAATCAATTTCTTAGTATGGATTCTGCATCTCGGAGGTTTAGCCAAGGAAGGGCTAGAGGTATGACCGCTATACAAGACCGATATCTGCGATTAATAGCATGAAGGAGCAGGATGTCTACTCCTCAGCTACAATCCTCTCTTGCAGCAGCCACTGGGAAGGTTGTATGAGTTTCTACTGTGCGTAGGCTTCTTGAGGGAGGTCTGTATGCTAGAAGGCCAGTAATTTGTATACTCCTCATGTCACGTCACAGGAGAGAGCAGTTGAATGGGGTATGCACGCATGTTAACTGGACAAAAGAGCAATGGAGGTCTGTACCCTTCACAGAGGAGTCCAGATATTGCTTGCAGAGTGATTCCAGACATTTGTTGATATGGAGAGAACAAGGTACTCGCTATCATTCCAGTAACATCTGTCAAAGAGACAGTTACATTATAGGTAGTGTGTTTGGGGTGGCATTTTCTTAGATGGATTCACAGAACTATGTATTGATGAGTGGCAACCTCAATACTCAGAGGTATAGAGATGACATTCTGGATCCTTATTTATGTCCTTATGTTGGTGCAATAGGTGAAATATTCATCTTACAAGACAACACTCATCCACACAGAGTTCAACTAGTGGAACCATACCTTCAAAAGGAGATGATTATGCGCAAGGAGTGGCCAGCTCGATCTCCCAACCTAAATCCGATTGAGCATGTGTGGGATGCTCTAGGGAGATGTGTTGCTGCCCTCAACCTGTCACCTGAAGCAAAGGGGGTTCTTATTACTGCTTTAAAGGAACGATGGTCATTACTCTCTACTGAGCTGATTCACATCATAAACAGCATGGAACATTGCTGTTGTGCTTGCATTGCTGTAAGGAGTGACCACACTCCCTATTAATGAACTTTGTCTATTGCATTCTGACACCTCATTTTTGGACATGTAAGCATTATTTTTTGACAAAAAATGTTTTTAGTGTAAAATAGTGTAATGTTCTAGTGTAAAATATTTTATGCCATTCTGAAACTAGCAGTTATGTGTATTATGCATTCCAAAGCAGATAAGCTAATACCCTATGCCCCAAAACTAATAATAATGGGATATTATGAGAATGATAAAAATTATTACAGATAGGAGTGGATCACTCAGATGTGTCCATGTCTCATCTGTCACAACATTTAAAAAAAAAATTAAAAAAAAAAACAAAAAAAAAAACATGTCATTTTGGTATTCAAATATAGCTAATAGCTCAGTGCATACCTGAAGAACTCTGGTTTCCAAATCAGATGCCACCTAATGAGGAAACCGTTTTCCATACATTTTCTGATAGCTAAGTTTCTGATGATTGTTTACATGGCAATCTCATTGCAATGCAAGTGATCAGCGATCCCCTGGACTGTTATGAGCTTGTCCACACGAATCAAGGCATCCACCCATTGTTGGTAAGTAAGAAGTATTTTAACCCTCCTTCATCAGGAACTCAACAGCAGCTCTTTGTTTTAGCTTTATATCAATGGTTCATCAGCACTGATGTGTTCAAAACATATGAAAGACAAGAAAATATTTACATATCTTACAAAGTTACATAAACACACAGCTAAGTACGTAAAACACAGCTCGTATGTATTACAGCCCTATGAGCATTACTTTTACATGACCATCATATGGATTTTTACAACACAATTGTTTCATAATTCAAGATCATAACAGCTTTATCTGAGTTATTAATTTTCATCACATTTTCTATTTGTTTTTGAACTATTGCATTGATTAGACCAGGAATGGAAAGTTTTTTGAAGTGTGGGCTGCACTGGGAAAACAAATCTAAATTTAATAAAACTCTGTAACACTATATAAGTAAAACACAGCAGAAATGAAACAGTATAATCAAACTTTAATGGTATCAGTGATGCATCAGAATCTGAGGTAACAAGATTTTACAAAATGGCACATAAGATGTGCTTGTCTACATTTCAAGTACAGGAGTATCTTCTTAACATAGAATGAACATTTCTAAATCTCTGTAGAATGAAATTTCTTATGAGAGATGATGATAATATATGAAGTTTGTCATTGCCGATCATACTCCAATTAAAAAGTTCCTGCATTTAAAATAATGTGCTGAATTGATTGCTAGATTTATTTGTCAATATTTTAGAAAGTTACACTTCCTATGCATTATATATCCATAATTTACTTGCAGTATGAAAGAAACAGCAATGTCTCATAATGAAGATGAATTAGAAAAGGTACTTGAGCAAGAACAACAAAAGTTTACGACTTTAGAAGAAAATGTTCCTACTGTAGAAACTAAGGTATTGGGCAATTATTTCTTTTGTCGCGGTAATTATGTATTTATTAAATAAATAAAGTAAATAAATACCCCCTCAAGCAGCTGCTTGCCACAGAGGTCTGACAATAGCCTGTCAGTTTATATGCCATAGTAGAAGGTCTGAGAGGATGGCAGGACCTCAGCAGAAAAATGACACACACATCCATGCCTTACCCGGGGCTCGAACCCAGGTCCCTTAGATCAGTAGCCAAGCGCGCTAACCACTCTGCCATGGGATGGCCCTGGTATTTATTATCAGAATATAAAGTTAGCTTTTCTCAAATGAACCAAATCTTTTAGTATAAAGTGAAATGCATTTATTAGAAAGAAAAAGAACAAAAAGTATGATTTAGTGGGGGTGGGGTAGTAGTATTAATAAGTGATAAGGATATAAAAATGAATTTTTTCGTCACTGATATATGTAAGAAGATGAAATTAGTATTCTGTTTTAAATGACTATGTTTTTTTTAGTCAGCTTGGTATTAGACAATTTATGCCATATTAGGCAGCTTGGTATTAGGCTTTAATGCAGCTCAAATGTAGCTACACATCTTCAGAGACACAGGAAAAGAAAGATTAATATACATAGCAACTTAAGACAAATAAATTCACTTGTGAGTAAATATCCTAATATTTCAACCCCTGACTGGGGGTTGTCATCTGAGGAGGTTGCAGCTTTGTTGGCACTCCAAACTTTTTTTTGTATAAGTAGGTGTTTTAAGTAAATGTAAGACTATTGATTATCTTTTTTGAGTTATCATAATGTTCTTTTACATTTATATAGAGAATATTTTAGTGAATAAGACTGCACTGTGATTAAATCATATTGTTATGCCATGCTTTAGAATCTAATGAGTTTAGCTAATACAGTGAATCAGCCTAAAAATCAGTTATATTCTGTTTAGTTTTTTAGTATCTATTGTTGCAGTATATATATTAAATTGAATATTGCAGATTGTAACTGAATTGGAGAGGTTGACTAATTGCATACAAGAAATGAATGCCACATTAATTAAATCAAATGAATTGGATGTTATTTCTGTATCAAGAGTTTTGTCACAGCTTAGTTTTAAAGAGTATTTGGAAAAAGAAAACAGTGCTTTCGAGAGCATGAAATTCTATCTTAATTCACAATTGAAACAGGTATGAATTTTAAATATATATTTAATTTTTGAGAACTATTTAGTGTCTTTATAATATACTGTATATCTTAATAGTAACTTTCTAATTAAAAGAAAAGACATGATTATATTTCCCCCTTGCTCATTAAAGCATTGTTTAGGTATTGGTGTCTGTAGTTAAATTTTCAGGGGAAGGGGAAATAGGTCCATTTTACATTTTTATTGAGGGTACCTTGATTCTATCTCTCTGTGTGTGGTGGGTGGTAACACATGTCAGTAAGTTTTTTTTTATGGCTGAAATTCTCAGCTTGTGGTACACTTACCCATAAAGGTACAGCAAGAAAAATCTGGTAATAGCATCTAACAGCTCTCTAGTAGCTCCCTTTCCTCTACCAAACTCTGGATCCTTATACACCACAACACGAGCATTAATAATACATGTGAGTTTCATCTGATGGTTATTTAAAAGTTTGATGAAGTGGGCTAGTTATTTTAGGAACAATGGGTCACATATACAGCTGATATTGAATCCATTACCTTGCTATAAATATCAATGGCCTTATAACCCTCAACTCTTCCAGGATCCTGTCTCAAAAACTAATGCAGCTATTTTTTCTATTTCTATTAGGTGCAGCTATTTTTTCAAATGTCTCCAAGTTAGCTTATTTCAAGCTAGATTTAGATTTTTCAGAAGCAGTCTAGCTTGGAAATTTTTCTATTTGATTATGGCTTAAAATTTGCTTTTTTTAAATTGAAAAAGTGGCTTTTTTCATTTTTTTGCATTTTTTAAACCTCTTTTTTAAAGATTAAAATTTTGCTTATGTCAAATTATGAAGTCCATTCCACCACCTGCTATACAGACTCTGTCTCCTATATATGCAGTGTTTTATTCGTGAAATACTGTGTTCAATCCCACAAGGCATTAACCATATGTAAAAGAGCAGACTGATCAATGCAATTCAAGTTGGAAGGGAGCGAAGCTTTACTAACAAAGGTGATGAAGTACACAAAAGAGAAAAAAAAATTGCTATTACCAGTTGTGCATATAGCAGAGGAGTGGCACAGTCTTTTGATGCCTTCAGCTGTTAATCCTCTTCTAAGTTTGACGTTCATTTTGGTGTCCCAGCATTAGGATTTACTAGTCCTTATACGTTATGTTTGTTCTTTAGCTGATGGTTGGTGTCCATGGTTCATTTGTGCACACACTTAATAGTTAATTCTTCTCAGAACGGTTAATCTTTGGTGATGTTTATTCACACCAGTTCTAAATATGGTAGACAGCTGGCACAATCACTTATTGCCTTCTGATTAATCCTCCTGATGTGGTGATACTTTTCACCTACTGAGGTGGACGTTCTGTTTGATGTCACAGCATTAGGTTTACCAGTCCTTGTATTTTATATTTGGTTGTCAGGTAATGGTTTGCTGGACCTGATGCTCATCAATGTTTGGGATTGTGTACATGCTGAAGTCTCAGTCCATTTCAGAACGGTATAACTTTGGTGACTTTTTGTTTCCACCCAGGAACATTCAAAGTTTAAAAGTTAAAAGTAATTCTGAAGATTAATAACACATAATCAATTCAACATTAAAATGTTAAAACATAAAAAAAAGGGTGACTCCACTTTAACATCATGACATGTTTCGTCCCCTCTGCTATCTCGCAGCTTTCTCAGGTGTGAGTGCATTACGTTGGTAACAACTTCAGGTTATTTATACCTGTCTCTCTAATTTTTAGTGT
The DNA here is from genome assembly GCA_038380435.1 of Ryuthela nishihirai. Lineage (NCBI taxonomy): Eukaryota > Metazoa > Arthropoda > Arachnida > Araneae > Heptathelidae > Ryuthela > Ryuthela nishihirai. Next base: position 115,730,981 of record JAWZYU010000002.1, on the reverse strand, counting down.
TGAACTGCGCAACTTGAGGTTTCAGTTGCTCTCACAGCAGGAGATTCCATGCTGCAGGTGCTCACTGTTGTCAGAGCTCATGGTTGATGACAGCGGTGAACACCTGCAGTATGGGCTGTGTGTGCTGCGGGTGTTCCCCATTTTTCAAGGCTCATGGCCAATGTCATGAGGCATGTGGTGCAAACTGCCTTACAGTGAGCAAGATACTTTACCTCTTACCTTTACGTCTGTTACATTGACGATCTGTTGATTTTTTGGGACCGTACCATATGTGGATTTCAAACATTAATAGATACATTTAATAGTATACTATCCACAATAAAATTCACACATGAAGCCAAAATTAATGGAGAAATACCATATCTAGACATTAAGATTAAAAAGGAAATCCCTAAATGTGAGCTGGAAGTATACCGAAAACCAACTTTTATTCGTAATTTAATCCGTTACACATCTGCCCACTTCACCACTTATAAAAAATCTACCCTTTTACCCAGGGGCGTAGCGAAGGACTATAATTGGGGGGGGGGGGGAGATATCGAAAATTTTCCAACTCGAAATTCAAATTTTGCCATCTGAGCAAACTTAGAAGATTTTGGCTCCGTGTGTGTGTGTGTGTGTGTTGGGGGGGGGGGGGGGGTATCAATTTTCACAACTCTCCTGCATTATGCCATTTGACTTCCAATTTTGTAACCATAATTTGCCATGCCATTTAACTTCTAGTTTTGCCAACTAGTCATAATTTCACAGAAATAATTCCAATTTTTACATCTTGTCTGAATTGTAGCAAGTCGGTGTGAATTTTACCTTGATTTGGCCAACTCTCCTTAATTTCGCAAAACTAATCCCAATATTTACATTTCTCTTAAATTTGCCAAATCACTTCAAACTTTTCAAACTCACCAAGATTTTGTCAAGTTTTCTCGATTTCAGTGAACTATCCTGAATTTCTATAAATAATGAGATAAACTCGACTGTTTAATATCCACTAATAAATCAGCACTTTGATGTCGATTCTAATTTTAGAGGAAACATTGTCTTGAGCCGGGTGGAAAACTTAGAATTCCTCTCACGGTGTGATCACTGAGTGGGTGTGATCACTGAGTGCCTTCGTCTTCGTGTAATGTCTCCGTCTCCGAAGTTCCTGATCATCCACTCTACGGGTGATCAGGTTCTTGGAGACATGTCCCCTTTTTTTATCAACGAGGGTTTGCAAGGTCTTGTGGGAGAGCCGAATCTGTCAAGCGCCTAAGATCTGGTGACTTGCAGGTGGAGACTGTGTGCTCCAAGCATTCGGAGCTTCTATTGAAGGTTACAGCGATTGGTGGAGTGGCTGTCGAAGTCACTCCGCACAAGACGCTCAATTCCTCCCGGGGTGTGATCTCCGAGTGGGGCCTCCTCAAGGTTTCTGAGGAGGAAATCCTCTCGGAGCTTTCGGCCCAGGGAGTGATCGCAGTCCACCGGGTTTCTTCGGGGCGGGGGTGGCTCAGTCGGTAGCGCGCCAGGCTCGTAATCTGTAGTTCCCAGGTTCGAGTCCCAACTGGGTCAGCGTTGAGATTTATCTCCGCAAAATTCCCCGCCCTGCCCACGGTCAGTAGGGGACACCGATGGGCTTGGAAAGGCCGCCGTCCGTCGGATGGGACGTTAAGCCGTGGCCCCGTGTGCGGGAGAGCCATACCCTGTGCACGTTAAAGAACACGCTGGATGGCCTTGACGGGAGGCTACCATCTGTCTCCCAACAGCTGTTCCAGTGGGTCCCCTCCCCCAACCTTCTCTGAGCCTTCGGGGTCCATGTGACCTGGCCATTTAGCCCATGGTGTGCAAAAAAGTGCCGCTCAGAGGTAAAACAACCCAACCCAACCCGGGTTTCTTCACGCCGTAATGGAAAGTTAGAGCCCAGCCGGGTACTTATTACCTGACTGCACAGCAGAAAAGGCATGCTGTGTAAACTGCCGTGGTGAACATCCGGCGTACTCCCGCGACTGTCCGAAGTGGCTGGAGGAGAAAGAGGTACAATGCCTGAAGACCCCACACAACATCAGCTATCCAGAGACGAGAAAGCTTGCTGCACCGCCTGCCCCACCTGGCAAGGTCTCCTATGCCGGTGCGGTGGTCGGAAAGCCCTTCGTTAAGATGGCTTCCATGGCGGTGCAGACCGACATCAGCGTTCCACCGGCTGAATCTTTCTCGCCTGCTGTTAAGTACCTCGACGCAGGCAAAGCCGACGTCGGTTTCAATCTCGACATTGACACCGGTTTCTATTCCTGTGTCTGTGCCTTCCACATCCACCTCCGGAAGGCCCCCTCCATCCCGCCCACAGACAGCAAGACCTACAAAACCCAAGGGGCCCCCGCCGGGGCCCAAAAAGAAGATTTTACCTCCTTGTTCGGCGGTCTCTGATCCATGTTGCTCGGACGACTCCGAGGACATGGACACTGACCGCCCAATTTTTCCAATCCAACAATTCTTCCAAGACCTGAGATGGCCACACTCCTTCAATGGAACTGTCGTGGATTCCAGAGGAATATTAACGACATCAAGGTCCTCCTGAGGGCACACAAACCCCTCTGCGTGTGCTTTCAGGAGACATTCTTGCAGACAGCCAACAATCCCACTATCCGGCACTTTTCTCTTGTTCGCCGGGACCGGGATGGAGATGGTCCAGCTCACGGGGGTGTTGCCATCCTCGTGAGCAACCATTCTCCATTCCAGGTCATTCCCCTCACCACGCACTTAGAGGCGGTAGCCATCCGCCTCTTTGTGGGATTTTCGTTGACTGTCTGTTCTGTCTATCTCCCACCTGGAAGCATCGTTTTCCGGGATGACCTTGATGACCTCGTCTCGCAGCTGCCGTCCCCCTTCCTCATCATGGGGACTTCAACGGCCACAGTCCGCTCTGGGGCGGTGCTGACACCAATGGGAGGGGCCGGGTCCTGGAGCAGTGTCTCCTGGATCCATCGCTCTCCCTGTTGAACACCTGTGTCAGTACCTACTTTCACTCCCCAACCCGCACATTCACTGCCATTGACCTCACCATCTGCTCCTCCTCGATCCTTCCACTCTTTACATGGGAGGTCGAGGACAATCCATACGGAAGCGATCATATCCCCGTGGTGTGTACCATCTCTCGTGGGGGGCCTTGCAGCCCTTCGCGTGTCTCCCGGTGGAGGCTTCATCGGGCTGACTGGAGTGGCTTCGAGCTCTTGTCTAAGCTTGATGAACACTCTGTCAGCCAGGAACCCATCAATGTTGCAGTGGCGGAGTTGACGGACTGCATCGTCCATGCAGCTGCCTCTACTATTCCTCAGACCTCGACTCGGTTTCCACGGTTCCCAAAACCGTGGTGGAATCCCGACTGGCACCGCAGCTCGTAAGGCTCAGAACAAGGCTCGGGGGGTGTTTCGGAGATATTCGACGTCCCCCAACCTCGAAGCATTCAAACGCGCCAGAGCGAAAGCCCGTTTTGTCCGGCGCCAGAGCCAGAAGGAATCTTGGATGAAATGTACAACTTCTATCACCCGCACGACCAGTTCTAAGGTTGTGTGGGATAAGGTCCGGAAGATGGCTTCCGGACCTTATCCACACACTCATTATCGATCCTGGAGCACAATGGACAGGCAATTGCTGATCCTCGTGCAATTGCTGACACTCTGAGGGAGTCATTCTCCTCCATCTCCTCATCTTCCTCGCACTCCCCCGAGTTTCTGGCCCAGAAGAGCAGGGCTGAACGCTCTCAACTGTCCTTCTATTCGAATGGCTTGGAGTCGTACAACAGGCCATTCACAGCGGAGGAGCTTCGCCTTGCTCTGCACACTTCTCATGCATCTGCTGTGGGGCCAGACAATGTCCATTATGCCATGCTCCAACATCTCTCACCATCGAGTAAGGATCGACTGCTCTGACTCTTCAACCGTATTTTCATCGAGGAGCAGTTTCCGGACTCCTGGCGTGAGGCCATCGTCTTGGCCTTCCCTAAGCCAGGCAAAGATCCCAAGATTCTTTCCAATTATCGTCCAATTGCGTTGACGAGCTGCGTCTGCAAGGTGTTGGAAAGGATGGTGAATACCAGGCTGGCCTGGTATTTGGAACATCACGGCCTTCTTTCCAACACCCAGTGTGGCTTTCGCAGGCACCGGTCTACTTTAGACCACCTGATCCGCCTTGAATCGGCAATCAGGAATTCGTTTTTACGTCGAGAGCACTTGGTGTCCATTTTCTTCGACATCGAAAAAGCGTACGACACAGCATGGAGATTCGGCATTCTTCGTGACCTTCACAGCTTCGGCTTGCGAGGTCACATGCTGATCTTCATTGAAAACTTTTTATCTTCTCGTATTTTTCGAGTTCGTGTCAGCAACACTCTGTCGCGGCCTTTCCCCCCAAAACAGAGGGTGCATCAAGGCTGCGTCCTGAGTGTTACGCTTTTCGCTGTCAAGATAAATTCCATTACACACCAACTTCCTCCGACTGTAGGCAATGCCCTCTATGTTGATGACTTTAGCATGTTTTGCTCATCGTCCAGCATGAGGGTCATTGAACGACAACTGCAAACTGCCCTGAACAATCTCTCGGTTTGGGCGACGGCCAATGGGGTTCCGGTTCTCCCCACAGAAGACCGCTTGTGTGCCCTTTTGCCGCAAGCGTAATCTTCATCTGGACCCTGAGCTGCGGCTCAGGGTTAACATCATTCCAGTTGTGGCGGAGACCAAGTTTCTTGGTCTCATTTTCGACCGGAAATTGACCTTTTTACCTCACATTCGACATCTCAGGTCCAAGTGCACGCGGGCATTGAACATCATCAAGGTCCTCTCCTCCCTCACTTGGGGGGCGGACCGATGTTCTTTGCTCCGCCTGTACCGTGCACTTGTCCGGTCGAAACTGGACTACGGATCCCAGGTGTATAACTCCGCCCGAGATTCGGTGGTGAAGGTGCTGGACCCACTCCATCATCAGGCCCTCCGTGTGTGCACGGGGGCCTTCCGCACTTCACCGGTCCAGAGTCTCTACGTTGAGACTGATGAACCATCTTTATTTATTCACCGTCAGCAGTTGTCCCTGCAGTATGCAGCAAAATTGCGATCCCTGCCAGGCCATCCCACTTGGGACTGCGTTTTCAGTCCCAGGTGGGAAATGTTATACCAGAATCGGCCGACTGCCATTCGTCCTTTCGGTTTGCGTGTCCGAGGTTACCTGCGAGACATCAACACCAGTCTCGATGGCATCGCACAGTCGACAGCTGAGCCACTTCCACCTTGGCTTGCTGTTTCCCCTTCCTGCGATTTTTCCCTGTGCAGGACAGGGAAGGCCTTTACACCCGACTGTGTGTACTGGCAACTCTTTGCCAGCCATCATGCTGAGCACCCGGACTTCTTGCCAGTCTTCACAGATGGCTCGAAGTCCGGCACTTCAGTGGGAACAGCCATGGTCTGCTGTGATGTAATCATTGTAGACCAGATCCCACAACAGTGTTCCATCTTCACTGCTGAGTTGCATGCTATCAGCATTGCCTTGGACCATATAGCAGCTAAGCATCATCGTCGGTGTGTGCTTTACACCGACTCGCTTAGCTCGCTACAGGCTTTGATCTCGGTGAGGCATCGGCCTCACCCTGTTCTCTCCAAGATCCGCCAGCAGCTCCATCGTCTGGCTGCCACCACCACGATTCTCTTCTGTTGGGTGCTCGGTCAGGTCGGAATCAGGGGCAACGATTTGGCAGATTCTGCTGCCAGGTCAGCCACGCCCCTGTCCGACTCTCCGTTGCCGGTTCCATATGTGGATTTCCGGCAGCGTTTCACCATCGAGCTCCGGGCACAGTGGCAGAGATCTTGGTCTGAACAGTTTGCTAACAAGCTCTTCGAGATCAAGCCCATTGTCAAACCATGGCAGTCTTGTTTTCGCAGGAATCGTAAGGAGGAAGTTGTCCTTGCTCGGCTCTGCTTAGGTCACTCGTTTTTAACACACTCTTTTCTTCTTAAGGCGGACGCTGAACCTAAGTGCGAGTTTTGTGACACCATTTTAACTATTAAACATATTTTAATTTATTGTCCAGCTTTTAACCTTGACCGACGTTTGTTTTTTACCTTTCACGATTTTACGTCTGAGCCCCTTACTCTCGGACATCTTTTATCCGATGATTCACTTTTAACTACTGTTTTCGAATTTTTACGCTTTACCGGTTATTATACTCGTTTATGAATTTTCTCTTTTTTACTGGATTTTTTACCTGTGTTTTACCTGTTGTTTTTTACATGGGTCCTATACGCCCATTGTTATTGTTGATTTTACACTTGTTGCTTTCTTTTATTCTTTTTATACATCTCGTTTTTATGCTGTGTTGTTTGTGTCTCTTTTAAATTTGGTTGTGGGTTCCATGTCTTTTACCCTTTTTATCGTTTGTTTGGCGCAATATAGCCTTAGTTGCTATTGCGCCAAAAAACCCGAAACAACCAACCAACCAATCAAGGAGCAACAGCGGTCCACCAGGTTTCGACATGCTGTGATGGAAAATTGGCACCCACCTGGGTGCTGATTGTGACATTTAACACACTATGCCTGCCTTCTTCCATCAAGGCAGGTTATTTGCAATGTGAGGTTAGACCGTATATTCCAAACCCTCTGCACTGTTTTCAGTGTCAGATTTACGGTCATGCCCACACAGCTTGCAGGGGCAAACCCACTTGTGCTCGCTGTGGCAGTAAGGATCATCTGGATCCTGACTGCAGTGGTGAACATCAGGCATATTCCCATGACTCTGAAAGGGAAGGAGAAAAAGGAGGTACAACGCCTCAAGGTTATGAACAACATCTCTTACGCTGAGGCAAGAAAGCTCGCTGCACTGCCCGCCCCACCTGGCAAGGTTTCCTATGCCGGTGCAGTCATTGGAAAGCCCATCGTTCCAATGACTTCGGTGGCGGTGCAGACTGATATCAGTGTACCACCAACTGAGTCTTTCTCGCCAGCAGCAAAGTACCTCCTCACGCAGGCGAAACCGAGATTGATGTTGACTTCGACATCAACCCCGATTTCCATTCCTGTAACTCAGCCTTCCACCTCTACCGGAAGGCCTCCTCCTCTCTGTCCTCAGACAGCAAGACCTTCCAAACCTAAGGGGCCCCCACCAGGGCCAAAAAAGAAAATCACTGCACCTCAAAGGGCGGTCACCGATCCATGCCCCTCGGACGACTCTGAGGACATGGATACCAATTGCCCCCTGTTAACTAAACCGTCCTCTGTGCGGTTAAGTTGAATAGGAATTCCTCTTCTAAGTCCTGAGATAGCCACACTCTTACAATGGAATTGTCGTGGATTCCAAAGGAATCTTGACGACATCAAGGCATTCCTTCAGGCACACCAGCCCATCTGTGTGTGCCTGCAGGAGACATACTTGCAGCCAGTCACAGATCCCATGATCCAGCACTTTACAATAGTTTGCCGGGACCGGGATGGAGATGGTCTGGCTCGTGGGAGTGTTGCCATCCTCGTGAGCAACCATTCTCCATTCCAGGTTGTACCCCTCACCACCAACTTAGAGGCGGTTGCCATCTGCCTCTTCGTGGGGTTCTCGCTGACAGTCTGCTCTGTATATCTTCCACTTGGGAGCATTGTCTTCCTAGAAGACTTTGATGATCTCGTCTCACAGTTGTCGTCCCCCTTCCTCATCATGGGGGACTTCAACGGACACAGTCTACTTTGGGGCAGTGCTGACACCAATGGGAGGGGTGGGGTCCTGGAGCAGTGGCTCCTGGATCCTTCTCTCTCCCTGTTGAACACCAGTGTCAGTACTTACTTTCACTCCCCAACCTTCACTTTCACTGCCATTCCTCTCCATCTGCTCCTCCTCGATCCTTCCACTCTTTACATGGGAGGTTGAGGACAACCCTTATGGCAGCGATCACTTCCCCATGGTGTGCACCATCTCCCTTGGGGGGCCTTGCAGCCCTTCACGAGTCTCACGGTGGAGGCTCAATCAGGGTGACTGGGGTGGTTTCGAGCTGCTCTCTGAGCTCAATAACCACTCTGTCAGCCACGAGCCTATCAATGTGGCAGTAGCGGAGATAACGGACTGTATTGTAGATGCAGCTGCATCAACGATTCCTCAAACTTCGACACAGTTTCATAGTTTTCCAAAACTGTGGTGGAATCCAGATTCCACAGCTCGTAAAAGGCTCAGAACAAGGCTTGGGGGGTGTTTCGGAGATATCCGATGTCTCCCAACCTCAAAAAGTTCAAATGCGCCAGGGCGAAAGCTCATTTTGTCCGACGCCAGAGCCAGAAAGAATCTTGGATCAAATATACGTTAGGGTGAGCCGAAAAAATTCAAAATTTTATTTTTAAGTCGTAATACTGCGGAAAAGTTGCGAATTGGGGAGACTAAAAAGGGGTAAAAAAAGAAATAAAATCGGTTTATATCTTCCGGTCGCGCATGTGCTCTAAAGTTTGCCGAAATTTGGAAAATTAATATTTTTACGATAATTTTTTATCTTACTTGTCAATATTTAAATGTAATAGCTCTAGTCGACTCTTACTCGAACCGATAATGATTTAGAAAAAAGAATGGTTCAAATTGGTTAAGGTCTTCCGCTTGCGCAACAGCTGTCAAATCTAACAAATTCTCGCGCTCGTCGTAACTCGCTCGGGTCAATGTCCACGACGCTCCCCCCACCTACCACTCTCGCCACCGCGCCGCGCCATTGTTCTGTCAGTCTGCACTTATTCCTTGTGTTTGATGTGTGTTTCGTTCGCTCTTCCAGTTATTATTTTGGCATTTGCATTTATTTCAATGTTGGTTTTGTGTTATGACATTTTTTGTAACTTTGTGACTTAACGGTGATATACTATGGCTGTACCTAAGCTGTCAGATCCCCACAATAGACAGAAGTATACTAAGTAAGGATCAGCAATATATACTCGATATTTCCATGGCAATAAATTCAGGAAACTGTAAAGAGGATTTGGCTGTACGAGATCCTGGTCCCTTGTCACACTCGAGGTGGTTGACAACAGCAAATCGAACTCTCAGATTGTACTTAAGTGAAGAAAGTCCCACACCTGAACTTCAAGAAATAATTGTATTTATTTTGAAGTCATACATGCCAATGTGGTTTAGTATTAAAACAAGTAAATACTTTACAGAGGGACCAAAACTTGTGTACCAATCAATACAATCTTCAAGGTACCTGCCTGAAGATTTACGTAATATTGTCGACCCTGTGATTGAACGAAATGGCTTTTTCGCTCATCCAGAACATTTAATGTTAGCCATGACACAAGATAATACAAAACACATAAGAGAGCTCGGACATCGACGAATTCTAAAAGTGAGACAGTTAGATCAAAAGAGAACAACTATCAGAACATTCATGACGCCAAATCTCAATTTCAAGGCTCAAGACTACTCGGAAATAATTAACTGGATGGACTGTGATTTATCTTCTCCCCCATTATTAAAAGATATCAGTGACGATGAGATTAAATCACATATTCAAAGTGACTCAGTCCCTAATTGGGATATAACATTCAAGACATTCTCAGTTCACATTCAGGTAGTTGAACGATGTGTGAAACTCGTGACAGAAGCCTCAGGAAAAGTTAGCGGAGCTGAGTCTAGGGATGGTTTTATCAGAATGACTCTGCTGTCAAGGTCAACCATGCCTAACTTCGCCCATAAATCAGATTTCAAAGTACCTTCAGCTAAGAATGAGTGAAAACGGAGATGTTCAATTGTTCAACATGAGTTTCTTGGACTTACGACTCTTCATACAAAAACTTAGTTTTTTCAATAAAAAAATCTGTTTATAAATATTACTAATGGTCTAAAATAATTTGTTTTTAAACATTTAAGCTTGTATTCAATAAAGAACATGTAAGTTGTTAGTGTTTTTTTCCCTTGAACTGTGATCTACCTTTATTTGTAATTTTTTTTCAAAATTTCATTAACTTTGAAGGCAATGCGCAACTGGAAGATGTTGATGGATTTAAATAATATTTAAACATTATTTTCTGTGGTTCTAATACATAAGAATTTGATCTATTACATTCGGGAAGAGGCTAATTTAAAAATGTTAAAAATTATCGTAAAAATGTGAATTTTTTTGCCACACTCCTACAATGGAATTGTCGTGGATTCCAGAGGAATCTTGACGACATCAAAGCACTCCTTCAGGCACACCAGCCCATCTGTGTGTACCTGCAGGAGATATACTTTCAACCAGTCACAGATCCCACGATCCGGCACTTTACAATAGTTCGCCGGGACCGGGATGTAGATGGTCCAGCTCGCGGGGGTGTCACCATCCTCGTAAGCAACCATTCTCCATTCCAGGTCGTACCCCTCACCACCAACTTAAAAACGGTAGCCATCCATCTCTTCGTGGGGTTCTCGTTGACTGTCTGCTCTGTATATCTTCCACCTGGGAGCATCGTCTTCCAGGAAGACCTTGATGATCTCGTCTCGCAGCTGCCGTCCCCCTTCCTCATTATGGGGGACCTCAACGGACACAGTCCATTTTGGGGCAGTGCTGACACCAACGGAGGGGCAGGGTCCTGGAGCAGTGGCTCCTGGCTCCTTCTCTCTCCCTGTTGAACACCGGTGTCAGTACTTACTTTCACTCCCCAACCCGCTCTTTCACTGCCACGGTGCACACCACAGGGAGGTGATCGCCCCCTACAGAAGCGATCACCTCCCTGTGGTGTGCACCATCTCTCATGGGGGGGCCTTGCAGCCCTTCATGCGTTTCGCAGTGGAGTATCGATCGGGCTGACTGGGGTGGTTTCGAGCTGCTTTCTGAGCTCGATGACCACTCTGTTAGCCAGGAGCCCATCAATGTGGCAGTAGCGGAAATAACAGACTGTATGGTAGATGCAGCTGCATCAACAATTCCTCAAATTTCTACATGGTTTCCTCGCTTTCCAAAACCGTGGTGGAATCCAGATTGCACCGCAGCTCGTAACGCTCAGAACAAGGCTTGGGGGGTGTTTCGGAGATATCCGACGACCCCCAACCTTGAACATTTCAAACGCGCCAGGGCGAAAGCTCGTTTCGTCCGACGCCAGAGCCAGAAGGAATCGGATCAAGTATACATCTTCTATCACCCGCACGACTAGTTCTAAGGTCGTGTGGGATAAAGTCCGGAAGATGGGTGGGAACTACATGTCCCACTTGTTATTGATCCTGGAGCACAATGGACAGGCAATTGCTGATCCCAAAGCAATTGCCGACACTCTGGGGGAGTCATTCTCCTCCATCTCTTCTTATTATTCCCCCGAATTTCTGGCCCAGAAGGGCATGGCTTGAATATGATTCAATGATGCCATCTGACGTTCCACTATACAGGACAGTACTGCATCTTATGGATGGCACCAAAAGCCACCTTCGTGTACTGGTTGAGGCCTATCTAAACACTGACATTGAGGTTATGAAGCAGCAGAGTGAGTACCTGTCATTTATATTACATTAGTATTATTGAAATCTTTGATTCGTTGAAATCTGTAATTTTGAAACTTTCGAATTTTGAGTCCTGTGTGCTGGTTGATGCCTATCGGAATGCTGACATTAATGCTGCGGAGCAGCTGGGAGAGTAGCTTCCATCTAAATTAGTTTAATATTATGGAAATCAGTCAGTTCATTCATATCTCTAATTATGAAATTTGCGAATTTTGAACCGTGCCAATAATTTATTGCCAATATGGTTAGGTAGCATTATGGTCTAATTTTACTGCAACTCTGTACGTGAATTGTGCTGAAAGTCTACCATTTTTAAGGGATAAATTCGAGCGTTTTTAATTTTAAATATATGATATTCGCTACTTAAATATCAGTTATTTGGGACAGATGTCAAAGTTCAAAGCTCTTGTAGTTTGTGGATGGTTGGGTGAGGGGACTCACTGGACAGCTGTTGGGAAAAGGGTGTCAGCCTTCCGTCAAGGCCATCCAGTGTGTTCTTTAACGTGCGTGGGTGTCTCTCTCCCACACACGGGACCATGGCTTAACATCCCATCCGACGGGCGGCAGCCTTTTCAAGCCCAACAGTGACCCCTATTCACTGCAGGCAGGGTGGGGAGTTTGGAAGAGATAAATCTCTACTCTTGCCCAGTTGGAACCCAAACCTAATAATTGCAGGTTACGAACCTGGCATGCTACCAACTGAGTCTCCCCTGTCCCTGTAATAAAAAAAAATGAAAATGATAAAAATATAAATAATGAGGGAAATGGTAAAGAGAAATAGTGACAAAAATTAGGTGAGGAAATAGTAAAGAGGCAAAATTAAATGATAAGATTATAATGATAAAATATAATTAGTAAAGGGAGGGAACATGTGCTGGCACTGACAGAGGTCACCGTTCAGTACATGTCTACTGAAAGCGCTTCCTGTTAAGGCTTTGGGAAAGTGGATTAAGTAGGGTGGGTGAGGAGGGTGTCAATGCCAAGGGAGGTAGGGGGTAGGAAAGGAATGCGAGCCTGCTAGGAGCGTAAACATTGTACTTTGGTAAAGGAGATGGTCCAGGCGGAGCAGAAGGAAGGCAAAAATAAAAAGATATTGAACAGTTACAAACTTTCAGCTATTTAACAAATATACCTCTACGAAGCATACACTGTTTATAGTTTTTGTTTGAAATTTTTAACATTAAGTAAATGCAATCTGAAGGCTTTTATTATTTTGATGTTAACAGATTTCTTGAGTCATTCTGATGATATTTCGTATTTTATATATTAATTATTTTTTTTTGGCTTTGTTTTGTAAGAAGCATTTCATTTCTATTTGGCTAATGTTGAATTTTAATTAGTTGACAAGTGGATTAATTTGATCAAAAGTCACCCAGCATTAATTTTAAAACTTTTATATGTTTTAAATATATTAAAAAGGATTTCATTTTATGTAGACATTATTATCTATTGTAATTGCACTATATTGCTCTATAGTATATTCCTATAATTCCGTGCAGTTAAGCGTAGGACTCAATATATTTTTTCGCTTGGAAACTGTTGGATTTCGAATCTATATTTCTCTGTTAATCATTATTTTGAACCAGAAAGTAAAGAAACTAAGATTATATTTCCAACACCAATAAATCAAGACTTTTTGTCATTTATCAACTCCTATCTTATTTCTAATTTTTCTGTGAATGTTATTTTGGCCAATGTCGATACATTTCTATATTAACAACAACCCAAAGTTGGTCAAGCATTCCTAAGGAGTTCCAAGAGATCAATTTCCTAAGGAGTTCCAAGAGGAGATCAATCGCCAACCCAGTAGGGATTTGTAGCGAACCACGCCAAAACATGCTGTGGGACAGATGCTGGGCGACTAGTGTGAGCTTAGGTGAAGTTCCAGCTCCTGTGCGCGACCAAGGTTGAATGAAGGGAGTGCAGTGGGGGGGGGGGGGGGATCAGAAAGAAAGGAACAGATATCATATGTGAAGTGGGGACAACTGGAATGGTTTAGAAGAATAATTCAGATAATGTATTAGAATAAAATAATAATAAAAAAAAGGCATTGAGTATCTGTAGATCCAAGTAAAGGTAGAAAATAAATTTAAAGAAAAATTGCTGTTTGGAGCCGAAAGAAAAGGGATATTCATTTCTGTTTTGAAGATATTTATGATCTTATTTATATTTATGTTTTTGTGATTTAAAGTAGAGGTTATTATATATTGTGGGAAGCTTAAGGAGCTTTAAACTTGCACTGGTTAGGGTCAAAGGTTACTGTATCTGTACTTCTGTACTTCAGGGGGGGGGGGAGATGGAGGTTTCGCTGCATTGATAGTACATGCTGAGGAATGTAGGAGGTGAGGTGGAGGAGAGAGGGAATGCGACCTGCATGGAGCTAAGTTGCGAGAGTGAGTGTCTTGCGTTTTGCTTTGGGGAAAGGAAATGAAAAAAGGAAAGGAGAGAAGAAGAAGAAGAAACACTGAACAGTTACAGGCATTTGGTCATTTGACAAATAATGCTACAGAAACATACACTTTTTGTGATTAATACCATGAAATAACATACAATAAGTTAGTAACTTGTTAGTTAAAATTAAGTAACATACACTGTTTTCGTAATTTTAGCTTTTATATATATACATATTTTTTAATTTTTTTTTGTTTCATACACTTAGACATTTAACATGAAAAGAATTAACAGCACAACACAGTTTTAATTTTTTTTAGTAATTTAGAGAGCACAATAAAATGTTGTTTTTTTTTAGTTTTTTATTTTTCATTTTTTTTTTTCATTTTTTGTTTATATGCCATCCTTTAACCTGTTTGTTAAGCCGGGGACACTGCTATGGTGTCCTGACCAGGCTTGTTGCCTTGCTAGCTAGAACTCCCAAGTGCCTGTCTGCCACACAATCGAACTGGATTTATTTCATGCTGAGATATGTTAGTCTTCGGGTTGTGTAGAGTAAAAGTCATAGTTTAAAATGAGAATCTTCATTGCATTAGATATTATGTTGAGATTTTCTTGGTCTGTAATTCTTGAGTTATCTGGATTTGCTGGATCGATGATTTGCAGTTGATCTTTTAAATTCAGTAGGTTACATTCGATCAGATAATGCTTACTGTGGCCCTGACCACCACATCTGCATAATGGGTTATCTGTTTTTCCAATTCTTGTGAGATGTTTGGGAAATTTGCCATGTCCTGTTAATATTTGGTTAGCAAATTGATTAAAGTAATGATTTGCTTCTTGAACTTGCTTTACCTAGGTGAAGAGCATTCTTTCCTTTTCGCTACTATTCCACGTGTTTTGCCATTCTTGTAAGTTTTTTTTCCTGAAATTCTTCTTGATATGACTAAGTGGTAGGGGTGCGGAATGCTCTCCACTGCCCTTCCACTCGAATGGTTTGGAGCCTTATAACAGTCCATTCACAGTAGAGGAGCTTCGCCTTGCTCTTCACTCCTCTCGTGCATCTGCTGTTGGGCCAGACAATGTCCATTATGCCATGCCCCAACATCTCTCACCATCAAGTAAGGATCGACTGCTCTGACTCCTCAGACTCTTCAATCACATTTTTCTGGAGGAGCAGTTTCTGGACTCCTGGCAGGAGGCCATCATCTTGGCATTCCCAAAGCCAGGAAAGGATTCCAAGATTCCTTCAAATTATCGTCCCATTGCGTTGACGAGCTGCATGTGCAAGGTGTTGGAAAGAATGGTAAATGCCAGACTCATCTGGTATTTAGAACACAACCTTCTTTCCAACACCCAGTGTGGCTTTCGCAGGCAATGGTCAACTCTTGGTCATCTGATACGCCTCGAATCGGCTATCAGAAATTCATTTTTATGTAGCAAGCAGCTGGTGTCAATTTTCTTCGATATCGGGAAAGCGTACAACACTGCTTGGAGATTCGGCATTCTTTGTGACCTCCACAGCTTCGGCTTGAGAGGTCACTTGCCGATCTTCATCTCAAACTTCTTATCGACACGTTCTTTTCGTGTATGTGTCGACAACACTTTGTCACGGCTGTACCCCCAAGAACAGGGGGTGCCACAAGGCTGCGTTCTGAGTGTTACGCTATTCACTGTCAAGATTAATTCTATTACTAGACAACTTTCTCCATCTGTAGGCAATGCCCTCTATGTTGATGACTTTAGCATCTTTTGCTCTTCGTCCAGCATGAGGGTCATTGAAAGACAACTGCAAATTGCCCTGAACAATCTTTCTGTTTGTGTGATGTCAAACGGGTTTCGGTTCTCCCCACAGAAGACCGCTTGTGTGCACTTTTGCCACAAGCGTAATCTCCACCTGGATCCCGAGCTCCAGCTCAGGGGTAACATCATTCCAGTTGTGGCAGAGACCAAGTTTCTCGGTCTCATATTCGATCGGAAATTGACCTTTTTACCACACATACGTCATCTCAGGTCCATGTGCTGCAGACATTGAACATCGTCAAGGTCCTCTCCTCCCTTTCTTGGGAGGTGGACCGATGTTCTCTGCTCTGCCTGTACTGTGCACTTGTCCGATCGAAACCGGACTATGTATCCCAGGTGTATGACTCCGCCTGCATTCGGTGGTGAAGGTGCTGGACCCCCTCCATCATCAGGCTCTCCATGTTTGCACGGGAGCCTTCTTCACCTCACCAGTCCAGAGTCTATATGTTGAGACCGATAAACCCTCTTTATCTCTTTGCCATCAGCAGTTGTCCCTACAATATGCATATAAATTGCGATCCCTGCCTGGCCATCCCACTTCGGACTGCGTTTTCAGTCCGAAGTGGGAAATGTTTTTCACAAATTGGCCAACTGCCATTCGTCCTTTCCGTTTGCAAGTCCGAGGCTACCTCAGAGATCAACACCAGTTTCAATAGCATCGCATAGTCAACCCGCTTCCACTGTGGCTCACTGTTTCCCCTTCCTGTGGTTTTTTCCCTGTGCTAGACGGGAAAGGCCTTTACACCTGACTATGTGTACCGGCAACTCTTTGCCAGCCATTGTGCTGAGCACCTGGTCCGGCACATCAGTGGGATTGACCATGATCTGCATCCAGTTCTTTCTAAGATCTGCCAGCAGTTACATCATCTGGCGGCCACAACTACCATCCACTTCTGTTTGGTGTCCGGTGTTGTCGGAATCAGGGGCATGATTTGGCAGATGCTGCTGCCAAGTCAGCTATGCCCTTATCTGACTCTCCAATACTGGTTCCTTACCTGGACTTCCAGCAGCATTTTTCCATCGAGCTCCGGGCACTGTGGCAGAGATCTTGGTCAGAACAGCTTACCAACAAGCTCTTTGAGATCAAACCTATCATCAAACCATGACAGTCTTGTTACCACAGGAATCGTAAGGATCAAGTTGTACTTGCTCGGCCCGATTAGGTTATTCGTTTATTTCTCATTCGTTTCTTCTACGGGTGGACGATGAACCTAAGTGTGAGTTTTGTGACACCGTTTTAACTATAAAACATATTTTAATATCTTGTCCATGTTTTAACTTTGAGCGCCGTTTGTTTTTTAAATTTCATGATTTTATGTTCGAGCCCCTTACACTCAGACATTTGTTTTCTGATCATTGTTGTTTTAATGCTGTCTTTGTATTTTTACATTTTACAGGATATTTTACCAGATTATGATTTTATTGATTTGTTATTTATTTGCCGTCTGACCTAGGTCATTTACACCTTGGTTAGTTTTATCCTTTGTCTCTACTCTACTTATATAAACATTTGTTGTTTTACATCTTTATTTTTGTTTGTTATATATATATATATCTTGTTGGTTTTGTTTTTTTTTGCCTTTTACAGCATTTGTTTTTAACTTTGGTTGAGGGGTATTTGTCTTTTAGCATATTTTTACCTCTTTTGGCACATTATAACCTCAATAGCTCATGCATCATAAAACCGCAACCAACCAACCAACCAACCAGATACCACAAGACACCTTTAGAAATCTTGTAGTGTCCGTGTCTCGTCTGGTAAGCGCTGTTTTGGTGGCACGTGGAGGATCAACATCGTGTTAGGCAGGTGGTTTTAATGTTTTGGCCCTTTGATGTATATATGTGCAAACTATTTCACATAATTTAATTTTGAATTTTTTTTTATTTCAGTCTAAGCTGGTTATGCAGATGGATAATTTTACTTCTGATAATGTAATGAATTATACGCATTTTTCATCTCCATCTCCTGATTTTCCAGTTAATTGTGTTAATGAAAGTACAAGACTTAAGAGAATGTAAGCAATTTTTATGATTTTCATATAACAAAATATTTTGTAGAGAGTAAATATATAAATTTCTTTGCACAGTGTAAACTATCTAGAAATAAAATATTAAAAACCATTTCTCTTGGGGTTCTGGTAGATATATTGAAATTCAACTGCTTACTTACTATGTGCTAATAATCTGAACAGTTACTGTACTATTCATTACCTTATAATAATGTTATGGTTATGTTAATATATATTATTAATGTGAAACAGAATACATTGTTGAGGAACAGGTGCAGTGTAATAAATAATGGTTAAAATCTTTAGTGTATTAAAACATTTAACTGATTAAATTTTGTGTAATTTTACAGATAAAGTGAGAAATTGCATACAAAATCAGCAACAATCTTTAAATGTTAAAAAATTACATACGATTAAATTTTTGGGTAAATATGCAAAGAAAGTGATGCTGTAATCTTGAAATTTGGTCTGTATTGTTGGTAGCACTGTGCAATACTGTGTCTTCAAATAAATGCATGTTATCAATTTTTCAAAATGTGTCATGCACTTCAGATAATCATATGTTTATTGTATGAAAGAGAATATTAGAATAGATTCATTAGCATTTGGAAATGTGAAATACTGATGTTTACCACAGCCTCCAAGTTGCAAATCATGATTAACTCTCCAAAGCATATATTATGGTAAGCTTCTTTAACCCTTCCAGTGTCCACGTCTGTATACATTTGGAGAATCTGAATTGAGAGGCCAAGGATGTATGTATACATTTTTAGTACAACTAAAGAATATTGATTTTTTAAAAATAAAAAATCGTTGTTGTAATTCTTTTATATATATATATAACTTATAAAAATATATAATTCAGGATACAAAAATAATATTTTGTTTTTTAATTTGATGCATATTTTATTAAGCTACAATATCAATAATTTTATAAAGCGATCTGATTGCCATTTCTTAGCAGCACTAAATGGTATTGCTTATTTGCTTGTTAACATTCCTATTTGCTGAAGCAACCTTCCGATTTAAGCTCAGAAGTTTGATTTGAACTATTGTCAACAAATTTTTCCTTAAATTTTCGAAAATCTCCTAAAAATTAACAAAAAGAAAAAACTGCTATTTTTAAAAATGATAGATTTTGGAAGTACCACAATTTTTTTTCCCGTTTCACACTCTTTTCTGTCATAAGCCTATTTCGTATTTCCAAGTTATTGTTATCATTTTTCCCAGCATTCTTCAAATCAAAACTGAAAGTAAACACATCTTTCTTAGAAATTCTGGTTGCACCTGCATTTAATTAGTTATGCTTCACTAAGTCAAACAAGACGCAGATGGCTGACACATGTTATCTCTGTTCCGTGTGCTATAAGTGTTTTTTACAGTTTTTTTACAGCATATTGGATACTCTTTGTAAAGTTAGCATTTTTTTTATATTTAAATCTTAGTTAGTTTTCATTTCAGTAGATTTATTTTCGGAAATTAGCGATCTTTTGGCTGATCGATAAATATTGATTTTTTGATAGTTATGTTATATTGTATGACCAGCCTACAACTTGTTGCTGTGGATATTTTAACATCACATTAGGCTATATGTTAATTTTTATTTTATTATTTATACTTTTTCAGTAAAACTTTGATATAGTATCATTTTCTGAAAATAAATGAGGTCTTGGATATGAAAGCAAATTCATTTCTGTATATTTACTTCTGGTTAGTTAGTGATCTTCAGTCAGCTGATTTATTGATCTTTCCGAGTTATGCTAGATCGGAGGCCGGCTTAAAAGTTGTTGTGGATATTTTATTTAACATCCCATTATATTTTATATGTAATTTTTCTTTTATTATTTCTTGTTGTTTTTAATAAAAAAAACTTTGAGCTTGTACTGTTTTCTGAAATTGAATGTCTTGGATATGGAAGCAAAATAGACTTCCTTGCTATAGAAATTGGCCATCATTTGGGAGGGCAATTTTGGGAAGGGCTGGTCCTTGGTGCACAAATCTATCTGCACTTAGCCAAGATCACCAAATTTCAACACCCAAAGAAAAAATTCATAATGTTTAGTAAAAAAAAAGCAGCCAAGGAAGTTTTTTTTTTATTTCACAACCAGTTCAGAAAATCCCGTGAATGTGAGAAGGCCAAGTCACGTTGTATAACACTGGCTGTGTTTAAAATATACAATAATGAAAAGAATCATTAAAAGAAATGAAAATCATATTTCAGGTTGAATATTATATTATTCTGGATGAAGTTTCCTTTCAATAAATATATAATTTAACTATTTTTATTCAGCAGGTTTTCCAAAATGAAAAATCCTTATTAAAATCAATATGTTTGAAAATTTGTTTATATTATTTATTTTCATAAAATTCGTAATTACATTCTGTTTAATTTGGTATATAACATGCCTATTTCCATTGATTTATTTTTTTTTTTTTTAAATCTAAAGTTGCTTGTTTATCTGACTCAGCACAGTTGGCTAAATGCCTGGAATTTTCTAAAAGTATGGTACTGAGAAAAAAATTACAAAACGAGAAAAATATTTATTTAAAACCAAAAAAGTAATTTTTTTGTTATTCAGAAATATATGTCATTCTATTCACGTGCATTGTAATCATTTCTGTCTATTATTTTTTTTTTAAATAAATTTTTATTTGTGTTGCCAGATGCATTTTTTTACTACATAACTCTAAAAAAGTCCTATTAAAATAAAACATATTGTCTTTTTTGTTAAATACTTATTTTCAGAAAATCAGAATTAATTTGGTATACAACATGCCATAATTCCTTTCATTAGTTATTTGGCAATAAAGTTCTAAAGTTAAAGATTTTTTGACTGAGCATAGTGAGAAAATAGCTTGGCCTCTGGATGGAAACCTGTTTTTCAGCCTGGACACTGAAAGGGTTTTAGAACATTTAGTAATTTTTAGTTTTTTAATATCAATTGTTTGCTTAAATATCTGGCATGATTGTGTCACAAGATGATAGGGCTTGTTATTGAATTCAAATGGCATTGGCTGTCTAATAACAATGCAAATAACATGAAAAATTCATTATGATCATTGTTATATGTAGAGTAATCCAAAATTCATGCAATCCATGTATGCTTCCAGTCTCGTGAAATTGTGCAATTAAAGGTGAAATTGTAGGCTTCTTAGGTACTGGGAATAATCAGGTTCTTGCCTGATTCTCCAGTACCCAAGAAGTATACAATATGACATTTAATTGCATGATTCTTCTAGACTAGAAGCATATTTAGGTTGCACGAATTTTGAATTACTGTATAAATATAAGATTTTGAATAGTAAAAATGTAAAAAGATAAGTAAATAGACTAACAATGCTTCATAAAATATTTTTTTATACAATATATCTGTATACAGGGTGTCCCAAAAAATGTTTATGCATTTATGCACTTTGGTTGATAATAACTGCTATGTTTATTTTCTTTAATAATTTTATAATTAAGAGTAAGATATAATAAAGATTTAGATATAAAAAAATCCTCCTCATCCTCAAATAGCTCAAGAATTTATGACACAACTGATCTCTGAAGCATGTTAAGGTACAAGGGGCAAGTAACTATTAGATCAAAAGAGAATGGTCCAATCAAACCCTTGGATGATAATCCACACTATACTCTAAGACCCAATAAATTTACATGCCTGTCCACAGTAACGTGTGAATTCTTCGTTGACCAGTATGTACAATTGTGATGGTTGACTGTACCACTCAACTTGAATATTGCTTCATCATTCTAAATGATCTTATTGACAAACAGTGGGTCCTCTGTTAATTTTGATAGAACCACTCACAAAATTCAAACCTATGATCAGGATCATCTTTGTTCAGGTCATGCACTAATCTTGGGGTGTAGCTTTTGAATTTTGCATGCTTTAAATTGTGGTGAACACTTCATTTTGTGATTCCTATTTCAAGAGCAGCTTGTCAGACAGATTTCCTTGGTGATCATAGGAATCATTGCAGCACCTCTTGTGACTCATAGATGTTTTAGGTCCAGATCAGTGTATGTGTGCATTTTTCATAGTACCATCAGTTTCAAATTTATTGGGGATATGCGAAATTGTAATTCGCATTGGAGTGATGACACTAATCTGTGAGGAAATAAAGTTAATTGATTGATTTTAGTTCCCACCATCAAAAATAGCTAGATATTACAACAACTCTTATTATTTTATCATTTTCAATATATTTAAATTAAGCATACTATTGTGTAGTTTTTTTTTTTTTTTTTTTTTTTTTTTTTTTTTTTTTTTTTTTGTTTCATGTAATTTTTAAGATTTATTTGTAAATGTTTATGAATCTGTGAAAATAATTAATTATTTTTCATTGCTTAATTGCATATGTATTGTAATTAGTTTGCAGATTAGTGAGGAAAACTGCCTTGGAGCTTATTCTCAGCTTAGCAAGTGTGAAGTAATTTTGAAGTTCTATAAAAACTTGCTTGAAAAGAAAGATTTTGTCTATTTTTTATTGCCTTTGCCACAACTTAAGTATGTATTTTTTGTTTTAAATGTGGGAAGTGATAAGCGTATGTTATATAGTAATAAGTGAATGTCATGCTTTTGTAATATAGGCTTGAGTTCTGTTTAACACTGGTAATTGCACCGAAGATAATGTAATAGTTTTTTTTTTTATATCTGTCTATAATACTTCCTGAAGAATAGATGAAATCCTTTATTGATGTGCAGTAGCATCTTGAGCTCGTAATAGGTGAATGCCAGTTTACCATAGGGTGAAACCAACTCACATGAGTGGAGCAAAAGATAGTTGTTGGTAATGCCCCAGACTTGCAATCAGATATTCTCAGATTCAAGTCCCAATTGTTCATGTCTTGAAATTTTTTCTGCTAACCCCCAATCTGACCTTGGTAAAGTTTTAATATGAAATATATATGTATGAACAAAATTGCCTTGTTCAGAAATTTGTGTTATTTGGACTAGATGTCTCTGTTTGGATTATTCTGATATTCAATGCAGCTCTGTTTGACACTAAAACAAAACCATGAAACTACATAATCCAATCTGAGACAATTAGTCTGAAGAATTAAAATTTTTGAACAAGGCACTTCCATTCTAAAAAAAAACAAACTGACCAAATAATCCATTTCACTGATCCTACTGAGCAAAGGGACTTGGTTTGGGCCCTGGGTAAGGCATAGATGTTTTTCTGCTGAGGTCCCGCCATCCTCACCGACCTACAATGGTGTATAAACTGACAGGTTCCTGTCAGACCTCTGTGGTAAGCAGCTGCTTGAGGGTGTATATGTTTATTAATTTTCTGAAATAAACTGTTGCAAAGAATAGAGCTCTTCTAAGTCACTAAAGATACCAAAATCACAAATAATAAATTAATAATTATTTTTATGTAGATGAAGTATATATATATAATTATGAATAAACTTTAATACTTCTAGAAAATTATAGCTATCTTGAAAAATAAAAAATAAAAACAATATTTAAGTAATTAAAATTTTCATAAAAAAGCTAGAAGAATGCATATCACCTCTGGCACATGTGGGAATCTCATTTTCAAAGACAACAAAGTTTTTCCTTTGTTCACATTTTCATTCCTTAAAATTTTTAATTTGAGCCAACTGATGATGGGGAAAATGCAAATAGGAGTATTTTATTAGTAATTGTACAACATAAAAATTATTCATCTTTTATTTCTTAAAATTAAAAAGTTGATTTCTTCACACCCCTCTGAGAAAAGAGGACAGACTATTGCTGTCAGTGGAATATCTCTTGACACTCTACCACAGAAATTTCAAATTTTTACCATAAACAGATCACTTGAAACATTGGTTAATAGTTTTAACATTTCCATATTTAGTTATCTCTAATGATATAAATTAAAACTGCCTAGGTATTTAAAAAATGTAAATTTTAATGTAGGGTGATGGAAAAGTTGCACAACCTAAAATGAAGTTTATGTAAATTGTTTTGAAATAGTTATAATTATTCTTTCTCCCACTAGATGGCACCATAAGACAATTGAACACTATCAGAGATACTGACTACAGTGTGGCAGGTACAGGATGTCATCAGTGTAGCATTGTTTAAAGAGAAAATGAAATGTCTTATTCCCCAGGTACAATGAGTTTTCATTTCGGAACACTATTTTGGTAGACATTCTTACGCACATGTTGCTGAGGAGTTTCATAAGAAATATCCAGCTACTGCAGTCCCTTAGAAGTTAATGATAACCAGATTAGTGAAACTTTTCCAAGAAACAGGATCTGTTGCTGAGAAGAAACCTTCTGTGAGATCTACAGTACTGTGCAAGTTAGTTGGGACAATAGGAAAATGCAGTAACAAAGACACAACTAAAATATTTTTTTTATTTAATAGTGTAGTTAATAGTGAATGTGACCCCCCTTAGCTTTAATTACTTCTTTCACCCTCTCAACCATTGATGCCACTAGCTTTCCATACATCTCCTTCGCTTCAGGGTCGTGGTACCACACTTTCATGACACTTTCTATCATTTTGGTTTTCATCAGGCAATCCATCTTAGATATGCACGCTTTAATAATGGCCCACAAATTTTCAATGGGGTTTAGATCGGGTGAATTTCCTGGCCACTTCAGTACCTTCAAATGTTGCTAGGTAAAGAAGCTCTTAGCAAGCTTAGAATTGTGGCATGGAGCCAGATCCTGTTGAAATACCCCATCGCCATTAGGAAACAGCTTCTGCAGTGTTGGGACCATTTTTGCCTCCAGAACACCTGTGTACTTTTTGCTGTCCATCATTCCTTCTATGGGGTGAAGCGTCTCTGGCCCAGAAGCTGCACGTGCAAGTTTAGACTTGCAGTAGAAGGTTACGAACAAGTTTAGACTTGCAGCAGAAGCGACTTAGCATTCCTTCGCTTGTCCCAACTAATTCGCACAGTACTGTACTATGTTGACCAACTCTAAATTAGATGGCACGCAGG
The DNA here is from genome assembly GCA_038380435.1 of Ryuthela nishihirai. Lineage (NCBI taxonomy): Eukaryota > Metazoa > Arthropoda > Arachnida > Araneae > Heptathelidae > Ryuthela > Ryuthela nishihirai. Next base: position 115,706,381 of record JAWZYU010000002.1, on the reverse strand, counting down.
AAGCATTGCAACAGTCCCCTGCAAAAAGCCACAGGAAACTCGCAGTGCAAGCAGGAATATTGTACTGAAGTGCTCAAAAAGTTACGAGACAGTTACATTTTCATCCATATCATGCACACTCAGTCCAGGATCTGAAGAACCCAGATGAAGGAAAATGTGTAGTCTCTGTTAATGGTTTTGGAATTTGTTGAAGAAACAGAATAGTGCTGCTTGATAGTTTTTTTTAGAGATGAAGCTTGGTTCCACCTAAGTGGTTGTGTGAATAGTCAAAATAATAAGATTTGGTCCTCTGAAAATCCATGTGTTTTTAAGACACGCCTTGCACTCTCATAAAATCAGAATTTGAGGTGCAGTATCATTTCGTCACATAGTGGGACCCATTTTCTTTGAGATGACAATGAGTAGTGCAGTATACCAAGACATTATCACACAGTTCATTACATTCCTTGAGGTCATTGAATGTGATTGCTGGTTGCAGCAAGACTGCCACATGTTGAATCAAACCATGCAGTTTTTGCAAGAGTTTTTCTGTGACCATCTCATTTATAAAGCCTTGTGGTCCCCAAGATCATCTGATTTGTCATCTGCAGATTTTTTTCCTCTGGGGTATCTCAAAGGAGTTGTGTATCAAAGTAATCCTCACACACTGGATGAACTCAAGATGAACATTGCAACAGTAATCACGAACATAAGTTTTAGGTGTTTCACAAGGTGGCATCAAAAATGGTGAAAAAGAACTCGTATCTGCATCGATGAACAAGGAGGCCATTTTAAGTATGTGTAATGACATTTATATTCTTTTTTGAAAGATCAGATTATAACTTTGTAGCTGTTTAATTTTGTAATGTTTTTTATATTTATATTTTATTTAGCTATAATTTTCAAGATAACTATAATACTCACAAAGCATGTGTTTATTGTCGGTTGCGCAGCTTTTTGATCACCCTGTATTTTATTAGTACTACTACAACTAAAAAAGTTTTTCAGTTTTCTCTTAAAACAGTTGCATTTCCTAGTCATACTGTGTGTAAAGGGTAAATTCATTGCTGCCACTGTAAACTTCATGACCTTTAACATTCCACCACCAAAATTTTAATTTATAGCCTAATATATCATTTACAATATTTCTTAAAAAAATTTCGAATTTTTTTCTCCCAATGTTAGAGGGCTCAATTATAGCTTTTGGGATATTTGGAAAGTGCAAATCATAATAGTTCACCATACCTATCCCACTCAAAAAGAATTTTTAATTTATCTGTAAAAGCAAACAATTTTCTCTTAAAACACAAATGTTGCAATCCCCCCCAAGGGTAAAGAGTCAATTGTTGATTACATTTTCCATGAAATTTAATTGATATTTAGTGGGTGGTGAGGCAATTATTTTATAATCTAGTTTTATGATAGGTAAACTATATTGTAATATTAGTTATGATATCTTTATATAATCATCAATTTACATAAGAGAACTTTTGCAATACAGACATCCCCCCCCCCCCTGCAGCATGGAATATTCTCATTCAAAATTTCCATATCCCTAGTATAAGCCACTCCCAGGGAATTCCCTAATAAAAGTAGCTTTGTATGTGTCGTTTTTCTGCTGAGGTCCTGCCATCCTCTCAGACCTTCTACTCTGGCATATAAACTGACAGGCTCCTGTCAGACCTCTGTGGCAAGCTGCTGCTTGAGGGGGTATTTATTTTATTACACTTCACATCATGCTGCCTGTCGACGACATCAGCTGAAAGATGTAGAAACACATAGCAGGAATTTTAACTTTAAAGTTTTTTTTAAAGTTTAAATGCATTAAGTTAAATTGAAACTTTATGATATGCCTTTAAAATATCAAAACTGAGTTAAAAAAAACTTGTGCTTTCTGGATACTTATCATCGAATGCGGAACATTGATACCCACTGGCTGCCTGTTAAACATTGAATATCTTGCAAGTCGAAAGGACTGTGTTTCTCCACTAATGCCAACAAAGGAACTTAGTGCAGAGTGTACCAGCCAAAGACAATGGATAAGAAGTTGTTATAGAAAGCAAACATCTGGCTTGATGCACATTCTGTGAGCCTACATTCAACTTCCTATGTTTTGTCCAGGATAAGCTGTGATAGAACATTCTCATCACAACCAATATGTGAGTATTATCAAGAACTTTAATGTTCAACATAACTTATCAGTAAAGACAGTACATCGAACTTTATTAAGAGAAAGTAACATTGTACTTTGAAGTATGAATTTGAAACTACTATATGTTGTAAACTACAATGATGTAAGTTAAACTGTATCCATGTCTATGCTTATGAGCATAACTAAGGGCATTTAAAACATTTTAAACAGTGAAATTTATGATTAAATTTATTTAATTAGTCATCACTGTGCAATTAATTTAATTTATATATTTTTTTGCTTACTGAATACTGAGAGAAAGTAGTGATTAGGCTTTCAGACAATAAATGATGACTTGTTTGCTTAGAATAAAGAATAGTTTGTTGATTGATAAGCACAGGGCAGCTTCAGATTTGACCCAAATCACACCCCAACCAGCAAACTGCTGCAATAGAAGAAAAATCGCAAAAGTGAATAACCTCAACTTCCTCAATTTCTTCAGCACTGGTGAATGACAGAGGGTCCTGGGCACATTTTCAGTTGCCCTTTTGGGATCCATGAAGACAATGCAACTGCAGTTTTTATTGTGATGTTTCTCTTAATAATATCAAATGGAAATAAATCTCTTAAATGCTTATAAAAACAAGCATTCGAGGGAATTGCATTTTTTGTTATTCATTGCTATTTAGGGTTGAAATTATACAGGGTGAGGCAAAAGTATGTATATTAATTGATTTTGCTACTACTTTAATTTTTTTATTTATATTTTTGTTATTGAATTACAGATTTGTATTGTATTCAATACCTTGAATCATGCCAAGAATATTAAGTAAGGATGACTGACTGTTTGTGAATAAACATTACTGGAAATCATAAAACTCCAAGAATATGCATTGAGCATGACAACAAAAATATCAGACTCCACCATCCCGCCAAGCAATTTATACCTTGCGAGATAAGATGGAAGCTACTGAATCTATCTTAGATACACCATGTTCTGGTAGGCCTGTGACAGTGACAACTGAAGAGAATGAAGCTTTCATTTCTGAGTGTTTTATGCAAAGCCCCAAAAAATCAACCCATCAAACTGGGTATTAATCAAAGATCAGTATTTAGTCATTTCAAACCATACATTCCATGATTAGTGCATAGATTTCTTGAGGATAATTCTGATCGTAGATTACAGTTTTGTGAAGTTTTGCTCAGTGAATTAAATGAACATGTCAGTTTGCTCCAACACATGGTCAGATGAAGCTACCTTCCACCTATCTGGACATGTAAATGGCATAACTCTGTCTATTGGGACAACACTAATCCTCACGTGACTATTGAAATGCAACTAAAGTAACCAGGCATTAATGTGTGGGAAGCAATTTCTGCATCTGGTGTTATTGGAACCCACACTTCTTTAATGAAACAGTAACTTATCTGGAAATGTTGAGAACGCATTTCCTACCACAACTGCAATAGTGTGCCAATTTTGATGAACTTTTCTTTCAGCAAGATGGTGTTTGCTGTTTAACACATCAGGCTTTATGCTTTCGATGAATTTGCTTCCATAAATGCCAGCTTACCTTTATGCAATCATGTCTGCATGTCTGTTAGAGACATATTACAGAAGTGTATAAATGCTGATGGTAATCAGTTTGAAAATTTGTAACTCTAGGTAAAATGTAACCGTATTACAGATTTTTATTTTATTTTGTCTTGCATTAATAAATACATCTAACTCTTGTGACTTTTGCCTCACCCTGTACAAAAGTACACTTAAGATAAAATTTAAACTACAATTTACATTAAGATAAACATGTACTACGGAAATGGTAAGGCCAGATCCCTATGACCGCTAATGACAATCTGCTCCTGTTAATGTGTCATCCTTCTTGATATAGCAATCACAGGAAGAAGAATCTGCATTCTGTCTTTCATCAATAAAGCATTCAAATAGTGTAGCGAATTTGATATGAAGTGTTGGAAGTTGCTGCAGTTCCAGTAATTGCAGTGCTTTTCTAATAAAATTTTTAAGAAAGATATTAGGTTTACACCATGGTAGAGATTTTCACATTATTTATATCTCGTTTTCAAAGGAAACGAGATAATAGTTTCGCTTTGCCGTCTGTCTGTCCATCTGTAGACATCGAACTTTTTTTGTTTACAAAGATAAATTAAAAATTATTTTTGTGTTGGATAGGTATTGATGAAATATGTTATGCACTTTCCAAATCTCTCTGAAGCTTATAATTACACCCTCTAGAGGAGGAAAGAGTTGAAAATTCAAAAATTTCAAACGAATATTGCAAATGATTTATTTATGCTAGAAATTTGAAATTTTGGTGGTGGAATGTGAAGGCACGAAGTGTGTTGTGAAGGCACGAAGTGTATTGCCAACAATGAGTCGACTCCTTAGATCCAGAGGGGTATAAAAACATGCTGTTTTAGTTTTAGTAGATAATTGTTTTTAGAGATAAATGAAAAAATCTTTTTAGGTTAGATAGGAAATGATAAATGTTATGATTCACATTTTTGAAATCTTTCAAAAACTATAATTGCACCCTCTCTAACAGTAGAACATTTTGCAAATTCCAAAATTTCAAACAAATATTGCAAATGGTGTATTTAAGTTAGTAATTTTAAATTTTGGTGGTGGAATATGAACACCATGATGTTTCCATTGGCAACAATTAATTAACCTCTTAGACCCAGAGGGGGTGGGAAAAGACAATATTTTGTTTTAGCAGATAATTGTTTGTATTTAGAGATAAATGAAAATTTTTTTAGGGCTAGATAGGAATTGATAAAATATTATGATTTTCACTTTCGGAATCTTTCGAACAGTATATTTGCACCCTCTAATGGTGAAAAAGATGAAAATTCCAAAATTTCAAGCAAATATTGCAATGATGTATTAAACCTTTCACTACCATACTGGCTCGAGACGGGCGAGATTTTAAATGGACTCATTTAACTCTATTACCTCCTACCTGTAGCTTGGGCCAGTATGGTAGTGAAAAAGTTAATGATTGAAATATGAAATTTTAGTGTGGAATGTGAATGTCATAATGTTTTCATTGGAAACAATGAAAACGATAATTAGAAAACTCCTTTTCAATTTGATTGGAACTAATGAAATATAATTTGCATTTTTCAAATGCTTCGTAATTTTAATGTATATATCTTTACAGGTCACTGAAATGAGGAAATGGCAGAGTTATCGAGCTTTACAAATACACCTATCCCTCGATTTACACGGTACTCAGTTCACACAATTTTGGCTTCGCACGGTCAAAAAATGCAACCAGTTTCGATTGACACGATACTGACTGAGATCTCCTTTCTATGTACGTCTCAGTCAGTACCGTGTAAATCGAAACGGATTGCATTTTTTGACCGTGCAAAGCCAAAATTCTGTGAACTGAGTACCGTGTAAATCGAGGGATAGGTGTAATATTCATAGATAGGGCACTGATTTTGAGAACTGATACTAAACACCACTTTGGCCTCTGCTTCAGGTAAGAGGGAGGTCCTGGGGTGGTCTCTCCAGGATCAATTGGCTGATGGGCTGGACCTATTAAGGCCAACTATACAGTGGTGAGTGCCTTGCCCATGCCTGGTACAGGCACGAGTGTCTCAGTCGGTAATGCGCCAGGCTCCTAATCTGTACTGCCCAGGTTCAATTCCCAGCTGGGTCAGTGTTGAGATTTATCTCTGCAAAATTCCCCCGCCCTGCCCATGGTCGGTAGGGGACACCGAGGGGCTAGGAAAGGCCATCATCCGTCAGATGGGACGTTAAACCATGGCCCCATGTGCAGGAGAGCCATACTCTGTGCATGTTAAAGAACACGCTGGATGGCCTTGATAGGAGGCTACCATCTGTCTCCCAACCTTCCTCCAACCTTCTCCGAGTCTTTGGGGTCCATGTGACCTGGCAATTTAGCACATGGTGCGCAAAAAAGTGTTGCTCAGAGGTAAAACAACCCAAACCCATGCCTGGGTACAAGTTACAAGTTTCCCACACATTTTTTTCCTTTTGCTGTAATCTTGTTATCTTTCTTTTGTGAGGGAAGTTCGTTCCTCACATTTATGCTTTTTCACTTATTTTGTGAGCTCTTGAGTGAGTTCCTCACACTTCTCTTTCATTTTTCCTTTTATTTATGTGAGCTTGGTTCATTGGCTGTGTGGGTATAGTGCTTATGCAGCCCTGGTGCCTGATTGGGCATCTCCTTGTTGGGCTCCATGATGGATGGGGGCCATGGACACTGAAATACCTAAAAACAAACATGAGTTTCTTAAATAGAAATTCATCGGGCAGTGCTGCCAAGAGGGCTCACCACGACCCCCCCCCTCCCCATCGCCAATATCTTTGTTGCCACTGTCTTTGCATGTTTCTTTGTCCCCAAGATTCCTAATCTTCCATTCCAAGAGTGATCAGGTGATTGGGGATATGTCCCCTTATTTTTTCAGCAAAGATCTGGAAGGTCTCACCACTGCCTTAGAGACGGTTACCATCTGCCTTGTCATGGGATTTTTGTTGACTGTCTGCTTCATCTATCTACTTTGTGGAAGTATCTTCTGGGAAGACCTTAATGATCTCATCTTGCAGCTGCCATCCCCCTTCCTCATTGTGGGGACATAATGGTCACAGTCCTCTTTGGGGCAGTAGAGACACCAACAGGAGAAGTGAGGTTCTGGTTCTGGAATCACTCTCCCTATTGAACACTCATGTCAGTACCTACTTCCACTCACCGACCTGCACATTCACTGTCACCGACCTGCATCTCACCATATGCTCCTTGATTTTTCCACTCTTTATATGGGAGGTCACGGACAACCCTTATGGAAGCTATCACCTTTCCGTAGTTTGTACTGTCTCCTATTGGGGAAATTGCAACTCTTCATGTGTATCATGGTAGATGCTTGATCAGGCTGCCTGAAGCCCCTCAGCGCGAGCTCCTGTACATGATGAGGGGTCCACCCTGTGAAGGTTCCGCTGGCTCGGTTACCTTCACAGGATCCTGAACGCTCGCCCACGTGTTTGCTGTGTGCCGAGACCCGTGTTCCGGGAAAGGAGGATCCTGGTAGTTGCTCGGGTGGTCCCCATCTTCTCTCCTCAGCTCATGACTGGCGGGGTCCCCTTTGGCCACCTTGCCTTTGGGGAGCCTGTCTGTCGTGGGACTTGGCAGTGGATTCCGGGGCCTCTGCTTCTGGTAAACGGGAGCTCCTGGGATGGCGCCCCCTGGAGCAATCGGCTGATGGGCAGGTCCTGCTAGTGTCGATCGTGCAGAGCAGTGAGTAACTTTGCCCATGATCTGAGTACAGGTTCACAAGTTTCCTCACAACTTATTTTCCTTTTGAAGTTGTACTTTCTTTGTGAGGCCAGTTTGGTCTTTCACTATTTTGTTATTTTACACTTGTGTAGAATGTTTTTGTTCTGTACATTTCTCTTTTTATTTTCCTTTTATTTATTTGTGAGGGCTTGGCTGACTGTCTGTGTGGGTATAGTGCCTGGGTAACCCTGATGCCTGACTGGGTGTCCCTTTGTTGGGCTCTGTGGAGGGTGGGGACAGACACACAAAAAAAAATGAGAGAGAATGATGAAATTAATGTGATCATTCTCTCTCATTTTTTCATAGACGAGGAAGACGGGGCTCGACATGAGCCCGTGTCTTCCTCGTTTCTCGTTTTCCGTCTTCCTCGTTTCTCATAGACGAGGAAGACGGGGGCTCGACATGAGCCCCCGTCTTCCTCGTCTATGTTATCTCTGCCATCATCTGCTTTGTCTGTGTCTTCGTTCCCGAGATCCCTGATCGTCCACTCCACGGGTGATCAGGTACTTGGAGACATGTCCCTATTTTTCGTGAATAAAGGTTTGAAAGGTCTTGCGGAAGAGCCGAAATCCGTCAAGCGCTTATGATCTGGCGACTTACAAGTTGAGACTGCTTGTTCAAAACATTCGGAACTACTCCTAAAGGTTACAGAGATTGGTGGGGTGGCTGTTGAGGTCACCTCCCACAAAACTCTGAATTCCTCTTGGGGTGTGATCACTGAGTAATGTCTCCTCAAAGTCACTGAGGAGGAGACCCTCTCAGAGCTCGCACGTCAAGGAGTAACAGCGGTCCATCGGGTTTCGACACGCTGTGATAGGAAATTGGTACCCAGCCGGGTACTGATTGTCACATTCAACTCGCCACGCTTGTCTTCTTCCATCAAGGCAGGTTATTCACATTGTGAGGTACGGCCACATATACCGAACGCTCTGCGCTGTTTTCAATGTCAGATAATATGGTCATGTCCGCACAGCATGCTGGGACAAACCCACCTGTGCTTGCTGTGGCAGTAAGGATCATCTCAATCCTGACTGCATGCCAGAAAAGGAATGCTGTGTAAACTGCAGTGGCGAACTTCCGGCATACTCCTTCGACTGTCCGAAGTGGAAGGAGGAAAAGGAGGTACAGCGCCTCAAGGTTATAAACACATTTCTTACGCTGAGGCAAGAAAGCTCACTGCACCACCTGGCACAGTTTCCTATGCTGGTGCAGTCATTGGAAATCCTATCGTTCCAATGACTTTGGTGGTGGTGCAGACTGATATCAGTGTACCACCAACTGAGTCTTTCTCACCAGCAGTGCAATACCTCCTCACGCACGCGAAACCGAGGTTGGTGTTGACTTCAACATCAACCCCGGTTTCCATTCCTGCAACTCAGCCTTCCATCTCCACCGGAAGGCCTCATCCTGCCCATCCTCAGACGGCAAGACCTTCCAAACCTAAGGGAACCAACCCAAAAAGAAAATAATCACTCCGCAAAGGGCGGTCACCGATCCATGTCCCTCGGACGATTCCGAGGACATGTATACCACCCGTCCCCTATTCACTAAACCGTCCTCTGCAGCGGTTATGCTGAATAGGAATTCGTCGTCAACCCACTCTTCTAAGTTCTGAGATGGCCACACTCCTACAGTGGAATTGTTGTGGATTCCAGAGGAATCTTGATGACATCAAGGCCATCCTTCAGGCACACCAGCCCATCTGTGTGTGCCTGCAGGAGACATATTTGCAGCCAGTCACAGATACCACGATTTGGCACTTTTCACTAGTTCGTTGGTACCGGGATGGAGATGGTCCAGCTCGCAGGGTTGTCACCGTCCTCGTGAGCAACCATTCTCCATTCCAGGTCGTACCCCTCACCACCAACTTAGAGGCGGTAACCATCCGTCTCTTTGTGGTGTTCTTGCTGACTGTCTGCTCTGTATATCTTCAACCTGGGAGCATCATCTTCCAGGAAGACCTTGATGATCTCGTCTCGCTGCTGCCATTCCCCTTCCTCATAATGGGGCACCTCAACGGACACAGTCCACTTTGAGGCAGTGCTGACACCAACGGGAGGGGCGGGGTCCTGGAGCAGTGGCTCCTGGATCCTTCTCTCTCCTTGTTGAACACCGGTGTCAGTACTTACTTTTACTCCCCAACCCGCACTTTCACTGCTATTGACCTTACCATCTGCTCCTCCTCGATCCTTCCAGTCTTTACATGGTAGGTCGAGGACAACCCTTATGGCAGCGATCACCTCACTGTGGTGTGCACCATATCCCGTGGGGGGACCTTGCAGCCCTTCACACGTCTGACAGTGGAGGCTCGATCAGGCTGACTGGGGTGGGTTCGAGCTGCTCTCTGAGCTCGATGACCACTCCTTCAGCCAAAAGCCCATCAATGTGGCAGTAGAAGAGATAACGGACTGTATCATAGATGCAGCTGCATCCACAATTCCTCAAACTTCGACGCGGTTTCCTTGTTTTGCAAAACCGTGGTGGAATCTAGATTGCACCGCAGCTTGTAAGGCTCAGAACAAGGCTTGGAGGGTGTTTTGGAGATATCCAATCCCCCAGCTTCAAAATGTTCAAACATGCCAGGGCAAAAGCTCGTTTCGTCTGGCACCAGAGCCAGAAGGAATCTTGGATCAAATATACATCTTCTATCACCCGCATGACCTGTTCTAAGGTCTTGTGGGACAAAGTCCGGAAGATGGGTGGGAACTACATGTCGCACTCGTTATCGATCCTGGAGCACATTGGAGAGGCAATTGCTGATCCCAAAGCAATTGCCAACACTCTGGGGGAGTCATTCTCCTACATGTTTTCATCTTCCTCTTACTCCCCCGAGTTTCTGGCCCAGAAGGGAGCCTTATAACAGGCCATTTACAGCGGAGGAGCTTAGCCTTGCTCTTCACTCCTCGTGCATCTGCTGTCGGGTCAGACAATGTCCATTATGCCATGCTCCAACATCTCTCACCATCGAGTAAGGATCGACTGCTTCGACTCTTCAGTTGCATTTTTCTGGAGGAGCAGTTTCTGGACTTCTCATGTGATGCCATTGTCTTGGCCTTGCCGAAGCCAGGAAAGGATTCCAAGATTCCTTCGAATTATCGTCCCATTGCGTTGACGAGCTGCGTGTGCAAGTTGTTGGAAAGAATGGTAAATGCCAGACAAGTCTGGTATTTAGAACACTGCAACCTTCTTTCCAACATCCAGTGTGGCTTTCGCAGGCAATGGTCAACTCTTGACCATCTGATGCACCTCGAATTGGTTATCAGAAATTCATTTTTATGTAGAGAGCACCTGGTGTCAATTTTCTTCGACATGGAAAAAGCGTACAACACGGCTTGGAGATTCGGCATTCTTCATGACCTCCATAACTTCGGCTTACGAGGTCACGTGCTGATCTTCATCTCCAACTTCTTATCGCCACATTCTTTTCATGTTCATGTTGGCAACACTCTGTCGTGGCCATACCTCCAAGAACATGGGGTCCACAAGGCTGCGTTCTGAATGTTACGCTATTCACTGTCTAGATTTATTTTATTACTAGACAACTTCCCCCATCAGTAGGGAATGCCTCTATGTTGATGACTTTAGCATCTTTTGCTCTTCATCCAGCATGAGGGTCATTGAAAGACAACTGCAAATTGTCCTGAACAATCTGTTTGTGTGACGTCAAACGGGTTTTGGTTCTCCCCACAGAAGACCGCTTGTGTGCACTTTTGCCACAAGCATAATCTTCACCTGGATCCCGAGCTCCAGCTCGGGGGTGACATCATTCCAGTTGTGGCAGAGACCAAGTTTCTCGTCTCATATTCGATCTGAAATTGACCTTTTTACCACACATACGTCATCTCAGGTCCAAGTGCACGTGGGTATTGAACATCGTCAGGGTCCTCTCCTCCCTTTCTTGGGGGGCAGACCGATGTTCTTTGCTCTGCCTCTACCGTGCACTTGTCTGATCGAAACTGGACTACGGATCCGAGGTGTACGACTCCATCTGGGATTCGGTGGTGAAGGTGCTGGGCCCCCCCTCCATCATCAGGCTCTCCATGTTTGCACAGGAGCCTTCCACACCTCACCGGTCCAGAGTCTATATACGTCGAGACCAACAAACCCTCTTTATCTCTTCGCTGTCAGCAGTTGTCCCTACAGTATGCATCGAAATTGCGATCCCTGCCTGGCTATCCCGCTTGGGACTGCGTTTTCAGTCCAAAGTGGGAAATGATTTACACTAATCAGCTGACTGCCATTCGTCCTTTCGGTTTGCGAGTTCGAGACTACCTCAGAGACATTAACATCAGTCTCGAAGGGTCACACAGTTGGCAGTCGAGTCACTCCCACCGTGGCTCGCTGCTTCCCCTTCCTGTGATTTTTCCCTGTGCAGGACTGGGAAGGCCTTTACACCCTACTGCGTGTAGTGGCAACTCTTTGCCAGCCACCGTGCTGAGCACCTGGACTTCTTGCCTGTCTTTACAGATGGATCGAAGTCCGGCACATCAGTGGGATCAGCCATGGTCTGCTGTGATGTAGTCATTGCAGACCAGATCCCACTGTAGTGTTCCATCTTCACTGCAGAGTTGCACGCTATCAGTCTCACCTTGGACCACGTGGCAGCTAAGCGTCATCATTGGTGTGTGCTTTACACGGACTCACTTAGCTCGCTACAGGCTTTGATCTCGATGAGGCATCGGCCTCACCCAGTTCTTACTAAGATCCGCCAGCAGCTACATTGTCTGGCAGCCACAAGCACCATCCATCTCTGTTGGGTGCCCGCTCACGTCGGATTCAGGGGCAATGACTTGGTAGATGCTGCTGTCAAGTCAGCCACGCCCTTGTCCATCTCTCCACTGCCGGTTCCATATCTGGATTTCTGGCAGCATTTTACCGACGAGCTCCGGACACAGTGGCAGAGATCTTGATCAGAACAGCTTATGAACAAGCTATTTGAGATCAGACCTATCATCAAACCATGGCAGTCTTGTTACCGCAGTAATTGTAAGGAGGAAGTTGTACTTGCTCGGCTTTGCTTAGGTAATTCGTTTATTTCTCATTCGTTTCTTCTACGGGCGGATGACGAACCTAAATGCGAGTTTTGTGACACTGTTTTAACTATAAAACATATTTTAATTTCTTGTCCATGTTTTAACTTTGTGCGGCGTTTGTTTTTTAAATTTCATGATTTTACATCCGAGCCCCTTACACTCGGACATTTGTTATCTGATCATTGTTGTTTTAACGCTGTCTTTGAATTTTTACATTTTAAAGGATATTTTTCTCGGATATAGTTTTATTCCAATATTTAACCTAGGTCGCTTACACCTGGGTTACTTTTATATTTATAACTTATTTATACATTTGTTTCTTGTTATCAACTATGTTCCCTTTTATTGCTTTATATTCTTAGTATATGTTTGTGGTTTCTTTTAAAATTTGGTTAAGGGTTACACGACTTTTATCTTTTTTTGTCTTATGGACATTCATATGGTGCATTATAGCCTTAGTTGCTAATGCACATTAAAACCCAAACAACCAACTAACCAATGCACATATATTTAATAAATATTAAAATTAGCAGTTTACGTGTATTATAGATCATAGGAGTTATAACCCTAACTGCTATGTTTGTTTCCCAAGCAACCAACAGACTTAGTAACAATTGTATTAGTTTACCAACAATTATGGTTATTCAGTCATCATAATTATTAATAATATAGAAAAATCTAGATCATAGTTATTAATAACTATGATCTAGAATACAATGTAAACTGTTGATTTTAATATTTATTCCCTCTTTATTTATCTTTGGTGCAATATAGCCCTTGCTGCTTTCGTGCCATAAAACCCCAAACAGCCAACAAACAAACGAATACTCTCACTACAGATCAGATCCCACAGCAGTGCTCTATCTCCACTGCAGAGTTGATGATATCAGCCTCACCTTGGACCACAGTGGCTAAGCATCACCATCGGTGTGTCATCTACACAAACTTGTTTAGCTCGCTATAGGCTTTAATCTTGGTGAAGCATCAGTCTCTTCTTGTTCTCTCCAAGATCACAAGTAACTGCGTCATCTGGCAGCTACAATCACCATTCTCTCCTGTTGGATGCCATCATGGCGGGATCAGGGACAATGATTTGACAGATGCTGGTGCTGAGTCAGCCACACCTCTGTCTGACTCTCCACTACCGGTTCCATATGTGGACTTTCAGCACTGTTTTTCCATTGAGCTCCTGGCGCAGTGGCAGAGATCTTGGTATGAACAGGTTGGTTCCAGGTAAAGTTCTTTGCTGATTGTGCTTAATAGAATTAAGAATCTGTTTGACAGGTAATTGTGTCATGAGTAGTGTGTATTCAGAAGTGGTAGGGGATGTGTATATCAGATTTTTTCACTTAAGGCAGATTCTTGAGAAATGCAGAGTTTCAGTAACCTGTGGTTACTAGCTTTGTTGATTTAAAAAAGGCTTTTGACTCTGTTGATTGACATAATTTGTGGTTGATTGTTAGATCATATGGAATACCTGACAAGTTAGTGTAATGAAAGCTCTAATAACACTGAGTCATGTGTGAGATGATATAAACAGATGAATGGGATTGCTGATGGGAACACAAAGAACTGTGAATTATGGAGGAATCACCTATGTCTGCTGTGAATGAATGGCCTCTGTATGTGGTAGCCCCTGTCTGCTCTTATTTCAGGAGGCTACACCTAATGGTCCAGTGGTTATAAACAGAGAGAAACTAAAGTGATGAAAATTGGTCAGGCAGGCTGTGATTCAGTTAATCTGAATGGTTGCAGTGTTGAGCAGGTGTCACAGTTTAATTATCTTGGGAGCTATGTAACAGATAATGGTGATGTGCGGCATGAAATTAACAGACGAATAGGGATTGCTGCCGGGACTTTTAAGAATCTATGAAGATTGTGGAGAAATAGGCATATACACCTAAAGACTAAAATTAGACTGTATAATAGTTTGGTTCTTTCTAGGGTTAGTTATGGTAGTGAAACTTGGACACTTTGTAAACAAGATAACAGGAAACTAGATGCTTTTGATTCCAGATGCTTACGCAGTATCTTGGGCATTAGGTGGTTCAACTTTGTAACTAATGATGAGGTTAGGCAAAGGAGTTTGCAACCCCCTTTAAGCAGCATATTGTGCAGAGAGAGACTCCATTGGTTTGGCCATGTTGCCCGTATGAATAATTATAGATTGGCGAATAGGGTTATGAACAGTGTGCCTAAAGGCCTCAGGAAGAAGGGGAGACCTAGAATGCAGTGGGCTGACAATGTCAAACAGGACCTTGTTAGAATTGGTGTGCAGTGGCCAGATGCAGTAGATGTAGCTCAGGATAGTCTTGCTTGGAGAAGTAAATTGCATGGTCTGGTTGAACCTCCGTAGCCCATGGCTGCTTGAGGATGATGATGATGAGGTTCCATGGCTTTTAACTATTCTTTCATTTGGCACATTGTAGCCTCAGTTTCTGATTGTAGTAGAACCCTACAAACAACAACCAGCCAGCCAACTAACCAACCAACCGGCTCCACCTGTTTAAAGGCTCACTAGCTACCACTGAGTGGGTGTAATACACATTATAAAATGTGGAATTTCTGTTTCATCTGTTCAAGATTCGTGTGAGGTAGTGTAACGCTCCAAACAATGTAGAATACTTAAAGTTTAATGCTCCGGATAGCTTTAACGGGCGCCAGGCAATCATTAACAAATTGCCAAAAATGTAGAATAAGTTGATTTAGGGTTCCAGTGCCAGTGAGCGTTCATAAGTGAGAGTCAAAAGAATTCTTAACAATATAGAGTTAATGTAAAAAAGGTTCTAAATCAGCGTTGCTCAAGATAAAAACTATAGACTCAAAAGTTTGTAACATAACAAAATAGATTTATTTCCAAAAATAAGTAACTCACCAAGAACATCAATGAAGAAACTAAAATCTGTGCTACACGCACGGTGCTACGCACCTTACTACATCTCTCTGCTCTCAAAGCTCAAGTGACAAATCCTCAAGTGACAAAAATCCTAAGTGCTAAATCCTTCAAGTGCCTCGCAGGGCACGGTTTTGACAAAAGACCGGCGCATGCCGGGAAAGACATTTGCATACAATGACGGACGCAAGAGGGGGCGTGTCCTTGGCACGCGCTTTAACGGTTACGGTCGGAAGTTCGGAGTTGCGCGTACGCAACTCCTAGAAACTTGAAAACGAGTGCTGTGATGCCGAAACGGAAATAAAAATCCCCAAAATGATAAATATAACGTAAATTAAACAAAAACTGGTTAAGGTAAAGCAAAAGTGAACGATGGGGCATCACAACTCCCCCTTCCAAAGGGAGTCAAAATGATTGACCTAACAAATTTTGACGAGCAAATTTTGAATAAAGGACACATCTTACGTCATTTACACATGGCTAAACATAAATAAGTAGAAGTATGCTAACGCAAATTTGGATATGATGAACTATTCTTACTTTGACACAATTTTCCAGCACAACCAAAGGTACCTCCTCCCAATTCTCCTAACAAAGGTGTGTAACAGCTATCCTAGTGTAATTACGTACCAGTGGCTGTGACAGTTAACTGTATACTAGCATCATCGGTCTAACTAGTATCACATTCTGATACAAACTCGAAATTGGCATATCTCGAACTGTACAGAAAAACAGGTTAATGAACTCCTAGTCTAATAAATGTTAAAAAGATGAAAAGAAAAAGTGATTCATTACATTTGTTGTTAGCTGGGTAATAACTTCCGCTTTTCCCCTAACCACAATAAAAAATTCGTGAATGCTAAATCTTCTCCTAAATCACATAGAAAAACGGGTATTCGAACACCGTTATCTCCTCCTAATTACATTCAAATACGCAAAGCTAAGAAAATTCAAAATTTACAAACAAGCGGGATTGTAATCATCCGCTAATTCTTCTCCTATTCACAGAAATCGCGATCTAGCTGAAATAAAAAATCATTAGTTACCTCCCCCTTCAGAGCTAACGTCCCCCTTCCAAAGGAGTTATGCTGATAACAACTCTGTTATCAGACTATGCCATTTGGGGACAGCTCCAAAAAGGTACACACAAAAAAAACAAAATTCTGCAGTCATCATCATGGTCATCATCTATATATACCAATAAATACTGTCAATGTCATCCACAAAAATTACGTATCATTGACACATAAATATCACTGATGACACTGAACAGATTTAAACACATATACATAAATCGTATCTAAGAATAAAGAAAAAAGAGTGTAAATAATTTATAATATACGATGATCACATTTCATCCAATAACTTTTACATGAATCTCCTTTTTTACATAAATTCACTTTGGAATGCACGTTATTTTACAATACAAATTCTTAAATCACTAATTCTCTCTCACTCTTCTCATTCATATCCAGAAACATTTTACAATTTCTAAACTTTCCAATATCGACTTACAAAATTTTCAGCTATCAGTCAGCTGAAAAAAATCTACAAAAATACATTTTAACTCACATAAATACAATAACTAGAACCTCGATGAACAAGAATGCAAAAAAAAACTCTATTCACACAAGTATAAACTCGAACTACAATAATTTCACTTTTCAAAAATATCGAACTCTAAAGTTTCAACAAGAAATTAAACATCGCTAACTATATAATTCACAATAAGGCTTCTTCTTCGTCTTCATCTATTCCGGAAAAAAAAATTTTATAACTCAATCAAGTGCCAAGTGAAAGAAAAATATACTTAAATTTCATTGTTGGCACTCCGTGGCGATAAATCATCTAGTCCGTTTCCGATAACATCCTTCCGTCGTCGTTGGGTGGCTTCACGTAAAGTTGTTACTGAAGATCTCGTTCAAGTCAAGTCGTCGCTGTAGAGCTCTCTCGTGACGTCATCTTCCCGATGTTCGCTGCCGGTTGTCGCTCTGCAGGCTCTGGTCGTTTCGTCGGCTTTTCGTTGCTCCGTGCGGATTTTTGAAGAACCTTTTCTCGTACTTTCTGGGCTTATTGGTGTCCGCCTCCAAATGACGCTTTAATATTTGAGGACCTCCAGACTTGTCAGGAATACTTGCGGTCGGCACAACTTCTTGGTTGGTTTTTTCTTCACTTAAATCAGACTCAAAATTATTTTCATTATTATTACTTTCTTTTAAAACTTCTACTTTAAAAACCTTTTCAAAAACGGCTTCCTCATACGATTCTTCTACTTCACAAACTTCGTTATTTAAACACTCATTATTTGCACTAACGGGACATTTTATAGGTGCTTCTGAAATAATCTGTTCTGGACCACAAGGTAAGTCAAAAAGTCCACGGGACCGCGGCTGCACTGTCAATTGACATTCGTCATTATTATCGTCGCAAACTTGTTCCTTAGCAAACTGAAGATCGACTTCTGTATCGTTTTGATCTGTTATTTTAGTTACTTCGTGGCAATCAGTAACAAAAGGTAAAGCCATAGTGGCAAGGTATAACTCATGAGAGGGCTTTTCTTGAGGAACTTTGGCCTCTCGCTTCAAAGATCCCGATGAAAGTTTCCCGAATTTTCATTCCTTCGGTAGCAAAAATTTTCAGTATGTCCCAGTCGGCCACAAAAGTTACAAGTGAAAGATTGAGGTTGTTTAACCAAAGTTTTAGGTCTAGTGTTATGGTTTGAAGCTTGACGTGGCAAAAAGTCTCTACTTCGTTCATATTCTATAGTTCTTGGCGCGTTCGGCGCAAATTGTCGGGACCGTGTAAATTGCGGTCGTGCGGGAGTCATTCTACGCGACTCAACCTGATATCGCTGCTTTGGCGGGAATGGCATCCATTGTTGGTTATGTGTATTTGCTGCAGATTCTCTTCTTGCAGTGTATTGCCGAGCCAATTTGACTAAATTGGACACGGAATTTATGTTTCGTACTTCTAGGTATTCTCGGATGGGCAACAGTAATTGAGACAATATGCAATTTACAATATCAATTTCAGCGGCATCAGCATCGTACAGCTGGTATAATTCTACTGTACCCCATATGAATTTTTCTATGTCATCTCTTTCCCTTTGTCTTCGTGAAAACAACTCTGTAGCTAGTTCTGTAAAATCATTATAAGCCGGATATATGTCCATGATTTCATTTTTAAATTCTTCCCAAAGTTCTATGCCATGACGACATCCTATGTTATTCCACCATTGCTTAGCACATCCAATTAGGCAAGATACTGCTAAAACAACTTTTTTGTTGCTTGGCACTTCATGTAAACGGAAGTGCTCCTCCATGGACTTGACAAATGTCCACGATGACGGACGTTTCGAACCGTCGAACCTTATCTCAGGTAAAGGCCAATTTACATAAGGACTATAGTTAATGGATGGGTTGGCAAATTGTCGTTGTGGCGGTTGAAAATACTCTGTTCTATCGCTTGCCTCTGACGGAACAGAAAATGGAACCTTACGTTCAAAGTTTCTTCGTTGGTGAACTGACGTAGCATTGTCAGCAAATTTAGGGGTTGTTGTCGTTCCCCTTTTCTCCCGATTATCATCAAGCAGATTCATTAGCACTTCTGCTTCCATCATTACATCTTTCAATCTACCCTTTACTCTTTCTATGTCGGGAGTCATTATGGCGGAATCGGCCATATTGTTAGCAGACATGTTTAGCGGTCTGCTGAAATTTGGAATTTTGGAAATTTTGAAAACGTTTTATCTTGAGCAGCGCTCAAAGGTACTGCTATACAACAATACTAAAGCTAAACTAAGCTTTACAAAAATATAAATTTGCTTGTAAAAAAAATTTCTTATCGTCCTACGTACTTGTGTGTCCGGACACTTCTAATCATTACATACAACAATCTTAAATATTCAGCAATATCAAAGCTGAAACTTCAGTACCTTTGAATAATATACACAAACGTTAAGCTACTTGCTCAACAAAAATTCTCGGCTTAAGCTGCCGTTAAATCTACAACTAGTATATACCACTATTGAGCTCAAAAAAGTTATTATCTTTAAATACTGGCGAGTCCCTGTTCGTTGCGCCACTTCTTTTATGTGACTCTGTAACGCTCCAAACAATGTAGAATACTTAAAATTTAATGCTCCGGATAGCTTTAACGGGCGCCAGGCAATCATTAACAAATTGCCAAAAATGTAGAATAAGTTGATTTAGGGTTCCAGTGCCAGTGAGCGTTCATAAGTGAGAGTCAAAAGAATTCTTAACAATATAGAGTTAATGTAAAAAAGGTTCTAAATCAGCGTTGCTCAAGATAAAAACTATAGACTCAAAAGTTTGTAACATAACAAAATAGATTTATTTCCAAAAATAAGTAACTCACCAAGAACATCAATGAAGAAACTAAAATCTGTGCTACACGCACGGTGCTACGCACCTTACTACATCTCTCTGCTCTCAAAGCTCAAGTGACAAATCCTCAAGTGACAAAAATCCTAAGTGCTAAATCCTTCAAGTGCCTCGCAGGGCACGGTTTTGACAAAAGACCGGCGCATGCCGGGAAAGACATTTGCATACAATGACGGACGCAAGCTATGACGCAAGAGGGGGCGTGTCCTTGGCACGCGCTTTAACGGTTACGGTCGGAAGTTCGGAGTTGCGCGTACGCAACTCCTAGAAACTTGAAAACGAGTGCTGTGATGCCGAAACGGAAATAAAAATCCCCAAAATGATAAATATAACGTAAATTAAACAAAAACTGGTTAAGGTAAAGCAAAAGTGAACGATGGGGCATCACAGTAGACCCTTCAAAAATGTGAAATAGGAGTTTTACAGATTGAAATATGCTTCCTTATATATAGATTGCATTTTGTACACAGGTTTTGATTAATTTCTCTTTGATGTTGATATTTAGCTGAATTGTCTGATCAATTAGATTTTATACTTATGCCAATTTTGTTGTTTATTTTACTTTACAGACTCAACTTGCAAAAAGCTCAGGAAATGCTGGAAAGATGCAAGCAAGAACATCAATTCTTATTAGCAACTGATGTACCTTCTTCTGTAAACAATTATATGCAAGCACAGAGTGATTGGATTGCTGTTATTTCTTTTAGGGAAAAGTTGGAGAGGTATAGAAGCTACTTTAAGAAACAAATATTGGTAAGTGCACAACAGGACTCCAAAAATAATCTTTATTAGTAATCACAGAAGTGAGGGGACCACCCTGTCAAGGTTCCACTGGTTTACTTCACAGGGTCCTGAATGCTTGCAGCATGTTTGCTGTGTGCTATGACCTGTGTCCCTTTGGTCTGTCTTGCCATTAGGGAGCCCATTTGTCTTGCAACTGGGCAGCACATTTGAAGGCTGCTGCTACACATTGCTTTGACCTCTGCTTCTGGTAAATGGGGAAGTCCTGGGATGGTCAACTGGTGATCATCCCAGGATCAGTCAACTGGTGAGTCTAGGATCAGTCAACTGGTGAGCTAGACCTGCTAGGGTGAACTATGTATTGCCATGAGTTCCTTGACCAGGTCCAGGAATAGATTTTCAAGTTTCCTTAATTTTATTTTTTCTCTTCTATTTATTTTTTGAGAAATGAGCTTATTTCCTCAGTTTTATTTTTCTTCTTATTTGTGAGGTCTCAGCTCACTCATTTCTGATACTACTGTTTCAAAAAGAAAAGTTGGAAGTGTGGAGAGTCAAACTCTATGCCATTCTAAACAAAATCTCTTGCTTATGCTGAGGCTTAGCATCTATTACTATATATATGAGCTTTATCACTATAACTATCCACACTTTCAATTAATTTATATTTTGCATAGAAGTTTTGAAAGAGCACTAAAATATAGGGAAAATTATATACTGGAACTACATTTCAGTTCATTCTGGCTGGATCCAGTCACTTTGCCTTCTAAAATCTAATATATTTATCCACAGTGTCATCTTTGAAGTAGGGTATGGATATTTAAACATTCCAAAGCAGCAGTATGTTCTAACAAATTTAGCAAAAACATTAAAGAATTTGAAGGAATTATATGCACACACTTTTAAAATATGTGGTTATATCTGAGCTGATTTGAAATCCTCCTCCTCTCCTTGGGGTGGCTCAGTCGGTAGCGCGCCAGGCTCGTAATCTGTAGTTCCCAGGTTCGAGTCCCAGCTGGGTTAGCATTGAGATTTATCTCCGCAAAATGCCTGCCTTGACCACGGTCAGTAGGGGACACAGAAGGGATTGGAAAGGCCTTCCTTCAGATGGGCGTTAAGCAATGGCTCTATTTGCGGGAGAGCCATACCCTGCACACATTAAAGAACACGCTGGATGGCCTTGACGGGAGGCTACCATCTGTCTCCCAACAGCTGTTCCAGTGGGTCACCTCCCCCAACCTTCTCTGAGCCTTCGGGGTCCATGTGACCTGGCCATTTAGCCCATGGTGTGCAAAAAAGTGCCGCTCAGAGGTAAAACAACCCAACCTCCTCCTTCTCCTGCTGCTGCTGCAGAGGTCCAACCAGTTCATGCAGTTTAATTCTCCAAGCATATTGTCCTGAGCTGCATCCAGTCACTGCACACCAATTCTAACAAGGTCCTGTTTGACATTGTCTGCCCACAGCAACCTAGGTCTCCCCTCCCTTCTGAGGCCTCTAGGCACACTGTTCATAACCCTATTTGCCAATCTATAATTATCCATATGGGCAACATGGCCAAACCAGCAGAGTCTCTCTCTGCACAATATGCTGTACAAAGGTGGTTGCAGACTCCTTTGCCTAACCTCATCATTAGTTACAAAGTTGAACCACCTAATGCCCAAGATACTGCGTAAGCATCTGGAATCAAAAGCATCAAGTTTCCTGTTATCTTGTTTACAAAGTGTCCAAGTTTTACTACCATAACTAACCCTAGAAAGAACCAAACTATTATACAGTCTAATTTTAGTCTTTAGGTGTATACGCCTATTTCTCCACACTCTCCGTAGTTTCTTAAAAGTCCCGGCAGCAATCCCTATTCGTCTGTTAATCTCATACTGCACATCACCATTATCTGTTACATAGCTCCTAAGGTAATTAAACTGTGACACCTGCTCAAGACTGCAACCATTCAGATGAACTGAATCACAGCCTGCCTGACCAATTTTCATCACTTTAGTTTTCTCTCTGTTTATAACCAAACCTACTCTACTACCAGTCTCATCAACAGCTCGAATGAAAGAGTTCATCTCATCAACATCATTTGACAAAAGGGCTAAATCATCAGCATAATCTAAATCAGAAATTTTCGTATCTCCAGCCTATTTAAGGCCAAAATCTTTCCCTTCCAGTGGATTTCGCATAACATGATCAATAACCAAACTAAAGAGGAAAGGAGACAAAATGCACTCTTGTCGAACACCAGAAGTAATGCTAAACCACTTGCTACAAGACTTACCAACTCTCACACACGACTCAGTGTTATTATAGAGAGCTTTCATTATGTTAACTAACTTGTCTGGTATACCATATGATTTCACAATCAACCACAAATTATGATTATCAACAGAGTCAAAAGCCTTTTTGAAATCAACAAAGCTAGCAACCAAAGGTTTCTGAAACTCTAAACATTTGTCAAGAATCTGCCTAAGGGAAAATATCTAATCCACACATCCCCTACCACTTCTGAATCCACATTGCTCATCACGCAATTGACTGTCAACCAGATTCTTAATTCTATTAAGCACAATCATGGAAAGAACTTTACCTGGAACAGAGAGTAGGCTGATACCCCTATAGTTATCATAATAACTGCGATCACCTTTTTTGAAAATAGGGATAACAATAGCTCTGGTAAAATCCTTAGGAACAATGCCTTTATCGTAAAAGATATTCAAAATTTCAGTCATCCAAGTGGTAACCGAAACATTCCCAGTTCTAAGCATTTCAGTAATAATTTCATCTACCCCTGGGGATTTATGGAGTTTAAGTTTAGAAATAGCCAAAATAACTTCAGACTGTGTTATAGGGCCAACATTAAAGCCACCAATGCATCTATCATCATTGCAAACTAACTACATTGTTTAACTACATTGTAAAGGAGTAGAACTAACTACATTGTTTAGAACATCACTGAAATGCTCAGCCCATCTAGCCATGACAGAATCCTCCCCTTCTATAACCTTACTTTGTTTATCCTTCAATCCTTGTATGCCTGTCCATTTTCTACCACATAAAACATTAACTATCTGGTACAGCTCTCTGCTGTTGTGCTGCCTAACTGTTTCTTCAGCTTTGTCAGCCAAGCCATCATGCCAAAGATTCTTATCAGTAGCTAACTGATCCTTTACACATTTATTAAGCTCTCTGTAATGCTTTCTATTAGGACTAGTAGGGTACTGATTAAGGACATTCCTGCAGTTCCTTCTTTCTGAAATAAGCTCAAGTGCCTTATCACTTAAATAATTCTGCCTTCTCTGCTCCTTTTTTCCTAAAAGAGTACTGTTTGTTTCCAAAAAAAGCCTGTTTAAAATGGCCTCATTCTTCCTCAACTTCAGTAGTAAGCAAACCATGACTGTCATAATGACTAAGTAACCTATCATGGTAAGCTTTAGCTATAACTGGGTCTTTCAGAGCTTCAGTATTAAAGGTAAATTTTTTAACTTTAGCGCAACACTTTTTAAGTTTAAGTTGCAAGACACTTTGAAGAAGGTAATGATCAGATCCAATTTCAGCTCCCCTATATGCCCTGGTATTCCTAACAGAATTAGCCCATTTGCTGTTAAATAATATATAATTTATCAAATTCTTATGCAGCCCATCTGGTGAAACCCATGTGTACTTATGTATGTCGCGGTGTTTGTAATATGTGTTAGTTATTCTGAAACCATTGAGTTTACTTACCTGTAGGAGAAGTTGCCCATTGCAGCTACCAATACCAAAAGGGCCTATCACCCCTCCCCAAAGGTTAGAATCAGTACCAACTTTGGCATTGAAGTCACCTAGAACAAGGGTAATATCTCCTTTCTTGACAGAATTCAAAATATCCTGAAGTTGTCTGTAAAACCTATCCTTCTCATCCTCATCAGCATCCTCAGTGGGGGCATAACAGCAGATAACATTCAAGTCTTTAATGCTTGTTTGAAATTTTGCTGTAAGAAACCTTTCATTAATGCACTCGTATCCTAGAAGAGCATCACTAGCATGTCTGCTGAGCAGCAGACCCACGCCTTAGTGATGCTTTCTATCCTCCCTCCCTGTAAAGAGAAATTTAAAGTTATTTTTAAGTATCTCACCTTTATCTGTCCATCTGGTCTCTTGCAAGCCTAGAATATCTAGGTTATAACGCTGGAATTCTTGCGTGAGGACATCTGGAGAATAATCTCTATGTAACGTCCTCACGTTCAACATTCCTGCAGAGAGAAAATGATTAGTAGGATTTTTAAAGAAACTAGGTTTATTCAGATAGGTAGGGCCAACAATATCAAACAGCCCCCTGATCACAGGCATGGGGCAAAGACCTATTCCTCCTCCACTAAGGCTGAAGTCACCGATGTTGGTAGGAACTTCAGGTACCACCTTTTCAAGTGGAATTTTTGAAGAGCCATATGGCATGCTTGAGACACATTACTCCAGTTTAGGCTTGACGATGCCCAACTAGCTAAGTAAGGTTCAGGTACCTGTGATGGCTTCTGATTAGGATTATCCACCAGCTGATATAAGGTATCCCATGCCTCTGTTCACTTAGGGCTGGTAACCCAGAAGCAAACAGAAAACACAGCGGCAGATTCTCCCTCAAGAGAGGCCCACCAGTGCAGCAAGTCCAGGATCCATAATTAAGCTCAAATCCATAAACAAGTCTAGTCTAGTAGGTATAAATGGTCAGCACCAGGACCCTGTGAAGTTGACCACTCCTTAGCAAAAAAAACTCCTAGATAAAAAAGGAAAAAGTGGCCATAGATGACCAGATCAGTAGGCCATACTGAACTGGCAGCTCTCTCCTTCCATTCCCTTCCAAAAGAGAATATCTCTTTTGAAATTTCTAATTTTTAAATTTCTAACGACCTGTACCATGAGATGGCGGGGTCGGACGTTTGGTGCTAGACCTGGCTGGTTCTGTGCATCATCACTAGAGATTGGTACACAGCTCTCCTTCCAGTTTATTCCTAGCTACCATTTATTGTTGAAAAATTAGTAATAATTTTGATCTTTAATTTACCTAGTGTCATATTTTCTCATAAAACGTTTATTTTAAAGCTCTGAATATTTCTCAATTCTCAAACCTTCCACAAAATGTTGGTAGAATATATTTATGTTTCGAACAAATTTCCATTTTGAATAAAATTCCATCCAGAAAATTTCCATCAAATAAATTTCCATCGAACAAATTACACCAATAATTAATGTCAGTTCCATACTTGGACTACTGGGCAGTATTTTTCCATCGAGCTCTAGTCACAGTGGCAATGATGTTGGCCACAACAGATTGCAAACTTTTCATCATCAAGCCTATTTTCAACTCATGTCAGTAGTGTTTTCTCATAAATTGCAAGGATAAATTTTGTATTTACTGGGCTCTGCTTAGGTTATTCTTTTATTACACATTCATTTCTTTTACTGGCGGATTAAACCCCAAAGTGAAAGATTAAAACTCCAAGTGCAAGTTTTGTGACACCATTTTAACTATTAAGCACATTTTAATCATACATGACACATGTGCTCTTCTCAGTAGCTGATATTTTCATAGATCCAGTATTGATTGTTGCTCCTAAATTGGTAATAGTTCTTAAGTGTGGTGGTGTTGCACTTTGCTTTTTATGATTCACTGAGTGTCAAAGTGTGGTGGTGTTGCACTTTATGATTCACTGAGTGTCATTCCAAACTTCTCACTCCTATTAGTGCGCTGAGCCAGTTTCCTATATGAGATGTTGGTGACCAGGCATTGTGACGCGTTTCATTGCCCTATCTTCCATTGAAGCGAATACGAACTCAGTGACGGTTTGCACCATCGATATGGTTTAGGTTTATTTTCTCCTTTTTAGTGCCCTATAGAAAGATAGCTATTTTAAAAATTTTTCAATTTATATTTTTTTGTTGTCACTAAAAACATTTATTTTCCTTTTACATCTTTAAGCATCTTTCCTTTTATTCTGTGGATATTATATACCCATTGTTGTATAGTACAACATAGTATACCGTTTTTCTGCTGAGGTCCTGCCATCCTCTCAGACCTTCTACTATGGCATATAAACTGACAGTCTCCTGTCAGACCTCTGTGGCAAGCAACTGCTTGAGGAGGTATTTATTTATTTTAATCATTGTAAGTGAAAACCCCAACCAACCAGTGTCCCTTCAGTGGTGTAGTGGTATTGCATTATGGTGACATTACAACTGTTGTGATCTAGGTTCAAGTCATGGTGTGTCATGATGGAGCTGGGTCCTTCAGTAGTATGATAGGCTTGTAATCTATGGTTCTCTGGTTTGAGTCCCACCAAGACAGTGAGTCCACGTTTGAATCCACCACGGCACAGTGAGATTTATCTCTGCTAGAACCCCACCCTGCCCTCAGTAAGAATGGTGACACTGATGGCCTGGAAAGGCTGCCATCTATCGGTACTCCCCTACACAATGGATGGAGATAGCCTAGGAGCTCTATTGAGCTTCTCCTGGTTTCTCATACAACATACAAACACACTAAAGAATATGCTCGGTGCTTTGATGGAAGACTTATATCTGTCTACTAATCACTATCCAGTGGCTTCCTTTCCCCCTCCCCAAACCTTGTCTGATCATGAACTGAAAACTAAAATCTCTCAAAGGTGAAACAGAGATGTAAGAAGTGCAAAAACATATAGCAGACCTTCTAAGAAGATAGTGATATGCTCAGGTGATACATTATGCAAGAATATCACGATTCACCTGTTCAGACTCGCTCATGGCTAAGTATGCCTCAGTTTAATTTCTTTAAATTTTTGTTTTTTTTTTATAAAATGTTTATGAAATTTTTTAAAAATTATTCAAACCAATTTCATAGTTTTAATTAACAATAATGATTAATGACACTAGTTATATGAGCACCATCAACTTGTCAACCATATCAGCACAATATGGTTGACAAGAATTTATTTACAGCTCATTGAAATAACTAAATGGCATGCAGTAAAATGTAAGTCCTTTATTATGCAGTGAAACTGCTATGGTTTACAATTCATTCAGCGATACATAGTGCCACAGGAGTGCAGAGATTTAGGATGGTGTGCTGAAGGATGTCCCACCACAAGTCATGCATGTAATCCCATATTGCAGCTGTATTTTTGGCTGGTTGAGGGTTGGCTTGTAGGTGACATTTGATCATGTTCGAAATATGCCCAATGGACCATAGGTCTGGGGATATCCCTGGCCATGGAATAATCTGGGTGACTTGTTGACATGCCCTGGAGATGGCAGCAATATGTGGGGAAATGTTATCTTTCTGCAAAATGACATTAGGGATATTTGGCAGAAATGGTAGTGCGACTGGCCATAGAACTTTGAGATATTGCCTTGTATTCAAATTACTGATTCCACATACCTGAGGTAACCTACTGTCATAATTGATAGCTCCTCAAATGAGGACATCCTATGGCATTCAGAGGGCAATGGCTGGATTTGTCCTCTGACCACATCATCTCCAGACATGGATGCAATGATTGTCAGCAACTAGGCAGAAGTGAAACTCATTATTGTAGACAGCATGCCATTCTACATTCCAGTTTGAACCACAATCATGACCAATAGCATCTAGTGTGGTTAGATTTTAGCTCTAAACCACACTAGTTCATCTGAGCCTGATGGTGGCATACAATTAAAGGCAGTGTGCAATGGTCTTGGTTCTTGGGAATGTCCATGGCAGCAGTTAGGATTCACTGAATATGCACATTCCTTGATTTATACTGTTTTAATTTTACATAGTCAAGAAATGCAACCAGTGTTATTCTGCATATGATGACTCGGTTTTACCTTTGTTGATCTTTTCTCAGACCACAATTTAAGAACTGCTGCCCTACATAAATTATATATATATATCATTAATTTGTGCATTGTGTACTGAAGGTCCTCTGAACTTTTGATGGGCCCATTTGGATATTATATAATGGATGCCTATATTATGAGCAAAATTACCATATAGCCATTTTCAATAGGGACGAAATTTCATGCACAAAGAAATATAATTCTGATCAAATTTACTTTAATTTTATTAATATCATGCAAGAATTCCATGAAATCTTATAGCTGTGGATTTTAAATTTACTTTGTTGCTTTTTATATACAGTATATTGCTTTTCTGCTATTAGATCTCATCAAAATCTTTTAATATTCTTTTTATAGCCTATTGATATTCTTTGTGACCAAAGAGCACGATTGGAGCTGCTGTTGATGGCTTTAGCAGTTGAAAGAAAAAACTTTAAGAATATTAGAGATGCACTGCAGCAAATAAGCAATGTTTTAGAAAAAGATTTGATATTATTCCTGGAGAGGAAGGTTTGTATAAATATAAGTGCTATAGTGCTATATCATTTGTACTTTAATACATTAACAAATTGTGTTTTATATCAGGTGAGCAAAAATGTAACAAAAAATAGTTTACAACACTATTAACTGGAAAGTATAGTGGCAAAAAAGAAATGGTGTTTAGAAATCATTGAAGAGTGAGCAGATACTCATTGGGCATCATACACTTGACAGAAGTGCATATAGAATATGAGCATGATGCTTGTATTCACTATTTTTTTTTTGCATTACTCTGTGCAAAGGATAAGTTGTTGATTAGTTCCTTTCAGAGATTAGCTGTGCAATGGACATGAAAATTTTTAAACACACAACAATAGTTGTACTTTTTTTAATTGTTTGCTTCTTATTACACCATGTCTAATCCCCTTTTACCTGCTCATTTTGTTCACATCTTTGTGGTGTTAACTTTTAGCTACATGCATGAGATGTGGTGGGGCATCCTTCAGGACACCATCCTATAAGGAATTCTTGTCAACCATATTGTCCTGATATGGCAATTTGTTGTGGATTTCATGTTGTTTAGCTTTTTGTGGCTCATTGTAGCCATAGTTCCTTATGCACCATAAAACTGCAAACAACTGACGAAAAATTTAGCACTATAACCTGAACATTCTGGGCTTATAAGATCGCAGATAGATGGGTAAAGGTTGAATACTTGAAAGAATCTTAAATTTCTGTTTTCAGGTTTAGGGGCATCCTTCAGGACACCATCCTATAAGGAATTCTTGTCAACCATATTGTGCTGATATGGCAATTTGTTGTGGATTTCATGTTGTTTAGCTTTTTGTGGCTCATTGTAGCCACAGTTCCTTATGCACCATAAAACTGCAAACAACTGACGAAAAATCTAGCAATATAACCTGAACATTCTGGGCTAATAAGATCGCAGATAGATGGGTAAAGGTTGAATACTTGAAAGAATCTTAAATTTCTGTTTTCAGGTTTAGGGGGGGAAAAATCAGTGAAGAAAAATTCGTAACAGAACTATTTTTATTTAATTCTACTAAATTTTACCAGTATTTGTTAATAGACCTATGGATGGGTTTAAAACAAATCAACATACACAAAAATTTATTTCATCTTAATTATCAAAATTTTTTATTTTCTCTGTTATGTAGCAAAGTATTTTGTATGAGGCCATTTTTACACATAGCACTCATTACAGGTGCATATTTAAAATGCATTTAAATGAACTTTATTATATATTTTAGATTTGATTGTCATTCTCTAAACATTTCTAACCAGTATTAATTGGATTCCCAGATATTTAATGTAGTTCTTCTTACTATGAAAATTACAGGTTTTTGTCTTCTGATACAAACAAGTAACAAAAGAGAAATAAAATAAATACTTGAATGAAAAGTCATTTCTAAGATATTAAAAATGAAATTAAGAAATTTTGATTGCTTCTTGGTTGCGATGATTTGCCATTCACTTTTATGTTCCTTAACCAGTTAATTATTTGCATTATTATTTTTTTTTTGGGGGGGGGGGGCTTTTTTTTTCTTTGAATCATTATCTATTCTCCTTTCTGTTAGCTTGAGTTGCGATTGAAATTCTTTTTGATTGATGACTGCTAAATACAGGTATCAAGGTCACAAATACTTGTGCCATCAATGGCGCACAATTATTTATGAAAATGCTTCAGCCAGTGTGAGGGTAGTTTGAGTTGCGAAGTCAGTAGAGGAGAGGCTAGAAGTTATTGAGGAATAGACTTTTTGTGAGGTAAGGAGCTCAAGTTAGGGGCTCACTCTTTTTGTAATATGACCTGTGTGTATTTGGGGTAAGTTAAAAATCAATAAATATTTTAGGTTTATTGATATAGCTTTTGGCTTTAAATTCTTCTCTTGAGCAGGGAGTAGATTTACTGTAAGTTAGTTGTACTTTATATTGGACAAGCTCACAAGTTTAAGTGAAATTTTACTATTCACATTGAAAACAAAATAATTCTAATTTTTTGGCAAGTTGATTATTGCCTGGCATCTGAAATCCTATCTGGTAGTATCTATTAGTCTAGATCTAGTAGTGGAGTATCTAGTAGTTAAGATCTTAATGTTTGGAAGCATTACATAGTCTGCAGAATTTTTGACTATCAATCTAGGACTTGGGATTTTACTGTAAAAAGCAGGACATTCCTGCATAAATTGGGACATCTAGTAACCCTGGTGTATAGGGGAGTGTGAGTGGGAAATGGGGAAAATAGTAAATGCTTGAGAGATGGAAACTGTTTTATGTTGGAAAAATTTTTGTCCATTGATGTTATCCTTGGAAGTGCAGAGAATTTTTACATGTAGTTTCTCAATAATTCAACCGCTCCCCCCAACATTCTCTGAGTCCTTGTGGCCTGGCTATTTAATCCATTGTGTGCAAAATAGTGCCTCTCAGGGGTAAAGCAATTCAACATATAAGACTGAAGTCACTGCTGACTACTGCCTCAGAGATACAACATACAAAGTCTGTTTGTTTGAATAGTGCCCTTTAACCACTATGCCCATTTCTTTCTAACTATTGCCTAACGTTTTCTGCTTTAATGAATAATAAACTTTTTTTATCAATTAGTTCTTTATATGGAATATAAAATTATTCATTTCCACTATTTTTTTAGTCTCTAGTGTCTACACAAGTGGAGAAAACATTTTCAGAAAATTCGATCCTACAAGATAGTAGTTTTTTTATTTCCATTTCCAATATTTTAGGTAAGCAATTTTTAAACCATATGATAGTTACATCAATAATAATTTTTATTTGTTAGTACACTCGGTGGCCCAAAGGAAAAAGCTGAACAGTAGTTTTTAACATTTGGCTAAAATATCATCAATAAATCTAAACTGTTTGAATCATATATATTTATACAGTTTGAGAATATAGAGCCAGATTTTTTTGAGAGTACATACTGTTTCATGGATAGGATTGATTTTGTCAGTCTGAACAGCATTTCAAAGTTTTCTTGTTGGTTAACCATGCCAGGATATGGAAAAAAAGACAACCCAAACTTCAGGTAGGAGGTAGTGAAGAGGAAGGAATAACAAATAATAGATTAGAAGAGCCATTTAAAAACTCAGTTGTTTCTGGCTGGTATAGTAGTGAAAGAGTTAATATTGGCCCTATATCACATTCTGAAGTCACTTTGGCTATCTAAATTAACACTGCATAAATCTCCAGGGGTGGAGGAAATCACCACTGAAATGCTTAGAGCTGGGAACATTTGTATTGTTACATGGCTGACTGAAATTTCGAATATTTTTTATGATAAAGGTGTTTTTCCTAAGGATTTTGCTAGAGCTATCATTATCCCTATTTTTAAAAGGGGTGATCATGGTTCTTGTGATAATTAAAGGGGAATTAGTTTACTTTCTGTGGGGGGCGGGTGACTCAGTCGGTAGCGCGCCAGGCTCGTAATCTGTAGTTCCCAGGTTTGAGTCCCCGCTGGGTCAGCGTTGAGATTTATCTCCACAAAAATTCCCCACCCTGCCCACGGTCAGTAGGGGACACCGATGGGCTTGAAAAGGCCGCCGTCCATCGAATGGGACGTTAAGCCGTGGCCCTGTGTGTGGGAGAGTCATCCCTGTGCACGTTAAAGAACACGCTGGATGGCCTTGACGGGAGGCTACCATCTGTCTCCTAACAGCTGTTCCAGTGGGTCCCCTCCCCCAACCTTCTCTGAGCCTTCGGGGTCCGTGTGACCTGGCTATTTAGCCCATGGTGTGCAAAAAAGTGCCGCTCAGAGGTAAAACAACCCAACCCAATTTACTTTCTGTTCCAGGTAAAGTTCTTTGCATGATTATACTTAATAGAATTAAGAATTTGGTTGATAGACAACTGTGATGAATAGTGTGATTCAGAAGTGGTAGGGGATGTATAGATCAAATAGTTTCTGTTTGGCAGATTCTTGAAAAATGTTTAGAGTTTCAGAAACCCTGGTTACTAGCTTTGTAGATTTCAAAAAGGCTTTCGACTCTGTTAATCGTCATAATTTGTGGTTGATTGTGAGAATCATATGGTATACCAGACAAGTTAGTTAACATAATGAAAGCTCTCTATAATAGCACTGAGTCGTGTGTGAGAGTTGGTAACGCTTGTAGCAATCGGTTTAGCATTGCGTCTGGTGTTGGACAAGGGTGCATTTTGTCTCCTTTTCTGTTTAGTCTGGTTATTGATTATGTTATGCAAAATCCTTTGCAAGGGAAAGATTTTGGCCTTAAATGATCTAGAGATATCAAAATTTTTTATTTGGTTTATGCAGATTATTTGGACCTGTTGGCTAATGATGTTGATGAGATGAATTCTTTCATTAGGGATATTGATGAGACATAATAGAGTAGGTTTGGTAATAAACAGAAAAAAAACCTAAAGTGATGAAATGGTGGGGTAGATGGTGCTTTAGTTGCTTTGAATGGCTGCACTCTTGAGCAAGTATCTCAGTTTAATTATTTTGGGAGCTATGTAACAGATATTTGTGATGTGCAGCTTGAGATTAACAGATGAATAGTGATTTATGCCGGGTTTTTTAAGAATCTATGGATAGTGTGGAGAAATAGGTATATACACCTAAAGACTAAAATCAGACTGTATAATAATTTGGTTCTTTCTAATGTTAGATATGATAGTGAAACTTGGACCCTTTGTAAGCAAGATAACAAGAAACTTGATGCCATTGATTCTAGATGCTTACATAGTATCTTGGGCATTAGGTGGTTTGACTTGGCAAGTACTGATGAGGTTAGGAGTCAGCAACCTCCTTTGAGCAGTATTTTTTGCAGAGAGAAAGACTGCATTGGTTTCTCCATGTTACCTGTATGCATAGCTTCAGATTGGCATATAGGATTATGAGCAGTGTACCCAAAGGTTCAGACATTGTCAAACAGGACCTTGAGTGAATTAACATAGAGTGGCCAAATGCAGCAGCTCAGGACAGACTGGTGTGGAAAGCAAAATTATACAGTCTGGTAGGACCTCTGTAGCCCATGGCTGCATGCAGATTTTGTATGTATGTATGTATGTAAAATAATTGGTTTGCTAGCTATGAGCAGTACGGGTGAATATATGGGGCAAAGAGTTAGAGTATTTTAAGTTGCCATATTTTATTACAGACCAAACACACCTTTTAGATGTAATTTTCTAGAAAAGATTCTCATTGAAGATTTATGAAAGTTTAAAGCACCCAAAACTACCTTACACTAGAGAAGTTTTCTGTTATCAGCCAGTCAGTGGTTGTGCCATTTATACACAATACTGCCAGAAGTTATTGTACACCACTTTAAATGCATAATAAAACTGAAATGTAAAACAAAGTTTCAATATAAGGTTTTGAATGATTTTTAATGTCCCTAATGTTTTAGGTTATTTTTTTTTTCTTGACTTCAACCGTTGCAATTTGGAATGTACATTACATTTGAGAACACATTATGCTGTATTGTGACAAATATGATATTTGTGCCCTGTGAGTTAATATCAGTTTAATTTTTTTTTATGGAAACCATGTACATCAGTTTTTATTTTGTATGATGAATGATTTATTGATGTGTAGTACTAGTTTTAATGTGGTTTTGTGTAGCATCTGATTATTTGTAAATTTTAATTTCAGAGTTGTGTGAGAACAATCGTTATTATATAGTTGTATCAGATATTCCCAAAGGAATAGAGCTCTTATCAAATTCATGCATGGAATTTCAGCATGATTTACAGTATATGTATGTGGAGCAAATGCAGCTTTTGAAAAATATGTGAGTACTCATTGCATTATTAAAACAACAGAAACTGGAATTTAATTGACACTAAAAAAAAGTTCCAGTTTTTGATTTGGTCTTGTCTTGTGTTTGTGTTGTTTGTTTTATACTTATATATCTTTATAAAAATAAAAAAAAATAAAATTAAAATGCTGTAAAAATTTTAATTTAATAAAAAAACTTTTTACATGTATTGTATTTAAATGTTATCTATGTAAACCTTTGCAGTACTAGTATATAAGTGGAGTTTAATTTTATTTCTTTTGCTAACTGGAATAAAATTGAGTAATTATCTTTACTCAGCCTCATCCCAGAAATTTAGCAAGTAGATACATGAATTGAAGATATTTTTTGACATATTTGTTCAACTATCAACAAAGATATCACTCTGAGTTTAATGTCAATCAATTTTAGAGGAAAAATTGTCTTGAGCCAGGTGGGATATGTCCCATGATCTACTGAAAACATGTAAGGTGCTCTGACTGCTGAGCTTCCAGCAGCTGGGCAAGATCTCTTCTAATTGATGTTATGAACTTTCTACCCACAATACACAATTCTGTGTCTCATGAAGATATTGTTCCAGCTGCTCTCAGCCTCAAGAAAAAATGACAAGTATGTAATGAAGATGGTAAGTATGTTCTGAGTATACAATTGAATAAATTGAATAGGTTTTTTGATGTATTTGTCCAACTATCAAGGAAAGATATCACTCTGAATTTAATGTCTATCAGTTTTAGAGGAAAAATTGTCTTGAGCCAGGTGGGATACAAACCCACAATCTCCTGATAGCATCTCAGGTGCTCTGAGGTACCAGCTGTATCTCACCCATCTCAAGATAATTTTTTATCTAAAATTCATCGACATTAAGTTCAGTGTGATATCTTTCTTGATTGTTGAACCAATATATCAAAAAATCTCTTCAATTTATTCAGTTGTATACTCAGAACATACTATCTTCATGACATACTTGTCATTGTTTCTTGAGGCTGAGAGAACTGGGACAATATCTTCATGAGACACAGATAATTGTGTACTGTCAGTAGAAAGTTCATAATATCAATTAGAGGAGATCTTGCTCGGCAGCCAGTAGCTCAGTGCTCAGAGCACATGGTCATGGGTTCTTATCTCACCTGCCTCAAGACATTTTCATCTAAAATTCATTGATGTTAAATTTAGAGTGATATCTTCTTTGAAAGTACATCCATGTTTCATAGTTTAAATTTCTGTAAATTAATTATGTAAGTTTCTTCCTTAGAGTTCTCATATTTAGCAACTGCCCACCATTGCCAAAATCTCTCCCAAAGGGATTTGAACTTGGTTTTCTCCCAATATTGGCAGATTGGTACATATGCAACCTTAACAATTATCAGCCCCCCCCCCCTTCCCTTCCTATATTACTTATCTGGCCACAGCTAATCTTCTGTAATGCCCTCCCTCGACTGTCTCCTATAGCCACTGCCATAGGCAACTCAATCTCCACTTTCCACATTCTTCTGAAGTAAATCCCATCTGCACCTCAAAGCCAGACAGTGTCCTGGATAGGCACATACTCTCTTTGCTACTCAGTCCCCCACCAATTCCCTAATCTTAATATAATTATCTTCTCATTCCTCCATTGATTGCATAATAACCAGTCAGAAACTTACATTGTAGTCTGATTTATTCTTGCACTCAACCGCCACAGTCAACACAAAATAAAAGTAATAACTAAAACAACCATTAAACCTGAGTAATATTCTGCTTTAAAATATGAGACTTTTAAAACACAACCTAGATTTAACTTTGGTTTAAATACAAAATTGGAATTACCCATTCCTTTATAAAGATAACGATTTATGAGACCTATTAATATAACTTCTACAGATTGCATGATAATCAATCAGCTTCAAATTTTTGCACCTGAATTTCATTACATTAATACCTAATCTGTATTTACAATTATTTAATTTATCTTCCTCTTTTTCCTTCCATGGTGAAGGGACTGCTCTGTGAAGATTCTGCTGCCTTGAGTACCTTCACAGATCCTGAATGCTTTCTGCATGTTTGCCATGCGTGAAGACTCATGTTCCGGGAAAGGAATATCCTGGTAGTTGCTCGGTGTTCCTCGGCTCATGACTAGTGGGGTCTGCTTTGGTTGTCTTGCCATTAGAGAGCCTGTTTGAAATGGGGCTGGGCAGCATATTTCAGGGCTGCTGCTGCTACACACTGGTTTGGCCTCTGCATCTGGTAATCTGGAGGTCCTGGGATGATCCCCCAGGATCAGCTGACTGGTGGGCTAGACCTACTGGGGCCAACTGTGTGGTACTATGAGTGCCTTGCCCACTTCCAGGCAACAGTTTGCACACACATTTACTAATTTTGAAGTTTTCTTTTGTGAGGACTGTTTGTTTTCTTGTACTTTTTTTTATTTTTTGCTTTTATTTTGTGAGAACTCGGGTGAGTTTCTCACGTTTCTCTTTTTCTTTACCTTCTTATTTAGTTGTGAGGACTTGGCTCACAGTCTGTGTGGGTATAGTTCTCGTACACCCCTGGCAACCAACTGGTGCACTCTTGGCACCCACTGTCTTGTTGGGCTCTGTGAAGAGTGGGGACCATGGGCACTGAACCACACAAAAATAATCACGAATTCAGTTAAAGAAATTGATTTCATCAATGCCAACAAGAGGGCTAGACATGAGCCACCATCATCTTTGTTGTCTTCATCATCTCTGCCATTGTTATCTTTAATTTGTGTCTTCGTCTTCGAGATTCCTGATCATCCACTCCATGGGTGATCAGGTAATTGGGGACAGTCCCCATTTTTCAGTAATAAAGGTTTGGAAGGTCTTGCGGGTTCACCAGAATCTGTCAAGCACCTGAGATCTGGTGACTTGTGAGAATGCTTATTCAAAAGATTCAGAACTACTCCTTAAGGTTGCAGAGATTGATGGGGTGGCCATCGCAGTCATACCCCACAAAACATTGAATTCCTCACTGGGTGTGATCTCTGAGTGAGGACGTCTCAAAATCACTGAGGAGAAATCCTCTCAGAGCTCACCCCCAAAGGAGTAACAGCGGTCCATCAGATTTCAACTTGTTGTGATGATAAATTGCTACTCACCTGGGTATTGATTCTAACCTTCAAAATTGCCACATATACCTTATTCCATCAAGGCAGGTTATTTGCATAATATTTGAGAGGTACAGCCTTTAATGTTGAAGCCTCTGTGCTGTTTTTAGTGCTAGGGATAAGGTCATGCCACCACAGCTTGAAAGGGCAAATGTACCTGTGCCCACTGTGGCAGCTAGGATCAACTAGATCCTGACTACACAGCAGACAAGGCAAGTTATGTGGACTAGTGGTGGCCATCTGGCATATTCCTGCAACTGTCCCAAGTGGAAGGAGGAAAAGGATGCCTCAAAACAATAAATAACATCTCTTATCCCAAGGCAAGAAAGCTTGCTGCAGTGCCCGCCCACCCTTGGCAAGGTTTCCTATGCCAGTGCAGTCATTGGAAAACCCATTGTGGTATCTGTGGCAGGTGCACCTGCTTAATCTTTCTCGCCCACAATGAAGTATCTTCTAATGCAGGCGAAACTGAGGTTGGTGTCAACATTGACATCAATTCTGGTTTTCATACCTACTACACAGCTTGTCACTTCCACCACTGGAAGGTCTCCTTTTCTGTCCTCAGACAGCTAGACCTACTAAACTGAAAGGGCCTCACACCAGGTCCAACCCTTCGGTGCGAGCTCCTGTACGCAGTGAGGGGAACACCATGTGAAGGTTCTGCTAGCTCAGTTACCTTCACAGGGTCCTAAATGTTCACCCACTTGTTTGCCGTGCACGGTGACCCGTGTCACTGGAAAGGAGGATCCTGGCAGTTGCTCAGGGTTTCCCGTCTTCTCTCCCCAGCTCATGACTAGTGGGGTCCCCTTTGGCCGTTTTGCCATTGGGGAGCTTGTCTTGCGGCGCTGGGCAGCGGTTTCGGGGGCTGCTGCTATACACTGCTTTGGCCTCTGCTTCAGGTAAATGGGAGATCCTGGGGCGGCCCCCTCAGGATCAATCGGCTGGTGGGCTGGTCCTGCTAGGGTCAACTATGCAGATCGGTGAGTAACCTTGTCCACCGTCCGGACAACGGTTTGCGAGTTTCCCCACACGTTCACTAATTTTGTAGTTTTCTTTCTTTTGTGAGACCAGTTATTACCTCACACTTTATTGCTTATTTTCTTTTGTGGGAACTCGAACGAGTTTCTCCCCATTTTTCTTTTTCTTTTCCTTTTGTTTAGTTGTGAGGGCTTGGCTCACTGGCTGTGTGGGTATGGTGCCTGGGCAGCCCTGGCACCCTGTTGGGTGTCTCCTTTTGGACTCCGTGGTGGGTAGGGACAACGGGCACTGAATCCCTAAAACACAACCATGAGTTCTACAACTCATAATTCACCGATCAATGCCACCAAGAGGGCTCGCCATGAACCCCTATCTTCTTTGTCTATGTTTTCGTGTGTGTCTCCATCTCCGAGGTTCCTGATCATCCACTCTACAGGTGATCAGGTACTTGGAGACATGTCCCCGTTTTTTGTTCACAAGGGTATTCCAGGTCTTGCGGGAGAACCTAAATCTGTCAAGCGCCTTAGATCTGGTGACTTCCAGGTGGAGACTGCATGCTCCA
Organism: Ryuthela nishihirai; assembly: GCA_038380435.1. NCBI lineage: Eukaryota > Metazoa > Arthropoda > Arachnida > Araneae > Heptathelidae > Ryuthela > Ryuthela nishihirai. Next base: position 115,667,138 of record JAWZYU010000002.1, on the reverse strand, counting down.
AGCATTCGGAGCTTCTATTAAAGGTTACAGCGATTGCTGGAGTGACAGTCGAAGTCACTCCACACAAGATGCTCAATTCCTCCCGGGGCGTGATCTCCAAGTGGGGCCTCCTCAAGGTTTCTGAGGAGGAAATCCTCTCGGAGCTTTCAGCCCAGGGGGTGATCGCAGTCCACCAGGTTTCATCACGCCATGATGGAAAGTTAGAGCCCAGCCGGGTACTCATCCTAACTTTCAATACACCACACCTGCCTACTTCCATCAAGGCATGATACTTACGCTGTGAGGTGCGGCCATTTATCCCAAACCCTCTGTGTTGCTTTCAATGCCAGAGGTTTGGCCATGCCCGCACCGCATGCCGAGGCAAGCCCACCTATGCTCATTGTGGCAGTCAGGAACATGGTGAACATCCGGCGTACTCCCGCGACTGTCCGAAGTGGCTGGAGGAGAAAGAGGTACAGCGCCTGAAGACCCTCCATAACATCAGCTATCCAGAGGCGAGAAAGCTCGTTGCACCATCTGCCCCACCTGGCTAGGTCTTCTATGCCGGTGCAGTCGTTGGAAAGACCATCGTTAAGATGGCTTCCATGACAATGCAGACCGACATCAGTGTTCGACCAGCTGAATCTTTCTTGCCTGCTGCTAACTAGCTCTTGATGCAGGTGAAGCCGACGTCGGTGTCAATCTCGACATCGACACCGGTTTCTATTCCTGTGTCTGTGCCTTTCACATCCACTTCCGGAAGGCCCCTTCCACCCCACCCACAGGCAGCAAGACCTTCGAAGACCAAGGGGCCCCCGCCGGGACCCAAAAAGAAACTCATTTCTCCCCCTCGTGTGGCGGTCTCTGATCCATGTCACTCGGACGACTCCGAAGACATACACAGACCGCCCCATTTTTCCAAAACCATCGCTGGCGACAGTTAAAATAAATCATAAGTCGTCTGCCAATACTTCCAAGACCTGAGATGGCCACAGTCGTACAATGGAACTGTCGTGGATTCCAGAGGAATATTGACGACATCAAGGTCCTCTTGAGGGCACACGAACCCACCATGCATTTAGAGGCGGTTGCCATCCGCCTCTTTGTGGGATTTTCGTTGACTGTCTGTTCTGTCCATATCCCACCCAGAAGCATCGTTTTCCGGGATGACCTTAATGACCTTGTCTCGCAGCTGCCGTCCCCCTTCCTCATCATGGGGGACTTCAACGGACACAGTCCACTTTGGATTTGGTGGTGTAGGTGCTGCACCCTCTACACCATCTGGCCCTCCGTGTTTGAACGGGGGCCTTTTGCACTTCAACAGTCCAGAGTCTCTATGTAGAGACCGACAAACCATCGTTATCTATTCGCCATCAGCAGTTGTCCCTGCAGTATGCAGCAAAATTGCGATCCCTGCCAGGCCATCCCACTTGGGACTGCGTTTTCAGTCCCAGGTGGGAAATGTTGTACCAGAATCAGCCGACTGCTATTTGTCCTTCTGGTTTGCATGTCCGAGGTTACCTGTGATACATTACCACCAGTCTCGATAGCATTGCACAGTTGACAGCTGAGCCACTTCCACCTTGGCTCGCTGTTTCCCCTTCCTGCAATTTTTTTCCTGTGCAGGACGGGGAAGGCCTTTACACCTGACTGTGTGTATCAGCAACTCTTTGCTAGCCATCGTGCTGCGCACCCGGACTTCTTGTCTGTCTTCACAGATGGCTTGAAGTCCAGCACATCGGTGGGTTTTGACTTCTGGCAGCGTTTTTCCATCGAGCTCCGGGCACAGTGGCAGAGATCTTGGTCTGAACAGGTTGCTAACAAGCTTTTAGAGATCAAGCCCATTGTCAAACTGTGGCAGTCTTGTTTTCGCAGGAATCACAAGGAGGAAGTTGTACTTGCTCGGTATTTTACATGTTTATGAACCTTTTTACTTTGTTAATATGTTTTCACACTTGTTTCTGATTTTTCATGGGTCCTATACACCCATTTTTATTGTCGATACTTTTCATTCGCCCTTTTTACTTTTCTTTCTTGTGCTGGTTTTGTTTCTGTGACTTTTAAATTTGGTTGTGGGTTAAATGACTTTTATCAGTTTATACTAATAAGGTATCGTGACATAAAATTCTATAATAATTTTATGTCACAATAATGATGTGGTAGAAAATATCTCAAGACAATTCCAAGGACATCGATACAGACCTCCCTCTATTCATCAAACTGCCCACTACAACAGAACAACTGGCATCATAAACCACATTTCAAGCATCAATTTGAATGAAGCTTCAGACCTGGATGTGGACACTAAAGAAATTCGTCAGTTCATAATCTCTATGCATACATTGTAAAACTACAAGAAGAACATCTATTTTTTAGGACTGGTAGCATTTATAATCACCATCTGCAGCATGACATCGTCGCTGAAAATGCAATTGTACCAGTAAAATTGGTAAATATGTTAATTTTATATGTAACTCTAGTTGGTCTCTGATTGGAAGAGTTAACTTAGAGTCAATATGTAAAATTGGGGTAATTTTAAGGTATTTAAGTATATTTCATAATTAGTAATGGTAATGTACAGCACTTCCCTAGGCTTGAAAACTACTCCCTGGAAGAATGTTTTTAACTTTTGTTCCACAGCATTATTGTGATATAAAATTATTATCAGTTTATATCTTTTTGTTTGGCACAATATAGCCCTGTTGCTCTTGCGCCAAAAAACCCCAAACAACCAAACCACTAGGTCCAAAGAAGAAAATTTTATTTTCACCTCAAAAGGCAGTAAGAAATCCATGTCCCTCAGACAATTCCAAGAACATCGATACAGACCTCCCTCTATTCATCAAACTGTCCACTACAGCAGTTAAGTTGAAAAGGAATTCTTCATCCTCCGAATCTTCTAAGTCCTGAGAAGGCCACACTGCTACTATGGAATTGTCATGGGTTACAGAGGAATCTTGATGACTTCAAGGTCTTCAGTCACCAGCTTATCTGTGTGTGTCCAAAGGAGACATACTTGCAGCCAGTCACCAATCCCATGATCTGACACTTTTCACTAGATCGCTGGGACCGTGATGGAGATGGTTCAGCTCATGGGGATGTTGCCATCCTCATGAACAACCATTGTCCATTCCAGGTCATAACCCCTCACCACCAACTTAGAGGTGGTAGCCATTCACCTCTTTGTAAAGTTCTCACCGACCCTCTACCCTTATATCTTCCACCTGAAAGCATAGTGTTCTGGGAAGACCTTGATGATCTTATCTCACAGCTGCCATTCTCCTTCCTCATCATGGGGGACTTCAAGGAACACAGTCCACTTTGGGGCAGTGGAAAGGGTGGGAAGGGGCACCAGTGGAAAGGGTGGGGTTCTTCAGTCTTGGTTCCTGTTTTCTTCACTCTCTTCTCTCAGTGTGAGCTCCTGTATGCAGTGAGGGGACCACCCTGTGAAGGTTCCGCCGGCTTGGGTACCTTCACTGGGTCCTGAACGCTTGCCTGCGTGGAAACCCATGTCCCAGGAAAGGAGGATCCTGGTAGTTGATCGGGGGTCCCGGTCTTCTCTCCTCAGCTCATGACTGGTGGGGTCCCCTTTGGCCGATTGCCATTCGAGAGCCTGTCTGTCGCGGGGCTGGGCAGTGGATTCCAGGGCCTCTGCTATACCTGCTTTGGCCTCTGATTCCGGTAAATGAGAGCTCCTGGGGTGGCTCCCTCAGGAGCAATCGGTTGGTGGACAGGTCCTGCTAGGGTAAACTATGCAGTACTATGAGTAACCTTTCCCACTGTCCAGGTACAGGTTTGCAAGTTTTCTTACAACTTATTTTCCTTTTGTCATTATCCTTTCTTTGTGAGGCCAGTTTGGCCATTCACAATTTTGTTTTTACGCTTTATTTTGTGTTGAAAGTTTTTGTTTTGCACATTTTTCATTTTCCTTTTCTTTATTTGTGAGGATTTGGCTCACTGTCTGTGTGGGTATAGTGCCTGTGTAGCCCTGACACCTGACTGGGCGTCTCCTTGTTGGGCTCCGTGGAGGGTGGGGACAGCGGGCCGCACAAAAACAATCATGAAAGTAGATGATGAAGTAAATGCGATCAATGCCACTAAGAAGGCTCGACATGAGCCCTCCATCTTCCTCATTGTCTCAGTATCAATGCCGTCATCTTCTTTGTCTGTGTCTTCTTTCCCGAGATTCCTGATCATCCACTCCATGGGTGATCAGGTACTTGGGGACATGTCCCCTTTTTTCGTCAACAAAGGTTTGAAAGGTCTTGCGGGAGAGCTGAAATCCGTCAAGCGCTTATGATCTGGCGACTTGCAAGTTAAGATCGCTTGTTCAAAACATTCGGAACTACTCCTTAAGGTTACAGAGATTGGTGGGGTGGCTCTTGAAGTCACTCTCCACAAAACATTTAAATTCCTTTCGTGGTGTGATCACCGAGTGTGGCCTCCTCAAAGTCAACGAGGAGGAAATGCTCTCAGAGCTCACGCCTCAAGGAGTAACACCAGTCTATCGGGTTTAGACACACCGTGATGGGAAATTGGCACCCACCTGGGTGCTGATTGTGACATTTCACATGACACGCCTGCCTTCTTCCATCAAGGCTGTTATTTGCATTGTGAGGTACGACCGTATATTCCAAACCCTCTACGCTGTTTTCAGTGTTAGATATATGGTCATGCCTGCACAGCTTGCAGGGGCAAACCCACCTGTGCTCGCTGTGGCAGTAAGGATCATCTTGAGCGTGACTGCACAGCAGAAAAGGCAAGCTGTGAGAACTGCAGTGGTGAACATCCGGTGTACTCCCATGACTGTTCGAAGTGGAAGGAGGAAAAGGAGGTTCAACGATTGAAAGTTCTAAACAACATCTCTTATGCTGAGGCGAGAAAGCTTGCCGCACCACCTGGCAAGGTATCCTATGTCAGTGCAGTCATTGGGAAGTCATCGTTCCAATGACTTCAGTTGCGGTGCAGACTGACATCAGTGTACCACCTACTGAGTCTTTCTCGCCTGCGGAAAAGTATCTCCTGATGCAGGCAAAACCGAGGGTGGTGTCGACCTCGACATCTACCCTGGTTTCTATTCCTGCAATGCAGCCTTCCACTTCCACTGGAAGGCCTCCTCCTCCCCGTCCTCAGACAGCAAGACCTTCCAAAGCTAAAGGGCCCCTACAGGGGCCCAAAAAAGAAACTAATAACTCCTCCTCAAAGGACGGTCACCGATCCATGCCCCTCGGACGATTCCGAGGACATGGATACCAACCACCCCCTATTCACTAAACCGTCCTCTGCGGCGGTTAAGCTGAATAGGAATTCGTCGTCCGCCTACTCTTCTAAGTCCTGAGATTATCACACTCCTACAATGGAATTGTTGTAGATTCCAGAGGAATCTTGACAACATCAAAGCACTCCTTCAGGCACACCAGCCCATCTGTGTGTACCTGCAGGAGATATACTTGCAACCAGTCACAGATCCCACGATCTGGCACTTTACAATAGTTTGCCGGGACCAGGATGGAGATGGTCCAACTCACAGGGGTGTCGCCATCCTTGTGAGCAACCATTCTCCATTCCAGGTCGTACCCCTCACCACTAGCTTAGAGGCTGTAGCTATCTGCCTCTTCATGAGGTTCCCACTGACTGTCTGCTCTGTATATCTTCCACCCGGGAGCATCGTCTTCCAGGAAGACGATGATCTCGTCTCGCAGCTGCCGTCCCCCTTCCTCATAATGGGGAACCTCAATTTACACAGTCCACTTTGGGGCAGTGCTGACACCAACATGTGGGGCAAGGTCCTGGAGCAGTGGCTCTTAGAACCATTGCTCTCCATGTAACACCGGTGGAGTGGGGTGGCTCAGTCGGTAGCGCTCCATGCTCGTAATATGTAGTTCCCAGGTTCGAGTCCCAGCTGGGTCAGCATTGAGATTTATATCCGCAAAATTCCCCACCATGCCCACGGTCAGTAGGGGACATCGATGGGCTTGAAAAGGCAGCCGGCCGTCGGATGGGACGTTAAGCCGTGGTCCCGTGAATGGGAGAGCCATACCCTGTGCACGTTAAAGAACACACTGGATGGCCTTGACGGGAGGCTACCATCTGTCTCCCAACAGCTGTTCCAGTGGGTCCCCTTCCCCAACCTTCTCTGAGCCTTCGGGGTCCATGTGACCTGAGGTAAAACAACTCAACCTATAATACCGGTGTCAGTACTTACTTTCACTCCCCAAACCGCACTTTCACTGCCATTGACCTTACCATCTGCTCCTACTCGATCCTTCCACTCTTTACATGGGAGGTCAAGGACAACCCTTATGGAAGTGATCACCTCCCGATGGTGAGCACCATCTACTGTTGGGTGGGTTTTTAACAACTCACGGACATTTAATGTCTCACGGTGGAGACTTGATTGGGCTGACTGCGGTGATTTTGAGCTGCTCTCTGAGCTCCATGACCACTTTGTCAGCCAGGAGCCCATCAATGTTACAGTGGCAGAGATTATGGACTGTATTGTAGATGCAGCTGCATCCACAATTCCTCAAACTTCAACATGGTTTCCTCGTTTTCCGAAACCATGGTGGAATCCAGATTGCACCGCAGCTCGTAAGGCTCAGAAAAAGGCTTGGGGGTGTTTCAGAGATATCCGACGACCCCCAACCTTGAAAGGTTCAAACGTGCCAGGGCGAAAGCTCGTTTCATCTGGTGCCAGAGCCAGAGGAAATCTTGGATCAAATATACGTTTTCTATCATGCGCATGAACAATTCTAAGGTCGTGTGGGATAAAGTCCAGAAGCTGGGTGGGAACTACACGTTCCACTCATTATCGATCCTGGAGCACAATGGACAGGCAATTGCTGATCCCAAAGCAATTGCCGACACTCTGGGAGAGTCCTTCTCCTCCATCTCCTCTTCTTCCTCTTACTCCCCAAAGTTTCTGGCCCAGAAGGGCAGGGCGGAACGCTCTCTGCTGTCCTTCCACTCGAATGGCCTGGAGCCTTACAACAGGCCATTCACAGCGGAGGAGCTTCGCCTTGCTCTGCACTCCTTTCGTGCATCTGCTGTCGGGCCAGACAATGTCCATTATACCATGCTCCAACATGTCTCACCATGGAGTAAGGATCGGCTGCTCCATCTTTTCAATCACATTTTTCTCAAGGAGCAGGTTCCGGACTACTGGCGGGAGGCCATCGTCTTGGCCTTTCCAAAGCCAGGAAAGGATCCAAGATTCTTTCGAATTATCGTCCCATTGTGTTGATGAGCTGTGTGTGCAAGGTGTTGGAAAGAATGGTAAATGCCAGACTCATCTGGTCATTACCATTCTTTCCACACCCAGTGTCATCTGGTTATTATTAAGAACACCACAACCTTTTTCCAACACCCATTGTGGCTTTCGCAGGCAACTGTCAACTCTTGACCATCTGATACGCCTCGAATCGGCTATCAGAAACTCATTTTTACGTAGAGAGCACCTGGTGTCAATTTTCTTTGACATCGAAAAAGCTTACAACACGGCTTGGAGATTCGGCATTCTTCGTGACCTTCACAACTTCGGCTTGAGAGGTCACATGCCGATCTTCATCTCCAACTCCTTATCGACACGTTCTTTTCGTGTCCGTGTCGGTAACACTCTGTCGCGGCCGTACCCCCAAGAACAGGGGGTGCCACAAGGCTGTGTTTTGGGTGTTATGCTTTTCGCTGTCAAGATTAATTCTATAACTAGACAACTTCCTCCATCAGTAGGCAATGCCCTCTATGTTGATGACTTTAGCATCTTTTGCTCTTCGTCCAGCATGAGGGTCATTGAAAGAGTCTTTACGTTGAGACCGACGAACCATCTTTATCTCTTCGCCGTCAGCAGTTGTCCCTACAATATGCTTCTAAATTGCGATCCCTGCCTGGCCATCCCACTTGGGACTGCGTTTTCAGTCCGAAGTGGGAAATGCTCTACACAAATCGGCTGACTGCCATTCGTCCTTTTGGTTTGCGTGTCCGAGGCTACCTCAGAGACATCAACACCAGTCTCGATAGCGTTGCACAGTCGACAGCTGAGCCACTTCCACCATGGCTCGCTGTTTTCCCTTCCTGCGATTTTTCCCTGTGCAGGACGGGAAGGCCTTTACACCTGACTGTGTTTACCGGCAACTCTTTGCCAGCCATCGTGCTGAGCACCCAGACTTCTTGCCTGTCTTTACAGATGGCTCGAAGTCTGGCACTTCAGTGGGATCAGCCATGGTCTGCTGTGATGTAATCATTGCAGACCAGATCCCACTGCAATAGTCCATCTTCACTGCAGAGTTACACGCTATCAGCCTCGCCTTGGACCACGTGGTGACTAAGCATCATCGTCGGTGTGTGCTTTACACCGACTCGCTTAGCTCGCTACAAGGCTTTGATCTCGGTGAGGCATCAGCCTCACCCAGTTCTTACTAAGATCCGCCAGCAGCTACATCGTCTGGCAGCCACCACCACCATCCATTTCTGTTGGGTGCCCGGTCATGTCGGAATCAGGGGCAATGATTTGGCAGATTCTGCTGCTAGGTCAGCCACGCCCCTGTCCGACTCTCAATTGCCGGTTCCCTATCTGGATTTCCGGCAGCGTTTTACCACCAAGCTCCGGGCACAGTGGCAGAGATCTTGGTCGGAACAGCTTACCAACAAGCTCTTTGAGATCAAACCTATTATCAAACCATGGCAGTCTTGTTATCGCAGGAATCGTAAGTAGGAAGTTGTACTTGCTCGGCTCCGCTTAGGTCACTCGTTTATTACTCATTCGTTTCTTCTACAGGCAGATGACGTACCTAAGTGCGAGTTTTGTGACACCGTTTTAACTATCAAACATATTTTAATCTCATGCCCCGCTTTTAACTTTGAATGACAAATAATTTTTTATTTCCATAATTTTATGTCCGAGCCTCTTACACTTTACATCTGATCATTGCATTTTGTCTCCAGTTTTTACCTTTTTAAAATATTGTGGATATTTTACTCGAATTTGATTTTACCTTAACTTTGTGCATTATTTGCCCCAGGTCTCTTACACCTGGAATTATGTTATTTAATATTTTTACAGTTGTTTTACTCTGTTTATATACACTTGTTTTGTTGTTTTACCACTTTACAATGTTGAAAATGTATTTTAACTTTTGGTTTCGGGGTTCTATGTCTTTTATCGTTTATATTGTCTTTTGTTTGGCACATTATGGCCTTGTCACCAATGCACCATTAAACCCGAAACAACCAAGCAACCTTCACTCTCCCAGTTGAATTTGACATACCATGGGGAGGTGATTGAACTTGTCAGCAGCAATCACCTCCCCATGGTATGTACTATCTTTCATGGTGGGGGAGGGGCTTGTGACCCTTCATGTGTATCACATTGGAAATTTGATTGGGTTGACTGGAGAGGATTTGGACTCCTCTCTTGAGTTTAACCACCACTCTGTCAGCCAGGAGCCAATCATTGATGTAGTAGTGGTAGAAATTACGTGCTGTATTGTCCATGCAGTTGCCTCTACAGTTCCTCAAACTTTGACACAGTTTCTTCGTTGTCCCAAACCATTGTGGATCCTATTGCACTGCAGCTCATATGGCTCAGAATAAGGTTTGGGGGGGGGGGGGGGGGAATTCAGAGATATCCAACATCACTCAACCTTGAAGTATTCAAATGCACTAGGGAGAAAGCCTATTTTGTCCAACCCCAGAGCCAGAAGGAATCTTGGATCAAATAATGTCTTCTATCTCCCGCACAACCAGTTCTAAGGTTGCTCATTATGAATCCTGGAACACAATGGACAGGCAATTGCTGATCTCCAAGTTTCTGGCCCAGAAGAGCAAGGCCAAATGCTCTCCACTGCCCTTCCACTCAATTGACATGGAGCCTTACAACAAGGAGGACAGAGGAGCTTTGCGTTGCTCTGCAGTCTTCTTATGCATCGGCTGTTTGGTCAGATAATATCCATTATGTTATGCTCCAACATCTCTCACCATCAAGTAGGAATTGGCTGATCCATCTTTTCAACTGAATTTTTCTTGAGGAGCAGTTTCTAGACTCTTGGCAGCAGGGTATCACCTTAGCCTTCCCCAAGCCAGAAAGAATCCCAAGATTTCTTCCAATTATCGTCCAATATCATTGACGAGGTGTGTGTGTGTGTGTGCTTGCTTGCGTGCAAAGTTTTGTAAAGAATGGTAAATGCCAGACTCATCTGGTATTTAGAACATCACAACCTTCTTTCTAACACCCAGTATGTCTTTTGCAGGCAATGATCAACTCTTGACCATCTGATACGCTTGTATCGGCAATCAGGAATTCTTTTTTACATCAAGAGATTGGTTTGGCCACATTACCTATGTGCATAGCTGCAGTTGGCAAATAGGATTATAAACAATGTGCCTAAAGGCTTCAGAAAAGGGGAAGACATAGGATGCAATGGGCAGACAGTGTCAAACAGGATGTACCTGGAAGTGGCTTACAGTGGCGAAATGCAGCAACTGTAGCTGAGGACAGATGTGTCTGGGGAGAAAAATTACATAATTTGATAGAACTTCTATAACCTGTGGCTGCATGAGGATTTTGTGTGTGTGTGTGTGTGTGTGTGCGTGTGTGTGTGTCTGTCTGTCTGTCCCACCATCTATCCATCCATCCATCCATCCATCCATCCTATAATTCTATTATTCCTAGTCTTGGCTTTAAAGACAAAACATAAATTTTTTTGGCCTTAAAGGTCCAGCAGGTCCTCTTTTCCCAACATACTCTGAATCCTCACAGTCCTGGTGACCTGACCGTTTAGTCCATTATGTGCAAAAATTGCCACTCAGGTAAAACAACCTAACCTGGGCCTTAAAGAGGTGTGTTATTCCCTCTTCATCAATTCACTATACAGTGCAGAACTATTGACCATTCTCCAGTATGAAAAATGAATAAGAAATTCTCATTTGGCAATATGAAACAATAGTATTTTCATTGTGCTGTGACTTTTAAGAACTGTTTTTTTTCTTCTTAGTTTAAATACCTACTCATTTGATGCTATATATTTTACATTTATCATTGAATTTCATCTGTTTCCCAGTACCTATTTTAAATGTTTTTTTTTTAAATATTACAGTACTGATTTTTTTATGTACTTCTATTAATTTCATTTTATAGAGAAAATAGTTTATCTTTTTATGATGAACTATTGCATCATAAGAAGTGGGGACCTGAAGTTCATTCCTCCAATACAGAAACTGACATTATCAGTGTCATAACCAAATTAGAGTTGAGACAGTATTCATTGGAAGACATAATCTTGAGGGCAATCAAAGAATACCAAAAGAAAAAAAAGGTATTAAGAATTAATTAGGGAAACATTAATTTTATTATTGAATGTTTAATCTTTTGTAGTCTACTGTCATGAATTGTTATTTTAAGAAAAATTCTACATTAAAATACACTGCAATGACAATTTATTAGCTACACCTACCTAGTAATGTGTTGCACCTCCTTTGACCTTCAGAACAGCCTGAATTTGTTGGGGCATGAAACTTGTAAGATGTTGGATGTGTTGTGCAGGAATGTTGTACCATGCGCAAGTGATCATCGTGCAGTTGCTGCAAATTGGGCGATGTCACAGTCTCACTACAAACAGCCCTTTCCATCTTATCCCAAAGATGCTCAATAGGGTTTAGTTCTGGGGACTGTGCAGGCCGATGAACCAAGGAAAACTCATTGGCATGTTTCTGGAACCATTTGGTGACATAGATGCCTTGTGAGCAGGTGTATTACCATGCTGAATGTGTCAATTGAAGTGAGGATAAACTATAGTCATGGAGGAATGAACCTTGGCCAGCAATGATGTTCAAATATGCCATGACATTTAGATATCCTTTGATGGATATCAGGGGTGACCTAATGTGTTTCAGGAAAACATTCCCCACACCATCATCCTGGACTGTTGATACCAGACAAGATGCTCTATGGCCTCGTGTTGCTTGCACCAAATTCCAATCCTTCCATTAGCATGATGAAAAAGGAACCTTGATTCATCTGCCAAGACTACATTTTTACAGTCCTCAGTGGTCCAGTGTTGATGCTCCTCGCACTCACTGGAGACACACTTTCATGTTCTACACTGACAATACTGCCACTTGACATGGTTGGTAGCTGTTGTAGCCCATTTGTGACAAGGTCCAATATGTGGTGTGTTTAGAGATGGCATTCTGCACATCACTTTTTATTTCTGCTGTGGTTTGCCTGGTTGTGGGCTACCTGTTTGCTTGCATTTTTCTTGCTAATCACCTTTGACCCCTCTGATCCACAAGCTGTTTTCATCCACAGGATAAACGATCACTGCTTTTTGCATCATTCTCTAAATCCTTGAAAGAGTTGTGCATGAAAAGCCCAAGAGGAAGACCATTTTAGAGATGCTAGAACTGGCACATCCAGCACAAACTATCATGCCACTTTCAAAGTCACTCAGGTCGTTCATTTATCCCATTCTGATGCTCAATCCAACTTCCATTTCTGATGCTCATTCCAACATCCAACTGACATACCATGGTTACATGTTGGTTTGGATGAACCATTTGTGTGATGAGGGGTGGTGTACCTAATAAGCTGGCATCTCACTGTATATGTCTGTTGGTTGAATAAATAAAACCTGAATGTATAAATTCTATAATTATTTAATTAATGATAATATATATGGGAATATAAATGTATTCATTAGAGATAAAATTTAGCATTAGTTGCTAATATGCCTAAAACCCTAAACAACTGAATTAGAGGTAAAAATCCTGTAAACAGGAGTCAATGCAAAAAATTAATTCAATGAAAATTAACAGTTTTGAATATAAGTTTAAGTCAGTTTTGAATTTATATAATATACAATGATAAACTATGTACGACAGTTTTGAAAGCAATGAGATTTCTCAGTTGATGCATTGTAATTTTCATAGATTACTGGTTGATTGAGCTATCAGTTACTTGTCAATCAATCAGTGGTCTTTTAACCTAAAAAGCACACGAGTTTTGGACAGTGTATTTTCCCCATGTATTTTCAAATATACACATAACGACAAAGGTTAAATAAATTTATATATCTTTAACAATATTTTAATAATTTTTAATTGCAGAAATTGATTTGTAAGTTATCCCACAATGATAAGAAATGTACATACCTTATAGGCTACTGTAAATATTTGTAATCTTTATTTTATACACCAAAACATACCAGCTTCAGGCACTGATTAACAAAATTTAGTGTTTGTGTAAAAACATAGTACTTTTTGAACATTTCAGGATTGTCTGTAAATGGTGGTTAGGCAGTCACTGGAAGGAGAGCTATGCACCAATCCCTTGTGATGATTCATAGAACCGGCCAGCAGAAACAAACAAACAGAAAACACAGTGGAATGTAGCACCTAATATCTCTTGTGGAAGTGAACAGGAGGGGAAGGCTGCCAGATAAGTGTTGTCTACTGATCTGAGCATCCATGGCTACTTTTTTTTTAATACTCTGCTGAGGAGTGGTCAGTCACATTGGGTCCTGGTGCTGACCATATACACTTAACAGAGAAGAGTGGAATAAGGATCAGAGCTTCATTATGGATAATTTGCTGCACTGGTGCTTCTGTGGGAGGGTAAATTTGCCAAAGTGTTTTCTGTTTCTTTGTGGGTTGACAGCCTAAAGTGAATAGATTCACAGGATATGTTTTATTAGCTAGTGTATAATGCTGAGCAGAGGTCATTGCAGGCACCTAAATGCTTGCTTCTACTGGCGTTATCAAATTCTACATTGGAGGAAGTCTAATGGCTTCAGCCTTTAGTGGTGGGGGAATGGGTCTTTACCCCATGCCTGCAATTAGAGGGCTGTTTGATATTGTCGTCATTTCCTCTCTTAATAAACATAGTTTCTTTAAACAATGCACTAACCATTTTCTCTCCATAGGTAGTTGGAATGTTAGGACTCTGCACAGAGATTATTCTCTTGATGTCCTTGCACAAGAATTCCACCATTATAACTTAGATATTCTCGGCTTGCAAGAGACCACATGGACATAGGTCAGATTCTTAAAAATAATCTTAAATTTCTCTTTTCAGGGAAGGAAGGCAAAAAGCATTTCCAAGGCATAGCTTTGCTACTCAGCAGACACACTGGTGATGCTCTTCTAGGATACGAGTGCATTAAATTAAAGTTTCTTACAGCTTCTAGATTTACAGCTAGATTTCTGCAAACCATTAAAGACTAATGTTATCTGTTCTTATGCCCTCACTGAGGATGTCAATGAAGATCAGAAGAATATGTTTTACAGACAATTTCAGGATATTTTGAATTCAGTCAAGAAAGGAGATATTACCCTTGTTCTAGGTGACTTCAATGCCAAAGTTGGTACTGACTCTGACCTTTGGGGAGGAGTGATAGGCACTTTTGTCATTGGTAGCTGCAATGGCAATGGGCAAGTCTCCTACAGGTAAGTAAACTCGATGGTTTCAGAATAACTAACACTTATTACAAACATCACGACATACATAAGTACACATGGGTTTCACTGATGGGCTGCATAAGAATAAGATTGATTATATATTAATTAAAGCAAATGGGCTAGTTCTGTTAGGAATACCAGATCATATAGGGGAGCTGAAATTGGATCTGACCATTACCTTGTTAAAAGTGTCTTGCAACTTAAACTTAAAAAGTGTTGTGCTAGGGTTAAAAAATTTACCTTTAATACTGAAGCTCTGAAAGACCCAGTTATAGCCAAAGCTTACCATGATAGGTTACTTAGTCATTATGACAGTCATGGTATGCTTGCTACTGAAGCTGGGGAAGAATGGGATAATTTTAAATAGGCTTTTTTGGAAACTAACAGTACTCTTTTAGGAAAAAAGGGGCAGAGGAGGCAGAATTATTTCAGTGATAAGGCACTTGAGCTTATTTCGGAAAGAAAGAATTGCAGGAATGTCCTTATTCAATACCCTAGAAATCCTAATAGAAAGCATTACAGAGAGCTTAATAAATGTATAAAGGATCAGTTAGCAGCTGATAAGAATCTTTAACTTGATGGCTTGGCTAACAATGCCAAGGAAGCAGTTTCATAACACAACAGCAGAGAGCTGTACCAGATAGTTAATGTTTTATGTTGTAGAAAACAGAAAGATAAACATGGTAAAGTTGTTGAAGGTGAGGATTCTGTCCTGGCTAGGTGTGCTGAGCATTTCATTGATGTTCTAAACAATGTGGTTAGTTCTACTCCCATTATTTGTAATGATGATAGATGCATTACTGACTTCAGATTACTACTGAAATGCTTTGGTTACCACATGGATGACTGAAAATTTAAAATATCTTTTATGATAACTATAGGGGTATCAACCTACTTTCTGTTCCAGGTAAAGTTCTTTGCATGATTGTGCTTAATAGAATTAAGAAACTGGTTGACAGGCAATTGCGTGATGAGTAGTGTGGATTCTGAAGTGGTAGGGAATGTGTGGATCAGATATTTTAACTTAGGCAGATTCTTGAGAAATGTTTAGAGCTTCAGAAATCTTTAGTTGCTAAATTTTTGATTTCGAAAAGGTTTTCGACTCTGTTGATCATGATAATTTGTGGTTGATTGTGAGAGTGTATGGCATATCAACAGGTTAGTTAGCTTAATGATAGCTCTCTGTAATAACACTGAGTCGTGTGTGAGAATTGGTAAGGCATGTAGCAGTTGGTTTGGCATTGCTTCTGATATTCGACAAGTGTGCATTTTGTTTCCTTTTCTCTTTGGTTATTGATTATGTTATGCAAAATTCACTGCAAGAGAAAGATATTGGCCTTAAATGGTCTAGATCTGAAAATTTCTGATTTAGATTATGCTGATGATTTAATCTTTTGACAAATGATGTTATTGAGATGAATTCTTTCATAAGGGCTGTTGATGACTCATAATAGAGTAGGTGTGGTGATAAACAGAGAAAAAACTAAAGTGATTAAATTTGGTGAGGCAGATGGTGCTTTAATTGCTTTCAGTGGCTGCACTCTTCAACAAATGTCTCAGTTTTAATTATCTTGGGAGCTATGTAACAGATATTAGTGATGTGCAGCATGAGATTAACAGACGAATAGGGATTGCTGCCGGGACTTTTAAGATCTATGGAGAATGTGGAGAAATAGGTGTATTCACCTAAAGACTAACTAAACCTATCACTCCTCCCCAAAGGTCAGAGTCAGTACCAATTTTGGCATTGAAGTCACCTAGAACAAGGGTAATATCTCCTTTCTTGACAGAATTCAAAATATCCTGAAGTTGTTCATAAAACCTATCCTTCTCATCCTCATCAGCATCCTCAGTGGGGACATAACAACAGATAACGTTCAAGTCTTTAACGCTTGTCTGAAATTTTGCTGTAAGAAACCTTTCATTAATGACTCATATCCTAGAAGAGCATCACTAGCATGTCTGCTGAGAAGCAGACCCACACCTTATTGATGCTTCTCATCTTCCCTCCCTGAAAAGAGAAATTTAAGATTATTTTTAAGAATCTGACCTTTATCTTTCCATCTGGTCTCTTGCAAGCCGAGAATATCTAAATTATAATGGTGCAATACTTGTGTGAGGACATCAAGAGAAAAAGCTCTGTGCAGAGTCCTCAGATTCCAACTACCTATGGAGAGAAAATGGTTAGTGGGATGTTTAAAGAAACTATGTTTATTGAGAGAGGGAATGCCGACAGTATCAAACAGCTCCCTAGTCGCAGACATGAGGCAAAGACCCATTCCCCACCACTAAAGGCTGAAGCCATCTACACTGGAAGAGTTCCTCCAACATAGAATTTGACGATGCTAGTAGAAGCAGAGTTCAGGTGCCTGCGATGACCTCTGCTCAGGATTATCCACCAGCTGATAAACATATCCTGTGGATATATTCACTTGGGGCTGTCAACCCACAAATAGAACACACAGTGGAAGATTTTCCCTCCACAGAAGCCCACCAGTGCAGCAAATTCAGGATCCATAATCATGCTCAGAGCCATATATCTGTTCAGGTTGGTATATATGATCAGCACTAGGACCCTGTGTGGTTGACCACTCCTCAGCAGGGTAGAAAAAAAAAAGTAGCCATAGTTGTCCAGATCAGTATGCCACACTAATCTGGCAGTCCTCTACTTCCGTTCACTTCCACAAGAGATGAAAGGTACTAACGGTCTACACCAGGAGATGTCAGGGTCGGACATTAGATGGTAGGCCTGGCCAGTTCTGTGCATTATCACAGGGGATTGGTACATAGCTCTCCTTCTAGTGACTATATATCTACCATTTACAGACCCAATTGTAAGTGTTAAAACTAATTACTATAGAAGACAGTTTCTTAATTGTTATGAAGATAGCAAGAAACAATGAAAGTTTGTGAATATTGCATTCACATAATTGAATTTTTTGCATTGATAATAGCAAAAAATTCACAGTTCTTCCAAATTCTTTGGGCAAATTAAACAATGATGTGGAGATCACAGCATTTAGCAAATGACTTTAATTTGCACTTTATTAGTTACAAAAAACATTGGGAGAGTTCAGTCTAAAAGTCTGAATAGAAATATTCATCACATTACTCAAAATGAAAATACAATATATTTATTTCCTACCACTGGAGATGAGGTATTAAATATAATTCTGAAATATAAAGGTAAATAAAAATGTATATTCTAATTATAGGCCAATATCAGTAATCTCAGCTTTTGGGAACACTTTAGAAAAACTGGTCTAAAAACGACTAACTGACTTTCTTATAAAGTACGAATTTTTCTCACCAAATCAGTTTGGATTGAGGAAAGGCTTGGTTGCCAAGGATCCTTATTTAACTTTACTAAATCATTTATAAAAATATTGACAAAAACAAACTCTTGCTGTATTTCTGGATATTCAAAAAGCATTTGATACTGTCACATGGGATTTTACTCTGTAAACTAGAGAAAATTGAAATCAGAGGCACTGTTCTACAATAATTCAGAAGTTGTTTATAGAAAAGAACACAAGTTCTAAAAGTACATGGTACTGTTAACTCTGAAATGACTATTTACATATGGCTTGCCTCAAGGGTCAGTTTAGGTCCAGTGCTTTTCCTTATTTTTATTAACGTTTTTTGTTCCTTGAATATAAATGGAAAGATCAATACATTTGCAGATGACACTGCAGTGGCATTCTGTGCTGATAATCTTTATGATCTGGTTAGGTTTACTAATAATGAATTGTCTGTTATTGGGGATTGGTTCAATTTGAATGAGTTAACTAACAATATTTCAAAGGCAAAATAAATGTTCTGTTGTTTGAAAAAACAAAGAGAATAGTTCTCTTAATATTAAAATTCATGAGCTTAGTTGTTCTAAAATCACTGATTGTAAATGTAATCCAATAGAAAATGTCACAGAAATTGATTATCTAGGAGTAAATATTGATAGAAATTTCAGCTGGAAACCTTACATAAGTAAACAGACCAAAAAAGTTAGATCAATGCTTCACAGATTGTACTATTTAAGAAAAATAATGAATACCGATATGCTAAGGGTACTGTGCTTTTCTTGGATCAAGTCTGCCTTGAGTTTATGGAATATTATGCTATGGTGGAACATATAAAACTGCACTTAAAATATGTTTAGGTTGTAAAACGAAATAATAAAGAGTATAACCATTGCACTAAAAATAATTTAAACATATGTGATAAATACTGCGAACTAAAATATTTCCTTTAAGATACCTTTATACGTACAACCTAATGCTTTATCTTTATAAACATTTCTAAGTTTCAGTTGCAAACTTATAAATATTAACGAAATGGAGAAACGACATACGTAGTTCTTAAGGCAAAAAAAGAAATACTTCACGAATACAATTTATATCTTGCACCTAAGCTATTTAGTTCCTTACCACCTGATCTCAGAAATTACATTAGTGAATATTCCACACGTAAGGAAAAAATGAAAAGTTCCTGCAGAAAATAACTGATATGAAGCCTTACTTTTCATACTTTAAGCTAGCTCCTTGAAGTTTCACTTTTTATTTTATCTACATGAAGACAAAAATTATCTGTATAGAAAAATGAAATCACATATATATTTGCCACTATTGTTCGAAAAGGATTTGTATACTTTTCTGTTAATGCACACTCAACTATATCATTGAAGATGTTTATGATTGTACATATGTATTATATTTTGTCACTACTTTATTCCTGTGTTAATTATTACAATAACCTGGATGAGCATATACTCTTGGGTTATTTGCATTGTAATAATGTACATTTATCTCAAAAATAAAAAGTTGAAAGGTAAAACATAGTACACAAATGATCCATCCTCTTATACATATCTGTGATAGTAATAATATTTGTGATTTTACCTGTGTTATAATGTTTGTTTTGCATTACTGCATTTTATTTAAAATTGGAATATAAATGCATAACACTAATTTATTTTCTTTCTAGCTTCTTGGACATAACAAAATAATGCAAAAAGGACGACACCTTTTCATATTGGCCTTTACAAACAGGGAAAAATTTAATAAAGTACTGAATGAAATAAAATATTTGTTAGAAACATCAGGAGGAAAATATAATCTGCGAAACTAATACCTAATTACATTTTTATTGTACTTTCTTAGTGTGTGTGAAATATTTATCAAAGTGTATGTGAGATAAAGATTAATTTCTATAACCTGCAGGGGTAATTAGGAAATAAAACCGAACTCATTTGAAATTGTATAGCACCTAAAAGAAATAATTGCAGACACATACCTCACAAAATGAAATCATATGCAGTAGATAGCCAGAAAGGTTTTTTGGTGGGATGACTGTGTGGGTGTGTAAATACATGTTGTGAACATAATAAAACAACCAATATTAAGCCATTGGTGAATCAAATTTGTAGTAAGAGGGGTACTATTTGTTGCCAGATGTTCGGCAACCACGGCAAACCCCGTTCCGTCTATACGACATTACCAAGTTAATGAAAAGCCGTGACTATCTAGAGTCGGGGGCAAGAATGCGCCATATAGAGGCACCTCATCCCCGACCTCACATGGCAGCAGTCCTATAAAAGGAAAGCAAACCACCGATAGAAACCTGAAATTTAATCTGTTCCCCGGTTAACCATGAAGAAGGATATGTAAATCCAAGTTTGCTCTCGGCACCCGGGGTGGAGACTCTTTGTGAGGCCCAGACTTTGAAGGGGCTTGTGCCTACTAGGGGACCAAATCCCTTCGGCCGTGCCCTTGAACTTGCTCCACGGAGCACCTGATGTGAGGTCTTGACACTGGCCAACCTAGCCAAAAACCGGTCAGCGATGTCTTCAACCTCGGTTGGTCTTGGCTCTGTCCAACCAGGGACCCAATCCAGTCAGCAAAGCCTTCGACCGGTTGCTGGGCCTGAAGCCCTCCCCCACTACGTCAAGGTGGTCTCCTATCGGGGGGGGGGGGGGTGAAAGAGGTAGATGGATCATACAATATCAGATAATGCACAATATCAGATTAATGAACCAGAGGTCGGAGGACCTTTCTGTAAAATACGTATTACTCGTCTTTAAAAGGGCTTTCCAATGACCCAAACCCGGAAGCGCTAGGTCAATTAGGGAGCGACTTCACATGTAGAATTTTGTTACACGTTTTTGGCTTTTTCTCGTGAACCAGAGGTCGGGTGACCTTTTTGTGAAATACGTATTATTCGGCTTTAAAACGGCTTTCCAATGACACCAACCCGGGTGATCTAGGACAATTAGGCTTAGTGAAAGTGAAGAGATAATGAAAAAGACGTTTCTTGAATTTAAATCTATAAAGTAGGTAAAATATTTGCGGAATTGATAAATAAAAAATAATTGAAGGAATATTAAAAAAGGCAAGAGAAATTAGTAAAAGAAGTTAAATTATCACTGTCGTTAATGTGTTTATGAGAGCAGACATATTGAAATGTCATCAATTGCCATATCTGTGTTATAGGAAAATGAAAAAATGTTATTAATATGCAAAACCGTCTGTGGTCTAAAAGTCATTATTAGAAGAGGGGTGGACCTACCGTTTTCGTTTTTTCACCCTACTTCCCATCTTGGGTTCCATAAGCTTAGGGCCATGAGCGAGGCAAAGTGAATCGATTCATGTTAATTAAAGGGGGGGATATGGGGGTGGATGGCTGGACTTAAAAAAAAACTTGATATATATTATTAATTGATTGAAAATGGATCTGACCATTACCTTGTTAAAAGTGTGTTGCAACTTAAACTTAAAAGTGTTGTGCTAGGGTTAAAAAATTTAGTTTTAATACTGAAGCTCTGAAAGATCCAGTTATAGCCAAAGCTTACCATGATAGGTTACTTAGTCATTATTTTGGCTCTGTTGATCGACAAAATTTGCGGTTGACTGTTAGATCATATGGAATACCTGAAAAGTTAGTGTAATGAAAGGTCTCTATAATAATGAGTCGTGTGCGAGAGTTGGTAAGGCTTGTAGTGATAAGTTTAGCTTTGCTAGTGGAGTTAGACAAGGGTGCATTTTGTCCCCTTTTCCCTTTAGTTTGGTTATTAATTATATTATTGGAATTTAAATGCAAAGAGAACTATGTTGTGCTTAAATGTTTTAGAGATCTGAAAATTTCTGATTTAGATTATGCTGATGATTTGGTCCTTTTGGCTAATGATGTTGATGAGATGAATTCTTTCATTAGGGCTGTTGATGAGACTGGTAATAAAGTACATTGTGATAAACAGGGAAAAACTAAAATGATGAAAACTGATCAGGCAGATGGTGCTTCAGTTACTTTGAATCACTGCACTCTAGAGCAAGTGTCTCATTTCATTATCTTGGAAGCTATGTAACTGATGGGGTGCGGCATGAGATAAATAAAAGAATAGGGATTGCTACTGGGACTTTTAAGAATCTAAGGAAAGTGTGGAAAAATAGGCATGTACATCTGAAGACTAAAATTGGGCTGTATAATAGTTTGGTTCTTTGTAAGGTTAGTTTTGGTAGCAAAACATGGACCCTTTGTAAGCAGGATAAAAGGATAAAAGAAACATGATGCCTTCAATTCTAGATGCTTGTGCAGTATCTTGGGCATTGGATGGTTTGACTTTGTAAGTAAGGATGAGGTTAGAAGGAGTCAACAACCTCCTTTGAGCAACATTTTGTGCAAAGAGAGACTGCACTGGTTTTGCCATGTTGCCCATATGCATAGCTACAGATTGGCAAACAGGATTATGAACAATGTGCCTTAGGTTTCAGGGAAAGGGGGAGACCTAGGATGAGATGGGCAGACGTCAAACAGGACCTTTCCAAAATTGGTCTACAGTGGCCAAATGCAGCAGCTGTAACTCAAAACAGACATATTTGTAAAGGAAAATTACACAGTCTGAAAGGATCTCTGTAGTCCATGGCTACTTGAGGATTTTGTTTGTATGCATGAAATAGCCTCTGAATAGCACTTTTGTACAGCTCAGATGCAAAACAATCCAAATACATAACTCTTTTATAATCAGCAGCTATTCCTCTTTATCTGATGATTTCACAAATTCAAATTCCCGGGAATATTTTGCTAAACATTTCTGACTACACAAAAATTTAGGTGGCACAATAAAAATTTTAACACAAAACTAGCAATGAAACTTTTTAATGAAACAGCAAATAATAAAGTCCATGGATGTGAATAGGGACATTACTTCTACAGTGCTAAAAACAAACTAAAAAGAGGAACTTTGATCATCCAATCAAAAAAATCACTGCAGTAACCAGCTCCAAAACTCTAGTGAAAAAAGTTTTAATCCTTTATCAAACCATTAGCCCAAACCAGAAAACATTAAACATTCAAAAGACTGATTCCAGTTGTAATGTCAATCATGGCCCTATAAATTAGGAATGTTCTCTAATCTGCATTATCTCCTTCACTCTAAAGTTTCTGATTCTACGTAAGCCAATTAGCGTTTAGCTAGCCAGAGCTGGGAAACTTGGGTTTAGAGGTTTTTAAAATATTTCTTGAAAAATACATGAAATATGTGCAACTTGAAACAATTTGCTGAAAAAAAAAATTGTGGGAATGCTTATATGTAACATTGCTGAAGAAAATAGCTAGTTTCTGATGGTCTAGTGGTTATATAACACCTGGCATGCTTTTGGGAGATGTGGGTTAAAATTCCACTCAGGACAAAGGCAAATTTTTTTCAGCCTGTTATCAAGTGTTTGGGCACCTCTACATTTGCCACTCACCACATTACAAATGCACTGTGACATCACTCGCAGCTCCACAAGTGATGGGTGTAGCCTTCACACTTAAATGTGCAATCTGCAACAAAGAACTAAGCTCATTGGCCTCGCTGCAAATAACCTGGAATGCATGCTTTGTTGTCTCTGTGAGATCTACTGTGCTTTCTAACATTTCTTTCACCCTATAGTAAACTTTATGTCCAGCAAAAAAAGTTTTTCGTAAACAGTTAATATTACTTACCTTGGCTAATCATAGACATAGTAATAAAAAATATTACACTATATGGGTCGTGAGTTTTTTTGCGATAGAAAAAGATTAGGCGATTTTTACAATTTAATCCTTAATATTCTTCAAGAGTCTGACACTGTTATAAAAACTTTTTTGTGTATGACATCTGCCAAATTTAAAGAGATTTTGGCTATTGTTTTTTGTTGTTTATCTAAAGAGGTTTTGGCAATTTAGAAATTTTATGTTTAGGAAATGTTAAATCTGCAAAATGTGAAACTTTAAATGAATATTGCAAGCGACCTATTTATATAGAAATTCGAAATTTTGGCTGTAAAGTGTCAAGAGATATTGCATTAACAACGACTGACAACTTCTTTTGAAATAAACAATCCATCGGATTGTTTGGAAAAAATAATTGAAGGGTGAAGATCAAACAAGAACACTGTTCTATTTTTATAAAATTATTATCTAGTACTTTCTTCTCAATATTATTTTTAATGTGATTTTAAATAGGATTACTGTAATATAGGTAAATTATTTTCTTTTAAAAATCACTCATATATGATATTATGAAATGCATTGTTTTCTGTTTCATTCCTTTGTGTAAATAATCAATCTCCTTATCATAAGTGGAACAGCTAAAGTTGAAAATTTCGCTTTATGCTCGGCAGCGTGGTTAAAAGGGGAGGGGGAAGAATCGCCCAAAATGTATACATTTTAAATTTTATGTGCATTTTTGTATTTTTACAATTTTTAGCTACTCCTAGAAAAATTCCTACTCCCAAACATATTTCCAACACTATGTGTGTGGTTACAAGAGAAAAATTCACTTAATGTTAAAGTTTTATATACATAGATATTCCATTAGTGAAATATCTCCAAATGCTTACTATCAACTTTTGCCTAGCTGTTCTAGCAACGTCATTCGTCAGCAGCTATTTGATTGGTTCTTGCTTGTGGTTACTTGTGTACTGAGCAGCGAGAATAGAAACGACTCCAGCTGCGGTTGTGCGATGGCCAGTGGAGAGGAAATGACGCTTGATAACCGACTCCAGAAGATGTGCAGTCTTCGGAAACTTGTCCTTGCAGAGTGGCGAGTGTGGAGGTGCCCTTTCTTGCCTACAGAATATTTCCTGTGATACTTTATTACTGAAATATGTATAAATTTAACAATTTTTGGCCTCCATTATCTTTACTAGCTTTCTTGGGGGTGAGGTGGGGGTGGTGGAATTACCTTATTGCCTCCTCTCCCCTAGATCTGGCCATAAAAAATTAATTACTCCTCAAAAAGCTGCCTGTCACAGAGATCAGATAGGAACCTATCAATTTAGCACATTATAGTGAAGATCTGTAAAGAAGATCTTTACAGATCATCAAAAGCAAAATACCAGATATGAAACATTGATGCCTTCTACAGGGCTTGAATTAATTCATTCCCTTTGATTCGCAGCTAAATATGCTAACCACCCAGTGACATGGGTGGTTATATGTAATGATTAAATAATTAAAGGTTAAATTAATAAGCAATTATTTATGCCAACTAATAACAACTCACTTCTGCGTTGAGCTAGTGACAAAAATGTGAACTATTGCACTGAGCTAAAATCATTTATTGTGTTACTTTACATGACCTGAAATAATGATGCATAGGGCGTAGACATGGGGAGTATGGCGGAGGCTCCCCCCCCCCAAAGTAACTCGGAGTTGGCAAAATTCGAAGCAACTTCGTAAAATCTAGATGAGTTGTGAAAATTTGTAATCCTTTTTTTTTTGCAAATTTAAGGCGAGTTGTCAAAATCGAGGCAACTTGGCAAAATTCGAAGCCACTTAGTAAAATACAGGTGAGTTGGCAAAATCTTGGGGAGTTGACATAATTCGGAGTGACTTGACAAAATCGTGGGAGTGGCATAATTCAGGTGAGATGTAAAAATTGGGATTTTTTCTGTAAAATTATGGCGAGTTGGCAAAACTTAGGGGCAGTTGGAAAAATTCGAAGTTACTTGGCAAAATCATGAGGACTTTGCAAAATTCAGATGAGATGTAAAAATTGGGATTTTTTTCTGCAAAATTATGGCGAGTTGGCAAAATCGTGGAGAGTTGACAAAATTCAGGTGAGATGTAAAAATTGCAATCTTTTTTCTGTAAAATTATGGCGTGTTGGCAAAATCGAGGCAACTTCGCAATATTTAGGAGAGTTGGCAAATCTTGGGGGAGCTGGCAAAAATCAGGTGAGATGTAAAAATTTGGATTTTTTTTTTTCTGTAAAATTGTGGCGAGATGGCAAAATTAGAATCCACTTGGTAAAATACAAGCGAGTTGTGAAAATTGAGATTGTTTTTGTAAAATTAAGGAGAATTGACAAAATCGAGAAAAGTTGGCAAAATTTTGGAGAGTTGGAAAAATTAGAAGTGACTTGGCAAATTCAGGAGAGATGTAAAAATTGGGATTGTTTCGCGAAATTAAGAAGTGGTAAAATCGAGGCAACTTGGCAAAATCTAAGGAAGTTGGCAAAACTGGAAGCCACTTGGTAAAGTGCAGATGAGTTGCAAAAATTGGGATTGTTTTTGGGAAATTAAGGAGAGTTGGAAAAACCAAGAACTCGGCAAAATTCGAATCAATTTGGTAAAATATAGGCGATTTGTGAAATTAAGGCGTGTTTGAGAAATCAAGGAAACTTAAAATGTAGGGCAGTGCCAAAATTCGAAACCACTTCGTAAAATACAGGGGAGTTGTGAAAATTGTGCCTTGTGCAATTATGGAGAGTTGATAAAATTCGAAATAACTTGGCAAATTCAGGGAAGATGTAAAAATTGCGATTTTTTCTGTAAAATTATGGTGAAATGTAGAGGAGTTGGGTAAAATTCGAATCCACTGGGTAAAATCTAGGGTAGTTGGGAAAATTGGAATCCACTTGGTGAAATATAAGCAAGGTGTGATAATTGGGTTTGTAAAAATAAGGAGAGTTGACAAAATCGAGAAAACTTGGCAAAATATTCGGGAGTTTGAAAAATTTGAAGTGACTTGACAAATAGAAATAATAAAAGAAATGCAAGAGAGTCGTGAAAAATTGCCTCACCCCACCCCCACAGAGTGAAAATCTAGACATTATTTGCTCAGTTGGCAAAATTTGATTTTAGGGTTGAAAATTTTTGATATCCCCCCCCCCCCAACCATAATCCTTCGCTACACCCCTGATGATGTGAGTCATAAACAATTGACATTCCTCACAGTACAATAAAGTGTCAATAAATTGAATATCAGTTACCAAAATGCTTAATTAACGAAATTCAGTTTAGGGATAAAGAAAAATGCAAAAGCAATGCAACTTTCCTAGAGCAAAGAAGATAGTTCTAAGCTCTTCTAATTTTACTGTTGATGACACTACTTTTAAGGTAAGTATAATGCAACTTTGCTGAAACAAAGAAAATAATTCTAAGCTATTCTAACTTGACTGTTTAAGACCCTAGTTTTTAACTTCAAAGCAACAAAGAAATCACCAAAACTGTAGGGAATTCAGATGGGGAGGAAGATGTGGAAGAAAAGCAGGAGAAGCCATTATATTGCATAACGTTTGAGTGCTTAGACCAAAGCTTTAAATGTGTAGAAACACAGAGGAATGCCATCTCTATCTTTTTTTTTGTAGAAGGAATTATTTTCTGTAACTTCTATTTTTATTTATACTTCAGGTATTACATTTTTGTGCAATTTAGAAAAGCTGTGATAAAGATTGATTTATATTGAGTAAATTACAGTAAGGTGAAGTGAAATTTCAACAATGTTAATGTGCTAATGACTTCAATGTCACAGTAATTATTATTATCTAAATTCATTTTAATATAATGAATGCTTTGTAACTCTATATCAACAAAAGGGTATTGCAAATTTTCAAGTGGTAACCCCTTCTCCACTCCACAAAAAATTATGGGACTCTTCATAAAACAAAAATATAGGTTGATTTGTTCGTCGTTAAAGGTTTTATGGTGTAACAAATGTCATATTGTACCAAACTACGTTAAATGAAAAGATAAAATACATTGAACTTGCATCATCATCATGATCCTCAAGCAGCCCTGGGCTACGGAGGCAACCAGACCGGCAATTTAGTTCTCCAAGCAAGTCTGTCCTGAGCAACATCTACTGCATCTGGCCACTGCACACCAATTCTAATAAGGTCCTGTTTGACATTGTCTGCCCACCGTATCCTAGGTCTCCCCCTCTTTCTCAGGCCTTTAAGCACACTGTTCATAACCCTATTTGCCAATATATAATTATCCATACGGGCAACATGGTCAAACCAATGGAGACTCTGCACAATATGCTGCTTAAAGGAGGTTGCAAATCCTTTGCCTAATCTCATCATTAGTTGCAAAGTTGACCCACCTAATGCCCAAGATACTGGTTGGGTTGTTTTACCTCT
This sequence comes from Ryuthela nishihirai, assembly GCA_038380435.1. Lineage (NCBI taxonomy): Eukaryota > Metazoa > Arthropoda > Arachnida > Araneae > Heptathelidae > Ryuthela > Ryuthela nishihirai. The sequence continues at coordinate 115,639,327 of JAWZYU010000002.1, read as the reverse complement.
GAGCGGCACTTTTTTGCACACCATGCGCTAAATGGCCAGGTCACATGGACCCCGAAGGCTCAGAGAAGGTTGGGGGAGGGGACCCACTGGAACAGCTGTTGGGAGACAGATGGTAGCCTCCCGTCAAGGCCATCCAGCGTGTTCTTTAACGTGCACAGGGTATGGCTCTCCTGCACACGGAGCCACGATAAGTCGTGGCTCCGTCCCATCTGACGGGCGGCGGCCTTTTCAAGTCCATCGGTGTCCCCTATTGACCGTGGGCAGGGCAGGTAATTTTGCAGAGAAAAATCTCAACGCTGACCCAGCTGGGACTCGAACCTGGGAACTACAGATTACAAACCTGACACGCTACCGACTGAGTCCCCCCCGCCTCCCCCAAGATACTGCGTAAGCATCTGGAATCAAAAGCATCTACCTTCCTGTTATCTTGTTTACAAAGTGTCCAAGTTTCACTACCATACTAACCCTAGAAAGAACCAAACTATTATACAGTCAAATTTTAGTCTTTAGGTGTATACCCCTATTTCTCCACAATCTCCACAGATTCTTAAAAAACCCGGCAGCAATCCCTATTCATCTATTAATCTCATGCCGCATATCACCAGTATCTGTTATATAGTTCCCAAGGTAATTAAACTGTGATACCATTCAGATGAACTGAATCACAACCTGCCTGACCAATTTTCATCACTTTAGTTTTCTCTCTGTTTATAACCAAACCTACTCTACTACCAGTCTCATCAACAGCTCGAATGAAAGAGTTCATCTTATTTACATCATTTTCCAAAAGGGCTAAATCATCAATCTAAATCAGAAATTTTCATATCTCCAGCCAATTTAAGGCCAAAATCTTTCCCTTGAAGTGAATTTCACGTAGCATAATCAATAACCCAACTAAAGAGGAAAGGAGACAAAACGCACCCTTGTCAAACACCAGAAGTAATGTTAAACCAATTGCTACAAGCCTTACCAAATCTCACACACGACTCAGTGTTATTATAGAGAGCTTTCATTATGTTAAATAACTTGTCTGGTATACCATATGATTTCACAATCAACCACAAATTATGACGATCAACAGAGTCAAAAGCCTTTTTGAAATCAACAAAGCTAGCAACCAAAGGTTTCTGAAACTCTAAACATTTGTCAAGAATCTGCCTAAGGAAAAATATATAATCCACACATCCCCTACCACTTCTGAATCCACATTGCTCATCACGCAATTGACTGTCTACCAGATTCTTAATTCTATTAAGCATAATCATGGAAAGAACTTTACCTGGAACAGAGAGTAGGCTACCTCTATAGTTATCATAAGAACTGCGATCACCTTTTTTTGAAAATAGGGATAATAATAATAGCTCTGGTAAAATCCTTAGGAACCATGCCTTTATCATAAAAGATATTCAAACTTTCAGTCACCCATGTGGTAACCAAAACATTCCCAGCTCTAAGCATTTCCGTAGTAATTTCATTTACCTCTGGGGATTTATGACATTTAAGTTGAGAAGTAGCCAAAATAACTTCAGATTTTGTTATAGGGCCAACATTAAAGCCACCAATGCATCTATCATCATTGCAAACAATGGGAGTAGAACTAACCACATTGTTTAGAACATCACTGAAATGCTCAGCCCACCTAGCCATGACAGAATCCTCACCTTCTATAACCTTACCTTGTTTATCCTTCAATCCCTGTATACCTGTTCGTTTTCTACCACACAAAACATTAACTAATGGTACAGCTCTCTGCTGTTGTGCTGTTTAACAGCCTTCTTGGCTTTGTCAGTCAAGCCATCAAGCCAAAGATACTTAGCAGCTAACTGATCCTTTACATGTTTATTAAGTTCCCTGTAATGCTTTCTATTAGGACTAGTAGGGTATTGATTAAGGACATTCCTGCAGTTCTTTCTTTCTGAAATAAGCTCAAGTGCCTTATCACTCAGATAATTCTGCCTCTTCTGCTCCTTTTTTCCTAAAGAGTACTGTTAGTGTCCAAAAAAAACTGTTTAAAATGATCCCATTCTTCCTCAACTTCAGTAGTAAGCATACCATGACTGTCATAATGACTAAGTAACCTATCATGGTAAGCTTTGGCCATAACTGGGTCTTTCAGAGCTTCAATATTAAAAGTAAATTTTTTAACGCTAGCACAACACTTTTTAAGTTTAAGTTGCAAGACACTTTTAACAAGGTAATGGTCAGATCCAATTTCAGCTCCCCTATAGGACCTGGTATTCCTAACAGAACTAGCCTATTTGTTGTTAATTAATATACAGGGTGATTCAAAACTTATCGTTCAAATTTCGTGGGGAGGTAGGGAATACGTCAGGAAACCGATTTCACATAAGAAAGTATGTCCGCAAATGTACTCGTGCGTATATAGAGAGCGAACCTTGTTGCACGAATAGTGGCCGCCGCAGGCATTGTCCGTGATATGCCAGGCGTTTTTGAAAATGTTCGGCGGTCAATGCAACGGCGCTGTGAATCCTGTGTCCGTGTAAATGGTCGCAATTTTGAACACCTACTGTGAACCTGTACTTTACCTTGTTGAAATAAAAGTCACATTCGTTACCACTTAACTGTACTGTTTCCTTGTGTTCACTTGTCCATTTTGTTCATGTAGATGTTTGCGGACATACTTTCCTATGTGAAATCGGTTTCCTGTATTCCCTACCTCCCCACGAAATTTGAATGATAAGTTTTGAATCACCCTGTATAATCAATCATATTCTTATGCAGTCCATCAGGTGAAACCCATGTGTACTTATGTATGTCGCGGTGTTTGAAATAAGTGTTAGTTATTCTGAATCCATTGAGTTTACTTACCTGTAGGAGACGTTGCCCATTGCAGGTACCAATACCAAAAGGGCCTATTACTCTTCCCCAAAGGTCAGAGTCAGTACCAACTTTGGCATTGAAGTCACCTAGAACAAGGGTAATATCTCCTTTCTTGACAGAATTCAAAATATCCTGAAGTTGTCGGTAAAACCTATCCTTCTCATCCTCTTCAGCATCCTCAGTGGGGGCATAACAGCAGATAACATTCAGGTCTTTAATGCTTGTCTGAAATTTTGCTGTAAGAAACCTTTCATTAATGCACTCATATCCTAAAAGAGCATCACTAGTGTGTCTGCTGAGAAGCAGACCCACGACTTGGTGATGCTTATTGTCGTCCCTCCCTGAAAAGAGAAATTTAAGAATATTTGTGTGAGGACATCAAGAGAAAAAGCTCTGTGCAGTCCTTACATTCCAACTACCTATGGAGAGAAAATGGTTAGTGGGATGTTTAAAGAAACTATGTTTATTGAGAGAGGGAATGCCGACAATATCAAACAGCCCCCTAATCGCACACATGGGGCAAAAGACCCATTCCCCCACCACTAAAGGTTGAAGCCATCTACACTGGAAGACTTCCTCCAATGTAGAATTTGACGATGCCAATAGAATCAAAGAGTTCAGGTGCCTGTGATGACCTCTGCTCAGGATTATCCGCCAGCTGATAAACATATCCTGTGAATCTATTCACTTGGGGCTGTCAACCCACAAACAAAGAGAAAACACAGCGGAAGATTTTTCCTCCACAGAAGTCCACCAATGCAGCAAAATCAGGATCCATAGTCAAGCTCAGAGCCATAATTCCTTTCAGGTTGGTATATATGGTCAGCACCAGGACCCTGTGTGGTTGACCACTCCTCAGCAGGGTAGAAAAAAAAAGATAAGTAGCCATAGATGTCGAGATCAGTAGGCCACACTAATCTGGCAGCTCTCCCCTTCCGTTCACTTCCACAAGAGAGTATCTGTTTTGAAAGGTACTAACGGTCTGCACCACGAGAAGGTGGGGTCGGACATTAGGTGCGAGGCCTGGCCGGTTCTATGCATCATCACAGGGATTGTTGCATAGCTCTCCTTCCACTGACCACCTAGCTACCAACCAAAATTAAAATGAAGTGTAAAACAATATCACAAATGATATATATTAAAGAAAACAAGGTCATATATGACCATTACATAAAACATGAAACAACAAATGTAGAAGTTAAGGGATGAACCAAGGGTTACACATCCTGTGGGAAATAAGAATCAATAAATCTAATATATATATGCAAAAAAAAATCTACAAAAGGAAACGATGGGAGAAAACCAATGTAACAATGAGAAGGAATAGTTCAAAAGGGTAAAACTTAAAACTGATTAAAATAACCAGTATATTGTAAAAATTGAAAAACTGATAAAAAGCAATCTTCAAATAAAAGATACCACGATGCAACAGACGTGTACATAAAATCATGAAAGCTAAAATATTAAAAAATGTAAGATCAACAATTTCACTGCTGAAATTTACATTTACTAAAAACATAGGAAATGTAATTACCATTCACATGTCATGGAATACTGTTGTATTTATTGTATAGTTTAAGAATTCCAGATCATTACACTTAGTAATGTGGCTTCCTGGACCTGGGATTTAGTATTAAAACTATCATGGTTGGCTTTCAATTAACTTCTGATAAAAGTCCCAGAAGTTTAATATTATAGTGGCTGACTTTTGGTTAAAAGCTCCATGGGTGTAAGTTATCTGCAACAGAAGTTGTCAACACTTTCAGAAACAGTTCAGATTAAGCTGGCTAGTGTGCTTAATATAAGGTATCTGATGGTAGATAAACCCTTGCAGAGAAGTCTTCAATGTTATAATGGTAAAGTAATTGTGATGATGCACAGAACTGGCCAGGTCTAGCACCTAATGTCCGACCCAGTCTTCTCATATAGCAGGCTGTTAGTACCTTTCAAAGGAGATATTCTGTTTTGGAAGGGAACATAATGGAAGGGCTGCTGGATCAGTGTGGCCTACTGATCTGGTCATCTATGTCCTCTTTTTCTTTTGTTTCTGCCACGCTAAGGAGTGGTTAACTTCACAGGGTACTGGTGTTCACCATTTATATTTATAGACTGGACTGGTTTATGGCTTTAAGCTTGAGTATGGATCCTAGACTATCTGCACTGGTGGGCCTCTGTTGAGGAAGAATCTGCCACTGTGTTTTCTGTTTGCTTGTAAGTTGCCAGCCCTAAGCGAACAGAGTCACGGGATACCTTACAGCAGCTGGTGGAAATCCAGATTAGAGGCCATTGCAGATACCTCAACCATAATTTGCTAGTTGGGCATTGCCAATCATAAACTGGAGTAATGTCTCAGACAGGTCATATGACTCTTGCAAACGTGGTGCCTGCAATCAGGCATCACTTTTTCAATCTTATCAGAATGAGTGGCTTCAGCAGATGGGGGAACAGATCTTTGTCCCATGCATACAATCAGGGGGCTGTTTGATATTGTTGGGACTACCTCTCTAAATAAATCTAATTATTTTAAAAATCCTACTAATCATTTTCTCTCTGCAGGTAGGTGGAATATGAGGACGTTATAGAGATTATTCTCTTAATGTCCTCACATAAGAATTTCAGCATTACGACCTAATTATTCTAGGCTTGCAAGAGACCAGATGACAAGGATTATACCAGTGGTAAGGTCAGATACTTAAAAATAATTTTAAATTATTCTATTCAGTAAGGGAGGATGGAAAGCATCTCCAAGGTGTAGGTTTGCATCTCAGCAGATGTGCCAGTGATGCTCTATTATGATATGACTGCATTAATGAAATATTTCTTACAGAAAAATTTAAAACAAAAATTAAAGACTTGAATGTCACTGTTGTTATGCCACGAAAGAGGACTCTGATGAGAACGAAAAGGATAAGTTTTACAGACAGCTACAGGATATCGACATCAGTCGAAAGCCTTTTTGTAGATTTCAAAAAGGCTTTCGACTCTGTTGATCTTTACAATTTGTGGTTGATTATTAGATAATATGGAATACCTACTGATTAGTGAAATGAAAAGTCTCTATAATTACTCTGAGTCGTATGAGGGTTGGTAAGGTTTGTAGTGATTGGTTAGTATTAGTGGAGTCATACAAGGGTGCATTTTGTCCCCTTTTGTGATGGTCTATACATTCACTTTTACTTTTCCTTAACCAGTTTTACTTTATGTTATAGTTATCATTTTCGGGATTATCTTCAGTTGGATTTATCACATTCCCTATATATATCTCTACTATCTGACACTGAACTAACGTTACTAAGTTCACCCATGACTGCTAAAGAAGTTGCACATGCACAACTTAAACTTTTGATTGACAGCCACTAATGCACTCAATAAAGGACATGCTCCTCTTGCATCATAGCTAGCCCAATTGTGAGTTTATGCAAATGCTTTTCCCAGTATGCAACACACGTGTCAGTTGTACACCGCATGTATACTAAGTAACGTTAGGTCACAGTGTCAGATAGTAGAGAGTCAGTAGTCAGATAGCAGCAATGAGTCAATAAGATGTACTATAGTAGAAAGTTGTTAGTAGAGATGGAGCAGATGCGAGCTTTTAGTCACTAAGACTTTTGTATTCATCAGTTTATTTGGGAGTCTTGAATTTTTTGGAAATACATACACTTTGTTATATGAAATATTTGACTTTGCTATTTTTTTTTCTTGAGGAATGATAATTGATTTTTACTGAGATTTAACTTTAATAATTTGACATCTTTTGATTTCTTACTCACTAACTAATGCCTATATACTTAGCGAACTGTCATTTAACTTTATTTGGCAAGCTACTATTGCCTGGTGCCTGATGCTATCCAGAAGTTTAGTTTAATTTGGATCTGTTGGGTTGTTTTACCCCTGAGCTGCACTTTTTTGCACACCATGGGCTAAATGACCAGGTCACATGGACCCCGAAGGCTCAGAGAAGGTTGGGGGAAGGGACCCACTGGAACAGCTGTTGGGAGACAGATGGTAGTCTCCCGTCAAGGCCATCCAGCATGTTCTTTAACGTGCACAGGGTATGGCTCTCCCACACACGGGACCACGGTTTAACGTCCAATCCGACGGCCGGCGGCCTTTCCAAGCCCATCGGTGATTTGGATCTGTCAAAAGGTCCAAAGTGAAGTTTAACATACTATGGTCTGTTACACTTTTCTCTTTGGTTTTGTTATTGATTATGTTTGCAAAATTCTTTGTAAGGGAAAGATTTTGGCCTTAAACAGTCTACAGATTTCAAAATTTTTGATTTAGATTATGTAGATGATTTGGCTCTGTTGGTTAATGATGTTGATGAGATGAATTCTTTCATCAGGCTGTTGATGAGACTATTAATATAGTAGGTTTGGTGATAAACGGAGAAAAAACTAAAGTGATGAAAACTGGTCAGGAAGATGGTGCATCAGTTGTTTCGAATTGCTCCACTCTTCAGCAAATGTCTCAGTTTAATTATATTGCGAACTATGTAACAGATACTGGTGATGCACAGCATGAGATAAACAGATGAATAGGGATTGCTGCAGGGACTTTTAAAAATCTATGGAGAGTGCGTAAATATAGGCATGTTCACCTATAGACTAAAATTAGACTAATTTGGTTCTTTCTAAGGTTAGTTATGGTAACGAAACATGGACCCTTTGTAAGTAGGATACTAAGAAACATGATAAATTTGATTTTCTATATTTTTGTGCAGTATCTTGGGCATGGTCTGTAAATGGTAGCTAGGTAGTCACCGGAAGGAGAGCTATGCACCAATCCCCTGTGATGATGCATAGAACCGGCCAGGCCTAGCACCTAATGTCTGACCCCGCCTTCTCGTGGTGCAGACCGTTAGTACCTTTCAAAAGAGATACTCTTGTGGAAGTGAACGGAAGGGGAGGGCTGCCAGATTAGTCTGGCCTACTGATCTGGACAACTATGGCTACTTTTCTTTTTTTCTTCTACCCTGCTGAGGAGTGGTCAACCACACAGGGTCCTGGTGCTGACCATATAAACCCACTGGACTGGACAGATATATGGCTCTGAGCTTGATTATGGATCCTGATTTTGCTGCACTGGTGGGCTTCTGTGGAGGGAAAATCTTCCGCTGTTTTTTCTGTTTGTGGGTTGACAGCCCCAAGTGAATAGATTCACAGGATATGTTTATCAGCTGGTGGATAATCCTGAACAGAGGTCATCGCAGGCACCTGAACTCTTTGCTTCTATTCGCATCGTCAAATTCTACATTGGAGGAAGTCTTCCAATGTAGATGGCTTCAGCCTTTAGTGGTGGGGGAACGGGTCTTTGCCCCATGTCTGCGATTAGGGGGCTGTTTGATATTGTCGGCATTCCCTCTCTCAATAAACATAGTTTCTTTAAACATCCTACTAACCATTTTCTCTCCATAGGTAGTTGGAATGTGAGGACTCTGCACAGAGCTTTTTCTCTTGATGTCCTCACACAAGAATTCCACCATTATAATTTAGATATTCTCGGCTTGCAAGAGACCAGATGGACAGATAAAGGTCAGATTCTTAAAAATAATCTTAAATTTCTCTTTTCAGGGAGGGACGACAATAAGCATCACCAAGGCGTGGGTGTACTTCTCAGCAGACACGCTAGTGATGCTCTTCTAGGATACGAGTGCATTAATGAAAGGTTTCTTACAGCAAAATTTCAGACGAGCGTTAAAGACCTGAATGTTATCTGCTGTTATGCCCCCACTGAGGATGCCGATGAGGATGAGAAGGATAGGTTTTATAAACAACTTCAGGATATTTTGAATTCTGTCAAGAAAAGAGATATTACCCTTGTTCTTGGTGACTTCAATGCCAAAGTTGGTACTGACTCTGACCTTTGGGTAGGGGTGATTGGCCCTTTTGGTATTGGTAGCTGCAATGGCAATGGGCAACGTCTCCTACAGGTAAGTAAACTAAATGGTTTCAGAATAACTAACACATATTACAAACACCGCGACATACATAAATACACATGGGTTTCACCTGATGGGCTGCATAGGAATATGATTGATTATATATTAATTAACAGCAAATCGGCTAGTTCTGTTAGAAATACCAGGGCATATAGGGGAGCTGAAATTGGATCTGACCATTACCTTGTTAAAAGTGTCTTGCAACTTAAACTTAAAAAGTGTTGTGCTAGGGTTAAAAAATTTGTTTTTAATACTGAAGCTCTGAAAAACCCTGTTATATCCGAAGCTTACCATGATAGGTTACTTAGTCATTATTACAGTCATGGTATGCTTACTACTGAAGTTGAGGAAGAATGGGATCATTTTAAACAGGCTTTTTTGGACACTAACAGTACTCTTTTAGGAAAAAAGGAGCAGAAGAGGCAGAATTATTTGAGTGATAAGGCACTTGAGCTTATTTTGGAAAGAAAGAACTGCAGGAATGTCCTTAATCAATACCCTACTAGTACTAATAGAAAGCATTACAGAGAACTTAATAAACGTGTAAAAGATCAGTTAGATGGTGATAAGAATCTTTGGCTTGATGGTTTGGCTGACAGAGCCGAGGAAGCAGTTAGACAGCACAACAGCAGAGAGCTGTACCAGATAGTTAATGTTTTGTGTGGTAGAAAACGGACAGGTATACAGGGATTGAAGGATAAACAAGGTAAGGTTATAGAAGGTGAGGATTCTGTCATGGCTAGGTGAGCTGAGCATTTCAGTGATATTCTAAACAATGCGGTTAGTTCTGTTCCCATTGTTTGCAATGATGATAGATGCATTGGTGGCTTTAATGTTGGCCCTATAACACAATCTGAAGTTATTTTGGCTGTTTCTAAACTTAAACTTCATAAATCCCAGGGGTAGATGAAATTACTACAGAAATGCTTAGAGCTGGAAATGTTTCGGTTACCACTTGGATGACTGAAATTCTGAATATCTTTTATGATAAAGGCATGGTTTCTAAGGATTACCAGAGCTATTGTTAACCCTATTTTCAAAAAAGGTGATCGCAGTTCTTGTGATAACTATAGGGGTATTAGTCTCTGTTCCAGGTAAAGTTCTTTCCATGATTGTGCTTAATAGAATTAAGAATCTGGTTGACAGTCAATTGCGTGATGAGCAATGTGGATTCAGAAGTGGTAGGGGATGTGTGGATCAGATATTTTCACTTAGGCAGGTTCTTGAGAAATGTTTAGAGTTTCAGAAACCTTTGGTTGCTAGCTTTGTTGATTTCAAAAAGGCTTTCGACTCTGTTGATCGTCATAATTTGTGGTTGATTGTGAAATCATATGGTATACTAGACAAGTTAGTTAACATAATGAAAGCTCTCTATAATAACACTGAGTCGTGTGTGAGATTTGGTAAGGCTTGTAGCAATTGGTTTAGCATTATTTCTGGTGTTCGACAAGGGTGCATTTAGTCTCCTTTTCTCTTTAGTTTGGTTATTGATTATGTTATGCGAAATTCACTTCAAGGGAAAGATTTTGGCCTTAATGGGCTGGAGATACGAAAATTTCTGATTTAGATTATGCTAATGATTTTGGCAAATGATGTTGATGAGATTAACTCTTTCATTCGAGCTGTTAATGAGACTGGTAGTAAAGTAGGTTTGGTTATAAACAGAGAGAAAACTAAAGTGATGGAAATTGGTTAGGCAGGCTGTGATTCAGTTAATCTGAATGGTTGCAGTCTTGAGCAGGTGTCACAGTTTAATTATCTTGGGAGCTATATAACAGATAATGGTGATGTGCGGCATGAGATTAACAGACAAATAGGGATTGCTGCCGGGACTTTTAAGAATCTATGGAGAATGTGGAGAAATAGGCGTATACACCTAAAGACTAAAATTAGACTGTATAATAGTTTGGTTCTTTCTAGGGTTAGTTATGGTAGTGAAACTTGGACACTTTGTAAACAAGATAACAGGAAACTAGATGCTTTTGATTCCAGATGCTTACGCAGTATCTTGGGCATTAGGTGGTTCAACTTTGTAATGATGAGGTTAGGCAAAGGAGTTTGCAACCTCCTTTAAACCGCATATTGTGCAAAGAGAGACTCCGTTGGTTTGGCCATGTTGCCCGTATGAATAATTATAGATTGGCGAATAGGGTTATGAACAGTGTGCCTAAAGGCCTCAGAAAGAAGGGGAGACCTAGGATGCGGTGGGCAGACAATGTCAAACGGGACCTTGTTAGAATTGGTGTGCAGTGGCCAGATGCAGTAGATGTAGCTCAGGATAGACTTGCTTGGAGAACTAAATTGCACGGTCTGGTTGGACCTCCGTAGCCCATGGCTGCTTGAGGATGATGATGATGATGATCTTGGGCATTAGGTGGTTTGACTTTGTAAGTAATGGTGAGGTTAGGAGAAAAAGTCATCAACCTCCTTTCAGCACAATATTGTGCAGTCAGAGAGATTGCATTAATCTGGCCATGTTGCCAATATGCATAGCTGAAGATTGGCAAACAGATTTATGAACAGTTTGCTAAAGGCTTCAGGAAAAGGAGATACCTAGGATGTAACGGGCAAACAATATCAAACAGGACCTTACTAGAATTGCCTACAGTAGCCAAATGTAGTACTGTAGCTCAGAACAGACATGTCTGAAGAGTAAAAAGTACACAGTCTGGTAGTCAATGGCTACATGAGGAATTTGTATATATGTAATTACCAGTCCATGAACAAAATAATTTGTATCAGGTACTAAAAGAGGATTTAATTTTGAAAAAAAAATGTAAATATTAAAAGAAAAAAAATGGTAGGTAAACATAAAAATCACTCCAAAAATTCATTTGTAGCAATTTCTGAAAACCGATTAAATCAGCTTCTGACACTTAACCCTTCCGGTGTCCATCCTGAAAAACTGATTTCCATCCAGAGGCCAAGCTATTTTCTCCCTATGCTCAGCCAAAAAAACAAAATTAACTTTAAAACTATTTTTGCCAAATAACTAATGAAAGGAATTATGGTGTGTTATATGCCAAATTATTCAGCATTTAAATTCTGGATTTTCAGAAAATATAATATTTAACAAAAAAAAAAGATGATTAGTTTCATTTTAATACTTTTTTAGAGTCACATAGTAAAAAAAAAATGCATCTGGCAACACAAATAAAAATTTATTTAAAAATAGCTAATAGACAGAAATGATTATAATGCACATGAATAGAAAAGTTATTTATTTCTGATAAAAAAATTAATTTTTTGATTTCAAGTAAAATATTTCTGTCACTTCATAATTTTTTTTCTTGAAAACTTTGAGAAAATTTCAAGCTTTTAGCCAATTGTGCTGAGTCAGATAAACAAGTCAATTTTAGAATTAAAAAAAAAATAACCAATCAATAGAAATAGATTGTGTTATGTATCATATTAAACAGAATTTGATTACAATACAATTTAAAATTTACAAATTTTATGAAATAAATAATATAAACAAATTTACAAGCATATTTATTTTAATAAGCCTTTTTCAATATGATATGGTGAAGAAAAAGATCGCACTATATAATTAAGGCATAATTTTGAAACACCTAACGAATAAAAATAGTTAAATTATATATTAATCAAAAAGAAATTTCCTCCTGAATAATATAATATTTAACCTGAAACATGATTTTTATTTCCTTTAATGATGCCTTTCAGTATCATATATTTTAAACACAGCCAGTGTTATACAAAGTGACTTGCTGTTCTCACATACATGGAATTTTCTTCACTGGTTATGAAATAGAAAAAAACTTTCTTGGCTGTCTTTTTTATTAAACATTATGGATTTTTTTTTTCTTTGAGTGCTGAAGTGTGGCAATCTTGGATAAGTGCAGAAAGGTTTGTGCACCAAAAAAAATTATATCGTCAGAGTGGCACAACCAAGATACAAGGGGGTGCTTTTAAAATTATTCAATATAAACATAAAACTCAATTTTTTTTAACGAAAATTTTCTATGGGGGAGGGGGTAAAAAACCCTTCCTGAAATTGTTCCTCCCTCACATAGACTGATTTCTGTGCCAAAGAAGTCCATTTTGCTTCCATATCCAAGACCTCATTCATTTTCAGAAAATGATACCAGTTCAAAGTCTATTTTTGCTTGAAAAATAATAAATAACAAAAGAAAAATTAACAAATAACTTAATTCAATGTTAAATAAAACATCCACAGCAACAAGTGGTAAGCCGGCTACCAGATGTAGCATAACTTTGAAAAATCGAAAATTATTGATCGGTGGAAAGAATGATAATTTACAGAAATAAAGTAAATCTACAGAAATGTAAACTAAGGTTTAATTATAAATAAAATAAAATATTAAGTTTATATAGGGAGTTTATAATTCAATTTGTTGGGAGGATCTATTTGGCTTAAATCATTCATGTAAACAATATCTTTTTTGCTGAAAATCCAATATCTATATATATATTTTTTCAGGAAATGATGCAAGATCAAAGCTTTTTTGCAAAAAAAGAAATAACAAAAAAAATTAACATATAATCTAATGCAATGTTAAATAATACCCATTATGTCTTGTAAAGCCAGCCATCCATTATAGCATAACCCCAAAAGATCGATAGCTCAGCTGATGAAAAAACAATAATTTGTGGAAATAAATCTACAGAAATGGAAATGAAGCTTAATACTGACTAGATTCAAGGTCACATTATCCTATATTCGAGAGGAACTCTTTCTGTAACGTGTAAGTAATAACTAGTTCACTGCACTCAACTGCACCTGCTACCGTGACATACTTTACACTGCACTGAACTTTGGAATAACAACTTCGGCATGCTTACTTCTAAGAAATTTTTTTACAGTTTCGATCTGAATAACAGGAATTACGCATAGAATGCTGGGACAAATGATAAAAATAATTCTGGGAATAGTGAAATAGGTTTATGGCAAAAAGGAGTGTAAAATGAGAAAGAAAATGGTGGTATGTACTTTGCAATTCCTTCTAAAATCTTCCATTTTTAAAGATAACCAATTTTTTTTTTTTGTTAATTTATAGGAGATTTTCAAAACTTTAAGGAAAAATTTGTTGATGATAATTCGAATCAAATTTGTGAGCTTAAATCAGGTGATTGCTTCAAGCGTAGGGTAATGTTAACAAATAAATTGGTACTACTGTATAGCACTTCTGAGAAATGGCAATTAAATGGCTTTAAGGGGAAGCTAAAGCCATATACTTGCAATGGTAAATATTTTGGGTCACAACTACACAGTAATGAAATATTTCTCGAGTTAAAGAAATTGTAGGGGATTACAGAAACTTGAAAATAAAATTATGGCTGAGTCAAAAATAGAAAAAGAGAAAATATTTTTAGATATCTTTTATTCCACTTTCAGATTTAACCATGAAATATGTCCTCTTACAGACACTAGATGGTGCTACTCTTCCTTCTGTACCATTTCATTACTGTAAGATGCAATACTTTTTGAAAATAATTTATTTTCTAATCACATTTCCTAAAAAAATTAATAGCAATAATGTGTATTCCATTCTGTAAACCTAATTACTCAGATTCTATATTATATGATTCTTTATATACGAATATGTGAACAAAAAGCGCATAGCTATGTTTCAGTCGGCAGTCCGCTGTTTTAGCAGACACCAGGCACCTCAGGCTTCTGTTCCCCCGACCAAAGCAATAAATATGTCACCACGGAACCGACCCTCCTTCTCACCCTCCCTCGCGACCAAACATGGACACTCTAGTGAGATACGTGTCCATTGCCTTTTGACAAGGTCGCTTGGAGTGGGGGCCTCGGTTCCAAGATTCTAAGAATCATTGGTGGGAGCGCACAAGTTTTGTGTCATTATCCGTGATTATCCACCGAATTGTTGTTTTTATTCAAAACCAAATAAGATAAACTTTTCCTTTGCATGAGTCCTGATGTGTTTATTGGTGATGATGATTTGGTAGTAGTTACGTCCGTCGTCTGCAGTAAGGTAAAAAAAAAATTGTATGGATGTTCGTATTGTTTTCTGCTGAGGTCCTGCCATCCTCTCAGATCTTCTACTGTGGCATATAAACTGACAGGCTCCTGTCAGACCTCTGTGGCAAGCAGCTGCTTGAGGGGGTATTTATTTATTATTTATTGGTTTATGAACACACACTATTAGTATAAAATTACAAAATGATGGATCTTGTTTCCTCTCCACAAAGCATAAATATTATATTCGAATTCTGGGTCAATCAGCCATCAGAAATAGGAAATGGTGTGTTTTTTTCTTTTAGTGTGAGACCGATTCGAAAAATAATATGAATTGAGAGAAATATAACTTTCTGGGAAAATATTTAGTTCATATTACATAAATTTTACATGAAATGTGTCATCCTAGAGAATTTTGGCCCCAAAAGCTACAAGAAATATGCCACTACAAGAGCCAAGATATATTCCTGATGCTATTAAAAAATAAAAATTAAAAACTAAACAGACTAAAAAAAGTTTCAAGTACTAATAAGTAAGCAGTAAGAAAATATCTCAGGTTTTAGATGCTGACGATGTTAAACCAGAAATTCAGCGAAATACTCAATAAGCTTTGTACACATTGAAGAGGGTGGGTAGCTCAGTTGGTAGCGCACCAGGCTCGTATTCTGTAGTTTCCAGGTTTGAGTTCCAGCTGGGTCAGCGTTGTGGGTCCCCATGTGTGGGAGAGCCATACCCTGTGCACATTTAAGAACACGCTGGATGGCCTTGACGGGAGACTACCATCTATCTCCCAATAGTTGTTCCAGTGGGTCCCTCACCCAACCTTCTCTGAGCCTTCAGGGTCCATGTGACCTGGCCATTTAGCCCATGGTGTGCAAAAAAGTGTCGCTCAGAGGTAAAACAACCCAACAAACAGATTGAAGAAACTGCCAAAGTTAAAAAACGGAAACCAAAAGCATTTTGCTATTTGTAAACAACAAATGTTTATGGAATGGAAATGAATAAGATCTCATGTTAAAAAAATATCTGTATGGTTTCTTATTCCTTGTTTGATTGAGATATATATATTGTGCTTTTTTTCCTTTCTGAAAAATAAGGTTCCCTAAGTAATAGGTTAGCGAGTGAAGCAAACTGTGCCAAACTGCACTCCAAAAATAATTTTTTACTACTCAAGTATATATGACCTAAGTTTAGATAATTGTTATTTGTGCACTAATTTTTAGAAGTTTCTTGATTTTATATCCATTATGCATGACAACAACTTCCAGCAGAAAAGAAATTGATTTCTATAAAACAAATTTGAAATATTTTATATAATATCGACAACAGAAATAAAATTTTATTACTTACTTACAAAATTTAAATTAGTGGATCTGAAAAGTGTCATGTAAATCTAAAACATTTTTGGATGCTGAAAAATGCTTAGTTATATGAATCTTACAATGTAAAAAATAATAGAAATTCTTATAACCCCTTTTGTAAAAATTATATAAATTCATTTGGTCATTTTATTGTTACGACATATATAAAAAAAATAGGCACTTTTGTTTGACTTTTTAAATTTCTTTATTTCATTTTTAGTTATATGGGGAATAATTTGTTATCAAGAACACCTATACTACCCGCTTTCAAAGAGGATTGCTTGATTTTTCCTGTTGAACTGCACAAGCTTTAATCACACATCACTGCCATCGAACCTCACGGCGATATCGCAACAAGTGCTATGGCACCGGGCGGCATTTTTACCTATCTTCCTATTGTTTATCACTTGACATTTGCAGGTTTTGTGTTGTTGAATTACAAACTGTTGGTGTCAAAACCAAATGTTTTGACACCAACAGTTTCACCATAACTTTCGAATGTGATGGAGAAGCTTATTGATTTATGTATCAAATGAAAGCTTGTAACCTGGGAAGTGTTAGAGGCTATTTAAAAATTTACGCCCCCCCCCCCAAAGCTCTCTTTCCCCTAAAAAAAGGAAAAATATGAAAATATTGTTCCGCTTTTTCTCCAGAACGTGAATGCCAAAAGTAACAAGCTATATGTCAAATGAAAGCTTTTGACAGGGAAGTGTCATAGGCTATTAAAAGAAGTTCCCCCCCTGAAAAAGGGAGAAATATGAACCAAAAATTTCTAAGTAGAATTATATGAATCAATCAATAGTAAATATACAAATTACCTGTTGACATAGAATTCAACCTGGCAAGTGACTGAAGAGAGTGTGGTCGAGTTCCATTCATCGGCGAAACACAAGTTTGTCGGAATCTATTGTATTTATTTTTCTGATTGAAGGGAACATTAACAAATAAATGCAAAACTGATGTGATGAAAACATTATACCATAATTGCTATACAATAATGACTGTGTAGAGCTAAGATGAACAGTGTTTGTATAACAGATTAATTTAAATTAAAAACATTCGAGACATAGTAAATTTCAAACTCAATATTTGAAGCCCTCATAATTGTGAGGCCCTAAGCTGTAGCTTAGTTAGCTTATGCATAAGTCCGGCTTTGGTTCGATGTGGATTTCTAAATGTGCTTTTCAATAGCAAAAGAAGTTTGCTCACTCACTGTCAGTACAACTATATCACAGATATCATTGTGTGGAAGGCGAGACCTCACCAGAGAGACAACACAAGAAACGAAATATAATTTCCCTATCTGAGACTCGAACTGGGTCCTTTTCATTAGCAGTCAAGTAAGTTAATCCCTTAGCCATTGGAGTTAAAACTTTTTATCACAGAACAAAGCTCATATATATAGTTATATATTAAATTATTAAATAAAGACCACATTGAATATTTCGATATGGTCTAATTTCTTTTGATTTCTTTTTTTTAAAAGAATGACTTATAACTTAAACTGTACTATATATATATAAAAATAAAATTAAACTACAAATATATGTAAAGAATTATTCATCTGAAAAAAAAAATTACTACCGACTTGGCGGGCAATAATTTTTTTCAAATGAATAATTGTTGAATTCTATATTTACAGGTTATCTGTGTATTTACTACGGATACATAAAGAAGTTTTGCCTATGTTATTACGTCAAAAGAATTACTCAATAAAACTAAAAACATTCAAGAATAAAATCATCATAAGAACTATTTCAGTTGTGAAAGGCAAAAGAAATCGGAAGCTCAAGGAAACAGAAACTTGGGTATTTAGCTTCTCGTTAGGGACGTTCTCCTACTATTGAGACTATTTTTAGAAATCAGTTCCTGACCCTTCTTTAGCACAAACAATACGGAAGTCTCCTAATGTCCTCCCTGTGGTCAAACCCCCCACCCACCCCTAGGAATTTGGCGATATTCAGCGCCATCTGTTGAGCGAGGATCAGCGTACAATCGTCTTTCGCTTCACCTTAACAAGATTTGTATTGTAGTCTAATAAATTATGCATCAAATGAAAAAACAAAATATTATTTTTCAAATCTGAATTATATATTTTTATAAGATAAATGTAAAAAATTTTACAAGGGCAATTTTTATTCTTTTAAAAAAAACAATTTTTTTTGTTATACTAAAAATGTATTACAGCTATCCTCGGCATATCATTACGAATTCAGCGAACATATACAACAACATAGATACTCGAAAGGGCTAATGGTACTCATATTGCATTAAGTATTATATGCACAGCTGATGGTATTGCAATAAGCCATAATCACTCCTTTGATGACTGTTTGTAACATTGCTGAAGAGTGATGTCATTAACAGTAGATAAATTGGATAGCAGATTTTAAGTAGTTTTTAATGCTGAAAACCATGTTTGTTAATGCCATTCTCCTGCCATGGATATCTCACAGAAATGTGCTTAGACCTAGGATGATGTATATGACGGAAAATGATCAATTTACAGTCGAAAATGAGTGAGAAACGTAGTCTCCACCACAATTGGAATGATGAAATCTTCAAGCCACAGTTTGGGGTCCAGATGAAGATTACACTTGTGGCAAAAGTGCACACAAGTGGTCTTCTGTAGGGAGAACCAAAATTCACTGGTCTTCATCCAAACTGAGAGTTTGGTCAGGGTTGCCAACAGTTATCTGTGAATGACCCTCATGCTGGAAAAACAAAATACTAAATTCATCAACAGAAGGTACTTCCAACTAGTGGTGGAATTTGTCAAGTGACAAAATTAATCTGGACAGTAAAAAATGTAACACTCAAGAGGCACCCTTGTAAAGGTAAGGCCACAACAGAGTGCTACCAACATGAACATGAAACGTACTCAAGGATAAGTTTCAGAAAAAAGTTTGACACAGACCTCGCAGGTCTAAGGTAGACCAATCCCTGCAAAAGCCATACTGGCCGTTTGAAAGGTTGTTACACTCTAAATACAAGATCAGTCTAGCATCTTCATTCTCTCCAACACTTTGTACATGAAACTTGTTAATGGGAAGGGTTAAAAATACAAAGAGATCTAGGGATCCTTTCCTGGTTTATGGAAAGCCTGAACTATAATGCTTCCACCAGGAGTCTGGAAACTGTTCCTCAATAAAAATAGAGTTAAAAAGTGGAAGCAACAGATCCTTGCTGAATGATGAAATATTCATTAGGATTATTTATCAAATATCCTAATTCATTAGGATAATTTATCAATATAAAATATCATTAGGATATTTTAGAGCATAGCATAATGACAATGTCTGACCCAACAGCAGATGCACAACAAGAATGCAGAGCAAAATGCAGATCCCCTGTAATGAATAGTCTGTTTTAGGATTCCGGGTCATTCAACAGTGGGAAGCATTTGGCCTTGCTCTTCTGGGCCAGAACTTTGGGAAATACACAGAAGAGAAATGAAAAAGTGTCCATTAACCAGCTGGCAATTTCCAGGGTTCACCATTTGCCTGTCCGTTGTGCTCCAAGATTGATGAGTGGGGGCAATTCTGGACTTGGTCCTGCACATCTTCTGGGCTTTATCACACAAGACCTAAGAAGAGGTCATGTGGGCGAAGTATATTTCATCCATGATTCCTTCTGGCTCAGGTGTCAGATTAAATGGGCTTTTGTCCTGGCACAATTGTATGCATCAAAATTGGAGGATGCCGAATATCTCCATTATCATATGTGCATGACTTGTGTAAGTCTATTCCATGTTGAATTGTGTTTGTTCTGAATGCCTGAGGTGTGCCTACAGTTTATTAATAAAATGTTCTCCACAAACAGTACATGTTCCCATTATTTTGATAAACCCCTGTAAGTACCCTGACTTGATGGCAGCAGGCAAGCATGGTGCCAATTTTCCATCTTGACAAATCAAAAACCGATGAACTGCAATCATTCCCTGGGAGGACAGCTCTGAGAGGATCTCTTCTTCAGCTAAACTGATGAGGCCCCATTCGGAGATTACATAACGTGAAAAATTCAGTAATTTTTGGGGAGACATGCGACCCTCATATGTGTCTCCTTCTTGGGCTCTTCCTGCACATTGGTCTCCTTGGGTCACCCACCAATCACTGTAACCTTCAGGAGGAGCTCTCAGTGTTTAGAGCATATAATTTCTAACAACACATCACCAGATAATTGCACTTAATTGATTTTGGTGTTCTGTGAGACTTTCCAAACCATTACTGATGAAGAAAGTGGACATCCCCAAGTATTTGTTTGCTTGTGGAATGGATGATCAGGAACAGGGGAACAGAAGAAGCAGAAAATGATGAAGCAGTAGTATGCCTGCTTAGCACCAGTGGCAGAAGAATAGAAGAAGCCATGGTCCCCAATCACTATGGAGCCCAAGAAGGGTACACCTGATCAGGTGCCAGGGCTGCAAGGTGCCATACTCATACAGTCAGTGAGCTAAATCACCATAAAATGAAAAGGAGTAAGAAGAAAAATTAAAGTGTCAGGGAACTAGCAAACCTGTAACCAGACATGAGGAAGGTACTCACCACACTGCACAGCTGTCCCTAAAAGGGCCAACCTTTTAGCTGGCTGGAGCTCCCCAATTACCTAAAGCAGAGACCATAGCAGTGTCTAGTAGTAGTCATCTAAAACATTACCCAGCTCCATAACAAACAGGCTCCCCAATAGCAAGACAGCCAAAGGAGACTGCTAGTCATGAGCTGAGCAGAGCACCCTTGAGCAACTATCAGGATTCACCTTTTCCAGGGACGTGGGTCAGAGTGCAAGGCATACACACAGGAGAGTGTTTAAGACCTTGTGAAGGTATCCAAACTAGCAAAATTTGCACAGGGTATTCCCCTAACCATGTACAAGAGATTGCACTGAAGGGCTACAAAAATATAGAGTACTGTTTAATTGATGGGCTTTTCAATTAAAACATATATAATGTATATAATTAAATTATAATGTGTGGACACGAGAGTGTGTGGACATGCGTGGACTACAGGAGTGATTGTTAGGACCCTGCACCTTTACATAAAATAATACCTAATACCCTTCTAAGGCACTTTTCATTTGTTCACCTAACAGCATAAACCTAACATACAAACTGTAATGAAATAATTGGAGATGGAGGACAGCAATTCTATTACACTGCTTTTTAAAACATACGTTGCGTATGTTTTAAAAAGCAGTGTAATAGAATTGCTAGCCAAAAAAAAAAGACTTCCTTCTCTAACACAGAATTTATTCTTGAATTAAAAAAAATGAAATAAAACAACACTGTTCTTTTGTTTGTAATAAATACAGGATTGGCAACAAAAGTCTTTAATGAAACAAATATCTTGAAAACAGTTAATATAGGTATAACACTCCATACAGGTAATGGAAGCAACAAGGTTTGTGGAAAGCCTATGGTTTACGTTAAACAGTGGCATCTGTGTGCCACTGAAGAATGCATCAAACATGTAAATGACATCAAAGCATGCTTAGTGTCATGTCTATAAAGGCAAATTCGACATAACTGCATGCAATTATTGGTACCATGTCATTGAGAGAAGACTTCAGTGATTTTGAAAGCAGCATGGATGTTGGAGTGCTTTGGGCATGAGCATCAGTCACAAAGACAGCTAAGCTCGCTAATGTTTCATGAGGAATAATTTTCAAGGTCATGACTACATGGGAATCTAAAGTGAAGACATCATCTGCAAAAGGCAACAGTGGGTATGTTCCAGCATTAGTGTGATGTGCAAAGTGAAACAGGTGAGCTACAGCTGATCAGTTGTGCACAATTTTAATGTAGGATGCAAGAGGCCAGTTTTGTTAAAAACAGTATGTTGAGAACCCCACAGAGCTAGATATCACAGTCAAGTTGCACTTCATGAGGCACTCATCACATCTGTGAATGCACATTGTCGTGTTTAGTGGTGCAAAGAGCAGAATTCTACACTTTGTTTCTGACAAATGGACAAGTTCATGTATGGGACCAACTGAAGGAAGCTTACAAATCTGATTTCTTGTTTCCTACTGTTAAGGGTTCATGCAGTTCTGTAATGGTGGGTGTCAGGCTAGAGGCCTTTTTAGATTTTTTTTTGTTCAGGCTGTGTATATTTATTTTGGATTTTACCAAAATAGTCATATGCTACAGGGAGGCCCTCTGTCCCGGCATCTGGAAAGTTAATTGAAGGGGCAGTGCCCCGAGAGACGGAGGTCACCCCGCTGCTCGGCCCAGATGGTCAGGCAGGAAAGAAAGAAAGAAAGGGTTTGGCAACGATGAGGGGAGAGCGAGTCGAGTTTCAGAAGGAGACGGAAGAGAAATGGTAAAGCTGGGAAATGCCGACAGGTAATAGCGGCATTGGCTCTGTAAATACAGCTGAACAGGCATAGTAAGCTGGTGTTGTTGTAATCTATGTAATTGAGCATATGTCCTCGTCCAGCAAGTATGTTTGGAAGGTTAAATAAAGCTTTGTTATTTTTAAGTAAAGTCTGAAGTTGAACTAATTTATGGGGAGGAGCCTCAGTATCGAGTCTCTGCAATTGTGAATAAACCGTTGATTTTATCCGAAAGACTCTTTCACCCGTCGCGTATAGCGATCGAACCGAGGGAACGTCCTAAGTGGTCCCAATAGACCGACAAACGAAGAGTTAACATCACAGTGGGGATGCTTTCTCATGGCATGGTTTGGGTGTACTCATTCCATTAGAAGGCAAGATTAATGCCAATCGCTATTTGACAGTTCTGAGTGATTATATTTATCCAATAGTACAGTATTTCTTTGATGAAGAGAGGGCTGTCTTTTGGTATGACAATACCCCCATTCACAGATCACATTTGGTCACCCAGTGGTTTGAGATGCATCCGACTGAACTTTTTCAGAATACCATGACTACTACAGTCACCAGATCTCCTCCTCCTCCTGAAGCAGCCATGGACTACGGAGGTCCAACCAGATCGTGCAATTTAGTTCTCCAAGAAGTCTGTCCTGAGCTACATCTGCTGCATCTGGCCACTGCACACCAATTCCAATAAGATCGTGTTTGACATTGTCTGCCCACCACATCCTAGGTCTCCCCCTCTTTCTGAGGCCTTTAGGCAAACCGTTCATAACCTTATTCGCCAATCTATAATTATCCATACGGACAACATGGCCAAACCAACGGAGTCTCTCTCTGCACAATAGGCTGCTTAAATAATGTTTCCGACTCCTTTGTCTAAACTCATCATTAGTTACAAAGTTGAACCACCTAATACACAAGATACTATGTAAGCATCTAGAATCAAGCATCTAGTTTCCTGTTATCTTGATTACACAGCGTCCAAGTTTAATTACCATAACTAACCCTAGAAAGAACCAAACTATTATACAGTCAAATTTTAGTCTTTAGGTGTATACGCCTATTTCTCCACACTCTCCGTAGTTTCTTAAAAGTCCCGGCAGCAATCCCTATTCGTCTGTTAATCTCATACCGCACATCACCATTATCTGTTACATAGCTCCTAAGGTAATTAAACTGTGACACCTGCTCAAGACTGCAACCATTCAGATGAGCTGAATCACAGCCTGCCTGACCAATTTTCGTCACTTTAGTTTTCTCTCTGTTTATAACCAAACCTACTCTACTACCAGTCTCATCAACAGTCGAATGAGAGTTCATCTCATCAAATCATTTGCCAAAAGGGCTAAATCATCAGCATAATCTAAATCAGAAATTTTTGTATCTCCAGTCCATTTAGGGCCAAAATCTTTCCCTTGAAGTGAATTTCGCATAACATAATCAATAACCAAGCTAAAGAGAAAAGGACACAAAATGCACCCTTGTCGAACACCAGAAGTAATGCTAAACAAATTGCTACAAGCCTTACCAACTCTCACACACGACTCAGTGTTATTATATTATTATATATTATATTATATTATATTATTATAGAGAGCTTTCATTATGATAACTAACTTGTCTGGTATACCATATGATCTCACAATCAACCACAAATTATGACAGTCAACAGAGTTGAAAGCCTTTTTGAAATCAACAAAGCTAGCAACCAAAGTTTTCTGAAACTCTAAACATTTCTCAAGAATCTGCCTAAATGAAAATATCTGATCCACACATCCCCTACCACTTCTGAATCCACATTGCTCATCACGCAATTGACTGTCAACCAGATTCTTAATTCTATTAAGTACAATCATGAAAAGAATTTTACCTGGAACAGAGAGTAGGCTGATACCTCTATAGTTATCACAAGAACTGCAATCACCTTTTTTGAAAATAGGGATAACAATAGCTCTGGTAAAATCCTTAAGAACCATGCCTTTATCATGAAAGATGTTCAAATTTTCAGTCATCCAAGTGGTAACAGAAACATTCCCAGCTCTAAGCAGTTCCGTAGTAATTTCATCTACCCCTGGGGATTTATGAAGTTTAAGTTTAGAAATAGCCAAAATAACTTCAGATTGTGTTATAGGGCCAACATTAAAGCCGCCAATGCATCTATCATCATTACAAACAATGGGAGTAGAACTAACCACATTGTTTAGAACATCACTGAAATGCTCAACCTACCTAGCCATGACAGAATCCTCATCTTTTATAATCTTACTTTGTTTATCCTTCAATCCCTGTATACCTATCCGTTTTATACCACAAGAAACATTAACTATCTGGTACAACTCTTTGCTGTTGTGCTGTCTAACTGCTTCCTCAGCTTTGTCAGCCAAGTCATCAAGCCAAAGATTCTTATCAGCAGCTAACTGATCTTTTACACATTTATTAAGTTCTCTGTAATGCTTTCTATTAGGACTAGTAGGGTATTGATTAAGGACATCCTGCAGTTCTTTCTTTCTGAAAGAAGCTCAAGTGCCTTATCACTCAAATAATTCTGCCTCCTCTGCTCTTTTTTTCCTAAAATATTACTCATAGTTTCCAAAAAAAAGCCTGTTTAAAATGGTCCCATTCTTCCTCAACTTCAGTAGTAAGCAAACCATGACTGTCATAATGACTAAGTAACCCATCATGGAAGCTTTAGCTATAACTGAATCTTTCAGAGCTTCAGTGTTAAATAAAAAATAAATAAATAAATACCCCCTCAAGCAGCTGCTTGCCACAGAGGTCTGACAAGAGCCCGACAGTTTATATGCCAGAGTAGAAGGTCTGAGAGGATGGCAGTAACTCAGCAGAAAAACGACACATACATTCATGCTTTACCTGGGACTCAAACCCAGGTCCCTTAGATCAGTAGCCAAGTGCGCTAACCACTCGGCCATGGGACGCCTTCAGAATTAAAGGTAATTTTTTTAACCTTAGCACAACATTTTTTAAGTTTAAGTTGCAAGACACTTTTAACAAGGTAATGGTCAGATCCAATTTCAGCCCCCCTATATGACATGGTATTCTAAACAGAACTATCCAATTTGTTGTTAATTAATACATAATCAATTATATTCTTATGCAGTCAATCAGCTGAAACTCATGTGTACTTATGTATGTCACAGTGTTTATATTAAGTTATAGTTATTCTGAATCCATTGAGTTTACTTACCTGTAGGAGATGTTGCCCATTGCCATTGCAGCTACCAATACCAAAAGGGCCTATCACTCCTCCCCAAAGGTCAGAGTCAGTACCAACTTTGGCATTGAAGTCACCTAGAACAAGGGTAATATCTCCTTTCTTGGCAGAATTCAAAATATCCTGAAGTTATCCGTAAAACATATCCTTCTCATCCTCATCGGCACCCTCAGTGGGGGCATAACAGCAGATAACATTCAAGTCTTTAAAGCTTGTCTGAAATTTTGCTGTAAGAAACCTTTCATTAATGCACTCATATACTAGAAGAGCATCACTAGCGTGTCTGCTGAGAAGCAGACCCACGTCTTGGTGATGCTTATTGTCGTCCCTACCTGAAAAGAGAAATTTAAGATTAATTTTAAGAATCTGAACTTTATCTGTCCATCTGGTCTCTTGCAAGCCGAGAATATCTAAATTATAATGGTGGAATTCTTGTGTGAGGACATCAACAAAAAAAACTCTGTGCAGAGTCCTCACATTCCAACTACCTATGGAGAGAAAATGGTTAGTGGGATGTTTAAAGAAACTATGTTTATTGAGAGAGGGAATGCCGACAGTATCAAACAGCTCCCTAGTCGCAGACATGGGGCAAAGACCCATTCCCCACCACTAAAGGCTGAAGCCATCTACACTGGAAGAGTTCCTTCAACATAGAATTTGACGATGCTAGTAGAAGCAAAGAGTTCAGGTGCCTGCGATGACCTCTGCTCATGATTATCCACCAGCTGATAAACATATCCTGTGAATCTATTCACTTCGGGCTGTCAACCCACAAACAAACAGAAAACAGAGTGGAAGATTTTCCCTCCACAGAAACCCACTAGTGCAGCCAATTAGCCAGTATTGTCTCTCCCAGTGGCAGGACTCCAGTTGTTCCTCATTTAGGTACCTGGTAGACCCTTCTCTCACTGCTCCCAACTCCAGAAACCTCCTCAGATCTGAGTAGATGCTCCTCGATCATCTCGGAGTTGGTAATGGAGTTTAACTTGTACAAGGTAATCGGAGTTGGTGTCATATACAGCAACTCTACGCTTCACACACTCCGTAGAGTCTACAGTCCTAACTGTGTCACATGCAGTACACCAGTCATTAGTTCGGTTTGAGACAAATATTTCCTATTTCTGTCATGTTCTACAGCTCTGCAATTGCCTTTTGTGACCTATTTGCAAACAGTGCCAAGAAAATCCCCTCATACCCTCCCCCAGAAAAATGGTGGAGTGATCAAAGTTGTTTCATCATCTAGCCCTACAATGGTTTTCATACATATATACATATATTGTGATGCCCCCTCATTCACTTTTACCTTAACCAGTTTTGTTTAATTTACGTTATATTTATCATTTTGGGGATTTTTATTTCATTTTTGGCATCACAGCACTTGTTCCCAAGAGTTAGGAGTTGCGCATGCGCAACTCCGAACTTTCGATTGTCACCCGCTAAAGCGCGTGCACAAGGACACGCCCCCCCTCTTGCGTCATTGCTTGCGCCACTCATCAATTTATGCAAATGTCTTTCCCAGCGTGCAACGTGACACATGCGGGCTTTGTAGCTCTCGTTATAATCTGGTGACATGTTGTCACAGTAGCACAGAAGATAGTAGAGTAGAGAGAGTAGTAGAGCACAGCACAGTTTAGAGATCAGTTTTAGTTTGGAGTTTGTTGAAGATGTTTGTAGTAAGAAATGGCGCAGTATCTTCTTTATTGAAGTTTTGGTGAGTGCCTTTTGGAAATAAATTGTTTGTTATTTAAACCTTTCGAATCTTTACTAATTTTTTTCTCTTGAGCAACATTAGCTTGTTTTGATTAGCATTAACGCTCACTAGTATTTCGAACCCTAATTTAACTTTATTTTTGGCAATTTGTCAATTATTGCCCGCCGCCTGACTCAGCTATCCGGAGCATGAAAATAATTGGATCAGACAAAGGGTCCAAACTTTAAAAGTAATTCATTTCTTTGGAGCGTTACAATATATACCAGGATGAAATTTTCCCAGAAAATTTCTGTAGCAAATCTGCTATGCAATAATTATTTTGCATAGCAAGTTCCTAACTTTTGAGTAGCAAGCTTTCATTTTTTTCTAAATTTAATGTTTATATTGTTTCTGGCCATAACAAAAAAAAAAGGGATTTAGAAACAATACCACTAAGATATCATTAATGTAAGCCCTTGGTGATGAAAAATATTAGAAACAGTACCAACATGTCATCATACCCATATTTCCACATTGATTTTCCTCATTGCCTTCCATACCTCTCCCTAGAAGCACTTAATACATTTAAAAGTTTTATGTATGGCAAAAATAAAAACTGAAGAAACAAAAATAAAGAAACAGCATTTTGGAATGCCTTTTAAATTGAAAAAATGAATGGAAAAAAATAAACATTATATTTGAGAAAATATTTAATCACTCATTATGCATAACTCTAAAACTTACAAAATCATGCCATACAAATCAAAAAATCCATCTGAACTCAGTGTAAAATGCTAGGCAAAATGCAATGTAATACCAGTTAAATTACACACTGATATACACATATATAAAACTAGTTTTAACTGTTCACAAGAAATTGGCCTGATTAAAGACATTTGCTGCCACCTCTTGTATATCGTATCTGTTTAACAGCACATCATTTACTTATTATTTTCTTTTAATTTCATATGATCACAAACATACATTTGTATGCTATATTTGTTTTCATATTTATGCCTTAATTAAGCAAAAGTCTGAAAATTTTACATATTTGCAGTCTTTTAAATTTTGTCTAGATAGAGCAGTTAGAAAGCTTGGCTACTGTTGAAAGGGACTTGGGATAAACCCTGGATAATGCATTGATGTTTTCTTTCTTGAGTTGTCTTTTTGCTAAGGCCTCACCTTCTTTACATATCTTGTATTTAGCACACTATTATACTGATACTGCTGTCAAATTTCTGTGACAAGCAACTGTTAGAAGGGTAATTTATTTTTCTTTTATAAAACGTTTTGACTATATAGACCACTATTATTTTCAGTTATTTATTTAAATTAGGACAGGCTATATCAGTGACCCTAATAGCAATAAAACTAAGCACTTTTGAAATTCCCAAATTATAATCAGTATAATTATAAAATATTATAATAAATGTAAAATTATGACATATTATAATAAATCAGCAGAGTATTGTATAATAAGAGAATCTACAAGGTGAATTAGTAATAACACAAATATGAGAAAAGGATGCAAATCAAGGTGACTAGCCCTGCAAAGGAGAAGAAGCAATAAGATGCTTGTTCAGAATAAAGTACAACAATGTCCAAATTGACTTTTCCCCATATTTCTTACTAACAGTACACAACCATCAACATTTTCTATAGTTACTAAAATTATTGCTAATTTCAAATACCTGTTATTAATGGCTTTGTTTCTGCAATCGTTGGTAATATATTTTCATTTGCTGAGAGGGATACAAAAAAGGAAAATGGCACAATCCATAGACAAAGTGTGAAATAAGCTAGAACCTGAAAAGAATTTAAAAAAGTAAAATTTCAATGCATTAATCTGCCATTTATATTATTTGCGAAAATTTTTATGTTTATATATATACCAGAGCTAAAGTCAAAATATTAATTTGTTAAAAATATAATCTTCACTTTATACAAAGAAGCTGATACTACATGTTCAACTTCTGTTCCTGTTTTGTATTAAGTTCCTTAAATAATGTGTTCGACACTAGTAGACTATCTGTAGGTAGATATGTATATATATACAATACATAACATTTCTTTTGTATTGTATGGCACAATCAATTGCTGATGACACTAGGAATATCTGCAGGCTTGCAGTGTACAGCAAGAGTAAACATGTTTTAAAGTGCCAAGTAAGCTGCACACCAATAGTAATATTGTTTACTATTACCAAAACTCCAATCACCATTAGAACAGCAAACATAAACAATGTAGACAAATCAGAGTTTACAAAATCCATTTTCTTGTTTATATAGAACAGGGATTTGGAAATATTCAGTGAGTGAACACTGCAAGTGATGGCACAATTGACCATCTTGATTTTTTAAAACATTGTGTATTAAGGCTTCTGATCTGACAGGATGATGTTAGTTAACCATTTAATGCCAAATAATGTCCCAAAACGGTTGAAATTTTGAAAAGGACTCATCCAAATAGTGCCATTTCTTTGTCTTTAATACCCTCTACCCTTTTCTGAAATTTCCTGCCCATTAAAGGGTTAAGTGCAGCCTCATACACTTTTAAGCACAGCAGTCATTGAGCTTGCACTCTTTCCGTATATACCCTTACTTATAACATTAATTATATTTTTCTGTCAAGTTAGCATTCCTTATGAGAAAATTATCTAGCTGGTGGTTTCATACAGTTATTTTCTCAATAACAGAAATAAGTGAAGATTTCCCACATTGAATGGGGCAGGGGTGGCTCAGTTGGTAGCGCGCCAGGCTCGTAATCTGTAAGCTCCCAGATTCGAGTCCGAGCTGGGTCAGCGTTGAGATTTATCTCCACAAAATTTCCCGCCCTGCCCACGGTCAGTAGGGGACACCTATGGGCTTGGTAAAGGCCGCCGTACATTGGATGGGACGTTAAGCCATGGCTCTGTGTGCGGGAGAGTCATACCCTGTGCACATTAAAGAACACGATGGATGGCCTTGACGGGAGGCTACCATCTGTCTCCCAACAGCTGTTCCAGTGGGTCCCCTCCCCCAACCTTCTCTGAGCCTTCGGGGTCCATGTGACCTGGCCATTTAGCCCATGGTGTGCAAAAAAGTGCTGCTCAGAGGTAAAACAACCCAACCCAACCCAAAAAATCCCACATTGAATTTACATCCTTGTAGAACTAATTGTAGGACATTTTGTCATCTGTAAGTATAGCATTTTAGTACATTTTAAATATTCCATTTACTGTATTTCCTTTTAGTATAATTTCATTTAGTGTATTTCCTACATAAGAGCTTAATATTAAAAAACTTGAATTCTTTCAAAAACTTCTGACTGAGTTACAGTTTCCTTGTAGATGATCAGGTAGAATTTTAGTCTTCAAGTTATTCATTTTGAAGACAAATTTTTTACAAAAATTTCTGCTGTTTGAGAAAGCTTGTCTAATTGGGCATTAAGCACATAAACTCACATCAATCACTGATAATTTAGTCAATTGCATAGAAAAGACAAGCGTGAAAAAATCTGCCAAGTAATCCTGTAACTTTCCAAGCTAGGAAAAAGTCCAACAGTTAAATATTTTCAAAGAGCTTCAATCTGAATTATTATTACATTACTGCATTTGTTGCACATTGGCATCATTCTACAATTTGAGTGCAGTGTACAATAAACAAGCCATGAATGTAGCCATTTTACCCTCCCTTCTATCTGTCACCATTTTCACAGTTGGTCAAGTCATATAGTCCTCCAGAAACAGCTGCAAGACTTAACTGTAAACAAACATCGAAAAGTAAACATGTTGTGATCCAACCTCCTAAGCCACAGTTATGAAACAGAATGAAATAGCAACACAATGTCAACATTGACACAAAATGAAGTGGAGGTTTTGAAGAGAATAAGCAAAGCAACATTGCTGGATGTAAGATGCTAAATTTTGACAAATGCAGAGCAAACATAATGGTCGAATGCACAAACTTGACAGCCCAAATGAAGTCAGTGCTTTATGGCCTTTGAAATACCCCCTCGGTGTGAGCGCCTGTACGCGGTGAGGGGGACCACCCTGTGAAGGTTCCGCTGGCTCGGTTACCTTCGCAGGGTCCTGAACGCTCGCCCGCGTGTTTGCCGTGCGCGGAGACCCGTGTCCCTGGAAAGGAGGATCCTGGCAGTTGCTCAGGGGTCCCCGTCTTCTCTCCCCAGCTCATGACTGGTGGGTCCCCTTTGGCCGTTTTGCCATTGGGGAGCCTGTCTGCCGCGGGGCTGGGCAGCGACTTCCGGGCCGCTGCTATACACTGCTTTGGCTTCTGCTTCAGGTAAACGGGAGGTCCTGGGGCGGCCCCCTCAGGATCAATCGGCTGGTGGGCTGGTCCTGCTAGGGTCAACTATGCTGATCAGTGAGTAACCTTGTCCACCGTCTGGACAACGGTTTGCGAGTTTCCCCACACATTTACTAATTTTGTAGTTTTCTTTCTTTTGTGAGGCCTTTCTCTTGCCTCACACTTTATTGCTTTGTTGCTTCTTTTCTTTTGTGGGAACTCCGACGAGTTTCCCACCATTTCTCTTTTACTTTTCCTTTTTTGTAGTGAGGGCTTGGCTCACTAGCTGTGTGGGTATGGTGCCCGGGCAGCCCTGGCGCCCAACTGGGCGTCCCCTTGTTGAACTCCATGGTGGGTGGGGACAACGGGCACTGAATTTTTTTAAAACAAACATGAGTTCTCCAACTCATAAAAATCCGATCAATGCTGCCAAGAGGGCTCGCCATGAACCCCCAACTTCTCTTTCTTTGCCTTCGTCTTCGTGTGTGTCTCCGTCTCCGAAGTTCCTGATCATCCACTCTACGGGTGATCAGGTTCTTGGGGACATGTCCCCGTTTTTTATACACAAGGGTATTCAAGGTCTTGCGGGAGAACCGAAATCTGTCAAGCGCCTAAGATCTGGTGACTTGCAGGTGGAGACTGCGTGCTCCAAGCATTCGGAGCTTCTATTAAAGGTTACAGCGATGTTATCCTGGAGTGGCAGTCGAAGTCACTCCACACAAGACGCTCAATTCCTCCCGGGGCGTGATCTCCGAGTGGGGCCTTCTCAAGGTTTCTGAGGAGGAAATCCTCTCGGAGCTTTCAGCCCAGGGAGTGAGAGCAGTCCACCGGGTTTCTTCACGCCGTAATGGAAAGTTAGAGCCCACCAGGGTACTTATTCTAACTTTCAACACACCACACCTGCCTACTTCCATCAAGGCAGGCTACTTACACTGCGAGGTGCGGCCATTTATCCCCAACCCTCTGCGTTGCTTTCAATGCCAGAGGTTTGGCCATGCCCGCACCGCATGCCGGGGCAAGCCCACCTGTGCTCGTTGTCGCAGTCAGGATCATCTTGAACCTGACTGCACAGTAGAAAAGGCATACTGTGTAAACTGCCGTGATGAACATCCGGCGTACTCCCGCGACTGTCAGAAGTGGCTGGAGGAGAAAGAGGTACAGCGCCAAAAGACCCTTCACAATATCAGCTATCCAGAGGCGAGAAAGCTCGCTGCACCGCCTGCCCCACCTGGCAAGGTCTCCTATGCTGGTGCGGTTGTCAGAATGCCCATTGTTAAGATGGCTTCCGTGGCAGTGCAGACAGACATCAGCGTTCCACCTGCTGAATCTTTCTCGCCTGCTGCCAAGTACCTCTTGACGCAGGCGAAGCCGAAGTCAGTGTCCATCTCGACATCGACACCGGTTTCTATTCCTGTGTCTGTGCCTTCCACATCCACCTCCGGAAGGCCCCCTCCACCCCGCCCACAGACAGCAAGACCTACGAAACCCAAGGGGCTACCGCCAGGGCCCAAAAAGAAAATTTTACCTCCTCGTTCGGCGGTCTCTGATCCATGTTGCTCGAACTACTCCGAGGACATGGACACTGACCGCCCAATTTTTCCAAAACCATCGCTGGCGACGGTTAAA
Organism: Ryuthela nishihirai; assembly: GCA_038380435.1. Lineage (NCBI taxonomy): Eukaryota > Metazoa > Arthropoda > Arachnida > Araneae > Heptathelidae > Ryuthela > Ryuthela nishihirai. The sequence continues at coordinate 115,606,055 of JAWZYU010000002.1, read as the reverse complement.
ATAAATCGAAAGTCGTCCGCCAATTCTTCCAAGACCTGAGATGGCCACACTCCTTCAATAGAACTGTCGTGGATTCCAGAGGAATATTGATGACATCAAGGTCCTTCTGAGGGCACACGAACCCCTCTGCGTGTGCCTGCAGGAGACATTTTTGCAGACGGTCAACAGTCCTACAATCCGGCACTTTTCTCTCGTTCGCCGGGACCGGGATGGAGATGGTCCAGCTCACGGAGGTGTTGCCATCCTCGTGAGCAACCACTCCCCATTCCAGGTCATTCCCCACACCACCGACTTAGAGGCGGTTGCCATCCGCCTCTTTGTGGGATTTTCGTTGACTCTCTGTTCTGTCTATCTCCCGCCAGGAAGCATCATTTTCCGGGATGACCTTGATGACCTCGTCTCGCAGCTGCCGTCCCCCTTCCTCATCATGGGGGACTTCAACGGCCACAGTCCGCTCTGGCGCAGTGCTGACACCAACGGGAGGGGCCGGGTCTTGGAGCAGTGTCTCCTGGATCCATCGCTCTCCCAGTTGAACACCGGTGTCAGTACCTACTTTCACACCCCAACCCGCATATTCACTGCCATTGACCTCACCTTCTGCTCCTCCTCGATCCTTCCACTCTTTACATGGGAGGTCGAGGACAATCCCTACGGAAGCGATCACCTCCCTGTGGTGTGTACCATCTCTCGTGGGGGGCCTTGCAGCCCTTCGCGTGTCTCCCGGTGGAGGCTTGATCGGGCTGATTGGAGTGGCTTCGAGCTCTTGTCTGAGCTCGATGTGCACTCTGTCAGCCAGGAGCCCATCAATGTTGCAGTGGCGGAGTTGACGGACTGCATCGTCCATGCAGCTGCCTCTACTATTCCTCAGACCTCGACTCGGTTTCCACGGTTCCCAAAACCGTGGTGGAATCCCGACTGCACCGCAGCTCGTAAGGGTCAGAAAAAGGCTTAGGGGGTGTTTCGGAGATATCCGACGTCCCCCAACCTCGAAGCATTCAAACGCGCCAGGGCGAAAGCCCGTTTCGTCTGGCGCCAGAGCCAGAAGGAATCTTGGATGAAATATACATCTTCTATCACCCGCACGACCAGTTCTAAGGTCGTGTGGAATAATGTCCGGAAGATGGGTGGGAAGTACACGTCCCACTCATTATCGATCCTGGAACACAATGGACAGGCAATTGCTGATCCTCGAGCAATTGCCGACATTCTGGGGGAGTCATTCTCCACCATCTCTTCTCTGTCTCTACTCCCCCGAGTTTCTGGCCCAGAAGAGCAGGGCCGAACGCTCTCCGCTGTCCTTCCATTCGAACGGCCTGGAGTCTTACAACAGGCCATTCACAGCAGAGGAGCTTCGCCTTGCTCTGCACACTTCTCGTGCATCTGCTGTGGGGCCAGACAATGTCCATTATGCCATGCTCCAACATCTCTCACCATCGAGTAAGGATCGACTGCTCCGACTCTTCAACCGTATTTTCATCGAGGAGCAGTTTCCGGACTCCTGGCGGGAGGCCATCGTCTAGGCCTTACCTAAGCCAGGCAAAGATCCCAAGATTCCTTCCAATTATCGTCCAATTGCGTTGACGAGCTGTGTCTGCAAGGTGTTGGAAAGGATGGTAAATACCAGGCTGGCCTGGTATTTGGAACATCACGGCCTTCTTTCCAACACCCAGTGTAGCTTTCGCAGGCACCCGTCTACTTTAGACCACCTGATCCGCCTCGAATCGGCGATCAGGAATTCTTTTTTACGACGAGAGCACCTGGTGTCAGTTTTCTTCGACATCGAAAAATCGTACGACACGGCATGGAGATTCGGCATTCTTCGTGACCTTTACAGCTTCGGCTTGTGAGGTCACATGCCGATCTTCATTGCGAACTTTTTATCTTCTCGTGTTTTTCGAGTCCTTGTCGGCAACACTCTATCGCGGCCTTTCCCCCAAGAACAGGGGGTGCCTGAAGGCTGCGTCCTGAGTGTTACGCTTTTCGCTGTCAAGATAAATTCCATTACACGGCAACTTCCTCCTACTGTAGGCAATGCCCTTTATGTTGATGACTTTAGCATCTTTTGCTCATCGTCCAGCATGAGGGTCATTGAACGACAACTGCAAACTGCCCTGCACAATCTCGGTTTGGGCGACGGCCAATGGGTTCCGGTTCTCCCCACAGAAGACCGCTTGTGTGCACTTTTGCCGCAAGCATAATCTTCATCTGGACCCCGAGCTGCGGCTCGGGGGTACCATCATTCCAGTTGTGGCGGAGAACAAGTTTCTCGGTCTCATCTTCGACCGGAAATTGACCTTTTTACCACATATTCGACATCTCAGGTCCAAGTGCACGCGGGCATTGAACATCATCAAGGTCCTCTCCTCCCTCTCTTGGGGGGCGGACCGATGTTCTTTGCTCCGCCTTTACCGTGCACTTGTCCAGTCGAAACTGGACTACGAATCCCAGTTGTATGACTCCGCCCGGGATTCGGTGGTGAAGGTGCTGGACCCACTCCATCATCAGGCCCTCCGTGTGTGCACAGGGGCCTTCTGCACTTCACCGGTCCAGAGTCTCTACGTTGAGACCGATGAACCATCTTTATCTATTCGCCGTCAGCAGTTGTCCCTGCAGTATGCATCAAAATTGCGATCCCTGCCAGGCCATCCCACTTGGGACTGCGTTTTCAGTCCCAGGTGGGAAATGTTATACCAGAATCGGCCGACTGCCATTCGTCCTTTCGGTTTGCGTGTCCGAGGTTACCTGCGAGACATCAACACCAGTCTCGATAGCATCGCACAGTCGACAGCTGAGCCACTTCCACCTTGGCTCGCTGTTTCCCCTTCCTGCGATTTTTCCCTGTGCAGGACGGGGAAGGCCTTTACACCCGACTGTGTGTACCAGCAACTCTTTGCCAGCCATCGTGCTGCGCACCCGAACTTCTTGCCTGTCTTCACAGATGGCTCGAAGTCCGGCACTTCAGTGGGATCAGCTATGGTCTGCTGTGATGTAATCATTGCAGACCTGATCCACACTTGTTGGTACTTTTTAGTCTTTTTACTTGTCGTTTTGTGCCGTTTTGTTTGTGTTCGTTTTAACTTTGGTTGTGGGTTATGAGACTTTTATCCCTTTTTATCGTTTGTTTGGCGCAATATAGCCTTAGTTGCTGTTGCGCCAATAAACCCCAAACAACCAACCAACCGCCTTTGAAATGAGCTCCCTTGCAGCACAGGCTTGGAAAAAAGGCATGTGCACACATCCCTTTAGGGTTGGACAAATAAAGTATCAAAAGAGGCACAGGTGTCTATGCGATGAGGTCAGATAAACCCATGACCTCATCCACCTGATATTCTCAGCATCCATATAAACAAGAGAGGAAATCGAGCCATTATTAGAAAGAGGTAGTTGTTTTGGTGTTTGTCTGCAATTTCCAGCAGGGGTCAGTGGCATCTTAGCCGTCAGGGAGCCCACAACAGATAACCAACCAAAAAGCAGGATTTCCCTCCCTAAGCCAGGGCAGGTTGTTCCTGAAAAAGTATTTGGCCATATTGAGTAGAAAAGCACCCTCAGCCCTTAAAACTTTGAAGTAATTGCTGAAGGAACAGCTAAGAGACTTTCCAATGCACTTTGCAGATAACAGAACATTAACAAACCACAGGATCTGCGTGGGACTTGGCTTTTTGTTTCCCCAAACAACTATCACAAAATGTAATTTCACTTCCTCTCCTAGCTTAAATGACTTGATTAGAAGTCCATAACAATGCCATGTTTTGGCAAGTCAACAGCTTCTTCCCCCATTCAGTTTGTGATTGTCCAGCTTGCCCTCAACAGTGTGAAGATGATGAAAGAAAGCTATTGTCCCAATTACAAGGAGCATTTAAAAAAAGTTCTTGACATGCATCAACAGAACAAAAACCATTGCCCTTACCTCAACAAAACTTTTACTGTTCTTCAAAGTATTCCCCTCCAGCACCTATGCAAAGTTGCAAACATCTACATCAATTGTGGAAGGCTTGCTGGTACTCCTGATGGGGAATACTCCACAACTCTGTGAATGAAAGCATTATTACAAAATCTTGCACTCAAAAAGGCTCCCCAGCATGTTCCCTTTTAATTTTTGGAAACCAAAAATAGCATGATGCAAGATCATGTGAATATGCTGGATGATGAAGATGTTTGATTATCTCCTGCCCCAGATAGGCCGTAAATTGCCAGGTTTTATGAGCACTGGCATTGTCATGACAAAAGAGAACCCTCGATATGCCTGTTGTTGGATGCTGCTCATTCATCTCTTTAACCATTTTGGGCAAAACAATGTTGGTGTAGTATTGGCCATTTATATTCATTTTTGCAGATAAGGTTTGACTCTGTTGATTGTCATAATTTGTGGTTGATTGTGAAATCATATGGCACACCAGACAAGTTAGTTAACATAATGAAAGCTCTCTATAATAACACTGAGTCGTGTGTGTGAGAGTTGGTAAGGCTTGTAGCAATTGGTTTAGCATTACTTCTGGTGTTCGACAAGGGTGCATTTTGTCTCCTTTTCTCTTTAGCTTGGTTATTGATTATGTTATGCGAAATTCACTGTAAGGGAAAGTTCGATCTGTTGATGAGACTGGTAGTAGAGTAGGTTTGGTTATAAACAGAGAGAAAACTAAAGTGATGAAAATTGGTCACACAGACCCTGGTTCAGTTAAGCTGAATGGCTGCACTCTTTAGTTGTCTCGGTTTAATTATCTTGGAAGCTATATAACAGATACCAGTGATGTGTGGCATCAGATTAACAGACAAATAGGGATTGCTGCCAGGACTTTTTTTAAGAATCTATGGAGTATGAAGAAATAAGCATATATACCTAAAGACTAAAATTATACTGTATAATAGTTTGGTTCTCTCTAGGGTTAGTTGTGGTAGTGAAACTTGGACACTTTGGAAACAAGATAACAGGAAACTGGGTGCTTAGGCAGTATCTTGGGTATTAGGTGGTTCAATTTTCTAAGCAATGATGAGGTTAGGCAAAGGAGTCAGCAACCTCCTATAAGCAGCATATTGTGCAAAGAGAGATTCTGTTGGTTTGGCCATGGATAATTATAGATTAGCAAATAGGGTTGTTGTTGTTGTTTTACCTCTGAGCAGCACTTTTTTGCACACCATGGGCTAAATGGCCAGATCACATGGACCCCGAAGGCTCAGAGAAGGTTGGGGGAGGGGACCCACTGGAACAGCTGTTGGGAGACAGATGGTAGCCTCCCGTCAAGGCCATCCAGCGTGTTATTTAACGTGCACAGGGTATGGCTCTCCCGCACACGGGACCACGGCTTAACGTCCCATCGGACGGACGGCGGCCTTTCCAAGCCCATCGGTGTCCCCTACTGACCGTGGGCAGGACGGGGAAATTTTGCGGAGATAAATCTCAACGCTGACCCAGCTGGGACTCGAACCTGGGAACTACAGATTATGAGCCTGTCGCGCTACTGACTGAGCCACCCCCGCCCCAGCAAATAGGGTTATGAATAGTGTACCTAAAGGTCTCAAAAAGAGGGGGAGACCTAGGATGCGGTAGGCAGACCATGTCAAACAGCACCTTGTTAGAATTGGTGTGAAGTGGCCAGATGCAGCAGATATAACTCAGGACAGATATGCTTGGAGAACTAAATTGCACAGTATGGTTGGACCTCTGTAGCCCATGGCTGCTTGAGGATGATAATAATGATGCACACAGCTACCATTCCTTGGGAATTTAACTACAACCTTGAGCAAAAGTATTGTCAGGGGACTTGAGAATGTGGTTTGTCTTCCGCAACCCAAACATAGTTGTCAAACGTTCTGGGAGTTGTATAGTAATAAGATGACGTCTCATCATCTGTGACAATGTCTGTTAACCGTTTGGGGACATTATGTTCAAACATTGCCAGCATCTCCTTGAACAAGTGAACTGTAGCCTTTTTTTGCTGTTCTGTCAGTTTGTTGGGTACCTATTTGGTACTGATCTTTCAGAATCTTAAATATTGATGAATAATTGTTTTCACACTGCTAACTGATATTTAAACTTATTGCCTGATTGGTGATGTGTGAGTTTTTCTTAATGAGTTCATGAACAGCAGCAATGGTTCTCTCGTTTACAGCCTCCCTCGATCTTCCTACACAAGGGAGGTTTTCAAAGCTCTGCAGTTTTCCGAATTTGCACATCCATCCCATAACAGTACCATATGAACAGATATGATCCCCATATATTTGATAAATCAGCGTGAATTTTTTCGTGTCGTCCCTAAGCTGCATCTTTGTGAAAATGTAAAATTTTCCCTGTCTTTAGTAGGATCCATAGCAGCAATGCACAAATTTTGTAAATTTAACTTTATGTGCCACCAGCAAAGAGAGAAATGATGATACTGCTTTGTTTTCAACATGTAATGTCAAGTTTAGATAATCTTTGAAACAAGTCACAGCTCATTAACTTTGTAGAAACAAGTGCAAATCTACAGACACGTGTGAAGAGCTGTAGAAAGCCCTCCATACCCTCCCTCTTGCATTTAACGAACTCGAAATGTCCAATACTGAGATATTAGTGTACTAAGCTCACAGTGGCAAAATTACAGAAACAGAGTTAAAGAACAGCCAGTGCATTATTCAGTGGATTATTGTGCTAATCACCTTAGGACTGGAGAAGGAGGTGTGTTCTATAGTAACTCAAACCCTGTGGAAGTAGATAGTCGGTAGGCACCATTTTTTCCCTAATGCCCTGCTCTCTGAAGTTTATAGATACAGTAGACTTAAATTAGGATAGTTAAGATTGAGCAGATTCACCGCATTTTAGCATATGAGTGCATTGTTATATTATTTCTTTCCTCTACGTACTTGCCACATAAATTATCTATAGAATGCCAACCGATTTAACTGTTATTTGAGAATCAACAAAAGTTATATACTTATAATTATTAATTTATTAAGCCTTTAAAACTTTTTCTTTCAACTTACTGCCTCACTTATGACACAATTTCAACATTCAGTTCCTTGCCCAGCAAAAGGGGTCTTGCTGAGCTAAGTGGCCAGCTACCCAAAATAAGGGTGGAAAGGTATTTGGCTGCTGAAGTCACTATCACTTAAGCTCAGTGTTAAATAAACTTCTTATTTAACTACATTCCATGCATCAGGCAAACCTGGATCCTGCCATTGGTTAGACCAGGGCTCGCATCCGGCACTGCCAATGTAACTAAACAATTTTGAAAGTATAAAATACATAACTCCACATGAGCCAAAGCTCGTCAGTGAGATACTAAATTTGAAAACGTGAAAGAGTTTATAGGGACAATGTTAACATACTTCTTACAGACATATCACAAACCCATTAACATTAGCATGACTCAAATATATATTTAGCACTATAATCCAGTGAGGCATAAATAAAAAAAATAAATACCCCCTCAAGCAACTGCTTGCCACAGAGGTCTGACAGGAACCTGCCAGTTTAAATGCCATAGTAGAAGGTCTGAGAAGATGGCAGGACCTCAGCAGAAAAAACGACACATACAACCATGCCTTATCCGGGGCTCGAACCCAGGTCCCTTAGATCAGCAGCCAAGCGCGATAACCACTCGGCCACGGGACGGCACAATCACTATAACTGATTTTCTACATTTTACCCGAGTAACTACTTCATAATTAATTACAAATGGTAAGACTTCTTGCATTCTTTATGTTATTAGGCAAACAGTTGAATACTTTGGGAGCCCAACCTATATAATGCTTACAACCTTTTTTCTTGGAGAAACCACATTTAAAATGCTGCTGGAAGTTTATTGAACACTCTTACATGTGGAATACACTCTAGTAGTTTATTGAACACTCTTACACTTGAATCATCCTAATCATTGACAATACATGTTAGCAAGGGGCTACTAAATAATTCTAGCCTTGTAACATTTGTAACGAATTATAATAATTCCGAATACTATTCATTTTTGAGGATGCCCCTCAACACATAATTTGATGATTTTGAATGGGCACCCATGAAAAAGTACTTGCTCCAAATACATTGTTTCCAAGAATTGTATATTATTTTTAACTTGGATACATTCAAAAGCTTCCAATTACGTATGTTCTTGAATGCCTAATATTCAAGCTTTTTACTATACTTTTTACATGCAATTTCCACATGAGGTTCCTATCTATAAATACTGGTTTTGACAGACGGGATTCACTTTCAATAGATAATGTTCACCCAATATCCAGTAATTTAGTTTCTTGAACTTAGACAACGTATCTACAATGTTCTACCATATTATACGAAAATTTTGGACTGCTCTTATAAATCCTAGAATGCACAGATCCAGTGCAGTTCGGAGAACACTTCCGATTCACCCCCCCCCCCTCTTTCACGGTACCTCAGGGGCACGCTTGGTCTGCGCTTAACCTTGGTGACCCTGTGCAAGCCAGATGTGTACCCACCAATCAAGCGTAACATGTCTCTATCACATCCCGCTGCCAGGACAGTGCCTGTCTGACGATGTGCTGAAATGGACGGCACAAAACGCATAGCAATGCCTGGTCACCAACATCCTGTATAGTTTAACCTGCTTAGCGCACTAAGAGGAGTGCGAAGTTTAGAATGATGTGACTCATACCACAGAGGCAGCAAAGTGCAACACCACCGTGCTTAAGAACTATCACCAAGTGAGGAGCAACAATATTGGACCTGTGAAAAAATATCAGCTACTGAGAACAGCACACAACCCGGAATTGTCCTCCTTGAACAACCAATGAAGCTACCTCTGAACAAAAAAGAAAATGCAGGTATGACTATTTAACCTGAACTTCATTGCACCGCCTCTATGACCATCAATTATCACATTAGTGTCAATGAACTGATTGTTTGTCACGATAACACGTGACGAGTCCAGCACCTATAGTGTTTATAGAGTCAATTTAATCTGTCTTTAATTAAAAAAAAGGCATTACTTATGGACATCCTTTAGTACTAAGAACTATGAACGCATACTTATGCTCAGAAATTTTTATTAATAATGCTTCATTTAGTTATATAACATTTTATAATTAAATAAAGAATCAAGAAGAATAAAATTTTAAGTCATTCCTATGTAATTATAAACAATTCCAACCAAATTCAAACAATGTGCTGAACAATTCCTAGAAATCTAGTAATTTTTTTACTACATGCTTCTACAAAAGTCCTATTAAAATTATTAGTCTTTTTTGCTAAATATTTTATTTTCAGAAAATCCAGAATTAAATGCTGATTAATTTGGCATGTAACATGCCATAATTCCTTTCATTAGTCAACTTAGAAGGTATGTCCCTTCCAAATCTCCTTCAATATCATCTCTGCACTATCGTCAATGATTTTGTAGCATCACACCAGAAGCAACACAGCATTTTTCTTGAGGAGTAGCCATTTTATTTAACTCGTGGATGCAGCACCAACTTGAAGCAGGAAGGAGAACCACTACATTGATGGAAATCTAAAGCTCCCTATAACATATGACTCTTGACTTACTATATTTAAAGTAGCATCAGAAATATAAGTAGATAAAATTGGTCAGATCTTTGTGAAACAACCTGTATATTAATTGATATCAAATGGATTACAGGGATTTATCAAAATAATGGAAACACATACTGTTTGTGGAGAACATTTTATTAATAAGCTTTAGGTCCACCTTGGACATTCAGAATAGATGCAATTTGACATGGAATATACTTATACAAGTCATGTACATATGGTAATGGAATGTGGGACAATTCTCCTTATAAAATATGGCCCAACTGTGCCAGTGATGCTGGAGGTGGAAAGTGTGATCTGACCTTGTGCCCCAGATATTCCCACAAATTTATTTTTGTAAATTAGCAATCTTTCCCGATCTTTCAGTCAATTAATTATTATTGGGTTTTTTTATTTTTCAGTTATGCTACATCAGATGGCCAGCTTACAACTTGTTGCTGTGGATATTTGATTTAACATCACAATAGGTTACATGTCAAATTTTCTATATTATTTCTTCATTTTCCAGTTTAAAAAAAACTTTGACCTTGTGTCACTTCCTGAAAATGAATGAGATCTTATAAAAGATATTCCCACAAATGTTCAATAATATTGAGGTATGGAGATTGAAGTGGCCAGGGTAGCTGCCACACATCATCCTCTGCAAACCACAACTTGACACGTTTCGAACAATGCATGGGTGTTATCCACTTGAAACCAGGGACAGTCTTTAGGGAACAATGCCGTAATATTGGGTGCAGGTGGTCTCTAGAATGGATTCGTACATTATGGATGTGACATGACCCTGCAGAATAACTAACTGCCCTAAGGAATGCCATGATATGGCACCCACAGCATCAGTGATCCACCTCCATGCTTCACAGTCAGGGTGGTATGCTTCTGTTTTCGTCAGATGTATACTCTACCAGTGGTGAGAAAAAATGTATAGCACAGTTCATCAGACCAGATGATATTGCCAGTCTTTAGCATCCCAGTTTTTATGTGCTTTGCACCGCCTTACATGTTTTGTTGCATTGATGTTGGTAATCAGAGGTTTGTAGATTGCAGCACTGCCATTAATACCAGCACGATGAAGTTCCTGAACTGTTATGATGGAAACAGGATCATTCCAACTGGTGTTCAACTCTGCTGCTATTTGTGGTGTCATGATCTTGTGCTTCCATTGTACAATCTGTGCTAACGTTTGCTTATCCCTATCTGGCAACTTCGTATGGTGTCCATAGTTTGAACGTTTGGAGGCAACGCCTTATCCTTTTTGATAGGTAGTCATAATCTTCGATACAGTTCCTCATGTTACATCTACTATTTCCATTGTTCTGGTTACTGAAGCTCCTATAAGATGTGCATCAATGATCATGCCTCTTTGGAGGTCACTGAGATCTGACATTGTCGACAATTACACCAAAACAGCTGTTTCACCTGAGGCACTGCTACGTGATTGCCGACATCATACTTCTCCCCTTTATATACCTCACATTGTAGGTGACATCCCTGTGATATGCATACGGTGCATTGCATCTCCGGTTGCTGTTGGTTTTTCCATTATTTTGATTAACCCCTGTAACTCTGTTAGTAACTACATGGCATTTAGGGAAGCTGAATTTGGATCTGACCATTACCTTGTTAAAAGTGTTTAACATCTGAAGTTTAAGAAATATTCTGCTATGGTTAAAAGAATTAACTTTAATACTGAAGTTCTAAAAGACCCAGAAATAGCCAAATATTACCATGATAGGTAGTTAGTCATTATGACAAACATGGTTTGCTTATTACTGAAGAGTTGGGTTATTTTACACTCTTTTGCACACAATGGGCTAAATAGCCAGTCATGTGGGCCCTGAGGACTCAAAGAAGATTGGGGGATGGGATCACTTAATATGTGTTAGAAGATAGATGGTAGCTTCCTGTCATGATATCCTACGTTATCTTTAACATGCACAGAGCAGGGCTATCCTGCACACAGGGTAATGGCATTACTTCCTATCTGACAGGTGGCAGTCTTTCCAAGCCCACTGGCATTCCCTTTCTGAAAGAGGATAGGGAGGAGATTTAGTGAAGAAATATCTCATTGTTCAACTAGTTGGGATTTGAACCTGGGAACTACAGATTACAAGCATGGTGCACTATCAAATAAGCAAATCTCTGCCCCACTCACTACTGAATCCGAGGAAGAATCAAGCAATTTTAAACAGGCTATTTTTTAAACTGTAATCTGTGTAAAAAAGAGCAATGATGACAAAGTCATATGAGCTAAGGCAATCAGTATATCTTATTTCCGATAGAAAGAACTGCAAGGAAAAACTGAATCAACACCTTAGTAGTCTTAATAGACAGCATTACAGAGAGCTTAACAACATGCAAAGTATCAGTTGAAAACTGACATGAATCTCTGTCTTGTGAGCTTGGCTGATAAATAAAAACCAACTACAAAGAAAGAGAATTCTACCAGTATGTAAATGTTTTGCATGGGAGGGGGAAAAACTGGCATACAGGTACTGAGGGGGAAACATAGTAAAGTTATGAAAGTAATGGTTCTTCTCATGGTTAGGCGGGTAGAGAATTTCAGAGATATTTTAAATAAGTGGTTAGTTCTACTCTCAATGTTTGCAATGATGATAGATTTATTACAGATCTTAACACTGGCCCTGCATCTTGATCTGATGTTATTTGACTATCTGAAAATTAAAATTACACACATCCTCAATGAAATGCAAGGGTATACAGCATTGTTGATTTATTTAACGTTATTTTGTGCTGAAGCAACCTACGTTAAGCTCACAAGTTTGATTTCAACTATTATCAACCAATTTTTCCTTAAAATTTAGAAAATCTGCAAAAATTAAAAAAAAAACTGCTATTTTTAAAAACAGAAGATTTTTGAACTAACTATGAAGCACATACCTCTATCCCCCCCCCCACACACACACCTTTTACACTCTTTTCTGCCTTAAACCTATTTCAATATTCCTAAAATAATTTTTATCATTTAGCTCAGCATTCATATGTCATAAATGGTAAAAATAATTCTAGGAATTCTAGGAATGTGCTCTTTAAATCGAAACTATAAAACTATTAGTTTGTTGCAAATGAAATGGCTGAAATGTTAGAAAAACTTTTAAAGTTATAACTTCTTTAAAAATAACTTTACTTAACCCTTCCAATGTCCAGCCTGAAAAACTGGTTTCCATCCAGAGGCCAAGCTATATTATCCCTATGCTCAGTCAAAAAAAAAATTCAATGTAGAATTTTTTTGCCAAATAACTAATGAAAGGAATTATGGCATGTTTTATATGCCAAATTAATCAGCATTTAACTCTTGACTTTCTGAAAATAAAATATTTGACAAAAAATATGAGTTGTTTTATTTTAATAGGACTTTTTTATAGTCATGTATTAAAAATGCATCTGGCAATGCATATAAAATTTTATTTCAAAAAAACTAATAGACAAGAATGATTAAAATTCACGTTAATAGAAAGGCTATTTATTTCTGAACACCTAACAAAAAATTTCTTTGTTTAAAGTAAACATTTCTTTGATAAAAGTCCAGGCTTATTGTAGAGTCCAATAAACAAGTCAACTTTAGAGTATTTTTAATAAATAACTAGACAATAAAAATAGGTTGTGTTATATAGCAAATTAAAGAGAATTTAATTCTTAATTTTATTGAAGTAAAAAATTCAAATGTTGAAGAAACATATTAATTTTAATATGACTTTTTACAGTGTTAGCCGTCGCATGGCCGAGTGGTTAGCGCGCTTGGCTACGGATCTAAGGGACCTGGGTTCGAACCCCAGGTAAGGCATGGATGTATGTGTCGTTTTTCTGCTGAGGTCCTGCCTTCCTCTCAGACCTTCTACTTGTTCATATAAACTGACAGGCTCCTGTCAGACCTCTGTGGCAAGCAGCTGCTTGAGGGGGTATTTATTTTTTTTTACAGTGGCATACCAATAAAATAGGTATCTATTTCATAATTACTTCCAAATTCTTCCAATTTTAAAAATAAGTTTTTGTTAATTATCAAGAGATTTTAGAAACTTGAGGAAAAATTTGTTGATAATAATTCAAATCAAACTTCTGAGCTTAAATTGGGGATTGCTTCAGCATAGAGCAATGTTAACAAACAAATTAGCAATACCTTATATCGTTTCTAAGAAATGGCAATCAGATGGCTTTAACAAATTATTTATGCTAAATAATAAGGTTAATAAATATGCATTAAATGAAAAAAGAAAATATTATTTATCAAGCCTGAATTATATATATTTTTTATAAGATACATATGAAATATTTTTTATAAGATACATATGAAATATTTTTTATAAGATACATATGAAATATTTTTAAAACGGTAAGTTTTATTTTTTAAAAATCGATTTTTTTTTGCTGTACTAAAAACGGATATATATGTCCTTGGCCTGTCATTTCGAATTCTGTGAAAGTATACAGATGTCCTGAACACTGGAATGGTTAATCAAAATACACACCAATATATTCAATACACTTCAGTCACTGCTAAACAAGTGCATTTATGCCATTGGTAAAATATTATGAGTTCCTAGAAGTGAATTCTTTGAAGGCCTTTTTAATTGATGTCTCATTGTTGAATGTCCCCCCCCCCCCCGCCCTTAGTAGTGGTCAAGATGCTTGAAAAAGTTGTAACAGTTCACCATTATGATAGGGAATGCATATGCACTTAATCATAATGATGCCCTTTGGGCTAGCCTCTTGTCATTGTGGATTAAGTCAGTGCCTCTCAACAGCACTTGCAGACTTCCCTTGGGGGTCATTAATTCAATCCCAGCTATGGGAAACCTCATCTAAGTGTGATGTGTTCTGCTCTCTGAGTGGAGCTGGCTAAGTCTGATTTGGCTGATAAGCAGTGGTGTTTGGAGATGCGGAAGGATTTCTTTCACACAGTCAAAAGTAATGAGTTGAATTCAGATGTTGGTTCCCTGCTCTGTGCCCACATGGCGGCATGAATCAAAGGTGATAAAATACACTGGTTGCCATAAATTAAGGAAAACTCAGAAAAATTATGATAAGCAAAAACTGTATGAATGATTTTAATGAAATTTGATGGAAACACAAATTACAATGCTAGTTTCAGAATGGCATAAAATATTTTACACTAGAAACATTTTTCATCAAAAAATAACACAGGAACTTGTCCAAAAATGAGGTGTCAGAATGCAAAGGGCAAAGTTCTTTAATAAGGAGTGGGGCCCATATAGAATGCAGGCATGATAGCAATGTTCAATGCTGTTTATGATGCTGTGAATCAGCTCAGTACGGAGTAACAACCATTGTTCCTTTAAATCAGTAATAAGCTCCCCCTTTGTTTCAGGTGGTGGACTGAGGGCAGCAATACGTCTCCCTAGAACATTTCAAACATGCTCAATCAGATTTAGGTCGGGAGATTGAGCTGGCCACACCATGTGCATAATGGTCTCCTCTTGAAGGTATTGTTCCACTAGTCAAGCTCTGTGTAGACGAGCATTATCGTCTTTGTAAGATGAACGTTTCAGCTATTGCACCAGCTTGCACCAGCATAAGGATATACAATTTCTATTTATATATATATTGTTACGACAGAAGAATCTGGCAACCGAAAGCAAAGTTTCAGCCAACGAATAAGAACGTTGGGAGAATTTGGAGAAGAAGAGTGGAGCGTTAACGGTCGTTGTATTGTAACGGTCGTTGTGTTGTAACGGTCGGAGAGTTCGAAAATGGACGGTGAGCTGTTCTGAGACAGTGCGCGTAAGTATCAAGAAGTAACTTGATGTGTTGTGTATACGCGGAAGGATAAAAGTGGGATCTTTTATCGTTAAGTATCAAGAAGTAACTTGATGTGTTGTGTATACGCGGAAGGATAAAAGTGGGATCTTTTATCGTTAAGTATCAAGAAGTAACTTGATGTGTTGTGTATACGCGGAAGTATAAAAGTGGGAACTTTTATGGCTAACTTCGAATGTCTACACGGACTGTCTTTTTGTTCGGCTAGTGTGTGAAAAGTTATTAGCACAGGACGAGAATTGGTTTACGAGTGAAGATCTTCGGGTGACCTGGTAAATCAAGTAAAAGGTAGTATTTAGTAAAATACACAGAGCTGATATTGTGTGCTCTACGCAGGAAGATTGATGACTTGTGCATGTTAATAGTTGATTTGTTAATAAGATACTTCATCCATATTTCCTTTGTAACAATTTACCTTGTATTGAATTTGGTTTTGAAATATAGCTTTTAATACTCACGCTCAGTGGCTATCCATTTTTGTGATCCGCAACATTTGGTGTCAGAAGTGGGATGATAATTATTTAATTGAATGCCTTTCACTAGAAGTATGGATGAGTTAATAAAGCTGATGACTGATATGAAAGCCGATATGGCTAATAAAATAGGTGAACTTTCTAGTGACCTAAATAATAAAATAGGTGACCTGGCCGCACAAAATACTGAGATGAAAGCCGATATGAAAGCCGATATAGCTGCCCAAAGCGATAAAATAGGTGACTTGAAAGCCGATATGGCTACGCAGATGACTGATATGGCTACACAGATGAATGACATTAAAAGTCAAAATAGCGAAATGGCCGCACAAAATACTGAGATGAGAGCTGAAGTGGCTTCTCAAGTTGGTAAGTTTATTGATCACTTCAAGGATCATAAAACCGAACTCAATAGACAATGCAATAGTTTAAATGTTGAATTTGTCAGTGAAAAAGATGATCTTGATAGTGTTAAGTTAGATTGTAAACATGGAAAAGAAAAAGAGAAAGGCAACGCATATAAAAATGTGGATCTGCTACTGGAAATCAAGAATCGTAGAGATAGCGCAGATAATGCCTTTGACCACGCAACTACTGGTAATGCATGGCAGAGTGTCTATGTCGCTGGTGACATGTCTAGGAACTGTGAAGAACAATCACACAGATCAGAGAGCTGCGAGACTATACAGTACGCTTTGCACTTCAAAATACCTAGGTATACAAGTCTGGCACGATCTGAAGAGAGATCCACACGAAAGGTATTCTATTCCTCGCTCTCAGCAAAATGCGTCATGGACAATTATCGCAAAGGCAGAGTAACGAGTGGTAATGAAGGGGAACGAAACAGAGTTTACGTTTCGCAGAGTGGTCCGAGTAAAGAAGAGGCGTCCATTCATCATAGATACAAAGTGCCATTCGACTTTACCGCGGAAGTCGGAGAGATTTTTCCGAAGCATATAGCCACACTCGAATCGTTTATAGAAAGTGGGGATTTAAGGAAGAGGAATTCCGAAGGATGGCTTAGAAGCATAACAGGTGATGCTAGTAAAAGAGCTTCAGGCAGAGACGGTACTTCAAAGACTAACTTTCTGGATGAAACTAAGCCTCAGAGTTACGATCAGAGAGAAGTAAAGCCCTCAGACAATCTCAACGAAACCATGCTGAATTTCTTTTCTGAACAGTCAATGTGCAGATTTGGACATTATAACCATTTAGATTATAAGGATATAGAAAAGTTTTATCACGATTACAAGAGCTCTAAAGTGGACAATATCATGTTACAGAACTCGTCGCTGATCTCCAGAATGAACAATTTGGCAATCATGACTGATATTTCCCTGGCTAATTACAATGAGAGCTCCAAGAAAGTGAATTCGGAAGAAACAGCAAATATGACCTCCTCGGGTCATGTGTTTTGCTGGAGACCCGAGTGGCGCCATCGGATGGTAGATAAAAACAGCACAGGAGGTGTCGGCAACAAAGTGAGTTTTGTCTTGGCTCCTGCACTTGCTGCTTTAGGTCTCAAGGTCCCTATGATCTCCGGTCGTGCTCTCCAATTGACGGGAGATACTCTGGACAAATTGGAATCCATCCCTGGCTTCACAGTCGACTGCACTAAAGATAAAATCGAGCAGATGATGGAAGACGTCGGATGCTGCATCGTAGGACAGACAGAGGAGCTGGTGCCAACAGATAAGGAGATTTACCGCTGCAAGGATCTGATGGCTACCATAGATAGCGTTCCTCTAATGATATGCTCAATTGTGTCCAAAAAGCTGGCTGAAGGAGTGTGTGCTTTGGTTTATGATGTTGAATTCGGAAAAGGAGCTATTGATCTCATCAGTACAGAAGATGTTGCTGTTGATTTAGTTAAGAAAATGGTTGCAGCATCACAAGCTCGTGGAATGAAGAGTTTGAGTTGTTCAGCTGTTATCAGCAACATGGATTCACCTCTTGAAAACTCTGTTGACAACTCTCTGGAAGTGATGGAAGCTGTTCAGTGTTTCCTTGGTGACGGATCCTTGGAACTGCAAGAGCTCGTCGAAGAGTTAGGAGGAGAACTTCTGCGTTTGGTGAACATTGTGGATAATAGGGTAGATGAAGCATCACGTGTCCGCAAGGTTCTGCATAACGGCAATGCTTTGAACAAGTTTCGTAACATGTTAATAGAACAAGGAGTATCTGAAGATGTTGCAAGCTGGCTATGTGAAGATAAAACAGAAAAAATATTGCTAGCAGCCCGACACATCACTGATTTCACTTATACAGGAGAAACAGGTAAGGTTGTCGGATTAGAAGCTGCAGTTCTAACAAGATTATGGAAGGAGGAGATGGACCGAGGCGCTAAAAAGAATTATGGAGCTGATATTATATTTGTGAAGCACCTTGGGGATCAAATTGATTCAGGTGAAGTATGGCTGAAGGTTCATCACGACAGTTCTGAATTAAGTGAAAGTCAACTGACAAAAGGGTCAGACTGGAGGATGAAACTCCTCCCTAGATTTTATGTCACTAATGACTTTCATTCCTTGTTACTGTTGATAGAAGTAAAAATCCAAAGAAGAAAACTTTTTACAGGTTTTGCACGAAAACTCTTAGTCGATTCTTCTCCCTGCAGAGACATAAACGTGTTCACAAGGGCTATAGGCCTTACACGTATTATGTTTGTGGACGAGGCTTCAGTCAGAAAAGAAATCTACGTCATAATGAGATTCGCTTTCATTTTGACACAGACGTGGTATATCGCATTCGTCGATGTCCAGCTACAAAGTGCAAGGTGGTTCACGTGGATCGTTTGGCCCCGTTTCATCGAAGAACTGAAGAAGCTTTGGAATCCAGAATTGTTCGGGACGAACAATACCTAGGAAGGGGGCAGTGTTACGACAGAAGAATCTGGCAACCGAAAGCAAAGTTTCAGCCAACGAATAAGAACGTTGGGAGAATTTGGAGAAGAAGAGTGGAGCGTTAACGGTCGTTGTATTGTAACGGTCGTTGTGTTGTAACGGTCGGAGAGTTCGAAAATGGACGGTGAGCTGTTCTGAGACAGTGCGCGTAAGTATCAAGAAGTAACTTGATGTGTTGTGTATACGCGGAAGGATAAAAGTGGGATCTTTTATCGTTAAGTATCAAGAAGTAACTTGATGTGTTGTGTATACGCGGAAGGATAAAAGTGGGATCTTTTATCGTTAAGTATCAAGAAGTAACTTGATGTGTTGTGTATACGCGGAAGTATAAAAGTGGGAACTTTTATGGCTAACTTCGAATGTCTACACGGACTGTCTTTTTGTTCGGCTAGTGTGTGAAAAGTTATTAGCACAGGACGAGAATTGGTTTACGAGTGAAGATCTTCGGGTGACCTGGTAAATCAAGTAAAAGGTAGTATTTAGTAAAATACACAGAGCTGATATTGTGTGCTCTACGCAGGAAGATTGATGACTTGTGCATGTTAATAGTTGATTTGTTAATAAGATACTTCATCCATATTTCCTTTGTAACAATTTACCTTGTATTGAATTTGGTTTTGAAATATAGCTTTTAATACTCACGCTCAGTGGCTATCCATTTTTGTGATCCGCAACAATATGTATTTATTTTGTTATAATAATTGTTATTAATATTGATAATTTTCCTTTTTTCCAATTTTTTATATTTTTTTTAACAAGTGGATTTACTGAACTGGTGTGAACCATATATTTCACTATTTTGCATTTGCATTAAAAATATTTAAAAATAATAATGTTAACATTATAATGAAAATTAATTTTTGCTATAACGAAAAACGATATTAAATTTTTGACTGTAATGAAAAATGTAAAGTTTTTTTTATTTCATTTGCCAACACTGATTTCTATAGGCCATTGATGCTGGTGGATACTGACTTTGTTTGTCTGCATGCATGCAGGCAGGTTGACAGATTAAAACTGTTTGTAGTTTACTTATTTTAAATCACTTTTATAATTGTTATTATTAGAAACAGAATAAATATTTCCAAAAATTACAGTTGCATTTGTGGTTAAATTGGCACTAACCAAGAATGTGCGGCAAACAGTACAACTTAATACAGTCGAACTTGGTTATAACGAGTGGGGAAATAATGAAAACATGTCTGTAACGAGGAAAAAGCCATAATGATTTTAATTTACATGTTTCCCATACAATTGCTCACTTTTATAATGAGCATACTACACAGATATATCGTACAAATTTTGGTAACTATGGAAACATGCAAATATTCTTAATTGCACAAGTAGTCAGAAATAGTACCCAATTCTTAGAATAAGCAAAAATGAAATGGGTGACAGTTTTTATGACCACTCGCATCTGATTACGAGCCAGTTTATGACCTAAGCTTGTCCTTAGGGACTGTCTCTCCAATGTCTAGCTCCTGGCCCTCTCCTCCACTTTACCCAAACACCTTCACAACTGTAAAATTAGTTAGAAATGAAAAATTAAAGAAATTAGAAATTAAAGAATTGAGTGTTTTAAGGGGAAATTTGAGAAATATCAAAGTAAAATCTTTAAAACAAACATCAATTTTAAGATTCATAAATAAAAAGACTAATTGAAATCGTGTTAATTATTAATTAGTATTGTTTTTAATTATGGAGAAATTATGTTTAGTATTAAGTGTATTGTAGTTTATTTAAGTGTATTAATACAAATATATGTAGGTATGTGATTATATTATTTTTCTCTCTCTAATATTTCTTTTGTTTTTTGAATCTATCTTTTAATCAAGATATTGAAAATTAGCAAAAATAGGAGGCATATTTAACTAATCACTGATATAGTGAGTAATAGTTATAACAAGGAAATTTTGTCGGTCCTCTGGTGTTCATTACAACCAACTTTGACTGCATATGAAAATACAATCAGTATATAAACAAAACAGCAGAAAATAATACTAACCTCAGAAAATGGATAATATACTGATGAGAAATAGCTGAAGGCTAAATAATGGTTGATGACTACAAGAACTGCAAAGGAAAAAATTCTGTGAAAAACATTAGCAAAATTATTACCCCTGAAATAAAAGACATTTGTCTTAGGTGAGAATTTTCATTTCATTCAATTATGTTTTAATGATACTCAGAATATCAGTTATTAACTATGGTTTTACATTTCTTCTTATTGCATTACAGTATGCAATTTGTACATACCTTCAGACATACATAGGTGGATCCTTAAACTTGTGGACTGCCATTAACCAACAATTAGAAGCTTTTCATAAGAGTAAATACACGATGTGTGGCAAAACAGAGACTCCTGGAGGGCAAAAAGTAGCGTGTGCAAGTTCAAGCAAGTTGTGATATGGTTCAAAGTAGCAGCAGAATAATACATCAGGCTCTTTCATTTTCTTCCTTTGGAAAGGTATTTGTTTTTGTGTGTGATTTTTGCAGCCTAAGGCTGATCTGGAAACTGAGCAGTAGATGGAATATGTTACTATGTTCAGCGAGGCTTAGGTGGTACATAGTTGCAGAAATGATGCAATGTATGGAAAAGAGTGCTTGAAACAAAGTACAAATTTCAAGTCCCAAAAGGACTTTACTGATATGCACAATTCTGTGGAGGATAATCCAAGATTTGGGCAATCAAGCACTTCTATTAATGAGCAACAAATCGCCTGAGCTGAGAAAGAGTTGACTTGTTGGGTTGTTTTACCTCTGGGCGGCACTTTTTTGCACACCATGGGCTAAATGGCCAGGTCACAAGGACCCTGAAGGCTCAAAGTAAATTGGGAGAGGGGACCCAATGGAACAGCTGTTGGGAAACAGATGGTAGCCTCCCGTCAAGGCCATCCAGCATCCCACACACGAGGACATGGCTTAACATCCCATCCGATGGACGGCGACCTTTCCAAGCCTATCGGTGTCCCCTACTGACCATGGGCAGGGTGGGGAATTTTGTGGAGATAAATCTCAACGCTGACCCAGCTGGGACTCAAACCTGGAAACTACAGATTATGAGCCTGGCGCACTATCAACTGAGTCACTGCCACCACATGGCCAGAGGGAGTGTGATGGTCTGGATAATATTTTCTTGGAGCACACTTGGACCAATTATCCCTGTACAGCAAACTCTGACCAAAAAGTGAACTCTTTCCAAAAGTTCTTGACATGCATCTGCAGAACAAAAACCATTGCACTTACCTCAACAAAATGTCAATTGTCCTTCAAAGTACTCCTCTCCAGTATCTAGGTGCAGATGTCTATACTAATTCTGGAACACTTTGTGGCATTCCTGCTGCAGAATACTCTGCAACTCTCCTTGCACGAGTTGACTCTAAACCTTTTTTGCTGTTCTGTCAGTTTTGGGGTGCCCATTTGGTACAGATCGTTCAGAACTTTAAATTTGATTTCATGAATAATCGTTTCTACACTACCAATCAAATAAACTAACATCTAAACCTATTACCTGAATGGGAATATGTATGCTTTCCTCAATGATTTCATGAACAGTAGCAATATATCAAATCATTCAAGGTATTCTTCATTCTTCCTGCATGAGGGAATTATTCGAAGCTCTGACATCCGTCCTGTAACAGTGCCATAAAAACAGGCATGCTACCCATATACTTGCGATAAATCAGCATGAATTTTTTTCTATGTCATCCCTGAGCTATTATATTCATGTGAAAATATAAAAATTTTCCCATCTTTAGTATGCCCCATAGTAACAAATCACAGATTTTGCAGAGCGAATTTTATGTGCCTCCAATGAACAGAGAAATGATGATATGGCCTTCGTTTTAACATATAATGACAAGTTTAGACAAGCCTTCAAACAAGTCATAGCTCTTTAATTCTGGAGGAATAAGTGCAAATCTACAGACCCATGTCAAGAACTTTCTGAATGCCCTTTGTATATGGATGATGTTTTAATAAAGAATATATAAAATGTGTTCACTATCTTTCCTTTTAAAGAAAATATGTATGTTAAAATAAAAACTGTAAATTACGCTTTAATAAAAAAAAAATTAAAAAATATAACAAAAATGGTCAGTTTATTGTTCACAGCCAACAGACAGCACTGCTCGAGAAGCATGACATCAAGGTGTAAAGTATGACATAGAAAGTTGGTGGACTATAGTTCTTTGATTTGTTTCTTTTGGGTGGGTAATGTGAAGTCACATGTTATGTGTGCGAGTTCACTGAATTTTTGTGTTCTCGGGCACGTTAGGTGTTCCATCTTCATGACCTGGGTGAGGTATATTTTGTGTTCTCGGGCACTTTTTAGGTGTTCCCGCTTCATGACCTGGGGGAGGTATTTTTTGTGTTCTCGGGCACGTTAGGTGTTCCCTCTTCATGACCTGGGGGATGTATTTTTTGTGTTCTCGGGCACTTGTTAGGTGTTCCCGCTTCATGACCTGAGGGAGGTATTTTTTGTGTTCTCCGGCACTTGTTAGGTGTTCCCGCTTCATGACTTGGGGGAGGTATTTTTTGTGTTCTCGGGCACTTGTTACGTGTTCCCGCTTCATGACCTGGGGGAGGTATTTTTTGTGTTGTCGGGCACATGTTAGGTGTTCCCGCTTCATGTCCTGGGGGAGGTATTTTTTGTGTTCTCGGACACTTGTTAGGTGTTCCCGCCTCATGACCTGGGGGAGGTATTTTTTGTGTTCTCGGGCACTTGTTAAGTGTTCCCGCCTCATGACCTGGGGGAGGTATTTTTTGTGTTCTCGGGCACTTGTTAGGTGTTTCCGCCTCATGACCTGGGGGAGGTATTTTTTGTTCTCTGGGGCACTTGTTAGGTGTTCCCGCCTCATGACCTGGGGGAGGTATTTTTTGTGCTCTCAGGCACTTGTTAGGTGTTCCCGCCTCATGACCTGGGGGAGGTATTTTTTGTGCTCTCGGGCACTTGTTAGGTGTTGTAACGCTCCAAACAAATGCAAAATACTTGAAGTGTTATGCTCCGGATAGGCTTAGACGGGCGCCAGGCAATAATTAACAAATTGCCAAAAGTAGAATAAGTTGATAATAAGTTGATTTAGGGTTCAAATACCAGCGAGCGTTTATGAGTAAGAATCAAAACGATTGTCAAGTAATATTAAATATAAAAAATCCTTAATTCGCGTTGCTCAAGAGAAAAAACTGTACAGACTCAAAAGGTTTATAACAAAACAGAGTTATTTCCAAAACAATTCAACTCACCAAGACATCAATGAAGAAAACACAACTCCTACTCCTGTGCTACACGCACTGTGCTTGGTGCTACGCACCTTGTGCTCGTGCACTCCACTGTGCTACAACTTGTGCTACTCCTTCTACTACTCTACTGCTTATGCTACTGCTTAAGTGACTCGTAGGTCACTTAAGCAGTAGCTTAAGCAAATGTCTTTCCCGGCGCATGCCGGGAAAGACATTTGCATACTATGACGAACGACGCAAGAGGGGGCGTGTTCTTTGCACGCGCTTTAACGGTACAGTCGGAAGATCGGAGTTGCGGCGCATGCGCAACTCCTAGAAACTTGGAAACGAGTGCTGCGATGCCAAAAAGGAAATAAAAAATCCCCAAAATGATAAATATAACGTAAATTAAACAAAACTGGTTAAGGTAAAGCAAAAGTAAACGGTGGAGCATCACAACTCCCCCTTCCAAAGGGAGTCAAAAGATTTGACCTAACAAATTTTGACGAGCAATTTTGAATAAAGGACACATCTTACGTCATTTACACATGGCTGAACATAAATAAGTAAAAGTATGCTAGCGCAAATTTTGATATGACGAACTATTCTCACTTTGACACAATTTTCCAGCACAACCAAAGGTACCTCCTCCCTTTTCCTCCTGACAAAAATATGTAATTAACAGCTAACCTAGTGTACTTCCATACCAGTGGCTGTGACAGTTAACTGTATACTAGCATCGGTCTAACTAGTATCACATTCTGATACAAACTCGAAATTGGCATATCTTGAACTGTACTTGAATTGTTGTTAGCGGGGTGATAACTTCCGCTTTTCCCCTAACCACAAAAAAGTATGTGACAGCTAAATCTTCACCTAAATCACATAAAAAATCGGGTATTCGAACACCGTTATCTCCTCCTAATTACATTCAAATACGCAAAGCTAAAAAAATTCAAAATTCACAAACAAGCGGGAATGTAATCATTCGCTAATTCTTCTTCTATTCACAGAAATCGCGATCTAGTTGAAATAAAAAATCATTAGTTACCTCCCCCTTCAGATCTAATGTTCCTCTCCCAAAGGAGTTATGCTGGTAACAACTCGGTTATCAGACTATACCATTTGGGGACAGCTCCAAAAAGGTACGCAAAAAAAAACAAAATTCTGCAGTCATCATCATGGTCATCATCTATATATATATATACCAATAAATACTGCCAATGTCATCCCAAAAATTACGTATCATTGACACATAAATATCACTGATGACACTGAACAGATTTAAACACATATACATAAATCGTATCTAAGAATAAAGAAAAAAAAGAGTGTGAATAATTTATGATGTACGATGATAACATTTCATCGAATAACTTTTACATGAATCTCCTTTTTTTTTTTACATAAATTCACTTTGGAATGCACGATAATTTACAATACAAATTCTTAAACATAAAGAATATTAAATTACTAATTCTCTTTCACTCTTCTCATTCATATCCAGAAACATTTTACAATTTCTAAACTTTCAATATCGACTTACAAAATTTTCAGCTATCAGTCAGCTGAAACGAAAAAATCTACAAAAATACATTTTAACTCACGTAAATAACTAGAACCTCGATGAACAAGAATGCAAAAAAAAAAATTCTATTCACAGAGTATAAACTCGAACTACAATAAATTCACTTTTCAAAAATAAATATCGAACTCTAAAGTTTCAACAAGAAATTAAACATCGCTAACTATATAATTCACAAGGCTTCTTCTTCGTCTTCATCTATTCCAGAAAAAAAAACAGAACATTTTATAACTCAATCAAGTGCCAAGTGAAAGAAAAATATACTTAAATTTCATTGTTGGCACTCCGTGGCAATAAATCATCTAGTCTGTTTCCGATAACATCCTTCCGTCGTCGTTGAGTGGCTTCACGTAAAGTTGTTACTGAAGATCTCGTTCAAGTCAAGTCGTCGCTGTAGATCTCTCTCGTGACATCCTCTTCCCGATGTTCGCTGCTTTGCTGCCGGTTGTCGCTCTGCAGGATTTGCGTTTCGTCGGCCTTTCGTCACGCTCTTGACGTCGATGGAACAGCTGAATCTGGCTTTGTCAGTCTTTGTTCTGTTGTGTGCAGTAGGTGATAATCTAATCTGTTTTTTCCTCTTCTGCTTGGTAAAGGTTCATCATCATCAGAGCCATCTTTCTCCTGGGTTTGTTGTGGAGCATCTACTTCTGATCAAACTGCAGGAATGTCCTTAATCAATACCCTACTAGTCCTAATAGAAAGCATTACAGAGAACTTAATAAACGTGTAAAAGATCAGTTAGCTGCTGATAAGAATCTTTGGCTTGATGGTTTGGCTGACAAAGTCGAGGAAGCAGTTAGACAGCACAAGAGCAGAGAGCTGTACCAGATAGTTAACGTTTTGTATGGTAGAAAACGGATAGGTATACAGGGATTGAAGGATAAACAAGGTAAGGTTATAGAAGGTGAGGATTCTGTCATGGCTAGGTGGGCTGAACATTTCAGTGATATTCTAAACAATGTAGTTAGTTCTACTCCCATTGTTTGCAATGATGATAGATGCATTGGCTTTAATGTTGGCCCTATAACACAATCTGAAGTTATTTTGGCTGTTTCTAAATTTAAACTACATAAATCCCCAGGGGTAGATGAAATTAATACAGAAATGCTTAGAGCTGGGAATGTTTCGGTTACCACTTGGATGACTGAAATTCTGAATATCTTTTATGATAAAGGCATGGTTCCTAAGGATTTTACCAGAGCTATTGTTATCCCTATTTTCAAAAAAGGTGATCGCAGTTCTTGTGATAACTATAGGGGTATTAGCCTACTCTCTGTTCCAGGTAAAGTTCTTTCCATGATTGTGCTTAATAGAATTAAGAATCTGGTTGACAGGCAATTGCGTGATGAGCAATGTGGATTCAGAAGTGGTAGGGGATGTGTGGATCAGATATTTTCACTTAGGCAGATTCTTGAGAAATGTTTAGAGTTTCAGAAACTTTTGGTCGCTAGCTTTGTTGATTTCAAAAAGGCTTTCGACTCTGTTGATCGTCATAATTTGTGGTTGATTGTGAAATCATATGGTATACCTGACAAGTTAGTTAACATAATGAAAGCTCTCTCTAATAACACTGAGTCGTGTGTGAGAGTTGGTAAGGTTTGTAGCAATTGGTTTAGCATTACTTCTGGTGTTCGACAAGGGTGCATTTTGTCTCCTTTTCTCTTTAGCTTGGTTATTGATTATATTATGCGAAATTCACTTCGAGGGAAAGATTTTGGCCTTAAATGGACTGGAGATACGAAAATTTCTGATTTAGATTATGCTGATGATTTAGCCCTTTTGGCAAATGATGCTGATGAGATGAACTCTTTCATTCGAGCTGTTGATGAGACTGGTAGTAGAGTAGGTTTGGTTTTAAACAGAGAGAAAATTAAAGTGATGAAAATGATTCAGTTAATCTGAATGGTTGCACCCTTGAGCAAGTGTCACAGTTTAATTTTCTTGGGAGCTATGTAACAGACACTGGTGATATGCGGCATGAGATTAACAGACGAATAGGGATTTCTGCCAGACTTTTAAGAATCTATGGAGAGTGTAGAGAAATAGGCGTATACACACCTAAAGAGTAAAATTAGACTGCATAATAGTTTGGTTCTTTCTAGGGTTAGTTATGGTAGTGAAACGTGGACACTTTGTAAACAAGATAACAGGAAACTAGATGCTTTTGTTTCCAGATGCTTAAGCAGTATCTTGGGCATTAGGTGGTTCAACTTTGTAACTAATGATGAGGTTAGGCAAAGGAGTTTGCAACCTCCTTTAAGCAGCATATTGTGCAGAGAGAGACTCCGTTGGTTTGACCACGTTGCCCGTATGAATAATTATAGATTGGCGAATAGGGTTATGAACAGTGTGCCTAAAGGCCTCAGAAAGAGGGGGAGACCTAGGATGCGGTGTGCAGACAATGTCAAACAGGACCTTGTTAGAATTGGTGTGCAGTGGCCAGATGCAGTAGATGTAGCTCAGGATAGACTTGCTTGGAAAACTAAATTGCACGGTCTGGTTAGACCAGGCATATGACGCACACATAACCGGCCGTCCACATGGTGCAACAGGAAACGAGATTCATCGGACCAGACGACCTTCTTCCAATCATTCAAGATCCAGTTTTGATGATCGCATGCCCATTGTAGACTCTTTCGATGGTGAACCGAGGTTAGCATGGGTACTCTGAGCGGCATGTGGCTACGCAACCCCAGTTTCATTACTGTTCGATGTACTGTGTGTTGGGACACATTACTCCCTTCACGAGCATTCAAATTATGGGCGAGTTGCGCAGTTGTCTGTTTCCTCGTACTATACAGGATAGCCTTAGCTCACCTCTAACATCGATGAGCCATGTCGGCCCACACCTTGCCAGCATTCATGGTTTTTCTCTCCTCGGACCATATATTGAGGGTACTAACCACGGCTAACTGTTAGCATCCCACATGCTGCCGTCTCGGAAATGCTCTGACCCAGTCGTCTGGCCATTGCAATTTGGCACTTTGTCAACTCACTTAGGTCCGCTGCTTTTCCCTTCTGAAAAACTGGAATAACTCTGATTAATAGAGCTCAGTATCAGGTGTCATTTTTACCTTTTACATGATCTTCAAACGCGCTGTGGCTTTTTTGCAGTTGCTTCGATTTGCATAAAGACGCCCTGATTGTAACGTTTTGGCACTTCGGTGTGTATCATGTGCTGTATTTTCCATTATATAAGTATTGCTATTTAAATATTACAATTTGTTATCCTTAATAAGTGTAATCATTCAAGGTTTATATCGTTTGTTGTTGATGTATGATATATTAAATAAATTTTCTCAGGGGATAATGTTACACAACGTTCTTAATAGCAGACGTTCTAATTGCATTAACGAGGAGTGGTTATTACTCACAGTGAATGAGCAGGATACATTTCAGATTTAGTAGAAAATGTCCTCTGCTGGAGTAGGCCTATCAGGAAAAACAGAAAAGACAAGTGATGACTTTTTAAGTGCATTTTGTTTTTCGGTTCTGCTATTTTTACATTTCGCGTGAAGAAGTTACAACAGGAAACTGATGCAGAAAAAACTCTCAACCTTGTAAAAAGGTAAATATTCTATATTTTCGCAAGGTAAGAAATCGAAGTTTTGATTTTTCGCACGTGGAGGTAGTGACCATTATACGAAAGTACATACCAAAGTTAAAGTACAAAGAACCAAAGTTAGATACAACCCTGATAATCTATTAATAATAATTTCTATCTCGAAGTGCTATCTTCGTCTTATGTACATATTCATCTCTAGATGGATCTAAAGCCAGTTCACTTTTTATTCATAGAAATCCGTAATCTGTTTTTTCAATAAAGAAACCAAAGCTTGTTCCTTGGAATAGGAAGGGTTTTACTTCTCGATCAGTTGGATTTCATGCGTTCAACTTGACATTATCAAAGTAACGTCATTTCAAAAGATCTGAAAAGATATTTAAGCAGAAAATATTTCCGATCACACGTTAATCGATAAACAGTCACATGAGATTTGTTTTAGTTTTTTACCGAAACAATTTTCTGTGTAACCCGTAATTGTAAATACTTCATCAAATATTCTTATGTTCGGTTTACGCTCCATGAAATGTCTTGTTCACAGTTTACATATAGAAAACCTTTGCTTCACTCTAATCATAAGATTATACTTAATTGTGTGTTCGATTGTTTTATGCAAAACGGAAACTACATTCGCATTTTTTGTTTCTATTCTGAACTTGGAGTAAAGAGGAAGAAGTCTTCGAAACAGATTTATTAACAACCCGAACTGTAGTTCATTTTGGAGAAAAAAATCACCTTTAAGATAAAATTATTATATTTTAAAAGGTGATAAAGGCCTCTTAAGATATATTATTAGAGTATATTAGGCATTGAAACGTAACTACAACGTGAGATACATTATCGCTGAATAATGTTTCGATTGACCATGTTCTCTACATGCTTTTGCCTTGTTTGTTCAGTTGGTAAGAAACATCAGCTTTGGTGACTTGTCTTTCTTTGAAGGTTGGTATGAATTCAGTTAATGAAAATACTATTCACGTATTCTGCTTACATGTTATATTTAAGGGCGCAAATGTTAAGACAGGTAGGTGCTTCAATTTTTATTTTATTTTTCATTTTCACTATGAATTTCGTAGGAAATTTTGTTTGCAAAAGTATCCATCCTTCACCTGCTACGGAGGATTACAAAGTCGCATATGAAAACGGAATCCTTATGCTATCCTGTTATTCTTAAGCTTTCATTTGACATGTGTAATCAAAACTCGACCCTATTAATTTTCCCTCCCTTTTAGGGAGAAAGAAGGAAAAATGAGAACATAATGTTATATATCTCATGATATTATCGAAGTTAAAAGCCGTCACTTGATATATAACTCATTGAGATCCACTTCCCTGAATTCTCTCTCCCTTTGTTTGGGAAGAAGAAGGATGGAGGTAAAACTTCAGCGAACGTATGAAGTATGAACGTCAGTTCCCAAATTGCAAGCATTCATTTGACACCTATCTCTTTACCCCTGGTCATTGAGTTTGAATGATATAGTATGCATTATTTTATGCAAGTCCCACTTTTTTATGGGGGAGGGAGAAAGAACGTGTGGTAAATGTTTCATAACATTTGATAGCCCCTAAGACATGGCAAATCTTCATTTGACAGATAGTTCATTTTTATCTGTAATAGCGTTCGGAAGATATAATACAACAATAATTTTCACATTTAGCTTTGTATAGGGGAGAAGAAACCCTAAGTAAAAAAACGTTTAGCTCTGACACTTCCGACGTCACAAGCTTTCATTTGACATAAAAGTGGTTACGTTTGGCCTTCGAGCTCGAAAGATCAATCTTTTACTCATTTTGCTTTGTTTTTCTGGGATAGATAGACCGCAAGATAACTGTTTATAACATTGAGACACTCCCTACTTTACAAGTGTTAATTTGACATATAATTCGTTACTCTCTTATCTCGTGTTTGAAAGATGTAGTGAAAATTTTGTTTCATATCCCACTTTTTTAGAGGGATTGAAAGCATGAGAAGAAATTTTTTATATCTTAGACCAGTGGTTCTCAAACTTTTATGCTTCATGTACCCTCTGGAAATGTGTATGTTACTGGCGCACCCCTTGTATAGATAGATAAATCTATAGTTATAGTACAACAATGGGAATAAAATGAAACATAAATATATATAACATATATCCAGCGACTTTTGAGCTCTCGCGGCGTACCCCAAAAATTTTTACTGCTTACCCCCAGTTGAGAACCCCTACCTTAGGCACTCCACGATACAACAGTTCATTTTGTACATAATCGTTGCGAGTGGTCAAAGGATTGAGAAGACATGGTGCAACAGACGTTTTGATAAACCTAACAAATTATGAGGGAAGCACAATGGGAAAGTAAGTTAAAATGACGATTGAATTCGTCAATATACTACCACCTGTTTTATGAAATAATTTAATATAATTAATATTTGTTCGTTTAATCCATTAGCAGCTGTAGTTGTATATCACGGATATATTTCAAAAATATGTCCATCGTTTAAGAAAAGCAAATTTTACTACGAAATGCCCAAAATCTTGCATTTATTAGGTATCTCCATACTGATTGTAAAAGTGCTTTATCGTTTTTGCTTTTTAAAGTGGTATCCAAGCTACGTTTCATTCTTTAGGTCATGTTAAGTTTTCTTTCAGCAGTTTACTTGTTAAAAAGCACATTAATCGATATTTCAACCTCTTTGGTAACATGCCAAATTGCAACTTTTTTTTTTACCAAAAAATATGTCTCGTTTAAATAAGATTTTTGAGATTTTTGACCGAAAGAAATATATACATTCGAAATGGATCTGAAGGCTATTATAATATTTAGTTAATTGATTATAAATTAAGGAAGGAGGCTGCAAGGAACCAATTCGTTTTGGTTGAAAAGTTTCTTTTTAACGTTGAAGTCATGTGCTTATCCTTATTAAACTGTTTTAGAGGAAACACAGAAAGAATATTTTAGGTATAATAATTTTCTAGAAATGTTGGTTCTTATTATATTAGTGTAAAAATAAAAAAAAAGAAGGTTGTTTTGAAATGAAGGGTTTGCAATCTTTTTTTGCTATTCGGGTAAAACTTCGATAGACCGATTTAACATTCGAAATTCAAATTTGTAAAATAGAAGAAAATCCTCTAATCAGAGGTAAACAACAATTAGAGTAATAGCATATCATCCCTGGTGAATATGGGATATTCTTTTTCAAAGAGAAGGAAGTTTTTTAATTTCCAATTTTGCTCCATTTTCAAGGTCAGCAGTGTCAAACCAGGTCAATCAACTAATGGATGATGGAAAACATCAATAAAAATTAGTGTCTATCAAACACTATCGTATTAAGTAATTAGTGTCTATCGTAATTAAGGGTAAAGTATCTGTCGTTTAGATTAAAGTTTAATATTTTAAATAACTAAAGATCTGACTTCAGGTATCAAATGATCAGGAGCTGTAGGAATACGTATAGAACGTATCCAATGGGTATGTTATACATTATTACATTAAATGTAATTTTAATAAATAAAAATAGTTAAAATTAATAATTTATAATTAATTAAAAATAATTAACTTTAATGTAATACTTATTACATTTAGAAGACTTCAAAGAAAGAAAGACTTTAGAATGACTTCAAGTGAAAACAAGATAGGGTAGAAGTTTGTCTAGCGTTAGAAAATGATTACTATATTGATAGATCCTAGAGCTTGTTAAATTAGATTTGAGAACAAAAAGAAAATAGAAATTGAACTTCCGGAAGCCTTAGGAACTGTTACTCATGAAATAGTTAGCTAAAAAATTATTTTTTGTCATGAGTGGGATTCGAACCTACGTCTTCCAGTAACATGCCAGGGGTGCTAACATGGCATGTTACTGAGAGACGTGGATTCGAATCCCACTCAGGATAAAATTAAACATTTTCAGATAACCATTACATGAGACCCTTGTTTACAGGACATCTCCTGTGATACTTTACTACTGAATTAGTAACTGTTACTCTTTTAAGGGGAAATTTATTTGATTGTTCATTACATACTGATAATATTTAAAAAAACCTTAGGCAGCTGCTTGCGACACAAGTCTGTGAGGTGCCTGTCATATTAATAAGCCAAAGAGAAGATTTGTAAAGAAAGCGAGACTTCAGCAGAAAGGCAGTTCAAATAAAGAAACATCCATTCCTTAGGACTAGGACTGTTCCAGCATTGAAATTTATTTACCATAAACCTTACCCCTGTCCCCGGTGAGAAAGGGGACTCCGATGGGCTTGTAAATATTTATTTACGTCCGCCAGATTAGATGTGAAGTCCTTACCCTCCTTATCGTGGTGCAAGCCGTCAGTACCTTTCAATAGAGATATTTTCTTTTGGAAAAGAACGGAAGGGGAGGGCGGACAGCTCGGTGTAGCCTATTGATCTGGTCATCTGTGGCCAATTCGTTCTTTTTTTACTGCCTTGCTGAGGAGTGTCAACTTCACATAGTTGTAGAACGTAGAATTAACGCGTTTTCTTTTTTTCATAATACAATGGATTATTGAAAAAAATGACTTGGTAAGTAATACATAATAATTGAGCAGTTGTCATAGTTTAATTATCTTACTGATACTGGTGATGTGCGGCATGAGATTAACCGACGAATAGGGATTGCTGCCGAAACTTTTAAGAATCTATGGAGAGTGTGGAGAAATAGGCGTATATACCTAAAGACTAAAAATAGACTCTATAATAGTTTGGTTCTTTCTAGGGTTAGTTATGGCAGTGAAACCTGGACGCTCTGTAAACAAGATAACAGGAAACTAGATGCATTTGATTCTAATGCTTACGCAGAGTCTTGGGCATTAGCTGGTTCAACTTTGTAACTAATGATGAGGTTAGGCAAAGGAGTCGGCAAATTCCTTTAAGCAGCATATTATGCAGAGAGAGACCCCGTTGGTTTGGCCATATTGCCCGTATGGATAATTATAGATTGGCGGATGGGGTTATGAACAGTGTGCCTAAAGAAAGAGGGGGAGACCTAGGATGCGGTGGGAAGACAATGCCAAACAGGAACTAAATTTTCCATTCTGGTTGGATTACCGTATGTCATGCCTGCTTGAGGATGATAATGATGATAAACCCACTCCAAATGTTTGGTTCGAAGCGTAGAAGCATTGATAACTCTTTTAATTCCCAGGTTCCTCCAGCATTTCTGAAATATTGGACACTTTTCGACGGATCATTCCCGACCTACTGCAGCTAAAAACCCAATCTGTTACTGCAGTAGGGCAGTAATTTTAGGACCGAACGCTCAGACACCAGCAGAATCACAGGGAAACAGATAATCTATACCATTGATGTCGTGACACGTGTCCCGTTCGTTTGTATTTCCGGAATAATGCTAGTATATAGCTTGTGATGACTAGCTACATTCTACAAAAATTGGGCTCAAACGATACCTTCAAGTTTCAGTAATAACCTTTATCGCCAAACGTTTCGTAGGTAAGTCTCCATTCCGATTTTTCATACTGCAGCAGAGGTGACGACTGCGCCCCAGAATCTCGATATCCCGTGGCAGACAGCCATCCGATCTTTTGGAGGAGCATTGATTTGACAATGGCAATCTCTCAATGCGTGCAGCTGGTGATCTAAACAGAACAGTGACTAAATAAAACAGCAGTTTATTGGGAATGCTAGGTCTATTAAGCACCTTATTCCCTTTGCAAGGTAACAAATTGAACAATGTCGTGACCGAAGACCAACTATCAAAAATGAAGCAAAATAAAAACAATTTGAAGCAATGTAACTCATCCGTTACAGAACGGATGAGTTACATTACTTTGCGTGGCGCAGGCACCACGCAAAGTAACGAACCCGGAACTGTAAGGAAGGGGACAAGTGCAGAGAGTGGTCCAAGGGAGGACAGCAGAAGGTTTTAAATTTTGGAGAGGAATGTTTTTAAAAAAACTAACCAACACGTCATGAAGTGGAAGGGATAAAACAAAACCAGGAAGGAGAAGCACGTCAAAGCAGGAAGTGACAAATCATTTTACACTCTGTCGCAAATAAACCCAAATGTATTTTCTGTACCTGGATTTGATTTTTCGTTATTTATTTATTGCAATCGGCATTGTCTCAAGGTATTTTCATACTTTTCCCATCTGAATCATGGTTCCGAACAAGAAACACGCTTATATCGGTGTCCTTGAATTCACTCTTCCATCAGTTGAGTGGCCCTTTCGGATAGGCCTATTGCTGTATATGAGATTTTTGCGTTGTAGGTAAAAGGAAACAATAATGACAAACTTAATGTCCTTCTTATTTTGGAAGAATAAAATTTTTTTGGAGATCGTTGTTTTGATCTTTACGGCTTATCAGCAACTGAGCCTATAATGCGCCAAGTGAAAAGTGAAACCCACGTTGTTGTCTTCGAGAAGGTTTTCAATCTTTACGTTCCTTCAATGCGGCAAGTCATTGTTGAGGCAAGAGAGAGAAAGGAGCCAGTTTGAAAAATAATACAAGGTGTACACAAAATAATATCACAAAACAAAAATGTAATAACTCGCGAAATAATGAATATAACTTTACAAATGAGTACTGTTACAAAGTTAAAAAATAGAATTATATTATGCAATAACTTCCACGTGGGAACCATTCGTTCAACTTAAGAGCAATCGTAATCCATGTTCGTTGAAGCATATCTGGAGCAATCTTCAAAATGACAGTTGAGATTACGATGTTCGGGTTCGGAACTTTACCTTAAAAATATTACTTTACGCGATACTTTCCACATAAAACCAAACAAAAGAATCAAGAGGGTTGAAATTTGAGAGCCATTGAACCCAAGCGATTACTCATTTACGCCAATCCAACTCCCGGAAATTCTCTCAGTTCTTCATAAGACGAGAAAAGTCACCCCCCCCCCCCTCACAGTTTGGTTTTGTTGAAATTAATTCCATCTTTTGTGATCCTCTAACAGCATTTTCACCACTACTCCAGATATGCATCAATGAGCATGGATTAAGACCGATTATCGATTGGATACGACGAATTGTGCTCATGTAGTTGTTGCATAAAAAAACTACCATCCTTTGTGACTTTGTAACAGCATTAGTATAAAGATACGTTCATTATATCATGGGTTTCACTGTTTAATTTTGTTACATTATATTTTGTACACTCTGTATAATGACAGAGTTGTGATAATTTCTGCTGTTTTCAAATTACCACATTTTGATATTTTTGCATTGCAAATTAGTCTACTGTAGAGCCGGATTTATTGGATGTGTTTGGGAGGTTCGAGAATGTTCATTAGTGTAGTGGAGCAAAAACATTCTTAAAGTTTTGTATTTTTACATATAGGTATATATATTTGGTACAGTTATAGAGTTTTCAAGAAATTTTTAAACATCTAAAAGAGGTAGATGGGATTGTTATACTGCAATGCAATTGCAGCTTCTTGCCTCACTTTTTTCTGCTCGATCAGGTCAATTGCTTGTCTCCTACCTTTATTTATTTCTAAATCCGGGCATGCTCTGGTGAATAAAATTTTATTATTTAGTATTGATAGAGGATTCACGACATAACATTCCGCAATTCATCTGAGTAGAAATAAAATAGCACTGAGCTTTTGGATGTATTATTGATGCAGTTCTGAGTTAAATGCGTAATGTAGATCACCAGTAAATAATACACAGTTTTTAACTAATGTGTTTGCATTTTTTATTTTAAATTGAAATTGTTCTTGAAATATCTCCAATTTTCTTTTCGTTTTTGCCACACTGCAATTTCGCTAAGGATTGCAGTTCGTGTTTTTTTTCCTACTATATGCTGACTCATAGAGCTTTTTATAAGTACATCACTTACTTCGAGATTCGAAATATATCTGCCAGATGGTTTAGCGAAAACCACTGACGCCACGTTAGGCACCGTCCATGTCAGAGTGTTTTGCTCTAACCTGGAGAAAACCCCTCCACATATAGGCAGTTAGTGTGGAAGGAAAAAGAGGGTTTCAAATACCATAAAACATCCATTAAAGGGTCAATTAGAATTCTCTGTTGAATGAATTTAATGGAAATATTTTATGGCAACTTGCGCTTGATCTAATATTAGAAAGGGAACAAATTAGACCTTATTCCAATAGTCAAAAACCTCCATGAGTATCTTC
This sequence comes from Ryuthela nishihirai, assembly GCA_038380435.1. Taxonomy (NCBI): domain Eukaryota; kingdom Metazoa; phylum Arthropoda; class Arachnida; order Araneae; family Heptathelidae; genus Ryuthela; species Ryuthela nishihirai. The sequence continues at coordinate 115,568,916 of JAWZYU010000002.1, read as the reverse complement.
GCTTCTCGCAAGCGACTGTCCACTAGAAGCACAGCTTCTTAAACTATGGGTCGCAATCCCATATGTGGTCGCCTAACTGAATGTGGGGGTCGCGAAAAATTTGGCAACAGTAAAAGGTTTTCGAATGCGCAACGACCAAAAATTAATTCAAAATGAAACGCGTAATGAATCCGAGGTGTTTCTGGCAGCGCACTTTGTTCAGTTTCAGATGTGTGGAAAGGTTACTAAAGCGTGGGTGTTCTTTTCACAATAGTGTATCTTTGAGAAAAAGAATTATTATTTCTTCCTCCAATAAGAACATAACGTATCATTTTCTATCCCAACTTGAGAATCAAAGTCTTAATAACTAAACCCACTCGCGATCTTATTTTCCAATATGAGTAAAGAGTCTAAAATTAACTAAACTTTCTAAAGGAATTGATCAGATCGTAATAGGCATGACTTTGTGAAATTGCATTTGAATGGAGGATTTCGCGACACATACATATTGAGAGAGATATATCGATTAGATATATCAAACGCTACTGTGCTTCTCACGTTTCTATAGTATGAAATTGACGTAAAGGTGCTTCGATACATGATTTGAAATATTCACCAGAATATGGGAAAACCCTTTTTGGTTTTCTCTTTCATTTATGAGTGAATCTCTACAAGAACTCGTATCATGTAATTTTATAAACACATGTGAATGTGAGAAGCTCCCCTTGGGTTCTCACGTTCAGATGTAAGGAAAGGTTACTAAATCACGTGTGTTCTCTATATAGTTCTGAATCTTTGAGAAAAACGATGATTTCTTTCATCTATAAGGAAACTATATCAATTGCTCAACAACCTTGAGGATCAAAGTCTCGATAACTGAACCCACACGTTATCACATTTTCCGATATAAGAGTCTACAATTAACTAATCTTTCTACAGCGATCGTTCAGATCGTAATAGGTATGACTTTGTGAAATTGGATTTGAATGGAGGATTTAACGACATACGTATATTCAGGGAAATACATTGATGAGATATATGAAACTTCACTGTGTTTCAAATGTTCCTCTAGTATGAAATTGGCGTAAAAGTGCTTCGACACACGATTTCAAATATTCACCTGAATATGGGAAAACCCCTTTTGGTTTTCCTTTGCCTTTATGAGGTGAACAAACCTAGAACCCGTATCACGTAATTTTATAAATACATGTGAATGTGAGAAGCTCCCCAGGGGTTCTCAAGTTCAGATGTAACGAAAGGTTACCAAATCAGATGTGTTCTCTACATAGTAGTGAATCTTTGAGAAAAACGATTATTTCTTTCATCTTTAAGGAAACTATGTCATTGGCTCAACAATCTTGAGGATTAAAGTCTCGATAACTGAACCCACACGTTATCGCATTTTCGATTATAAGAGTGTACAATTAACTAATCTTTCTACAGGGATCGTTCAGATCGTAATAGGTATCGCTTTGTGAAATTGGATTTGAATGGAGGATTTAACGACATATGTATATTCAGGGAAATATATTAATTAGATATATGAAACTTCACTGTGCTTCAAATGTTTCTATAGTATGAGATTGGCGTAAAAGTGCTTCGATATATGATTTGAAATATTCACCTGAATATGGGAAAACCCTTTTTGGTTTTCACTTTCATTTCAAGAACTCGTATCATGTAATTTTATAACCACAAGTGAATGTAAGAATTAACGTTCAGATGTAAGGAAAGGTTACTAAATCACGTGTGTTCTCTACATAGTAATGAATCTTTGAGAAAAACGATTATTTCTTTCATCTATAAGGAAACAATATTACATAGTAATGAATCTTTGAGAAAAACGATTTTTTCTTTCATCTATAAGGAAACAATATCATTTGCTCAACAACCATGAGGATCAAGGTCTCGATAACTGAACCCACACGTTATCACATTTTCCATTGTAAGAGTCTACAATTAACTAATCTTTCTACAGAGATCGTACATATCGTAATAGGTATGGCTTTGTGGAATTGGATTTGAATGGAGGATTTAACGACATATGTATATTCAGGGAAATATAGTGATTGGATATATGAAACTTCACTGTGTTTCAAATATTTGTCTAGTATGAAATTTGCGTAAAAGTGCTTCGATATGTGATTTGAAATATTCATCTGAATATGGGAAAACCCTTTTTGGTTTTCACTTTCATTTTTGAAGTGAACAAACCTAGAACTCGTATCATGTAATTTTATAAATACATGTGAATGTGAGAAGCTCCCCAGGGGTTCTCAGAATCAAATGTGTGGTTCACAAATATATTTATGTGTAATAACTGTTTTAAACCACTCACTTGCAGAGGTAAATACGAAAAATCTTTGTTGAAGTTCTGAAATTATGAACAAAAATAGGTCGGATGGATGAGGCAAAGAAAGCATCCGAGAAATATTTGTATTGCCATAGAGACGACTTTGAACAATAATGGAGAAATTGAGTTAAATCGAACTACTAGTCATTTTCGTTAAATATCAGACCTACTCTATACAGCCATATGTATACACAGCCATATGTCTATACAGCCATATGTATACATACTAACACAGTATTTATAGTAGGGTTCTACCTACTATAAATACTGTGTTAGTCTATAAACAACCCTCTTTTAAAAAACATGAAACCTAAAACAAGTTGATATAAATCTTGTTAGAGTGCAACTTGTACGGGCGGGCATGAGAGAGGAATACTTCAAATGTGATCTTGGTATGGGTTGATCACCATGAAAGTCAGATTTGGGTCATACATCAGAATACTCAGGTAGATCTTTTTGTAAAAGAAAATGCAAAGGAATCAAATAATCTGTAAACTTGGCCATCGCAGAAATCACTGTCCTGTATACAAGTGGTATATTTATTGCAAAAGTCAATGTTTTGACGAGTTCAGTACTATATCAATAAGGCTGTGCTTTAATCAGTTCTTTCTTCGGGGTTCTAAAAGGGCGGGCATGAACCATATGACATCTAGCAAAACAAAGTGACAACATGAACTGAACACTAACATTCCCCTTGTACGAAACTAACAATCAGTTTAGTATTTTTAAAGTGTGTATATGTAAAACTTAGTTTTGGAACACGGGTTAGCTGCTTTAGTTTAATATATGTATAGTTATCTAAAAGCAATTAATTTGAACAATGTAACGACTAACTGTGTAAAATTACTGCAATATTCAAATGATATGTCGTTAAGAGATTTTTCTAGCAAATATAAAATTAAACTCAATTCAATAGGTGATACTAGTGAACTTAACGCTTTATTTGAAGGTGGGCCCTTTACAGCGTTACGGAATTTTCATTCATTGGTTTATTACCATCAGGCCCTGATTTAGAAACAAATCGTGAGGGTGGGGGGCAACAGACTGGATTTCCAATGCAGCAAAATATTTTCCTCTTCGTTTCAAATATCTTTAGAAAATTTATTGAAAAATGCATGAAATGTAAATAAATTTAATACTTTTAGTGTCTGTGTTACACTTACTATCATTCTAAAAGGGCGGGCATGTCTCCCTTGCTTTCTCCATTGATATGACCATGATTGCAATAATGTACTAACATATACCATATTTTAATATTACTCTTCCCAAACCAAGACATCAATCATCAAGTTCATCTAAACATATAGGTTAACACGCAAAAGAAAATTAAAAAATTAAATAAAAATTAAAAGAAAATTATTTCGCCAACATCGACACTCAGCATTTCATAATGAAAACAAAGTACATGCAACAAAATAAACCAAATTGTAGAAGAAACTGTAGAGATAGAAGTGAAATATCGAGAAACGATTTCACGGCATCATTACTAAGTTATAAATAAAATAAATAACCTTTGAAACAGTTGCTTGCCACAGAGGTCTGACAGGAGCCTGTCAATTTAATACGCCACAGTAGAAGGTCTCTCATAATTGGGGGTGAGGGTCCTGACGGACGCCCCACCCCCTGAAGAGAGTGAGGATGGCGAGAACTCAGCAGAAAAACAACACAAATATCCATGCCTTAACCGGAGCTCGAACCCAGGTCCCTTGATCAGTAGCCAAGCGTGCTAACTACTCGACCTCAGGTCTATAAGATAAAGTGTACAATTACAATACCTATACACAATTCACTCACGTATATGGGTTAGGCAGAGAAATGTGCTATTTATTTGATTGTAGAAATTGAGCATTTACGTCATGGTGTACTCGACAATCATTATCAGGGCGGCGCAAAGTTCCAACGGGAACTTATTCGATTTTAAAACAGTTAGTAGCCTTTCTCTTCAAGACATTTTCAGCTGAATAAAGTCTGCAAGGGAAGAAGGTTTCAGGATTCTTGTACTGTAAAAAAAGTCACTGTGAAGCTGTTATTTTTAGTGCGTTACCAGGAGAGCTTGCATGCATCTTCATTTTAGCGACAAGAGGCGAATAGCTTAAAACTATTTCCACACGTGCCGTGCCGGTCATCACATTGAAAAGAGCAATAGATGGGAAGCTGAGGTGTCGAGATTAGGCTTATTTAGCGGGTAGGAGGGTTGCGGCTGTTTGACCCATGGTGGTGGGTGGTGGGAGTTGGAACTCACGTAGCAACATGCGCGAGGCAGCAAGAGGATTGAGTATGTTAAAATTATAGCATATGTATCTGAAGGCGAAGATTTCGAGGTTTCTAAGGACCTGGACTCTAGGAAAGTGACTTGAGTTTCGGTATGGGGGGAAGAAACTATGAATGTAGAGTCGAATTGAGGAACCACCAGGCCTTCAAGGACAACTTTGGCAAGGACAGTGCTTGGAGTTTTGCTTTTAATATTCCATTTATGCTCGGCAATCATCTGCTTTTCAGTGATTGTAGTGCAGCCGATATAGAAAGAGGAGGAATCAGTGGGCTAAGTGAAGATTAGGGGAACACCAATACATCCTCTTTATGCAAATGGATAGTTATTTCTCTATAAGTGAGGGTTAGGAGTCCTTTCCTTAACCCCCACTTCCCCAACAGATGCCCCTCTTTGTATATCGGCTGCGCTGCATGCACCGTAAAGCACAAGATTCCCGAGGATAAAAGGGAAATTAAAAACAAAACTTCATGCACCGCACTTGCAAAAATTGTCATTGAAGGTCAGGTAATCCCTCAGTTCGACTCTGCATTCATCGTTTTCTCCCCCCATTCCAAAAACCAAAGTTTTGGAGTTTCTTCCGAGAAACCTTCAAAATCTTCGCCTTCAGAGATAATACCGCAACTTTAACACACCCTTTTATCCTGCTAACCTGGTGCATCTTGCTACGTGAGTTTCAACCTCCACTACCACGGGAAAACTGGTCGCACCCCTTCCCCGAACTATATAAACCTAATCTCGGCATCTCAACTCTCCAGCTATTGTTCCTTTCAACATAGTGACCGACACAGAACGTGGGAAAATGGCTTTCTGCTCTTCGTCTCTTGTTGCTAACACGAAAATGTATTCAATGGCTCCTGGTAATAAATACACTGAAAATCTCAGTTACACAGTCACTTTTGCTCCTGTACAAAAATCCTCAAGCTTACATTCACTGCAGGACTTTAATCAGCTGAAAATGTTTATACGAACAATGCTATTTAGAGTTTAAACTTCGAATCGCTTCTCTTTGAAATTTTGCGCCGTGCTTATGGTTACCACTAAGTACAGACGGTCTGTAAATGGTAGCTAGGTAGTCACTGGAAGGAGAGCTATGCACCAATCCCCTGTGATGATGCATAGAACCGGCCAGGCCTAGCACCTAATGTCCGACCCGCCTTCTCGTGGTGCAGACCGTTAGTACCTTTCAAAAGAGATACTCTCTTGTGGAAGTGAACGGAAGGGGAGGGCTGCCAGATTAGTGTGGCCTACTGATCTGGACAACTATGGCTACTTTTCTTTTTTTTCTACCCTGCTGAGAAGTGATCAACCACACAGGGTCCTGGTGCTGACCATATAAACCCACTGGACTGAACATATATATGGCTCTGAGCTTG